>OX465524.1:10000-1273693 GCA_950022985.1 Udea ferrugalis | reverse complement strand
TTAACGTTGCTTCACAAACTTCCACGATACGGACTACAGATTGCAAGCAAAAGTAGCAATTCTCTGCTATATAATTTCCTGAACATTATTACTTTCGGCAAACTGTACTACAGCATGGAGAGGCAAAGTTCGAATAACCTTTCGATGAGTTTATGTAGGAAAAGTTTTCTAGAAGCACTGTTCAAGAGAAGAAAACAAACTACAAGTATTTTTATCATTAAAAGTAAAGATAGTTAAACTTTTTCAAAGATTTCAAGTGTTATTTGGAGTTTTCTTGAATTTTGCTATAAAATCTTAAAAATAAAATATTAATGTTCAACCAACCTGCAGCTTGACTGTCTTCACTAGCCCGCCTCTCTCTTGACACCAAGGGTTCCTGGAACGTAAGCGTCAGGCTCCCTCTTGGACTAATTTTTGAAGCGTCTACCTCTCCTGTTACCAAACTCCCCCTAGCGCTCCTTTCTGAAGGCGCAATACTACCCCTAGGACTTCTTTGACAGTCAGGAATCAAAGAGCCTCTCGGACTTCTCATTATATCAGTAGGTTCTTTCGATTTCATTGGCGCTTCAACACTCCCTCTAGGGCTCGTTCTCGGACTAGGTCCTAGGTCTTTTTGGCTTCTAGCAGGGTCTATGTGTATGCTTGCCACAGAATGTCGAGGGCTCCTTCCAACATCTGGTACTAGCGAATTTCTCGGCTGGTTCCATGACGTCCCTTCTGGCACCAAACTTCTCCTTGGACTTCTTGCCGTCAAATCTGGGGTAATACTGTTTCTTGGACTTCTATTAAAGTCTTGAGGATTCAGACTTAATCTAGACCCGTACGATAAGTCCACTTGTAAATTGTTTCTATTTGGTGCTAATGTGTTTCTAGAATTTAATGCTATGTCAGGTGTTATGGAATTTCTGGCTGATCTGTTTTCTGGTACTAAAGAATGTCGTGAATTTCGGTGGTATATATCTAAAGCTGCATCAGGGGCGAGACTAGCTCGTGGACTTCTTTGTGGGGGTGGTGATGGCTCGATTTCATCATCAGTCTCTGTGGTTGCGAGCGACGCTCTCCTAGAAGTTTGCACGGAGGCTCGCGGTGATCTTGCTTGAGGTGATGTGGCGGCACTTCTTGACGCTCTGCGTCGCCTGGACGAAGATGTTCTATGCAGCATTTTGAAACGACGTTCTTCTTTTTTTCAAATCTGTTTGCTATCTTCTTTCATAGCTTCATCTTGATGTTCTGCGAAAGAAGAAAAAGAACTATAGAAAGCCATCGAAGCACTAATCTACCGCTTGAGGTATTATTTACCATCACAAAAATGTGTATAATTTTAAAAGATATAGCAGTCAAACATTAAACAGTTACAACTTTATCCAACGCAAGGTACCTTAACATAATGTAATACCAGTTTGTATTCTTCCAGCTTTCAGTCTCATAACTTTATAAGTCATTCTAAAACCGCAATTTAAACTTGTTTGTTGGCAGATCCCGGCATGAATCTGAATGTTGTTCGATGTAAATAAGGTCAATCTCGGAGTAATCTGGGTAATTTATCGCAATCTCTGAAACCTTATGAAATATTCCGGCGATATTTCCGCTGGCGTTGTAAAATTATAATTATTTGGCATTATGGGAGAAGTGAAGTGCGCCGAGTTTCGAAGCAGCAATAAATTGGGCGAGATGAATGAACTCGTGCTTCGGAACTAGCAGAAATGGGAATTTTAATCAGTAGAGGAGTAGATTGAAATTCAGCTAAGAAATCATGTATGAAATTGTAACTTATGTTTGTACAGACAGTATCAAAGTCTAATAAGCTTCAAATATTTATGCTGTTCAGAAAAAGTAACCCTAAGACTACAATGATGGAGTAGATTGTGTGTTGCGTCGCTTCTATCTCAAACAATTGAAAGACTATTGAAAAAACTGTAGTTATGAGATGGCTTTTCTGAAATTTTAAAGACTACCTCAACTTCGTACGCGTCAACTTTGAAAAAAGATGATACATCATTTTTTTTAGATTTGCTTCAGATGTATAAGCGCATTTATAATATTAGCAGGATATACTATAACATTTTGAAAGGTCACATGAAATGTGTCTAACGCTGACTAAATAAGCTATGCAGTCAGCATTTTGAACCTTTTCTTGTCAAACCCAATTATGTATGTTATTATGATTATAATAATTATTTATTAAAGAAATGAGATATGTATAACACAAGATTGCTTGTGAAAGAGATGATAAGTTAGCGCCAGTTAGTCCTCTGTTCCTCTGAAGCAAAGTGGGGTATTGTTAAAAGGTGTGCTCTTTAAGCCAGTTTTCTGAGTGTAGGAGGTGTAAGTTGGTTCATAAATGCTCCTTCATTCTCCTCCTCGTATAACTATTACCTTAACTACAAGTTTACAAAGGGTTTGACACCACACCACGAGTGAGATGTGTCGGCTCAACGCCTACGTGACCACGGAGAAATTCTCATGTCGGCAATTAATGATTACTTCAAAGCCGTTGAAATCATACATCTTTGATTAAGCTCCGATATGAATAGATCTGTTGCAAATACTTTCATTTGCAAAGTAGTGAGATCAATAAATCTTATTTCATAACGTTCGTTCTCAGGGTATGGTAGTTGAACCTAAACGATATTTTTTCAAAGAAGCATTCTATAATTAAGATTATTTAAAATATAAGTGACGTGTTTAAATATGTAAACATAATATAGGTATCCTCATACATGTGTGTTAAAAAACAAACTTGTTTACTTTGGCAATTCAACTCAAAAATTATTCATATGTCGTCACGCGCATATTTGGCAACATTGTCAATTCGCGCGCACACCTGGCAACATTACTTTTTTTTCACACTTAAGTCCATAGAGTAGAGTAATAGACTGCTTTAGTCTCTGGATGACACGGCACTCTTTTCGGATTGGTCGATTTTGGTGGCAAAGTGCAGTGAACACAGTGTGGTGGCGCTAGTATCGATTTAGCAGTTTTTGGCGCGCTTTCACGAGGACAGAGTCGAACATTGGATTCCGATACGCTCAATACTTTTGCTTTGTTTATTTTCGAACCTGTCATGTTCACCGTACTCTCCTACCGACGTGTGTGATTCCTAAATTTATTAAGAATGGATTGCTACTTGAGTTTCACTGAGTTGCTTCCCGGCAAGGAAGCCCCCATACAAGATGCCGGTGACGAGTTGCCTACCGCTCGGCCTACCTCGCGCCGACATCAGAAGTGGGATTTGCTCAAGCCCCATCATCGTCGTATTCAAGCACCGTCGTGGAGAACACGGCCACATTGCTTCCCATTGCATCAAAAGAGTAAACAACAGTGCGTTATTGCGTTGCGAGCGGGCGTTGACCCCTGCGCGCGCCAGCGGTTAATAACTAGAGTTACGGGTCAATTTTTGCGAAATATGGTTTGATGGTGTCTGAGGTGAGCTCACTCAATCAGGTGAGTCGTACCCTTTTTATTTTGATGTGTTGAATGTTGTCTTGTGAAGCAAAATATAACTTGCCGGTTTTCGGAAGTGTGTATAAACGCGCGTACAAATCGTATACACCATAGTTGACAGGCATTGTTTACATTTGATATTTCTTATTTTTAGCACACAAGAGTACCTACCTACCTATGCAGCTATGCCGTATGATATTGTGTGATGTAACGCCTTACCTCCTTATTCATAAACACTTGAACAGCTCTTTAACAACACGATAACTTTTGTATCGCTTTGTCACTTTCATTCTTGTTGCTGCTGCCATTTGCGAGTAAGTGACACAATACGCTAATTGCTTAATTATTAGTCTTCAAGAGCGAGCGAGATATAGGTACCTAGTGCGTATTCATGACCAAATTGCACGTTTGCTTGCATGGTGTGAATTATTTCCCGTGTTGAGATTGTGCTTGTGGATTTAATCAGATACCGAAACCGAGATTGATATTACGGAAGCAAGACAACAAGCGGCTCGCATTATTAAAAGTAGTGCCTACTATTTAAAAAAAAAAAAAAAAAAGGAATATCGTCACCGTCGTGTCAAAATTAAATAACTGACACATTTACCGAAATTCACTTTATAACATTTTTGAATATTGGAAAGTGTGATCTACATTTCAGTCTTTGGCCCGTTGCGATATGTATAATACTCGCTTAGATATCTTCGTTTTAGTAAACCTATTGACCATATATTACAACAAGGTTTGTACTAGAATTTCCGTGGAACAATTGAATAACTGGTAAATAAATTAAATAACTACATAATAAGGGCCACTACAATAAAAACAAAGTCAATAAGATACTTTGTTGAATTCTGCCACAACTCACTCCAAAACATTGTCACAAAATTTAGTTGTGGCAAAATTGAATAAATGCGCTTGTTTAATTTTTCATTATAAAAATGATACTTTAACATAATTTTGAGATTGATAAGTGTGCTTAGTCAGTTTTTCCTGTTAAAAGTCGTGAATAAAAATCAAGCTTATATCAAGCAAACTAAATAAGTAATCCAAAAACAATAAAATTGTAACATGTATCTGAATCCAACCTCTGACAATCAACTTCAGATTACACCCGAAACAAATATTCAAATATGAAAATTAAAATAAATCAAGATGACTATTCCGATTCAACATCTAGCTCATTGACGTCAAGTTGAGCTGATGATGCAGGCAAACTTTTACGACGATACGATGCATGTAGTTCACGATTTTGAAGGCCATATTCAGTAATTGCAGCAGCAGGTGTACTTCTTGTTTGTAGACTAGGCTTGTTTAACGTATCTATGGTTATCCATAGATACGTTAATGCCCGGAAATTGATTTTCAAAACGTAAGCATTTGATTCTCAACCAAGCGTGGCGATTCCTGGCTACGGGGGCGGTTATGGTAACCGTGGAGCAGGGGGTGCTAGGAATCCCCAGGTAAGATCCAACTGCCACCATTGACGACTCGACCTGGCAACATTTAACTCGCGCACTTTGAGGCTCGTAAAATTGATAAGTTACATAGGGATATTATTGGGTTATCTGAAGTCCGAAGAGAGGGGGGAGGGGAGGGAAGACTCGATAACCCTGCAATCCGGTAACTTACTACCACGGAGAGGGCGACCAACAGTCCCTAAGTGGTGTTGGGTTCATCTTCACAAGTGTGTCAACAACGTGATCACTATCGGAAGTGTTTCGAGCAAGGTAGCGTAGGTACCGTAGCGTAGGTACCTGATACTCAGAAAATCGAAACGACATTCGCTGAATGTCATTCAGGTCTACGCTCCGACTTCGAAACACGACGATGTCACGGTGGAGGCTATGTATGAGGAGATTTCCAAAGCCATGCATAGCCATAAAACCCGCTACACAGTTGTGAGGGGGGATTTCAATGCGAAGTTGGGGCAACTTGGATTTAGGCAACGGAACAATAGGGGCCAGATTATTGCTGGCCGACTTCATGGAGTAGGAGAACCTTTTTATGATGAACTCTTTCTTCAAGAAGCCCGTAAACCGCAAATGGACCTGGATCAGTCCGGACGGTAGGGTCAAAAACGAGATCAATTTTATCACGACGAAGAAACATATTCGCTGTGATCAACGCTGTTAAGACAGGAAGCGATCACCGCATGGTCAGAGGCACATTGAATATCGACGCTTAAGGGAGCGCGACTGATGACATCCACGCTTCGGCCTATAGCGGCTCAGATTCGCAAACCCGAGTGCTTTCAGCTTCAAACCCGCTTCGAAGCTCTTGAGAACAGCAACGATGTGGATGTATACCAAAACGCAACCATGTCCGTCTTGTTACAGAACCAGAAATCGAAACCAATCCAACTACAGCGAGGCGTGAGACAAGGAGACGCTATTTCTCCGAAATTGTTTACAGCTGAGGATATTTTCATGCTTCTGGACTAGAACACACTTGCGATTTGCCGATGATGTATTTCTTATGGCTGAGACCTTGGAAGACCTGAACATAATGCTCGAAGATCTCGGTAATGCTTCTTAAAAGAGAGAATCTTCGAGCATGTTGGGACACCTGGAAGAGGCAGTCCAGTTAGGTTAGTCCAACTTCGAGAAAGAGATTTCTCGTCAAATTCAGCTCGGATGGGCAGCGTTCGGGAACCTCCGGCATATATTCGCATCCGAAATACCTAAATGTCTCAACACGAAAGTTTTTGACCAGGGTGTGTTGCCAGTAATGACATATGGGAGTGAGACGTGGTCGTTCACTATAGGTCTCATAAGAAGGCTCAAGGTCACCCAGTGAGCAATGGAGAGAGCGATGCTGGGAATTTCCCTGCTTAAACGAATCAGAAATGATGGGATCCGCGGGAGAACTAAGACAACCGACATCGCTCGAAGGATTGCATTCTTAAAGTGGGCGGTATACATAGCGCGGAGAACCGATGGCCGTTGGGGCGGAAAGGTTCTGGAATGGCGACCGCGTACCGGACGACGTTCCGTAGGCAGGCCCTCCACAAGGTGGACCTACGATCTGGTCAAGGTCGCGGGAAGCCGCTGGATGCGGACAGCGCAGGACTGATCGTTGTGGAGATCCTTGGTGGAGGCCTATGTCCAGCAGTGGGCGTCGTTCGGCTGACATGATTACAGATTTTTTCACGAAAATTGCATAAATAAATGGATAAAACAAAACGAATAAATCAAAAATTAGGTCAGTAAAAGTGAAGCAAAATTAAATAAGCCCTCTTATTCACTGGAAATATTCGTATTAGTTACTTCTTGGGTGTGGCAAAACTTGTTAAGTGACATACAAAAACTTGATAACGGCAACTTAGTTGTAAAAAAAGTGCGTGGCAAAACTAAATAATTACTTTTTTATTTTTCTATTTAAAACAGTGAAAAGTAACATCATGGCAGACTACTTAAATTATGAAAGTAAACCTGCTGTATAACATATCGAAAGATCGACGGTAAATTTTCTTTACCTTAAAAAGTTATTGCCATTTTTATGGAAAAAAAACACAAAAACGTGAATTTCTCAGAGTTTTGGTTTTGTCAGTTATTTAATTTTGACACGACGGTGACGATATGAGGTTTTGCTATGTCTTTTGACTGTAATAAATAAGGCAAAATTTGATAAGTGGGTTGTTGATGATTTGGTTCGACTAATCGAAGTTATAAATGTGCTAACTATCGCCTTAGAAGAATGCCTCAAAGTAACGTACCTGATAGTGCCTAATTAGAGATTTCGTTACTTACACACACACTCATGCATGGTGAATTATTTTGAGTTGCGTGTGCGTGCTACATGCTCCAGCGTAGTTGTAACTGCGGTCTACTCATGACCATTCTGGGCGTGATGTGGAACTGGAGCTGTGGCCGTGCAGCGTGAGTGGTCCATGAGGACCTGGTGGTTTGTCCATGGGGACATTGTGGTTGGTCCATGGGGACCTGATTTTTGAGATGCGTGTGCGTGCTACATGGCTCCAGCGTAGTTGTAACTGCGGTCGACTCATGACCATTCTGGGCGTGATGTGGACCTGGAGAGCTGTAGCCGTGCAGCGTGAGTGGTCCATGGGGACCTGTTGGTATGTCCATGGGGACATTGTGGTCGGTCCATGGGGACCTGGTGGTATGTCCATGGGGACATTGAAATGAAATTTAAAAAAAAAAAAGATTGTGGTTGGTCCATGGGGACCTGGTGGTTTTTCCATGGGGACATTGTGGTTGGTCCATGGAGACCTGGTGGTTTTTTTGTTGGTCCATGGGGACCTAGTGGTTGATGGTCCATGGGGACCTAGTGGTTGATGGTCCATGGGGACCTAGTGAGAAAATGATTGACAATGTATTGAGCTGTGTTTCAGAATTTAAGAGTGTTTGTGTGTAGATGTTGTTTTGTTTACTATACACGTAGTATGTTTACATTGAGGTTTTCTTTTGATCAATTAATCTTGACATGTGTTTTAACCCTTTAGTCAGGGCTAGCCGAGCGCGCAAATAATGCAAGCTGTGTGTGCGTTTTGTCACAGTATAACCAGTATGGCAACTTCATACATACGCAGCGAGTGTAGCTTGTTTCTGAGCGCGTCTGAGCTGGCTCACGGACGGTTTTATTGATTCTGACGATACTCAAGTCGCGGCACTCGTAGCCGAACCGTATGTAAGTCCGTGCGCACCTAAGTGTTTCGTTTCTCGCGTACCGTTACCGCTCGCGAAGCGACAGCCCTACATGTTCAGGTAATTTTTGCTAACTCGGGGGCCGAGTTGCCCTATTTGTTTTATTGTACTATGTGTCTGTTACAGGTATACACGAGGACGTGTAACTAGTCAGGCTGGCCGTGTCGTCACGCGCATATTTGGCAACATTGTCAATTCGCGCGCACACCTGGCAACATTACTTTTTTTTCACACTTAAGTCCATAGAGTAGAGTAATAGACTGCTTTAGTCTCTGGATGACACGGCACTCTTTTCGGATTGGTCGATTTTGGTGGCAAAGTGCAGTGAACACAGTGTGGTGGCGCTAGTATCGATTTAGCAGTTTTTGGCGCGCTTTCACGAGGACAGAGTCGAACATTGGATTCCGATACGCTCAATACTTTTGCTTTGTTTATTATCGAACCTGTCATGTTCACCGTACTCTCCTACCGACGTGTGTGATTCCTAAATTTATTAAGAATGGATTGCTACTTGAGTTTCACTGAGTTGCTTCCCGGCAAGGAAGCCCCCATACAAGATGCCGGTGACGAGTTGCCTACCGCTCGGCCTACCTCGCGCCGACACATATTTGTATTCACATCATGATTGCATAATGCACACAGAGTTTTTAAAATGTTCACGGTCAATATTGACACCATTCCTGCACAATTCCGATATAATAAAGGCACTTTTACTAGTCCTAATAATTAAAGTATTTGTATCATAATTAATTCAAATTGGGATGAATGCAGCAGAATTCTGGTTTTATCAAAAATATTGATATTGTTTAGGGTATATGCTTAAACATTGGTGAAACAAACCTGGCTGTCAGGTATAATAAACCAGAAAAATTCGGCCGGTCTGTTAATGGTCTCGGTAGCATAATTGGTAGTGCAGTCGCCCGGTTTGCGAAAGATGCGGGTTCGAGTCCCGCCTGATGCCAGGTAGACCGATTGTCTTTTTCTGGTTTTCCTATCTTTAATATTGACATCGACACAAAAATAAAAAGAGCTGATAAAAATATCTTCTGGCCCAATGTGCTTGTTGAGTGATTACTTCTGTCGTTACTTGATTCAGCAATGGTATTCCGGCGGGCGCCAAAACTCACTTGCTCGTGGTAAGTGAACTTTAAAATTCAATTCAACTGTGGTCGTTTGAGAGAAAAGAACTGAGCCAAATATCATTTTTTAATTATTTACATACAAAATGAGAGAAAATACTAATTCAGAGTGAAGTATATTGATGATAGAAGTAAGCGTAAAGCACCTAGATGTGAAGTGATGTCCGCCGGAATGGCACCTCAGGTTGGTGTTCACAAACTCGGTTCTAAAAAACCTAAAAAAACACACCTTGGCCATACTGGAATACTAATAGTCACAATGACATTCTTCTAACGATTCGGTGTTGGGCAATAAAACAATGTGGGTCACCGATCTTCATGTCACTCACAAAATCCTTTAATTTGGTACAAAAACAAACCGGGGAAAAAATCACTTTAATCTAAAAGCTATAAATTTTCCCGTCAAAGCCTCCATCGAGATCTTCCTAAATTGAAACGAGCTGCGCGAAATATTGACTTTCACTCGCAAACGAAAATCTAAAAGGCCTTGAAGCACTTTATACAGATTAAATTTAATAAAAAGCTTGTACAGAGGCGCACATACAAACCTTTACAAAACCAATGCAAAAGGGTCTGATGTCAGCCGCATAAGGTGCCCCTATGTAAAGGTTGATGTGTGCGCCTCTGTACATGGGTCGCGACCCAGTGGTTAAACACTGGCTTGGTACCTAGGTGGTCGTGGACTTAAGACTGGCCGGAACATTTTTACTGTAGGTCCATTTTCAATTCGCGGCTAAGTCTACAGTGATGCAAAAACCGATAAAAACCCAAGCAGCCAGGAGGGCGATTCAGAACCGAGTTATCCTACGATTCTGTAATTTTTACTAAACCTCTATATTTATAAAAATGGATTGCTGTTCGTTAGTCTCGCTAAAACTCGAGAATGGCTGGACCGATTTGGCTAATTTTGGTTTTGAAATATTTTGACCAGGGTTTATCGAGTACTGCCGAGAGGAGGCACTCTATCGGTAAAACCCTGGCGCGCTGTGTCGGTATTCCGACTCACCTCGAAGGGAGTAGTACCTCCCCTCTTACACACCCGCCGGTGACAACAACACACCAACAACAAAACAACAACTCAAAAACTAACGACAGTATTGCTTTACAGTATGGCTCAGCATTCATGGCTGTAGATACAACCTCACTTAATTATGTACAACTAACAATGAAGTATTTTCCTTAAAGACTTGTTGTTTCTTGAAGTTTATTTTTCTTTACTGTTCAAGTTGTTCAACGCGTTGCGACATGGACGTTTTTGTGAGAAATAACAAATAAACTCGGAAGACTACGATTCTTTGAAAGCCTTTGTTCAAAGGTCTTATTTCACACGATTTGTTTTCCTGGAGTTTTATTGAAAAATATATTATAAATGTCTTATTGAATTTTATAAACGTGGGTTTGCATTCGACATTTATTTTGGTACTACAAATTACTAATTAAAAACAGAAACCATATTTATTCTTGGCACTGAGCCCACGCAAGAGATTAAAATGTGCCTTTAAATATTTTATTTTAAGGCAAATTATGTATATGGTATCGAAGGTTACAAGTTAATACCAACATTAATAATGATGCAAATTAATTAAAAATAAGCTGTAATGAAAATAATTTAGGCGAATTTGAGCCCCACCGTGGTAAGGGGCGTGCTTACTGCCGTTATTCGGCTGCTTGGGTTTTATATCGGTGTTTTCCATCACCGGAGAGTTAGCCGCAAATTGTACAATGAACACAAAGTAGGTGTGTTCCAGCCAGATTTGATCTCGGGGCCATTGGGTTCTGAGCCAGAGTGTTTATCCTAGTGGTTAAACACTCTGGCTTGGAACTAGGCCACGACGCTCTCACCACCATAATGCAGCTAGAACAAGCACTAAAAATACGCTTAAAACGTAAGTAAGTATATAGTTTTTCTTTTGAAAACCCCTTTTTCAGCCCTTGTCGGGGCATTTATTCATTCATTTTCTTTATTGGGTGAACAAAGATAAATAATATATAGGTTTAACTTAAATTATTAAATACAATAGCATTTAAAGTTTCTACTGCTGATAACTACATTTTAAGTTTTTAGAAAGAAACAAAACACATACCATACCTAAGCATCGACTTTTTATGTAGGTAGAGATCATAGCAACACAAGATCCTATCATTCCTCTCTCTAAAGCGTGGGTGGCCAAGATTGACGACGGGTGACAACCTTGGACAAGGATACTTTTCCACGAACCCTTGCACCTACTTCTTGTTTGAAGCAGAGTTGCCAAATTATCGATAAGTAGTTGACCTTGAAAGTTATTGAATCAATAGAAAAAATATGTCAGCAGTTATTTATAAATACTATTGATACTTTTCGTCTCCGAAAACTCATAAACTAAAGACAGTATTGCTCTTCAATATGGTTCAGCATTCATGGTTGTATACTAACGTATATGTAAAATATGATCTGACTGAAATGAAACAGACGACGACGGAAAAAACTATCTATAATATCCCTTATTATTTCATCTTAAATTCCTAATACAATCCCTACTATCGAAAGAATGTTTATTTGAGACTCTATCGAATAAGATAATAAGAACTGTTCTGGTCATTTTTGATATGATCAATATGTCAATTGATAGTTTAACTATTTTTGAAACAATCGATGATGCATGATTTTCCTCTCCACAGAGAGGCAGCACTATTTGCAATCAGTTGATAGAAAATGTAGTAGAATTATTGGGTTTCGAGGTCTGACGTGGTAAGTTTATTTTATCTAGGATCAAAGAATTTATTTCACATAAAAGCATGGCTTTTACATAAAATGCGAATAGGTACTACTTTAATTTCAAAATTTTCAGTGCAAATGGCTTTTCACAGATACTGAATAAAATAAGACAATCACTATTATATCAAATAATAAATACATACATACCTCTTTCCCTCCATCACGCCTCTTTCCCAACGGGGTAGGCAGAGACCACTTCTTTCCACTTACTACGATCCTGACACACACTTTGCGCTTCCTCTACTTTCATGAGCCCTTTCATACATGCTCGTCGGTTAAAGGTACTCCTGACCTGACCCTTTCTGAGAACATCTTGAACTTGTCCAAGGAACGTTCGTCTAGACCTTCCCCTTCCAACAGCTCCATTCACCCTCGCCTTATAAATCCGTTTCGTTAATCGCCTTTCATCCATTCTTTCCATATGACCAAACCACCTCAGCATTCCCATCTCAATTTTTGTAATAACGTCTTCTTTCACACCACATCGTTCTCTTATAGCACAGTTTTTTATTCTATCACTCAGTTTCACCCCAGCCATACTTCGTAATGCTCTCATTTCCACTGCATTTATTTTACTTTCATCCTTCTTCTGCCATACCCAACTTTCACTACCGTACATTAATGTCGGTACCAGCACACCCCCGTGAACTGCCAGTCTGGCTTTCTCCGACACTTTGTGACTGCTCATAAAGGCATGTAGCGCCCCGTTCACTCTATTACCTGCATTCACTCTTCTCTCAATGTCACCCTCATATCTTCCATCTCTCGTAAACTTGGTACCCAGATACACAAACTCTTTCACTTGCTCGACTTTTTCACCCCCAATAAAAACATTACATTCTGTCATGCTGTCATCTCTTTCAAACACCATCGTTTTAGTTTTACTCACATTCACTTTCATACCTCTCGCTTCCAGCGACGCATTCATTATCGTTATCATATCCTGCAACTCGCCGGCAAACGATGAAAGTATAACCTGATCATCGGCGTAGAGAAGACATTTTACGAGTAACCCATCCATTCTCAGACCATACCTACTATCTTTCAAACCTGTCACACATTGTCCATGAATAGGTTGAACAGCCATGGTAATAATAAATAAATTTATATTACTAAACAATTACCATCAATATCAATAAAATTACTCAGTCAATAAACCGGGTTTCCTGCAACATTTAAACTACGATAAAAACTACTGTTTCACCTGTTTTTTTAGTGTTTATAATATTATGTAAATCCTTCATTGGCTGTATTTTTGTTATATTATGTTTTATTTATGATTTTGTAATATAATAAAATAATTATCTAATCTAATCTAATCTAAATCAGCCATGAGGATCCCACTGCTGGGCAAAGGCCTCTCTTCCCCTCCTCCACGCGAGTCTATTTTGGGCCTTCTTATAAAATCATTATAATTATTAGATATTCTATCTGTAACTATACATACAGGTAGAATTTTTGGTGTAAGTACACTTTGTAAATATTATCCTTTATTTTCTTTTGATTAAGTTAAGTTTAGTTTAATGGTATTTTGTTATTAACCATTCGTTTATATTGTTAATTAAATCAACTCCATTTTATTATAAATAAAAGAAACGCTAAAAACGCATGAAATAAGTCGTCCAATTTACTTATAATTAAAACTTGTCATTTACTTTGTTTAACTAGCTTCATTTCCGCTGCAACTTGCCAAACCGCAGGGTAAAGGAGCGACATCAGCTGTTTTCCATGGATTTCCTTACTTTTTAATCGATCTCTTGGCGAAATCGATGCCTTCCAATCGTCAAATCTAACATCAATCTGACGAATACATTCATGTGTCACAGTCACACTGAGAAAACCCAAGAACAACCATTAACTCTTTCTCATAAGTCTTTTTCCCAATGCAGTATGCAGTATGCATTTTGACCAACTCTTGATTTTTAAAAATAAAGAATAAAAGCCTAATTAAAACTTAACTTTCATAATATTACTCTTCCAGGTTAAGCAAACAAAGTGGGCTAACCCCAACACGAGTAACCCTATAGCCGGATTAGCTACTAAGTCCCTGTTAAGTCACTTAAGTTACTTGAGCCCTATGGTGAAGTAATTTGCCGAGCAGTGGATCATTTATTTAAGTTCTCTCGACTAAAAAGGACACAACTGTCAAAAACAAAAGAATTAATGACCGGATACGCTGGACCGGTTTTTGCTACCGGAAAGCGTTTCCGTGTCCCGGACCGGATTAACGGTAGTTTCCCGGAGGAACACGTCATTTGTCTCCACTAGGTATTAAGTAGGACAGTTTAGCGGTTTTTGTTGAGTGGTTTGAGTTTTTAAGCTCTATGTTTCTGCTAAAATTGTCCAGTGATTAAACTATAAGTAATCTCTCAATTATAGCTTGATTACTGGACAATTTTAGCAGAAATAACTACTACGGTGTAGGCAAGGCCTAGCCCATACCATATTTCAAGGGATTTTGAAATTTATATACGATATATTTATCTGTTCATACGTGGTAAATAAGAACTACAAGTTTTTCACTTGTCCATCCTAATTGATACTTGATGTCATTAATTTCTTTGTGATGATGTAAGAGATTTTATCTCCTGAGGTAGGGCGTTAAATACCTTAATATAATATACCCTATACGTATTTTTACAAGCTATAGATATAGATAGAGCGCAGTGGCCCAATGGTTGAACATTTTAGCTAAACACTTTAGCCCGAGGGTCCCAAGATCAAATCTGGCCGGAACACACTTACTTTGTGTTCATTGTACAATTTGCGGGCTTCTGAATGTTCCGTTCACCATGACGGCAACAATCAGTGTGCCTCTGACTAACCCATTAGGGATATGGTCGTTAGGGTATGTTATGTTATGTTATGTTTTATAAGCATACGTATATTAATAACAGCTTAATAGGCAGGTCTACTTCACACGGACCCAATGAGCCAGCTTATTAAAATTTCCTTATCACAATCCCTAAGCCCAGTGAAATTAAAATAACAATAGTACCCACGTTCCTTAGAGGTCAAGCCGGCTGATGCCATAATTATAGCCCCAAAATCAGAAACACAATAAAATATTTGAAAATTTTAACCTTCGGAACAGGCAGGTAAAATTACAGCATTTAGCTGTGCCAAGAAACAGACAGTACAGAAAACCTATTGTTCGAGGTTGACCGGCGACCTCTATGCATTTCAATGTGTTAGGCCGTAAATTGTTTAGTAAAAGTAGGAAACTACTAGGAAACTAGTTAGATTTCATGTTAGGTATACTGACTAGGTCTATGCAACTGAGACTGAGATACCAAACTTTAGGAGGTTTTAAAACCCATTTATAGAAGTAACGATAACGATACAATTTTTGTTTCTCTATGTGAAACATTAGTGATAAAGTCAAAGATAGCATGATAACGATCTCGCCACAGTCAATCTTTTTTTTTATGTTGTAGGTATTCATCTTTTAACTTCAATGAATTGCAATGACTCAAGGTAATCATTGTCATTTCGAAGGTATCTTAAGTAAACGTTCTGTTTTAACACAGTAGTTAACTCAAATTTCTAAAAACATGGTACATTTTTTTAATATTCACAAATGACTTGACCTGAAAATATCAAATAAAACTCATTCGTTTGAATCTTTCGATTCCACAGACAGCTTACACGCTAAGCTATAAACCCTCCATTTGCGGAGGGGCATAACAACAAAATCTAGTTTCTGATCAATAAAATCTAGGTTTTACACCAAGATCATACTAGCATAACTCTGAAATCAGCAGTGCTTGTATATTTGGTATCAGATACTTATAATATATACTTTACTAGTGGCCAAAACTTCAAAAAATCTAAGAAATATCCAAAAATAATTAATTTTACCTTATCCTACTAATATTATAAAGGCGAAAGTTTGTATGTCTGGATGTGCTGTGTTGCTCTTTCACGTAAAAACGACTGAATGGATTTTAATGAAAATTTACAATAATGTTGCTTATACATCTGAATAACACAAAGGCTACAATTTATAAAGATATTGTGTAAATTGTTGAAAATATCAAGTAAAATATGAAAATGTACGCGGCATCACGTGATATGGCATGACAGACGGCTGCTGTCATCAGCGTAACTATGGGTGCGTTCCGAATTAGAAGGGTTTAACATCGAAATAACATTTGGGCTACAATTTGTACTCGCTGAACTAAATTCTACGCGGACGAAGTCGCGGGCGGCCACTTGTCATATCATAATCATAATCAATCATTAATATTTTTCCTAGAACTGGCAGAACCTTAAAAAAATGAAAAATGAAATGTTTCAAAATGAAGTTATAAAAGTACACTTTGCAGTGTGTCCCGTTTTAAAAATCTCAAAGTTCAATACGAGTGATTTCATTTATTTAACAACTTCCAGCCATCTTAAAGGTCTCTTGTAAATCGCAAGGGGCGCCCCAAAGCCCAAACAGACGTCTCGACTTGAGTGTTATTAGTTTTCGCTGTGATCTCAATCTAATTGGTAATTGATGGGAGGCTTGAGGCTCAAGTTATATCTTTAATTAATTGAAATGAAATATCGCTTCATGAAATTGGAGTTTGATAATGGCCACGATTTCATTGCGGCTTCAGCAGGGTTATAACGTTAACCCTTTCAATTTCAATTGATCTCTGATATGAAGATAGATAAATAATATTGTTGATTGCTAAGTTAGTTACAATATTAGTACTGTTTTCATACGATCTATTCCTTTCTAATACCAAAAACTAATACCAGTGGTATTTGTTTGCTATCGTAATAAATTTTCTGTTCCGAACGAATACCAAATTTTAAATATTTCAATGTAGTTTTGGTATTCGTCCGGAATAGAAAATTATTACGATTACAAACAAATACCATTGGTATTACTTTTTGGTATTAGATAGGAATAGATCTTTCATACAGCCTGTCTCAGCAGCGGCACGAGCGCCTGTTGAGACTCAAAGGGTCACAAGTTCTTTATAAGCACAAATGGTCGTTAATGAAACAGATATTTAAAACATAACATTACACACACTCGCAAACATAATCATAAACGTTGACCATTATTGTTATGGAGGCTGGAAAATTTAGAAGCCCACATTTAGCCGGGCGAATTTCAACCAGTAGTCCTTATATACGTCTGGTTGAAAATCACTCGGCGCGAGTGAGCAAGCGAGTTGCTTGGGTTTTTAACAATAAGTTTACCTATTGATATGGATTCACATATCGACCATGACATGGCAGCACATTAAACTGTGGACATAAGACCCATTTTACAATGGTTTTTTTAAGGTCTATGTGAACGCCTCCGATTGTTTTTCCTTTTTACATTTTATCAAATCACATTTGAAAATCCAAGGTTCGGTCGATAAGAATAACTACTGTATTTTGACGCCCGTTGAAATATGAGTGAAAAAGAAATCATAAAAATAGTTCAAAATGTTTTAAAAACACATTGATATCACAAAATCCACTGCGGCTCCCTGTTATACGAAAGATGGTTTGTAAGGCTACCAACATTAATATACTGTAGTTCTTAGTTACCCAAATAATATCTCTACCTCCAAGTGTAACTGAAATAATATTGTCTTAGAGGAGAATTTCCCAAGAACATTCGAGCATTGAACTTACTTTTGGTGTTATGAATAAATCTTGTAAACCGCGGGGTAAGTAATTTATACTTCTATATACTTATATTTTAAAGCTGGAGTTTGTCTGTTTGTTTAGCTGAACATTATGTGGAACTACAGTTTTGAAAGGTGTATTAAACGGTCGATTTATAGAAAGCCCGCTAAAAGGGGCTCCCCTTTTAGCGGACTTTTAATGAGTTAGTGATAAACGGAGCATCAATGAAAAATCTTACATAAACGGGAAAAAACCTACACACTGTGTATCCTGTATACAGACAGAGTATGTAACCTGTCTGTGTGACCGAATTGTGAGAATTAGATCTTTAGGAAATGTAAAAACTTCGTCATTATCTTATTTATCTTAAAAGGTAAGATAAGATATAGAAGATAATGACTTCTTCACTTGTAGTTCAAGCCGTGCGATAATATCGTGACATTCGCGGGTGTATTTTTCCTTGAATGAAGTGAATCGACGGTTTTTAAACAGCTAAAAAAATTAACTAAAACATTTAAAAAACAGTTTTACTGAAGTCTATTAAATTACCAAGTATACTTTCAAAATCACCCGGTATTCCTTATGAAGCCTTGTGTTGTTTGCGCTGCGTTACCGTTGAACTTTAACTTACTAACCGTAACCTAACTTGCGGAGATCGTCGTGGCCCAGTAGCTAAACACTCTGGCTCGGAACTCGATGGTGCCGAGATCAAATCTGGCCGGAACCCAGTTATTTTGTGTTCATTGTACAATTTACGGCTAACTCTCCGGTGATGCAAAACACTGATGTAAAACCCAAGCAACCCGTTTAACGGCGGTGGCTCGCCCCTTACTACGTTGGGTTCAAATGCCCTCGGCGTAATGTGGGCTTCTGAATGTTCCGTTCACCATGACGGCAACAATCAGTGTGCCTCTGACTAACTGCGATCATTGATTGATCACCCTGTATTAAATTGTATCCGCAGTCAAAGTCGCGAGCAAAGGCAAGTATTATAATATTATCATATCAGCGTGTCTGAAATACGGGCGCTGGTGTCAAAAGAATTTTCGTTACTTCAATTACAGTTTATCTGAATCGAAATAATACGATGTTCATACCTTAGGAACAAAATTATGTTATAATGGTAATACGTAAATCTCTCCGCTTATTTAATTCTAATTCAGTTTAGAACATTATGTGGTAAACTTGCAGATGTTCAACAAACTAGATATTATAATAAAAACTCTGTTAGAGATCTAAAAATGGATAAATAAATAGATTCGATTCATTAGTTTGTCAATATTGAATAAACATTTGACATTACATTGATTCATATTAGGTATGCCTAAAAATTTTACACATACACACTCCCACGACCATATTACTAATGGGTTAGTCAGAGGCACACTGATTGTTGCCGTCATGGTGAACGGAACATTCAGAAGCCCACATTTTGCTAAGGGAATTTGAACCCAACACGGTAGGGTGCGAGATTACCGCCGTTACCTGGGTTGCTTGCGTTTTATATCGGTGTTTTCCATCGCGGGAAAGTAAGCCGCAAATTGTACAACCGTACAATGAACACAAAGAATTTGATGCAATTAAAAACCTTACCTTTTAAAACTATTGAATCATAATCTTCAATGGACGAGGCTGAGTGCGGGAGTATATATAATTTATAAGACTAAGGTTGGGTTGCACCATCTGACTTTAACAATAACAAACATCAAAATTTCAGTTAAAGTTACCGGTTAGGCCCAAAAATGACGTCGAATTGTCAAATTTGACAAAAACTTTAACTTTAACTTTAACTTCTACTATGGTGCAATTTACCCTAAATAGTTCATTTTGAAAAAGATGATTTATTAACAAAGAAATCTAAGATTTAGTGATTAAACTGAATTACCTAGTAAAATCTTCAAAAATTGTTGAAATTCAAAGATTACTACAAGGTTTCCGCCTCAATCTATATTTTGTCGCGTCTTTCTGAAATTTCCTGTTTATTTTCTTAGTGAACGCTAAAGAGAACTTTGTTATAGTGACTTATGGTTTGTTTTCGTTTCACCCATGTTGGGACGAAATTTGTTAAAGTTCATCCGAAATAGAATTAACCACTTGGATGTCATTTCATTAACAAGGCACAAAGGAACATCAAAAGTTAAGTTTCAGTTCTAAACTGATTAAAAAGAAACTTAATTAGCTGTTTCAGGTCTGGTAATAGGAACCGAGAGAGAGCAAAGGCTTTAATTTTACGTAATTCTGTCACTTTAACGAAGTAGGTAGCTCATTTCAGTTGTTTGATAGGTAGGTAGAGGTACGTAGTATAATTTAGAGTGATTACTAAAAAGACAAAATCTAATTCAGAGATTTTGACGCCCGGTTTGATGTGATGGTTCAGAAGTGGGCTATTACACCAGTGGTCGCGGGTTTGATCCCCGCACAGTCATATAAACGTGCCGTCGGTTTGAATGTGTGCGTGCGCGTCGCGCGCCGTGTCGGCACTCGATTTCACGAAGACGCTAGCATAAAATACGGGGGGATAAGGTGGTGGCAGTACGGACGGGCTGTGCCACGTGTCTGTGTGCACGCTAGGCTAATAACTCGGCGGGCAGCCAAAGATAACATACTGTTATGTTTATACTGTGGTACAAACGTGTCGCTGAAACGATGGGCAGTCATCAGCCGTGCGCGTGCCTTCAGGCATTGGATCTCCACCATTACTCCACTACGGCTTCATAGTTCATCGTGGGTAGCGGCCTTGAAGCTTGGTACGGTCATTTTATATATAAAATAAAAGAGTTAGTACCAAATACTGTTTGTTGATTCTAACAAATTACTTCAAACTACAACAATGCTAACCCTTCATATAAACGTTAACAACTCTTTCATTCTTGTTACTGCCGCCATTTGCGAGTAAGTAACAAAACACGTCACTTCCTAAACTATGCTTCAGCGTTGCGTTCGTTTTTATGAATAAGTGGGTAAGTGTATGATCGTAAACATTCCAGCACAGCACAACAGTCGCATCACAGCTTCAAATTTGATTTATTACAGAGCCAAAGCTTCGCTTATAAATATAATCTGAGGCTTTACTTCGCCCCCCTCAGCCTGCGCGGTTTTGCAATTTCCGGTCTGTTTCCCGCCTAATCGTGTCAACCGGATACGGGCGCCGCCATTTTAAGACTTCCACTCTTACTGTATGGTAATGGAGATAAAATTTGATATGTTTTGTGCTCTTGACACATTTGTTAGACTTGGCGAATGTATTTTTTATGAGTGAGTTAAAAACGAGAGGACTTTTTTGGAAAAGTTCCTTTGTTCTAAGAAATTATTCCAAATATATCAGTAGATAGGTTATTTTTATTTTTAGCTTTTGGGATAGTGCATTATCATCTTACTTCCTATTAATCAAAAGTCAAATACTGCAATAATGTTTCTTTCGAGTGTTTAAGGTTTATGCCTAAACATTGGTGAAACTCGGCCGGTCTGTTAATGGTCTTTTTCTGGTTTTCCTATCTTTAGGTAACATATCAGTAGGTAACATGAACATAGTAACCATATAGAGTTACATCGTGTCGATACTTACAAACGAAACATGAGAAAGCTTATTAGGTTAAAATAACGAGTATACTCTCGGTGCCCTCCCATTTCGTGTGTGCCCGTTGCAGCCTCGCCGTTTGGGCGTGAAAAATGATACTCCAAGATTACGCTCTTGAGGGGGGGGGGGCACTTCAAACGTTTCTCAAATGTTTCTTAAATAGTAAAAGTAAAAGTTAAAAATTAAAATAAAAAAAACCTTATTCATGTTAACTTATTAAAAAGCACTTGACATGACAAGTCACAACATAAAAATTAAAACAAGTAATAAAGTGATTCTACCACCGGTTTGGACGTGTTAATTCTACCGAGAAGAAACCGGCAAGAAACTCGGTAGTTACTCTTTTTAAAGTACTTAGTTTAGTTTTCTTTCTGATGTATATGTCAAAAACAAACGTTGTTTCAAAAAATGAGATGGGAGTGCCAAGGTTGTTTGGTCATAAGGAGAGAATGGATGAAAGGCGATTAACGAAACGGATTTATAAGGTGAGGGTAGATGGAACTGTTGAAAGGGGCAGGCCTAGATGAACGTTTCTTGGACAAGTTCAACATGTTCTCAGAATGGGTCAGGTCTAGAGTACTTTTAACCGACGAGCATGTGTGAAAGGATTCATGAAAGTAGAGGAAGCGCGAGGTGTGTGTCACGGTCGTAGCAAGTGGAAAGAAGTGGTCTCTGCCTACCCCGTTAGGAAAGAGGCGTGATGGTAATCTATGTCAAAAAGGATTTTTTACATTATTTACTTTAGAAGGTAAATAACAAAGAATAACAACAGCACAAATAACAAAAATAGGGCAAGTATCCCGCTCTGACCCTAATATACAATTTCGTGACCAAGGACGCCATAACGTAGTGAGTTGCGACGCAGTAAAATATGCAGTTTGGTACCTTAGGCAGACATACCCGCGACATGAAGCCGTAACGAATGGGACAACATCATGCACTCACATACTGTAGGACGAGGAACTTTGTGGAAATATCTGTTATAGCGAGCGGTATGGTCCATTGGTTAAGCACACTACCTTAAACCTTGATGTTCAGTTAATACTCCAACACGCAGGCTCAGTGCGGCTTGTTGGAGGGGTTTACGGTCAGTGAGAAACCCTAATGTCAGTTGTTATCAAGCCGCCCTAAAGGCCTCTGACTAGGCTTAACGACTGACATCTAGCGACGTCAACTAGGACCAACTGCCGGAACCGAAAAATACATGACTAAATTTCGGTCAGAATGGTCGCCCATCCCATTTCCGACCTGGCGTTTGCCGGTCCACTGTCACAACTGCGCCATGGGCACCTCCATTAAAGAAGTTGTGAGATTTGAATTGGTTGGCCTCTTCACTCGGAAACCTGTAAGCTTGAAAATGATTTGGGTGTCACACCCAACAAAACGCGAAATGAAGAGTGTAACAACATAAGTAGGTACTAAAGGAATACAAGAAACTTAGCGATCTTAATATGA
Source organism: Udea ferrugalis (assembly GCA_950022985.1). NCBI lineage: Eukaryota > Metazoa > Arthropoda > Insecta > Lepidoptera > Crambidae > Udea > Udea ferrugalis. The sequence continues at coordinate 1,251,031 of OX465524.1, read as the reverse complement.
AAAAAAACGGTACCACAACGGTAAATAACGACAACAATTTTACAATTTTAAAATAGTAGCCACAGAGTTCTACACTCAAGTAGTGGGAAAAATTTACAGTGAAGAAAAAAGAAAGCACATCATGAAAATATGCTCATCAAAGCCGAGTTTTACTTTTCCTCACTTCCTTACAAAGACTAGCATTTATTTGCACGTGTTTTACTACCATTTTCCAAGAAATGCAATTTTCAATATTGATAAACAAGAACGAGGATCTTTATTGAAAAGAAATCTCTTTTACAATAAAAGTGTGTTACTAACAGTATAATAACCTTTCTGGAAAATATATTGAATTTTATATCTCGTTAAAGAAGTGTACTTACCAACACAAAATTGTAATGATTTGATAAACAAGCTACTAATACGGGATTTTCGAATTCTTTGACGTATTTAACCCAAAAACACGGACGTAAAAGAAAGACGGACGGAACATCAGACTAATAAAAAGTTGAAGTTTGCAAGGTGCTACAATTTTGTTTGTTGTACACGACCCACTACACTCACACAAACACACTAGGTGCTACAAACTACACCATTTCACTCCGTGGGAGCGCCAATGACACGTGCTAGTCACGCACCCATCTAAACTGGCAGCTGATAATTATGCTTCACTCATGATCAAACGAGGTGACGTCCGTCTCTCTTTTACGTCCGTGCCTGAAATATCTTCTTTAAATTAAGACTAAAATCACTACTTTGGATCGTATATAAACGTAAAAAAGTGTCATTATAGAAATATTATTTGACACAAATGGATTCAAGTGCCAGCCTCACCAGGTCTGTAGGAGCTCAAGCAATGATATTAAAATAAAAAAGACATAGATAGGTTATGTCAGTACTGACACGAAGTCCAAAATTGTCCACTAATTTGACCGTGTTAAAACGTGTGAACAAGATAGTATGATTGTTAACTAGAGCTTGAACGAGACAGATACAGTTGCGCAGTGCCGTCTAAAACTGTCAACACTGCCAATGCTTTGCTCAGGTGTACGAAGAGTTTCCGATCTCGGGTGCCACTTTTTAGCTCAACCTATCTACCTATTTTTTATTATAATATACCTAATTGGGCTCGAGAAAATTCTATCCAGCCTTGTTACCCGAATTTCAGTCAACTTTGCATTACCTACCTGTAAAGTTGTTTTTGGACAGGGACAAGGGTGGACAGGGGTAGGATAGGTCATTGCCCTCGAAACCAATTGTATGATAATACTTACACAATAAGTATATTTATCCGTTGCCCAGTTGCCACAGTACAAGATTTTCTTAGTGGGGGTAAAAAGAGGTAGGTGGATAGGTTATTGTGCTAAAAAAATGGCACCAGAAATCGGAACTAACAGTGTTTACAGTTTAAGGTGACACTGCGCAACAGGTTTAGCTCCCACTAGACATTGGAAGAATCCTGCCCGCGACCTCGTCCGCATGGAATTAAGTTAAAAACAAAAAGTAAAATTTCTTTATAAATTATAGCCTATGTGCGATTCAGATGTATAAGCTACACTATTAAAAAGTTTTATTGAAATCCATTCAGTAGTTTTTACGTGAAAGAGCAAAACGGCACATCCACACATACAAACTTTCGTTTTTAAAATATCAGTAGGATCATTGGGCTTGACGGCACTATGTCTAATGATATTTATTTATATTTAAAGGTTTTTCCAACCTCATCCCAGTTATCCAGCATGTCAGCCGTCAACAACAGGAGCTTGCATCAGGAAGCCTGTGAGTAATTGGATGTCAGGAGTTCAATTTGCTCTACACAAAGCACTAACTTCGGTTAGAGCTCGGAGTTAACCGTTAAGATTCCTATATTATAATATTCCAATTTTGTATCAGATTATCAACTCAATTTTACTAGGAATATTTAAAAGTCCATGTAATTCAAACGAGAGACGTCGATAATTTAAATTGTCTAATTCTATTCTAAAGATCTGAAAACCAGAAAAATACATTCAGTCACCTTGGCATCAGGCGGGAATCGAACCCGCATCTTTCGCAAACCGGGCGACTGCGCTAACCGAATCTTTCTGGTATATTTTCCCTATGAGCCAGGGTGATTTCAATAATGTTAATGACATCCACAAGCTATGACTGTGATTTTCATTGTCTATCTATATAGCATGGTCATTTGGCCCGAATTTGATTATCTACACACATCAAAACTGTCTAAGGATATCATAGGGATATCATTTTTCAAATATTTCATAAAGTTAAGTTTGTTTACAAGTTGAGAATTATCTTAGAATAACGCGAGGACAGAGGCATAAGATAAGGGTTAAGAATATTACAAAAAAAAACGTTTGATTTTGCTAAAATTTTGACACCTTTTAAAAGAAAAATCTGTCTTTTTTTAACGTCCTTACGATTGTACAATAATGCTACTACAATGAATTTCTTTATACAATCTGAAAGGGCAGATATAGCAGTTTCTGTGTTCTAAAAATTTCTACGTTGGTATCAATATTTTAATTTTTACAGCCTCCCAAATAGCTATACTTTGTATGAAAATGCTTGAGATATCCCTAGACACTTTTGGGCAGTGTATATATAAAAATGGATTGCTGTTTGTTAGTCTCGCTAAAAATCGAGAAAGGCTGGGCCGATTTCGCTAATTTCTGTTTGAAATGTTTGTGGAAGTTCATGAAAGGTTGGAAAAAGTGAGCAAACATGTATAAATGCTAGGAATATACTAAAAACGTTTTCTCTTAGCAACCGTTTCTTTCTGACACTTGACACTGAATATTTGAAAACAGCTATGGTATTCCGGTGGGCGCCAAAACTCACTACGCTCGTGGCGAGGCAACTTTAAAATTCAATTCCTCTGCGACTGTGGTCGATTGAGAGAAAAGAACTAAGCCAAATAACATTTTCTAAATATTTACATACAAAGTGAGAGAAAATACTAATTCAAAATAAAGCATAGTGATGATTGAGGTAAGCGTGAAGCACCGAGATGTCCGCCGGAATAGCACCCTTGAACGAAAAGTCTGTCCGGGACAGTTAGTAAAAAATAAAAATAACCATTTCACAAATAGGTCACCTAACCAATGATGTTTTCAATTAAGATAATGTATTCAATACGCGCCTCGCATGACTCAAATAACTCGTAAATTATTGGTTTCGTAGTTTGTACACATATTTGAAGCGTAATAATAACCAACGTATTATGGCTCTCTTCCACTCAATGGAAACTCACTTCGAATTTACTCGCGTGGCGTTCGAAGTGAGCATTAAGAATGACGAAGAGTAATGTAATCGTCGGTCCACCTTGTGGAGGACGAGGAGGTCCACCTGCCCACGGAACTAACTGTTGAATAATAATAATTTGTAAACTGTAGGTGATTGTAAAAATGGTTTTAGCCCTAGCTATTGGGCCAGTGTTTGTTTATTACCGTTTAGGTAGGTATCTAATTAGATCAACTTAGTACTGTGTGAAATCAGATGATTTATAAAAACTGAACTTGATTGTTTTACAACAGCTTTTAAAAAATGAGCTTCTTAGTTACTATTGGGTCCTACACCCCAATTTGTACACGTTGATCAATTTTGAGCACGCCGTCACACTCATGCCGTACCATAAATATGTGTTGTAATAATACCTAACTGTTTTTTGGCAAGAAACTCGGATTATCAAGACTTTCCGAGAGACAATTTCAACAAAGAAATGGTGGTTATGAACGTGACTAATGTTACCTTCTGAAATTTAAAACGTATTAAGACACTCAAATGTTGAATGTAAAATAAAGCAACGCTTATGTAGCTGCGCAACCCGAAACGTTGTAAACATCTTTGTGCAAACGCGAGAAACTCCAAAGTTATCCAACGGCAACATTCAACGCAAACTCGAACAAATTTCAAGAAAAACATAATTCAGATTCATCTATTTTTGGTTTAGGTTTACAAGGATTATTATGGTTTACTTTTTAAACGCTATTTTTCTCTTATTTTAAAGATTTACAGATTCTTGGGAAGCGAGTTCCAGCGGTTCCCTATTTTTTTAAATACAATTTTACCAAGCACCACCAACATAATGATACACAATGGTGACTTTTGAAACTATAAGAAAAATCAAAAATATGCCTAACCTCTGAATGTGATAAAAGAAATCGCTGAAACAGGTCCATTAGACTTAATTTTTCACCTTTTGTTTTAATCTAAGCTTCGATGAGATTAAAATTCATCTTATTAATTTGAGAGCAGCTTTTTCAATTCAAATGAAGCAACAAACTATTCTATCTAGAGTAAAAGTATGATACCTACTATCAAATCAAATGCGAGCTATATTTACATAGTACGAGTATTCCGACCGCCTGAATACATTTCGAATGGCTCTCGGTGAAGTTCTAATGTTATGCGGAGTCAGTTTGTTTGTCCGTTTGTTTTGTATAAACATATGCTCAGAATACTCTGCCTTAATTGAGTGTTTGAAGTATAGTTTATAGCTGAAATGAATTCATGCCTAGCTAGCAGTTTGTGTTTGTGTCTATCTAGATACGAAAATATGTACGCCTTTTTGTTTTGTCATGAATAATCAACGATTTGCATGATTAAACAGAAACTGTTTTTTTTAATGATATAAAGGAAATAGATGTAGGCAAATGAAATTCTCCGTTAGGTATTACACAAACCATATCTTTTTTGAAAGTGAAAATACCTTGAACTTAAGCAAAACATTTTCAAGTTCCGAAAAATTCAATAAAAGTGAAGCATATTCACCAATAATAAATTACATGAATACATAATAGGTACAGACTAACCACTATATCCCAGACGAAGTATTCAGAGGCACACTGATTGTTGGCGTCATGGTGAACGAAACATTCAGAAGCCCACACTCCACCGAGCGAATTTGATTAAACCCAACGGGGCGAGCCTACCGCGCCGTTAACCGCACTGCTTGGGATTTTAAATATAAATTCAAATTCAAAATTATCTTCATTCAAATAGACCTGTTACAAGTTCTTTTAAATCGTCAAGAACTAAATCAAATAAACAGAAAATACACTTATTACAAAGACTTAAATAGAAATAATAAACAAATACTCAGTATACAAAGATAATGGGACTCAACCACCGGTGTCGGTAAGTTAGCAGTTACATCAAGTTTGAGTAACTTTGAATTTCAGTGTAATATTGAATCCACTCTTTTAGATCAGTTACTGTTGACAAGTACTCCAACTAAAAGATGTTGTTGAGTCTATGAGGGATGGGCTCAAAAACAAATCAAAAAACAACAGTATGTAGGTACTTTTACTGTTCTTGAACAGTTGATTCAATGTTACACTGAAATTCAGAGTTACCCAACTTGACCTTACTCTTTTCAACATGTTCTGTACACAGATTTAAACATACATTTAAATTGAACTATACAGTAACTGAACCCACATTTAATTAGTATTTCGATTTGTATACGAGCTTGCTCGCTGCGACTTTAATCTAAATTGCATCAACAAAATTACTGCTCTACCTTGCCAATGAGTTTGTTGAACACTTTGACAAGTAGAGCACTGTTATTTAGTTCTGCCCTGTTATTGTGTTAGTTACCAGAATAATTGCTTTCTGGATCTTTGAGCTTAGATTAATATTAATAATAAATAGAATCAGTCTGCCTGGAGGAGCTACTGGTCCATGAAGGCTTATATGAAGGGTGACCTTCCAATTTCACTAAAGCGGAAACTCATTGACGTTTGCATTCTGCCTATCCTAACCTACGGTGCACAAACTTGGTCATTGACCGAGAATCTGAAGTCAAAGCTCGGAGTTTGCCAAAGAGCCATGGAGCGGAGTGTGTTAGGTATCAAACGCACCGACAGAATCCGCAACACCACTATTCGCGCCAAAACTGGGATCCAAGACGTTGGCCTAAAAGCCGCAAAACTGAAGTGGGAGTGGGCAGGTCATGTTTGCAGGATGGGCCCGAATCACCACCTTATGGCTCCCCACAGACGGACGACGCCGAAGAGGAAGGCCTAAAAAGCGATGGTGTGATGACCTTGTAAACCACTCTAGAGACTGGCAGGTTTTGGCTGTGGATAGGGACCGCGGGAAGAGCTTGGGGGAGACCTTTGCCCAGCTGTGGGATCTAGAGGGTTATTATTAAAAAAGAAAAAAGAATCAGTGGTTTGAACACTGACTGAGCCTGTGTGGTTTTTAATAACCATTATAAGCCTTAGGAAGACCACTACAGCTACTTAGCACTAATTAGCATCTGAGTCGCGTACACGTCGTGTGTTTTGGTGTAATACCTACTAACACTCGTAGAAAAGCCTAGCAACACTCTGAATAACGGAGGTAGACTTAGCTCTACATCATCAGCCTGTTGTAGTCCACTGCTGAACATACTGCCTCTTCTTTTGCACGCCACTGTAGCTCCTGCCAGCCATCCTGCGCAGATCATCACTCCACCTTGCCTGAGGACGTCCTACACTACGCTTGCCGAGACGCGGTCTCCACTTAAGAACACGTTTACTCCAACGGTTGTCGGTTCTACGGCTAACATGGCCAGCCCACTGCCACTTCAGCTTGCTAATCCGGTGGGCTATGTCGATAACCTTCGTTCTCTGCCGTATCACCTCATTTCTGATTTGATCTCGCAGAGAAACGCCGAGCATAGCCCTCTCCATAGCCCGCTGAGTGACTGGACTTAGCTCTTACTACGCTGAATTCAAATTAGATCGTCGAAATGTGGGCTACTGAATGTTCCATTCATCGTGACGGCAACAATCAGTGTGCCCTTGACTCCCCATTGGGATTTGGTTGTGGGCAAACATTCGGCATGGTACTTAACTGTCATATTTAAAAGAAAGCGACCTGTCCACAATACTTTATTTTAGGCTAATGGAAGGTCACGGCGTATCGATCGCGGATACTCGCCACACTGTCCTCGATCACGCAACCTTATCTTTTGTTTAAGGAAACTACTGGTTTTATCGCCAGCAAACGAAGGCTTTTCTAGGCGCTGCTTTTAATGGTTTAGTTGAGCTGATATTGCTCGGGGAGGTGGTACCTGTGCATACGCTGCACGCAATCGCTTCGACGCACAGTGGCATGTCACATAATTTAAAAGTTAAATGAACAAAAGAGAGCTTACGTTTGATTTGAAAAGCGATTAAGTTGTTATGGATAAGCATTTCAAACAAATTGTATGAAATAATTGATGTTTTTTTTCATTTTTATTTAGGTAAAGCCATAGATCACAGATCATGAAATATCTAGTTAACAATTGGTATTACATCATTTTAAATCTGACACCCATTTAATAGAACTTCATTCATTGACTTGAAATGCAACTAAGTTGTCTTCCTCTAAGTAATTGCATTAAACGTTGGATATTTTGTACAGATGCGCGTGGCTCTTTGGCGTGGTTTTTTGGCGTCTCCGTGCTCCGCAGGGTCTATTAAGCATTTGGTCCCGTATGAAGTCACTGACTGTAATTTGTTGAGCCTGGTCACAGGCCTCAGGGCAGCTGATAACATACAACATTCCTACAATCCGTACTGTGCCAACGCTTTGGTTTAAGGCTTTCGCCATGTCATAGTTTAAGTGGGCCTGAGCCCAGGAGTGGGACAGATAAAGCTGATGTTTTTTTTGTGGATACTAAGCGGGTTCTCAAGGATTGGGTTAGACCTCAGTGAATTATTTTATTCCCTATTCAACGTAAAGTCGCGGAATGAAAAGGTTGACTAGTTTTCAAATAAATTCATTTACGCGTTGCAAGCACATGTTACCTTTTTAAACTGAGATACAGGCTAGAGTATGTCGAAAAGTATGCTTTATTGTTTGGCAATAAAATTGAAATTCGATTAGACGTGTGTTCCTTCACGATTGACAGTTGAACCAATACTTTTTATTGGTTTAATCTTGTCAATGTCATCATTGAGCAAGCAAAAATAGATCTTAGGGTGGTCAACCCTTTCATTCCGCGACTGTACATTCGTCCTAGTGAGCATCGTAGGACACCGGCCAGACAAGATCGTGTTGTGACGACATTTTAATTTCGCCAGCACAATAGCACTTCAAACCGTAGAGCTTGCCAGCAGCTGACCATTAACTGTGTTGGACGCGCGCTTGTAGCAGTAGGTAGGTAATCAATGTTGTTTTCTTACGTGGTTTTAACGTTGAAAACATCATATTTAAGTTGTGTGTAAGACGAAATTGTAGCAAGTAACTGTTACAAAATAAACATTGCTTATAACTGTCACTCAACAATCGCTCTCCAGACAGTAATTCTTAACATACTTTTTTTTTTTTTTTTTTAATTTATTTGCTTCTCTTAAAACTTACTATACTAATTTACAGCTCTGCCAAACTACAAGTGCAGTTTGTCGGCAGTAGTTCTCACTTAAGTTTATACACATTTGTATTGAAAAACTAATAACTTTTTTGTTACTAAACAATTTCTAGTTAGGTAAGTAATTAAGTATGCTAATCTTTAAATTTAAAAAACTTATCAATAGATCCTAAAATAAACACTAAAATCCTTAAAACATATTACATTAGTTAAGTACCTACAACACTAATTATTAGACCACCCGAGCGCTCTGTCAAGGGCAAAGGGACAAATAATGTTTCTTTAGCCTGCACTTTAGGCTGTTCCTGGAGGCTACATCCTTAAGCAACTCCTCTGGACTTTACATACGCCTGGCGCGTATGTTGAGTACATTACCTACGCTAGGGCTGAATTACCTATAAAAGTGTTCTGCAATATGCCACATAAGCAGAAACGAACAGTTAAAAGAGCTGCATAACATTTAATTGTGTATTGCAAATCTGACGTCATATAGTGCAAATTATCGCATCAGTGAGTTACACAACTCACAGGTCGGAACAGTTTAGATTGTGGTTGGAGGTGTCTGTCGCGCACTGTCACAACTGCGCGACGGGCACCTACGTTGCCGATGCACTCTTTGGCAACGATCGCTGTTGTGAAGCATCACACAGCGTGGGGATGGGTCGTAAATGGGTGACCACCCCGACCGAAATATGATGTATTTTTCGGGCTTTTCGTGCTTCGGATGGCACTTCGGATGGTTAAGCAGTTGCAAAAACGCGAACTTGTAATTTAAAGTTATTAGACAAACCAACCCTATCCAATAGGATAAGCAGTAATAACTGCTTATAATTTTTTGGTAATAACATAACATAACATACCCTCACGACCATATCCTTAATGGGTTAGTCAGAGGCACATTAATTGTTGCCGTCATGGTGAACGGAACATTCAGAAGCCAACATTTCGCCTAGGGAATTTAAACCCATCGTTGTGAGGGGCGAGCCCACCGCCGTTATCGGAGTTGCTTGGGTTTTATATCGGTGTTTTCCACCACCGGAGAGTTAGCTGCAAATTGCACAATGAATACAAAGTAGGTGTGTTCCGGCCAGATTTGATCTCATGACCATCGGGTTCCGAGTGTTTGACCACTTTCTCTGGGTTTTTGGTGATAGCATTTTCGAACTAGCTCTTTCTGGTTTTTAGCTTTTCCAAGGATTTTTTATACTGAAATTAAGTGGTTCTGAAGAAATTAGTGTACACAAATTTAACGAATGAACCTTGCTTGGTTTTGAAAAGTTGTTGAAACCTGCTAAGCCGGCACTCAGGCGGCGCCTGTGGCTTATTTCTGTTTTCATTTTCTGAAGCATTTATTTTCTCGCGCCTGTCCTCTTTTTATTAAATCACATTTCTGAGGCGCCTCGTTTTAATAAATAAAGAAACTGTGCTTTTATTATGGCGCTTGCCTCTCTGACACACTTTCAGCGAACAGTACGGGACTGAAATTATTTTTTTCTGTCACAACGTAACTCGTTTTGTGAATAAAAAATGTGGTTGACGTTCTGGGGGGCTAAAACGGTAACATTTTAGCATTTCATATTATGAAACATCTAACTGACGTTTCATCTAGGCCGCGGTCCGTTTCGAGTCAAAAGTGAGTAATAGCGCGCTGACGTCGCTCACGTTCATACAATTTATCAATTCGGGATGCGTGTGAGCGCGCTGTTACTCACTTTTGACTCGAAACGGACCGCGGTCTAGATGAAACGTCAGTTAGATGATTCATAATATGAAATGCTAAAATGTTGCTGTTTTAGCCACCCTGATTATGAAACTTGCACATAATTTTCGGGACAATGCTTATTATGTCTTCTCAAAATAACGTTGTAGGCAATGGTGAAGTAGAAAAGAGAAAGAGGATTTTGATAGTATTGTCACGTTTTAGATAACACAGACGGATTGCCCCCGCAATTCCCTACTGAGATTGCTGTTTGATATGCAGATGTGTGTATTAGATAACCAAACATAGTATGACCCTTTTATTATAGTCTGAGGAATCAGACAAAGTGATATTATGTTGCTAAAACATCGTTCATCTTTACCAATGATTTTAATACGTGTTCGTTTGGTAACTAATGTAAGTATTCATATAATAACATAATAACTTCAGACAAAATAGCCATTTGTAGAAAAACTTTGAAAGTAGCTTTCTGGGGTTTGACTTAAAAAACATATGATACGTTGGATACTTTTTATGGAATCTGTTGTAGGCACTACAGTTTAGCTAGCCTTATAGCTCATGCCAAAACGGACCGCTCAGTGACAATGTATGGGATCACATCAGGGTGAGTCCTAACCGCGAAGCGAGTAATATCTTCGATAGATCTAAAATTTTGCTTAGCAACAAATTAGAGCGAGTCCTCGCTAACAGTGTCATCAATCAGCGACCAACTATTGATAATGCATCTTTTTCAATTACACAGAATGTTCAAGTGAAAACTTTCCAGTATGATACCATGATAATGTGAACTTTAAGAGACGTTTGGGAATTCAAAGGCAAGGCAAGGCATCTTCATCAAGGTTCCTTCTCTTAATGGGAAGCAGCCATTAAAGCTCATTCCAACCATTTAGCATGAACATCAGAACAAACCAAACAATGTGTGTGTTCTAGAGCTTTTATAGAGACTGCGTTACGGGGCCTACAGGCGATATTATGTAGGATTACGGGTCTCATTTAGCGGTGCGAACGGGGTGAACCAATATTTACTGAACCTCTGAACACGCTGAATCCGGCAGTGCCTACACTGCGCCATTTCAGAACGGTTTTCTAACGGTAGAGCAATATTATGTATGCATTGGATACTAAATTAGAGAATCTACTTTAAGAAATACATACACGGTTCCTTAATAAATAAGTTAGTTATGTTTGTAAAAAAATACACAAACACACAATGGATGCCTAAAAAGGTAAGAGCGGGGCCGCCAAACACAGACATTACTTGCTATATGGCGACCCCAATCAACTGTATAATAATTAAGGATGAAATTGGTTTTGAAATAAAATCTCAAAAATCTTCAACAGCAGTTCTTATATTGTTTAAAATAACTAGGCAACAAAATTATGATCTAATTCTTCAACAGCAGTTCTTATATTGTTTAAAATACTAGGCAACAAAATTATGATCTAATTCCAAACCGTCAACCGTGATAAAAAAATTGTTCAAAGTATTTTTTGTGACACACCGCATCACGCTAGTAGTAAATAAATCTGACTCGTATTTTAAATAAATTAATGCCTTTTTAGTTTTACCCGAAATTATAGATAATTTGTAAGAAAGTAGGCCAACTGATGGCATGATTAATTACAACTGGCGTTGTACAAAAAATACATGAATGCTCAATTAATTGACAAAACACACGTTTTTACTTGAACCCAACCCGAATCAATCAACTATTCTTTTGGGATTTAGAAGAATAGTTGATTGAAGAGAAAAGTGAAAAAATACTAAACCGGCAAATCCTATTTGTTTAATTTACAAGTTAACTTGTATTTTTAGACTTTTCTCTCATCCGAGATCACGGAGGGAGGCAAGCTAGTTGTGTACACACGCCTCCAGCTAACGTAATGAAGCAAATAGTTACTTTTACCTCGGCCTGATCGAACGCCGGCTTTGTTGCTGCTTGTTCGACATAAAAGACTTTGTTTGTTTGGCGATAAACAAGTATTGGACCGCATTGAAGGTCTACGGTGTTCGGATGAATAGGGTAGGTTGAAATCTTACATGTTTCGGTATTTCTAGGGTAAATAAGATGAAGTTCAATGAAGCAATCGAATGATCATTATGGCCGACCTTTTTACGCACTATCCCGCTCCCTGAGTACCTCAGTGAGGCGTGGGCATACCCACTGAACTCCACGGAGGCCATCTTCTTCGCGGTACCAGCAATCCCCGAGGACCACCTTGAGGGACTCTATCAGTGGACCCCTGGCGCGCTGTGCCGGCAACCCAGCTCCTCACTAGGGGAGTCATGCCTCCCCTCTTTCACTCGCGGGCGTTCACGGCAGTACGAGTGCCCCCTGCATTGCCGCCCTCCATGGGATCGCCTGTTTAATGGAAGCACACATTCTCCACCATGTGCGCTCTTAGCGACCCCGGGGCCCCCCTTTAGTCGCGTCTCTCGACAGACGGGGGGAACTTTGGCCGAATTCTAACGCCCCAAACCATAAGGCAAATCATGGTCAGCCTCATCATCATCAGCCTGTTGCAGTCCACTGCTGGACATAGGCCTCTCCCATTACACGCCACTGAGCTCGATCTTCGGCTGCTCGCATCCAGCTCCTGCCAGCCATCCTGCGCAAATCATCACTCCACCTTGCCTGAGGACGTCCTACACTACGCTTGCCGAGACGCGGTCTCCATTCAAGAACACGTTTACTCCAACGGTTGTCGGTTCTACGGCTTACATGGCCAGCCCACTGCCACTTCAACTTGCTAATCCGGTGGGCTATGTCGATAACCTTGGTTCTCTGCCTTATCACCTCATTTCTAATTTGGTCCCGCAGAGAAACGCCGAGCATAGCCCTCTCCATAGCCCGCTGGGTGACTTTAAATTTGTGGACCAGCCGTGCCGTTAGTGTCCACGTTTCGGCTCCGTATGTCATGACGGGTAGGACGCACTGATTGAAGACTTTTGTCTTTAGGCACTGTGGGATCGACGATGTGAAGACCCGACGTAGCTTCCCAAACGCTGCCCAACCCAGCTGAATTCTTCTATTCACCTCGTTCTCGAAGTTGTTCCTACCTAACTGCAATGTCTGCCCGAGGTATACATATTTTTGAACAACTTCGAGTACGGCGCCGTGTACCGCAATCGGTTCCGGTAGTACATGTTCATTGAACATGACCTTGGTTTTGTCCAAGTTCATCCGTAGACCGATGCGCACAGAAGAGTCAGCTAGGTCATTCAGCATCTGTTGTAGGTCCTGCAGCGTTTCCGCCACGATGACAATGTCGTCAGCAAATCGCAAGTGAGAGATGTACTCGCCATTGATGTTGATGCCACGTCCTTTCCAGTTCAGCGTCTTGAACATATCCTCCATTGCATTTGAGAACAATTTCGGGGAGATAACATCCCCTTGTCTCACACCCCGATGCAACGGTATGGGACTTGTTTGCTGATTCTGTACTTGGACGGACATAGTGGCAGCTTTGTAAAGACATCTCATCACTTGGATATATCGCCAATCTACTTGGCATCGCTGCAGAGACTCCAGAACAGACCAGGTTTCAATTGAGTCAAAGGCCTTCTCATAGTCCACAAATGCTAGACACAGGGGCTGATTATACTCTCCAGTTTTCTGTATAAGCTGCCGCACTGTGTGTATGTGGTCTATGGTGCCGTATCCGCTCCGAAACCCAGCCTGTTCCGGTGGTTGGAATTCGTCGAGTCTTCGCGCAAGACGGTTCGTGATCACCCTTGAGAACAGCTTATAGACGTGGCTTAGAAGGGAAATGGGTCGATAGTTCTTCAGTAGGGTTTTGTCTCCCTTTTTGAAGAACAGGACGACCACACTCCTACTCCACGCCTCTGGAGTTCTCCCTTCGAAGAGGACAGCGTTAAAAAGCTTTTGAAGCTCCCTGAGTAAGGGTCTGCCTCCTGCCTTTAACAACTCTGTTGTAACACCGTCCTCTCCGGGGGCTTTTCCATTTTTAAGCCGCCCAAGAGCGATCTCGATTTCGTCAATGCTGACTTCTGGCAGGTCTTCGGTGTAGTGGCGTGTTAGAGTGGCTCTAGAGTCCTCATTTCCGGGGTCAGGTCGAGATGCATGCGAAGCGTATAGCCGGCCATAGTAGTTTTCTACTTCCGAAAGGACTGCTGGCTTCGAGACAACGACTTCTCCACTTTCTATGGTCAACTTCGTCAGGTGGCTTCTTCCAAGAGATCGTACGAACACTTTTGATCCCCGGTTTTGCTCGATCGCTCTCTCAATCGAGAGGGTATTAGAGCAACGGAGATCGCGTCGCACGTGCTTACTAATCTCTCGGTTTAGAGTCCGTTTCCCTGACGAAGTGACGGGTGGGTCTTCTCGTCGTCTCTTCATTAGCCCTAAAGTCTCTTCGGAAAGCTTCGACTTCTTGCCCTTGCGCTGCATTTTACAAAATCTCGTACCTTCTTCCCTGAGGACTCGAACCACATCTTCAAGGTTCTGGTTAACGTCAGTTGTGGTTTCCACGGCAGCAAATCGGTTCTCCAGATTTGACTGGAACGCTTCAGATCCCATCATAGTTTGAAACAGAGTTGGTCGGAGCCTGGCCTTCATCAAGCGGACTCGTTCAGCTCTGAAGTCGATATTCAGAGAGCCTCGGACGAGTCGGTGATCGCTACCGGTATTAAACCTATTGATCACGGAGACGTCTCTGAATATGTGCTTTTTGTCCGCCATGATGAAGTCGATCTCATTTTTTGTCATAGTGTCGGGGCTTTGCCACGTCCACTTCCTTTGGGGTTGCTTCTTGAAGAATGAGTTCATCAAAAAGAGCCCCTCCCGTTCGAGGAAATTGACGAGCATTTGCCCCCTATGATTTCTGCTTCCATATCCATGGGATCCTACTACCGATTCACTGCAATTCTGTACTCCCACTTTAGCGTTAAAGTCCCCCATAACAACGGTGAAATGGGTCTTGGTAGTGGAGTGGAGGGCCCTCGATATGTCATCGAACATATCCTCCACCTCATCGTCCGAGTGTGACGAGGTCGGTGCGTACACTTGCACCACCTTGAGGCTATACCTCTCGGTGAGCTTGATGATGAGGTACGCCACCCTGTTCGACACACTAGACATTTCCACAACGTTGTTAGCTAGGGACTTATTAACCAGAAACCCAACGCCACCTTGGGATTTTTGGTCTCCCTCTCGGAAGTACATCAGGTGGCCTGAATTGAGAGTTATGGTGTCCTCTCCCTCTCTTCGGACTTCACATAACCCTAGTATGTGCCACCTGATGTTCCCAAGTTCCACCTCAAGTTGCGCCAGATGCGAGTCGAGCCGCAGCGTGCGTCCGTTATACGTCGCCAGGGTCAGTCGGTTGTGGTGGCCTCCCGTAGCCCGGAGATTCTTTGCACCCCCCGCCCCACCGTTACCATGGTCGCCACCATAACCAGGAATAGTGGGGCTACCGGGAACTGGGGGCCGTGGCCTTCGCTGTGTCTTCATAGGAGGTTATGCCCATAATCGCCACGCTGGGCAGGCGGGTTGGCGATCGCAGGGCGAAGCTTCTCGCACCGGTGACGCTGCTGCCCGTCACCGGCCTGTGGTATTTAGCTCGCCTATTCAGGACGGATATACCGCCGTCAGTCGGTCGCCAGAGCCTCGTTCGTTACTCAGCAGGATGCACCGCGAGCAGGTGAGGTTGACTTGGGGCGATAGATGGAGGTTCGCCCCCTTACATCCCACTGGTCCACTGGTCAGCCTAGTTCACTGCTATATACCAGTGAATAAATCAATCAAAGTAATATAAATCACTGGTGAAATGACAAATGACATGATATTTGTTGAAGGGTTTTTGTTGTCAAGTAGGTATCTACTTACCACAACTTATTCGAATTTTCGTGGAGGATTATCGAAAAAAGCACCTATTTTTGTTTGAGGGCACTGACTCATTAAGTTTTTGTGTAGAATAATAAAAATAACATTTTTTTATTACCTCATTGATATTATAAAAAGGAATATAGTTTTTACAACTCGATAACATCAATAAAATTAATGTTTTTTATTTTTATTATTTAGTTAATTTTTGCCATAGGAAAAGAAAGAAAACCTTCAATCAGTAAACTTTTTCTTTTATACAGATTGTTGCTTTCAAGATCTGCCAAAGAAAGTTTTGAATTCAGTTAAAAATAAATGTTGACTGAAAGAGGTTGAAAGGTTTTAGAAACGTGATTTTCAATTTTCCTTGTAATTTTCCGTTGTTTCGGAACGAAATCAAAACTTTTATTTTAATGACCCCTAATAAGGTTTTTACGTATCATATATATTTTTTTATGCATTCCTAACCATTTTGAAAAAAGGGATTAAAGATTTAAAAAAAAAACTTTATTTATACATATAGACCTGTTACAAGTGTTCTTAAATCGGGCAAGAACTAGTCAAGTTTAGTGAACTGGCTCTTTTCTCGCCAACATTCAGAAGCCAGATATTGTACGTAGGTAGGGTACAACAGAATAGATTTCAATCTATTGCATTGGTTTCCCATTTCCTCAGACGCGACGTTCATTGCTTCACTGAAAAAGAACATATAGATATATACTGCCAGTAAAAGAAACTTCTACCATTTAATTTCAGGGCCATACTTTTTCCACTTGGCCACTGAGGCGCTCCTGAATTGATCATTCATAATTAATATTATCTTTTTGCCACTTATAAGCTGAGAGGTGTTAGAATAATGTATCAAAAGTCAACAAGAACGACCACATACTGAAAGCTGAAATTTTTCCAAAATATCCTATAGAATTAAAAGAAACACCATAATCTTATTGAAAGTAACTCAAGTTAATTTCATACATTACAGCTCATGTAATAATATCATAACAGATGTTCTTCTTTTTAATTTACATAGGCCAATAGGGTATACAATAATTTATGAACTAGGAACACCTGAAAAACAGATAAACATAAAATAATTAAAACCTTAATACGGAGTAAAGCTTATAATTTCCTACAAAACCTTAAAACCGATCCGCGGCTAGCGTCTGTTGCGTAAGATTCCTCAAACTACGATATGAATTGAATCTACCCTCACACGTAAATGTATTAAAGCGATGTTTGCTAGAACCTTATCATGTGAGGTACTGTAACCAACAGAGTATATAACAATTTATTAATCGAATACCTGAAAAATAGATAAACATAAAACAATTAATACCTAAAACGCAGTAAAGCTTATAATTTCCTACAAAACTTTTAAACCGATCCGTGGTTAGCGTCACGTACATACGTTGCGTAAGATTCCTCAAACTACGATATGAATTGAATCTACCCTCACACGAAATGTATTAAAGCGATGTTTGCTAGAACCTTATCATGTGAGGTACTGTAATACACTTTATTACTCGCACATCGCTGTTTGCCGAGCAACGGATTGTCGACGAACAAATATTTATCGTAGGTACGTGCCCGCTCGCTGTTCTTCACGTAGGAACCGGCCTGTGATTGATCGTCTGCCGTTTATTTTTAGGTACCATTGTTTGTAACAGAAACACTGCCCTCTGATTTACGTATTTATTATTGCGTTGGATATTAGAATGTTAAATAACGGTGGAACTTTCCTCTTACTATGTCGAGAGTAATTCAATCAAAGTAGGCTTTTAATAAGAGAGAGCGTCGTGGCCCAGTGGCTAAACACTCTGGCTCGGAATTCGATGGTCCCGAGATCAAGTCTGGCTGGAACATACATACTTTGTGTTCATTGTACAATTTGCGGCTAACTCCCTGGTGATAACACCCAAGCAACCCGGAAAACTGCGGTAGGCTCGCCCCTTACTACGTTGGGTTCAATTTCTCTTAGGGAAATGTGGGCTTCTGAATGTTCCGTTCACCTTGACGGCAACAATGAGTGTGGGCCGTGAGGGTGTGTTATCTTATGTTAATCATAATGGCAGCAGTCTGTCAGTCTTTTTGACTATAGCTTCGTTGGGATAATAGGTCATAGTCGTTCAATGTAAAAACAGTGTATGCATTATCTGACTGGCATGTTGGACTGCTGTGCTATTGGTCTGAATAGGCTTATGTCTGCAGAAGTGAGAATTAAAGTCAACGAACGATTCGTTAAGTTGATCGAGGTGACGAAAATGTGTGTTTTCTTTTGTATTTGGGTGTTTTAAATTTTTATGCATGAATTTCAACAGACATGTTAATCAGTCTTAGGTATTGGTACAAAGTTTGCTTAATTCAGGCAGTATGTCAGATGATGTTGCTGTTAAGATGTCGCATGTATTAGTTCATATATCCTCATCTTGGTTCGACCAGGTCCTGCTGTCAGACTTGCTCAAGCTGACATGACTTAGCAATTAATTTTGCGATAGCAACTGGGATCAACAGCTCACGTGCTTAGCAAGTGTAGCCTCCATAACTTCGTCTTAAGTCAATCAAGTTCTGAGAATTACTTAATCAATCTTATAATCACTTTGTGAGCACTTAATTACTGGATTAAAGCTTGTCAATAAATATACTCAATAAATATAAATATACTAGTCTTGCTACGAGTAAATGCATCTGCTTCGATTAATGAAATGAAACTGTTTAGATGATGGACAGTCACAAATTACTATTTTCAGCTTCAAATTGATACTTTCCTAGTGTATAAATAATCAAAAATAAAAACCGCCTAATTGTACGTTGACTTTAAAATGTTTTTCTTGTTTATTAACTAAGTACTCTATTTTGTTTGTGTGCAATAAGATGTTTCTTATCTTATCTTACCTTATCTTGAAGAAAGATTCTGTCGTAACTTTTGCTTATATTGTTCTGAAAAACAGAGTGACTGTAAAAGTATTGTCAGCATCCAGTGCCTTCAGCCAGTTAGTTAGAAACAAGGAAACATTTGCTCGCAATAAAAGATTGTGTTTGAAAATATATCGTTTTGCGTCGACATCAGTAGAGTAACATTCATTTCATTAATAATAATAGGTAATAGAAATATCTCGTATTTATTGAAACTAAACTACCTACCGCTTGTGTTGTTATTGGTTGCTGACTAACCTGGAAATTGACCTAAGGGTGAAGCCCTAAAAAACCCAATAAATGCAAAAAAATATTTGATTGAACATCATATCAATTATTTGCAAATGTAAATAAAATTTAGAAGTTGATAGATTGGATTACACATTGCCGCATTCAACCAGAAAGCTTACAAAAGTTACAATTCAAATTAGAATGATAACTCAACTCTCCTTTTTTACATTTTTCCTGCTATCTCCTAAAGTTAAAATGGAACTGAAGCTATATACTTGTAAGGTCTTCTTGCCTTTCAGTAACATCTGTGAATTCAGGAATAGCTCTATAATCTAAAACAGCCCGTTTTGTAACACTGCAGGGCAAAAGCCTCACCTCTCAGTCTCCCTCCCACACGATCTAATCTCTACCTCACGAATCCAGTACATCTCGCCACCTTTTCCTAGGCCTTCCGTGCACTTCACATTCTACAATCTTACTAATATTATAAATACCAAAAGTTTGTGTGTGTGGATGTGTCGTGTTGCTGTTTCACGTAAAAACTACTGGATGGATTTCAATGAAACTTTCCAACAATGTAGCTTATGCGCCTGAATAACACATAGGCTATTATTTATAGAGATATATCTTTCATAACCTAAGTCTACGAGGACGAAGTCGCGGGCGGCTGCTACATAGTACTCTATAATATTGCCCTTATTGTCTATTTTCCGTACAATGCTAAACAAATATGATTACTTTGTCGCCTCTGCTCATTCACTTCTCACTCCCGCTATGCATTGAGCACAGCACTGCGTTAGCTGAATCCAGAACTCAAGACTGGCCATAACGTATAATCTAGCCTGCTTTAGTATCAGTCGTAAACCTATATTGTAGTGCGTATTGCAGGTTTTATAGTTCTTATTACACACTATGTAAGGCTTTGTATTTGCATTGATTATAAATAAGCCATTCGCTTAGAGGGTTTCTATTTGTTGAATAAGCAAGGATTATTACCTAAAGCAACAGCACATTGAATATGCAATTGTTTATCAACTGACTTTCATAAACTGGGTCTCAAGTCTGCTGGAAGTACAAGTAGTAGAACTCGTACTTCATATTTAAAATATGAACTACGAGTACCCGACTTGTGACCCGATGAAACCAAAAATCAACTGTCAAATCGCGTTTTGTACTTACTTCTGCGAGGGCGGTTTTTATGTTAAAAAAATTACTACATTTACTACTATTTACTTTATTTCAATTGTATTTGCCATGTGAATTTATCTATTGTGTTTTATTTTATGTAATTTTCAATTATTGTTTATTTTTAACGTTGTACTTGACATTATTATTTGACATCATTTTTTTTTAAATTGTAATCAGTTCATATCATTTGACGATCTCAATATTAATTGCTTATATTAATGTAATGTGTAATGTTATTTTAATTTTGAGAAATAAATGAATCTATTCTAAAACTTTTCTGATTTGAACACTTAGCGAAGTAACAAACTTAGCTAGCTCGTTGAGTAACCTAGCTTTACTTCTGAAGCTACTATTAAAAATATCACAAACATTGTTTTGTTATGCACTTACTCGACAACTTACGAGTATTGCGTGCTAGATACTTAAGTACAAAGGAAACACTGTTGTTATCAAACTGTAACTTTGCCAGGCACTTAGCTCTAGCAGCGACGTTTACTAGGCAATAATGGTTTATTAGCAAGTTTCACGGAAACATCTGTATGTGAATCTTCCTTGAGAAATATTTTATCAAGAATATTATAAACAGTTTATTGTTAAATGTAAGGATCAAACGAACTTACCTAAAGAGGTTAGTACATTATAGTTATTGAAGAAAGTATATAGCTATAATGATAAATTGGACAAAGGTTTCTTTTTGCAAAAACTTTCGGATCTGTGGGACAAATTCATTTAGGCATAGTTAAAATTCGAAAAGTTTATAAGACTGCGAGGTATACGTTTAGATTACATTTAAAACCATCCAGTCACTAATAAAAATAATTGAAAAGATGCTATAACAATAAAAACTGTAGCCATAGCTGGTCGCTTTGCAGACCCTGTCAGAATCTTTTCAAACTCGCCTTGAAGAGCTCGACGCTTAAACCCCAAAGAAGCCTCAATATAAGCGCCTCGAATCCAAGAAAATCAATAATGTTTACAAACAAAGTTACCTACGTTAAAATTCAAGTTAAAGGGTGGCTCAAAGCATCGCCAACCCACTTGGGCAACTGTAAACGTTTGCAAGCTGTTGGGAACTAGCTGAAGCGATTATTCGAGAGTTTTCGACGTCTCGACGCTCAAGGCTAATCTTCCGATCTCGAGCAGATGTTGGAGTCGCTTCAACTTCCGGGATGGTACCTGTGTACTTCACATTGTTTTGTCAGAATCATAACAGTATATGGCCAAAAATTTGTGGAGTTTGTAAGAAAAGCAAACCACCACTTTAAGGGGCTATACTCAGCGGGTGAGCAGGTGACATGAGTGGCAATGATCAGGGCACATAGCGCAGACGGCTGTTGGGGTCGAAAAGGTAATGAATGGGGACCATTCGAGGACGTATGCAGCGTGTGACGCCCGCCCGTAACCGAATGAAGGTGGTATTATGTTATATTATTGTTTTAGCATTTCCCAAGCAGTATCTTTACTAAAGATCTGAAAACCAGAAAAATACATTTGGTCATGTTGGCATCAGGCAGGAATCGAACCCGCATCTTTTGCAGCGTTCAAACACAGTTGCACAGTTTCGCAGTGCAGTCGCTCGGTTTGCGAAAGATGCGGGTTCGATTCCTGCCTAATGCCAACATGACCAAATGTTTTTTTCTGGTTTTCAGATCTTTAGTAAAGGTGGTATTATTTCAGTGGATGCTGGCCGCCTCTACCTTCTAAAAAAAGCATTCTCATTAGATGAGCTTCTTGAAGACAGTTGCAAAAAATGGTTTATGTATCTCTGGTGTAAATGTTGAGAGGTCGGCTACTACACAAAACGGTAGCGGGTTCGATCCTCGCACAGTACAAACATTTTGTGTGCATGAACATTGTCTGTTTGTATTGGTCTGGGTATTGCCTACGTATATTAAGTATGTATTCACAAAAGAAAACGTATTTAAGTATGTTTATCCGTTGTATAGTCCCATGAAACGGGCTATAGTTAACTCATAATGGGGCTAAATGGCGCTGAGTGGAAAAATGTCCTGGGATATTTATTTTTTTCTTGTCTTTTTAGACTGTGTAACAGGCTAGAGTATGTCGAAAAGTGTGCTTTATTGTTTGACAATAAAATTAAAAAATCGATTAGACGTATGTTCCTTCACGATTAACAGCTGAACGAATACTTTTCAATAGGATAGATCTTGTCGATGTCATCATTGGGCAAGCGGAAACAGATCTTAGGGTGATCAATCCTTTCATTCTGCGACTGTACAAACCAATACCAAACCATTTTGTGTTCTAGCGACACGGTTCAGTTGTGCGGAGACACTGGCCACAATTCTGAGGCCCGATGGCACGTGAGTGTTTCTGTTAAACTGGGATACAAAGGGATTTCCGGAGGGAAATTGAATTGTGATTGTGACATGTCTGGAGTGCGACTGTAAGCAAGGAACTGGGACGCAGGTGAAATTGTTAATTAATATACAATAAGGGCTATTCTGTAATATTCATATGTTGTTTTTGAAACCTGCAAGTTATTGAAGAAAAAATCATAAGACAGCTAGATTTTTGTATCATGCTTACAACACAACTTTTTTTTTTAACCCGGTGAAATGCTTTTACTTACTTCCCGCTGCCCAGGAGTGTGGGACACACTCACCCCAGGCGGAGGGTGGGTATACCCACTAAAACACCGGGCAGCCTACTCCCGTGCGTGACCAGGGTTCACCGAGATCTCTTCTGTAGAGAAGGAACACTACCGGTTGAACACCTGGCGCACAATGCTGATCCCACAGCCCATCTCGTAGGGAGTTAGACCTCCCTACTAACACCAGCCGACGTTACCGTAGTGTGAGGCTGCCCCCGACACTGCCGTCCTCCTCAGGGCTTAATTTTATAATTATGGAGGTAAATTGTTTGAAGGTTACTGGAGCTAGCCTAATAGGCCAGTTAAACTCCATAGCTGAACTTTTCGGATTTCATCGGATGGAGTGAGTAAATTAGAATTGCACAACTAATTAAAGTTATCTAACTTTCAAAAGTCACTGTTGACCTTTTGTTTCTAAAAAAGCCTAGCCTCTATCCTTACTTAAGTCTTCTTTTAAGCTCAAACTAAGATAAACAGTCGCGAAACATTTAACGCTCAACGGTGGAAACTCTTTAACTGAAAGCGAAGTTAAGTCCAAGTTTTAACTACGAGGCGTAATCATTTATCCATTGTGAAAGTTCCAAAGTGTCCTAAGTGCATTGCCGTGTCTTGACGCAACTTTGGATCGCTAATTATCGGCACGCGTGACTATCAGCTTTTAATGACTTTTTACACCCATTTTGGATATTAAAGTTCTAGAACTAGCTTTATTACTTGGCTAATAACTTATTGGAACTTGCTCTGAAAATTTACGAAGACTGGTTACTAAAAAGGCTTTTATCAATATGTCCACAAAAATGTCTCCAAGTGAGTTTGCTTTTAAAAAAAGAATCCGTAATCTTTTCTTGCAGACTTCGTAACCAGGCGCCAGGTACAACATTTCCCTTTTTCATTGTAGGTACTATATTTAGTATGTATATCTAATTAATGATAATATTGGTGTATTTGAATATAATATTTATTTATGAACATAAGTTTGTTATTTGTGTATGTTTATGGTAGATAATAGTTGATTTGTATAAAAGACACCGTCAACAAGTTTTCTGCTTCGCCCGATGGTTGACTGGTTGAGAACGCCTTTAGGCATTAAGTCCGCCAATTGTACTTTCATTTTCGTACAATAAAGAATAAATAAATACTTCAATAGACGTTCTCAGAAAGGGTCAGGTCAAGAGCACCCTGTACCGACTGGCATTTATGAAAGGGTGAATGAGAGTAGCAACTGCACTGGATATTATGCCAATATTGTAGCAAATATAATTGGTATGTGGCCGAATGGTATGTGGCAAGGCGTATGGTATGTAGGACAGATTGTACATGTATACATTAGTTTCAAATTATTATTAAATCATATATACTGGAATACGTGAAATACAGGTAATTAATCCAGTAGCCAACCCGATCAATGACACAGTTGCTGGCATCATTTTATAATTTTTTTGAAATGCTGATTCATATGTTGCTGATCCTTCAATAAATAAATAAATCAATTATGAAAGAAATAGAATTAATAAGACACACACTCGGTGGTCAGGAGTTCAAGAGGGGTTGGAACACCTACTTTGTATTATTGTGATTGGTGATGTAAAACATCGATAAAAAACCCAATCAACCGGAATAGCGGCAGTAGGCTCGCCCCTTGCCACGTTGGGTTCAAGTTCCATCTTGCCACGTTGGGTTCAAGTTTCATCTTGTCACGTTGGGTTCAAGTTTCATCTTGCCACGTTGGGTTCAAGTTCCATCGGCCCACATGGTGGCATCAATTAGTGTGCCTCTGACTAACCCGTATGGAAAAGTCTAGATGATATGTTATGTTAAGTACATAAATAGACATAAACGGTCTACATACGTCCCACTGCTGGGCACAGGTCTCACCTCAACTATGAGGTGGATTGAGCCATACTCCAACACGCGGGCTCAGTGTGGATTGTTGGAGGGGTGTAAGGTTAGTGAGCAACCTTAATGTCAGATGTTATCAAGCCACCCTAAGCCATACGACTAGGTTTAACGACTGACATCTAACGACGTCAGCCGGACCCTGTTTCTTTTGATTCTCCTAGATTTCTAAAATGGCTGGTCCTTTGTCTCATTTGCATTTACTAAAACCATAAGCTAAAAATCTGCTTCAAACTTACTGGTGATACCTAGACCAAGTTATAATGTACAACTTGCTATTATTCGTATGAGGATAGTTTAATAGCAAAACCTTGCATGTGACGTGCCACAATGGAGCCAGTTTGTATGCTAGTGAGCCAATATGCAATTCAGAACACCCTGGCGTGTTTCCGGGGCTTGGTCGACTGAACGGGGGAACGTCGTAGCTATAAGTTGCTTTCCGTTCATGTCTATAAACTCCGTTGGTGTTTGTAGTAATAACTTGCTTGATGAAGTCTTCCAAATCGACAATAATGTCGAACGACAACATTAGTATAAGAAGTGGTCCGTGAAACAATAGCGATACTGTTGTTATATTTATGTGGGAGCACCTCAACTAGGCAAATGTGCAAAGTATGGAATTAGAAGTAAGAAAGGCACAGGGAAGGATTAAAGAAAAAAAGTAACCTCACCCCACAATAGCTACTTATAATTGTGCTTGTCAGTTTCTTTTTATTAATCAAATCAAATCAAAAGTATCTTCATTTAAATAGGAATGTCACAAGTATTTGCAGTAAAGAAAGAAAGAAAATAAATATTAGTCCACACAAGATAAGATAGTAAGAGCCTATTGTTCGGTGTATGCTGACTGTCTTTAATTAAGGAATTTGGATTGGTAATGAAAAAAAGGTGGACCACTCTAACAACAAACGAAAAATTGCTGAAAGTGAACTTCGCTACCGACTATGTTTTCAAAGCGTCGCCGCTTACCTGGGTAAAACAATGTAGTTTGCATTTTATATTAGCTTAGCTAATAATAATAATCTCTATCAAGTCTCATACACACACTGGCATACAAAATCACAATTTTTGCGCCTCACAACTAATCTGAATGAACTGATCACTTTAACAAAGAATAGGTCATTACATTATTTTAAGTAAATAACCACTGGACACACGTAATTAAAAATGCATTTTTAAACAAAACCATTTAGATTCGGCTCCGTACTATCAATAAAATAAATTCTTTATTTTATATCATTATGTAAATATTTGTACTTACTTTTGTTTTATTTTCATTCTGAGTTTATTTGTCTGTGTAGTTGATATTTTTAGTTGAAAAAGTTAAAGTTTATTGTTATTGGTTGAATCAGTTAATGTTTGAACCTTCTGATATAATCTAAATAACCTCTGTTTTTGTTGATGTTTATTTTCTTGCCTCAGAGCTTTGCATCTGCGAAGTTGGTAAAAGCCTTGCGGCAATCACATGATACGTTTACGCATAATAAACGAATAAAAATATTTGGGGTTTTACCAATGATATTACAATCAAAATGACGTATACAGGTTATGTCAGTTCTGACGTGAAGTCAAAAATTCACCATGTGATACGACGTAGTTAATTTGCCTGTGTTATGACGTGTTAACAAGACAATACGATTATTTACTAGGGCGTAAACGAGACAGATACGTTGCGCAGTGTCGTCTCAAACTGTGAACACTGTCAATATGCTTTGCTCAGGTACATACCCGAAAAGTTCTGATTTCGGGTGCCACTTTCTTAGCACCACCTTTTTTATTATAATATCATTGCCCAAACCAGTACAAACAGACATGTTCATGCACAAAAATGTTTATACTGTGCGGGGATCGAACCGGCGACCACTCGACAATAGCCCACTTCTGAACCATTCCACCAAATCAGTCGTCAAATTTGAATTTGTACTCAAACCTTTGAAGGTGGATGAGGTCGATCAGACCCGACTGGCTGGCTCGGCACGCTTGGCCAACATTGGCGATTGGCCATTACGGGCAAATGTCCCGAAAAATAAGCCTTCAGAGCCGCGGGCTAGTTTGATCCCAATTTTCTATTCAGGGGACGTGAACTAAAAAATACTGAGATTACGTGAGTACGACCGAATACGAATACGTATAAACGGTAGGGTCAAAAAGGAGCAAATGACAATTGGTATTTGCTAGGTTTATTCATCAGACGATTGTTAGAATATAAAAGGGTTGTTGAAATATGGATGTATTTTGAATCTGACCAGGGTTTTGGTCAGATTCATTCAATTTAAAAATACATTCGAAATAAGGTAAAAGCACCTATTACGGAGGGATTTCGCAACATTTAAAAGTAAGACGCAAAAATAAGCATTTGTTAGTATTTTTAAAGGTGTCAAACCATTTTATCTTCAAAAGTGGAATTTAAATTTTGTATTGCTGTTGAGTCTTAGTTTATTTTCATGATATTTCATAATTTTAAAAAATATTTAAGTGGTCGAGTCGATTTTCCCTAATACTGAGGTATGATACTGGTCAGAGCCTATTACTGCGGTGGACGGCTCCTAATACGGAGGTTCATAAACTATATTCATTGCAGTTCCGTACAAATAATATTTATTAAATAATATAAACAAATTACTTTAGTAGTTAAGTAAATTGTAAGTTTTTTCATTTATTGACCATTGATTTGATTACACATACGTTTTAAAAAGAGTTTTGGATTATTCTAATTCGGTTGATTTTGCTTTTTACATTCAGTAAAATGTAAAAATGGAGCGAAGCAACATCAATCCGTATTGAAAGATCTTTCCGGACAGACTGACACCGCTTCGTTTTTTAGTATTGTATTTTAACATGAGAATTGCATAGGATTCTCTCATGTTGAAATACAATACTTCTTATTTCGGAATTCCAACAGATTCTGAAGGACTTTATGAATAAAAAAGTAGCACTTAGTGTATTTTTGCACGCGCCAGTACAGCGTTAACTGATTTTTCAGAAATAAAAATGCAAATTTATTTAGAAATCACCTGATTATATTTTTTTAAATAATGGCGAACAATAATAAGAATTCACAAAAAAAGGTACAAAACCTTTTATTTATTTACGGAACCCCAAAACATGCAATGTATTTATGTTCTATGAATAGAGTCGTAATAGGAGATCTTATATAACCTAATACAGAGTTATCTAGAATAACTACCACCGTAATAGGAAAACCACTCGTGCTTTTATTAATCCTAATTCTGACCCATCAAAATTGCGATAAACAAAAGAGTGTAAATGCTTAGTCAGAGGATAGCAAGTTTTTGGGTCAGATGTGTATAACTTAAGTCAAAAGTTATACAAAATAATTCATTTGTGATAAGTTAAAATACACCTTCCTAATTTGACCATTTCTAAGAAACCAACAATTTGTACTCAACAGTTTTCATATTTAACTAGATTTCTAATAAAGAACACATACCGCAGAATATGGTTTCTGATGTATGAGACTAATAATTAATTCAACAACACTTGGAACTAATTAATCAAGTGAATAAATTGAAAGTTATAAACAATTAAACATGCCCAGTGTTTTTCCTATTTCGGAGTTATACCACCGAATTAGGATGAAGCTATAAAATTCGTATCCTTTCACGGCGGTATTTTATTTCTTGTTTTTTAGGTAAAAATGAGTAACAAATATGAAACAAGCTATTTAAATAGTAAGTATAACAATAGGAAAATGATATAAATAATTCATAAACAAACTTTAACGGGTTTTTTATACGAAAAACTTAGTTTATAAATATCACTGTACTTACTTTTGTCGTTGCGCGTTTGTATGAAACCACCTCTCCCGTCGACGACGTTACACAGACTGATTGATTTTGTTGTGTTGTCTATGTGTTATACTTGCAAACGTCAATTCAGACATAGACTGATAGATTTAGAAGAAATGTTTCACATTTTGGTGTATTTTAACTGAATAAAATAGAAATAAATCTCGAAAATAAAAATACCACCGTAATAGAATACGATTTTGACTACCGCCGTATAAGGAGCCTTTACCTTATAGAGTATTTGAGTTACGACCACTGGGCGTATATCATAAAGTTTGAATCATCGTATTTGTTTGAAAAAATACCGCAATTGCCATTCATAAATTAAATTTACCTAGTGGTTAGTATTCAATCTTCCAAGAGTCTAAAATGATGAAACCTCAGGAAAAAAGGATTCAACTTTTAACAAAAGAATAAAATTTGAGTAAGTATTACAAAGAAAAATATTACATGGTAGGTGTTCACATTTTTTAACAACACACATTAACCTATGTGAAGGTTGACGTGAACGCCTCTGCTTATACAATTACTTTGAACTTGTTTTGTGTAAGAAATGTTTTTATCAAGTAAATTCCAGGACTGGGTGGGACGTAGTAAATTACGAACCATTTATAAAAGATCCCCTTTATTCGACAACTTTTTGTCCCATTGAAACATTGCGAACGTGACCGAACTGTGAGCGCCCCCTCTCCACTGAAGTGAGAGTTCACAAGTTTGGGGAACGGTTACCTACTTCAGAGATATTAGATTAGGAACGATATTTGATATTAGTGTTACTAGTGAAATCCCACGAAATCCGTTACTAGTGAAATCCGTTGCCGTTGAGTTTGTATTTCAATAGGAAAATAATGCCCATGGCACAGTTGTGACAGTGATCGGCAACGATCGCGGTTGTAAAGCAACACACGCTGGGTCGGAAATGGGATGGGTGACCACCCCGACCGAAATTTAGTGATTTATTATTCGGGCATCTACGTGCTTCAGAAGGCACGTTAAGCAGTTAGTCCCGGTTGACGTCGTTAGGCCTAGTCAGAGGCCTTATAGGGCGGCTTAATAACATCTGACATTGAGGTTGCTCACTAACCTCACACCCCTCCAACAGTCCGCACTGAGCCCGCGTGTTGGAGTATGGCTCGTTCCACCTCATATTATAGTTGAGGTGAGGCCTGTGCCCAGCAGCGTCTGCAGTGGTACGTATAAAGGCCGTTTATGTTTTAAGGTTAAGAAAAAAATATAGTTTATAATAATAGTTTTTTTTTTATTAGCAAACAAAGTGGCTTTTATTCAGATATTACAGCGAAAAAAAGTTGAGTCGTTAAATGCATTGTGATGTTTAACCTTAACTAAAATGTTTGTGAACTAGATGAGTTTTAACAAGTCTTACAAATATAAATCTAAAAATTAAGAAAGGGTAACATTCGGTATGTAACTCCATGATGCCTCTTAGCTACAATGTTTTTCTTCCTTCATCCTATAATTTCATTTTCGATAAGTTGGGATTTTGTGAGCGACAGTATTATAGTCAAACTGTCATGCAACTTTCTAGAGAACTATAATTTATCGACAGTCGATAAATATCCATGATATGGACGTGTGACAAGATAATAGGTGAGTGTTTAAAACGTTTGCTTGTAAATTGACGTCAACGTATTTTAGGACCGCAAAATAACCCTTTTGTAACACCTGTTAATAAGGTTTCATGTTTTTAATATTTTTGCATAATGAAAATGCAAAAAAAACACCGTTTATGTTCTTTTTCAATTTAGTACATACTGAATTTAACTAAAGACTAGCTGTCGCGACAGACGTAGTTCTGTTGTCAAACATTTACTCCCACATTCATAAAAACAAAAGCACGGCGTGCCTTGTCACTTACTCGCAAATGACGGCAGCGACAAGAATGAAAGAGACAAAGCGATCCAGAAGTCAATGCGTTGTTGAACCGCTGTTTAAAAACGGTTGTTAAGAGAAAACTTAAGTGTGGTTTTGACTATATTTCTAGCATTTTCTCACGTTTAATCACCTTTCCCACCTTCCATTAAGTTCCACATACATTTCAAAACCAAAATGAGCCAAATCGACCTAGCCGTTCTCGAGTTTTTTCCAGACTAACGAAGAGCAATCCATTTTTACAGAGATTTCGTTATTGCCTTTCCTATAAAAGCGGTGTATTGTATTCCTAATTAAGTATCTACAAAAGGTACCGTTAGTCTTAACTACATGCGAGTAGATGTCCACTACCTGATACATCGGTACCTCACCTGAATCGATATCATCAAACGCAGTAGGTAAGAACCATGAATTATTAAACACCCCTCTCATTTCTTCCTTGCGCCTTAGAGCGGGACAGCGCCAGTTTAACAGACATTAACGAAACGTTACGATACGAAAGATCCAATTGGGAAAAATAAATGGAGAGTAGAAAAACTAGCCGGGGCAGCAATAGAATCAGATGGAATAAAACCTTACGAAAAGAAAATGTAAGTAAAAGACGATTACTATTGCTATTAAATGAGTTAACGTTAATTTCAGCAAATGAAAACCACTACTTATTAAAGGCCGCTTCTTTTCACAGGTTGTAACAGGTCTATATAAATAAATATAGTTTTGGTTTTGATTTTGACTTCTCTGCACTGAAACACTGTGGACACAACAACAGCACTGGTGGTAGGGTGAGTCAATAATGATTATTTTGCTTTACCCAAAACATTTTGCTTTTTCACTGGCTTGAGATTTAAGTGACACTTCAAACGACATTATGACACTGTAGTAGAAGTAACATAATTGTTTTTTAAACCGTGAATACTTTTTTGGCACAAATCATTTTGATGGTGACTGTGCTTTTTGTAGACAGCAAGAGTTATTTCTTCGCTTCGCTGCGGCCACCAGCAGTATACAAAACTATGGTCCGTTCGCGTTAGGAATGCAGTGATTTCATTATTGTCCCTCGACCTAGCACGCCCCCAAACCAATCAAATCGTTCCTAATTAGAAAGTCAAGTTCACAGTGCCCACATGAACGCAAAACCGTTGTTTTGTACCTAAGTTTTTCTGTGTGTAACAGAATTGAATTTAAAGAATGCCTGCATTCTTAACGCGGACATACTATTAGTGTGTGGTTGAAGTGCAACAACCCACAACCGATCCATCCAATGGAGTGTTGCGACCTTTTCCAGATCATTTTATTTTTTATTTTTTTATTTTTTTATTTTTTAAGTAGGGGAAATGCCTTACGCATTCCCGTCCACCGGGGGACGGACGGGTTATGTCGGACTCACCACTGGACAGATGGTATACCAGTGGCCCTACCGACTAAAACCCCTACTACTCCCTCTAATCGTCCGTTAGTGGGGGAACACGGTGAATAGCGCCTGCCTGTTACGCGTTCCCCCGGACGGAGCCCGCCTGCACGGCGGGCCGGAAGCGACCCCCCCCCCCCCGCGTGAGGGGAGGCCAGAAGGGACAGCCGAAGATGTCAAGCCGTCCCTACCAGGCAGCGGTGAAACCCGTGCAATGCTGGCGGCGGCACCCCCGTACCACGCGCTAGCTGGCCACCGTACGCAGGCCCTACTGGGCCCGCAACCACGAGCCACCCAAAGGGCGGCTCCGCTGCCGTAACCTTCGGTACGGCCCCGCCGGGCCGCGACGCACAGGGGGGATCAGCCTCGGGTTACTGGCCCCCACCAACCGGTTGTGCGCCGCGGCCCCAACCACGCGCCTCAAGGCGCCTGCAGGCCCCACTGGCCCCGCATCCCCGCGTCGCCCTTACGGGCCGCAGCGACCCTACTGGGCCCGCAACCACGAGCCACCCAAAGGGCGGCTCCGCTGCCGTAACCGACGGTACGGCCTCGCCAGGCCGCGACGCACAGGGGGGATCAGCCTCGGATCACTGGCCCCCACCAACCGGTTGTGCGCCGCGGCCCCAACCACGCGCCCCAAGGCGCCTGCAGGCCCCCACTGGCCCCGCAGCCCCACGCCGCCCTTACGGGCCGCAGCGGGTGGGTGTCCAGTCCACCACGCTGCCACGCCTGGGTTCTCTTCGCTTCCCGGTGGTGCCCCTACCACCGGTACTAGGCCCCCTCTCAATTTATCGGAATTATTCACTTCTTATCTAAAAAACATCTGAATAACTGCCTTTACTGCAATGAAATACGGCAACTAATAAAAAATAACAATGTCCCCTTTGTGTGTCATGTTACAAGTAAAAAGCACTAACGGCCTATTTCCCAAATTGGATTAATCGCTAGAAATATCGCGTGTTCGATTCCCCTGCGACGTTTTAAAGTAAACCTGCGCCCAGTGGTTTTTGCGTGCACGTTTAAAACGTACGAACAAAATATGGATTTAGCTTTTATTACGAAAATGGGGTAAAAGGTACGAACATTCACCAGTAGCCAGTCTTATTTGACTGAAGAGGTTTTTACTACATAATTATTTACTATGACTATGACTTAAACTTATTACTATAACCGTATAACGTTTTACTATTTAAGTACTGTAGTAGTAAGCAACGCATCTCGTGACAACGGTGGTGTTGCAGTTGTCCATGGGCAGAGGTTCGATTACTTTCCATCAGGTGACCCTCTAGCTCGCTTATTCCCTCACTGATAAAAAACCTGACAACATAACAACTGTACATATCTTCATCTTTTATAACTTAGTTATGGGCGCATTCGACCACAAACTCACCTGATCGTAAGTGATGATTTGGTCTCAGGTGGTACATGCCAGCCTAACAAATGGGTATTCACTCTCTTCTTGAAGAGGACCAAGTTATGAAGTTAGTCTTTCATTTAGTTTGAATGGTCCTAACTACCTATATCACCACTCAGAACCCAAACTAATGAGGAAAATCGCGTAGAAAACAACCCCTTCTTATCAGGATGTGCCGGGTTCTTTCCTACGGGACTACTATTATACTTTTATGAACGGTCTATCAGGATAGACCGATTATAATAGTTAAAGAAGAATACACTTACAAAATGTAGCCACTTTTCTCTCCTAGGGTTCGAACGTGTACAAATAAAGAAATTCAGCCAACATTGCTTCCGAATTGGCTCAGCAAATGAGCTGATGCTCGTCTATCGAATTATTTGAATTACAAATGGGTGCCTGGCGCCGGCAGTCACGCGGCGTCTCATCTCGACGCGAGCGAGGGTACGTGTTGTTATTGGTATGTAATTTGGGGGTAACATGTTTAGGCATTTGTAACAGACGCTCGAGAGCTCCGATACACTGTTACGTTGATGGTCTGGGCTATTTCAAGTGGCTTGGAAACTGGCGGCAATGGCATTATTGGATATACGACTAAGGTTGAATACTACTAAGTAGGTACTATGAGTAGAATAGAGTTCAACTTGGCAAAAACAGTTGCTTTTGAAGTTAGGGATGTGCTGAGAGAATTGGATGGACCTACGTGACATTGGTGAAATCGTGGTAAAAAAAATCCAGACATTGCCACTGAGCAACAAAGGACAAGAAAAACAAGGAATCGAATGGCATGACAAAAAAATGAATAAATAAACAATAAGAAATGATGGATTTTGTCATCTCTAACTTCTGGACCTAACACTTGAAATATAAGTATTGTTGATGGATTTCCAACCTGATGTTATATAGGACCACGCTTAAATTTGGAAATGAAAAAAGAATACACTTACGAATGTGTCTACCCACTTTTCTCTCCTAGGGTTCGAAAGTGTACAAATAAAGAAATTCAGCCAACATTGCTTCCGAATTGGCTCAGCAAATGAGCTGATGCTCGTCTATCGAATTATTTGAATTACAAATGGGTGCCTGGCGCCGGCAGTCACGCGGCGTCTCATCTCGACGCGAGCGAGGGTACGTGTTGTTATCGGTATGTAATTTGGGGGTAACATGTTTAGGCATTTGTAACAGACGCTCGAGAGAGCTCCGATACACTGTTACGTTGATGGTCTAGGCTATTTCGAGTGGCTCGGAAACTGGCGGCAATGGCATTATTGGTTATACGAATAAGGTTGAATACTACTAAGTAGGTACCATAAATACATTAGAGTTCAACTTGGCAAGTTGCTTTTGAAGTTAAGGATGTGCTGAGAGGAATCGAATGGCATGACAAATAAATGAATAGATAAACAATAATAAATATAAGTGTTGTTGATGGATTTCCAACCTGATGTATAATACAGGGCCACACTTAATTCCAAAATCAAAGAAGAATACACTCACGAATGTGTCTATCCACTTTTCTCTCTTAGGATTCGAATACGTGTACCAATGAAGAAATTCAGCCAACATTGCTTCCGAATTGGCTCCGCAAATGAGCTGATGCTCGTCAATCGAATTATTTGAATTACAAATGGGTGCCTGGCGCCGGCAGTCACGCGGCGTCTCATCTCGACGCGAGCGAGGGTACGTGTTGTTATTGGTATGTAATTTGGGGGTAACATGTTTAGGCATTTGTAACAGACGCTCGAGAGAGCTCGGATACACTGTTACGTTGATGGTCTGGGCTATTTCGAGTGGCTTGGAAACTAGCGACAATGGCATTATTGAATATACGAATAAGGTTGAATACTAGTAGGTACTATGAGTATCATAGAGTTCAACTTGGCAAGTTGCTTTTGAAGTTAGGGATGTGCTGAGAGGAATCGAATGGCATGACAAATAAATGAATAGATAAACAATAAGAAATAATCGATTTCCTTATCTCTAACTTCTAGACCTAGTGCCTTATGGACCTAACACTTGAAATATGTGTTGTTGATGGATTTCACACCTGATTTATAATACAGGGCCACGCTAAATTCAGAAATCAGAGAGGAATACACTCACGAATATGTCTATCCTCTTATCTCTCCTAGGGTTCGAATACCTGTACAAATAAAGAAATTCAGCCAACATTGCTTCCGAATTGGCTCAGCAAATGAGCTGATGCTCGTCTATCGAATTATTTGAATTACAAATGGGTGCCTGGCGCCGGCAGTCACGCGGCGTCTCATCTCGACGCGAGCGAGGGTACGTGTTGTTATCGGTATATAATTTGGGGGTAACATGTTTAGGCATTTGTAACAGACGCTCGAGAGAGCTCCGATACACTGTTACGTTGATGGTCTGGGCTATGCCGAGTGGCTCGGAAACTGGCGACAATGGCATTATTGGATATACGAATAAGGTTGAATACTACTAAGTAGGTACTGTGAGTATAATGGAGTTCAACTTGGCAAAGACAGTTGCTTTTGAAGTTAGTGATGTGCTGAGAGGAATCGAATGGACCTACGTGACATTGGCGGAATTGTGGTAAAAAAACCCCAGACATCGCCACTAAGCAAAGAAGAAGGAGAAGAAAGAATCGAATGGTATGACAAAAGGAATGAATAGATAAACAATAAGAAAAAGTCGATTTTCTCATCTCTAACTTTTGGACCTAAAATAAATTATATTTCTCAATATGAAGAGCTGGCACATTCTCTATTAACACGATAAGCTTCTTTGCGCACATCTAAACATTAAACAAAAAGAACAGATTTGGTTGATAAATACTATTTCTCTCTAATCATTTCTAAGATTTATGCACAGTTTTTTTACATTCAATTTTGTATCATATTGATGTGATCTGTACTTTATCCCAATAATTGTTGATCAGAGAAAATCATGCACAGTCATGTGTCCACGGGGTTTTTATCAAAGCATGTTACGAGTATCATAACACACACATATACATATAATATAACTGGATGTAATACTAACATCAAACTCATTCGACGTTCAATATCTAATCACTTTGGATGGTCTTCTATTGTGATAATATCTGGGATAGCGTCGAGTTCTCTGCAGCCGATACTATTGAAATACCCGAATAATTCTGTCTGGAATTCCTTCACAGTTTCCGTCTTTTGCGAATGTACCAAACTACAGAAGTTTATTGCCAAGCCTAACCTTGACCTTATGTCTTTTAGATACATTTTAGGTGAAAATTAACAAAGGTATTTTATTTAAAAACTAGCTTTCCTGACCGATTTCGTCCCGTGAAAAAGACAGACAAAAAAAGACAATTAACTAATATGTTGATCTCTTTCCGTTTGACAGGTAAGTACCAAACTCGGATAAATTAAAAAAAATATTAGATTAAATAGGTGAATAAATAAAATGGATTGCTTTTCGTTAGTCTCGCTAAAACTCGGGAACGGCTAGACCGATTTGGCTCATTTTGGTTTTGAAATATTTGTGAAGGTTCAGAAAAGGTTGAAAAGGTGAGTAAACATGAGATTGCTAAGAATAAAGTCAAAAACATCAATTTAGTTTTCCTCAGTAACCATTTCTAAATATTCGACAAAAGTGTCTCGAGACAGCTAGTTTCAAATAAATTAAATTGTATTAATAGGTTACCACAATTAACTGTATGTAAATCATTCAAAAACACTTCTGTAAGAACCAAGAAAATCGACATCGATGACATTGATCTTCTTATGATTCACATTTAGACGTGATACCCTAAAGAATATTCTAAACGATATCATACTGAAATGCTGCTAAGGCAATTCAATAGAATTTCCAAACATTCTGCCAGCGGTTCAAATATGAGACAACAAGAAACATATCACTAAAGCGGACCTCACAATATGCGGGCCGACTCCTTTGAGTGCGGCTTGCAAACAGACCGCTTCGGTGACATGCTCGATAAATAGAAACGTTTCCATGAACGGCCCTTGCTAAACCGACTACAGACTCAAGTAGGCTGCTGCGGGAGTATCTTTCAAACGGGTACAGTAGACCACATATTAAGCGCAATGTAGGGTGATTTTGCAAGTAAGGAGTTGCCAAACTTTTAGGATTCACTTGGCAAAAGTACCTAACTGAATCGTTAGCAAAATCATTAAAAAATAATGTTTTTCACTGAAAGAAGACGAAGACTTTAAGATAGTTTTACATTATAATGTGAAGCTAATTTTAAAAAAAATTGCTAGACTTTGCAAAGTCACCCTGTATAGATGTTGGAATTTGACCTTCAGTGCCTTTTAAAGAAGAGCGTACTCTTATTTCAAAGGCCGGCAATGCATTTTGTAGCTCCTCTGGTGTTGCAAGTGGTCATGGGCGGCAGTATTCATTTTCCATCAGGTGATCTGTTAGCTCGTTCGCCCCTATACTATATAAAAAAGTAACTATAATATTACACAATTAAAACACTGGTTCGATTTTTCAATGAATTCCACGAATGATGACGAACAATACAGGCAAAAACTCCAGTGAGCCTAAGCATTACCATTTAAAATTATCCGGAAGCTGTAACAAACATTGAGGGTGCTGTTCGAAGAGCAGTTGGAGTAAATTTAAAAATGGCGATTGCTCAATGTTTTTTTAAAAGTAAGAGCATTTACTAATAGGTACTCACCCGCACAAATTGCTTTTGTCAAAAGGCCAAAATCTTTTTGATCACTATGCTAGCAAACATCATTTTGATACAGACTGTACCTTCGAATCTGAACAATATGATGTACATTGATTGACGGTAAATCGGCTTTACAAATTCAGTAGAATTTGGTAAAATCAACCAGCTTTGGCCTGCGCAGTCCAAATATTAGACAAAAAGATACAGTTTTCCACACATCCATGACCTGCGGCCCAGTATGGATACTAGATCGGTTATGTATTCTCCTATTTGATCACTAACTACTAGCGTGATTTCTGAACGTGAATAGTCATAATCATACTGACACAGTATAAACCATACAGTAGAACATCTACGTTTGAATGTGTGCGTGCGCGTGTCGCGCCGTGTCGCGATGTCACGCACACGCGATTTCACGCACACGCAAGCATAAAATAGGGAGGCATAGGGAGGCGGCAGTACGGACGGGCTGTGCCGCGTGTCGGTGTGCACGCTAGGCTAATAACTCGGCGGGCGGCCTTAGATAACCTACTGTATGGTTTATACTGTGACATTGACTTTGAAATGAGGTAAAGGCAGCACACAATGCAAGTTTGATGGGACAATCAATAACAATGTTTAAGAAATGAGTTTACGTAATGGCTAACAGATGGCTTGTACGACTTTAGATCTAGCTTGCAATTTATTCAAATAGGTAAGAAGTTGAAAGCAAAGGGACTATTTAGCCCCTTCTTTGTATTATCCTCCACCTGTAGGTGCTTGGAAGAGATCGCTATCAGCGATAAGGCTGACTTAATTGTGTTAGTTTTTTTTGTTAATGTGCAATAAAGAAAATCCGGAAAAAATAGTGGGTTTAATTTGAACTTCGCAGTACACACCTTGTGATGTAAAAGGGTGATACTACCATTACGAAAAGGTTACAAGCAAGACCTTGAAAACTGCTAAACGTAACTTGTCTGTTGGGGTTATGTCGGACGCATTTCGGTGAGTGCGTATTTCTTATTTCATCAGCTACATTCAAAGTGCTTTTGAGTCAAAATTTCATTCTATCCTAATTCCATTTAGTTCAGTTAATTACGTCCATCATCATCATCATTTCATCGTATTTTTCTCTATTTAAGCGACATTTAGGTGATGGTTGTATCAACAATATCTGACTGTAAAAGAGAGGCCCTTGCCCAGCAGGTTCTGCAGGCAGCAGATCCTCAAGGTTAATTTAGACTAAGATTAGATTCGACTGTAAAACCAGATGCCCCATTACATTATCATAACATATGATTATAACCAACCTAAGACAACCTAAGAGGCGGCCAGTTCAAGAGAAGAAGAAGGGTAGCGGAAGAACCATCCACGCTGCTTCACCTGGGGCTCCACTTGTCCAGCTTTGTGACGAGGAGGGCTTCACAGAGGTAGTGAAAAAGAAGAGGAAGCCTACCCGTCGCAATTTATGTGGTGCTGCACCGACCGGACCAAGCCATTTGCTGCAGGCAGCTATACCCACGACGCTGCTGTACGTGTCCCGACTTCATTTCTCTACGAAGGCAGAAGAAATCGTAGAGTACATCCGCATTAAAACCAACTTCACTCTGAGAGTCGAACGGTTGGAGTCTCGCCACAATGTTAATTTTAATTCGTTCGTGGTTAGAGTGCCTACAGTCCAGCTTTCGACATTCATGAAGGAGGAATTCTGGCCGAAAGGTGTCATGTTCCGGCGGTTCCGAGGCCGGCTCCCCGACACTGCACAGCGTAATACGTCGTCGATCGAAAAACGTATTAACTAGAGTATTTATGTTTTAGTGCTATATTAAGTATGTATGTTAGTCTCTAAGGTATTTATAATATGGGCCGATTATGTTATTTAAGATCTATCAATGTAATTCGTTGCCTGAAATAAATGAAATTATTATTATTATTATTATTATTATAATCATAATAAGAAAATAGGATACAAAAACACAAAAAGGTGAGTATCAGTATGAATATCTCGTCGGAGGATTATGCAAAAATTATCCAGTGCTCGGGAAAATGGCGGCTTCGCAAAAATCGAGGATGTTCCGAGATCTCTTATCTCACTTCGCTGAAGAAAGTTATTTTCGCGAACGGATATAGGGTGTTCTTGGGAAGAACAACTCTTATGTAACTTTACTTACTGTTTCAGAACACAATATAGTTACCTAGTTTTCAGATTGTTGAGTTTTTGTGCCTTGAATGGCGAGGAACGGAATAAAATGGATTAGTCGTAACTTTCATTTATTTATTAGTTCGTTCACAAAAAGGCAATTACAATAGACAGACAATAATTGAGAGATTAAAAGTACAGGTGAGTTTATCACTAAAAAGAGATTTCTTCCAGCAGACCACGTTGACAGGAAACGAACATTCTATTATCTATGTGGATGGACTAAATTCGGAATCAGTAAACAAAACCTTTTCAAGATCGATGTAACTTTTTCATTATTTGACTCACAAAAATGCACCAAAATCGTAATAGCCTAATGATCATAGGTTATTGTTACTTGGTTGCCTGTAGTTTGGTAATAAAGCTTGTGTGTTTTGTTATCTGTTAACTGCAATGTGTTAATTAAAAAAAATATTCATAAAAATTTAAACAGCTCTTCAACATCACGATAATTTTTGTATCGCTTTGTCACTTTCATTCTTGTTGCTGCCGCAGTTTGCGAGTAAGTGACATAACACGTCAATTGCTTAAACA
The DNA here is from genome assembly GCA_950022985.1 of Udea ferrugalis. Classification (NCBI taxonomy): domain Eukaryota; kingdom Metazoa; phylum Arthropoda; class Insecta; order Lepidoptera; family Crambidae; genus Udea; species Udea ferrugalis. The sequence continues at coordinate 1,210,406 of OX465524.1, read as the reverse complement.
ATGCTTTAGCGTTGCGTTCGTTTTTATGAATAAGGGGGTAAGTTATTAATTTAAATCTCAAATCTCGTTTTTTTGTTAATGACTTCGTACACATAAAGACCATTACAAAGATAGTAATTACGTGAGCTTCCGAGTTGAGAGCAGGTGTTCTGAAAGTTCTCTAATTTCCTCTTGTCTTTCAAAGAAACTTCGAACATAGCTCACTTCGCAGCTCTGAGCTTCCTTAAACGTGGACTACTTTACTAGCTCTGAAAATGTTCATATTTCAACACTGTAAAGAGGCGTTCACACCAACCTTTACAAAACCGTTGCAAAATGGGTCCTATGTTAGTGGCATAAAGTGCCCCTATATAAAGGTTGATGTGAGCGCCTCTGTACGTCAAGACTTGCAATCGCATTGGTTGAAGACTGTGATCTTCCATCATTGCGGTATAGCTGACAGATCTGAAGAAGTTTTCTGAGGGACTTCCCGCCCTCTGGGGGAAAGGCGGGTTTGTGTGAGGTTCCGCCTTACGGCAGGCACTACGCACTTAACCCCCCGGTGACTTGTTTCTGCGCGTATCCAGAGATCCCCGAGATCTCTGGTCAAGAACTCGGTGCCGGTGGACCTCTGACGCGCTTTGATGGCATAACCAGCCTAGCTCAAGGGGAGTTATACCTCCCCTCTACACCCGCCGGTGTGTACGCCGGTGTGAAGTCACTCTCACACCGCCGCCTTTTCTCGGGGCCACGTGGTTCTAAATTCCTGCTAACCCAAGAAAATCCTGCTATTGATCTCATTTTCTGAAGTTGTTCCTTCCTAGTTGGAAAACTTTCCCTGAGTGTATTCGCGAACAACTTCGATAAGCGTTTCCCCGACATATATTGATAGATATTGGTCGAGGCTGAATGTGACTGTTGAACATGACCCTAATCTTAATTGCTAGTATCATAGATAATTACAGCATCATTATTAAAGGTAAATTATTACTAAAGGTACAATTACAGTTATAATTTGAGTTACTAGCAAGAATTTGAAATCTAAGCTGTTCAGGGAAACAAATTAGTGAAGAATCAGACGTATTTCGCAATTTAGTTTCTATTTTCAACTTCAATCAGATGATTAAATCCTCTCAAGTCTTTTCAATCTTGTTGGTACCGAATTGAACAGAAAACGACCGGAACATTACTTCTAGAGTTTCTCGAAGACGAAGCGGTAATAGATATATGAGATCTTTTAAAAACAGGACCCATTCGGCGCGAGGCACATCGCAAAAACGATCAATGCGGTTAGAAATGTTAGTTTCAGGAAAAGTCACCAAACGTCTGCATTTTCAAGGATAGTCCGTACACTTCATGAAACCTGAGCAAAAACAATTTAAGTCGTAGGCACAAATTAATGATTGTACTAAGTCTCCAAAACGTTAAAGTCAGCACGCTAGCTGTTTATAAAAACAAGAACCGCTATTCGGTTTGCTTCAGATTATTATCGGTAGGAGTTTGTCTATTTATTAATACGAAATATAAGTACAATCCGCACTGAGCCCGCGTGTTGGAGTATGGCTCATTCCACCTCATAGTTCAGGTGAGGCCTGTACCCAGCAGTGAGACGTATACCTACAGGAAGTTCGGGATTAAGATTTGAAGTCGGGCCTACACGGGCTCCACCTGACTTCGCAACCACTAGGCCATAGCGAAGATCCTAAATTACTTATATCTTACACGAAAGAATCATGCAAGACGATACATTTTTTTATTTCAAAATCGCAGTTACGGTGTCCATTTTATGTCGGCTAGGTGAGGCTGAACGCTGCCAAAAGGCCTTCGATGACCTACATTTGGTTTCATCGCTTTTGTTTCGCTCATCCACTGGTAGAGACTGATTGCATTTTTTTCTTGAGCGTATTTTCAGGAAAATTCACTTTTACTTGAGAATACGTAAAAAACCCGGGGACAATTTTTACGACGTGAACTGGGCCTGATAGACATACATTAGAACATCTAGACATTTTTACACAATAATAGAATTCACAAATACATTAATAATACATTATTTTACTAACTTTTAATGCAATGGTTAGATTCCTATCCAGCACAGTAATGACCGATTTACAAATTTATTGACTATTTCTTCAAAATTATTTGATATTCTTTTCATTTGCTTTTAAATTATAAATACCTGCATATCCTTGCGAACTACCATCCAGTTTTTGCAGGTAGCATTGTTTATTCATTTTTTTAGGGTTCCGTACCTCAAAAGGAAAAAACGGAACCCTTATAGGATCACTTTGTTGTCCGTCTGTCCGTCCGTCCGTCCGTCTGTCAAGACCCTTTTTCTCAGGAACGCGTGGAGGTATGAAGCTGAAATTTATATCAATTACTCAGGTCTACTGTCCCTTGAAGCTGTGAAAAAATCAAACTTCTAAGCCAACGCAATCAAAAGATACAGCCGTTTATGCCGCAAATTTTCGTCACTTGCAAGGGAATCAAAACCTACAGGGTGCTTCCCGTGAACTCAGAATCTTGAAATTTGGTACGAAGCAACGTCTTATAGCATAGATAAAGGAAAAATTACGAAAACCATAAATTTTTAGTTACATCACATAATATTTATTTTTTTAATAATTTTAAACTTACTACCCATTTCCTCATAAACGCGTAGAGGTATTAAATTGGAATTCATACCAAATACTCAGGTCTATAATACCTTTAAGCTGTAACAAAATCAAACTTCTATGTCAACGCAATCAAAAGAAACAGCAATTTAAGCAGCATATTTTGAAACTCGCAAGTACTCGCAAGGGAATCAAAACCTAAAGGGTACTTCCAGTCGACCTAGAATCTTGAAATTTGGCATGAAGCAACGTTTTATAGCACACATAAAGGAAAAATTCAGAAAACCTTAAATTTTTAGTTACATTACAAAATGTTTTGACGACCGTCTTGGTGTGATTGTTGAGAAGTCGGCTACTACACCAAGGGTCGCGGGTTCGATCCCCGCACAGTACAAACATATTTTGTGTGCATGAACATGTCTGTTTGTATTGGTCTGGGTGTTTCCTATGTATATTAAGTATGTATTTACAAAAGAAAAAGTATTTAAGTATGTTTATCCGTTGTCTAGTATCCATAATAACGGACTATAATTAGCCCACTTGGGACTAGATGGCGCTGCGTGGAACAATGTCCAAAGTTTTTTTTTTATATATTTTTTTTTAATAAATATAAAAATACCATAGTTATGACTCGATTGTCGTAATGAACGAACTTTGTAAACCTTGCAGGTTTGTACGGAACCCTCGGTGCGCGAGTCCGACTCGCACTTGGCCGGTTTTTTCAATTTGAAAGATATGTTATATTAACTTTTTTAAACCAGTCTACACTTATGAAACAAAACACGACTCCACCTGGAGTCAGATGAGCATGCAAAAGCGATTTGAGATATTTGTTTCTTTCTTTGCTGTAGAAGTTTAGTCTCAAGAGTCTCAACCAACGCTGTAGGTGTCTGCTCTAAACGGCCTATTAAAACAACAGGGAATATGCACTTGAAACAGATGAGGGTCATATTATTTTTTTGAGTACTATTTAAAATTCTCATTACGTGTCTATCAATATTTCCTTGTTTTATTTCTTTGTCGATGTAAAAATAATTAATGAAAAGTGCAAAAAAAATGTGGGAAATTCAAAGCGGTTGAACAGTCGGTCGAGTGCGATGTCAAATTCTACGTGTATGTAACTGTCAAAAGCGCGACAAGAGAAAGAATTCAACAGTTTGTAGGTTACATTTGTCTTGTCATAGACTTGCGTGACGTCAAAGTCTATGACAACGGAGCGCGCCATAATGGCGGCGTTAAAACGCTTGAAAAAGTTTTTTTTTTAAATTCATTAATATACTATATTTCGCATTTTTGGTGATGAATATTGTTGATCAGTCATAAAACGCTACCAAAAAAAAAAAAAGAATAGTGCATTTTCCCTATTAAACAACTATCTTGTCCTACATTGTAAATTGTAAAAGCATACAACCTAACCCCTAGGTGATATATCACCGAATAACGCCTCTAGCGACGTTGACGTCCCATACCATCCTCCTGAATCCTACGAAAGGAAGCCTCTTATCTTTGACACGTACAGAGGCACTCACATCAACCTTTACAAAACCGTTGCAAAATGGGTCATAAGTCAGCGGCATAAGGTGCTCCTATGCAAAGCTTGATGTGAGCGTCTCTGTACCTTAAGACAAATCTCTACGGATATTAAAGAAAATCCGAAGTAACAAGATTTTAGTGTGATGTAAATAATTTATGTATTTCATTTTTTGAGCCAGATTCTGAAGGCAATTAACATTTATCTTCTTAGTTTCCGCAGATAAATTGTTTTCTTTTTACTTACCCTGAAACACGTTCGCTCGTTTCAAAGATCTGAAAGTAAGAGAAAAAAGTAAATATATTTAGTGCTTCAGAGAGAAATTAGAAGGAGATAATATTGTCATGTTTAAACTCGCACGCCATTTCTTGGAAAAATACTCTGTTTTTTGTGTTTACTAAAGATCGGAAAACCAGATAAAGACACTTGGTCTTGGCTTCAGGTGGGGATTGAACCTGCGTCTTTCGCTAACCGGGTGGCTGCTCTTACCACTGAGCTGCCGAAAACGCGGGGTCAATCCCCGTCTGAACACAAGTCGAAATGTATTTTTCTGGCTTCCCGATCTTCAGTGAAGATAGTTACTTCAATTATAATGCTAAAAATAACAGAAGAACAGAAGAAATAGTAATTCGTGTTACCAGCAACAGAAACTTACGTGCGACCTTTTACAACTGTTGTCTGTTGTAAAATATACCTTATTATATAATGAAGATAATTCACATCACCTATCCATACTTCCACACATCCGCAAACTTGTTTGTCTTGTATAGTTTGCTAACTATTATCAATCATGTTTACATTAATTCAGGAGAGGTAAAATTATTTGTTTGTTTTGATTTTCACTGACTAATCCATTTTAGATCCAAAGTTCAAAATGTGTGCTTTGTTTTTGTGTACAGATATTTTTGAAAAAGACTTGACTGTGATCTAATGATTAACTAACCTGCTTTTGCAATAACACCATTACAGCACCTAGTTAGGTGGAAAATGTAATAACGATGTTAGTGTAAAGAACGGCTTATCGATCGGTGTGCATATTATAACTTATTCACTACCTCCCGTCATTATCCATGTCACAGTATAGGCACAGTAAACAGAGAACAGCAAAATATCTACATACAAACGTGTCGCTCTCAGTTTGAATGTTTGAGTGCGTGCCGCGCGCCGTGTCGGCACGTGATTTCACGCACATGCTAGCATAAAATATGGGGGAATAAGGGCCACCTGATTGGAATAAGGGCACTGCCACGGGTACTGCCACCAGGCAGTTCCCGTGGCAGTGCGGTACGGGCTGTGCAAGAGTAGGCTAATAACTCGGCGGGCGGCCTTAGATAACCTACTGTTATGTTTACTGTGATATAGGTACCTAGCATGTCATCTTCCATACATACGCAGCGAGTGCAGCTTGTGTGTGAGCACGGCAGAGCCGTCCCGTACGTACGCGTCGCCATACGCACACACTGACGATTTTCTTGATTTTAACGATACTCCAGTCGCGGCACTCGCGGCTGAGTGTCATACGTAAATCCGCGTGCACCTGCATGTTTTGTGGCTCGCGTAGAAATTAAAAACGACACCCCTACATGTTTTTGACTAAGTAGAAAAGTATAGTAGCTAGCCATATAATTATAGTAGTTCTTAACCTGGAGAGCGTCGTGTCTCGGGGGTAGTAAAACACCCTTACTGGTATCTTTTGCTATTAGCGAAAAGGCCGCCTAAATTGTGCATTGCTTTAATTGTTTGAGTCAGTTGTAAGTTCTTTGTTATAGTGCTTTGTTAAAAAATATTATATTTACCTACATTCGACCTTTCTCGAAATCCTGGTAGTTCAGAGTTCAATCAAGACTGGCCAGAACAGCTACTGTGTGTTTGTTTTACAATTTGCGGATGGAAAACACCGACAAAAACCCCAAGCAAACCGAATAACACGTTCAGCGCAGTGTGACAGTGGGCCTCAGAATGTTCCGTTTGCACACTAATTTAAGCAAGTCGCGCGGCTGTTTTTGTGATGTGAACAGTGATGTTACATTAAAAAAGACGGAGATAGGTTATGTTAGTAACGACGCGAAGTCAAAAATTTACCACCGGGTATGACGTAGTTAATTTGACCGTATTATATCGTGTGAACAAGGCAGTACGATTATTTACTAGAGCGTAAACGAGACAGAAACATATTAGGAAGTGTCGTCCCAGACTATCAACACAGTCAATGCTTTAAGTGTACGAATCGTTAGAATTTTTGTGCCACTTTTTTAGCACAAGTGACCTAAATATCTGTTTATATTATAAAATCATTGAATGTGAAGGTATCCGCTGATGTTGCGCGGCAACCGCACTGCTACCGCGCTGCTTGCGACCTGATGTGAATGAGCTTTTAAGCTCGTTTCCAAGAGGGAGTTCTCTCATGAAAAAAATATCGATTGTGTAACCGAACGTTCATTAGCAGAAAATGACCCCCGGCCTCATTAGCGCAGTTTCACGGAAACCTTCAGTTTTGCATGAAGCTTACCTCCACTGTAGGTTTATGGCGATGCCAAGTGGACTATCGATACATCGAAGTGCTGAGATGTCTCTATGAAGCTGCTACTATGAGTGTCCAAGTACAGGACCAGCAGTCTGAACCCATCCAGTTGCTTAGAGGAGTGAGACAGGGGGATGTCATATCACCGAAACTGTTCACTAATGCACTGGAGGATATGTTCAAGACGCTGGACTGGAAAAGTATGGGCATAAACATAAACGGCCAGTACATCTCACACTTACGATTCGCAGATGACATAGTCCTGATGGCGGAGTCGCTCCAGGATCTGCAGCTGATGCTGAACAGCCTAGACTCCTCTTCGCGGCGAATCGGTCTCGGGATGAATTTGGATAAAACCAAAGTCATGATCAATGACCACATTGATCCGGGACCGGTCACTGTCTTCGGTCACCAGCTCGAGGTTGTACAGGAATATACCTACCTTGGGCAGATATTGCAGTTGGGTAGAAACAACTTCGAGAGGGAAGCCAAGAGGAGGATTCAGCTGGGTTGGGCAGCGTTCGGAAAACTTCGTCGAGTCTTTTCGTCGCCTATACCACAATGCCTGAAAACTAAGGTTTTCAACCAGTGCGTCCTACCCGTCATGACATACGGAGCCGAAACGTGGACACTCACAGTGCGGTTGATGCAACAGTTCAAGGTCGCTCAGCGAGCTATGGAGAGAGCTATGCTCGGAGTTTCTCTGAAGGATAAAATCCGAAATGAGGTTATCCGACAGAGAACCAGGGTCATCGACATAGCTCTCAGAATAAGTAAGCTAAAGTGGCAGTGGGCTGGTCACATTTGCCGTAGGACGGATAACCGTTGGGGTAAGCGCGTTCTAGAGTGGAGACCACGTCTCGGCAAGCGTAGTGTGGGACGCCCTCCGGCTAGGTGGAGCGACGATTTGCGAAAGGCTGCTGGCAGGAGATGGATGCGTCTAGCCGAAGACAGGGCGCGATGGCGCGCATTAGGGGAGGCCTACGTCCAGCAGTGGACCAGCATAGGCTGATGATGATGACCCCTACATGTTTTTTCTTTGTACAGCCTATCCCAATCCTCCCAGCAGTGGGACGTATATAGGCCGTTTATGTATGTATGTACTCCTTCTCATTCTATAGCATGATCTGCCCTTTCACTGATGTGCAGCTTGTTTCTATGACTAAATTATCCTACCTTATTCTATTCTGGGTTTTTTTAGCCTTACATGTTTAGGTAATTATCACGCTCTTTGGCCAAGTTACCCTACTTGTTTCATTGTACTATGTCCATGTGTTTGTCGACTCATTGGACCCATCCGTCATAGGCATTGTTGTCGACTCTTGACATTTAAGCATAACATTAACCTTTGGGTAAATATCGCGTCATTTCAGGTCGACATCAAGATGTCGCTGTCACTCAAAAGGCTTTTTAAGTCTTGAGGTTTATTTCTTCACCAATAAAACAAAAATTATTGAACTGTTTTGGTACGATAACTTATTGAAGTTCTTGCCACTTGAATATAAAAGACTGTTCTAATTTTAACGGTTCTGAATATTATGAAAAGATAATACCTATAAAGCATGGAGCTTGATTTGTCATGTGGGTGTTAAACACACCGAATTCTAAGTTGTTACTTTTTAAGTTTTTGAGGCTCATTATTATTGCTATGCATTGCTCAAACTTCATGATATTGCGTTTGGTTCTAGGGCTTTGCCTATTCTTCAGGAACTTACAGTAATTATTTAAGTAAGCTCTTGGCAAAAACGAAAACAGATCAGAACTTGCTGATAGATCACTTTACTCTCATACTTTCTCTGGAGTTTTTTAAACGTCTTCGTAAATAGTCTACAAATGGATGCTGTCCCGTTGCTACAGAAATGGTTACTCACAAGACCTGCTTAACTTTACGCTACTTTTCAGAATTGCAACAAGCGACTGAAATCCCTACTTTACAAACATATTCATGAATACAATGCCATAATAAACGAAATTCTTGTTCAGGACAATTGACCTATTACTAAAACTATTGCATCAACGGGCAAAACATTTGCACATTATGGTGTTAATTAGGTCATAGTAATGAATGAGATTAACATCGGTATTGAATTCGGTTCCCAGCAGCAAGTGATAATTACAAATATTCATTTCAGCAATTAATTTATTTTGCTCTCGAATATAATGTTCAATAAGTAGTGTTGTGAAGAACAACAAACAAATGTTACATTGGCCGCTAGTTTTCATGGTCGCACAATAAGCCATAGCCTTAAATTTTACGTTCATTGATTCATTTTATTCTTCATTGCACAACAATGAGATTGGTACTAATTGCGGACTTGATCCCAAATAAGGCATTCTCTACCAGTCAACCATAGGACTAAGTAGAAAAGTATAGTAGCTAGCCATATAATTATAGTAGTTCTTAACCTGGAGAGCGTCGTGTCTCGGGGGTAGTAAAACACCCTTACTGGTATCTTTTGCTATTAGCGAAAAGGCCGCCTAAATTGTGCATTGCTTTAATTGTTTGAGTCAGTTGTAAGTTCTTTGTTATAGTGCTTTGTTAAAAAATATTATATTTACCTACATTCGACCTTTCTCGAAATCCTGGTAGTTCAGAGTTCAATCAAGACTGGCCAGAACAGCTACTGTGTGTTTGTTTTACAATTTGCGGATGGAAAACACCGACAAAAACCCCAAGCAAACCGAATAACACGTTCAGCGCAGTGGTGGGCCTCAGAATGTTCCGTTTGCACACTAATTTAAGCAAGTCGCGCGGCTGTTTTTGTGATGTGAACAGTGATGTTACATTAAAAAAGACGGAGATAGGTTATGTTAGTAACGACGCGAAGTCAAAAATTTACCACCGGGTATGACGTAGTTAATTTGACCGTATTATATCGTGTGAACAAGGCAGTACGATTATTTACTAGAGCGTAAACGAGACAGATACATATTAGGAAGTGTCGTCCCAGACTATCAACACAGTCAATGCTTTAAGTGTACGAATCGTTAGAATTTTTGTGCCACTTTTTTAGCACAAGTGACCTAAATATCTGTTTATATTATAAAATCATTGAATGTGAAGGTATCCGCTGATGTCGCGCGGCTGCCGTACTGCAACCGCACTGCAACCGCGCTGTTTGCAACCTTATGAATGAGCTTTTAAGCTCGTTTCCAAGAGGAAGTTCTCTCATGAAAAAAATATCGATTGATGTTACCGAACGTTCATTAGCAGAAAATGATCTCCCGGCCTCATTAGCGCAGTTTCACGGAAACCTTCAGTTTTGCATGAAGCTTACCTCCACTGTAGGTTTAAGCTCTTTAAGAGAGATTTATTCTTACTAAAAATATCAGTTGAAGCTTTTATACTGCTGACATATTTATTTATTTTACACAGTTAAACGGGCTTAACTCAGTCACATGATTATGTAGTTTAATAGGTTACCTAATGAAACGCATAACATTTTTGGTCATAAAATCACAATGCATTATGTTGATAGCCATAATCATCACTTGCCATAATTCTTAAAAGCATAACTTCATAACGCATACCATAACATGGCCGAAATTCGTAAGGCATACTCATCAAAAGGCATAATTTCACTAACCATAAGTATCAAAAGGGATAATTTTTATTTGCCATAATATTCGAAAGACATTATGTCTTTCGAATAAAAAGGCATACTTTTGGTAAGCATAAGTGTCAAAATCCATATTTTCAAAAGGCATAACACTCATTTACCATAATTTCAAAAAGCATACATTTATTATGCAAGCTTACAAATATTGCATGTTAAACGCAAGCAGCATGTAATGTAAATGTAAAAAATCCAAAGAGCACATGTCCGAAAACCGCCTTCATTTAGATTATTAACAAAAATTTTATATATCATTTGCTCATAGTGATATATATTAATTATTTTGCTCATAGTGAAATGTAGACAGCAAAAGAATTTTGTCACGGCTCCGGCATTTCGGGGCTCCGGCGGTCCCACGCGTGCTAATCGTCACAAATGGTTTTCGCCCAGCACCCCAGCTTCGGCTTTTTCAGCCACGGCGCTTCGCTCATAGCCACCTGCTCCTCAGCCCGCGGGCCGCCTCGCCCCTCCATGCCTACACGGGTTTAAATTACACTCTTGGGGTAGGGCAAAACAAGTACCACGTGGTGTCGGGGTTGGCTGAGTCGGATTTGCCCTGAAGTAAAAAAATGCTCTTATGTGAATTAGGCTTTTTAATATTATGTCAAACAAAATTATGAATATTAATAGTTATGCATAGTGACATTATGTCTTTTAATAGTTATGCGTACTGACATTATGCGTTTTAAAGTATGCTTATTGAAGTTATGGTCAACGAAAGTATGCATAGTGATGATTATGCATTTTGATGTTATGCCTTATTACTATTAGGCATTAAAATGATTATGCGATTTAAAATTTATGCCAATAAAAATTATGCTTTTCGATGATTATGCCAATTGATGTATGGCAAATGAAATTATGGCAATAAATGGTATGCGTTCTAAAGTGTCACCAGTTTAATAAATTAGCGACTTACAATGATTCCACAACATGTTTTATTATAGATTGCGGCATGGACGAGATCGCTCTTAGCGATAAGACCGCCTGTATTGTACATGCTAAATATCTTTAAGCATCGTTATGTAACTTGCTTTCTTTGTGCAATAAAGTATATCTTACCTTATCTTATGGACGTCAAAGAAAGACGGACGTCACCTCGTCTAATCATGAGTGAAGCTTATTATCAGCTGCCAGTTAAGGTGTGTGCGTGACTAGCACGTGTCATTGGCGCTGTCACACGGAGTAAAATGGCGTAGTTTCTAGCACCTAGTATGTTTGTGTGAGTGTAGCAGATCGTGTACAACTAACGAAATTGTAGCACCTTGCATGCTTCACATTTTTCATTGTGATGTTCCGTCCGTCTTTTTATAACTGTCAGCGAAAACAACCAATTCGGGGTTAGAGGCCAATAACATAATTATGAAGTTGCTGTGAGGGCCTCTTGTCTTTGTGTGCTAGGGACCGATAAATCTAGTGCCATCGATTAACGTTATAAACTAAGTTAATTTGTTTGTTGGATATTGTGATCTACGTGGAAAAAGGACAAATTATTTTCTTGTTTGTTCTCTGACTTGTGAACAGAATCGCTAGAAACAACTTTCCGATCCGGTGATAGCATCACATTTATTTCAGTACAGTATGTTTATTGTTGACATTTAATATTATGGTATCCATGTCTATCATTAAGTATGTTTTGTTTGTTTATTAGATTTGACGATTTAAAAGTACTTTGTAACAGGTCTATTCAATTAAAGCTATTTTTGATTTTGATTTTGCGATTCAAAGAGGATTGCTTGACAGCTCTCAGGTGGCTAGTTTAGCCATTATAAATGAATGAAAAGCATCAGAACCTCGCTAGCTAAGAGTTTTAAAGGAACGAAAATAATCTTTGTATTATTATTTTCCACCTTGCTTGTTCCACCTCATAGTTGAGGTGAGGCCTGTGACCAGCAGTGGGACGTATATAGGCCGATTATGTTTATGTTTATGTATTATTATTTTTAGCATTTTTCATGCAGTATCTTTTACTAAAGATCCTAAAACCAGAAAAAGTCTTAGCAAAATAATCAAGTAGAGATTTTCTAAGCTGAAATGACGCGCCCCTCTACCACATCTACGCACACAAGAGTTCTTGCTTACATGCGTAAACAAATGCAAAAGAGGGGCGCGTTATTTCAGCTTAGACGATCTCTACTTATGTTTGCATATATTCCTATCAATTCAACTCTTAGTGTGATCAGCACATGGAACAAATACAAAATATTCGTCACTAAAACTTTGTGAACTTGGTCAACCCCTTCAACAATCCGCACTGAGCCCGCGTGTTGGACTATGGCTCGTTCCATCTCATTGTTGAGGTGAGGCCTGTGCCCAGCAGTGGGACGTATGTAGGCCGTTCATGTCTCATGTTAAAACTTGGTAGGTAACATAAACGAAGCCCAAAAAGTGTATTTCTATCATAAAATTACACTTAAATCTTTCCATCGGTTTCTTATCAAAGATCAAAGCCACGTGCTCAAGCGCTCAGTTATTGAGACAATAGTATTTTATTAATTAATATTCAATTTCATAAATCCTTAAAAGGAATCGCCTTTGATTAATTAATTGGCTTCAAAAACTTCTTTCTCATCTGTTCTAGGTTGGTGAATATTATGGGTCTTTTTTGCTTCGTGAACTACACTGAACGGAAAAACGTGAACGATAAACGAATAAACATACATAAATACACACCAAAAAATACCACATCTTTTAGTTAGCTGCAATCGTGACATCTTGTGCTTCTTTTACTCTCACTATATTCGTATTTTTAGAAACAAAGAAATTAAACTACATTAATATTAATATCTTATCGTAAAATATATAACTAAATAGTAAACTCAGGCATTAAAAAAAATCTCTAAGGGCACTGTTTGCCCAATAGGACGCGCCCTAAAACTTCAAATTGTACCCAGTTTAAAAACAATTGAAACAGTCCCATTCAATTTTACGAACTCTCGCTGAACAGAATTTCTCTAGAGATTTGAATTAACTAAAATAAATGTAATTACAAGACCGCATTTAAAAAGAAACGTATTTGACCACGTCTTAGTTTTTACTAGAAACCTTTTAACTGACGGCAAGAACAAGCTCGCTGAACCCTAAATCGTAACAAACTACCATTTCTCACGTTTTAGTCGACAAAAAGAAATGGACTCAGGGACGTATGAGTCTCATAAGTGGGGGGCGTCGGGGCTCGCGTAGCGAAGTAAAAATTTGTGTAATACTTTTCTGTTTACATAATGACTACCGGCCGCCTCGACGGGATATTTTTATATAAATTGTAGCCTGTGTGTTATCTAGATGTATAAGCTATATTTATGTAAAGTTTCATTCAAATCCATCCAGTAGTTTTTACGTGAAAGAGCAACACGGCACATCCAAACTTTCACATTTATAATATTTGTAGGATACTAGCCGCCGCCCGCGACTTCGTACGCGTGGACTTTAGGTGTGAAAAAAAGGTATGAAAAATAGATTACGATCTATTCCCAGGCTTTGTCTTTTTTTTTTTTTTTTTTAATTTAACCTGCTGTGTCCCACTGCTGGGCAAAGGTCTCCCCCAAAGCTCTCCAACTATGCCTGTTACGTGGGGGAAACCACTGCCAAATTGAAGTGGAACTGGGCAGGCCATGTATGCAGGATGCATCCAGATAGATGGGCCCATATTACCACCCAATGGCGCCCTACAGATGGACATCGCCGTAGAGGAAGGCCCCGTAAACGATGGTGTGACGACTTGAGGCATTCCCAGGCTTAAAAAAGCATATATACAAAATACAATTGAGGTCGATCAAGTCCATTCGGTAGAATTTGGGAACAAACACTGTGACACGAGAATTTTATAAATTAGATTTATCTACTTTATTTGACAAAGGAAATAAACATTTCATAAATATGTTTACGTTAGTTAAGATACTGCATGGAAAATGCTAAAAACAATTATAACCATATACGTAACATAACGTGTTTCTTTCTATAAGTCTATTTGCCCTTATTTTTTTACTAACCTTGTTTTTTTTTCTCCGGTTATTGACCGATAGGCCCAAACTTTTTGTTAGTAAATATTTTCATGGCCATGAATCTACATACTTAGTTGAATGGTAGAAATTTCTCTTCAGCATTTTACGCCATATTTAAAATTTTATATTAATTTATGAATACTTTTCCTACGTGTACAATTCGAATAGTACGACCCTGTGTAGCAAAAGAGCAAGCCGTTCTGTAGGTGTTCGCGTTGCGTGGCAGTTTATCTTAAAAGTAAAACTGCGATTGGAAGCTCGGCTTGGCGATGTTCTGACACGTCACGGAATGTTACCATCGGGACTTAATGGCAATGTGCCGTGAAATTGCCGAGAACGTAGAAAATAGAGAGATTTAAGAGATTATAGACAGTAAACTCAAGGTGAACTATCGTGTTTTTGCTAGCAAGGGTACATCGGATATTTGGATTTGAAGATTTTATAAAGTTAGAGCAATAGACTATGGCTGACTCTATGTCTATGACGGAAGGTTGAGAGCACATATAATTGTTTCAACTATTTGTTGGATTTTGATTTATAGACGAACCCTTGAAATAATTTGAACACAGGTCACACATCAGGTCTAAGACATTTTTTTAAAAAAAGCCGTCTAAATTTCAAAACAATAAATGGCATGCTTAATTATTTTCTTAAACTACGTTGAAATCAGAAAATGCTACAAATTGTAGTTGTTAGTTGCTCTCTACACATTTAAACACTTAAAACCACTAACACTGGAGTTAAAAACCGTTTGTTATAATACTGATAACGAGAGACTTATAAACAACAACATACAATATTAATACACACTATTAATTTCATCGATAATTCTGCGAAAATATTTAAAATTAATGTACGCAAACAGAATTAAATTTCTCCGAAATTGTAATAGGAGTGGCTAATAAAAATTCTTTCCTAAACAATTCTGGGCAGAACCGCACAAAATGTAATATCCTCGCTTTCCCATCGCCGATCAAAATTCACAGGTAAAGTTTGAAGTTTCCGCAACAAAAGGTACGTACAATATTAAGGGATCTTTGAGATTAGTGTTTTTTCTGCTCGTTTCACGCTCGTTTATAGTCCGTTAGCGTTAAGAATGCAGTAGTTTCATACTTGGCATTTAACCTAGCACGTCCCCTAACCAATCAAATTGTTCTTAGTTAGAAAGTCATGTCCACAGTGACCAGTTGAACGCAAAGGTTGTGGATCTGAGTTTTGTTGTGTGCAACAGAATTAAATTTATTTAAAAATCACTGCATTCTTAACGCGAACGGATTATATCCATTTGATGCTTCAATAAACGGAACGCGCGTGCTCGCGCTCATTCTGTAGTCCATTCACGTTAAGAATGGAGTAATTTCATACTCTTGTCCTTTGACCTAGCACGTCCCCAAACCAATGAAATCGTTCCTAATTAGAAAGTCAAGTCCACAGTGACCAGTTGAACGCATACTTTCGAACGCAAAGGTAGTGGGTCTGAGTTTTTTTGTGTGCAACAGAATTAAATTTAAGAATAACTGCATTCTTAACGCGAGAGGATGAAAGTTTCCACGTGCTCTGAATTTGATGCTTCAATAAACGAAACGCGCGTGCTTGCGCTGATTCAATAGTCCATGCGCGTTAAGAACGCCGTAATTTCATACTTGACCTTTGACCTACCACGTCCCCTAACCAATCAAACCGTTCCTAATTAGAAAGTCAAGTCCACAGTGACCAGTTGAACGCATACTTTCGAACGCGAAGGTTGTGGATCCGAGTTTTTTGTGTGGAATAGAATCAAATTTATTTTAAAAATCACTGCATTCTTCACTGGATTATAGTTTCTACGTGGGCTGCATTTGATGCTTCAGTAAACGGGACGCGCATGCTAGAGCTCATTCTGGAATGTTTTCTTTAACAAGTTGAAGGCGAAGTACGAAGTTTTACTTAAAGCGTATTTTGCATCATAGGCCAGTGGTTAACACTCTGGCTTGGAACCCAGTGGTCCCGAGTTCAAGACTCGCCGGAACACTTTTGAATTCATTGTAAAATTTGACACCACCTAAGAGTATAAAACACCTATGCCACGCAAACAAAAGACGGTAGGCTCCTCCGAGTTGGGTTCAGATCTGCTGGGCAAAATGTGCTCTTCTAATTTTCTGTAAAGTCTGTTTTAGTTTTTTAGCTAGTAAGCTTGAAGATATAAATGAACTTGAGTCTAGAAAACCTAGAGACAGCGCTTCTAATTAAACTGGCAAGACCTTAGCTAACCGACCGAATTTTTCTAGTGTATTTTGCTGTGAGCGTTATTTCATCAATGTTTCAAGAAAATACCTTCAGCACTTGAAATAAATGTTTCTTCAAATATTTTCTCTTCCGATAAGATGGATCTATTTTTTATGTTATTTTTTATGTTTATTTCTGATATCTAATTTCTTATTTCTTTCTTTTTTATTCAGTTCATTTTTTAGGGGCATTATTATGATCTCTTAAAACCTGACAGTTTCAGTCACAAGCCCATCTTTATAGCTGCATATTTATTGTCGCAGGTCATGTTTGTGTAAATTTATATAAATGAATAGACGCAAACTGAACTAAAACTGAGCTGTAAAATTACCAAAAAAGGGCCCAGGTTTTTGCTTTCTTAAGAGCACAATAAAAAGTTATTGTGCTCTTCAAAATAACCTCACTTCAGCTGATGAAAAGCAGCTTTGAAGTCCAGATATGGGGTTTAAAAGTACAGTAATACGGTTACTATTGAGCTGGTCAATCACATCTTGAAGGTCTGCTTAAATGCTTTTCCACGCTCCGCTTGAAAACCCCGGGATTACAGGAAGAAGGAATCATGCGGTGGAAGAATGTTCCGCCTCTGGATAGTAAAACACAAGAGAACGAATTTCCGAACCTTTTGAGGTGGGCCAGTAAGAGCTGGATCATACTGGATGTTCTACCTAGATAATGACATCAAATATGATAATTTGACATTCACGAATGTGCGCCTTCTTAGATTTTTAAAAACAGGCAAGCGAGATCAAAAAGATCACCGCATCTTCCAAAAATGAGCTATCATTTTGTTACCCTGGACTAAATACTACTAAGTAACCCCCTTTTTCATAAAAACAAACGCAACGCTGAAGCATTGCTTAAGCAGTTGACGTGATATGTCATTTCCTCGCAAATGGCGGCAGCAACAAGAATGAAAGTGACAAAACGATACAAAAGTTAACGTCTTGTTGAAGAGCTGTTTAAGTTTTTATGAATAAGGGGGTAAGTATTTAGATAAGTCTTCTATTGTAAAGTCTCTCTAAGAGCAATTACATTGAGCCCGCCCGCCCATCAATCGTTAACACCAATATTGACAAGCTGCGCAAATTGGTATGCCAGAGCAGACTTAAAAATGGACAGGTAACCATTTTCAGGGTTGTTTGATTTATATTTATAGCGTTTCCCAGTAGCAATACTGGGAAACGCTATAAATATAAATTTGCTTTAAGAAAATAAATACCTTCCACAAGAGCTACTAAAGGTCACCCAGCGAGCAATGGAGGGAGCGAAGCTTGGTATATTTTCTCTTCTTGATCGAATCAGCAATGATGAGATCCGCAGGAGAACTAAGGCAACCGACATCGCTCGAAGGATTGCATCGTTGAAGTGGCAGTGGGCGGGACACATAGCGCGAAGAACCGATGGCCGTTAGGGCGGAAAGGTTCTGGAATGGCAACCGCGTACCGGACGACGTTCCGTGGGCAGGCCCTCCACAAGGTGGACCGACGATCTTGTCAAGGTCGCGGGCAGCCGCTGGATGGGAACAGCGGCCTATGCCCAGCAGCTGTAGGCGTCGTTTGGCATGATGAGAGCTATCAATATTATCAGGATTTTCAAAAACAATCGTAGAGTGTCGTTACTAGCCTAGTTGTTAAACAGTCTGGCTCAAAACCCGGTGGTTCCGAGATCAAATCTGGCCGAAACACACCTACTTTGTGTTTAATGTATAACCTACGAAACACCGATATAAAACCCTAGCAACCCGGATACGCAGCGGTAGGCTCGCCTTCAACCACGTTGGGTTCAAATCACCTCGGCGAAATGTGGGCTTCTAAATGTTCCGTTCGCCATAACGGTAACAATCAGTGTGCCTCTGACTAACCCATTAGGGTCGTGAGGGTATGTTATGTTATGTTATGTTCAATAACAATGCTGCGTCAATATTGTATTAGGTAATGTTTTATGTGTTATTTAAATCGTAAATGTACCTACCTAACGGAGAAATACAGCTAGAAATACACTTGCTATTTTGGTTTCATGTATAAAAAGACCTCCTACTCGATTACGACCACAGCGGCTAATCTCAACGAGATTAACCAGGTATGCAGGAGATATTATTGTGCACATTGCAAGAGTGCGCGCAATACACAGTTGCACTCCCTTTTCCATCACCTTTCTAGGTATGACCCGATGGGAAAGTTTGACACGACCGGAGAAAGGTGAGGTGCAGGACCAACTTTTTACAATAAGCCTGTATGGCTATTGCATAATTTAGGCAATAATGACCTGCCTGTCTCACAATCTTTATCGTTTATGATTTTACAAATCTTGATAAAAGAAAAGACGAGATTGTGGGGAAAAGACATTTTTGGTTCCATTTACAAAAATAAAATTGAACTGTTAAATGGGTAAGGCCTAGGTATACAAGCGTTCTTTGAACAGGTTCAAAAAGTTATCTTAAAACGTAAATGTAGGTATAATCAAGAGTGCCGGTATCCAATGAAGATATACTCAAATGCAACAATGATTGACAGTGGAACAAGCACATTACGAGTATTTTGCTCAGAATATGTAAAAAATGAGTTGTGAGCAAAATTCCTGATGATTGATCTTTATTAAAAAAAATTGCTAAGCACAATTTCGTCGAAGAAAAC
This sequence comes from Udea ferrugalis, assembly GCA_950022985.1. Taxonomy (NCBI): domain Eukaryota; kingdom Metazoa; phylum Arthropoda; class Insecta; order Lepidoptera; family Crambidae; genus Udea; species Udea ferrugalis. The sequence goes on along the minus strand of OX465524.1, from coordinate 1,191,244 downwards.
AAGTCAAGTAGGTCAGTTAAAATATTTTTCCAAGCCACTTCCTCGAGGGGCGAGCAATGGAAGCCAATTACGCACAATCACATCGGAAGGGGCCGGCGTTTGGTCCGGATTAAAAAGTCTGGTACCGATAGCAGCCTCCGACTGCTGACGACTGCCTTTTGACAATGGCCCAGCTACCGGAACGTGAGCCGATTTTGAAAGGCTCTTCAGCCGTTTCGCGATGATAGGCAAGATTTAGGATTGGTTTTATTGGATAAGAACTTTTGGGATAGGGAATATTTTTTAACGATCAATCTTTACCGATCCCACTGATTCGAGTACAGTATGATTGTTTGTATTGGGTTTTTTTTTTGTATAAAATGCTTGCAATTGCTACATCTTCAGATAGCACAGGAATCTTTACCAGCCTTTGCTCAGCAGTAAGAACATTGCAGGCTAAATAATATTAGTAATCTGTTTTACTTCATTTTGTATGCTGTAATTATTGTCAGGTCAAGAAGGGTTGATTTTAGTTTTGAAAGAAAGAAAGAAAATGAATTACAATTGACATAATCTAAAACTATGAAAAAACAAGGAGAGTAACAACAGATTTATATTGATTAAAAGGAAATTGGTCTCGTGACCAAGACTCGGCCCGCAGATGCTACTGTTGATGTCCTGGTAGAACCATCTACCCTGATGTTGACTTATAGCTTTGGCCTAAAAAAATACAATACATGCAAGTATGGAAGAGGGAAAAGTAGGCCTTTGCCTAACAGTGCGATCCCAATTGCTAATTAAGATTTGCAGACAATACATTACCACCTAAGTTTATCAAATCTAGAAGATGACCAATGGGAAACCTGTACAATACAATAAAACTATTCGGTTAGAGGTGTACTTGACTGAGTATCAATCCATACGCAAAAAGGAGGTATGGTCATTAGATTGAATCCAATAAAAAATTAAGCAATTTAAATATTACATCAATTTGTTGCAAAAAACCTATCATGTAGGTACTATTTTATTTAACTCTTACTCTAACGTAAATTAATCTACTGGCATCAAAACTTAATAACGGACTGGTCTGACAGAAACTAAATTGTTGCCACATTTCTGTTATTAAAGCCGCAATTGTTGGGATAGCAATTCTAATGAATACAATGTTGGATATTGTTTTCCACATAACGAACGTTTATATTCGCTAATTAAGGTTTAAATTAGGAAGCCCTAAATCGAGTGGCAAATGGAAATAAAACGAATGAGTAAAGCTTTGACTACTAAGTCATATTCTATATTTATGTTATGTTTCAAATACGAATAGAGCTGCAATAAAAAGTTCTCACATGTAGAACAACGAAGGCCTAACTGACATAGATGTGAGTTGCGCCGTTGTTGCTTTGAGTTAGTCAAAATAAAAAAAATAGCTTCCGAGAAAGTTGAACGTGAAGCAAAACTCATGGATATTACAAAATAGATCTCCTCTGAAAGTTCTAAAAAATTACTTGGCAGCATTATTCTAATTAAAGTTAAATTGAAAAACTGAAAACTATACTACAAAATAACACCTTTTATCTCCATGCCTTTTATTTATAGGTGCAAAGTTTCAAAAGCAGAGTCCATGCGGGCGATGCCTATGACAACAGTTATAAAAGTCTCGTGTAACTTTCCACAAACACTTTGACAATATTTTCGTACTCGAATTCTTTCCGAGAAGGGCGTAAACACTGACCGACCGCCGAACTTTGACAAAACCTATTTTTGAAGTTTTTTACGTTTCATGAAATGTTTTAAACTAAAATGAGTATAGTAAACAAATAAGTAGAAGCACAATCTATAAGGTTATACATAATGTACATTTAACCTGGGGTCATTCCTATTTGGTTCCGTTAGAATAATGCTAGGCTACTTACATTCTCAATTGTATTGGTGGAATATTACCTGTGATCAATAATAATCTAAGCTTTTAGTCTTTAAAAATATCAAACACTACCCATTAAATTGTTAACAATCACTAATAGCAACAATCACGACTAATTCTAAGTCAAACATAATTGAAGAATCCTATTCAAATAACTAAGTAACTGCGCTAATACCCTCTTGGAGCAAAGAAATAAAATTCAAAACAATATGGCGCAAAGAACCCGTAATTGATATAATTTCGCCGCTTATTATTTCGCTATTCCGAGTATTTTCGATTTAAAACTCCGCTGGAGAGATTGTTAAGGAGCCAGGGAGTCGAATGAGCGCTTGCGGTTTTAATATTGAAATTTGAAGCCAAAGTAATTACATTTGCTTTATTTTATTTTGGGGATTACATTTTTTCACCACAATGCCTTGCTGTACGAATGATTTAAACCCTTGGCTCAAAACATCATAGAACCATAGAGGTCTTTGGTTTGATCTATTTTTTTGAAACTATTAAATTTGGTTAATTTTACGTAATCTTTTTTGTTTTTTTTGGAAACAAGGTTTTGCTTTAGTTCACAACCTTGTTCACAAGTATTTTCTTTTGATATGGGTTTGTTTTTGACCGCTGTCTTACCGGATGGTAAACGACGACGACGCTGATGGTGGAACCGCTTACCCTGAAACAGCTTGTTTACTTTTGCCTTGAAAACACCAAGGTTTATTTATTTATTTAAAACAATTAAACGGGCTTAACCCAGTAACATATTTATGTAGTTTAATAACTAGAGATTACAATGATTCTTCAACATGTTTTAATATCGATTGCGGACTGTCAGCGAATATTGGATATATTCGCTGTTTCAGGGTTAGCGGCCAATAATAATTAATTAATATTGTAACACAACGTAAAATCAACATGCAAACCTTGAAAGCAAACCTCGCGGAGCAAGCCGCCTATGTTCCTGTAAAGAAGTTACCACCAACACCAATAGATGGCGTTGGCAGTAACTTAGCTCGCGCAAGCATTGTGTTTTAGATTTTGTACTAGATCTCACCGTACTTAGAAAAATTCAATTCAATTCGATCTGGATTCAGTTCTGGTTCTCGTATGCAGTAACACTGGAGTTGGCTTGCAAGCTATTGCACCTTTTCTAGTTTACTGCCTCGACACCTCTTTTTGGTTTTCCATAATTTTTTGAATGTAAAGGCACTGAGCTCGTACATTTAAGCTATTAAGTTGCGCTGCTCAGTCCACACTACATTGTATCTGTATTGATACATAATACAGAACTCCACAACCACACTCCCGCGTGTTTTACTTGGCGACTTCACCGCGCACCCCTTCCTCACCCGGACTCCCGTATTACAATATTAATTTTCTGAAGAAATAAATAATTTATCATTATTAATAATACCATATTTAATTCCCTCTGCAATCGGCACGCGCTACGTAGGTACGTATCCAGAAATACAGACGCATATAGGGAGAGCGTTCCACTCACTAGCGGTGCGGATCAGAAAGGAAGCTCCAAACGTTTTAGTCCAGGGGTGGCATTCCGGCGGACATCACTTCACATCTCGGTGCTTCACGCTTACTTCAACTATCAATACGCATCACTCGAAATTAGTATTTCCTTTCATTTTTTATGTAAATAATAAAAAAATGATATTTGGCTTAGTTATTTTCTCTCAAACGACCATAGCCGCAAAGAAATTGAATTCTAAAGTTAACTCACCACGAGCGAAGTGAGTTTTGGTGCCCACCGAAATACCATAATTAGCAGACCCCTGAAAGTCGATCACATTGGGCTGGCAGCCCTCTTGGCGTTTAGTGTTCCGTTAGTTGAAGAGAGAGGGTGGTTTACATGCATATCCAGTTGAATTAGTAACTACTTAAAAAAATATTGTGATACTTCGATCAGGAAAATATGTTTTGATAGCTCACACTTGGAAAGCATTTTGAGTAAAACAATTTATAGGTTACCTACCCTTCAGTTATAATACCATGTGCTTTTATTTGAAAGAGATGAAGGTCGTATGATATAAGTCAGCGCAGGTCCACTACGACCAGCTGCCCTGGTTTTACTTTGATAGATCAACAAAATGACCAGATGAAAGAGACCTGTGCTTAGTCGACATTTTGAGAAACTACAAAATGATGATGAAATTCTCGCTTTGAAATGCTAGGATTCTATTAATATCATTGGAATATTGCCTCAATTCTACATTTCCGTAATTATCTCGACACACATGAAATAACACGTACCGCCATAATAATACAGAATGATTTTCCGGCTTATAATTATATACCAGGTAGGTGTTTCATTTTACACAATATTTGACAACAACGTAATTATTACCTATCTAATAATAAACTGCTACAAATTACTCAATAATAAAGCAAGTATTATGAATTCAATAGTATGTTGAAAATCAGCTGCGTTACAACAAAATCATGTGTTCGCAAACTAAACAATGATTTTAATGGCTATCAAAGACTGACAATATTTTTTTAAATATTTATAAATACATATTAACAACTATACAAAATTAAAGCTGGATTGAAATTGGATTCAGATTTTTTTTACTAAAAATGGGCGTAAAAAACCTGCAAAAAGTTTCAGCTTTTTTACAAGCAAACCGGAAGAATTTCCAAGAACTATTTCAATCAGTTGTATGTAATCAAAAGATCTATCTAGGGTTAACGGTTGATCCATTCATTAAAAAACACCCTGTATATAGCATATACTTACTAAAAATGTATGTGTATGGATTATCCAATGTAATATCAGCATAGAAACTACTGACAGAAATAAAGGACAGGATAAAGAAAACAAGGAAGATGAGAGCCAGATTAGTCAAAGCTTGAAGAAATGTACTTTAGCAGCTGTTTTCGAGATGGATAGGGATTGGGACTCTCAGATAGAAATTGGTAAGGAGTTTCAAGACGTATGGATTGCACAGTAACGGAGTTTGTATCGGTGAAAGAGGTATGACGCGGAAATTCGAGATGAAACTTTCTAGATGAGCGCATATCATGCTTTCTAGATGAGCGCATATCATGCTTTCTAGATGAGCGCATATCATGCTTTCTAGATGAGCGCATATCATGGATGACGGGACAATTGCAGAAACTCAAAACGCTCTTCGAGGTAAGGTGGGCACAATGGGTTGAATAGAACAGTGTAAAGAAGAGAAAGAACGTGCGAATCGCGGCGAAGAAGGATAGGAAGCAATTAAGCTGAGTTCTGTAATTTAAAACATGGTCGTTATTCTGCAGACCGAAAATGATGAGAATGCTGAAGTTTTGAAGTCACTTAAGCTTATTGAGGAAGTTTTCATTTATAAAAACGACAGTAAATGTTTCAATATAAAACGTAAAAATTACTCGTCCAAAAAGTTATAATATCCAATTTGTTATTACCAAAAGTTTACTGGCCATTTTTGACACTCATACAAAATACAAACTGGGTTACAGGTTATTCTACAAGGGTTTATTTAAGTAGAATCTACTCGATCCTAACCTAAACGAGTCTTTTACGAGAAGCCCTTACTTTTCCTACATTCAGCGAAACCGATCTAATAAACTATTTAATTTCCATGAACGTTGAACCAGCACTTTTATTTTACGCGTTAGTTTACAGTTCAATTACCATTGACCTCTTTCTGAGCCCAACAAGTGGATCCAAACCGTTCACATGTCCCTGCATAATGTATCGCTAAAACTAGGTTTGCGTTACCTGCGCTAGAATTTTCTTAGTTGACGGTAAAAGGTACCTTTAATTTTACTGCAACAACAATAGTAGGTAAGCATTTAACGATTTCTAATGATATTCATTTTCAAGTTCCATTTTTTTCACCACTTTTGCAAGTTGCCAAAAAATAAAAATATATTTTATCAACCAAACTAGTATTCTTCACAAAGTCTACTTAAATGACCTCTCATTCGGATCATTTATTAGCGGGAATAGAAAAGAATAAATTAACCATTTTAACGTTACTATTTTCTAATAGCACTCAGTTCCCTTGTTTAAGCTCATGATGAAAACAACCACAGCTTCTTTGGAGGTCGCACAAAAAGCTTAAGGCACGTCCGGCGACTCACTCAAGTAGATCCACATAGGACAAACATTAAAGTGATGAGTGTTTGGATCTATTTAAGTGTAACATATCATAAATTGCCCATAAACGTCCCACTGCTGGGCACGGGCCTGACCTCAACTATAAGGTGAATTTGAGCCATGCTCCAACACGCGGGCTCAGTGTGGATTGTTGGAGGGGTGTAAGGTTAGTGAGCAACCTTATTGTCAGATGTTATCAAGCCGCCCTAAGGCGTCTGACTAGGCTTAACTACTGACATCTGGCGACGTCAACCGGGATCAACAGCCTAACGTGCCTTCCAATGCACGGAGATGCCCGAAATACACATCACTAAATTTCGGTCGGGGTGGAAAGGAAATAATTAATGCTAAAACTTATTTCCTATTGCTCCTATTGCAGCTTATAACCCATCTGTGGAACAAAGACGTATCACGTAGTACGTGTACATATACTTAAATTGAAAATCAATAGCAATTACGTTTCAACATTGGAGCGATCGGAACACCTGGCAGTTGATCGATCCTTAGTTATAGGCCGAGTGAAGAAACCACGGTTCTTTTCATGAATTTAAATTGAAGTGAAATCAAACACAGCTTTATTAGGAAGCGAATAAGAGTGATATTTTATGATTTTAATGGGAGGGAAATGTTATGTTCTCTTAAATCCAGATAATTCATTTCGCTAGCTCATCTTCTCATTCAGAAAATTCGTCTTTTAATTGCGTTTCATATTTTTTCTAACTTTAAAACATTTCCTAAACATGTAAAAACCATAACCATAAACGGCCTATATACGTCCCACTGCTGGGCACAGGCCTCACCTCAACTATGAGGTGGATTGAGCCATACTTCAACACGCGGGCTCAGTGCGGATTGTTGGCGGGAATGTTGTAAAAACCTACCTGGATTAAATGTACCTATAACTTTATGAGTGGGAAGCTTAATTAAAAGGCTAAAAACAACTTGAAATACCTAAAGCTTGTTTTATAAAACTTCAGCCTACGCAGGCCCGCCGCTAGCTGTTTCGCCGCCCGCGTGCAATACCAAAAATGCCGCCCTTTATGAGTTTTGACAAAAAAAATATATAATTTTTTTATTAATGAGATTTTTAAGCGGAGCGAGCGCAATTTTTTGGTTTAGAATGGACTGGATTAGGCCGATCTATTGGCTTTTAAACATTGGCGTACCTACCCAGTCTTTGGATCTGTATAGCAATCCTCACAAAAATCTGTCTCTCGATGCGCCTTAGATGAGGCTTACTTCGATTTATGTACTTAATCATTTTAAAACCTCACCTCATGCGGGATTGTGCCGTTGCTAAGACTAATCGCCATGAGAGCCAGCCCGAATAATGCTGGAGGAGCGTCTTTTAAGAAAGTCAGAGCAAGCGAAGCGAGCGCGAGTTTAAGAGTTGAAAGGAGCCTTTTTTTAAGATACTCAAATCTTGAATCTACACTAGCTTGAATTATACTAAACTGCTTTTAAGCTGTTTTAATAGCTTTTCAGGGAGGAGGCCATGGTTGTTTTGGCAATTCGATTCACGTTTGTCTCAATGATTACACAGTTAAGATAAGAAATTACGCAAACGGCTCCTTTAAAGGAAAACAATAAAACGTACTAGATTAGCGCAAGCGTAGCGAGCGCGTTTTTTTTAAGCAAGTGAGGGGGTTCACCCGTCATGAAAAAAATAATAAGTAGGCAACTTGTAAAACCTTTTGGCGGGGTTCCCTTAGGCGCAAAGCCAGTGACGCTGCCACTGGCGAAGTGCGACGCGTGCGTTACGAGAGCTATGCTCTCTTGAGCCAAGGGCAGGTATGGAAACTGCGTGAGCGCGCGAAACTGTTAAATGTCAGTGTATGTATAAAAACCTCAATTAAAAGAAGATAACTCGAGTGAAGCAAAGCTCTGATTCTATGGTAAAAAATTATATATCTTTAGTTTCGGGGGAGAAAACTGTAAACAGTAGAGTAATGGGCATTACGCGAGCGAAGCGAGCGGGATTTTTTTTAGATAAAATGGGCCTGATTAAACTAACCAGTGCGTAAATAAGCGGCGCCGCGGCGGATTAAAGTGTTTTTTAGCATTTATTTGCCGCCCCTAATATCTGGCCGCCGTAGGCTCCGGCGCCTGGGTCTTAGGCTGGTTTTAAAGTCACGCCATCGCGACGAGCTGGCAGCGTCCGCACGTTTCATCTTTCATATCCCCCTTGGCAAGGCGTCACCATCAGTCCCGTTTTCCATAGGCTGACAGAGACGACGTTTGGTGTTGTATCTTGGTTTTGACGGACGCCAATAGATGACGGTGTTAACTTCATTCGTTCAATTGTTTCTACACTTAATTTAATAAGAAAAAAATAATTAAACTTTTTTTTTTCTCTAAATAAGTACCTATAAATTAGCTCAATTTGCCGCCCCGTGTGCGTGCCGCCCGCGTGCGGTGCACGCGTTGCACGCCCGCTTGCGGCGGCCCTGAGCCTACGTGGTTAATTGCTCGTTACAGATTGTATCCATACTAAAAGTGGGCGTATTTGGGCTTCATATCATACGCAACGAAAATGATTTGATTAAGCGAAGACAATATATATTTCAATATTTGTATTAGTTTTGGAGAGCGTCGTGGCCCAGTGGTTAAACACTCCGGCTCGGAACCCGATGGTCCCAAGATCAAATCCTAAGAAACACAACTACTTTGTGTTCATTGTACAATATGCGGCTAGCTCTCCGGTGATGGAAAAACACCGATATGAAACCCAAGCGACCCGGATGACGGCAGTAGGCTCGCTTCTACCACATTGGGTTGAAATTCCCTCGGCGAAATGTGGGCTCCTGAATGTTCCGTTCACCATCACGGCAACAATCAGTGTGCCTCTGACTATCCCACTAGGTATATGGTCGTCAGGATATGTTATATTATGTTATGTTAATATTTGTTTCAATAAAAAGTTTATTGGCCTAGTAAAAAAAAACTGAACAGGTATTATATTGTGGTTGAAACTTTGGGACAGGCTCTGCTGAGTTGGTTAAATGTAACCAAAAACATAATTTCTCGTCTGGAAATTTTATCAACAAGTCATTTATTTGAACTGATCTATGGAAAGCTATTCTTGAAGAATAATTGATGTTGACGGATATAGGCGCTTGATTGTACGTGATTGCCTTCCCCAACTCGTGACCATCATCGGTCATGTTGACGGCGGCCTCGATTGGAACTGGGTCAAAACAAGGGCTTTAACGAAAACAGACTATGCTACAAGAAACCACTCTCCGACACCGGTGGTGCTATGTATTTGTATACTGTGTATTATGGTTTGATTGTAAATGTTGTTCTTGACGATTTAAAGGTCTTGTAACAGGTATTTTTGATTTGATTTGAAATATAACCTACCCTTAGTTAACTATAGATGGTTTTTAAAAGTTTTTTTTTTTAAAAATCTGGCAACAAACAATTATGTAGTTTTACAACATTATAGGAAATAACAGATATAAGGTAAAAGACCAAACAGTGCCGAAAATTGAGTATAACTAAATAATCGTGTTACAAAGAAAAACGTGATCAAAAAAGGCATGCCAGCAAGCATCCCAATCTAATGTTTATATATATCTCGTACACAATCTCGTTTGAATCAAAAAGCTTTAACTCTGATGTAGGTAAATACGTTGTATTGTCTAATTCGTTTTTCAAAAAATTCAAAGGCGTGGATGACTTATGAAATATGGTAAAAAACTTTAGGCCAAACTGTGTAGCGGCCCAACCTTTCGGGAAAAACTTTCTCGCCTATTAAACAATAATTTTCTCAAACAATACCTCAAGGGGCAACGTTGAAGGTGGCCTCAATTAAAAGTGGGTCAATACCCAAGTCCAGACTACACTTCTTCTTCTTCTTCTCATCTTATGGATAGCCCAAAAATCAAGATAAACGGTTCACACGGTCTGCCTTTGAAAATGTAGTCCTACCTCTAATAATATTTGGTGTAATGGCTGAGAGTTGGCTACTACACCATAGGTCCGGGTTCCATTTCCGCACTGTTCAAAAATTTGTATGTATGAACATAGCCGAGTGATTCCTATGAATATTATGATGCATGTGTGCAAAAAGTATCTAAGTATGTTTATCTGTTGTCTAGTGTCACATACATACAGGTTAGTTTAGGGCTAGACGGCGCTGTATGACGTAATGTTCAGTGTTATTTATTGGGCGAGAGACATTGGATCGGCTACGACCGCTGCTGTAAAGCAACACACAATTCACGTTAAGGAATTGGTCCCGGCTTACCTCGCTAGATGTCAGTCGTTAAGTCGGAGGCCTCAGGGTGGCTTGATAACATCTGACAGTAAGATTTCTCACTGGCCTTACACCCCTCCAACAATCAGCACTGAGCCCGTGTGTTTCAGTATGGCTCATAGTTGAAGTGAGGGCTGTGCCCAGCATTGAGACGTAACTAGGCCGTTTATTGTTGTTATTTGTTTACAGCAACCCTGAATTCCCATCCACGCTTAAATAGTTTTGACAGCTTGGCTACCCTTTATCCAGTAGGGTAGGGTAGCACGTTAACGGGTGGCTATCGGCTGATTTCCGACTTCCATTCATCTGTTCTGGGAAATCGCATTGGGTGTTGAGAGCAGGGGCTGCGAACCGTGCTGGAAAGGTTCAATCTAAACACTAGAAATATTTTAGTGAATTTACCTGAATCAACTGAACATATTGAGTAGTTGTAAATTATAACTATAATTTAGGGTAGGTATATGAAAAGAAATGATAAATTTGATGTACGATTATTGGTGTCTTCGTACAAAAATCCAACATAATACCTACAAATTTGTATATAGTCAATTTTGTTGCAATTAGTAACAGAAGTCAAATGTTTTTCATCAAAATGAACATAAGGATGATACCTTATTACCTACCTACCTACCACTACCTTACCTACCTACCACTACCTTACCTACCAACTTATTTATGTGTGTATGTATGTTAGAAGTATGTATAGTATGAATAAGTTCATATTATATAGGTATTTATGTTATTTATTTAGTAAAACATTTCAATCCTGTCATATTTGTGCACTTGCTAACCCTTTCTGTGTTCTTTCCTTTACCTGTGGGTTGTCTGGAAGAGATTGCTTTTAGCAATAAGATCGCCTAAATTGTACATTGGCTCTAAAATGTTTTTCTTCTTTGTTAATTTGTCTGTGGTGTTTGTGTGCAATAAAGTGTTTCTTATCTTATCTTATCTTGTACTTGCGATTGGATTAATTCTCAACCACCCTCACGAAGTTATCTTAAGCATAAACTTAGCCGTTAACGATATCCAAACGCAATTTAATTAAATCTTCACATGAAATGGTTTGTACCCATGATTAAATTACTCGTTCAGGCTGATACATATTAAATTTTCAGGCTTCATGTTAAATTAACGTATTGGTAACCTTTTAAAGCTGTTCTGGTAATGAGCACCTCATTAAGAAAGACTCTGCCAGGTTCTTAAAAACCTACCATTTATATATGCCATTTCTAATGTTGTAAAAAAACCTTAAATTTTTTACTGAAGATCTAAAAACCAGAAAAAGACATTTGGGGATTTTGGCATCAGGCGGGCATCGAACCCGCATCTTTCGCAAACCGGGCGACTGCACCACTGTGCTACCGAGACCATTAACAGACCGACCAAATTTCTGGTATATTTATCCTATGAGCCAGGGTGGGTCGTCGAATTAATTTTACTCGATCTTTTCATTAAAAATGATTATAATGATACGATGAAAAATGAGAGTGAAGAAAAAATCTTTTACTGAAATATATAGAAACGATAACAGAAATATTCCCGTTTCAAAAAATGTAACCTTATCGCGTTTAGTGCCCGCTTGATGAGCGTTTAATTAACGTCAAAAGGTAGTTTTCTACATTAATTTTCCCGAGTACGATGAAGCCACAAAGCTGCTAATGATTTTTAGTCTATTTATAGAACTAACAGTTGCTTGGGTGGAAAACCAGTCTGTGCCGCTTCTGTGGTATCTATGTGTGTATAATATGTGTTAATGAAGTTAGTGGTTTTGGAGTTATTGATTTGAAACCTTAAGTCAGGTCAGGTTAGGGGCTCCTTGTGGCATAGGGCGTGAGAATCCTGCCACGGTTTTCCCCCCGTCTGTCGTAACTTTAGTCTTACGACAGACGGGGGCCTTCGGGGTCACTGGGAGTGCATACGGCGGGGGCTGTGTGCCTCCATTCCAAGTGGCCCCGAGGAAGGGTGGCTGTGTAAGAGTGACCACACACCGCCATACACACTGGTGGCTGTAGAGGGAAGGTTTAACCCCCCTCGAGCTGGGCTGGGTATGCCAGCATAGCGCGCCAGGGGCACCGAGTTTTTAACCAGAGATCACGGGGACCTCTCGATACGTGCTGAAGTAGTTCACCGGGGGCTTAGTGAGTTGTGCCTGCCGCCTCACGGCAGGCGAGCCTCACACCCACCCCCGCCCTTCTTCCGGAGGGCGGGAAGTCCATAAAAGGATTCCCCCATTAAAAAAAGAAAATAATGAAAATTTCAGCATGCATACGTCGTATCTGAACAAAAAACTAAAGTTTTGTGATGATGGTTTGATTTCAAGAAGAAAGAGGTTTTTCAAAAATTAAATAATTATTCACCTGTTTACTCATGAATTTATTTATTTATTTTATTTATTCCGCTTTAGTTAAAACGGTTTGCAAGCTAATGATAATAATCAAAGATATATGCATACAAAAAAATAAAAATTACAGTTAATGAATAGTTTGTCTTATTTTTTTTGGTACAGTGTAAATTTTAACCATTTTTGGTACTTTGTTACTACACTTTTATCATTAATTATGTGATATTTTATATTTCTTCAAACTTTCATGGTCACTAACACTTAAATCTTTAAAAACGTGATTGCTACCATGTACATTTTTGTTTCCGAAATATCGGAAACTCAAAACAAAAAAGGTACATGGTAGCAATCCCGCGAGCAAGTTAACAAAATAACATATTTAATTTCAATGTGATATTTTGTTTTAAAAATGGAACAAAAGTATTTCTTACATTTCCTGAGCTCTTCTACGAGCATCCGTTAAAATCCTGGTGGCTGCCTGATTGCTGCCATCAACCTTCGCCACCTTGACCCGTTGCGCTCTGGCCGACATTAAGCCTCAATGACTCCTGACCCAGAACAGGTATGCCAACCAATACCAATTTAATGGTCTTAATCCACTGCTTAATATGTGCGAGAAGTAAAATTAAGTGATTCATTCATGTTTTATGGAACCGATAAAAATAGTAGGTGATGACATTCAAACAACTTTCCGGCACCGGTGGTTGAGTCATATTATGTTTGTATACTTTGTACATATTTAAGTATTTATTATTTATATTATAGTATTTAAGTCTATTATTAAGTGTATTTTGCTTGTTTGATTTAGTTTTTATCGATTTAAAAGCACTTAACAGGTCTACTTTAATTAAGATATTTTGAATTTAAATTTGAACGGCTGCAGCTGAAGAATGCCTATTTCTGACTTTTTTACTGTAACAATATGAATATCCAGGATATCTTAACATAAAATTATCTTTATTTATTTATGGTTTTATAGCCGGGTCGGAAATGAGATGGATGGGTGACCACCCCGACCGAAATTTAATGATTTCGGGCATCTCCGTGCTTCGGAAGGCACGTAAAGCAGTTAATCCTGGTTGACGTCGCTAGATTTCAGTCGTTGAGCCTAGTCAGAGGCCTCAGGGCAGCTTGATAACATCTGACATAAAGGTTGCTCATCAACTTTACACCCCTCCAACAATCTGCACTGAGCCCGCGTATTGGAGTATGGCTCGTTCCACCTCATAGTGGAGGTGAGGCCTAGCTGTGCCTAGCACCGGGACGTATCTATAGGCTGTTAAATTAAAAATAAATGAAAAAAATACCGAATTTTCTGAAGTGTGGGACTCCCTGCCAGTAAAAGGCAGGTCTACCGCACTAAAAAGGCTTTCCCATGCCCTACTTTCAGTGGTTTTCCTAATTAATTCTATACTTCAGTTGAAGCCATAGATGTATGACGTTATCATGTGTATTTCGACCGAAGTCCTCATTTCAATATGTTTTTGTCATTTGTGTACAAGCGTGTGTTTGCCCTCCATGAGTCACAGGCATTGTACTGCCCAGCCTTTGTCAACAAGGGTTAAGTCCACGGTAAACAACGCTGTCATTATCCGGACATACTTTTGTTATGGTATTATTTTTCACTTTCACATACCCATATATCACCACAAGAGGGTTTGTGGTTGATGTAAAGAGCGATAGTCTGTTGCGAGGCAAATAATATAATTCGATAGTATTGTATTAACAAATAATGATATGAATCATTCAACACAACCACAGACTCAAATCAAGGTTAAACATTCCTCAGAAATATAAATGTCCCTTTCCGTTCTCTTGACATTTTACGGGACAGCATGCGCTTGAACGAGTGCTTAGCGTTGATTGACATTTGTGAGTTTGGTAATGTCCCACCGTTTCTTTCCCCTGCCTACTTACCTAAGTACCCTAGTGTTCAGGTAGATAATAATATCATTAGCAGTTGGAGAAAAATATAAAAATAATCTTATTCAGCCTGCTATCTTTAACAGACGAAGCCAAAAGACTATAAGAGGCAGAATTAAGGTTATGAAACAAAAGTAAGGCAACAGCTACAGTCCAAACAACAATGTTGCTTTAATCTCCTTTCGAGAGCATATCATCTCCTTTCAACAGTACAACTAAGAGCTTTAGTCTAGCAATAGTTTGCACTTAAGTAGATAATATAGAATACTAGCGGCCGCCCGCGTCTTTGTCCGCGTGGACTTAAGTAAATTAAAGTATTTTTTTAAATTGAAATTGTAGTATATGTCCTATTCAGATGTATAAGCTATAGAGCTGAATAGGACATATACTACAATTTCAACTAAATGGATTTTACGTGAAAGAGCAACACATCCACACATATAAACTTTCACATTTATAATAGTATAGTAGGAAGTGCACATAGAGGCTGAGCAACCTTCTAGAAACGTCCCAAACACAAATGGTCATCTATGTTTGTCCTAGACAAAGATCGAACCCAAGACTCTAGTCTTTAGAATTTTTTACTATAGACAGAAAAGCTACTCACTGCACCAACGGCTCAGTCTAACCCTGTTAACAAGTGAAGTGACTATTGTTAAAAAAAGGTTTGCTATCTTGAATAGACATTACATTGAATACTACTACTAATAAAAGTATTTCAATTGGGGAGTAAACTGGTCCGTTTCCTGTTTCCGATGAGATACCTATAGTGTGGTTATTCAAGAAAATAAGGGTAAAAAGGTTTGTACAGAAGGATTACTCGTACTTATAGACATACCATGGTATGGTAATTGCTTAACAACCGGCGGTCTTGAGTTTGTTTCCCACCATTGTTGTAATAAAAGTCCATATAATACATAACGTAATATAATAGAAGTCACAGTGATAGTAGTAGTGTAGCACTCTGACTGTTGCCGTGATGGTGAACGAAACCTTCAGAAGCATACCTTTTTCTGAGCGAAATTTTGAAACCCGATGTGGTAAAGAGCGGGCTTACCGAGTTGCTTGGGTTTTTTATTGGTGTTTTCCTTCACCGGAAATTTGCAAACGTAAGTTATTTGTATAATGAACACAAAGTAGGGGTTCACTTAGATTTGAACTGGGTACTATGCGAATTCTAAACCAGTATTAAACCACTGGGCCACGAACGCACTCTTCAAATCCATACAAGTAATGATTAAAACAGGTTATATACCAGTGTTCCAGTGGTTAAAAACTCAGATTTGGAACCCGATGGTCCCGATACGAGATCAAATACGGGAACACACCTACTTTGTGTTTATTATACAATTTGCAGCTAACTCTACGGTGATGGAACACACCGATATAAAACCCAAGCAACGGCGGTAGGCTCGCCCCTTACCACGTTGGGCTCAAATACTCTTGGTGAAAATAAATGTGGGTTTCTGACTGTTCCGTTTACCATGACGTCAACAATCAGTGTGCCTCTGACTTACCCATAAGGGTTAAGGTCGTGAGGGTTTATTATGTTATAACGTACGTACGAAAAAGTAAAGTGTTTTGAATTTTGAAGATACATCAAATCAATCTCATACATAGTTTATGTGTGCCAATAGTAGCCTAAGGGTAAAACCAGCCTTGATCGAACCATAATCTGATTCGATATTTATAGCAGATTACGTCTATTGCGGGACTTGATAACTCACGCCACGGGCTGTTTCATAGCTATAATCATGAATACAAATTTCAGATTGACGCCTACAAGCATACTAGCTGAGATAATATAATACAAGTATTAGTAGTACATCGCAAATTCCCCAAATCAAATAACGCAATTGTGAAGTACTTCGGTTTTTTTTCCATCCGTATATAAGTTTACTACTATATACCAAAAGTGGGTAATCTAAGGCACGGCAACTATTGCCGTAGTGGTCCACGGAACATGCAGAAGCTAATTCGAAGCCAATGTGGAAAGGGTGAGCCTACTGCCGTTATCTGGGTAGCTTGGGGTTTCATATCGGTGTTTCCCAGCACCAGAGAGTTAGCCGCAAGTTGTACAATGAACACAAAGTAGGTGTGTTCCGGCCAGATTTGATCTCGGGACCATCGGGTTCCGAGCCAGAGTGTCAGAGCGAGGGTGTTTTACATAATCGAAAAGGTAATTATTAAATTAACATAAAACAGGTGTACTGACCCTACACAGACTCTAAGCTCTGGTGCTTAACCACTGGACCATGATACTCGCTTTTTCAATCAGGTTCGATATTAAAACAAGTAATAATCAAAAATAACTAGACGGTTAGTTTCGCAGTTAGTAACATGTTCAATGTGCTTGTCATAGGTACAAACTAAGACGTTTCGAAATTATAAGCTATAATTTACTTACCTTCAAGTTGTCCAATGGTATTAATAATTCATATAAAAGTTCACAATCAAATACGTTACAATTACTATTCTACATCACTTAGTCCGGCCGGCTTTCCATCAAGTTGGTCATCAAATGTTTGGTCAAATGTTTGCACTGCATCGCCAATGGCGCGCCGTCACATTCCCGATTTCAACTGTTCGAGTATTTATTCCATTTGATTGAGTTCTCCGCAGCCCGTAGCGCTGTAGACGACCGTAGCGCGCGAGGCCCGTAGCGGCACTGGCGTCGTAGCACCGGCTACGATACGACTAGTTAGGTAGGTACTTTCCTTGCCTGTTGGTTTATCGAGAGATTTTTATTTACCAATTAATATCTTTTTTTTATAAAATATGGAACGGAACGTTTTCGTTTTCAGCCAATCGGATTTTATAAGGTTCCGGCTTGGACGTTGATTTGGACAGAAATAGAACAGTTTTTGTAATGAATTAACCGGAGTTTCGATTGTCTAACGTAAAATTAGATACACGATTATAATATTGAACTAAGCCAAAATTAGGGCAGGGCTTTTGGTGTATATTTAGGCGGGGATTGGCCTTTGTAACTATTATGATGTTTTGTTAACAAATCCGAAACTATAATTGCAAAGCCGGCGTATATCTTATCATTTCGTACGTGTTTACTAGAACACATTTGTTTCAAATCGTGTACAATTAGCGTTAATCATCTACTTAGCGTATTTCAGGCTAATTCAGAGTTGAAAATGTATTACACGAAACCTTTTTAAGCCCTACTTAATTCTTTACAAATCACTAATGAAGATTTTCAATTCATTACTCTTTATTTTTAATCAGCACTCAATGTTTTGGTTTTATTGGAATTAAAAGGATGCTGTAGCGACAGTGGATCAATAACGATACTTGATGATCAGTTATGCACGCCAGGTGATGGGAGACCACCGCAATAAAATCCTGTAACCTTTTTATCTTTACACGCACGATTCGGCTGGCCAGATAAACTGTGCGTCTTGCAACCGAGTTTTAAGACGAAGAGCCTTTTTTTTATAGGTAAGTTAGGCACGCATTTGACCACAATCTCACCTGATCGTAAGTGATGATGTGGTCCGATATGGTGCTTGTCGGCCTAACAAATGGCTGTTCACTCACTTCTTGAAGAGGCCCAAGTTGTATTGCTGTGGAAACACTTCAGCAGGAAGCTCATTCCACTCCCTTGCTGTTCGCATTATGAAAGTGTTACCAAAACGGTTAGTGCGAATCGATGGGATGTCAACTGCCTAATACCAGAAATACGCAACCTGAAAGGTTTGCAGGAGTTTCCGTTTACTGTGTTGATGACATGAAAATGTCTATTATTTCTATCATAGTATTTAAGACTATAATTTATTGTAGCTTTTGTTAAGTTAATTACTTTCTACGATTTGAAGAACTTGCAGTCGATTTGAATAAAAATAGTTTTTATTTGATATAGTTTAAAATTTTAGAACCATTTCCTTTCACCAGAATTTTCCCATAGATTATTGAAATAAATACCTCACCCCTGTTCAATTTATCAGCTGTTAGAAACATTGGAAACAATTACGAAGAAGAAAGTGAATCTCAAGCCAATAACATTGGTGGGCGGGGACTTATGGGGGGATTTACAAGTAAAATACTGCCCGAATTGTGTGATCAGCTGGTACCTTATCATGGGGTGTTCGGATAATCTCTGGAATGTGCGCGAGAATTTGCGTAAATGTCAGGCGTTTGGATACATACATACAGGTAGAGACTATAAACAGGCTGTCCCCAGTAAATAGGTACTTTGTAGTCTATCAAATATCGGCCGTATTTTTGGTTTGAAGACATTAATTCCCATAAAAACACAAGAAGTGTTTATTTAAAATGATACATGAAATCATATTACCAAAATAGATAAATTGATTAGCGGAATTCTTAAAATATTCCTAAATTGTCCATTACATTCAATTAAGTAGGTACATTATATTTTTATGTATGACATTATATTATTTCAATTCGGCAGAACAGAAAAGCAGCAATTCTATAGGTACAATTCAATCAATTTCACAACAACATGACATTTTAAATACTTTTTGAAGCAGTCCATTACACTTAATTACATTAATAATATTATTTCAACGTTCAAAATGAATAAATGACGAAATGGTATGGTTTAACGAAAGTTATGAACGTTCGAATATTTATGGCCACCTAAACTTTTAGCTGTAAAACTACTCAGAAGTTTTTGGTCACCTTATGTAAACATAACATAAACGGCCTATACACGTCCCACTGCTGGGCACAGGCCTCACGTCAACTATGAGGTGGATTGAGCAATACTCCAACACGCGGGCTCAGTGTGGATTGTTGGAGGGGTGTAAGGTTAGTGAGCAACCTTAATGTCACTGACATCTAACGATGTCAGCCGGGACCAGTTAACGTGCCTTCCGAAGCACGGAGATGCCGGAAATACACATCACTAAATTTCAGTCGGGGTGGTCACCCATCCCATTTCCGACCCGGCGTGTGTTGCTTTACAACAGCGATCGTCACCGATCACTGTCACAGCCCACGGGCACCACCTTGTGTGCTTCAATATAACTGATGGCGAGTGTAGAAACCTTCATGTTCATGCACTCGATTTTTTGTACTGTGCGAGGGTCGAACCCGCTTTGGTGTAGCCATCAGCGTAACCATTTCACCAAACCAGTCGTCAAATTCAATCGGTCGGTATTTGCTTGTTCAATTTGATCTAATTACTTCCTGGTACAGCCTGTATAACAGGATGAGGATAGATTCCGTATAGAGGTATATTGTAACGTCATGTCATTGATAAATTTAAAGCGACACGTTTCCTGCTAGGTGTTAAAATAGAAGCCGCTCAGCTATGTGGACGATATTTGAACCTCCCACACTCTCGCTTCTCTTCAACGCCATGTGAACTTTGCACAATGTTAGCTCTTCTAAAGTATGAAGCTATACGTACATCTAAACCAATGAAACAATGTTACAGTACATAATGGAAAACAATGAAAGTACATGAGTGGGTATACTTTTTGTAGTTTAAATTTATGTCCAAACTCCAAACTATTGACTTCCTTCCATAAATTTTTTCCCTCAATTAATATAGCCACTAAATATTTATAAATTAATTTGTGGAGTTTGCATCGATGCAAATTATTATCTCATTTGCTCGGCCATGGTTGGTTGTACGATGATTTTTTTCTAGGGCTGCCCTCAAGCAAACAAACAGACCGACAGTAAAACTGATACTAATGAAATCAAAATTACCCGTTATTGACTTACAAACACTAATAAGTTATGAGGCAAAATTAAATGTTGCTTTAAGAGTACCTATTTTCAACTTCATACAGAGATTTATTAACGTTCAAGAAGTTCGCAATTTCAAAGAGTTTAATCTTTATTGAATCCCAATATTTACCCCAAGAAAACTTATCAATACACATCGTTACATTTAACTTCCGAAGCGAAAATTTCAGAATGAGTCTTATTTTTCTCGATGGGGTGAAGTTTTCAAATAAAAGTTCATTTATTTCACTCGGAGCTCTCGACTCTGGAACTCTTCAGTCTAGACTGGATTATTTCTTGTAACTAACGACTAAGGTATCTTACGAAAACTACGTCGACGACAATCTCTTTGTTGTATGGTTGTTTCTTCCAAGCCTTCACTCCTTATTCATGAAAACGAATGCAACGCTAAAGCATAGTTTAAGCAATTGACGTGTTATGCCACTTACTTGAGAATGGTGGCAACAACAAGAATGAAAGTGACAAAGCGATACAAAAGTTGTTAAACAGCTGTTAAGGTTTTTATGAAAAAGGGGGTTAGTATCTTTCTCTATGTAATCCGGAGCACAGTTACTTTCTTGAAGTAAAAACTTAATAAAGTATCAGAAATTTTGGACATACTTAGCTCTCAGAAACATACTTAAAGGCAACGCGTTACATTTTTATTCCTTGCGAAGCTCTAGAAGCATGCAAAGTTCTAGATTTGAAACAGAAGCCTACGTCACTGTACTTATTGCAAATCATTATTTTACATACACATACATAAACATAAACGGCCTATATACGTCCCACAGGCCTCACCTCAACTATGAGGTGGAACGAACCATACTCCAACACGTGGGATCAGTGCGGATTGTTGGAGGAGGGTGTAAGGTTAGTGAGCAACCGTAATATCAGATGTTATCACGCCGCGCTAAGGCCTCTGACTAGGCTTAACGACTGACATCTAGCGAGGGACCGGGGCCAACTGCTTAACGTGCCTTCCGAAGCACGGAGATGCCCGAAATACACATCACTTAATTTCAGTGGGGGTGGTCACCCATCCCATTTCCGACAAAGTGTGTTGCTTTACAACAGCAATCGTCGCTGTTCACAATCACAACTGCGCCAAGGGCACCTGCGGACTTAAACAGACATAATACTTTAGTATCTACATCCATTTAACCGAGTCCATTTTTCTGCATTCTGTGCACCTTTAGACAATACAGACTTAAAGAATCGTAGCTGTTTTTTTAAATCATAATATTTTATAATTCAGACGAGTTTAGTTCAAAAGTACTAGGAGTTTGAGCTGGAGAAAGGTTTTGTGAATCTCATTATCCTTTGAGATTTATAAGTTATCTTAAAGATTCTGTCTGCCATCGCGCTTTCAGAATGATTAAATCAGTAAAATGATAAATACTTAAGTTGTATTTCTGGACAACAAAACCTATCACTATGATGATAATATTAGCAATAATTCGTTAATGTTAGGGACTTTTTCATGACCTTGAGCAGGGTGTATGTCAGAATCGAAGTAAGTGGAAAGGTTAAGGAATCGTCTTACTCATAAAAACTGAAGCTATTCTGCAGTATTGCTTTAGCGATTGACACTGTCCCTTGCTCTTAAATATTGACAGCAATAAGAAGAATGAGACAAAACTTCACAGTAGTTAAGTGATGGTGTAGGGATGTTTCAGTTTTTCATCAATAGGGGTAAAGGTTCTTTCTTCACTGGGTAGAACTCCTGAGGAAAGAAGAATAGAACTGAATTAAAACGAAAAGTGCCCGTGGATAGCTGACAGCAACCAATTGGTGACGATTGCTGGTGCTGAGCATTACCTGCTGAGTGGGTGAATACGATTACCACTCCGGCATAAGCATGCTTCTGAAGGCTTGTCAAGTAGTTGATCTCTTTTGATGTTGCTAGAAGTCAGTAAACCAAGTCGGAGGCTTGACTATGGTACCGAACCATCAAATCTGTCTAGAACACCATATTGGTAAGCAGACCCGCGTCTTTCGCAAACCACCATTTCGTATTTGTGTACATTGTTGCAATTTGCGCCGAACTTTCCAGCGATGAAGAAAACCTGAACGACCCAGGTTCCCAGATAACGGTGGTAGGCTACGTCACTTGGCATTGGAGCTTTCTTTTAAGCAAAATGGTTTGCTTGTGTTGGAGAACTCCACTCTTCAAATATTAGGTTACAAGTTCAATTCGCTTGCCATGACGACAGCAGTCAGTGTGGTTCTGACTACCCTATTTGTGGTAAAGCCATGAGCGTATGTTATGTGAAAAATACAAATGTAGTTTTCCTCGGCCTACAGCCTTTGCTTTTGATGCGTTAAGAATTGATCCCGCGAGTTTGTTCTCATCGTCTGGAGGAGCGAAAGAAATCCTTATTCATCCGCTTTGATCCCACTTAAAAGGGGGAGGTATACATAAAAGGCAACGTCAAGGAAATTGCTATTTTATCTGTTTGATGGGAGTGATTATTACATGTATGATTTATCTGTCTTATTAAGTAAATTGGTTTTATAATAACTGGACCGTACCGCAATATGACATCGTAAACATCCCTAGGGATGGCTATGCAGCGAGGTAATATTGCAAGGAAAATATCTTCTCAGAGGACATAAATAAAATGAAAGGTTTTTCTGCTATTGAACGCCAATTAAATAGATATAAATTATTATTCTGCTAATTATAACTTTTATGAAAAAGATAAGTTAGACAGTTGGAGGTCATGGTAACACTTTAATGGTTTAATCCTTAATTCGGCAGGGCATGGCATACTTTTTTAGCGAGATTTATATTTGCTTCTTTTGCTGGGTTCATAAGATAGTTTGCTAACCGTTCTTCACCGCATCAAAGTTTAAGAATTCAACTGAACTTCTGTACTGAGTTAATTAGACACCTTATGTTGAAATAACGGGTTTAAATCTAAATTACTGCACCCACTGCAGAGCAAAGGCCTTCCCTCCCATCATCAACAGCTACAACAACAGGTCTTATTCGTCCCACAGCTGGGCACACCTCAGTTAAAAGATAATTAAGCCATATCCACCACACAGGCTCACTATCTCAACAAGTCATGTCTCTGTCAGCAATCAATGTAACATTTGAGATCAAAAACGGAAAAATCATAACTCAAAAACTAAATATTATATACTGCCCCCGATAGTTGAAAAGACGCATCTAACATTTTTACCGAAACTGAGTTATATATACTGCCGAAATGAGGAAAAAAAGGGCGCATCTGCCAGTATTTTTTATATTCTGCTACCTCGTTGGTATGTTGTTTTCTATAAACTCACCAACACCCTTGCATTTTATAACTTCAAAGTCACGCTTTGTCCCACACAGTTTAGACTAACATTTGATGTGTTTGTTTCTTGTGAATTAATATTGTTTCCTATATAAACACACCAACAGCCTTGCAGTATACGAGAAATCACACTGTCGTACAGTTTGAACTAACATTTGATTTTGTTTGTCTTTTGTTTAACTTTGAGTAACTCGAGTTAGTCATGGTCACTGAAATGTTTCTCGGGTGATGGTATTGTGTGCCGGGTCATTCCATTCCCTAAAATATGGTTAGGTGGGATGATGGCTGGCTCACACGTCAACTTGTGATGTGAACAGATGCCACCTTTGGGCTCAAGTTTACTTTTTATTTATCTGTTTTATTTACTTTCATGTCAAAACTGTATGACTGTTAGTTTATTCAAACATTAACTTTGTACTGTAAAACATTGGATCATTTAAAAAAAGTTACTGCTGAGTTTCTTGCCGGGTCTTCTCAGTAGAAACAACCTTCCGACGCCGGTGGTAGAGTCACATTATGTACATGTATTTTAAGTATTGTTTATAATATTGTATTATTATGTGTATGTTCATTAAGTGGTTAAAATTAAGATTTTTGACGATTCGAAAGTACTGTGCAATGTTCTACTTGAATAAAGAAATATTGAATTTGAATCAAAAATCGCGGAACATAGATCTTTTCAAACACATTCATTCACGCGTTGCAAGCACATGTCACCTTTTTAAACTGTGTAACAGGCTAGAGTTTGCTGAAAAGTATGCTTCATTGTCTGACAATAAAACTAAAATTCCATCAGACGTATGTTCCTTCACGATTGACATTTGAACCAATTGATCTTGTCAATGTAATCATTGAGCAACAGATCTTAGGGTGGTCAACCCTTACATTCCCCGACTATACATGGCGGTGATTTGGATATATTTCACTATAAGGCACCTGAACTGTATAACCACCCTGTATAAAACTGGTACTTCGGAAAAGAAGATGTCATGTAGTGACATTCTATGAATATTTCATTAATTTTCTTTGATTTTGAAATAACGTAGACAGCTTCCATTGAAGACCCCGCGAGAGTCATTACGTGACTTTCACATAGTTTATAATGAATATGGTGCGTTTTACATTCATTTGTCTTTTTGTACAGTTTCTGTGATCACACTATCATTAAACCTTCATGACCACATTTACTTCACTCAACCTAATATTTTATTTTTCATTTTGGATGAATTTTGCACCATGAACATCAGAATACCTAAATTGAAAAAAAATACCGGCTTATGGTAGCCAGAATACCTAGTATTACTTTCACCATGTAAGCGCCAGTAACTACAGCAGGCATCTTACGCTGCTTTTCCACCAAAAAAGATTTTTTTTTAATTGAATTCCAGACTATAACAGGACTCGTCTTTCCAGCATCAAACCAGCTTCCATTCAACTCCATGATAAACTCTCTCTACGAAAAACTTCCACTCCTTGACTGCAAAAACTTAAGCACTGACTTGAGGGTTTAAAAGTCATTCACTAGGCAAGCACGGCAACTGCACGGCTTCAACCCAGCAATTCTTTTGCCATACAAATTTATACCATAAGTTGTGAATGGTACAATATATTTTGCAATAACAATATGAGAATGCCAACGGCGAACTGACAGCGCTCTCAATACTACTATGCCAGTCAACTCGCAGCTCGCGCCTTTGCAACTTAAGGTTCAAATTTGAATGGCAAGATAATTGCTGGGTCGGAGCCGTGCAGTTGCCCTGCTTGGGTAATGTGGTAAGTAAATAAAAGTAGAGTAATAAAAGAATAGACCTCGCCTCGGGCGCCGCGAAGTGTAAAATATGCACACACGGGAAATTCTTGGCTACATCTTCAACGCTGTAGAAACAGTGGAATGTCTTAATATGTTCTCTCTTATTTATTTATTCTTTATTGCACAAAATTAAGAAAAAAAAAAAATTTTTTGTTCTCTTCTGGTTTTCTTGCTGATGGAAATAAATTTGTGCTAGAATGCTCACTGGGAAGATTTTGTGCAGTCAGCTGTAGGACTTGAGGTAATACCCTACTTCTGCAATACAACATGTTAGAAAACCTCAATCGAGTTTCTCATAATTGATTTCACTTACTTAATTTTCATTTGTTAAATTTCAGTTTCATCACAATACAAGATTTTCAATTGAGATGGTCATTTCAATTGAAAATCTTGTATTGTGATAATTATTCTGATTTTACTTGTATTGTTCTTTTAGAAATTCTTATTTATCTTATTGAACTCATAGCCGGTGTTCTGGTCGCGTTTGAACCCAGCTAATCCGACACATTTTCTATGAAAAATATGTCAAATTTGACTATTGAGACTCAATTACGATTCAATTGAAGCATTCTAAAATTAGCAGACTTGGGTTCTAGGACGCTCTCCATAATTTACTTTATTCTCAATTAGTTAAAAATACCACCAAGTACATTACATTAATAAAACCGAGTGCCTACCAAACTATAGGAAGCGAATGGGAGCCGCGGCGCCGTTGAACGTAAAATATGCATCCTCACTCGAGAGCTCCCGGGTTTCAATGCAGGCGAATTTTTATACGAAACCCGCTTTATGCGATTTTGTGTAAAATGGTTTGCATAGAATAAAAGTTCGTGCAAGCATTTTCGCTGCTGTATCAGTCTGGACCAAATGCGGTTATTCAATATGAGATATATTCGTACCTAAGTAGAGTTAGTGGTCGCAGAAAGTTTAATCAAACAAATCGAATGATGGTTTTGAAAATGTGACAACATAACATACTTACATGGAGCCGTGCTCTGGCCGTGATTTAATCATACAAGAACCAATGATATTATAATAAAAAAGAGGTAGATAGGTTACTTGTGCTAAAAGGGGCAGCCGAAATCAGAACTTTTAGTGCACCTGAGCAAAGCAGTGTTGACAGTGTTGAAAGTTGGAGACAACACTGCGCAACATGTATCTGTCTCGTTTACGCCCTAGTAAATAATTATACTATCTTGTTCACACATTATACTCGTAACACGGTCCAATTCGGTTACGGTCCGGAAAGGTTCTCGAATGGCGACCGCGTACCGGACGACGTTCCGTGGGCAGGCCCTCCACAAGGTGGACCGACGATCTTGTCAAGGTCGCGGGAAGCCGCTGGATGCGGACAGCGCAGGACCGATCGTTGTGGAGATCTTTGGGGGAGGCCTATGCCCAGCAGTGGGCGTCGTTCGGCTGACATGATGATGATGACGGTCCAATTACCCACAATTTTTGATTTTGCGTCAGTACTGACATAACCTATCTGCCTCTTATTTAGTAATATCATTGGTAATGTACATATTTGAATAAATAAACAAATGTATAGACAAACCTTTGTTAAATAATAGTTTCGATTCGCAATACGATTTAACTTGTTGTGTGGCCTCACTTTCGCTTCGCTCCAGTTACTGCAATCTTGTGGCCCGAATGGATCGTCTTGATTTAAATACGAACTTGTTTTTGTTAAGCCAGTAATGGTCTCGGTCGGTTTCAGGGATGTCTCAGAACACTAAAGTTGTGGTTCAAGTAGCTGAGGTTTCCCGATGAGCAATACCTTGAAGTTTAAGTAGTGATTGGAAAACTTCTACGGGGCGGCAACACGCGAATGATACTCGTGGTGTGATACCAGAAGACGCACTGCCTACCATCAGGCATTCTTGCACTCTCGATAAAGAAATATCCGCGACTTACACCCTATACGAGGGTGTCTTTACACAAAATACGTCTTCACGTCATGTCTACAAAAAAGAACCATTTAAAAACTGAACTAATCTTTTGTATTCAGTTATTTTTATGATCACAAATTTTGGCTTTTAGAGTTAAATTTATAGTACAAGTTGCCCAAGGCATTCTCTACAAGTCAACACCCTTCCGCCAGTACATTTTCATTATTCAAATCATCGCACATTACAATGTTAACATAGGCGATTCTATTGGTTCTTTACAAACACATACCTCACTACGCATCCTCGCACATCTCTGGTGGAAACGCAGCCTAAAAGTCTACCCACATTTATCGACGCGTAATCGGCTAACGACGGTCAAAAAAGTCTTTGTGCCGACGGAATAAGGGTGTTACTAATACCTTTCGCAACGACTCGGCTCGACCGACGCAACGTCAACCTTTTTTTTTTTTTTTTTTTTTTTTTTTTTTGTTTACGCTGAGGGAAATGCCTTACGCATACCCGCCGCCGGGGGGCGGTCGGGTTATGTCGGACTCTCCTCTTCTTCTTAGTCGCTACACTCTTGCCAGAGTGGTCGTGGTCATCATTATGTATCACGATGAGTGATTAACTTAGTTAAACGGCGCCATTCTTCGCGGACTGCAGCTTTCCGGGTGCATTCGTGAACTGCGCACTGCGTTGCGGCCTTGATCTGGTCTGTCCACCTCATCGGAGATCTACCACGTGGCCTGGTGCCTTCTATTTTCCCCTGTACCACGAGACGCTCTATGGAGTCGTTTCCACGACGAGATATGTGGCCGAAGAAAGTCAGGATTCGTGACTGCACTGTGGTTGATAGGCGCTGTTTAATACCGAGATCTTTTAGTATGGAAGCATTTGTACGGAACTCTGTCCACGACACCCCCAGCATTCGTCTCCAGCACCACATCTCCAGAGCGTCAACTCTTTTTTTCTCAGTCTCTCGAAGTGTCCATGTCTCCGACGCATACAGAAATATGGGGAAGATGAGACAATAAACGAGTCTGGTCTTTGTCGCCTTGGTAATGTTTCTATTGCCCCAAATTTTCCTCATTTTATCCATAGCCGACCTAGTGATCGCCATGCGCCGCTTGATTTCATCCACCCAGGTTAACCCAGTGGCCTACCGACTAAAAACCTCAGCGACTCCCTCTCATCGTCCACGGTGGGGGGAATGCGGTGACTGGCCAGAAGCCTACTACGCGTCCCCCCGGACGGAGCCCGCCTTACACGGCGGGCAGGAAGCGACCCCTTCCTCGTGGGAAGAGGTCTGTAGGAACAGCCGAGGGCGTCGAGCCGTCCCTACCAGGCAGTGGAGGTTGCCTGTGCAATGCTGGCGCTGGTACCCCCGTACCACGCGCCCGCTGGCCTCCTCCACGGAGAGGTTGGAGACGACGGGCAATTGTTCGCCGTCTTCCCCCCCTCCTTGCCCTGCGGAGCGCGTTAGCAGCGGGATCTTGCTCCCGCATGCGCTCCGCGGCCTCCTTTTCGGCCATCACTTCTTCGGAGAAGGTGCCGACTGCCTTCCATGCGTCTTTGTCCGCCAACATGGCTAGGACGACGCTAGGAAGGCTCAAATCTTGGCCAACTTTGGCCACAAGAGCACTGCGCTGTGGGGCCCATTTTTGACACACCGCAAAGGTGTGGTGTGCCGTGTCTTCCGCAGCGCCGCACTCAAAACAGAGTGGGGCTTCCTCTCTCTGGATGCGGTGCAGGTAGGCGCCGAAGCAGCCGTGCCCCGTCATCATCTGCACCATCCTATATGAGAGGAAGCCATGTGTCCGTTCCAGCCAACGGTCCAAGACCGGGCCTATTGCCTCTACAGTGCGGAGGCCAAATTCCGCACTGCGGAGATCCGCCGCCCAAAGGCGGACCAATCCTTCGTAGGCCTCTCTACGGACGGCCTCCCGTTCTTCGGGGCAGTATGGCTCGTGCGCAGCCTTCTTGGCGGCCGTCCAGCGGTAGACGGCCGCCAACACGTTCGCCTCCAACTCCCATGGAGCAGAGCCCGCAAGGGCGCATGCCGCGGAGAAACCCACCGTACGGTAGGCTCTCACAGCCCGCTGCGCCATCGCCCGCTGGGGCGCTCGCAGGAGACGAACGTTCGCCTTGCGGGAGAGGGTCGCCGCCCAGATGGGCGCGCCATAGAGCGCCATGCTCTTAAGAATGCCGGAGTAGAGCCTCCGGCATTTAGAACCGGGCCCGCCCAGGTTTGGCATTAGCCAGCTCAGGCTGCCCGCCGCCTTCATTAGCCTGGGTGACAGCGCATGGAAATGGGCTGTGAAGTGCCACCCAGGGTCTAATATGAGGCCAAGATATTTTAACTCGGCCCCTACCGCCGTTCGGACGCCTCCGAGCATGATATGTGCGTCGGGAGGAGCCCGAGGCCGCCGCGGCCCCCGAAACCAGATGGCCTCCGTTTTTTCGAGGGCTACTGTCAGGCCTAAAAGGCCGATACGCCTAACGACCAGGTCTCCTCCAACGGAAGCCTTTATGGCCGCTTCCCCAAATGTTTTTCCCCGGGCAGTAAGGAGCGTATCGTCAGCGTAGCACAATACACTCGTGCCCGGGGGAAAGGACCCGCGGAGGAGCCAGTCGAACGCTACATTCCACAGGAGCGGCCCCAACACCGACCCCTGTGGAACACCAGACTCAGCCGTATAGCGGTGTGTGATGCCATTTCCATCGGGAAAACTAATTTCTCGGTCCCTGAGGTAATCCGTTATGAGCCCCCGGAGATATGGGGGGAACTGGAAATACCTCAGGGCCTCAATGATCGTCGCGTGAGGGAGGGAGTTGAATGCGTTCTTTATGTCGAACGACACAGCAACTACTCCCTCCCCACACTCTTCCGCCTCTAGTGTCAGGTTCCGTAGACGAGTCAGGGCGTCAATGGTCGAACGCCCCGCCCGGAACCCAAACTGGGCATCCGCCAACTGTGGGCCGACCTCCCGAAGGTGCTCGATGAGGCGGTACGATATGATCTTTTCGAACATTTTGCCCACCTCATCGAGCAAGATGATAGGCCGGTAGGCCGAAGGTGAGTCCGCGGGACGCCCTGCCTTCTGGAGAAGGCAGAGCAGACCCACCTTCCAGACTTTAGGGAACCTCTTTTCCTGGAAACACCGGTCAAAGAGGTCCCTAAAATTTGCCTCCATGGGGCCAGCTGCCAAGGCAACGGCTTTAGCCGGTAGGCCGTCGGGCCCTGGGGCCGTCCTTTTCCCCCGTAACCGGAGAACGACGGCCCCAAATTCCTCCGTCGAAACGAGGGGAATTTCATCAGGCGAAGGTGCACTACGATATGGTGGCATGGCCGGTGGGCAAAATTCTTCTTGGCGGGCCGGAAATAAAGCCCGAACGACCTGGTCTAGGAGGACTGGCTCTAGAGTCTCAGTCAGTGGGGGGCCAATAGGGCGCAGTTGGGCGCGCGCTGCTTTGTAGGGCCTCCCCCAGGGGTCTCGGTTGAGACTTTCAAGCATCTCCGCCCGAGCACGGTCCTTGGCCTGGCGGATCTCGTGCTTCAGGGTGCCTCGAGCCACCCTGTATAACTCGTATAGGCGAGTTTCCTCGTCGGGGTCGCTCCTTCTCCGCCGGCGTCTACAATAAGTGTACGCCCTCCGGGCCGCAATGCAGGCGGACCGGAGGCCCGCGATCTCCTGTGACCACCAATATACGGCGTGTCGGGGACCGGGGCGGCGGGACCGAGGCATGGAGAAGTCGCATACCTCGGTCAAGGAATCTTGCAACTGAGTAGCAGCCTGGTCAATATCGACCTCTGAACGGGGTGGGCAGAACCACCCCTGGACCAGGGCGGCCTCTTTCGCCATTGACCGGTCTAGTCGCGTAAGAGCCCAGCGAGGGAATGGCGATGGCGGTGTACTTGCCACACCTTGAGGCCCCGGCTTGGAGAGCTCGTATCTGATGTACTTGTGGTCAGACAGAGTCTCCACCGGGTCCACACGCCAATTTTTGATTAGGGCGGCCAGAACGGGAGTGGCAAAGGTCACATCGACCACCGACCCTCCGTTGTGCCGCACACAGGTTAGTTCTTTGCCTCTGTTCAGGATCGACAAACCTACCGAGAGAGCCCACGCTTGCAGAGTCCGCCCACGCAGGTCAGTAACCACGCTGCCCCAGGCCTCCGATTTGGCGTTCAAGTCCCCGGCAAGGATGATCTGCCGAGGCGCCAATCGGCCAAAGACCGCGGAGAGGGAGTTGAGGTAATTCTCGAACTCCCTGAAAGGCCGGTTGGGGGAGAAATATACTCCCACCACGGCGAAGCCCCGCCCAGACGCAACAACGAAACCGGATCCCCTCTCTAACAAAGAGAGAGGGGGAAAATCCGGACTGGGCCTGGTTAAAACCGCAACTACTCCGTCCGTGTCTCCAAACCAGCGGTCCAGGACGAAGTAAGGCTCGGCCAACGCAACGTCAACCTGACATTAGGACTTCGAAGCATTGTCAATTTGAGAAAACAGCGCACAACATGTATTTGTCACATTCACACTCTTGTAAATAATCTTGCTATCTTGTAAACACGCCCAAATTATAGGTACGTACGCCATAACGTAATTTTTGACTTCGCGTCAGTACTGACATGACCTATCTACGTCTTTTTTATTGAAATATCATTGAAAATAACAATGAATTTACCATCTGAAACCTGTCCCAGTTAATCCTGCACATGAATTATAATACCCTGAAACACCGATGTTCCTTTTTACATATTGTCTATCTATAACTGTACATATGTTATTTTTCATCTATATGTTTGGGATCATCCCTTCCTGTTTATCCGGCTGCTATTCCGAATATTATTATCCTTTTTATTTAAACATCGCGAATTCACCCTTATTTTTTCAACTTTACGTTTATCGTATTAAGTATAAGATAACATAGGGTTCTTTTGATTACTACTTGGTAAATATCAGGGATTATGAAGAGATCAATCCAGATTTATAATTGATGACCGTCTTGGTGTAATTGTTGAGAAGTCGGCTACTACACCAAGGGTCGCAGGTTTGATCCCCGCACAGTACAAACATTTGTGTGCATGAACATGTCTGTTTGTATTGGTTTGGGTGTTTCCTATGTATATCAAGTATGTATTTACAGAAGAAAAAGTATTTAAGTATGTTTATCCGTTGTCTTGTATCCATAATAAGGGACTATAATTAGCCCACTTGGGACTAGATGGCGCTGTGTGGAATAATGTCCAAAGATATTTATTTATTTATATTTTTATTTATTTTATAATTAATTGTTAGGTAGGTAAGTAACAATTGGCAGCCATTTGAAGAGACAGCAGAAAACACAGCATGCTTCTTTCCGGTCTAGCCTGAGAAGGTATGTGTTATGATTAAATAAAACATCAAGTGTCAGGCAACAACTAACTTTTATTATATCTACCTTCAAGTATAGATATTACTACAACATCTCCCTCACAAATATTTGAATGATCAGTAAGCTAACTTATGTATAACTTAGTAACTACATATGGGTACCAACTGACCCATGCCCATGGTGAATACCTATTACACTTATAGTGATAGTAGGTTAATCTTTACAATTATTATTATACTAATGATTTTAATACTATAATGATTACTCATCCCATCACCAAATAAATTTTGTTACAAAATGATTAACAGATCAACGTTTGTCAACATAAAAAAAAACATAACAAAGTAAAATGATCCTTATAAGTAAACCTTATTAGCTAAATTAACAAAGTTGAAGTGTTAACTTGATTTACAAATTACTAGTTTGAACACTTTTTATAACTAAATTAACATAGTTTTTTATCAACTTGCGTGTAGGTACCTACTTACTTTACCTGTATTATTTTACTCAGTACCTACATACCTACGGCAAGTTCTACATTTAGTAAGACTATTTCTTATCTTCTAGAAAGTATGTTACGATATGTCATTTCTGACGGTGAAGTTTCAGCCACGTCATCACACGCATCGCTAAATAGTTCCTCTTCATTATAATCCGTTGTTCCTACATGTTGGTCAGTTTTGCATTTTATCAAGTGACGGCGATTTCGCCGGTATTTTTTACCTTCCTTATTTTGAACGATATAGGATCTTGGGGCTATGGCTTGGCCAACTACTGTGCCCCTACTTTTGTTTTTGCCATCTATGTACACTACAGAATCGCCTTCTTTTAGCAAGGTTTTGCATCGTTTGTCATAATACATTTTGGACATTTTTTGTTTGTGAACCATGATTTCATGCTCAGAAGGATCGACTAGTTTTGGTTTTAACAAATCTTTATGTACTGGTAGTTGACAACGTAACCTGCGTCCCATCAATAACTGCGCAGGAGAACTCAAACCGTCCCGCGGCGTGTTCCTATAATTAAGAAGGGCCAATTCAAAGTCGCTGTTGCTCTCTATTGATTTTTTTAATAATAATTTAATGGTTTGTACTGTTCTTTCACTCTTACCATTGGCCTGTGGATAGTTTGGGGATGACGTCATCTGATCGAAACCGCAAGACTTAGCAAAGTTTTAGAAATCTCGGCTGGTATACTGGGTACCATTATCACTTATGAATAGCTTTGGTATTCCATGACGTGCAAATATTTCTTTCAAATTTTTTACGACCGCGTTTGAAGTCAAATTGTTTAGTTTGCACACTTCAACGTAATTGGAGTAATAATCAATTACGATCAAAAAATATTTAGTTCTGAATTCGAAAATATCAGATCCTACCTTGTATCATTGGGATTTCAATCGGTATCATAGGCTCTCGAGCGGGTGCGTTGGAATTCTCTTGGCAAGTACTACATGTCTTTACATACTGTTCTATGTCCTGTGACATATTTGGCCAGAACATAACTTGCCGCGCGCGGCGCTTGCACCGATCTATACCTAAATGTCCTTCGTGAACTAGTTTTAACATTTCCTGTCTTAAGGTTTTTGGTATAAGCACTACATTATTTTTAAACAAGACACCGTCTACAATGAAAAGCTCATCTTTTATGGACCAGTAATACTTAACTTCATTTGCAATACTGTATTTGTGGTTAGGCCAACCTGTTTCTATGTACTTAATTAACATAGTAAATACACCATCCCTTTTAGTTTCCTTTTTAACCATGGATAATTTATCATTAGATATTGGCATGCTTTCAACTATCATTTGTATTTGTAATTTAACGTTCTTATGTACTTCGTCATCGTATAAATCGGGGAGCGGCGCTCGCGACAACATGTCGGCAATGAACATATATTTACCAGGTACATATTTTACATTCAAATCGTAGCATTGAACTCTTAGCATCATACGCTGAAGACGAGCTGGGACGGACATCAGTGGTTTTTTAAATATGCTCTCTAACGGCTTGTGGTCAGATTCAACCAAAACACCTGTCTGACCATAAATGTATTGATGAAAACGCTCACAGGCAAACACAATGGCGAGCATTTCCTTTTCCACCTGCGCATATCTCCTCTGCGCGTCCGTGAGCGTGCGCGAGGCGAACTCGACTGGCCGACCGGCCTGCAGCAGCACGGCGCCGAGCGCGTCGCGCGACGCGTCCACCGACAGCACCACGGGCCGCGCTGGGTCGAACAGCGCCAGCACGTCGGCGCTGCACACACTCTCCTTGAGAAGGGAGAAAGCTCGTTTCTCGCTATCCTCCCAACGCCAAACGTTATCTTTTTTCAATAAGCTCGTCAACGGAATAGCTATTTCTGAGTAATTTGGAATGAATTTGGACAAGTAATTGACGGCTCCTAAAAACCTCTCTAAATCTTTTTTGTCTCGTGGAGTCTTCATTTCTTTAATGGCTTTAATTTTATTGTAATCTGGTCGCATGCCCCTAGCGTCGAAAATGTGCCCTAGATAAGTAACTTCCTGTACTCCTATTTTACATTTATCTTTGTTGAATTTCAAATTGATCTCTCTGGCTCTTTCTAACAATGCTTTTAAACGCCTATCATGTTCTATTTTATTATCCCACCAGATTATAATGTCATCGATATAACTATCTACCCCTTCCAGGTCTTCTAGGTACTGACGCAGTTTACCATGAAAAACTTCTGAGGCACAATTAATACCAAATGGCAGGCGTAAAAATTGATAACGCCCGAACGGAGTGCTAAATGTACATAAATCCGCACTGTCATCATCTAGCTGTACGGCCCAAAATCCGGCATTGGCATCTAAAACTGAGAAATATTGTGCCCCGTGCAGACGAGCTGCTAATTCAGAGACTGTCGGAAGCTGAAAATGTGATCGTTGAATTGCACGGTTCAATTCACGGGGATCTAAACACACCCTAATACCATTATTCTTTTTGGCAGCCAGTACCAAAGGATGAACCCACTTAGTGGGGTGAGTGACCTTTCTTATCACCCCCATTTCCTCCATTGTCTTTAGTTCACACATGAGGCGATCGCGTAGACCGTGGGGCACTTTTCTCGAAGCGCAAATGACAGGTGGAACGGATTGATCGGCAACAATGTGATATTTTCCCGGTAGGCACCCTAGGCCCGTGAATAAATCTTTATAATTATTATTTAATTCTATTGACTTGATTCGCTTCACCAACCCTAATTCTTCACATGATTTCCGTCCCAGCACGCTACTACATTCCATATCTGCTATAGCAAATTTGAGATTATATATAATATTTTTGTAAGACCACGGCAATACACAGACACCTTTAATAGGTATTAAATTATTGGTATATGATACCAGTGGTAGTTTCTTATCTATTATCATATTATCAGAAAATCCTAATTGTACAAATTTACTATAAGATAATATATTGTAATCCGCACCTGTATCTAACTTAAAATTCTCGACACCTTTAGAACAGATCAACTCTTGATACCAGTCCCTGGATTTGTTTACGTTGCCTTTATTGACCATTAATATTTGGAACGTGTCCTCATCAGACTCACTATAGTCGTCATTGCACTCCACTTCATAGACACGCTTCGCAACACTACGCTCATTATGTAATAATGATTTTGACTTACACATTCTTGCGAAATGTCCCCTGTTACCGCAAAGAAAACACGAAACATTCGATGCCGGGCACTGGCCGGGCACCGCGTTGCACCGCGCGGAGCCGCAGTAGGCGCAGGCGCCGGGGCCCGCGGCGGCGGCGCGCTGGGGGCGGGGCGCGCTCGGCCCGGGCCCGGCGCGTGCGCCGCCGCGACCTCGCGACCATCCGCCGCGCCATGGCCCTCCGCGACCCTTCACATTATCAATATGCTCTGCACTCAATCTTCTGCCGTTACCGCTGGATATTTGTTTTTCACTTTCCTGTGACACTTCTTCTGCTTGACAAATTTTTATTGCTTTGTCAAGGTCGAGATCCTCACGTCGTAGAAGGCGGTCCCTGACCGCGGCCTGACGGACGCCGCACACAATCCGGTCTCTAATTAGCCCGTCTTGAAGCGTAGAAAACTCACAAGTTTTACTGAGCAATCTTAGCGCAGTGACGTATTGTTGAATCGATTCACCTTCCTCTTGATTGCGAGTAAAAAAGTTGTATCTCGCTAAGGTTACATTTGGCTTAGTTCCAAAATAAGAATCGAATTTCTTCAATACTACATTGACGTCATCTCGCTCTTTTTCTTCATCAAAAATGAATGTTTGATAAACGTCGAAACCGTCCGAACCTATTAAATTCACCAACAAACTCGCTTGGACACCTGATGAATCTGATTGCACCCCTGATGCTTTCAAAAACAGTATGAATTGTTGCCTCCATTTTCTCCAAGCATTGGCTCGGCTGACGGGACCCGCGGCGCCGTCCATATTTAATTCCGATGGCGGTCGAGCGTGCTCCATAGTTGCACTAGTATTTCGTAGAATAAATGTCCTTTTCTGGTGCGATTTTCTTCTACAAACACTTTATACCGACTCAGCTTACTGTCACAACACTTTTATTGGCTATTTAAGTACTTTAACACCCGTAAATTAATTTAAACCGCTGCCACCATGTTATGATTAAATAAAACATCAAGTGTCAGGCAACAACTAACTTTTATTATATCTACCTTCAAGTATAGATATTACTACAACAGTATGACCAATGACAAATGCTACTGCAATGATCCTACTAATATTTCAAATGCGAAAGTTTGTATGTGTGGATGTGCCGTGTTGCTCTTTCACGTAAAAACTTCTGGATGGATTTTAATGTTACTTTACCATAATATAGCTCCCTTAATCTCTGTTGAGCCTCGCGGTTGACTGGTAGAGAATCCCTCTTGGCATTAAGTTCGCCATTTGTACTTTTTTTTTTGGAAATTTGTGTTTGTTTTTTTTTCCTAACCACCTTGTTCTGTATGTTTTTATCTGTTGCGATGTTCAGAATCAATAAATGTTTTTTCTTTCTTTCTTTCTTTCAATAGAGAATAAATAAATAAAGTAGCTTATGCATCTGAATAGGACATAGGCTAAAATTTATAAAGATATATTACAATATTGTTAGCAGAACCTCCTTGGCAGACGTAAAGGGCCACTACACTACAGAGGATGTACACTACCCGAACCATAGACGACGACCATAGATCGAGGCGTTCTGTCAATCACATAAATTTAGGTGCGCACTTTTGTTTTAATATCCATCATGAAATAAGCTTGTAAAAATATTGTGTGCATTGCGGGTGAACTCCTATTTTCTTGGTTTTGGGAACTATTTTGTTTTGATTTAGTAACAAATCAATAATTGTTTTACTATGAAAGAGTGCATTTCTGAATAATTTCCCAAAATCAGAAGTGGGATTCGTTTGCCTTACCGCTTAGCTTGATATCTTTTTGAATTTCTGTATAGTTGGAAATTTATAATTTTCCCGTTGAGTTTTTCCATTTACAACTAAATGAAAAATCTGGTTTTAAGCGAATGTGCGAATGCGAATGATAAGTTTGTGACAAAGATGTTGTTTCAGCTTACATTGACGTATGTACTTAAATAAATAATAAGTTTTTTACTTATTTCTGGTTCCTAAAGTAATTCAAGATGCTTAACAAACCGCATGAAAAGCATCGTCGTCGACGTAGTAGAAGTCGAAGCAGATCGACCGACCAACCTACGAGTATGATGGAGATTAGCGCTTTAGAGAGGCCTTCGGAGGGGTCTCCGCGTGGCTCAACAGGCAGGATTGTGGAGGCAATAAACGCTATGAATCCGGTGAGGTCCAACCACTACTTATTATATTTCAAATTTTGATTCCCAGTTTCACAACATTGATGCTTGGTGTGATGAAGTCAACGGCGCTAGGGCCCTCGATCGTTGGGATGACGGAGAGTGTCTTTCTCGAGTTGGGAATTGTATTTAAGGCGACGCAAAGCCGT
Source organism: Udea ferrugalis (assembly GCA_950022985.1). Lineage (NCBI taxonomy): Eukaryota > Metazoa > Arthropoda > Insecta > Lepidoptera > Crambidae > Udea > Udea ferrugalis. The sequence goes on along the minus strand of OX465524.1, from coordinate 1,152,623 downwards.
GGTTATTGCCAAATTGAATTCAAATCACTGTGTCTGCGGACTATTGAAAGCGCCAATGTGCCTTCCTTACAACTGAAATTGAGTATCTTGGACGTATTATTAGCTAAGGTCAGGTTAGACCGAGCCGACATAAAGTAAAATCCTTAGTCAAAGCTCCTTAGCCATGAAATAAAAAGCCAGTTCGTAAGATTTTAGGACTTGAACATGGTTCGTATTGAAAATAATTGAGGAAGTCTAGAGCGGGCCTCGGAAGAATGTGGCTTTCTTTGAGGGTGAGACATTTGACACTTTGTATTTTGTTTGCCAATATATTTTTAGTCATGCTGGAGTCAACCCCGGTGTAGTTTCATGACATGCTAACTTGGGGGTGCCTCTGTCATAATATTGTGTGCTAATCATGTTACGTTTGTCCACTATGGTTTTGTTGTAGCAAGCTAACTTGTTTGCGCCTCTGCTACTGGTGTTTTGCTCGTGGCATGCTAACTTGTGTGTGCCTCTGCTACTGGAGCGTTGTTTGAGCATGCTAACTTGTCTGCGCCTCTGCTCCTGGTGATGCTCGTGGCATGCTAACTTGTGTGTGCCTCTGCTACTGGAGCGTTGTTTGAGCATGCTAACTTGTCTGCGCCTCTGCTCCTGGTGATGCTCGTGGCATGCTAACTTGTGTGTGCCTCTGCTACTGGAGCGTTGTTTGAGCATGCTAACTTGTCTGCGCCTCTGCTCCTGGTGATGCTCGTGGCATGCTAACTTGTGTGTGCCTCTGCTACTGGAGCGTTGTTTGAGCATGCTAACTTGTCTGCGCCTCTGCTCCTGGTGATGCTCGTGGCATGCTAACTTGTGTGTGCCTCTGCTACTGGAGCGTTGTTTGAGCATGCTAACTTGTCTGCGCCTCTGCTCCTGGTGTTGCTCGTGGCATGCTAACTTGTGTGTGCCTCTGCTACTGGAGCGTTGTTTGAGCATGCTAACTTGTCTGCGCCTCTGCTCCTGGTGTTGCTCGTGGCATGCTAACTTGTGTGTGCCTCTGCTACTGGAGCGTTGTTTTAGCATGCTAACTTGTGAGCGCCTCTGCTAATTGTTTGTAGCAAGCTAACTTGTTTGCGCCTCTGCTACTGGTGTTGCTCGTGGCATGCTAACTTGTGTGTGCCTCTGCTACTGGAGCGTTGTTTTAGCATGCTAACTTGTGGGCGCCTCTGCTAAATGTTTGTAGCAAGCTAACTTGTCTGCGCCTCTGCTACTGGTGTTGATTACTTAGCAAGCTAACTTGTGTGTGCCTCTGCTGTTGTTGTTTGTAGCATGCTAACTTGTCTGCGCCTCTGCTACTGGTGTTGATTACTTAGCAAGCTAACTTGTGTGTGCCTCTGCTGTTGTTGTTTGTAGCATGCTAACTTGTCTGCGCCTCTGCTACTGGTGTTGATTACTTAGCAAGCTAACTTGTGTGTGCCTCTGCTGTTGTTGTTTGTAGCATGCTAACTTGTCTGCGCCTCTGCTACTGGTGTTGATTACTTAGCAAGCTAACTTGTGTGTGCCTCTGCTGTTGTTGTTTGTAGCATGCTAACTTGTCTGCGCCTCTGCTACTGGTTTTGGTTACTTAGCAAGCTAACTTGTGTGTGCCTCTGCTGTTGTTGTTTGTAGCATGCTAACTTGTCTGCGCCTCTGCTACTGGTGTTGATTACTTAGCAAGCTAACTTGTGTGTGCCTCTGCTGTTGTTGTTTTTAGCAAGCTAACTTGTCTGCGCCTTTGCTACTGGTGTTGCTCGTAGCAAACTTACTTGTGTGTGAATCTACTACTGGAGCGCCTCTGCTTATTGTTTGTAACATGCCAACTTGTTTGTGTCTCTGTGACATGTTAAAAGCAAGTAAAGACTTTTGCTTGCTTGCTCAAATATTTTGATGTTATAAGTTATACTCATACGTGAATTTTAGAAACTGTAGATGATGCTGAGTCGCATCCAAGTTGCTCAAAGGATGCTGGGCAACAACTGGGCTGCTCGAAGGATGCAGCTGTACCTGTACCTCATACTTCCGAACAAGACGTGGACGTCTCAGTGTCAGGAGAGGCCGTGGTAGCAGAACCTCCTTGGCAGACGTAAAGGGCCACTACACTACAGAGGATGTACACTACCCGAACCATAGACGACGACCATAGATCGAGGCGTTCTGTCAATCACATAAATTTAGGCGCGCACTTTTGTTTTAATATCCATCATGAAATAAGCTTGTAAAAATATTGTGTGCATTGCGGGTGAACTCCTATTTTCTTGGTTTTGGGAACTATTTTGTTTTGATTTAGTAACAAATCAATAATTGTTTTACTATGAAAGAGTGCATTTCTGAATAATTTCCCAAAAATATATATTTTTTAACCTAAGCCCACGCGAACGGAATCGAGGCCGCCAAAGCCGAAAGCTTCAACTTTAGGATTATACCTACTATTTAGGCCAAGTGTACAATAAACTAAACGACCTGGGAAGCCAATAACTGGATCGAGAAAAGCACACCAATCATTTAATCGCGTGATGGAGGGACTTAACTAAATATTTCCGCTGTTTATTGTAATTAAGGGTCGAAATACAAAGCTGTTGACATAGTGGCAGTAAGCTACGACACAGTAAACAGAAAACAGTAAAATATCTTCATACAAACGTGCCGCGCTTGGTTTGAATGTGTGCGTGCACGTCGCGCCCCTTGTCGGTACGCGATTTCACGCACACGCTAGCATAAAATATGGAGGAATAAGGTGGCGGCGCGGCAGTACGGACGGGCTGTGCCGCGTGTCTGTAAGCACGCTAGGCTAATAACTCGGCGGGTGGCCTTAGATAACCTACTGTTATGTTTACTGTGGCTACGATTAGGAGTAGCCTTGACTTTACGAACTTGACCCATGAAATCATTTCTTTATTGAAATCCCGTGACTAAAAGCCATATATTTACGTTGGTGAATATTGTTATACGTTTAATTGGATTGCAATAACTGATGAGTTTATTCAGTTTTTTCACCATTTAATTACTTAAATTATATTTTATTAACTTTGTGATTTAGTCACATCAGCCAGAGTTACAGAGGCGTTCACATCAAACTTTACATTGGGCACCTTATGGTGGGGTGCCCGTGGCGCAGTTGTGACAGTGATCGGCGGCAATCGCTGTGGTAAAGCAACACACGCCAGGTCGGAAATGGCATGGGTGACCACCTCGACCGAAAATTTTGGTGATGTATTTTTCGGGCATCTCCGTGCTTCGGAAGGCACGTTAAGCAGTTAGTTATTTTATAACTTTATGTTCAATCTAAAGTAAGCCTGCAGATTTATTGGTAAGTTTAAATAGTTTGTTTGAAACAATAAGAACAAAAATAACACAGAATCTCGGAGTGGTGGTGGTTATAGATATCGAGTTACAATCTGATATACTCGTACTTACCTATACTTTCTGTTGCTTTAATGTCACATCAGCGTTGACCGTAACAAGTAAGTAACAATATTGAGACCGAAAACTCACAAGTGAATAGGAGAACTTTGTCTCCGCTGTTTTGTTTTCCCCCCTCACTCCTGCCAGTTTCACTGTTTGTTCTAGAACTATAGTATGTTCGCGTTAAGAATGCAGTATTTTTTTTCATTGGATTCCGTTACACACATCAAAAGTCAGGTACAAAACCGTTGCGTTTGAAAGAATGCGTTCATTTGGGCACTGAACTTGACTTTCTAATTAGGAACGATTTGATTGGCTAGGCGGCGTACTAGGTCGAAGGACAAGAATGAAATTACTGCATACTTAACGTGAGCGGACTATAGCCAATTCCGCCCTTCCCCCCTCACCCCCGGGGTAGCCGGTGGACTTTCACATTTGTTTTTGAAGTTTTTCGAGTTGCTTTTTGTTGAGTTGGTACGATTTCCGAAAACTTTCTCTGGTCTTTAGAACTTTTAAGGTTTTGAACTTTTCATGAACTTTGGCGAATTTTTCAGTTACATACCTACTGGCTTCGTTTATGATTGGCTATTTTCATTACACCCTAAAAGCGGTTGTTAGGAAGAAATGCTATAAATATAAGTGGATGACGGGTGTGGACGTGAACTTAATAAAAAAAAGTAATCTACTTTAATGATAAAGTCATAATCGTATAGATAGATGACTAGCGGCCGCGTAATATTTCTTTATAAATTGTAGCCTATGTCCTATTCAGATGCATAAGCTATATAATACTCGTATATTATTGTAAAATTTCATTAAAATCCATCCCATACTTTTCACGTGAAAGAACAACACGGCACATCCACATTTTGTAATATTAGTAGGATGTTAGATATTTGGAGTAACAAAAAATAAGAGCGTAAGAATAAACTTGAAAAGTTGCAGATCACTGTTTTCGTTTTTGTTTGAAAATAAACATAGTTCAGACCAATTAGGTAATTTTGTTTAATTTAAAATTAAATACAGATTAAGATAAGATGTCAAGTAACGTCATGATAATTCTAGTTCAGAGATATATCCAAACCTACTTAGATCAGTATCAACACATTGCAACCAGTCGAGAGACCTCATTACTAATCAAATCCAATCAATGTATGTTCAGGAAGCATTAAGGTTAGGTCTAGGATTAGGGGCATCGAGTTACAGCATGTCAGCACTACATGCGCTAGATACACATTGCCATTGTCTGAATTGGAATCTGCACTAATAATACCGACTGAATGACCTTTAGGTCATCCTTTCGCTACATAAACGGCCTATATACGTCCCACAGCTGGGCACAGGCCTCACCTCAACTATGAGGTGGAACAAGCCATACTCCAACACGCGGGCTCAGAGCGGATTGTTAGAGGGGTGTAAGGTTAGTGAGCAACTTTAACTTCAAATGTTTTCAAGCCGCCCTAAGGCCTCCGACTAGGCTTAACGACTGACATCTAGCGACGTCAACCGGAACCAATTGCTTGACGTGCCTTCCGAAGCACGAAGATGTCCGAAATACACATCACTAAATTTCGGTCGGGGTTGTCACCCATCCCATTTACGACCTGGCTTTACAAGAGCGATCGTCGCCGATCACTGTCACAACTGCGCCACGGGCACCTCGCCTTTGGCTAAATGAATTAGTAAATACAGAATGCACACTTATCTGCTTCATATGTACGGAACTTCGCAAGGTTACACATGAAGTTGCAAAATGAACGCTAAGATATAATTTGACATGCAATTTGGGGGTGTTAAGGCGCGATACCAGGAAAACGGCTCTCGGGAAAACTAAAGTTTTATATAGAAAATATGAAGTATGAGGCACGAAAAAAATCGTCATAGTAGTCAAAGAGTTGCACAATCAGCTCAAACTTCCAGTATATGGATCAACTTACTAGATTAATGTGAAAAAAAATCAGAATATCGCTAAAAACGTGCAAAACGCACTCCCGTATTTCGAAAGTTTAGGCATCATATAAACTAACAACTTACGTGTTTTAAATAACGTGTAAAGATCAGATATCAAAGAAGCATTGCCAATCAGTTGTTTTTCATTGCTTTATTTCAGTTTTGTGCAAAAAATTCCCAAACATTCCGAATTTTTCGCTTGAAATCTCCATACAAATTACTATGGAGTGAGTGAAGTTTCTTTGATAGCTGTCCGCGCACCGTCGCAGCTCACTCCCCCCCATGACCCAAGGTGAGCGCACGTCGCTTTTGACGAAAATGACATTTATAATTTCGCGGATAATTTACACGAAATAGGCGCACATAGGGTCTTTTGTTAAAAATAGTACAACTTTATTTTTTTTCCTCCGTACTGTTTGTTCATATGCATTATGCATAATTTATCAAACGTATGATTTTATCATGATTCACCATGAGGGTAATATGGCAGGTTTATATTTATAAGTACACTTGATTAAAAGCTCTCTTGGGTTTGACAATTTGGTACTAGTTGCCATTTCATTTTCCTATTTTTTCTTGTAAATTTTTAAAGTTGAGAAACTGAAAGAAAAAAGTGAAAGTTTGCGTTTGCTTATACGAAACAGAAATAGTTATTGCAATAGAACATAATGACAAGTTATTCGAAATGGAAACACACTTCACACCGGAACAGCTTTTACAATTGTACCAAGCACAAATTCGGTTGTGTATGGAGTACTTCTGCCACCACTGGGATGGCTCTGCCAAGTATCAGCTGGATGCACTGGACTCAGTAGACCGAAGAGCCAGGAGACTGATAGGTGACGAGACGCTCGTTGGAACCAAACTCGAGTTTGGAGCATCAGCGTAGAGTTGCCTGTCTATCGGTTTTTCATAAGGTGTATTTCGGAGAGTGTGCGCAAGAACTTCATGACCTGATACCACCCTCTACTTTCTACTACCGGACCACAAGTCGCCGTGAGGGCTTTCACCTCCATGTGGTCGACTTTCCAGCGGTCCGAACTAAGCGGTTTGGTGCTTCCTTTCTGGTCCGCACCGCTAAGGAGTGGAACGCCCTCCCTTCTGTGTTTCCGGATACATACAACCTTGGTGTCTTCAAGGCAAGAGTGAATAAGCATTTTTTGGGTAAGCGTGGCTGGCGAGACTGAGGTCAAACGCAAACCCATTTTAAATTAAAAAAAAATGGATCAGATAGAACTTTGATATAAATATGAATTATCATATTTACGTCAGCCATGGAAAAATGGCAGTGCAAGCATTTTTATCTCTAACTGGCTATTTGCACACAGCTTTTCCCTGTAGTAATTTGAATGAACTATACAGACAAACGTTCTAGAAAATATAATTAGCATCAACTATCATTTAGATAGTGAAAGCTTATGTAAAAACAGACAGAAAAACGCGGAGGGTGACTTCCTTTCATACTATGCTCTACTCGTAGATCAATTCCAGTAAGATGAAGATCACGGTGGATTCTGTATTAAATTCAGCGTAAAAAGCCTGAAATACGATGGCCTCTACAGGAGACTAAAGGTGTTATACTCAAGTGTTATTATCTAAAATAAAATATCCACTAAAGTGTCTCAACTGTTGACAACTGTTAAATTCCTCGTTTTAGTTAGTAACTAGATAGCTCCGTTTAATGCTTCTTGCAGCTTTTCATTACAAGTAAGACCAATTTATTAGTGGGTTCTTCTGCATGTTACTAGAAATGGCTCCGTGTATTGCTTTAACATATTTTATGCATTGGATGTAAGAAATATTTTGTGTTGATGATGATCGAACGGATAAACCAAGTTACAACTAAATCTCGATGGAATCGTCAAGTACCAGATATAACATTGTGAAATAACGTGGTCACGAGAATAGATTGCAAATAATAGTGTAAAAAAATAATTGGCAAAACCGCTTGTTAGCATGTTTAATAAAATAAAATTTTTGATTAGTTTCTTTTGTTTGCCCTATATCCTGAAATATTTTGGGTGGCGAAATAAAAATATCTTTGGTGAACGCATCAAATGATTATCATGCCGCGATTTATAATAATAATAAATAAATAAATATCCCTGGACATTATTCCACACAGCGCCATCTAGCCCCAAGTGAGCTAATTATACTCCGTTTTTATGGGATACTAGACAACGGATAAACATACTTAAATACTTTTTCTTTTGTAAATACATACTTATTATACATAGGAAACACCCAGACCAATACAAACAGACATGTTCATGCACACAAATGTTTGTACTGTGCGGGGATCGAACCCGCGACCTTTGGTGTAGTAGCCGACTTCTAAACAATTACACCAAGACGGTCGTCCGGATTTATGCATTGCATTTATGCACGGATTGCACGGCCCAACCACTGTGTGACCATAGCTGTCACGATCGCTTTCAAATTTGACAGATTTTCTCTCCGGCCGACCTTAGTATAGACCCTTAAGCAAGCCAGTGCGCATGGAAAATTATATTCCAAGAAGTTTCTACGATGCTTCTGAAGAAAATGCTTTTGAAATTGATGTTACATTTAGAATTAGAGAAATATGAAAAGTTAAAGAAGAGTTAGTTCATTCAAAGCATAGCGTATTTTGCTCAGGTAGGAGTTATTAACTCAGTTGGTACTGATCCAATCTGATAGGCCACAGGTACGGATGTAAAAGAAAGACGGACGTCACCTCGTCTAATCATGAGTGAAGCAAATAATCAGCTGCCGGTTTAGGTGTGTGCGTGACTAGCACGTGTCATTGGCGCTGTCACATGGAGTAAAATGGCGTAGTTTGTAGCACCTAGTGTGTTTATGTGAGTGTAGCAGGTCGTGTACAACAAACAAAATTGTAGCGCCTTGCATGCTTCACATTTTTTTTTAGTGTATAGTCCGTCCGTCTTTCTTTTACGTCCGTGGTCACGGGGTGCAATTTCGATACTCGTTTAGAACAAATATTGAAAATGAGTAGGTATAACCGGGTTTTCCGTGCTTGGGGTCTGGGAGCTGGTATCTGTAAAAATGTGAAATTGAAATTTACAGTCTCTGGATTGCAAAGAACGAACTTTATGGGTTGTGCGATGTTGATAGCTATTCTCGACTTGCACTTCGAATACCTAAGTATTGCACGAGCGAATTCTAAGAGAAATTTCATTTCGGCATTCTGTTAAACTCAATAACTACGGTAACGCCGCCACTGTGTGATCGTGGCAGTAAAATGAACTAAGCCGAATGAGATTTTAAAATTATTTCCATGTACATGAGGGATAATACAGATTCAAGATGAAGCAACTAAGTTGAAGTGAGCGAGCTCAGTTGATGAAGATAGAGTTCAGAAATTAGATTTACGAGGTTTGCTATCAGGCCATATTATTATGTCAAGGTATCCTACAGATAGGTATATTATTTTGTTCACTACCCAGCTCTTGAGTAAATATACAGCTGCGGGCAGGTTTAAAAATGTAATAAAAATCTAATATTTCGGCGGTCGCACCCGCGTCACACGGCGACACAGATTGCGTTAGCCCAACAAATGTGTGGTCTAAGTGCTCGGCTACTTGCCCATATTGGCTTTGCTAGACGTAAATGCCTTTAGCTCGACTTGGCAGTGAGTGGAGTGAAAAAGATAGAATCAGCTGGAATGGTGGAAAATATGCCTAAGTTGATTAGCTTGAGAAGTGAGAACTAAAGCAGCACTGAATTTATATGCTTACAAGGACATAAGCCAGTTAGGTAATAAGCATTCGATTTGCACGTTGCCGCGATAGATGAGGCCATGGCTTAGCTCTGACACCACGAGTCGAGTAAACATACCCCTGACTACTAATTTCCCCCATGCATTAGGGTAGTCTGAGGCCCCCCCTGAATATGTCTTCACCTTGGCGTGGTAGGGGGGCTCAGTACCCGAAGCGCGTTATTGCTTCGGGGAAGCGAAGAAAGAGCAGCGGGAAGTGCGTAAAAGCATTTCACCGGGTAAAAAAAAAAAAAGGGGAGTCTGAGGCACCTTACAGTCGTCATGATGAAGGAGAAGAATCTTCGATACATTGAGGTACCTATGTATCAAAAATGTGATAGGTACGTAGGTTGACTGGTCCACATGACTCGTGTAATATCTTGCGGATACTGATGAACACGTTCCATAACTACGTCACACCTAACTCCGTCCCCGGGGCCCGCATTAATTGGGACGATATTGATAAGATTACCGACACGCATTGTCGGCGGGGGCCTTATTCGACGGAGATTAGAAATTGCTTTGTTGGAGAAACAAGCGGCCTTTACACAGTAAATGATAAATAAGTCAGTTTTACCTGCTGTGTCCAATTGCTGGGCGAAGCCAAAAGCCCTAGTGAGCTTTCACACCATCGTTTAGCCTTACCCTACGGAGATGACCATATTTTGTAGGGCGCCATTGAGAGGTTAAATAAAAATAAAGTTTGTTGCATTTAAAATAGTCAATAACAACAAACGAGTAATTTATTTGCCTGTACATTCAAATTACAAATAAAACATTATTATTTATTATAAAAACAATAACTACATATCTAGGTTTATAGGACCAGTGTTTCCTGAATTTGTGGAAAGGAGAACTGACGGAACAGACTGGCTGGCTGATATTTTCTTAGGAAAGCAAGCGCTATTTTATATAAATACTCTGTCTGAACAAACGCCGTTCAGGAAATATGCTATTGTAACTGTGATAGTTCAATAAAAACAGTATTTTCCAACCAAAAAATCTAGCCTGGTAGGTACATAACCCAAGAATCCGCAAAAATAAAAGTGGGCTATCAGTACACATAATACACGATCATTTTGGTAAAATATAATTTGTTTTTGTCTATTTTCCATTTTGTTGAATATTTATTCTCCTTGGTCATTACCAAAAATGTGATAGGCACCTTAGTGTCGTGTAAAATCTTCGTAAGATGTCTAACACACTTCCTCAACCACCGCGGCGAGCAATGGCCATTAGTCTGTACAAAGGAGTGCTTTTATTCAAATGAAATTATTGCGATTGAGAGAAAGAAAGAAAAAACGTTTATTGATCTTGGACATCGTACACATACAGATATAAACAAACAAAACAAAATGGTTAGAGAAAAACTTAATGATAAAAATAACAAAACAAAAATGTTCACCAGGCAGCAGTGTCACGATGTCCAAAATTAAATGGACCTCACTCAGCTAATGCCTCAGATAGGCTCAGACGCTGATGCAATGTTGGTTTCGAAGAAAAGTTTCTAAATTGTGCTTTACACCAAGATGAACCCCTAAAAAGTTTTGCGCCATTCCATTAACACTTAGTAAATAATTATGAAGAACTAGCGGCCGCCCGCGACTTCCTCTGCGTGGAAAGTGTTTTTTTATAAATTGTAGCCTATGTTGTTATTCAGATGTATAAGCTACCTATATTATTGTAAAGTTTCATTCAAATCCATACAGTCGATTTTACGTGAAAGAGCAACACGGCACATCCACACATGCAAACTTTCACATTTATAATATTAGTAGGATATAAAACAAGTGAAACTATTTCAAATGAAACGGTACGGTATGGTCACAGTAGAAACACACAGTAGTAGTAGATCTACATACAAACGTGCCGCTAGCATCAAATAGGGAGGCATGGGGTGGCGGCAGTACGGACGGGCTGTGCCGCGTGTCTGTGTGCAGTGTGCACGCTAGGCTAATAACTCGGCGGGCGGCCTTAGATAACCTACTGTATGTTTATACTGTGGTATGGTACAGCAAGTCGACGCGTGTAGAATCCTGCAGAGAGCAGTAAGTTATTCAAGAGTTGTTAACTAATAAGCCCCATTCCCGATGGCAAATCTGCTTATCAGCTAATTTGGTCTTTCACACAACTAACTAACTACATTTGGGAAACGTACAGAGGCGCACACATCTTCCTTTACATAGGGGCACCTTATGCGGCTGACGTTAGACCCATTTTGCAATGGTTTGTAAAGGATGTGTGCTTCTGTACATTGCGTTAGTACGAGCACAAATGAGTTTAACATCTCATTCGAATACAGTCGACGTCTTTAGGCGTCATAGTTATAAAACTTAAATTGTTTCGTTCAACTCGGAAGGATGTGATTAGGTACATTAGGACATTACTCACCTACGGAGACACTACTTTGTCATTATTCACCAACTGTTGACTTAGATAGGTAGAAATTATTATTCTACCAAAATAATCATTTGGCTACTAAGGCGTTTAAAATATTGCTGACATTTAACCCTAAACCCTTTCAAGAAAGAAACAGGCATTTCACTTGCGATAAGAGACCGTGGTTTATCAGGCCAGTGGCGACTCGAACGCACTGCCAAAATTCCACCTTTTACATTCGCCACTCTAATCTTCAACTCCGGCCCGTAGAGTAGACTTAATACAGTCTAATTTGCAATGAAAAAGTTTCATTTCAGTGTCTGACATTCTGCTCATCTTCTGTTACTGAAATTGAAACCTTACCAGATGACTTTTATAGTTGTATTTTCACCTGAATTTAGCTTGTTCAAGTCCGACAGGGATGTAATCCGGGGCATCAGCGGTCGACCCTCGTCCTTTCTGAGGAACATGAGCGAATAACCTGTTACATTTTGAATAGGAGATATCGAGACTTCGCTCCACTTTAGTATAAGTGGCAGTTATAAATTATATTAACAGAGGTGCCCTTGGCGCAGTTGTGACAGTGATTGGCGACGATCACTGCTGTAAAGCAACACACGCCGGGTCGGAAATAGGATGGGTGACCACCCTTACCGAAATTCAGTTGTCTTTTTCAGGCATCTCCGTGCTTTGAAAGGCATGTTAAGCAGTTAATCCCGGTGACGTCGTCTAGTCAGAGGCCTTAGGGCGGCTTGATAACATCTGACATTAAGGTTGTCCACTAACCTTACACTTCTCCATCAATCAGCACTAGCCCGCGTGTTGGAGTATGGCTCGCTCCACCTCATAGTTGAGGTGAGGCCTGTGCCCAGCAGTGGGACGTATATAGGCCGTTTATGTGTGTTCCCATAAACCTACCTACCCTAGCTTTGATTGATTTTTAGGCTAGACAGCGGAATGAGGAATTACGTCCAATGACATTCAATTTAATTGATACTGCAACGGCGACGGGCTTCAAAACTTCGCTCATGTTTCATTTGGGGCCCTTACGTCTGCTAATGAAATCCTAAAGAACGGACTACTCTCCCGCTACCACACTAGGACATAGAACAAACTCATAATATGTTTATATAGTTTATTTTACAAAAATATTTACAAAGAAAAAGGTTAAATTGTATTTACACTAGAACGTATTTACTTAATCTATAAGCTTAATGTTTCGGAACCTGTCAATTGTCAACAAAAATGTTAAATTTGACTGTTGGTCTACGACTTGTCTATGAATTTATATGCCAAATGAAAGAATTTCATTAGATACTATGAATGTCGACATATTTATTACAGCCATGTCATTACTAAAGGCATTTATGTTCAATTCCTCTCAGAATATCGCTTATCCACTAAATACTAAAACCATTTCTTCAGTAAAACCATGTTATGTTTTAGTTAGATACTTACATTAAATATGAGAGTACAAAATTATTGTTTAAAGCAGGCGCTTGTAGGTACTTATGTTTTAATTTTAAGAGGAATTTAATGCTGTATTTTTGAATTTGATTCATTAATAATCAATGTCTAACCATTAATAAACATAGCGGTTATAAATACCAAACCAATATCCGGTTCGAAGGACCAAAGAACTTGATATAGGGTTTTAAGCAAGTAAAAATTGATTATTCTGTATCCACTTGGTATTTTTGTGCTTGTGCCTTCATATCAATCATAATAGTTAAGTTTGAAAGCAGGGGGAATATTTATGAAGTATTTGTTCAAGGAGCTAGTCAGAGTTGATTTCTTCCGCCACTTGCTGCCACTTTGCCACTAGACTAGATACCGATTTCTGTTTCATGCCGATGGACGAAGATATTTTCACCTGGAACAATGAAAGAACTATATTAGTGTAAAGACAATTATTATACTTTTTATTTTCTTAGTCAGGCAGTCTAACAAAAACATTTCGTTACGTTTCCACTTAGAATGGCTATCTTTGATTGGCGAGGTGCATAACCTGTCAACTGTCCTACTGTCGAAAAGGCTTACTAAGCCTTTGTGAGTCACGGGTCCACGGGTCCAGGGAACGGGACCGGCGCTAACCGCCGAGTCCTATTAAAATGCCGACGTCAACCAGGACAACCTCATTAACGTGCACATCCAACTCAGCGCGAGTAGCTTTACAACAGCGATCGCTGACGATCCACTGGTACAAATGCGCCACGGATAATCCTCAAATCAAATCAAATCCTTTATTTGTGATACACAGGTAAAAATGATACTTGTGGTAAAAATGAGTTGAATGATGATGATCATCAATTAATTGTGGTCTTAGGCGAGCGAGAGCGAGAGATAAGAATCCTTTAGCATACCTTCGACTTCTTCTTAGCCTTCCCCTCCACAACTCTATCTTTCTCCCTAAGTATGTCCTTGGGTGTGATCTCTGGAGGCAGCGGTGGCTCTGGCGGCAGCGGGGGCGCGGGCGGGCTGGCGGGGGGCGCGGGGGAGCCTTGCTTCTCTAGCTCGGCGATGTCGTTGTAGAAGGAGGTTAGTTCGTCGCCTATCTCTTGCTTTGGTAGTTCCTGGGATTTAAATTTAAGGGTTTATCTCCATAGAGGGGCTGTTATAGCCGCCGATAAATAAATTTTACAGTCAGGGAATGAAAGGGTTGACCACCCTAAGATCTGTTTTTGCTTGCTCAATGATGACATTGACAAGATGAATCGGTTCAACTGTCAATCGTGAAGTAAAATACGTCTAATCGAATTTAATTTTCATTGTCAGACAATTAAATCAATTAATCTGACTATTTTAACTTCCATGTGTTTTTAGCTATTCTTTTAGTTTCGTATTCACATTAATAATCAAACTGTCTAGAGGCTACGTGTGTACGTACGGAGGTAATACTATACGAGTAAAGATACTAATTCGTCTTACGTTTAAGTCTCTTTAAAAAAGGTTCTAGTGGCCGCCCGCGACTCAAAACTTGATCAAAAACCTAAAGTCAGGCATGACTTGACATGATTGCTGTTCGTTAGTCTCGCTAAAACTAAGGAACGGCTGGACAGATTTGGCTAATCTTGGTTTTGTAATATTTTTAACGGTCCAGGGAAGGTTTAAAAGGTGAGTAAACATGAGAAAATGCTAGGAATATAGTGACGAGCCACAATTTAGTTTTCTCTTAGCAACTGTTCCTACCTGTCACGTGACATGGAATGTTTGACAACAGTTCGAAGTCTGTGGGGACAGCTAGTATCTTTATAAATTGTGGCCTATTTTTTATTCTTATTTGAACAATATCTTTATAAATTGTAGCCTTTGTGTTATTCTGATGAATAAGCCATATTACTGTAAAGTATCAAGCAAATTTGTTTAGTAAATTTTACGTGTAAGAGTAACAAATATCCAGATTTACAAACTTTCGCATTTATAAATTAGATTAGGATACTCACAGATCGCATCCCGGCGGCGGCGGGTCGTCCCAGGATGGCGGCGGCGGGGTGCACGGCCGCGGCGGCACCAGCGGCGGCAGCGGCGGCGGCGCTACTCGCGGCGGCGGCGGCGGTAGGGGGGCTCCTCCTAGTTATACTCACAGGCGGCAGCGGCGGCGTCAGATCGCATCCCGGCGGCGGCGGGTCGTCCCAGGATGGCGGCGGCGGCGTGCACGGCCGTGGCGGCACCAGCGGCGGCAGCGGCGGCGCTACTCGCGGCGGCGGCGGCGCTTGGCGCGGCGGTGGAGGCTGCGGCGGGAGGGGTGGCTCCTCCTAGTAACACGCCATTTGATGAGAGACGATTAGCAGGTTGAAGTGGCAATGGGCGGGGCACATAGCGCGTAGAACTGATGGCCGCTGGGGCCGAAAGGTTCTGGACTGCAGACCATTTGAGGCCAAACGCAAGGTGGACCGAAGACCTGATAAAAGTCGCGTGGATGCAGGCCGCACGCAACCGAGCGCTCTGGAAATCAATGGGGGAGGCCTATGTTCAGCAGGGGACTTCTTGCGGCTGTTAATGATGAGATTAGAGATTCAAAACTTTTCAACTAAGGGTCTACCCACATTTATCGACGCGGAATCGGCTTAGGCCGAGTGCGTTGGCACCACACTGCTCGACTTGTCACCGATTAGCTCTTGCTGACGGCGACAAACGGCTCGTTTCGAAAGAGTCGATGCGAAAGGTATTAGTAACACCCTTATTCCGTCGGAAAAAAGACTGTTTTGGTACCTGTTTGGTTTGGTGACTGTTTGGATTCCGCATCGATAAATGTGGGTAGGCTTGTCTGCGCGTGTACAGATTCATTGCTGGCTTTCGCAGTGGCCTAATCCGATGACGCCTTTCCCAAAAGGTTTAAGAATACCGATGATACGCGCGCTGACAGCTGTCCCGTCCAGCGTGACTCTGAAACCAGCCTAAGAGGTCCCTTTTGTCGGTTTGCAAAGACTACATAAAAAGTATACAGGAAAAAAAAAATTGAGATGTTGAAATACAAATATTGCTTTGCAAAGTTATCGAGAGGTTTCGCCAGCACCCGCCATTAAGACCCATTTATCCGCCAAATGGCCCCTTATTGAATAAAAGACCTATTATAAAATATCTCTGTATATTATCCACTGGCTCCCACAGTACGCGGACCACACTGGACCCACAACTACGTACCATGCACAAGGGAACCCAGCCGTGGGTCACTGACCTTCTTTAAACCACATAAAACTTGGTGATTGTTCAGTGTTGGCAGCCAACGCCAACATGCAAGTTTAAAAAGTATATTCTTTTGTATTTAGAAGACTAACGCCACCTCGTGGCTTTTTGTTGTTTTCTTAATATTGTTCTATATCGGTCTCGCCCATGAGCGGCCGCTAAATATTGTATTTTTATTATTTTACATTAGTGTCTCAGAGTGTAATTCGTAAATGTTTAAATGTGAATACCTAAATCGGTGTGCGGCAACTACAAGAATTGGTTTCTTTTATCACCAGCTAACCTACTAGATATACAGTCCACTAGTTCCCAACATAATTTTGGTCCTTCGAGCCGGATTATAACATTATAACACTCTAATGTCTGATGGTCTATACCTTATTTTCGGTCCCTGGATGCGGCGGTGTAGTACAGATCTCCATGTCCATATTAACGGCAGCAGGGTACTCCCACTGCACCAGCCCGTCAGACTCCCTCTCGTACCGGTAGCGCCCTTCCGACCTGTGCACACAAGAGGCAAGGTACAAATACCTGGCAGGGCCGGACTAAGGGGCGCCCGGTAGGTTTAGATGGCGGCTGGGGATTTTCAATTGAACGCTATGCGATTTTCAATTGTAATTTATTAGTAAGGTCTAAATAGGAGACTTGATTTACTCTTATTCGTCTGCACACGTAGCTCGCCACTATGTTAGGGCATGAAAAAGTGCACGTAGTTGAAAACGTTTGTTGGTTATTTGGTAGCAATATCATCATATTTTGTATGAACTTCTAAATTATTTAAATACTTTCTTGTTTTTTTTTATGAAGTTTCGCTCAATATCGTTGGGGTTCCAACCGGTTTAGAGGTTGATTTTGAATTTAATATGAAATCAAAACTACAAAAAAGTGGTTTTCCACAATCAATGTTAAAACCACTCAAACCATCAAT
The DNA here is from genome assembly GCA_950022985.1 of Udea ferrugalis. NCBI lineage: Eukaryota > Metazoa > Arthropoda > Insecta > Lepidoptera > Crambidae > Udea > Udea ferrugalis. Next base: position 1,135,521 of record OX465524.1, on the reverse strand, counting down.
GTTTCATGAACGATCATTAAAGATTTAAGATCTATTGATATTGTTGATGTTTTTTTTTGGATAAACGGCTATACCACCGTACAATTGAAAATTTCCAAACATCCATCTAAAAGTACAGGGCCGGCTTACACATCTAACTGTATATCATGTTATGTGCATACTAAACCATTTATCCTTTGTGTTTGCTTTTTAACATTCTTTAGCAATTTTTGGAATGTTAAATGATTGCCAAGAAATTTAATAGTTTACAAAACCAAACACAAATGTAGGCACGTCGTCCGACCAGTTTCACTGAGAACTACGACTTCTTTTGAAACTGATCCCTTTGAAATCGACCATCTGAAAAAGATCAAAGCATATTATCTCGAATACAAATCGATATATCATACGAATTGTGTTTTCTTACCAAAATCCACGGCGCGACGTCGTCTACAAGCGGCGCGACCGCAACCTGCTTCATTAATCTTGCTCTTCGTCTTCATTCACTTCGTTATTGTTAAATTTAAAACAATATTTTCTAATGAATTTCTTTTAAATAACAGTTACAACAAAAAATAATAACAAATATTCGAGACATTTGTTGTTTTGATCATTAACTGCTTGTAGAATTACAAAGTGCAAATAAGAGGTTGGGTGACAATAACATAACAATAAAGAAACTCATATTGATTAAATAACTTTATTATGGTTACTTTTATCACGGTAAGATCACAGTTATCACAGTTTAATACACATGAAATTATACATCATGAAAACATGAGGAACAATAATTTATATTCAATCTGAAGATCAAAATAATATGAGATTGATAGATAAGTTCCATTGTAAATACTGAATTTTTAAATTTTATATAGAATTTTCGGGAAAATATTTCATTTCCGAATATAAATAATAAATATAATACATAAGTGTCGAGTAGGTATCTCGACGGTTTTTATGCAATCCAACAACTCAAATGAATTCATGTAAAACCATTATACAGGGTGTTACAAAAATACCCCTAATAACTGAAGGAGACTATACAAACTCCTGAAAGGAGTCACTTGTTAATTTCTGACAGTCATAGCTCTTAATCGTAATTTCGAGTAAATTAACGTAAAATAAAAACATCGATTATAGAAACACCCCGCATTAATTTGGGTTCATAGACCCAAGTTGACCCTAACCGGGAGTGACCAAGAGCGACCTCCTTTGTTCACGCCCCTACGTTATAAATCGATAAATCGAATTAATATCGACATTTTGGTAAACATTTGATGTACGTTTTTATCGAAACCGTTAAAGATATGAAAAAAGTGACAACACCTACTATTTGAGATTCATTCTCTTTCTATGCCATTTCAGTCTTTAGGGGTATTTTTGAAACACCCTGTATAAATCAGAAACACCTTGGGTCAGGTTTTAGAAAAATCCATTAGATCCAGGCCCGTATTCTATTTAACTTGAACTTCTATCCTGTCTTGGTAGAGGAAAAACTAGATGTTAATTCCTTTAAAAAAAACACACATCTCTATTCTACAAAACTGTGGTTGACAGATAATATAACAATAGAATATGGGCCGTGAGAGTATTATGGGGAATGAAGCTCCCGACAGTTACAAAAGACTAAATTTTAAGTCAGTACTTGATATTTTTACAACAAAATCCAAAACCAAGAAATTTATTCACCTGGCTGGAACATATTTGACTAGACTCAATATTAAACATTACCTTCGGCATGTTGAGCATTAGGGCATTTAGGGTGGTTTTTGTGTATCCACACGGTTTTTTCAGTCTTTTTTTCGTATATTTTAGTGTCCATTTAAATTCCCGTTCATTTCAAACACTTCACAGTTATGATTCTATGGAACGCAGCTAGCGATATTATGAAAAACAAACTGCCAATAGTTCTTCTTATTCATTCAGATTCAGGATAAAAATATGTGTGGTCAGAATGCATCCAGATTACACAGTTAAATTATTGAATACTTCGTCCGCGTGGACTTAATTTGAGAAACAGAATGTTATATTTCTTTATAAATTGTTGCATGTAAGATACAGATGTATAAGGTACATTATTGTAGTGTCATAAATTCCATTCAGCAGTTTTTACCTGAAAGAGCAACACGGCACGGAACATCCGCACATACAAAATTTCGCATTTATAATATTAGTAGGATTTATTGTATGGAACTATAAAATGAAATGAAATTGAAAATTTTATCAAATGAAATCTATAGCATGCCGTTGTTACCTATAAGTAAGGCTTCACTTAGCATTATTCTTGTTAAAATTTGGAATCCTGGATCACTGTATTAGTGTAAGTCTTGTGGTGACCTAATAAATAAATAAATAAATAAACTATAGGAATTTAAAGGCCTAGACGGAATTTGTTGGACCAGCTCAAGATGCTCTCAGAGAGGGTCAAGTCAAGAGTATAATCCTACGAACATGTATGAAAGGATTGGTAAGAGAGGAAGAAGCGCAAGATGTATGGCAGAATAGTAGCCAGTGGAAAAATGTGGTCTCTGCCTACCCTGTCAGGAAATAGGCGTGATGGTATGTATGTACGTATTGTATAGAAGGATTTTGAAAGCCATGTCATATAGAAGCGCTACAACTTCGAAGGTAGATGCACCTTAACGTTAATTACTGTTTAGGTATTTCTTTGGCTCAAAATTGTCAAATCGGCGACCTGAGAACGTTTGTTTGGAAATTGTTTCCATAAAAGTGTTGTCTATTTCTACTTTGTTGTCTGTACCTGTCATATTCATAAAGTTCGCTTTTACAAACTAAAGTTGCTACGATCCTGCCATACATATTGCGTTTCTTCTACTCTCACAGCCACTGGGTTCTCTGCTGAGCCACAGGGATCCATGAGCCACAGAGATTTCTGTTGAGTTACGGGGATTTCTGCTGAGCCACAGGGATCTCAGAGCCACGGGGTACTCTGCTGAGCCACAGGGATCTCTGAGCCACGGGGATCTCTGCTGAGCCACAGGGATCTCAGAGCCACGGGGTACTCTGCTGAGCCACAGGGATCTCAGAGCCACGGGGTACTCTGCTGAGCCACAGGGATCTCTGAGCTACGGGGATCTCTGCTGAGCCACAGGGATCTCAGAGCCACGGGGTACTCTGCTGAGCCACAGGGATCTCAGAGCCACGGGGTACTCTGCTGAGCCACAGGGATCTCAGAGCCACGGCGTACTCTGCTGAGCCACAGGGATCTCAGAGCCACGGGGTACTCTGCTGAGCCACAGGGATCTCAGAGCCACGGGGTACTCTGCTGAGCCACAGGGATCTCTGAGCCACGGGGCACTCTGCTGAGCCACAGGGATCTCAGAGCCACGGGGTACTCTGCTGAGCCACAGGGATCTCTGAGCTACGGGGATCTCTGCTGAGCCACAGGGATCTCAGAGCCACGGGGTACTCTGCTGAGCCACAGGGATCTCAGAGCCACGGGGTACTCTGCTGAGCCACAGGGATCTCAAGAGCCACGGCGTACTCTGCTGAGCCACAGGGATCTCTGAGCCACGGGGTTCTCTGCTGAGCCACAGGAATCTCTGAGCCACGGGGTTCTCTGCTGAGCCACAGGGATCTCTGAGCCACGGGGTTCTCTGCTGAGCCACAGGAATCTCTGAGCCACGGGGTTCTCTGCTGAGCCACAGGGATCTCTGAGCCACGGGGTTCTCTGCTGAGCCACAGGGATCTCTGAGCCACGGGGTTCTCTGCTGAGCCACAGGGGTCTCTGAGCCACGGGGATCTCTGCTGAGTCACAGGGATCTCTGCTGAGCCACAGGGATCTCTAAGCCACGGGGTTCTCTGCTGAGCCACAGGGTCTCTGAGCCACGGGGTTCTCTGCTGAGCCACAGGGGTCTCTGAGCCACGGGGTTCTCTGCTGAGCCACAGGGATCTCTGAGCCACGGGGTTCTCTGCTGAGCCACAGGGGTCTCTGAGCCACGGGGATCTCTGAGCCACGGGGTTCTCTGCTGAGCCACAGGGGTCTCTGAGCCACGGGGATCTCTGCTGAGTCACGGGGATCTCTGCTGAGCCACAGGGATCTCTGAGCCACGGGGTTCTCTGCTGAGCCACAGGGGTCTCTGAGCCACGGGGATCTCTGCTGAGTCACGGGGTACTCTGCTGAGCCTCAGGGATCTCTGAGCCACGGGGCACTCTACTGAGCCACAGGGATCTGTGCTGAACCACATCTCTAATTTCCCTAGGTCGATCTTTTATATTGCGTATCAGTACTATACTCGGATTTTTAATTGTAGTCAGTGAAATGACATTTTCAGTGTGGCAGGTTTTCAGTCCCAAATAAATAGTGATGTGGTAAATCGAGATTTTACAATTAAAAGTTAGTCGACATTACAGCTTGGCAAAAAAGTCGTAGTGAATGACCACGTCTCACTTCCATATGCCATTACTGGCAACACACATTGGTCAGACTTTCGTCTTGAGACATAGAGGTATTTCGGTAAACTGTATTTAGTAAATAGGTTTTCAGTTTCAAAATGTTTTGTTTCTGTATTATATTATTTACAGGTAAGAATTTCGTTTATTAACAGGTCATACAACTGGAAAAGTTTGGGAGGATACAACAGTAGAATCTTCTCTTCTACCTTCACTTATTTTTGAATCGAAGAAAAATAGTATGGACTATCATGAAGAGATGAATTCAGAGTGTTTTGAGAAATGGCTTAAAAGCATTTTGCCAAAATTAAAGCCAAATGCGGTGCTGGTATTAGATAACGCACCGTACCATTCAAGAAAAGTCGAGAGTATCCCCACTTCTAACTGGCGGAAGGCTGATATTGTTCAGTGGTTAGATGAAAAACAAATAAAATATTAACCTACAATGATAAAGACTCAATTAATCGAAATAGTAAAATTACTAAAATCAAATTACGAACGCTATGCTGTGGAAGAGTTGGCCGCTGAATACGGTGTCACAATCCTGCGTCTGCCACCTTTCCACTGTGAGCTCAACCCAATAGAGTTAGTTTGGGCTCAAGCAAATGGGTACAGTGGCGCACACATCAACCTTTACATAGGGGCACCTTATGCGGCTGTTCTTAGACCCATTTTGCAATGGTTTTGTAAAGGTTGATGTGTGCGCCTCTGTACGTGGCCAGGAACAATAAAACTTTTAAAATAAAAGGTTCAAATATTTGAAGAAGGCCTAAAAGAGGTGACACCTTGTAATTGGAGACAGTGCATATGTCACCGGAAAATAACAAAAACCGTAAATTTATAATTTTCCTAGGAAATTTATCAACTTTCGTAGGATTCTAAACGAGAGATAAATTGTATTATATTACGACCACATTTCCGAAAATTTATCAATTTGCGACGACTCGTGGTAAATTTATAAACTTACGGATTTCAATTCGTAAGATTCTAAACGGTTCGACTAATCACAGAAGAGCTTTTAATTTCACGTTTCTATGAATTACGGAAAATAACACACTGCTCTCCGATTGGTCGATGTTGACAGTAGCAATGCGTGTGTTCATAGATTATGGTACAATTAGACTTGCCAAACTGTATGTACCTACATTTATCAGTTTCGATTACCTACCTGACTGGAATTTCACTTTAAAACTGGGTAGGTTTAACGGGTGATTTTTTACAATACAATAGGCTGATAACCCCTAATTCATCAAAATAAAACAGCAGAAATCCAGTTTTACGATATCAAAAAGTTTATAAAAAAATGAAATACACTTATAAAATATAACATACAAAACATGGCATACCCTCAAGATCATATCCCAAATGGGGTAGTCAGAGGCACATTGAGTTCCCATCACGGTGAACGAACGGAACATTCAGAATCCCACATTTCACCGAGGGAATTTGAACCCATCGTGGTAAGAAGCGAGCATACCGCCGTTATCTGGGATGCTTGGGTTTTTATCCAAGGAGCCAAATTATACAATGAACACGAGGATGAATTTGTTCTTACAAAATATAAAACATTAAAATCGACAGTTTAATTTTAGTCTTCTGCCAAAATTAAATGGCGGAGGAGAGGAAGGACAAATGACTTCTTCGACCAATCAGAGCGCACATGGCGTTGGTTACTGCCCACTTATTATTTTACGGATGCGTTCCGAAAGTTTATCAATTTCCGGAAATGAGAGCGTAAAATAATACAATTTATCTCTCGTTTAGAATCCTACGAAAGTTGATACATTTCCTAGGAAATTTATAAATTTACGGTTTTTGTTATTTTCCGGTGACACATACACCATGCCATAAAAGTCGAAGACAAAATGTTTCAACTCGACCACATTATAGACCAATATGTGGATTCCTTCGTTATAAATGTAATTGATTCCGATTCTGATTCTGAATATGCCGATTCAGAATCGGAGTTGGAATCAATAGCAACCGTAACGAATAAAAACGTATACCTATAATTACTTATATTTTCCTGACTTTCAAGTGTTAATTCCCCTGAACCTCTTTGAACATTTTTTTCCCAGCTATGGTTATAATTTTTTAGTGAGAAGTTTTAATATGGAGATAGGGTCCATATTACTCAAATCGTATTATTTAATTCGTTGTGTACCTATTAAAAATTTACAATTTAAAAAAGGCTTTGATAAAGTTGATACCTAATAAAATGAAGCATGACTAAATGTCTAAGTCTAGTGATTGCCGAACGTCACTATTGTAGCGGGCCACCCTTTTTTGTATCAGTCACTGTTGAAGTTGTCATTTCGCTGACTACAATTATTAATCGTACTATAAGAGGCAAGCCTGTAGCATTTAACTAAGATACTATGGTTTTTCTCCGTGAATCAGGCCAGCGCTTACTTCCCTAGGCTTATTTAGATTTAGTGATCAGGAGGAAGCCTAACGCAGTAATCTCAGTTTCTATGGTTTTAATAGTGTAATAATAGTGTCCCAAGCATGTTAAATAATTTGCTCATTACATTTAGAGACAATGAGCAAGCCTGAAGCAGTTATATTTTTGTATTTTTTTCCGTAAATATGAATGAATAACAACTTGATAGTGTTTTGTCTCTAGCACGTTATATTCCGTAACCAGTGTAGTGTCCTGCTGAGCCTCAGCATCCGTGTGTGTATGGCGCATGTATGTACCTCTGCAGGCGAGGCTCACTTTAGGTTCAAATTCTGATTCTGATTCCCATTGGCTAATTATTACTATTCAAAATCAAAAGCTATTTTGATCTTTATAATAAGAGAACTTTTGGGATTGGGGGGAGGGAGGCCTTAACCCCCCAGTGGGATGTAGATTTAGAAATACTTTCGCATTTTTTATAGTTTTTTATCCGTAAATCTGAATGTAAAAACAAATTTAATTATTATTATTAAATTTGAACTCCTTTGGGAATTAGGGTGGAGGGAGGCCTTTACCCTGCATTGGGACGTAGATTTAATTTCGCAAATCTGATGTTTTAAAGCTCTTATCCGTGAATCTGAATGAATAATATTGTTAACTTGATAAAAAGCAGGCAAAGACCCACAGATTATTATTATGCAAAAGCAAAGCTAATTTAAATTCCTTTGAGAATGGGGGCGGAGGGGGGGCCTGTACCCTACAGTAGGACGTAGATTTAGTAACACCGTCGCAATTTTTATCGTTTTTATCCGTAAATCTGAATGAATAACATCGCTAACTTGTTAAATTTTAGTCTCTGGCATGTTATATTCCCTAACCACAACTGTGTAGTGTCCTGCCGAGCGTTAGCATTCTCGTGTGTGTGTGGCGCACGTACCTCTGAAGGCGAGGCTCACTTAAGGTTCAAAACGAGATAGGCAGAGACCCACTGGCTAATTATTATTATTAAATTTGAGCTCCTTTGGGAATTAGGGTGGAGGGAGGCCTTTACCCTGCATTGGGACGTAGATTTACTTTCGCAAATCTGACGTTTTTAAGCTCTTATCCGTGAATTTGAATGAATAATATTGTTAACTTAATAAAAAGCAGGCAAAGACCCACAGATTATTATTATTCAAAAGCAAAGCTATTTTGAGGTTTATACTAAGAGAACTGGTTTGGGGATTGGAGGGAGGGAGACCTTTGCCCCCCAGTGGGATGTAGATTCAGAAATACTTTCGCAATTATTACCTTTCTTATGCGTAAATGAGATACTTTCGCAATTTTTATCCGTAAATCTGAATGAATAACAGCTTTCTCGACAAAATGAAACCCTAACCACAACTGTGTAGTGTCCTGCCGATCATCTTCGTGTGTGTGCGCACGTACCTCTGGAAGGCGGTGAGCCATCCGGGCGGCGCGGCGGCGGCTTCGTGCGCGCGCAGCGCCGAATGGGCTGTGAGCGCCCAGCGCCGCCAGTACGGTGAAGAGAGCGCGCCCGACCGGAACGCTGCTACCAGCGTCTGATTAATACATAAACTAATATTTATAAATCATTCATAAAATTCATCTTTTATAAATCAGTACTTTGTGCGCAGGGTGCGGGAGAGTGGTAACAGCATCCTGAACATGATTTCCAGCAGACTGGACTGCCTATGCGTCGGTCGATCACGTACCATTTCGGAGGGAGTGGTGCAGAACTGGCCGCTTTAAGTCTTTTTGTAATTTCATGTTTCATATTTTAAAATTGAACTAACATCATTTTAAAGTTTTACTAACAACAATGAGTCATTGTAGTTTCAATAAATAATTTCATTCATTCATTCAATTATCAACTTTCATCTTTCTTAGATTTAAGTATTACTAACATTTAACTCGCTACTTTCCTAAACTTTCCTGATCCTTTTCCTAAATTCCCGGTCATTTAATTTATTTACACGTTTCCCTACCTTTAAACCTCATTATGGCTAATGTACAAGCCGTACGTGCCAAAGAGCAAAAAAAAACAGAAAAAAATGAATAAAATAAATATCCATGGACAGTACTCCACACTGCGACATCTAGCCCCATGATGGGCTAATTAAAGCCCGTTTTTTTATTCAAATACATTTTCTTTTGAAAATACATACTTAATATACATAGGAAACACCCAGACTAATACAAACAGACATATTCATGCACACAAATTTTTGTACTGTGCGGGGATCGAACCCGCGACCATTGGTGTAGTAGCAGACTTCTCAACAATTACACAAAATCGGTCGTCAATAATTATTATCACCGAAGATTATTCCACACAGCATCATCTAGCCCCAAATGAACAAATAGTTGCTTGGGACACTAGACAAGGGATACATACCTAAATACTTTATTTTGGAAATACGTACTTAGTAATTTATACATAGTAAACACCCAGACCAGTACAAACAGACACGATCATGCACACAAATGTTTATACTATGTTGGGATCAAAGCCGCGACCACTGGACGCGTAATAACCCACTTCTGAACCATTACACCAAATAGATTGTCAAACAACACACAACACAAAAACTGTTTTTTTTTTTCAAAACAACCAAAACTGTATTTACCTGCATCTGTATGGTCATCTCCTGCACCGGCGAAACTGGGTAAGGCTGCAACTGGCTCAGATACCTGAGCTTTGCTTCCAGGAGGTCTGTGAGCTCATCAATATCATCTTCCTTCTTATCGTCATTCAGAGTCTCTCCTTTGGTAAACATCAAGCCATTCCCATAGCTTATTGTGGAAGTTTTACTTTTGGAAGCAGGTTCCTCGCCGTCGTCTTTACTGAACCCTAACCCTGTTCTTTCGCTAGTGAAACCTTCTACAAACTGCGCGTATTTTGTTGTATAAGCTGGAGTTTCTGACTTCTTTACAGGAAGCACAGAATTAGATATTCTAAGTTTTTTTCTAGTTGTTTTTTCAACTTGTTCAGCAGCACCTAGGAGATACAAATTCACTCCTTTCTTTTCAGTGACTGCAGGGGCTTCTTTAACATCTTTTTCAGTTTCTTTTATAGTTTCACTTACAGCACTTGGGAATAGACTAGGCACGGGGACTGTGGGAGAATCAACAATATTCTTACTACTTGGAAATAGAGGCTTTATTTCCTCTTTAGGAGGCGGTGGAGTCACTACCCCATCACTTCTGGGTGAGTTCATTGAACTACCTCCATTTGATTTGACCTCATCACCGGCACTGAACATGTCAATTTTGTTCTTCTTAACTACTTTTGGTAATTCTTTCTTTTCGATCTCTTCTAGTAAATCATCAATGTTTGTATCAACTGCAGTTATACTATCTTTATTATTATCTACAACGCTAGGGGATGCTGGCTTTGAACTTGTATCATCTTGAATTATCTTTTTCAATTCAACTGGTATTTCACCACCTAGCTTTTCTAGTATTTTTGCTTTGTCTTTCAATTTAGTCAGCAAAGTACTCTCATCTTGGCTGTCTTCATTTTCTGGAGGTTTCGGTGGTTTTATCTGAAAAGCCATTTTAATGAATTTAGCTGACAAATGCAAAATTTTACAGATTTCTAGGATACTGGTAATCATCTCAGATTGAAAACTTAACCATCATACTGCTTGATAATTATTCCAAAATATTTTGTATTGTAAGGATCCTACTAAGACTTGTGTCATATTTTATTTGAGAAAAATATGGCAGAAGTTCATGAATAGAACCACTTTATCTTAATAAACAAACACTTTGGAAAGTTATCCCAGGAGCATTTATCAGGTGCAGAAGGTCATCATTAAGGGTGAACTAATTATCAACATTTGTCATTTCATTTTAAAAGTAAAAACGAGAAATATACGATAGCATAAAGTATTACTAGCTATTTAATTCATTTATACATGAGAGAAAATATACTCACCACTTCTGGCAAAGGTGGTGTTTTCTCTTTAATTTCTTTTAGAGGAGGTTCCACCAGTAGTTCTGGTGGTATTTCAGGTCCTATAGGCACGGTGTAGTTTTGATTTGGAGGCAGCGCTGGTCCAAACTCTTTGGGTTTCACTGTTTTTGGTTTTTTAGGTTGAACCTTGGCTATTTTCGGTGGCTTGACTAAGGCTGGAGCCTTGGGCACGGGGGCTTTGGCAGCTACTGGAGTTTGTGCAGGACTTTCAGCTTCATCGTTGGAATCCGAGTCTGAGTTGTGGTATGATGTGATCAACTCTATTTTCCTAGAAATGAGATAAAACAACCATGGATAATACACATAACATTTTTTCTCAAAGAGCACGGCTCTGATAGTCATTTAGTATGAGTAGGCCATTTCCTCTTACACGCAGACTGTTCAACTTAAATTATGTTTTCTGTAAGAAATACTTGTGTGTACCATTTTTAGATTAATAAGGGCTGTGGATTTTGTAATAAAATAAATAACTTCTTCAATTTCTACTAACATAGAGTAACATGGGTTAGGGATGTTAAAATCAGCAAAAACAAAAGTTGGGGATAAATTATTTCAGAATTTCTTTAATTTCATAGGATACAATACAAAAAGTTCAAGGAGGTAATCTTTCACAGTTCCTTAGTAAATACCTGATGTGATCTCTTGTAAGTATTCAGGAGTATGATAAATGAATATATAAAATAACAAAAAATGGGTCATTATAAAAATAAACCATATTTCTAAGAATGGAAATACTCACTCATCATCACTAATTCTTCTCTTGGTTGGCCCTTTGCTGTTAGTAGCAGTATTGTTAACATTGTTCACCGGCTTTTTGGTAGGCTTCACTGCTGCTGGCTTTGCAATGACTTTAGTTTGTTTCTCAGCCAATGCCTGTTGATATAGTTGCCATTCCTCTGCTGATACTTCTGTAGACCCTGCAAGCCAACAGTTAGGTCTTAAATGGTAAGTTTGGAACAAATAATATCTTTTGATTTCACCCAATGTTGAACAGCACTTAATGAATAATTTAAAGCATGAAATTAGTTAGTAAATTGATTTTAGTGAAATTTACATGTGTTAACTGTCAATAATTTAAATACTGTATTCTGTTTCCTGAAGAATAAATAAATAAATACAAAATATAACTTGGTCATACTCTTTAAGTCAATCTGTCTGTTCTTGGCCTCCATCTAAAAATCTGTTTTATACTTTTTACTAATGTAAAGTCATAAAATATGCTGCAAGACTTTTTTTTTGCTGTAGTTCCACAAACTACCTTGAAAGTTCTGTTTGTTTGTCAAAACTATTTTTAGTATGCAAAAATAAATATTTTTTCATGAAATTGAAAACTTTTTGTCAATTGAAATTGTGCTTGCCAACCTAATATCTGGATCTCACCGCTGCTTCCTATCAAGTGGAGTGAGTTCATTGTGAAGTTCTTTAACACTAAACAAAATCTTCCAAGCTATTGAATATTGTCAATAAAATACCTGAAGTGTTTAGCTGTTGCTGTGCCAACTTCAAAGCAAGTAGGTACTCTGGTGGAGCTTCCCATGTCACTGCATTTGTTTGCTGATTCCAGTAGTATGTGAAGCCACTTGACTCATCGTAACATGCAGACCAGGCTGTAAATCAGACAAAAGGTTCACAAGGACATCAATGCCACAATAATACTTATAATTAGTGCCTAGTTGATGCCTCTGAATATTAGCATGATGTACTAGGGCCAGTAACCTTGACACTTGTCTGCACCCAACAAATAGATAGATATATTCTTTATTGCACACCAAAGCAACAGAAATAACAGTAGAAATACAGAATTACGTTAATGTACAATTTCGGCGACTTTATCCCTAGAAAGTGATCTATTTCTGACCACCAACGGTAGAGGGTGTTTCCCACATACCTACATTGATTGTACTTCACGAGGACAGACGGCATTGTAGTGCGAAAGTTAGTCATAGGGTCAGTGTAGAAAAAGGGCCTTTATTTACATTTGACTCAGGGCTAAAGACACTACATAGAAACAACCCATGTTATTTTTTAGGTTAGGTGTTGTTCTTCAAGAATGGTACAAAATCGTTTACTTTATAGTTATCTAGAGATCACAAACATAAAATTACTCACGACAGTGAGGAATGGGTGCAGGATGGATAGAAGCGTTCCCAGTTGCAGCACCAGCAACAGCGTGCGGCTGCACCGATGATTCGCCGCTTGGAAGACCTTGAATTTTCGAGCTCCTACTGGAACTATGCACTGCCTTCGAAGATACGCCTCCCTCATCTGATTCATCATCCGAATCCCCATAATTACCAAGCAAACCGGCTAAAGCGTTCACTTTGCTCATTTTATCATCAAAATGTTAATTTCGCAAAAGTCACAAGGTTTCACAAATAGATAAACTTAAATTACTATATAACTGTACGTCTACTACCAAACTCGGAATACAGTTATCAGAATACATAGAAATCACAGAATCAGAGAAATTGGCAAGGTAAAAATTAATTGCGTTCTCTTTTGGCAACAATGCGCCGCCATGTTTGCTATTGCTTTGCTTTGCTAGTGCAGTAGCCAGTAGTGCTGCTGCCTGCTCACCACAGAACAGAACACACACTGTGCGGTCCGTAATGCGATTACAGCTCTGTGAGCGCAAACGGCGATATTAGGCGTCCCGAATTGAAATATCGCGTGTGAGCTGAGTAAGTGAGTGAGAAGAAGAAGAGAAAATAAATTGGCTGTAATGTAATGATAAAAAATAAAGAGAAATGCTTATGTTTATTATTAGTTCCACACTTGTTGCGTAATTATTTGGTTGTGTCCTTGACATTCATTGTGTGATTCATATTTTTTCCCACAAAAACTTCAAAATAAATAATAGATATTATGATTAGACAGTGTGTGTGATAGATAGTGTGATTGTAGTTTATAAAATAATACGAGATTTGATTTTCAAGTGTAACTGATAGTGCTCTCTAATAAGATTTTGTTTTGCGATGAATTGTGAAAATTCATTCACGAAAATCATATTTTCATGTTCTTTATTGGAGACCGAAAACGCTAAATTAAAAAAAGAGAAAAATACAAGCATTTCACTAATCACAGGTATTCCTGACCAAATAAAACGAATTTTGCTAATAGCAAGCATGCTGAGGCGTGAAAATTAGCCTGCTAATGAAAATAATGTCAAATAGCATTAATTGCCATTACTAGTGAGCGGTGTTGTCGCGATATTTCAATTCGGACCGGTGACTAAAATTACTGTTATCGGTCACAGTGCTGTAATCGCATTACGGACCGCACATATTTTTTTTCTAGCGCGCTTTTTAATACGATATGCTATTAGCGCGCTATTTAAAAGATAAGTGTACTAAGGCACACTTTGCTGCTACAACTATTTCTATTTAACCTATAGCTAAGCTAACTAACAATGTCTTGGTGTGTCGTGCGTGGCGCGACAAATCGTTACGGATTAGAACAACCACCACAACATTCTACGGTGCTAGGCCCTATGTTAAAGCATCGCTGTTTCTCAGCTTTCTTCTGGGCTTTCTGGCGTGGCAAAATATACCTAGTGCTTGGAAGGAATTTGGAACTTTTGAATCATTGAATTCGTCGGGATATACATAAATAATCACTACGTGATACGGATTCTAATACCTCAAACAAAGTCCTTAAAAAAATAACTAAAAAATGGAAATAGTTTTATTTTCCAGATGTTTGGGCCAATGTTGCCTCTTGCAGAAATATCAACTACTGAAGTAGGAAGGTACCTACTGATTCACATCTTCACGCCGTACGGGTGCCTAATTAGTTTTCAGACATATAGGCATTGTACGAGCTAGGTCGCACATGAAGCAGATGTCAGCAGCCTACTAACGCCGACCTGACCGATGGACCCACAGCGTGCAGCGTCGACACTCTACACCGACGACTCACAAGCAAACACACATACTTGTGTATTAATTATCATATAAATACTATGCAACATTTGACAATAAACTAGATTTCAACCGACCGTGTTGACTTCTCATTTCCCCATCGCTGCGGCCAAGACACCTTTAGCCGTCAGTATGTGAGCCTGCTCTACTGGCAGCGGTTCCAACAACCCTACCTACTGTCCTAACGCTTCCCGCTTGCACCCCGGGCACCCCGGGAGCAAGCTCCTTCCCTCACTATCTATTTATGTATTTGTTGTTAGTTAGGACTAGGGCTCTAGCGACCTATAGTGTCTTGACACAAGAGGCTCTAGGCTTTCTAGGGAGTTAGTTCCCTTCCTAATCTTATATTACCTTCTCTGTGCGGCCTGGAGGCGGTGCCTTACAACCACTTAGCTTCCTGATCGTACAGGCATTCAAGTATTTTCACTCTTTTTGGTAGGTAGGTACCAAATGATTTGTCTAGTTTTTGTAGGAAGCCCAAGTCTCAGTTTTAGTTTAAAAAAAATATAATGCATCGGGGTTATTGTAGTTAACAAGGAAAAAGGCATAACTTTATATTGTTTACTTCTTGAAGGACTTTTCTTTCGGAAATTCAAATACCTAGTTACTTATGCATAACTTTCGATTTTGGAAGGTCCTCAGTATTTTGTATGTACATTGTACACCACATTGTCTGTGACATTGTCTTCTCTGCTCTGGTAGGTCCTTGAATAATGTTCTAATAGCATAAATCGTAGGATCTTTAATTGAAAGGTCATTGCTTTCCTATTTTGCCTTTAATAAATAATTACCATACTTCATGATTTTATAAAATATTTATTTAATTCTGTTATTTATTACAGGCACATCACATAAAAACATATAAAACGTATAATATCTACATTATTGTATACACAGTGCACTTGTTTTTTCTTAAAGTATGCGTAAACATTTACTGTAGCATCTATTATTTTTAAATCTTAAAGTTAATTACCACAGGTTTCACTACATTAGGTACTTGTTTTTAGCTATACAGTTTTAGCTATCTACATAGATACAATTTTCGGCAAAAATATTATTTTGTCATGTTCTTAAATATCACTTACGTAAAATGTTATTATTGTTCAAATACCAACATCTCAAGCGTTATATTAATATGGACCAGCCATATTTTTTTTTCAGCCACGGATTCATGGGAGTCCTCTTGCTTTAATTAAGCGAAAAAAGTGCTACGTCAAGGTAGCCCTAAATGAGATAGTCGCATTTTAAAATTGAATAATAAATAGTCTAGTTAAGACTGCGGCCCATCGGGGATAAGCCGACCACAGGTTAAAACAGTGACATACCTAAACGATGGGACATGATTAAATACAGGGTGATTTTGCATGCACTGGCCAAATTTTTAGGAGCGACTTGGTATCAGGAACCCGAAAGAATTCCGTGTTTTTTAATATTTCTTTGTGTTTTTTGGGTCATGATATTATTGCACGAGTAGAACTACAAGTTATGAAGTCATTTTTGTGCTTTTTTATTAACTTTTTAGGATATAAAAAAATCGCTACATTTAAAAAAAATACGATGTAGTCGTAGTTTTAAATGGTTAAAGAGCTTAGACAATTTGGCCAGTTTGGTTGGTCATCCTGTATTACAGTATGATAAGAGGTACAAAAATTATTAAATAATGTAACTTTGTAACGTAATAGGTATACATTTTTAAATACAGTATGATTACTAATATTGTCAAACCTCACTAACTTACTTTGTATCCTGTTCTGTTAATAAATACAACAATGACTGCTTATCTTTATCTATAAGTAGGTAGGCATAATGTTTGGTAACTCAGGTTTATTTTACTAATATAATATATTCATCAGCTTAACGACATTAGACTCTTGTATGTTTTATTATACTCTATTATTTAAATTAATAAAATAATTACTAACTTATGGCTTTCATAAACTTAAAATAAACGTTGATGGTAAAAAGTCCGAGGAAGAAATTACCCTGATTCACTCATTTAACTGTATCATTAACATTAATTCAACTGTACTACATAACGTTAAATGAAATATTTAAGGATCGCGCCTCACTATTTGATCCAGTAGAAAAGAACCAAGAAATCACCACAATAATTTACTACATAATATCAGAGTACCTATAAGGCCTCCTGGTCGATTCCGACCCACCACGTATCAAAGTATCAATAGTAGGTAGATACTTAGTGAATTAATCTTATTTATTTATACAATCATTTTCGTTATATTCCGGTTCTCCTTTGTACAAAAACATCTTACCGATCCCAACAACTTTCTACTGGTACCTACATGGTAAATGGTTAAATTTACCTAATTTAAATTATGTTAACATTCAATACAATGTCATCATGTTTATCTCGTTTGGTTGATTTGGAAGTAGTCTGCAACAGGTCTATTTAGATAGAGTTATTTGTGATCTTGATTCTGGAACCTACTAAACAGATAGGTCGAGTTTTCGAGATAAAGGGAAATGTAGAGGCTCTTCAAATGTCATAACCATCAACGCTTAAACTACAGTGAAGAAATACGCCATGATATCGCTGGTAGATAACTACCTATCTATTTATGCTCAAACGAATTCGCTAACGACACTTCTTAGAACGTTGCAAATTCTTAGTTTAACAATTCGGCATGGCGTTATTCAACACTTTAAAATAATTCTAGTTAAGTTGTCTCCTAAGTGTTACCGATTAACGATGCAAGGTTCACAAGTGCCAGGGGTGACGTACGCTGGATGGCACTGCGGGCACGCTGGGTTCTCTCCGAAGCTCGCACGCCCAGTCCTTCCCACTTTCACTTTGAACGACGTCTCTGCATTCTCATCTTCGTACCCAGGGTGTTGTTTGTCCAGAGGAAACACGTAATCTGGCACAAAGTAGGAACTGATGTTGTATTCCGTGTTTTTACTGCTCGGAGTCGGGTCAATATCTACGGGAGTCGGACGGGTCACATCTCTGAAAGGACTCCTGCCTCTTACTGTTTTACCTTGAGGCACCTCTGTCTCGTTGTTTGTTGTGTTACTGATTTTAGGTGGTTCCAAATCAAATGCAGGCACTGCCCACTTCCATTCGTAGTATACTGGAGGCCCCATGGTTGTTGATGCATGTTCTGAAAATTCCCGCTTAGGTGGCACGAGAACTCTGTCAGGCGTAGGCACTGCAAGGTTTTCATCATCACGGGTAGTCAGCGTCGGCTCAGTGGGAGTAGGCTTGAAATTTACTGTGTCGAATCTAGTTCTTTCAGTAAAACCTTTATCGTTATCTTTATCCAGTCTATTAAAATCATTTCTACCGTCGTTTTTATTCTTTGGTGGCGTTCTTTCTTCCTCCGAACTGACTTGACCATCAGGAAGATGTTTGTTCAAATCTATTATTTCAGATCTGGACATTGCTGTTTTGAAAGAGTCAGGTGAGTTCGGGTCGAAACGTTTTATGAAATTGAAGACTGCGTCTTCTTCGGAGTTTTTCATTCTGATATCGATGTCGTAAACTTCGGTGGTAGTGGTCTTATCTTCTATGGGAGGACTTAAATTAGGTGATAGAGTGGGTCTTGGCCTATTGTTGTTGTTGTCTTGAATTTCTGGTGTTGTTTGATAAGTTGGCACTGGTTCTTGAGAAGCTGCGCCAGTTAGGTGGTCCTGGTCTAAGTTGATGTCCTTGTTGGTCTTGACTCCGAAGTGCACACCAGTGCCTGTGGACCAGGAAGTCGGTGGTCGGTAGTTTTGCTTCCCGCTGTCTAAGTCGTTATTATTCGCGTTATAAATGGAGTCTCCTATGCCGACTATGCTGTTGCCAGGGTGCACGGGATACTGAAATGTGATAATTTGGTGCATTAGGTATGTGTTAAAAATATGTAAACACTAAACTGTTCGTCAAGTGGGTACTTCGTATCTTTTAACTTATTGAATTAAGAAGCGAAAACACATTGGGAATGAAAATAGAGCAATACATTGAAATTTATGCATTGAACACGAATGAACTACTGTAAGTATCAAGGTCAGTCGTTCACCATAATGATCTGTCTCATGAGACATAAGCCTCCTCTTCAGATTTCTAAATAATTGGTTGTTGGCAGCCTGTGTAGTTTTTGCAATCTTTGCGAGATCATCCGCCTCCTTGAAAGGTGGGCTATTTCCGCCGCCCATCAAATTGATCTCAATTTTAGATAATGTCACACCGTATGAATGTCAAGGTTAAGCATTAAGGTTACAGAAATAATTAAAATAACGGAAAAGTACCTTCGTCCGGGAATGGGACCCGAACCTTCGAGTTCCTACCTGCCCTTGTAACCAAGCACTGCGCTACAGGGATTAACAATGACATCATAGGTATGTCCTCTCACGACATTACATTTCTATATCCCAGACAGGATAGTCAGAGGAACACTGATTGTTGCCGCCTAAATAACAGATCATTCCGAAAGTCTACACTTCACCGAACAAATTGCAACCCAAAGTGAGGGAGAGGGTGAGGGAGAGCATACCGCCAGGATGCTTAGGCTTTTTAATCATATATGTACATTGGTGACACTCGTAGCTATTACCAAAGAGTTAGTCGCCAATTGTAACAATGCAGTGAAATGAACACAACGTAGGGGTTACGATCAGATTTGAACTTCGAAACTAAAAGGCCTTTTTAGTCACAGCAAAAAGTGCTCCAACTCTAACGTCACCGCATTTATCGTCTTTTAACGACGCAGAAGCCATTGATGATGATGATCTTCGGAATCAGTGTGACGCTTCCACCCAGAGTGTTGAGCCACAGTTACAAGGCTACGACGCCACAGTATAAACAGTAGGTTATCTATGGCCTCCCGCCGAGTTATTACCCTAGCGTGCACACAGACACGCGGCACAGTCCGTCCGTACTGCCACAGTATAAATATGTTTATACTGTGGTACTGCCACCACCTTATCCTCCCCTATTTTATGCTAGCGCTTGCGTGAGTGAATCGAGTGCCGACACGGCGCGGGCGCGCGACGCGCACGCTCACATTCAAACCGAGAGCGGCACGTTTGTATGTAGATATTTTACTGTTCTCTGTCTACTGTGACGACGCTCTCTGGACTTGCTTGTCAATGACTCTCCTATTCCTTCATTTACCCTAGTTTCGGCTTCCCTGAGCCCGTCGTAGTAGTTGGAGTTGGGAGGCACGGAGAGTATGTCCGGCCTCGGGGTCCTCTGCTTCATGTCCTCTTCGGATACAAAATGCTTGTCTCTTTGGCCTGAAAAATATAAAAAAAAGATTTCATTAGTGTCCAGAGCGATGGTTTCAAGACCTGCCTTTAAAGAGAATCAGGATTACGCTGACAAAACATTTCAATGAAGATTTTAGATTATTGAATAATTAGGCAAATCTGACTTTCACTATACTTGATTAGTATCTACCTACCTACTTGTTGAAGTTTATGGGGAATGAATGCAAGACAAAAAAACAAAAGCGCAACAAAGACAAAAGCGCATGGAGACTAATTTTAAGCGTAAAAACGTGGTGTCTTCCCTTTTTGCTTGAATTCGCTTGATTTCGCTTGTCCTGGCATTTTTGACTATTATTTCATCAATAAAAGATATTTCTGTTTCAAATCCTGTGTTTATTTTCCAAGGTCTACAAAATAATTGACAATCTGACAGTTCACTTTTTCATAAGTTCTAATTCCCGCCAAAACTAAAAAGAGGTCCGTTGCCTTGCATACTTTTTAAATCCCTACGCATAAAACCTCAAACAAAGCGTACAGCTTTTTATTCATTAATTTATTTACTTTTGCAACTGCAAAGATTAGTATAGCAAATACGAGAAGTTTATAAAAAAACTATTCTTCTAGTGATCATCTTACTAAAAGGCAAATTAGACAATGTAATATTAATGTAATAAGCATGACTGAGGAACGAACAAACCATAAACTCGTAAAACAGTCTACTAATAACTAAGTGTCGGGTTGAAACCGCATCATGGCAATCAGTTAAAGTAAGCAATTTAAAAACAATAAGTACCTACTAATAATAATTTTACAATGTTACAAAAAAGAAGAAAAGGTTGCGCAGACATAATAACATTTCAATCGATTTACATAATGTGATTGTCTAGCCGTCTGAGACAAATTACGTAGATCTTGTGCCATGAGTGTTAAAGACTGATAAAAAATGATTTTAAGCTACAATAATGATGTTTGTAATAATCTACGACCTCATCGATAGCACCTTGGTCTGTCCCAGACCTATAGATTGTTATTATTATGTATAGTGTGCTTTTGCAACCGAGTTTTCAAGAGTTTAGTCACATCAGCTATGGTAGGTATTTCGGCGGGCGCCAAAACTCACTTCGCTCGTGATGAGCATCTACTTCCCTTTCCAGTTTCTCTACCTGAAGGTTGTCTGGAAGAGATCGCTCTTAGCGATAAGACCGCCTGCATTGTACATTCTAATGTCTATAAGCATTGTTATGTAATTGTTTTCTTTGTGCAATAAAGTATATCTTATCTTATCTTATCTTATGAGTGAACTTTAGAATTCAATTTCTTTGCAACTGTGGTCGTTTGAGAGAAAAGAACTAAGCCAAATAACTTTTTTAATTATTAATATACAAAATGACAGAAAACACTAATTCAGGGTGCAGCGTATTGATGATAAACTCTTAAATAAGCGCGAAGCACCGCCGGAATAGCACCCCGATCGCAAGAAAGATCCAACCTGGAGCTGGCAGTAGTTGCCATCGTCAGATACAGTGTGGACGACATGATGATGATAGCATGTTACAACCAGTTCAAGGATATGTTTAAGGAGTTAACCATAGTCAGTGTTTAAAAAACAACAGCCACGATCTATAATTATCAATGCTGGCCACCGTAACTGTTACTATGAGGTAGTACTAGCCATACTCCAATATGCGGGCTAAGTGCCGATTGTTGGAGGGGTCTAACCTAATCAGTCCTAAACCACTGTTTTAGAAAACGTACGTTTTATCGACATTTTTGCATGCTAGCTAAAAAGTCAAAATGATTTGAACTTCTTCAGATAATCATTTTTTATGTCGAACAAACATACATACCAACACGCCTCTTTCCCAACGGGGTAGGCAGAGACCATTTCTTTCCACCTGCTACGATCCTGACACACACCTTGCGCCTCCTCTACTTTCATGAGTCCTTTCATACATGCTCGTGAGTTAAAGGTACTCCTGACCTGACCCTTTCTGAGAACATCTTGAACATGTCCAAGAAACATTCGTCTGGGCCTTCCCCTTGCAACAGTATACAACAGTTTCATATTAAATTGATTATGATTTTTTTAAAAAATGGTAGAATCATGATGCCTTGTAACTTTGTTATTGTTTGTTTACAAATCAAACAGCCCACATAAGTATTAAGGATCAATTATGACAAGGAGCCGTTTGCGGTCTGGTTAGGTTAATACCTGTTCTTAAGTGTCGGAGTCGGATTACATTTGTCACCTTGCTGCCATCCGACACCGACCACACACCAACGAACTTGGCCGTGATAGGTTACCTAACCTCACTCAATGCGGAATTAGTAACTAAGTCAGGAGATCAGTATTATTACTGGTCAGTTATTAGGTAGGTTAAATATTCATATTCATCCAAAGTGATGATGATGATGAAATTAATTGAATCCGCTGCGAGTCCGTGTCTTCACTCAGTTGCGCCCACTGAAAATCGGCAGCTGAGCCTTTTAGGTCCAGGCATTAGCTGAGTGTGGTCCATTCAATCTTGGACATCGTGACACTGCCGTCTAGTGGATTTTTTTGTTTATTTTTCTATTGGTAGATTTTTGTCTGTTTTAATCTTTAAGAGTGCGTATAAACCCAGCAAATTTATAAAATTCACCCGCACCCCCCTCTCTGCGAACACTATCGCCCGCCAAACCACAATACATCTCTCTCGCTCGCTCAACGCGTAGCTTCCGTAGTATACGTAAAACAATCAGATAACACAGTAGGCATTCTTCTTGTGAATACATTGCCTACATTTTAATGTACGTAATTTTACTTTGTATATAAGTTGAATGTTATGTTGTAGATAGTAGTCTCATCTTTGAAATTATTTTTAAGGATCTTTATGCAAAAGGTAAAAACAGGGCCCTAATACGTAGACTACACTGTCTTTCTGTCACCAGTTGATTTTTTCACAATAAATACTAAATACTAGCAGCCACCCGCGACTTCGTCCGCGTGGACTTAGCTGTATATAAAAAAAGATTTTCCCGCTTTTCTGTTGAAATTTTCCTGAATTTTCTTTGCTATGAACCTCACGGAGCCCGAGACCTTTCCAACGAATGCAAAACCGTGGAAATCGGTTCTTGCGTTCTGGAGTTATAGCGTCAGGAAGGAAAACCCGACTTATTTTCATATACTAAAAAAAAAATATATAAAATATATAATCAAATGTATATTTTAGAGTAAATACACAAGCGGGTTTTTTTGCGTTCTTTGTTCTATATTAGTGACGGTAATAGGTGGACGCATTTGTATATTTATAAACAAAAGCTCCCCGGTCATGATTTGACCCGGCTTTTTTTTTCGTGGGGAAATCTTCATGGATACCTCGCCGCCCGGGGGGACGACGATGTTATGTTGGACTGCTACCGACCAAAACCCCGCGGCCGCTACTACGCGCCTCAAGGCGCTTGCAGGCCGCACTGGCCCCGCAACCCCACGTGTCGCCCTTAGGGGCCTCAACGAGTGGGTGGCTAGTCCACCACACTGCCACGCCTTCTATTCGCTTCCCGGCGGTTGGACCCTACCACCAGTACTAAGCCCCCTCGCAACGATAAGGTGAGAACTCATGACGGGGTGGTTTGACTCTCCTCCACCAACTGAACACGAATTAAAGGGTCATATCCCGCCTGGCGCGATTGTCAGCGATTATAATAATAGATTTTCAATGTGTGCGTGTGCATTGGGTGAGCACCCTCTAAAAATGAATAAAAATGTTCTCACCATTTAGTTAAAGGTCTAAAACAATTGTAAATGTAATCTTGCAATTTGTAAAACGATGGAACCGAAGTTATTTAATGAAATGTGTGCTCACCCAGTTCTTACAAAGGGGCAGCCGTATCTCCGTATGTAATGACTACAAATACCAATAGTGTACTGAATTTTAGTAAAAACCTATTCTAACTAGGGTTTTAAAATTCAGTTTCACAAGATCCGTAATAAAAAAAATACAAATGATTTCTTGTGCTCACTCAATCCTCACGTTATTAAAAGGGCTGATATTTTAGCGAACTAGCAATTAAATGGCATTCATAATTTGTACTGTTTTAGTTGTATTGTCACTTTATTTTGTAACGTGTGAACACCATACCCTACCCTACTCCCTACCCTACTCTATAGAGTTCCGGACAAACAATAAATTGCGTATATCTCCTGAAGTAAATAAAAATATCAAAAACGTATAGACATGATCATTTTGTATTTTTTTTGACTAAATTTGACATGTTAACTTATTCTTCAAAGTTTAGTTACAAAGAGGTATACACGTTTTTCACTTTACGAAAATAAGAGGATTGGGTGAGCACTTTAAAAAAATATATACTCAAGAACGCGCAGTGATAGTGGTTTGTTTTATATTTTACAAAATTATGTTCATAGTCAACCAAAACAGTACAAATTATGAATGCCATTTAATTGCTAGTTCGCTAAAATATCAGCCCTTTTAATAACGTGAGGATTGGGTGAGCACAAGAAATCATTTGTATTTTTTTTTATTACGGATCTTGTGAAACTGAATTTTAAAACCCTAGTCAGAATAGATTTTTACTGAAATTCAGTACACTATTGGTATTTGTAAAGTCATTACATACGGAGATACGGCTGATCCTTTGAGAGAACTGGGTGAGCAGACATTTCATTAAATACCTTCGGTTACATCGTTTTACAAATTGCAAGATTACATTTACAATTGTTTTAGACCTTCAACTAAATGGTGAGAACATTTTTATTAATTTTTAGAGGGTGCTCACCCAATGCACACGCACATATTTTCAATTGTATCTGGTTTATAAGGCGTTGAAAGGTGAATGAAAAATTAAAATGAATGCCAAAAACATCATCTTTATTTCAAGTATGTGCATATTATACGAGGGTCATTCAATAAATACTTACTTAGCCTACAAAAAGTAAGGGAAAATTTTTGAAAAGTTGCAATTTATTTTTCAACATAGTCTCCTTTCAGTTTCAGATACACTTAGCACAGCGATGCTCAAACTTTTTTAACCCGTCCGAAAAATAGTTTTTGTCAAACTCTGCAAAAAAGGCCTCTGTGGCGGCAATGACCTCCTCATTTGATCCATATCTATTCCCGGCGAGTGTTTTTTTCAGATTAGGAAACAGGAAGAAGTCTCAAGGGGCCAACTCTGGAGAATACGGTGGATGGGGCAGCAATTCGATCAATTTGGCCATGGCAACGGCAGACGTGTGAACCGGTGCGTTGTCGTGGTGAAACAGCACGTTTTTCTTCGCCAGGTGGGGTCGTTTTTTCTTTAATTCGGCGTCGAATCAGCCCAATAAATCGGCATAGTAAAGCCCTGTTATTGTTCTACCCTTCTCGAGGTAATCGATGTAGATCAAATCTTGTGGATCCCAGAAAACGACTACTTAGAGTGCGTCGCACTGTGGGCTGATTTTCGACTTTCGTAGACTTAGGGATCACTTTTGGGAATCTTAACTTTTATTTCCTGGAATCGCTTCTAGATACATAGTTGTAGTAATATTATGGCTTAATAATGTAAGTATTTATGTTTTCGTGCATTTTTTCTCATTTGTTTGAAAAAATTGTATGGAAATACACTTTTAAACATTTTTATCTCGACTTTCGTGCGACTGCCCCTAATATCCTCTGGCATGATTAAACTCCATATTATTCTTCATTTTTTGACATATTGCATAGGGGGCGCACTCGCTAGATTTCAGGCGCAAAAAAATAAAAACTTATTTTATTTTTTTAATATTATATTTAACCGTTTAAAATTATGTACATATTAGTAAATAACATAGTAATATAAAATTACGCGAGACAAAAATTCACAATGATAAATTTAATGTAAATTCAAAAACTACAATTATTATGGTCTGTTTGATAAAAAATATACGAACTTCTATCAAAAGTGTACAGCTAATGAAGTAAAACACAACACTCTTTTTTTTTGTGTGTGCAATTAACACTATTTACATCATTTATATTCTGACTGTGAGCTATTCCTCCTAACACATTAGTACACAGTGGGGATTAAAAATGTTAATATAATGCAAATTGTCTTAAAAATTACTAATGACACGATTATATCACCAGTAATCATTAGTTTTGGCTAATTTTTGGGGTAATTAGCTAACTACCTCATTAGAAATGATGATTATATTTTCAATGAAAGAGTAAAATCTGTTCCATTAGAAATTATCTTGAGACTTAGCGGGTAGTTAGATAATTAGTTAATTATTTGGTGGGGGTAATTTTAACGGGGTTTATAAATTGACTGAATTTATTGAGTTCTTACAATTGACCTTGATTTTCCGAAGAGTAACGATCTTTCTTTACAAAATGGAGCAATCCAGGTTAATTACCAATCTAGATCTGTACGTGATTTTAAAACAATCTGGCAAGTTAAGTAACTACAGTGTTTTGCTAGATAAAGTTGTGTCTCAGTTACGTTTAAGTCTTTCCGATGAAGACTTGGACATTTTAAAGGAATTTTGTAGACGATTCAGCCAAGCTGTGACAAAAAGATGGAAGCAAGCCAAATCAAACACGGAAACCTTCAAAAGGCTATACGAGGAATGGTTGACACTTCATGTTGATTGGCCGACATGCGTTACCAATACTTTCAATACATTGGGAAGAACAACAAGTGAAACTTTAAGTGATCCACAACCGTCAACAAGTGAAAGTTTTAGTGATCCACAACCATCAACAAGTTCAGTATCCGTTTCAACATCAACTGCAACATTATGTGCACGTAAACCTTTTGATGACTTGGGTATGAAGCAAAGAAAACGAAGGGTCTCCGAACTTGAAAAGCAAGGAAACAGCAGTGAATTGGCTTACGCGACAATAAGTAAGTTGAAGAAAGATGGCGAAGAAGACTTAGCATCCGTAATCGAGTACATAATGAAAAATCGTGCAGATGCCAATAATATTTTAGAAAAAATCAAGTCGGAGAAGACTAGGGCCACCAAATTCACCCCTGATAAAGGTTTGGGTTTGTTACTGTCACTCAAATTATCTAAGTGGCAGTATATAACATTACGGGAATCTGCCATTCGAGAAGGTGTTCCAAATCTATATCCCTCCTATTATAAAATTCAGCAAGCGAAAACCGAGTGCTATCCTTTACAAGATTTTTTTACAGTGACTGATATCATAGCTAAAGTGTCTCTCCAAGCTCTTTTAGATGTTACGGTAAAGCGAATACTAAAAACTGTGCAATACCAATCGACTGACCAGACTTTAAATTTATTGTCTAAGTGGGGATTTGATGGGGCGTCAAGTCAAAGCCGATACAAGAAAAAACTTGAAGAAGGGGTAAGTGACGAAGCCATTTTTATGACTAGTTTGGTCCCGCTGAAACTAACTGCTGGTTCAGATTCAAAAGTAATATGGGAAAATCCAAAACCGTGTTCGCCCATGTACTGTCGACCCGTTCAATTTAAATTTATTAAAGAAAGTGAATTAGTGGTGCAAGAAGAATTGAGAAAAATGGAAGCAGAAATAGAATCATTAAGTCCTTCTCTTTGTGATGGTGTCCAAGTGTCACATAATTTAGTTATGACTATGATTGATGGAAAAGTGTGTACTTATTTGCCAGAAGCACGTTCAAGTGCTTCATGTTACCTGTGCCTAGCAACACCATCACAAATGAACAACTTGGACACAGTTTTGCAGAAAGAAGTTGCAACGGAGATGTACAAGTTTGGATTGTCCACATTACATGCACAGATCAACGCAATGGAGTGCCTTTTGCACATTGCGTATAGGCAAGATTTAAAGGTTTGGGCTGTGAGAGGAGAAGAAAACAAGAATATCATGTTGCAGAGAAAGAAGTCTATTCAAGACGGATTTCAGAAAGAGCTAGGTCTTCTGATAGACATAGTGAAACAGGGATCAGGGACGACCAATGACGGTAATACGGCAAGAAGGTTTTTTGAGTTCCCTGAAAAGACAGCAGCAATAACTGGTCTGGATCAAGAACTTGTACACAGGTTTGCTGTCATTCTACAGGCTGTCACGTCTAGTGAAACTATTGATGTGGACAAATTCAGGTCATATACACGGGCTACCGCAGAGCGATACGTAGAGTTATACAATTGGTACTATATGTCAGCAACTGTGCATAAGTTATTGATCCATGGAGCCGACATCATTCAAAATTCGATTGTTCCAATAGGAATTTTGTCTGAAGAGGCATCTGAAGCCCGTAACAAGGACTTTCGCAGATATAGGGAACATCATTCAAGAAAGAATACTCGAAAAAACTCAAACGAAGATATTATTAAGATGATGATCGTTAGTTCTGATCCCTATATTTCATCAACGAGGCCAAAAATGCACAATTTCAGGCATAAACAATTTCATAAAGATACGCTAGACCTCTTTATATCCGAGCCAGCAAATTCTGATGTTGAATTCTGTGATGTTAGTTGTATTAATTATAGCGACACAGAATCAGATGACTCGGATATAGAAGTCTAATGTAGAATGTTATTTACTAATGGGTACAATGTTTTGAACCGTTAAATGTGTTATTTTTTTACCTAAAATCTAGCTAGTGTGCCCACTGTATTAGGAGTGTATAAATATGATGTAAATAGTCTTAATTACACACACAAAAAAGTGTTCTGATTTATTTCAGTAGCTGTATACTTTTGATAGATGTTCGTATATTTTTTTATTATATAAGCAAAGTTATTATTACTTGTGTATGTATATATAATTTTAAGGAATTAGTCTGTTTAGTAAGATAAAGCTCCAAAAAAGTATTTAATTTGTTTTCATACGCTAGAGGAATATTTTGGTAAGAAATATTTTTTTGTTTTGTAATTTAATTATGTTTATATTTTAGAAATGTTACTTTAAGAATTACTTTTGCAGTGACCTTACAGGGTTTATGTGCGGAATTGTATTACATATCTTATTATGTACCA
This sequence comes from Udea ferrugalis, assembly GCA_950022985.1. Lineage (NCBI taxonomy): Eukaryota > Metazoa > Arthropoda > Insecta > Lepidoptera > Crambidae > Udea > Udea ferrugalis. The sequence goes on along the minus strand of OX465524.1, from coordinate 1,106,662 downwards.
CGAAATGCAATAAATTATTAAAAATAAGTGGAGTGGAGTAAGTTTTTCACTGTGATTTTTTTTCGCGCATAATTTTATAAGTATTATTATGTTATTTACTACTAGGGACATTATTTTAAACGCTTAAATATAATATTTTAAAAAAATAATAGTTTTTATTTTTTTACGCCTGAAATCTAGCGAATGCGCCCACTGTGCAATATGTCAAAAATTGAAGAAAAATATGATGAATAATCATGCCAGAGGATATTAGGGGCAGTCGCACGAAAGCCGAGATAAAAATGTTTAAAGGTATATTTCCATACAAATTTTACAAACAAATGAAAAAAAATGCACGAAAACATAAACACTCACATTATTAAGCCATAATATTACTACAACTATGTATCTAGAAGCGATTCCAGGCAAAAAAAGTTAAGATTCCCAAAACTGATCCCTAAGTCTATGAAAGTCGAAAATCAGCCTACAGTGCGTCGTCGCTTCAATGAACTGTAATTGAAAAGTTCAGCTATTTACAAAATTAAAATTAAAAAATGACACAGTAGAAAAAAAATAATGCGGAAGCCATATTTATACGGAAAGGCACAAATTACCCACTATTAGGAAAGTCATTTGCAATTAAGCATAAAAGTACTCGTAGCAAGTGGCGTTCTGAGTCAAAATATCGCTCGGCTCATGCGTTTTGTGGTTGCAGTTCTAACCACCCCACCCAAATCAACCCTTTTCCGTTCAACTGATCGGATTTATTATATATTTACAGGAGAGTGCAAAGCAGCGGCCAGGCAAAAAAGTATGCGGGAAATGGTTAATTTCGGCGTCTGTTACTTTCAAATTACTGATTTAAGACAGGATGGTTTGGAAAGTGATAACTTTATCAGAAATTATCTAACGTTATTTTTCAAATGACTATTTCCTATTCGTTATTTTTCTCATGACAGGTCTCCGCTAGTTTAAATGTTATCGATTGTACTGTAAGAATTTAGGCGGATACCTTTCTGGAGTATTCTCTTCATTCCTCGAGTAATCATTACGGTAAGTATTTTTTCTGACTGACAATAGTCTGTAGATATAGGCTGTCTATTAGGGTCTACATTTTCCAAATTCAATGTTGTTCTGTAAAATAAACACAGTACTTAGTATATTTACTCATGTCGTAGTAACTAGTTATTGTTTCAGCCAGCTTCAACTTTACTAAAAAAAATATCCCAAGATGGAAAAGCAAGTATGGATACTATTTTTAAAGAAACCTACATAGTCGACGACGCGCATGCCTCCACAACTTCATTTTGATCACACCTGTCAGATTGTGAAATATTTTGAGATGCAGCAATTCTGAAAATTAAATATTATTTGAAAATAATTTACTTACAATAAATACCTGGTGGATTGAAACAAATACCTTCGAAATCAACCTACTATTTGAAGAGACCAACTAAAGTCATGTGATTACTTAGCATATACTTTACACCATCTGTTTACGTCATCTTACTAGAGCGACTCAAATGAATTTATTTCTCTTAAAATACAATACAACATACCTTCGACAATTAGACATCCTTGCAGTTTGTAACTTTTTTAGTTCTCGTTCACTAAGTCCTTTTCTTTTTCCCCATTTCACTATTTATTTTGAAACTCGGAGCAGCTAAGAATTTGAGCGTAGTCTTCTCGTCTCAACGGAGCGATGGGTACTGATGTGTGAAATAGAAATATGTGTCAAGCTTCACAAACGTGCGACGGAAGATGACTTTTTCCGCGGAATCAAAACGTATTAAGTGCCAAAAGTGTTTAATCGTTATAAATCCAAAACTAAAAGTAATTTTAAAAAATGGCTAGACATAGCCCTTACTTATTTTTCAATATAATTATTTATAAAAAAATTGTCATCATAGTAATTGCCATGTCCAGTATAAAACGAAAAAAAGGGAAAATCAGACGTAACTTCGTGATTTTTTTTTATCGAGATAATTTAATTATTTTATGTTTTTGATCAAACACAACCCTCGAAAATATAATGAAGCGTAACATTTAATAAATTCATAAAATTTCATCTAGTATTTATCACGTACAATCAAGAAGAAGATTGGTAGTTTTGCTTTATGCGCACTCTTAATGTTGCGATTTCCGGAATGCAATGAACGTTTTTCCTTTTATCTTTTCAAATAAATGGTCGTTGAAGCAGGAAGAGTACCTACCTACTTGAGTTCCCTAACCAGGGTTACCGATAAATATAATTAATTTTATGCAATATTTTAATGTATTTTAGTTAGATTCATCTCAAACGGTTTTTGAGTGACATATTTATTTGATCACCAATTAAAATCATATCAGTATGTAGCTTTCATTATTATTCTAGCAAGTTGCACAGCCCAAACTTCCTAAATTATCTGCCTTGAGGTTGACGGTAGATGAGAACGCCTAAAGGCATGAAGTCCGTTACAGTTTTGTTTTTTTTTGTGTAGATTTTTGAAATAAAAAATATTAAAAGGACACAGCTGGATCTTGCAAAATTATGCCACCAAGTTATCCTAGCGAGGTTGCTGCAACAGCATTTCGTAGTTGCCGACGGAAGTTGGGTAACAGAGTTAAATATTACAAGTATGTCTGTTTGTCATACCAAGCTGTAAAATAGTTTGTAATATTGTATACCTAACCTACTATGTCATAGCAAGCTCTTTAGGCGCCTTTCACTCCAGCCAAGCAGGAATCCTAGCCTGTACAAAGTCGTGGCTGGGACTAGTGACCTAAGCCTGCTCTATGTTTTGACACATTGTAACCTACAGACAAACTGGAAGTTTACGGTTGTTCATTTCAATATTGCGTCGTTTCAGTTCTAACACCACGTACAACCTATATCATTTTTAGCAATTCGGAGCGGGTGGTCCTGAAAGCAAAATGACATAGGAGCAAAACGTCCGTAATTCAAAATGGCATCTGGCAATAGAGCAATACGTCCTTAGTATCAACTGACAGTAATTGAAATGGTCAAGGGAGCAAAACGTCCGCAATTAAAAAGGTGCGTCCCCATACAATGAACGGTTTTTCTTCTTGGTATGTTTACTGTATATCAATAACGGTAACAGGTAGAGTCTTACAATTTTCACAGAATATTTAGTAGTATATTAACTTACTTAATAGGGTGGTTCTACAAAAGTTGGTCAATTTTTGTGGATATTTTATATTAAGGAATGCTACGGATTCAGGTATTTAAGATAGATAATCCGATAAATATAAAATATTGTCGTACTCCAAGACAGACAGTTTAATAAGTAGTTTAGAAATTGTTTCGAATTTTCCTTTTTTTAGTACTGATAAATACACAATTACATGGAAATTATCTGTAATTTCTTAATGATCACAACAATTATAACTTCTAATGAAACGAATGGAAATAGGTATATAACGATTTGATTTGATATGATTGGCGACTGATGTGGTGTGATGGTTGAGAAGTGGACTATTGCGCCAGGGGCCACGGGTTCGATCCCCGCAATTTGTTTTTTCATTTTTGGTGCATTTTTACGTCATGTTGAAAAAAAAACTAAAATCCATAATTATCAAACATACTCATAGTTTCGTACTCTTTATCAAAAAAATAATTTTTGCCTATGATAATATTTCGCGAAAAAAACTTGCATAATCATCTTTAATACGACTTAGGAAACATTGTGTTCTTCCTTCCTGGTATGTTCTGCAGCGCTGATCGTAATTTTAACAGACAACCACTTGATTGCGCAGTTTTGGGATTGGTTTTGAGGCTCTAGAGTGATGTTTCGGGGACTCGCAGTCGCAGCAACGCCCAGGTCTCGCAGTTGATGTTGTATTTTAGCATATTTTGTTGAAACAATTAAAATACTGTCAACGGCAATTTTGTTCAAAAATGAGTGGCTGTGCAGTTTGGAACCATTTGGATAAGGATTAATATCATATTTATTGAAAAACCTTCGTAAAAAAACTATTATTATTATTATAAGCCTGCGCTATCCCACTGCTGGGCAAAGGCCTCCCTACCCCTCTTCCAAAGAGTGCGGTCTAGAGCCATGCTGAACCAGCCATGCAAATGCGAGTCTAACTCGTCCCGCCATCGCCTTTTTGGTCTGCCGCGAGGTCGTTTTTTGCCTTGAGGCACCCACTCGGTCGCTCTCTTAGCCCACTGCTCATCCTGCATGCGGCAGACATGTCCAGCCCAATCCCATTTTAGCTGAGCGGCCTTTTGGGAGACATCGGTAACTCGGGTTTTGGAGCGTATTGTTGTGTTGCGTATGCGGTAAGAGTATTACTGTAGAGTAATTAACTTTTTCTAGATTTTAAGGGAACAATTTCGAGTAACAAATTTTTGCGTAACTATCACCTTTCAAGTACACAGCCAGTGCACGCGGCTAAAGTAAAAAAAATATATTTATATATTTGTTATTCTTGCTAGTGGAGATAACAAACGAGTAGTTCCTGAGATAAGTTCAAACGAACAAACAAACTCTTTCACTTCATAATTTTGTGTTATGTATAGATTTCATGTAATCAAAATGTCAATTGCAGACGGTTTGTTTTTAAAAGTCTCCGAATAGGTTTTATTTACCGATACAGCTAAAAAAGGTTCATAAGCGTTAAGGACGTCTTGCTCGCATGACATTTTCAATTAGTGACGTTTTACTTCGAAATCTTTTTCAATTGCGGACCATTTGCTCCCATGACTTACTGCGTTATGGTCGTTTCATACAAGAGGACGTTTTGCTTTCAGGACCAACCGCTCCGAATTGATTTTTAGAATCAGAATCAGAATCAGAATTTATTTGCAATAAAAGTGGTTACAAAGATCTTAATTAATTATACAGTTCCGTCACAATTAGCTTCTTAATCTAAAGCATGCAAATATTAATTTAACAATTTTATGTCACTTAATTCAATTTAATATTCTCATGTCACAAATTAATTAATTCCTCAACACTATAAAACAATTTGTCCATTAGCCAGTTAGTCACCATTTTCTTAAATCTAGGCAATTTAAGAGATTTTAACTCCGCCGGTAAGGCGTTAAATACTTTAATGCACATGGCATGCGTTTGTTTTTTGTACAGCGTGGTCTTAGGTGGAGTATCAAATACCAATCTGTCAGGATTACGCGTATTTCTGGGATATATATCCCGTGCACTTTTAAAATACTGAGGATACATTTTTACAAAACAAACGAGCTCTAGTATGTACATGCACGGCAATGGCAAAACATTCAATTCCTTAAAAAAGGTTTTGCATGAAAAAAAAGGAGGAATACCACAGATTGCACGTATACATTTTTTTTGGGCAATGAAAACCTTATTTATGTCGCATGAATTACCCCAAATCAACAATCCGTACCTTAAAATCGACGACACGTGACCATGATAAGCCATGAGAGTAGTCGATAGGGCACAGGTCTGTCTTAATCTGGCAAGGACATACACGAACCTATTGAGTTTACTACATACATACTGAATATGAGCCTTCCAATTCAAGAACTTATCGATCATTATCCCTAGAAACCTTGTGTTCTGTTCCTCGTTTATGCCAAGGTCAAGCTCAAAAGTTCTACTACCGTAACTTTGGAATTGTATGTAGTTTGTTTTACTAAGATTCACGTGCAAATTGTTACCGTTAAGCCACGTCACCACTGAATCGATCGCATCCTTTACTTCTTCCTCATAAGTTACCAGGTCTTTCTCGAAATTGATGACAACCGAAATGTCGTCGGCAAACAAAGTACATTTGTGTTTAGTTACGTCTGGTAAATCATTAATATAGATCAGGAACAATAGGGGTCCCAAAACACTCCCTTGTGGGACGCCACACGCGTTAACCCTAGAAACGGATCTGCACGCAGACAAAACGGATTTTTCATTAAAATTTGCAATTTCAACGTATTGGCTCCGATCTTGGAGATATGACTTAACCCAATTTAAAGCCGGTCCACGGATTCCAAGATTATTTAACTTGACTAGTAACACTTCATGCAAGACGAAATCGAAGGCCCGTGACATATCAAAAAAGACAACACTGCTGAGTTTTTTGTTGTTAATATTCTCAGCCACCTCCCTAACCAAGTTATAGATGGCCAGCACGGTAGATTTACCATTTTGGAAACCAAATTGCTCCTTCTTAATCACTTCAAAGCTTACAGCAAATGACATAATTCTCCTGTGCATGGCCTTTTCAAAAATCTTAGACAAGACAGGTATAAGGGTGATTGGCCTATAATTACTCATGTCAAGTTTATTACCTTTTTTATGTAAGGGCCTGACAACTGACGTTTTGAGTTTATTCGGAAACAGTCCCTGGGCAAAGGAGAGGTTAATTAGATACGTTAAAACTGGGGCTAAAATTGAGCTGCAATATTTAACAACTGTTGTACTATATTCATCATATCCTTCGGCTTTAGTATTATTTAAGGATTGAATTATATTATAAACCTCATTATTGTCACACGGTCTCAGAAACATTGTGTTTGCTATGATTAATTTATTAGTATTTTTAATGTCACTTTGTTTATTAGAATTAGTTAGATTTATAAAATAATTATTAAATTCATTTGCTATGTCAATTGGGTCCTTAACACATTTATGCCCAATATTTAATTCATTTATTAGCCCATGACTGGGTTCACCATGTCCCTGATCATTAATCAGTTTCCATGATGCACGACATTTACTTTTTGCGTTATTCAAGAATTTATCATTTTGTATTTTTTGGGATACGCATAAACATCGACGAAGCATCCTCGAGTAGCATTGATATTTATTCTTGTTAGCCTGAGTCTTATTCTTATAAAAGTGGTGTCGAAGAAATCTTTTCTTTTTGCAACTGATTTTTATTCCTTTCGTTATCCATTTAGGCCCTCTGTATTTAGTTGTTAATTTTATTTTTCTAAGAGGAAAACACAGTTTGTAGAACAAATCGAAAAGCTCGTAAAATGAGTCCATGGCCATATCTATGTTTGACTGGTTATCATATATTTCTGTAAAAGACAACTGGGAAAGACACTGACGAAACTTTTCCATATTCTCAGCGCTATAGTCTCTTTTAACAACAAAGTACGTAGACGGAATGGTAGAAAATCCTTTAGCCACTGGTATGTACAGCATTTGTGCTGTGTTATGGTCTGATAGGTTAAGTTCTATGAGTTTACCAAACGCGCCCTTGACATTGCTAAGTAGATGGTCTATGCAAGTCCGTTGTCTTGTAGGTTCTGTTATGTGGAGTGTTAAGTTGTAATTTTTTGCTAGGTTTTCGAGATCGACAGTGGCGCTATTCTTATGGAGAGTATTAATATTGAGATCCCCGGCCAAGACTATTTTATATTTTGGATGTTTTTTTGTAATAGTAAACAGCAATGAGTCAAGTTTTGATAAGAACAACTTTAGCAACTTTTCAGGAAAGACAAAAAACCGATTTGATCTACCTACGTACTGTTTTCATAGAATGTGGGTATAGAGCTGTTACTTTTTCGTTATTTTAAGGGATTCTATTGGTCGTACCTAGATTCTGATTGGACTAAACGACGCGTCTTTAGATGCTTTAGCGAATGGCATCAAAATGTTAAAACCGCCTAAAAATTACATACGTGATGTTAGAACTTCAACAAGGATTGGTAGGTATTCCTGATTTTGTAGAAAATAAGCAATTAAATACCACAAGGCATTATTCCACACATAATAACTTGTGTTAAGGGATACAACGGATAAATATACTTAAACACTTCTTTTGTAAATTGTTGTTATACCTACATAGTAAAAACATCCATACCAATACAAAAAGCTATGTTTACTTTGCGGAGATCAAACCCGCGATCTCTAGTGTATAGTAGCTAACTTTTGAACCATTCTGGTTGGTGACCGTGTGGTTGAAAATACTTGGTCGTGGTTTGAATATAAGGTCAAAGCATTGTTCTAGATTTTTTCGTTGTTCCCATTTAGGTATATTTTAAAATGTTTCTATTTCTCAAATTTCTATGTACTGTCGGGATTATTGAGCAGATGATCATTGCATGTTTTCTGTGCATTCAGAGCATGAATATTGTAATATAATATCAGGTCGCATTGAATTTATCTATCGCTCGTAGAAAGAGCTCCAACTAGGCTGTTAACTAATCGTGATTATCTAAATAAAACGTGTTACAAAAGTAGGTACCTATGTAATTTATAATGCGTACTATCAAACAAACAAATTATTCGGAAGCGTTCGGCGCTATCGCGACCTCTGCCAAGGGCGTTCACCTAACACTGACACCTGATTGCATCTACTCACGTAACTACTTGCGCAAACGCATCGCACCAAATATGTACAGTCAGCATCAAAACCACGTGAGTGTCCAGTAAAAAGGTCTCCAAAAAAAAGAAAAGAAAAAAAAAGAAAAGAAAATCTTAGTATACAACGATAGAATAGTAGGTATGTTGTTGTAAGGGACACTCAAATTTAAAATATTGAATGACTTTTAACCTGTAAGTAGTAATAGTTACTTGCATTTCTCTAATATTTTAATAGATATTATATTTGATTACTTTAAGAGGGATGAAAGAGTGGTCCAATATGTCGGAAGTTTATATGAAAAATCCACCTTAACACCTATTATTTAAAATTATGTTTCTTATGTTTTAGATTCATATGACGCTGCAAACGACATTCGACTCTGTGACTATAGTATGACAAACTGCATTATTTTCTCTTACCATCAAATAACTTTCCGACACCGGTGGTTGAGTCAAATTATGTTTGTATACTGTGTATTTATTTATTATTTCTATTATAGTATTCAAGTCTATTTTTAAATGTATTTTTGTTTGTTTGATTAAGTTCTTGACGATAAAGATATTTCTGATTCTGATTCAATCTCTTTTCGACCATTCTGTTAACCCATTATTTTAATGCTGACTGTACATGCAATAAGATGCACACAATATGAATCCGTCGAGATGGCTGCAACTGTGAGATGCAAGACCATTGACTCTGTGAATAGGCTTTGATGAGCATCGCCCATAATAGAGGAACGTTATTGAGGCGAATAGAACGCAGCTCTACAACTTACAAAGAGCTGTTAGGGAATTAATTTGACACGATTCATAAGATTATTTGGTTTTTGAGTTTTGAAAATTAATTCCAATCCTGAATGAATAATTCCAAGACTACATAAATTTAGAACTAATTTGCTAATAATAAAATGAACATTACATAAATGCCCTCACGACCATTTCCCAAACGGGGTACTTAGTCAGAGGCACTGTTGCCATCATTGCGAACGGAACACTCAGGAGCTCATTTCACAAAGGGAGTTTCATCAGTAGAGTTTATCTGTCCATTTCAGTTCTATTGACATTTTACGGGACAGCATTAGCTTGAGTGCTTGCTAACCGTTGATTGACGTTTGTAAATTCGCTGGGTTAGACCAATAAAAACAATCTTTTCTGATGTTCATGTGCCCTCGAACATTTGTAGGTACTGCATGATGATCGTGTGGCAACAAGGCGCATACAAACTCCTTGTGTGTGCCTGGCCACTACTAAAATTTGACGCGCGCAAAGAAAGAAAAAGAGATACATTCTGTCACATTGAAATAAATGAACGTTTCTGCAATATGTAATTGTTTCGCACTTTTAAATCTACTATATAAAAATAAGTCGGGTTTTCCTTCCTGACGCTATAACTCTAGAACGCACGAACCTATTTCCACAGTTTTGCATTCGTTGGAAAGGTCTCGGGCTCTGTGAGGTTTATAGCAAAGAAAATTCAGGAAAATTTCAACAGGAAAACGGGAAAACCTTTTTACAACTAAGTCTGCGCGGACGAAGTCGCGGGCGGCTGCTAGTAATGTAATGTAAATAGTTAATTTTAATTCATATTGTACATATTTGCATATTACAAGTTTTTTTTTATATTGGAGGAAAATGCAGTTTGATTTTCCCCAAAATCGAAACTGCTACCTTTTGCGTTGAAGTTGTTTAGTGGCATTGTTATTCAACAAATACTACAAAACTGGCAAATTATTCGTAGGCCCTTCAATACCTACTGCCTTCAGAAAAAAACTTCCTCCTTTTACCACCATCACCAACAAATTAATTAAAATTCGCTTAATCTCCAGTCTTTTTTATCTCCACGGAAATGTAATTACATCCGCGACTAAAATACTAAATCCTACTAATATTATAAAGGCGAAAGTTTGTATGTGTGGATGTACCGTGTTGCTATTTCACGTAAAAACTACTGAATGGATTTTAATGAAATAGCGGACGTAGTGACTTCGTAGCGTATACATCTGATACGCACATAGGGTACAATTTATAAACAAATATTACTTTTTGTTTTTCAACTCAAGTCCACGCGGAAGAAATTGCGTGGGGCCGCTGGTCTAAAATAAATGAAGCTAGAAATTACTTATTAAGTTGTTGATATGTATTAATTCCCCTCAGGCAAAATTGACTACACAATAAAACCTCAAATTAAGCCCAGATTGTTGCAGATAATTCGCAAGGTCTAATGAACTCAGCTAAGGCCAGTTCGAGATGTTACATAACAATAGTTTAATTTAAATCAGTGTCCGGTGTGTTCCGGGGTTTACGAAGAAGGTTGCAACTTTGCCGTACAGATACAATTAACCTTTTTCTATTATAATATTTTGACTTCGTGTTTACCTTTTTTTGGAGGGAACCTTTTAGTGCGTTATTTGAAGACGAACTTAAAACTAAATCAACACTTGCAGTTTTGGTTTAGCGTTTGACGTGTCTTGTTACTAGAATGTTGACAGCAACGAGAAAAAAAGAGACCAAACGTCACAGTAGTTAAAGTTATGCTGTAGATCTGATTGAATTCCTCTGACTAATAGGGAAAGCTTCAGATGAGATTGACCAGCTAAGTGGTAATTGTATTGCTGTGTCAACTTCTTCACTGAGATCTCATGACTACTTCCTATCTGGTGAAGTGACGTCAACTTGTAAGGCGCAATCACGGACGTAAGAGAAAGACGGAGAGAAAATCACATTAAAAAAATGTGAGGGATGCAAGGGTGCTACAATTTTGTTTGTTGTACACGACCTGCTACACTCACAATAGGTGCTACAAACTACGCCATTTTACTCCGTGTGACAGCGCCAAAGACACGTGCTAGTCACGCACACACCTAAACTGGCAGCTGATAATATACTTCACTCATGATTAGACGAGGTCACGGGGTGACGTCCGTTTTGCTTTTACGTCGGTGGGCGCAATAAAAAAATAAACGTGTCTTAACTTGAACCTATCGCTGATGTGGATCAAACAGCCTCCAAGCTCCAGTAGGACTGAACTAATTTATCGGTTTCATCTTAAACCTATATAATAATCTTAACGTTGCAAATGAAAGATTATTATAAGAGCAAGTCCAAAAAGTATTTACTTAGAAAAATTGGCCGAGCAACCCGTTTTGCTGAAAGAAATGTACAAAGAAGATTAATTGTAAAGTGCGACTTACCAATAAGTAAATTAGCGCTATAATCGCTCTCCGACTTGGAGCAGTTGACCATGTACCAGTGGTCGCAGATGAGCATCCGCTGCTGGAACAGTGTAGTGTTGGGGCACGTGTAGCTGAACTGCCTCCCGAGCCCATCACACATGTGGTACACCTGGAGAAGACAGTAAAAGATGTAGAAACTTGTAAGTAAAAGATCCATGAAGTTCAGAAAACCAGAAAAAGACTTTTGGTAGTCTTGGCACCAGGCAGGAATCGAACCCTCATCTTTCGCAAACTGGGCGACTGCACTAACCACTGTGCTACCGCGACCATAAACAGACCGGCTGAATCTTTCTGGTATATTTTACCCTATGAGCTAGGGTGATTTCATCAATGTTAAAGGTATCAACAGTTGGAAGAAAGAGAGTGAACAGCCATTTGTTAGGCCGGTTTGTACTACCTTAGGCCACATCATCACTTACGATCAGGTGAGATTGTGGTCGAATGCGCGCCTGAGTTTGAAAAAAGTGTAATAAGAGCGAGATGTATGTCAAGATTGTAGCAAGTGCAAAGATCTGGTCTTTTCATGACCCGTGAGGAAATAGGAGTAATAATTAGTTTCTAAATTGAAAAGGGAAGACAGGAACAGCTGCAACACAATGTACATGAAATACGGTGTATAACGCCACTGAGTAAGCCACTGACTTGTAAGTACATGTGGAACGTAGCCTTTTGAGACATTTTTTCATGTAAATAGTCTGGACAAGAGAATAAGCACCTTCTCCTCTTAAATGTTTAAATAGTCTATCTACAAAAGAAACAGCTTAATCCCTAAAATCAACACACTTTGCCTAGCTGAAATATTCCATAAACGCTACAATAAACAAAAGCAAACTTAATCAGAAATAGGAAGTGTAAAAATAATTAAAGATCTTAATTAAAATCAACAAACTTCCGACCTGACGAACGAGGAAGAATCTAAAGGAACTATTTAAAGAATCCGTTAAAATCGTGCTTCAATTTCGTCGATTGTATTCAACACCATCGCTTTGTAAACAAAATGTAATTATGCGTATTTAATTGAAACAAAAAATGTATTAAAATAATAGAATAGCTTAATTACACTAGATGTTATTTACCCATCATGAAGTATCGCTCTATCAATCATACTGCCATTCAAAGCGTTAGAGGTATTCATTCATAGATACATAGCGATATTTGTTGCTAGTTACGTGAATGACCTAGATATTGCCGTGATATTTTATACTAGCGACCCGCCCCGGCTTCGCACGGGTGCAATGGGATGTTATTATACATATTAATCTTCCTGTTAAATTATAAAACCGAATCAAAATACCAACTGTTTTATACTATTTAATGAGGAATATAAAATCTCCTTATTTATTTAGTAAACGCAGCTATAACTTTCAATACTAACGGTACAATACTTTTTAGGTTGCAATAAAAAGTGCTAGACTGGTATCCACAAGGATGTTTGTACACAGCATGCCTTAGAAGTATTACATCCGTTTTTAGGTAGTAAAAATACTAACACAATGTAATTGACTTTCAGAAACAACTAATAAAAATTGAAAATCACCTTCTAGGAGTGATGGATGCGTCATTCATGCGAATTATACTTATATTAGCGCCAACCGCAAACTCGGCGGTAACATCATACTGAAGCGCTTTATTAGCTTCATTATAGCAAAAAAGCGGCAAAAACTACCACTACCACTACGATTTACACGCGTCGTTTAACATAAATACCGACCATAATGATACCAAAACAGGTACTCGCACTAACGTTTAAAAAGGCATGTTGTTTGGTAAATGTGATCATGAGTACAGTAAACAGAGTACAGTAAAATATCTACATACAAATGTGCCGATTTCGGTTCGGCACGCGATTTCACGCACACGCTAGAAAACAATATGGGGGAATAAGGTGCCGGCAGTACGTACGGGCTGTGCCGCGTGTCTGTGAGCACGCTAGGCTAATAACTCGGCGGGCGGCCTTAGATAACCTACTGTTATGTTTACTGTGGTAACGATAACGACCAACGATAAATTCTACCTCCTGATGACTGTGGACGATCTGGTAACTCCTAAACTTCTAAAATTTAATTAACGATGATTTAAGCTCAAACATAATCCTCCTGATTTCAAGTTAAGATTAGTTTAATAGTGTTACTCAGAATTTAAAGTGATTTGTTCCGTGTTTGCACTTGACACACGAAATTTCAATGCAAAAGTAAATTGTTAAGTCTTTTCTATTGCGCTACGAATACAATACCGAAAACATTCTATTGTATTAAATTGAGATTATGACGCGTTTCCGTAAAAAAATCTCTGATAGACATAGACAGGAGATTGGAGTAGTAAGGGGTTTGAAGGGTTTTACCCCGGCGTCATGGGGGTTAAAAACTGTAACACGGACGTGGGGGTTGGGTCTATTTGACCCTGGTAAGATATGTAAATATTTTAGTCTCCAGTTGAAAGAAAAGGTTTTTATTATTACCAGCATTCATTTAGAGTTATAAGGGTTATCCAACACTAAAAAAAATATGAAATATATAATTTTTATCATGGAAACGAGACTTTGAAAAAAAATATATATATTCTATAAAAACCGCTCAAATATGTCTTTTGCACTAACAAACTAAATAAAAAAGGTTTAAACTACAATAAAGAAGAAGTAATACAAATAAAATAAAAATATAAAAAAAACTCATTTTGTATGGAAAAAATGGGGTGAAATTGTTACACCGAGTACAGGCATGGGTCTAAATTACCCATTTTCAGGTTACGGCACTTATAGCTCCAAACTCAGGCGTTTTCTGACTTATTTCAGGGCACAAACGTGTGAAGTGATTCATTAACTCCAGCTATAGGAAATAACAGCAATGTCGGGTGAATAGTATAAAAATTATAGAAATTCTAAAAACGGCCGGGTATCTTAGACCCAACCCCCATGACGCCGGGTTAATTTCAGCTTTATCTTTTTGAAAGATTTATTGGACAGCGTCCTCTCTATCATATTTTGATGGTAAAGTCACTTTCTATGCTAATTGACGAGCAGTTAGTCGAAGGTGCGAATTTCACAGCTTTTTCGGGCAATGGGTTGATCAACCCTCAACATTCACAACACCATTAAAAAATGGCTTTTATGCCAGCAAAATAAGGTGTCCTTATGTAAAGGTTGATGTGAAGGCCTCTGTACCTAAGGGTACCCCACCAATGGCAACCGGGCGTAAATAATGTGGATTGTAGTGGCCGTTACGCGGTTTAAAAAAAATGATTAAAGATAGTTGCAGAACTGAATAATGAAAAAGTTAATCAAAACATTTGGACCTGTACTATGTAGCACACAATAATTCCACAACCACTCAGTTGCCTAACCCTCCACCTGTCTGCATCTCCTGAATAGAACACTTGAAGCGCGATGCAAGTGCCGAGGCGTCTAACCGCTGCACTGCAATTACATTGAGAAACGTTTGTCACGTTGTCCATTCATTGAATACACCCACAAATATCGTTACTACATCTTCAATCTAATCTGCGGATCAAGGTGTTAGCTGTAGTAAACGTATAATTAAAAGTAAGGTTGCGTCGCTTTTTTGTACACGAATTAACAATGAATCACTTTAGATATTTTAGAGATGAGTAATCGATTTGTGTAGACTAATGTATACAACGTCGTAGTGTTTACATTTTTTATGCACTACAATATTGGTGACTCCTTCCGGGTGGAATGAATTGAAGCTTTACTCCGAAACCATTTTTATAAGCTCAAGAAAATGCCTTTCTGCCTGTGCATGTATTTCCGGAAGAATATAACTTGGGTCTCTTCAAGAAAAGAGTGAATAGGCACTTGCTGGGCAGACATGTACCACCATCGACCACATCATCACTTACCATCAGGTGAGATTGTGGTCAAATGACTGCCTAGTTGCAATAAAAAAAAAGAAAGATTCCCTTTTAATCCCAAGGGTTTATTGGTGAAAATTACTAAGCAATGTTCAAAGTAAATAAAAATGTCCTTTGTTCTATTTTATTTTGAGGGATTTTCAGTCTCATACTTCTAATTATTTACTTTTCTTCACACTGTAGGTTTGTTTATACCAAATCTCAGGTTTAAAACAGAAGCACATACTTGACAATATTGTCATAGGTGGTTGCTATATTTTTTGAACTGGAGAAACTTTAATCTGTGCTTAAGCTGCCATAATTTCATAATTTCTTTATTACTCTTCGCAACAAAATCGTTTATTAACTACACAATAGTAAAGTAATTATTCCACGGACACAGAGACACCTTGTGTACAGAGGCACTCACATCAACCTTTACATAGGGGCACCTTATGCTGCTGACGTAAGACCCATTTTGCAATGGTAGAGGAAAGGGTGATGTGGGCGCCTCTGTACGTGTACACGAATTTCTGCAAATAATAATAATAATAATAATTAATAATTTTATTTATTTCAGGCAACAAATTACATTGATAGATCTTAAATAACATAATCGGCCCATATTATAAATACCTTAAAGACTAACATACATACTAAATATAAAACTAAAACATATTTACTTATTTAACACTTTATAGTAGACGGCGAAGTGCGACGCAATATGGTGTCCGGTAACCGGCCGCGGAAGCGCCGATATGCGACACCTTTCGGCCAAAAATCTTCCTTCATGAAAGTCGCCAGACGTTCAGTCGGAACCGACACAACAAATGAATTGAAATTCACGTTGTGACGGGATTCCAACTGTGCGACCCTCATCTTGAGATTGGTCTTAACACACATATACTCCACAATATCTTCTGACTTCGTGGAGTAGTGTAAACGGGACACATACAATAGCGTTGTTGGTACAGCTGGCCGCAAAAGATGGTTGTGTCCAGTCGGGCCGGTGCCACAGAGATTACGTCTAGGGAGTTTCTTCTTCTTCTCTACCAGGATGAAACCCTCCTTATCGCAACGTTGATCCCGTGGACCCGCCGGCGTAGCAGCGTGGATGACATCCTGGCTACTCTTCTTCTTCCTCTTCCCAACAGCCTGTCGCCGCTGAGGTTGCGGAGTGGTGGTGACGGGTCGGCTGGCGGCAGCAGCTGCGTAAGCACGTTGAGGAGTCGACGTGCAGTCGCGTGACGTCTCCGGCGGGGCGGAGGGCGGGGCAGCGGGGCGCGGTGCATCGCTCACGGTGTCAGTGGCCGGTGACGCACTTATGTGCGCCGACTCCAAACTGCAGACGGATGCATTTTGCGCTCCGCGACGAGTGGTCACGTTAGACGCCTCAGGTGACCTACATACCGCGGCAGCGCTACTTAATAACTCTACCTGGGCACGTAGTTCACTGATGGTGTTGTCAGAGGCTTCCAACTTGCCCACGACTTCAGCTAGGGTAGCTTTCAGGGAGTTGATGTCCTTCAACAGCCTAGTTACATCGACATGGTCGAAGTTGACGGGGGGCAGCTTGTGCAGCTCCTTCGCGACGAAAGAAGGTACATCATCCGGATCGGTCTCCTTAAGCAGGGTGATGATGTCCTGCACGCTCTTTTCGGCAAATATAATTATTTGTTACCTTGCGTGCGCATGATTAGTTATTTAATTGTATTATGCTTGACTATAATTGGTTCTATTATTTAAGAAAATGTTCGATAATAATGCATTATTACTTCATTAAATATTAAAGACTTCGTAAAGTCGGAAGATTAAGATGTCAGTATGATTATAAAATTGAGCTGCGCGTGGGCAAGGTGTTTCTTTGTATTTTTATTCATATTTTTATTGACCTGTAAAGTTTTTTATAAGAATATTGAGTTGAATGTTGAGTTTTGTGACAAAGGCTTTGCAGTGAGGTTAACACTTTAATAACAGCAGATTTCAGTTCTTAAAATTCATATACGAGATAAAAGTTTTCAAAGACACATTAATTCAGACGAACAGTTAAATCAATTAAAGAAATTTATAATTTTTCTGCCAACATTTGCTTCTACTTTCCACTGATGGTAACATTCATCTATCAGGTGGAGCCTTACACCCAGCACGTGGAATCACTACTGTTTATAAGACAGGTGTAACTAGGCTATTCTTCAGTTCAAAATAATGACTTATTACATACATAAACAAACAAAACTTGAGACTTATTACTAAACCGTAACACGCGCAGGCGTCACCTCAACTATGATGTGGCGCGAGACGTACAACTCATGGACTCAGTGCAATTTATTAGAGAGGTGTAATACGATATTCGTATTACTTATAAATATTGCTGTCAGATGTTAATAAGCTTTTTTTTACAGGTGGAATCCCTTTATGGGCTTCCCGCCCTCCGGGGGAAGGGCATGTGAGGCTCGCCTGCCGTAAGGCCTCAGGTGCTACTCACTAAGCCCAGTGACCTGCTTCAGCGCGTGGCAGAGGTCCCCGTGATCTCTGGTCAAGAACTAGGTGCCGGTGGACCCCTGGCGCGCTATGCTGGCTGGCATAGTCAGCATAGCAAGAGTTATACCTCCCCTCTACACCCGCCGGTGTGTACGGCGGTGTGAGGTCGCTCTAATACCGCCGCACTTCCTCGGGGCCACTTGGAATGGAACCACACAGCCCCCGCCGTGTGAGATGTTATTAAGCTGCCCTAAGGCCATCGAACATTCTTAGCGGCTGACATCTAGCGACATCAGCCGGGACCAACTGTATAACGTGTCTTACAAAGTACATAAATAGAAGATGATCTAAAAATATATAATTGAGATTGCAGTGGTCACCCATAAAACCACCTATTAACTGACACCACTCCGAATACCTAGTTTATAATAATTGAGTAAAACATAAAATCGTGTGTGACCGCACGCAGAAGCTAAAGTAATAAATTACATAAATCCCAGTCAATTATGATAAACAATACCGATACGTGATGAACGTGACCGGCACAAATCATCACACTTCCACTTTGATTGACAGGTTAACAATCCTGCTTTTAATCAACCTTAATCCTAACAAGATAAAGTCTTAAATATGCCGACAAAATGAACCGCTTTTGACGTTGTATTTTGAAGACCTTTTGTCTAAAGATCAGAATTCACCAACGTCATAAAAAAAGATGTGGAATGTGGCCTATAGATGGATCTAACTCATGCAGGAATCCGTTTAAATCTTATCTTGGTCTATTAGGTACATACATCCTCATTCCTGACGCAAACTCGGGTCAAATTCATATTCATGACTTTCAAAATAAGTATTTTACGCCTATTGTTTGAAAGAGAAATAATTTGGCTATTATTTTTTATAATGTTGCCAAATAAATCACGATTAATAGATTTAGGTAGTCGTTACATCAAAAGTGTAAATAATATGTGAGCAATGACCATCTGCGAGTACAGATATAAAAAAATACGGTTCCAAAAGGATGGAATGCAATAGAATGAAATAATAAAACTTTAGTTTTCTTGAAATGTTTTACATACATATTATCTTAACATCCATTCAAAACATATTCAGAAGCCCTCAGTTCGCCATATGAACTTGAACCTAACGCTTTAAGCGACTTATCCATTTTACTTGAGGTTTTTAAAAGTACTTACGATCAAAGCTGCAAGTTGTAATAAAAAATGAAATAAATAAATATCACTTGTCATAATTAATACGAAGTGAGTGTGTGGACTGTATCCATGGATTCCTGCAGACCACTATTTGGAAAAATAAAACCTATTAACTTTGCCACCCATGTATATTTTTTGAGTTTGTTGCCTTTCAAACAATTCAAATGTGTCATATTCAATTTGTTGGCTGAAAACAATTGTTGTTATTCTTGTTGGTATTTCTTCTTGAGGTAGGCAGAGACATACGAGTATATCTTCCAATATCAATAATCATAATCATACATGCATGATACGTGAGATTGTGGTACTCATAATTTGACCCTTCCTGAAACATTTTGAACTTGTCTAGGTTCCTTCATCATTACGTAATTCCGCGGCGCACAACCGGTTGGTGGGGGCCAGTAACCCGAGGCTGATCCCCCCCTGTGCGTCGCGGCCCGGCGGGGCCGTACCGAAGGTTACGGCAGCGGAGCCGCCCTTTGGGTGGCTCGTGGTTGCGGGCCCAGTAGGGCCTGCGTACGGTGGCCAGCTAGCGCGTGGTACGGGGGTGCCGCCGTCAGCATTGCACGGGTTTCACCGCTGCCTGGTAGGGACGGCTTGACATCCTCGGCTGTCCCTTCTGGCCTCCCCTCACGCGGGGGGGGTCGCTTCCGGCCCGCCGTGCAGGCGGGCTCCGTCCGGGGGAACGCGTAACAGGCAGGCGCTATTCACCGTGTTCCCCCACTAACGGACGATTAGAGGGAGTAGTAGGGGTTTTAGTCGGTAGGGCCACTGGTATACCATCTGTCCAGTGGTGAGTCCGACATAACCCGTCCGTCCCCCGGTGGACGGGTATGCGTAAGGCATTTCCCCTACTTAAAAAAAAAAAAAAAAAACATTACGTAATTCTAAATGTATCAGAATAATTATTTATTAATTCCTAATTCAAACACGTCTCTCTTTAAAAACGATAAATCTCCCATTCATTCCTAAGTAAAGGCCAACGGACCAACATTCAAGAAGACACGCATAGTCAGTCTCAAATTAGCCAGACCTCACGACGGTATGCTAATATGGAGTATTATGGATGTTCTAGATTCCGTTATGATAATTTTATTCTATACTATATTAAGGCGAATAGCCTTGAGCTTAGAATTACTGTTTCACATTAGCTACTCACAGTCACATATTATATCACATGAAAAAAAATTGGTGCATGGCGGATCGAAATAGTAGCGAGTTACCCATGAAGGGTAAGTTGAGATATTTTCTACGTCAATAGCAGCAATTTCTTACTTTCATACAAATAAAAAAAATATTGGACATTCCACACAGTGCTGCTTAGCCCCAAACTGATCAAAGCCTGAACTATGGGATGCCTGAACAACGAAATAAGAATTCATGTTTAAATACTTAAATTACTTTTCTGCTAACACAAACATTCATGGCAGTTGTCTCAGTCTGCCTCCCCGTAGGGGACGAGGGATGATGGTATATGTTTGTCTATGATTGACAAGTTCAAGCATGCAGAAATATTTCTACAGCGCGGATATCGAACCCACGGCTTCTGGTATCGTAGCCAAGTTCTTAACCATCACACTAAATCGGCCCCATTTACAATACAAGTTTTATGTTGTTTTGACTGCCTTACATGCAAAAATGTACATAAAATATCTAATGGAGCATTTGAAGCTTTAATTATTTCACGGGTTTCACCCCCTTAGTGACCTTTCAATCAGTTTCTGACAGAGGCAGATGGCGACAAATAGTTCGCGGCAAAGTACTCCATTAGGATGATCACGACCACCCTCAGTATTGAGGAAAAAAACGCGAGGAGGAGAAGGGATTCACCAATTAAACTCCTTGAACTTAAACGCCTTTTAAACTTATTTAATGAAATACATTTTAAATAATTACTTCTTTATTTATTCAAATAATTATGAATTCATAAAAACTGTTCCGGTTTTAATTATTGGAATCTATTCATCATCATCATCATACATCATAAAATTCAGGTTTAAAAAAATCTAATAACTCGTCCCATTAAATCACGCAAATTCAGGGATTGGCAAAAATTGTAAAACAAATAATTTTACATATTTTTTGCGAAAAATTTTGGTTTTAGTTAATTGGACCAGTTTTTTGAATTATTCATGCAGATGACTGTACATTCATTAGACGCTTGTCAATGGCCTTGAGATGTTCTAAATAGGCTATCTAGAATATAAATCTTCAGCATGAGAAATATATATTTTAAGGTACGAAAACCATTACAGTAGCATGGCTCACTTATGGGTAATATAATTGGACCATTAAAATAATAAGGTTCACTCATATTTAAATAATATCTGGTAACACTGAGTTTAGGTTTCACTAAATAATTATGAGACATCATAATCCATTGTATTACGAGTTATTAAATTCCCTTTTGAAATGAAAAACATAAAAAAATAGTTCTGGTACACATAAACATCGAGAACTTGTGTTAGTGTTGGAAGGAAACCCGCAATCTTATATATACGGAGCAAAGGAATAAAATTAAGTATGATTTTCGCCAATGATGATTCTGTCACACGGTCTACTAACACTTCGTAATATTGCTAATTCGATCAATGACAGAGATTGTGGGTATTATTAAGAGATAAGATCAACATTATGTCAAATCAAATCAAAATTGATAATACAAATAGACCTGTCACAAGTACCAACTTTAATCCGTCATATTAATATAAGAAGACATAAAATACGAATATTTATACGCAGGCAAATATCATGTACCTAACTCCATCGCCGAAGAAGACATACAAAGTCACTCTTTCTAAATTTCTGACTACCACGTTTAGTGATATTACCAAAAAACATCATACACACCAAACATAAACGGCCTATATAAGTCCCACTGCTGGGCACAGGCCTCACCTCAACTATGAGGTGGAACGAGCCATAATCCAACACGCGGGCTCAGTGCGGATTGTTGGGGTGTAAGGTTAGTGAGCAATCTTAATGTCAGGTGTTATCAAGCCGCCCTAAGGCCTCCGACACGGCTTAACGACTGTCATCTAGTGGCGTCAACCGGGACCAACTGCTTAACGTGCTTCCCGAAGCACGGAGATGCCCGAAATACACATCACTAAATTTCGGTAGGGTCCCACCCATTCCATTTCCAACCCAGCGTGTGTTGCTTTACAACAGCGATCGTCGCCGATCACACAATAAAACCTCTATGTAATTCCGCCCCCGCTTTCGCTCGTGAGCGTATCGCGGCCTCTTCCGAAAGTGAAAGGTCAAGGCCGCGCAACTGGTTCACTGGACCGACGCCCGCGCAGGCAACGATAAAAACACAAACCGCCGGTATTCGGTTATCAATGGCTTCTTTCGTATGTTTTTATGACGGCTATGATCAAATATTTTTTCTTCTTTAGTAGTTTTAGTAGTGAAGTTCCCGTGGCGCAGTTGTGACAGTGATCGGCGACGATCGCTGTTGTAAAGCAACACACGCTGGGTAGGAAATGGGATGGGTGATCACCCCGACCAAAATTTAGTGATGTGTATTTCAGGCATCTCCGTGCTTCGGAAGGCACGTTAAGCAGTTGGTCCCGACTGACGTCGCTAGGGCGGCTTGATAACATCTGACATTAAGATTGCTCACTAACCTTACACCCCTCCAACAATCCGCACTGAACCCGCTTGTTGGAGTATGGCTCGTTCCACCTCATAGTGGAGGTGAGGCCTGTGCCCAGCAGTGGGACGTATGTATATAGGCCGTTTATGTAGTAGTTTAGGATCAGCAATAATTATGAATTACTCATCATGTCAAGTACGTATTTAATTTAAAAAAGCAAAAATGTTGTTGCGGTTTTCCTATAAAATATTTAATTATTATTCATTAGTTTACACACTGGAAAACAAAAACTGTATCGGAGGTAGTGCTCGATCGCACGAAGGAAAAATGGTAGAAGGTAGGCAGCTCTATCGTGCATACTCCACCTATAAAAATATTGGTATTATGTCTTAAAAGTCATAAACTATCGTCTTTCCTAACATTATGCTGCCATTATAATATCTTTCTTGATTATCAGCTGGGGAAAACTGAATGCCGTTTCCAAAGCAACAAGTGGTAGTTTTGATGCAATCTAATTAAATTGTGTGTAAAAAAGTTAACTTTTCTCAATTCCTCGTCTTATCAGTGACATGACAGGTCAGGTTGGCAACGGTGGTATGTTTGAAACTGCGGCAAAAAACTCTCTCACGCATTGTCGCGCGGTGACTTGTGGAATGCAAATAAGCAGACAATTAAATCAGATAGTAGACTGTGAACAAAAATTTATGCAAACTAGTTCAAAGATTATTGTTATATATATCCGTTGGTACTGTAATGAACAAAAAAGCTCATTTACTTTTAAAAACATCCGATGGATGTACACACAAAAATATTTTCGGATTGTTTTTAAAGAGAAGTTGAGAACGTCATAGTAGGAGGGAAATCTCGTTGAAGTCTTTTGGAGCGTCAGACAACGATGCGTCAGTAACTTCAAAAATGATTTGCTATCAGCAGGCTACTTAGTGTAGGTAAATAATTTTCAATTGGAACTGTCTTGAAAACAGTCGATGAAAAACCCCTACGTCACTAAAAATCAAAACGTAATATTTTTCAGGTGTTTACAATTTTCTCTTCTTTAAAGTTCTTCTGTACCAAAATAAGGTGAGGCCTGTATTACAGTATTATTGGTTCTGTCATACCTTGGCACTGGCACTTTTAAGTTTGAACAGACGTTTCTTTAGTTTTAGACAAGTGTTATTAGTTGGTAAAAATTTTCAAGCGAAATGTTGCACCTGCGAGCTAGTGCCGCTGGTGACGACTTACAAAATGTATTTTTTAATAATTACTGAAGCCATACCCCGCCTACAAACACTTGCCTACCCTTATTAGCATATAGATAAACTTTCAAATCTTTAGGTTAATCCTCTTTTAATGACTGGTGGAGCCTACACGACATTAAACCGATTACGGCTCAAACAATGGCGGCCCACGCGCACTGAGATGTATAATGTCGCTTTAAATATAATAATAAATATTAGCTATAATATATAATAATAAATATAGCGTATAATAAATATTAGCTTGACGTCCGTATAATTAGTGCATAGATCAAGGTTAGGTTTAATCACGATTTGATGATAACAGTTACACCCGCAGCTTTAAAGTTCAGATGGGCTCTGATTTTGACGACCGTCTTGGTGTAATTGTTGAGAAGTCGGCTACTACACCAAGGGTCGCGGGTTCGATCTCCGCACAGTCCAAACATTTGTGTGCATGAACATGTCTGTTTGTATTGGTCTGGGTGTTTCCTATGTATATTGAGTATGTATTTACAAAAAAGATGCATTTAAGTATGTTTATCCGTTGTCTAGTATCCATAATAACGGTCTTTAATTAGCCCACTTGGGACTAGATGGCGCTGTGTGGAATAATGTCCAAGGATATTTATTTATTATTTATTTATTTTAGATCTATGGCCGGATGAATGTGATAATGCAATTAATAAATGAAATTAAATGAAATGGTGGCCCATATTGCCACGGTTTGAGTTCCATTTTAAACCTGAATCGAGCTAAATTTCCTGGGTTTCTTTTAAAGAAATATTTAGTAAGTGCATGTGTGAAGTAAATTACCTTTTTTTCTTGGTTTGAGACCGGTTTTTTATCTGAAATCTTCCCCACCGACACCTTCAGGGATAAGAACACCCAGATTCGGTGCACAAACACCGAGCCTCCTAATACTTAGGAGAAGATTAGTCTATA
This sequence comes from Udea ferrugalis, assembly GCA_950022985.1. NCBI lineage: Eukaryota > Metazoa > Arthropoda > Insecta > Lepidoptera > Crambidae > Udea > Udea ferrugalis. Next base: position 1,081,834 of record OX465524.1, on the reverse strand, counting down.
TTATATTAATAATAAGATCATTTTGTAATATTCTACGAATAAATTTTGGTTTTAGTAGAGTTTGTAATAATCTAGAGTTTTTCAAATGCCAAATTTACTGACAAATTGCAGAATTGGATCATTGCTTGGCTTTTTTAATGACATAATTTTAGTGTTACGAAATCCTTTCACGTAATGAAGGTCATCAAGTAGTCGGAAGATACTGGATCAAATAACTGAAAGGTCAGTTCACTTTACGATGCAAGGCGACCAGAAAGAGTAGCGTGATAACGATGAGACCTTTAAAAACTGTAATTGCATTAGCAATTGCGCATTTTGTTTAAATAGCTATATTCGGATATTTCCTTTTTTTTTAATATGACAATCATTGTTTTGGATTTCTAATTAAGGAAAATAAACTGATTTCGTGATTCGGTTGGGTTTTCAGAAAGTCCTGAACAGATTTGAAAACCAAATAAATTGACTCAAAGACGTCGTGGACGTCTCTATTACGACTTTTCACATACACACACATACAGTGTGATCCAAATAGCCCAACTTTTTTTGATTAGGAAAAAACATGACCTAATTTTTATAAATTCAAATCGACCATTTGAAATGCAACATTAGGAACAAGTCTAACTAGTATCGCCACTGGAGCATAAGTTTGGTATGCACAGATATAGTTCAAGGCTCCAAGTCAGTAGTTGGTGAGTTGCAGAAGCGTGCGATCTTTAATATAGTTATGGCAAGTGGAATGCAACTATTTTGTTGATTGTATTTCAATATGTTCAACAAATATCTATTTAGGAAGTATGCGAGTCAAGGCTGATTTTTCAATAGCCAGATGAAATTAATCAAACCGATATATTACAACCAATTTTGGCGTTTTGGCTATCTTATCCTATCAAAGCTTTGTATTGCAATAAGAAATGCAGTACCACGTGCCCTGTGCTTTAGGTTCAGAACAAAAGTGATGTGTCTGGCTTTTACCTCTTGTTAACAGAGATGCTATGACGAGACATTATGACGATGGTCACCTTCGAGCGAAATTAGAGCAAAGTATGTGCATGTGTATACCCTCCAGCGTACTTGCCTTTTTTTTAAAGCAGAGGCCCAGCATCTTCAACTTTCTTTCGAGTTCAACTTCAGTGTACGATAACACCAACCACAGACACGAATTATCACCCTTCTTGGGATTTTTCCACGAAACGCACGCAGGTGCGAATGAGGAATTGACTTGTTTCTGACGTTTACAATAACTTGAACTATAACCACTTTCATATTGATTTCTACTTACAGCTATTGTTAAAGTATTAGAAAATAAGGCAAAAATGCATTAAAGTTGACCATCTACCGTCGAACAAAAAATGCCTGCAAACAGCGTCCATCACCCCACACACCACCACCACTGTCCGCAATACATTTGTCTACTGCAATTCAATGTTTAGCTCATCAGGAAAAGTTCGGCAAAGAGTTCACAATTACATGAAATAAGAAATAGGCTTCATCCTTTCAATTGCAAACTGAGCTGATTAACTAAACGCAAAGTTTGAAGGCACTCGGAGAATAGGTCAAGGTTGGCGCGCCAGTCAGAGGCGTGTGAACCCTTTGTCTCGTCTACTGCTTGCGCCACGTGTGAGAACCGCCCTCGCGGGTTACATTGTGAAATTGACTTTATTTGCGCGGTTTGACTGTAAACAATACGTAATCTGGGGATAAATAGGTACTTTGTTGATGGTCGAATGCCTCTGCTTTTTAACTTTGAAAACAAAAACTGTCGTCTTATCACGTTTTTTTTCCGAATTACTTTAAGTCTAAATTGGTAACGAATATACTCATTGATGTTTGTAACGATAAAGCACAGGTTTCAGAGTGCCAACATATAGCGGCACTAATAAGGATTCAATTATTTTGAGGTCAACTTTTTCCACCTTTTTTGATATTACGAGGGTTAACAAAACATGGTCTATAGAAATTATGTCAGCTCGAGAATTCTTTAACAGGGCGGTTTTTTAAAGGTAATTTAAAAAAGTCAAGATGACACGTTGCAATCATTTCACTAGCTAATTAGAAAAACAAGTTGCTGCTCTATAAATGGTTAATATTCATAACAGAAACAGTTCGAGTATAACATGTTAAAAAATCAACCGAGCCCGGAAGAAAATACATTTTAATTGCACGACTTTGAATTAAGTTAAAACAACATTCACCTACAAATAGACATAATATCGGTAAGGTTAAAAAAGCACCAAGTAGGTATTGCATTTAATTTTACCTGCAGATCATCGTTATCCGATGAAATTAAGAGAATGACATAAAGGCTGCCATACAACAGATGGCTCATGGAACATGCTATTATTAGTTCGTGACAATTCGTACAATTTAAAGACATAATGAACACATTATATAAAAACAGTAAGTACGAAATTCATAGTTCTTAAATATCCAGATCCAACTCACAATATTAGTAACATACATCCATATGTACTATAGAGTGACCGAGACAATAAAAAAAGTTTAGGATTTTTTTTACAAGGGCGGCGATCGTTATTGGATTTACGCGTAACGTAATTGATTACTAGTGCTTTTCGCGATTTCGTTAGTATTAAAAAAGAAGTGAACAATGTTTATGTAGTTTTTCATACTTAAATAAATAAATATACAAACGTCCCTGGACATTATTCTACACAAGATAAGATATTCGACATTCAATCGATATTGTTTCAAATCAAACAGTTGAACCAAATTAGAAGAAACCACCTGTTCCAGTAAAACTGATTGATTGATCGGTTAAATCTCTGATGTTAGTCTTCACTGTATAATTAACAACATCGATCGACAATTGATTATCGCCCAATTCGTAAAGTGATCGGTATCACGGCCCTGACCGCAACAGATTGTTAACGAGCCGTCAAATTGAACGACTTAAACACTACCTACACAGATCCTAAACACTGGCACAGTAAATAGAGAACAGTAAAATATCTACATACAAACGTGCCGCTCTCGGTTTGAATGTGTGAGTGCGCGTCGCGGGCCGTGTCGGCACGCGATTTCACGCACACGCTAGCATAAAATATGGGGGAATAAGGTGGTGGCAGTACGTACGGGCTGTGCCGCGTGTCTGTGAGCACGCTAGACTAATAACTCGGCGGTCGGCCTTAGATAACTTACTGTTATGTTTACTGTGACACTGGTGTAGCTTACTGACGGGACGGGTGATAAACAAGTGATGTATGTTTGTGTAATGATGAAAGATGATGTATATTTTGCTGTTTAACGAGAAACCAGCTACTGAGATTTGTGTTATGTTTTTAACGTCTGAAATGGTGTCTTGACAGCCTTTTTAGCTGTCATTGTGCGTTTGTTCTTTGTTCAAATAATGTAGGTATATTACCTATTACCCCCTTATTCATAAAAACTTAAACAGCTCTTATAGAACACGATAACTTTTGTATCGCTTTGTCACTGTCATTCTTGTTGCTGCCGCCATTTGCGAGTAAGTGACAGAACACGTCAATAGCTTGAACAATGCGTTAGCGTTGCGTTCGTTTTTATGAATAAGGGCGTTAGTCTCTAACACTCGTGAACACATCGACCTTATAACCACAAGACGCCTGATGTTTGATTTCTTGTAAAAAAATACGCGTGTCAACAACCTAAGGCGGGGAGCAACGTCACTGATTGGTCAATACGCATTAAGTCCAATCAGTGACGTTGTCGCTTGACAGCTCACAGAAATGGCAGAAACTCATTGGGTGGTAGATTCCAAATCCCGACGTATTTCTCTGACTTTGTGACATAGCCTCTCGCCTGTCATTAGGAGTCTATTAGTTATGAGGTCGATGCGTGGACACGTTCAAATACGTTAGTGAGTGAACTAATGGCTGTAGGGGCAGAAGTCTGAAAAGAATACCATTTGAAAGCAAACGTGGAAAATCCTTTTGCACAATATTTGCACAGGTACCTAGTCTGAGAAATCATGTCAGTTAACTCACCCCGTTATTAAGTAATTGAGATTAAACACCATAACCTGTCATAATTACTGTTGAACTTTCAGCGAGCCTGTATCGATCACACACAGTGCAACGTGCTACAGTGTTGCGGCCAGTGATATTGCAATAAAAAAGACGTAGATAGGTTATGTCAGTACTTACGCGAAGTCACCGTGCGCTATCTATAAATTTGACCGTGTGTACAAGATAGCATGATTATTTACTAGAGCGTTAACGAGACTGCTACATGTTGCGCAGTGTCGTCTCAAACTGTCAATGTTTTGCTCAGGTGGTCGAAGTCCTGATATCGGGTGCCGCTTTTATTCATTTTTATTTTCTTTATTGGGGAAACAAACAGCCTTCAATATTACATAGGTTTAACTCAAATCAGTTAATACATTAGCATTTAAATTTCCACTGCTGATTATTACATTTTAAGTTGTTGAAAATAAGCAAAATCAAAACCTTAAAGGTTCAAAGGAAAATCTTTTTTAGCACAAGTAACCTATCTACGTCTTTTTCTTATAACATCATTGGTTGCGGCAGTTGCAGTGTGAGATTGCGCGTGCGCGTCTTGGTGTAACGTTGGTAACGTTTTATAATATCTTGCAGCTAATTACGCGTGTGCCGGTCATCGTTGAAGTTATTACGATTCAGGGTTGCCACTCTTTCCTTTCCTCGCTAGAGATTCAGGGAGGAACAATAAGATTGCTGTTGATTATGGATTAAGAGCTTGCACTTATTGTAAAGAGGATAGATGTTGGTCAATGTATTAATTTCTTTTGCTTGTTGATAGAAAGTACTGGATAACTACAAAATGTAGAACCGAAGTCAAAAATGACCGTGTGGTTGACTGGTAGAGGATGCTTCTAGGCATTAAGTCCGCCACTTGTGATTACATTTGTGAAATAAATAAATAAAAATAAAATGCATAAAAACAAAAGTGCATCTTATCTTATCTTGGAAGAAAAAGTTGTGGCAAATAACTAATAATTTTTGAATTGTTAAGAGTGTAGAGACGCAATCTGTCTTTATCGAACAATATAATTATTCATAACTTAATTTTGAAAAGTGCGACAGCCCTATTTTATTGCGTATACTAGGAACTGAGCGAAATTGGAACCTTCATTGACTACATTTTCTAGACATTACGAAAAGCTGATTTTGTATCTTTAGCAACATTGCAGCTGAAATAGCTTTTTTAGAAAATATCATGAAAAAGAACACAACGTTGAAATTCAACAGCCTTATTTATTTATTTATTCTTTATTGCACAAATTTACAACAAAAAAAAAAGTACAAATGGCGGACTTAATGCCAAGAGGCATTCTCTACCAGTCAACCGCAAGGCAAGCCTTGGTTAGCGATTTTGGTCTGTGCAGACAATGAGGTAACACCAGTCTTTTAAAAACCTAGTGCAAGATTCTGTGACCTTTAAAAATGCTCTTATGGTCCCTATCTCCTAGCTTTTTTTTAACGGAGGGAACCCCTTGATGGTTTTCCCGCGTTTCGGGGTAAAGGCGGGTGTGTCAGGCTCGCCTGCCGTGAGGCGGCAGGCACAAGTGAATAAACCCCCGGTGACCTGCTTTAGCGCGTATACAGAGGTCACCGTTATCTCTGGTCAAAAACCTGGGTTTCGGTGGACTCCTGCCCAGCCCAGCTCGAGGGGAGTTATGTTACACAGTTATGTTCTGTCCTGCCTATAGCTGTTTCAGTAATAACAATACCAACATATTAATCTATGCTAAGCGGCACTGCGCCTGTAACCCCAGAATTCACAAACACAAATCAAGGTTGAGCATCTCTGAGAAGTATAGCTGTCCCTTTCAGGTCTATTGACATTTTACGAGGCAGCATGAGCGTGAGCGCGTGCTTAGATAGGTAAGAACCGCTGGATGAGTAACATCATCCTTTGCGCATTTATCGAGCATCTCTATGAACTACCACAGTTATCGATATAACTATTATTTTACCAGACGACCCTTCATGGCAATGTTCAAGGTACTTATAGCACTGTTATTTTATTGTGTAACTTGGCAATGGGAATATTTCACCATTCATCAAACCGACATCCTCAAAAAGCCTATAAATAAACCCATTTCTCAGAATGCTCTTCTCTCATTACTCTCAAGTACCTTCGCGATTGCACAACATTAATCGTCCGTGATAAATCGAGGAGCGCGAATCGGCAGGCGCCATCTTTATTTGGTAAACTTTTTAAATTTCACGGCATTGGCATTTCAGTTTTTTAGCTGGCCTGCTTTTGTGCGTGCAAGGGTCGTTGTGCGTATTGCCTATAATGGCTTTTAGTCTCACGCCTGACTGATTCTTATCATTGTTCATGGTTTGCTTTACATTGTTAGCTGTGTGAGAATTCTGTTATTTCTAAAATACAAAATTTAATAAGCAAGAGTTCAATATTTTTGCAATAATTGAGATGATGCAACTGGTTTCCATTTAACAGTGTAAACCAGTTGAAATACAGGGTGGCCCAAAAGTCCTTAGAAAAGTAAAATTTGAATTAAACGAAAACGGTGCGCGTGAGCGGTGCAGGGTAAGCGGGGGCAGTAACTTCAGTTTCTGGGAATTAAGTCGCGATGGAGCGTTTCACCGGAGCGGACCGTGCGTTTTAGGTGCGCGAGTTTTATCAAAACAACAATTCGGCAACCGTTGCGAGGCGTAAATTTCGAGAACACAAAGGTTTACACACCTTTGATGACACCCCAGCTCTCCAAACGATTAAGAATTGGGTTGCTTAGTTCGAGGAGACCAGTTCGACGTTAGAAAAACCGCGGTTGGGTCGCCCAAGGACATCGCGTACAGAACAAAACATCGACACAGTGGCACAATCTATTCGTGAAAATCCTACAGAGTCAACTCGTAAGCGTTCCAGTGCATTAAACGTATCCAGGACATCGTTACAACGGATTTTGAAGAAAGATTTACTTATGCACCCTTACAAAATTAAATTGGTGCAAGAATTAAAATAAACTGATGCTATTCAGAGAGTGAATTATGCTAATGAAATGTTTAATCGGTTTACTTCGTTCAATACAAAAAAAAAATACAAAATTATTTATTTCAAAGAACAGATTCACGGTACATTGCCAGTGGCACCCACACTAGACATAGTCTGTTTCGCAGGTGCCGGGAAGATTTAACAATACACTTGGCCTCGGGATCAGATGTTGTGAGTTTATAAAATGCAGGTTGACAATTATAAATATATGTATATTTAATAAATAGATATGGTTTACTATTATATATACCTATATGTATGAAAATAATGTAAAGTAAAGTAAAAGTAATATAAAATATGTATAAATATAAATATATATTACAGTTTAGGGGTTAACACTTAGTTTTAATTAATTCTTCAGTGGTGTCGTAGGGCAGTGTTGAGAGCCATTTGAATATTCTCCATTTTGCTTCATGAGGTGACGAGTTACTTATATTGCAGTGCTTGGTTACTTTGTTATAAATTAAGGTGTAAATAAAAGGAGGGAATTTTTGAGCAAAGGCAGAATTTACAGCAATGTTAGGTATTTTAAATATACGTTTGGTCAACATATTTTCGTAGTCCTTATATTTTAAAACGTTTTTATGAGTAATAAGTGAGATCTTGTGAATGAATAGTTGACGAACATTCAGGAAGCCACTCTCTCTGTAAACATCAATTGTGGGATGCCTATATGGTTTGCAGAGCATAGTTTTTATAACAGATCTCTGCGCGCGTTTTACCTGCAACATGGTCGTTTTACAGGAGCCTCCCCAAACTGCAATGCAGTAGGTCAAAAGCGATTCACAGAATGCTGAATAAACTTGTTTTAAAACTCTGGGGTCAGCTACTTTTCTGAGATGTCTCATTAAATGAATTGACTTACGAACTTTTCCTGAGAGGGTGTTTATGTGGGATTTAAAATTTAGGTTTTCATCTAGAGTAACGCCAAGGTACTTAAGTTCGTTAGTTTTTCCAATTTCAGGACAGTCACAATTTATATTACCTGTGCAGGTATGTAGTTTAATTGCCAATAAGGACGCTGCTGGCGCTGAAGCTAGGGTCTTGTGGAAGCAGATGAATTTAGTTTTTTTGGTGTTGAGCGTTAACAGGTTATTTTGTAACCACACATACACCTTACTCATGCCAAGCTCTGCATTTGCAACAGCTTCAGCCCACGTAGATCCATGAAATATTAGCGCAGTATCATCTGCATAACAAACTACATCCGCGTGCTCGATGTTTAGGTCATGTATACTGTTGATGTAGATTATGAACAGTGAGGGCCCAAGAATACTGCCCTGCGGAACCCCAAAGCTTACCGAATGAGCAGCACTGGTCTCACCATGGATACTTACACTTTGTTTACGCCCCAATAAGTAGCTCTCAAACCAATCACGGGCAATACCTCGAATGCCCAAGAGTTCCAGCTTTTTAAGCAATATTGGGGTGGAAACAGTATCAAACGCTTTGGCGAGGTCTAGGAATACCCCAATGCACTTTCTATTCTGGTCTAGGTGTGAGACTGTTTTGGTTACCAGCAAAGAAACTGCATCTTCTGTTGACTTCCCGCGGCGGAAACCGAACTGGTGGTCAGATAATAGTTTCCGTGATTCCAAAAAGTTCACAAGGCGCTTGTTTACTATTTTTTCCAGAAGCTTGCCGAAGGTACATAAAAGAGATATGGGTCGGTAGTTATCTGGAATATCGCGTGGACCAGATTTGTGAATGGGAACTACTGCTGCCATTTTCCAGATGTCGGGAAAGATACCGGTACACAGGCTTCTGTTGAAAATTATTGAGAGGGGCTGCAAGACAAATTCTCTGATCTCCTTCAAGAGTGTATTTGTTATGTTGTCTATTCCTGGTGCCTTACTATTCTGTAGATTTAAAATGAGGGAGTTTATTTCAAAAACATCCGTAGGTTCCATAAAAAATGATTCGGTGACGGGGGTACCAGACTTTACGTCATTGGCTAGGCTGTCCTGGGTGGCTTTAAGATCTAAAAGTATGTCGTCTGCTAGTTTTTGACCTACGGTAGAGAAGTAGCGGCCACAAACATTCAGGGACTCCATTTTATTGGTAGTTCCACTAATTGAAAGAAGTTCAAGGGGCACCTGTTTATTCGTTTGAAGGTGACATATATTTTAGATTGTATTCCAAAGTTTTTTTGGGTTGTTTTTATTGGCCTCTAGTTCATTTGCTTCATGTTGACGTTTCAGTTTACGAAGGAGGTTGTTGCAGAAATTCCGGTAACGACAATAAATTAACTTGGCTAACATGTCATCGGGATTCCGCCTGGAGATAACGTGCAGCCGGTCTCGGTGACGCATGCATCGTATTAATCCTGGCGTGATCCACGGCTTAATAATGCGTTGAGAGCGCCTGACGGTTGTTGTATGAGTGTGTTGTTTCAAAATTTTATGGAGTTGTTCAGTGAACAGGTTTACTAGCACATTAACGTCACCATCCTTTAGCAATTCCTCCCAGTCAACGGCTTTCAGTTCATACTGAATGGACTCGATGTCTCTTTCAACTTTAGTTTTTGTTTGTTGGGACTTCTGTTTGTGCTTTATGTTTTGCAGAGAAAGTCCCACCATAGCCATATCATGGTCAGTAATATCAGTTGCGCATACTATTCCAATTAGCGGTTTTGTAGTTTTGACAAAAATATGATCAAGGCACGCGTTATATCTTGTAGGCAGTGTGATGGCAGGCACCAAACCATGCTCAGCCAAAAGGCATAAATATTCAAGGCCAGAGTAGTTGTCCACAGTAGATATTATATTAATATTAATGTCACCAGCTAAGAGCAAATTACAGTTGTTTTTACATGTCATCAAAGTATTTTCCAGAGACGTGAGAAAAGTATTCGTGTTTCTAAAAGATGGCGAGCGATAAATACCAATTATTGTAATTAAATCGGGTATATCGATTTTTAAGCAGTTGGCTTCTTCTATGTTAGGTTCTGATACAGTTGCATTCCATGTGTCTTTTAGGTAAATTGTTACACCTCCGTTTTGATTGATGACTTTCGTTGTACTATAAACTCTGTAATGAGGTATTTTAGGTAAGACAGACGAATCGTTAAGCCAGCACTCCGTCAAAATAATCACGTCGTATATTATGTTCAAACGTGTAAGTGCTACTAGAAAGTTGTTGAAATTTTTGTTTAGGCTACGAATATTAAGTGTCAGAGTTTTGAACTGTTTATCTACTAAGAATGATTTACACTTTTCCGGTTCGTTTAGTGCGAGACATTCAATATCCAGAGATTTTAATTCTTCTGTTATGATATTAATATTAATTCTTTTTCTTATAACACATGTATTTAAATAAATGTAGAAATCTCATAAAGGTATGAATGTCTCGCAAAAGAACAAATGAATGTATTGATGATAGGAAGTTTGACTTGAATGGACTATTAGATTGGTCTAGCTTTCTGTTTAGTTGACACTGTGTTTGGTAGTATTTATATACTGCAAAAATATAATAGATAAACATAATACATATATTTGCTTCATAAACGTAATTAAACAATTTGTGTGATTTAAATGAAAATAAATAAACATAGTTAGAAAGATTAAGGAATGTCATTGTGTTTAACAGGAATTCAAAATGACAAATTACATTAAAAACAATTTGCAAAACAATAAAAGAGTAACAATTGGTATGCTCAGTAATAACAGCTGAATTAAAAGGAAAACCTCGCCGCGATTTACTGTGTTCCGACTCGTTGCGCCTGCTGGGGTACAGCGGAGGGTGAAGTGCCGAAGACACGTTGGAGATCGTCGTATGACGATATTTGGACTGCTGCTTTACCTTCTCGCTGTCGCACGTAGATGGAACCCTGGGCACACCAGCAGAATGCATATCCCTGGGATTTTGCCTGTATTCTGGCCTCACGAAATAACAATCTGTTGTCTCTTGTCAGACGTTCGTTGTAATAAACTTTGAGGGTGGGGCCAGGGATTTCAAGGTCTGCGCTGGATAGGTTTCTCCTGGATTTTGACGCTCTTAAAATTTGATCACGTTTTGATCGCCGCAACAAACGAGCAACTACTGGTCGCGGGGTTCGGTTTCCACCTTCAGATGCTTTGGTTTGGTCAGTTGGTTTCCGTGAGCCCACACGAGAGACCCAGTCGATGTCCCTGTCTTCCAAATCCACACCGATTTTACGAGCGGCAAGCATCAAAACATGGTGAACATTTTCGTTAGGATTTTCTGGAATTCCCGATATCTCGATCTCATTCCGCAGATAAGCCTGCGCTTGGTTGTTCAGCTCGGTATGTAGTTGCGAGACAGATGATTTTAGCTCCAGAACTTCTTGCTTTGAGCGTTCCGCGTTTTCAGAAACAGTCGCTCCTTGGCTGTTCACTTCGGTTTGTAGATGCGAGAGAGACGATCTTATTTCTTGTACTTCCTGTTTCGTGTGTTCTGCATTGGCTGTGATAGCTGCTCCCAACTCATCTAGTCGTTCGTGACAACGGCTCAGGGAGTCTGTTACTACTTCTAAGCGCTGTTTGATGCCAGACATTTCCTTGGTAAGCAGGCGTATTTCAGCAGTGAGTTCTCTTACTTCGTCGAGTGGAGGGGAGCCTGATGATGATGGATCTGGCTTTTTCCGCATTGTAACATTCATGGAGTCGCTTGCAGGGCGTGCCGGGGTTGTAATGTTATTATCCTTTCCCTTTTTGGCTAAGGCTTGGCAGTTTGGGCATTTCCAGGAAGTTAACCTCTCTTTGGCTGCCCCACTCGAATTAATACATTGTGTACAAAAAGTTTTCTGACAATTTAAAGATGAGCATTTAATGAGGTTTTGGCCATTTGTTTTAGTCTGGCAACCGTTGCACTTCATTGTGATTAGTAATTAGTACTTGCCTCTGAACCAACCGATATACGCTAGTATACTCTAATGGGCGTCTATGTTTGCTTAATCTTTGACCAAGCTACGGCGCATGCGCGGTGCGCGATGCCGAGTCACGCACACAGAAGTGCGCAGGATTTTGAGTTCTAAACAATGCGCGTAACCGCGAGATTCACTTATTTAGGCTGCGTAATGGCGGCGGGCCGGTCACTGTTTTGGAGTCAATTCACTTATTGTATCTTCATCATAATGCACAGTAAATCACTGATATTGCGTAGTACTGTTTACTTATCTCAAGAGTTAAACACTTTTTTAATACTTTCACCAAGTTATGTTACAAATAACACTGAATTTTCATAACTTTGAAATTAAATTGTCCGGAGCTTGCGTAAAACAAACTTAGCCGTGACCCGAGGCGTCAAAGAGTGACATAACATAATGTTCTCTGATGAGGCACACTTACACATTAACGGACATGTTAGTAAACAAAATTGCCGCTATTGGAGCCAGATTAATCCAAAACTTAAGCACCAGAAGCCCTTACATAGCCCTAAAGTTACAGTTTGGGCCGCTATGGCCGCAGAGAAATGGCAAGCATTTCAGCAGTGACGTGCCGCGCAGTCATCGACAATTTCAGAAGGCGTTTGCAAGAGTGCCGTGACTGCAACGGATTACATTTGGACGACGTTATTAACAAAAAATAATTCCCGTTTTTCTAGCTATATTTACAAATAAAAATATTATTCATAGTGTAATTAGTTTTATTTTAATTATTTTTTTTCATTACTAAGGACTTATGGGCCACCCTGTATATCACCAGCCCGAACTTGCATTCTTTAAAATGACTCAAATCGTATTTGAACACTTGGCATTGGAGAAAATATTTTGTCCTTGACGAAAACCAATAGAAGTCACAATAGAAGTTGGTAATAAAATAAGAATAAAATAACACATTTTATGCTTGAATACTAAAATTCCTACGAGAATGATGATAAGGTCGCTACGAGTAAACGTTAACACATGTTTATTTATGGGTAAATTTATTGATAAAGTAAGCACGCTATAAAATAGTTTTCAAATATATTTTAGTGTAAGGTAACAGATTAATTTATTTATTTATTTATTCTTTATTGCACAACAATGAATGGTACAAAAGGCGGACTTAATGCCAATGAGGCATTCTCTACCAGTCAACCATAAGGCTAAGCAGAGAAGTACAGTAGGCGGTGCGACAAAAATTAAATAACTTTCAAGTAAATTAACAGAAAGACAAAACAGTAATAATTTGAGTAAATACAAATAATAACAAAAAATAATAATTGCTTTTTAGTTCCCTGACCTTCGAACTAGGCAGTCCCTGTAAGGCAAAATTTGAGCACATATAAAACCTTAATCGCCAAAGTTCTCAAAAATCATGGTAATGATTCTTGCTTGGTTTAAATTACGTATTAGTCACTAACTCTATCCAAAAGTTTTACAACAACTGGAGTGATTTGATAATTAGGTAGTTAAAATAATATTGTGTTGCGCATATCACACATATTTCGAATATTTGGTGAAAGTTATGTTTTGTATAGTTTGTTTGTTTATGTTTGATGTTTTATGATTGTTTTATTTAATTTAGCAACTTTTTTTCTATTGTGTAACCTTGATTTTATATTAATTGTTTTTACGGTAATGTTCAGATTTTATTTATTTTGTTTTAACTTTAATATTGTACGCCTAAAAGGCAGGTTTTTGTGAACTGTTTTGTATTTTACGACCGTACATATACACCAATAACCGACAATAAATGATTATGATTATGATTATGATTATGACTTCATCGCCCAACAAATACTCCAGGTGACAGTAAAGTAAAGTTAAAAAGTAAAACTCTACATGACCCAACTGTTTTTAATTGGTTCACTAATTCTTAAAAAGATGTTTATAAACTTGCCTTATTTAGTAAACAATCATGACAAGTCTTTCAACTTCTTCTTCTTTACTTTAGTCATTTAAAAATGAGAACATAATAAATAGTATAATTATATATTTTGTAAAAGATTTGTAATCAAGCAACAAAAAAACAAAATGAAGATACTTAAACTAAGTATTGAAAAAGTAGGTAGGTATGAGTAAGATAATAATTTATAATAAATCTAAAAGACAAAATAAGCAAGGGTGTCAAGCGACCAATAAAAAATAGAAGCTCATCTCATAATTTAACAATGATCGGCGTATGATAATAGGTACTTCTCATCGTTATGTAAATAAAACATCGACAAGAGTGGCCACACGTCTCGAAAACACGTGTTTACTATTCATGATTATTTAAATACATGTAACTATTCAATTGACTTTGGTTTTAAGAGCGCCAACTGACCTATCTATTGTATTTTATCAAGCCATTTATCGTGTAAAATATGTAGAACATTGTATTTATTACAATACAAGATCAAATAAACTGGTTTTTAATATGTAACAGTATGGCAAGATCAGTTACGTTGATAAAAACAGAAGGCGGTTTTTTTACGCGGATAATGCTTTTACGCACTGTCCCGCTACGTGTGTAGGAGAGCGGTGTAGTGAGGGGCACACCCACCCTAGTGAGGCGTGGGCATTAACAGTAAATTCCGCCATCTTCTGCGCGGTATCAGAAATCCCCGAAGACCCCTGTGAGGGACTCTATCAGTGGACCCCTGGCGCACTGTGCCGGTAACCCAGCACCTAACGAGGGGAGTTATGCCTCCCCTCATTCACCCGCGGGCTTTTACAGCAGTAAACCCCCACAACGCCGCCGTCCGCAGGATCGCCTGTGCAATGGAGGCACACAGTCTCTCCTGGAGTCCTGGCGACCCCGGGGCCACCCTTGGTCAATGTTTCCTAAGTTTTATACCTTTATTTTTAAATTATCATCCCAATATGATACTATGTATCTACTTACTAACAATAATTTGCACGCCTGCCGGCAGGCCGGATACTATGTCAAGAAATTCCACTAACATCCTAAGGCTCAACTGTATTCTTTGCAAATAAATGTTTTTGTTTGTTTTTAGTGTAATGAAATTCGGACTAGTAAATGTCGGACCAGGTTCCCGGACGGAATACCTACTTTGTCTTTATTGTACACTTTGCTGACACTCCTGTGAAGGAAAATACCGATAAAGAACCCAAGCAACTCGGATAACGACAGTAAGCTTGCCTCTTGCCACGTTTTCTTCAAATTCGCTCGATGAAATGTGGGCTTCTGAATGTTTCATTCACAACGACGACAACAATTACGTGGGCGTATGACTTTCCCTCCTGGGATATAGTTGCGAGCGTATGTTAAATGTAAAAAGTACTGAATCTATGGTCACCCCATGGCAAGTAGGCGCATGCCCATTCCGGGCCGCGGTTCACCTTGCGCCGACGCATCGTTGAAGCCAATTATTTGTATCCCGCGGCTCTCACGCATTGCACAACACGCGGTGTGACATGTCAGATGACAGGTTACATGAGTGGATGAGCTTGTTGAGCTGGGGATATACAGGGTGGCCCATTTATCGCGGTCCGCATTTTTAAATGCGTTTTATAAAACACTTATACAATAACAATACTGTTCATTTTTCCTGTCCTTTAAAAAAGTAACGTTTACGTTTCGATCACCAAAACGTTAGCGGTTCGTGCTAGGCCTGTTTCTAGAATTATGTGTCTCACCCAATACAGTTTCTGTTAAGCAACGTGGTAGGATCAAAGTCATAAGATGAGTTATGTAGATAACATTTTCCATAAATTAATGGCTATCTTAGCTGACCTAGCTACAAGACGTATCAAATAGATTTACATGCTGTTAGTGGTTAATGTGCCCGGTTATTACATTAATAATGATAATATTTAAGTAATAATGTTAATTGATCACCATCTATTTGTAATATGATGCTGTAATATTACAATACTGGATCTTCCTCACTATTCGAATAGACTTGCAAATTAGAAGTGCGTAGTTATTTATATATTAAGAAAATATGACTTTGAATTAAAATGATGATACTTGTACGGAAATCATGTGCATAAACGTCATTCAAAATTAACTATGCCTTCCATCTTACGCCGTCCCGTAAGGCTGCGTTTCCACCAGAGATGCGTTGCGAGGAATGTGTTTTAAGAATATGATCACTTTATTGAGGGAAGCTGGGTACATGGGGGATTTTATTGGTTCTTATAAACACATTCCTCGCATCGAATCTCGGCATCGGTGGAAACGTAGCCTAAGGCGCCATACTGACACACGCGCTCTGCAATGTTGGGCGCGTAGGCGTTCATTATATTGTAATGGTCTGATTTGTTGCTCTGTGGTGACTTTTGAATATAATATGTGGCAATAAATAATGCAGTAAAAATTTATCTCAATTATTCAAAAATTGGTGTAAAGAAACAAGGCCATTTTTAACGGAACCCTCTGCGACCGCCATCACAGATCGTGGATGTCAGTATTGCGCTTTGAACTGAAAGTGATAGTAATACAAAAAGCAATTCTTAGTTGAAGTTTAAGAACCAAAACCGTCGGTGCAGATTACATGGTAATAGGAAATTATATGAGGGACACAATTTATATGAGTGCGGCTTGTAATCAAGAGTAAGGGTCAATTCAGACCGAGACGGGACGCAACGTCAAAGGCTTTTTTGCATTTATTTACTTTTAGCCATGTCGAATTAATGTAGAAAAAAGGTACGTTATGAGAAAGGTGCATTTTGAGGAGGGGGCATTTTACGAAAGGTACATTTTTAAAAAGGTACGTTTTGCGCATGGGGTACATTTTGCGAAAGGTACATTTAGCAATCAAACGAACCGATCCAATTTTGATATGATATGATACAATTTTTACGAAGCGCCTCCCGATGTCACGTAATATTACCGTGACGACGTAGCCATGCATTTCGCGGCATGCGTTGGCCTCTTCGAGTGTCGTCGCGTCGCGCCACGCCTCGGTGTCAACTGACCCAGCCTGATATTTTAACTGAGCACAGCTCCATCTTTTTCGCACGAAACTACTACAATGAACCAAGACAGAATGGAGCATAGCACATTATCATTAACAGCCTATAAAACTGATTAGACAGCAAAATAATCCTGAATCACATGACCTTCATTTACGTTCCTAATAATAAGCATTATAATGACAATAGTGGAGTCTGATACAACGGTAATGTCCAGATGAGATCTGTGGTCACATTGTATCCCATTAACTTGAGTAAGCTTAATAGGTGCTTAAATGAAGGTCAAAGCCAATGCTGGCATAAAAGTTGGCGATTGAAAAAAAATACTTTTTTATGTACAAACTGTCGAAAACTACACATATAAACCAACTCAAGCGAAGGCCACATAATCATGTGTTTTATTTGAGATAAAGCAAGTACCAAGCACAGAACATTCTGTAACACGACTCTTTGAATGATTTTAATCGACAGGTGATTTGACAAGTCAGGTTTATGTCGAGATAAAAGTAAATGAGAGAATGAAAACGGTAGTAGCTTTGTTGAGTATTTATCAACTCAATAAAAATTTTGATGGTCAAGTAGCTAGAGTACTTGGAAAGACGAATATTCGAATAAAATAAAAACCTAATAGGCAGTTGGAAATATATTTATAATAACTGTCTTACTTTTATATGTGCTTTGATTTGTGGTAAACAAATACATAAATTATGTCAAGTTTTAGTTAGATTAACGAAAAGTCACATTACGCTACAACATGTTTGGAAGAATACTGCCATGAAGAATACTGCCATTTTATAATTAAAGAACTGGTGTTAATTTGTAAGCTTTTACCTTAGATTATTAGAAAATCGACTGGTTAGGTGGCCACATTCCTCTAACATGGACGTCATTTTTCAAATTATTTCTATCTTGCGACGATAGTCACTTATTTGCACTTTGTGCCCACTGGCTACTGATACGCTGCACTAACCTACTGTTGCACTGATTGACGGACTGGTAATTTGTGTCTGTTTAAAAATCGGTTACTCAGCTAATCGTTTTATTCCACATCAACAACAATAAACACTCAAACGGCAAGTTATATAAACCGAGGAAGGCAGTAATCAATTGATCACAAAGTGGAATAATTACATCTTTGAGTTGAGGAGTGCGCACGGACAGACAAACGTTCGAATAGCTGCACGATGAGCAGGCTCATTAATTGTAGACGCACGTATATAATTTACCTTCTTTATTTGCATTCTTAGTAAACAACTAACAATCATTAGAATTTTACATCCCTGTACTGAATAACAGGTCTTACAATTTATTGTTTAAATGTACGGTGGACGCAATGATGTAAAGTAATAGATTGATAAAGCGCCTCTAAAAACGTTCCAAAAACTGAATTCCGCATGTGTGAGTGATTGTCTATGTATGCGTTGACATCTGCTGTCATTCAGCACAATAGTGTTGGTACTTTTCAAAACAAGCTAACAGACTATCGAAATCACGAACAACAAATGAATAAAGGTATACTCGTATTCTTGAAAATAAAAGGCCGAGGTTCTTTATTATTTATTAGGTTTACTCGTTACATTGTTTATGATATCTAAACATCAACTACGAAATGAAATAATAAAAACACCATACATTTTTATCCTCTTTTTAGGACTGGGTTAAGTAGTATTTTGTTGGCCCGTACTCTGTAGATTTGAATTGATTTTCTTGTTTCGGCCTAGGCATATAAGTAGTATTTGTTAACATAGGAACACGGTGGTCTTGGTATCCTATAAAAATAAAGACATTTTCATTATCTGCTTTTTCAAATTAGTACGGGAGTGGTCATATGATCGGTAAATTGCTTAAAAATGGCGCCAAGTATTGATTGTTATTGTTTGGTAGTTTTATTAAGCTTCTAGTCTGGGCCATGACTTCAGCTGTTAAAAAAATATCGACTACGTATATCGATATGTGTCATTCTTCATTTTGTACATCCCTATCGTACGTGAATCAATTCAGTTTTTACACAAAATCTTTTTCAATTCTTATTTAATTTCTGAAATAATAACTTATGCAGCATGAGGAACTAATATAATGATAGCTGAAATAAATAAATTGAACTGGGTAGTGAAAATAATTGCTCAAAACATAGTTTGAAAAAACCAATTACTTTCTGTATTTACCTGTGAAACTTTTGCATTTCTGAATCATTTCTATGATTTGTTTTATATTTGAGCACGCAACAAACCACTATTTTATTTTTTTAAAGCTTCATCCACTTTTATCGCCTACTTTACATAAATTTTGAAAACTCAAATTTCCCGCTTTTGACAGTGGTGTGGTGGTGTAGTTTTCGGTTTGGTTTTGGCAACAAATCTTGGGCATATCTCTGTCTCTTTTCCTCTTGTGTGATGTCCATATATGCAATAGTTTCTCTTTTCCTCACTTGATCACTCTATAAGTGTTGAAAACACGCTCTGGAAGCTCTATGGGTGGACGGCTCATCACTTTACCCATTTCCGGTCAGTACTCTTTGCTCTATTGCGAAGAAATGACATTTGGCGAGAGAAAAAACAGGAATGTAGTAACCTGATGTGCTGTTGACTGTACGTAAGTTTTTATGCAGTTCTTGCTTTTTATTGAACAAATTACTAACACGTTCATCGCTACGCCAGTCAGCAACAGAATTTCGTTATTATAGTGACAGCGGTGAAAAATTTAAAAGTTAACAACTTTAGGTACTTATTTAAATATATTTGAGTAGGTTATAACTGTAGTTAAAGGCGTATAATCCTAGTGTCCGACTTTATTCCACATGGTGAAGGAAGGAAGAAAGAAGAGTAGCTTATGTGATGATCTATATGTGCGTTTTAGCAGGAAAGAAGAAAAGAAAAACATCTTTTAATTTTGCCTTGGAGCGAAACATGAACCAAATAAAATTAAAGTCAATTTAAAAAAAAACCGAATAGCTCTTAGAGAAAGTAAAAAGATTATATTTGGTAGTTCGGTGGGTAAAAGCCGTGAAGCCTTATTTTCGTAATGCGCCTATATTTTGAGTGTCAAGCGAGGGGAAGACACCAGTCAGTCATAACACAAGTCACTCTCGCTGACAGTTACCGCATCTAATTGACATTCAACCTGACATCCAAATGCTCGTATCACGTGACAGCGGTGTATTTATGTTTCATTACATTACACACATTTAACAGTTTATTTCACTGTGTGATATAAAACAAACATTGTCATTCCCATTCTTGTGAATGCTGGTCATTTTGAATAAGAAATACTAATAAACCAATTTGAATAATTTTAAAAAAACAATGAAAACATTAAAAAAACATGTAAACTTTTACAAGTGTTTATGTAAAGTCAGTAAAATAATTTACAGTAAAAAAATAAAATGATGTGACACTTGACACACACTATGCTAATCCGTGATGCTAATAGAACCGACATTTTCTGTAAGAAAATCCTGTTGCGGGAGACAACATAGGGTAAAGGTAAACTGAAATACTGAAAAATCCGGTTACTTTCGCTGCGACTTACAACAACCTCTCTGGAAGTGTGTGTCAAGTAAGTGTTTTATTTTATTACGTAACTTTTCGAAAATTAAACTGACTTTCATGTCTCTTGTGATGCCGCCGTGTTCAGTGCCCAAAAGACACCCTAGGAAGACTTTTTGGTTGACTCAACGGAGACTCAGAAGAGGAAAGGCAATAGAAAAAAGGGAGGAATAGATCTTACCTGGCAACCAGTGTCCACATCAGCATAGTACCCAGAGGCGCGGCCTGTGCACGTAAACCTTGTCGGGGCCCTCGTTTTTACACCCTGGAACAAAACATATCAATATTACAATAAGTAATTATAATACAAACTAGCAGCCGCCCGCGACTTCGTCCGCGTGGACTTAGCTGTATGTGAAAAAAGATTTTCCCGCTTTTCTGTAGAAATTTTCCTGAATTTTCTTTGCTATAAACCTCACGGAGTTTGAGATCTTTCCAACGAATGTAAAACCGTCAGGAAGGAAAACCCGACTCATCTATACAAATATTATAAAGAGGAAAGGTTTGATTTTTTGTTTGTTTGTTTGTTTGTATGAATTGAATAGGCTCCGAAACTACTTGGCAGATTTGAAAAATTCTTTCACTCTTGGAAAGCTACATCATTCCTGAGTGACATAGGCTATATTTCATTTTCAAAAAAATAGGCATCCTTACTAAAATTACGATAACGTTAGTCCACGCGGACGAAGTCGCGGGCGGCTGCTAGTTTTTATATAGTAGAAGATGAACCACATGCTTGCCTCATGAAGATTTAATTTGAAAGCGTTGGAAGGAAAGCTTATCACGATTTAAAGGAAAATGACTTTTAACCGTGATTAAAAACCTTTTTCTACTACCAAACAGCTGATCAGGATAATCCTCGTATCTAAAGTCTGGTCAAGTTTTGAAATTGTTATTACATAAAGAAGTATCTTTTACCAAAATTTGACACATTTTGATACTACAGATTTATTCATGATATTGTCATGAATAAGCCTATATAGTCTACCCTCTTATTGCCCTGTGTTGAAAGGAATCATTAGTTACACAATGTTAGTATGTATCTTCCACATCCAAAATGAGCCTTCAAAATGAGGTAATATCACACAACGAGCCATGTTGGACCACTCTCGGTCATGCATCGTGACCTGTATGACCAAATCCCTAAATTAGACGACGAACGAAGGTGAATTATGTTGTATGAGGCTGGTAACCTTATAAGCACTGAAGTTACTTTGGCCTTAATCTTCTATGTTTATAAAATCGTTTGTACTCAGATAGGATTGAAACAACGCACCACCTAAATCACCCAGCTGAACCAGGTTGTCAAAGTAGTCAATTTTGTCAATGTCAAAGAGGATCGTGGCCCATTGGTTAAACACTCTGGCTCGGAACCCGATGGTCTCGAGATCAAATCTGGCCGGAACACAATTACTTTGCGTTCATTGTACAATATGCGGCTAACTCTCCGGTGATGGAAAACACCGATATGAAACCCAAGGAACCCGGATAACGGCGGTAGGCTCGGCCCTTACCACGTTGGGTTCAAATTCCCTCGGCGAAATGTGTTCTTCTGAATGTTCCGTTCACCATGACGGCAACAATCAGTGTGCCTCTGACTAAGCCATTAGGGATATGGTCGTGAGGGTATGTTATGTTATGTTATGAAAAAATAGGTTTGTTGTATTTTAACTTCAAAAGATATTACTGCTAACATTAAATTCTACTTTAAAAACAAGTAGAGTACATTATTCACCTTTGACGGTCCTTGTTGTGAACGGTTAACTATTACATACTAATCATAAACTATGTGCTTCTTAATCAAAATATTTGTAGTAAAACTAGACTTGGCCCCGGGGTGAAAGGCCGTCGTAAATTACGCCTAAACCAGCTGATTGATCGAAGCCGTGCGCGTGCGCACAGAAACGCGCAAATTGACCAAATTAGACGATCATCCATCAGACAAGCCGCCGCCACAGTATAAACCATACAGTAGGCTATCTAAGGCCGCCCGCCGAGTTATTAGCCTAGCGTGCACACAGACACGCGGCACAGCCCGTCCTTACTGCCGCCTCCCTATGCCTTCCTATTTTATGCTAGCGTGTGCGTAGAATCGCGTGTGCGTGATATCGCGACACGGCGCGCGACGCTCACGCACATATTCGAACCGAGAGTGGCACGTTTGTATTCAGATGTTCTACTGTATGGTTTATACTGTGCAGCAGCCATGTTGCGACACGTTTATGGAGATACAAATAGCATTGTTTAGACAAACAGACGTATTACTTTTAAATAGTCACAAAACATTTTGTAACTTACGTTTGGGCGTCTCTACTATCTATTCAAAATAATGAAATCTGTACATAAATGTAATAAAACGGAAAATTATACCTTGAACTTTGCTGCTGAACTAAATGCCTAACTCTTTGAAATAACACCATAATTTAAATATTTTTGATTAACCTGCTCGTGTTGGGCAATGTGTAAGGTTTTGGCTCACACACTCGCAGTTTTTTTGTTACAAAAATATCTTCAACTTTTTTTATTTATTTCTAGGCCATATCTATGTTAGACATCGTCGCCAATGCATTAATAATTTAATGTAATGTATGCCCTTATTAAAATTTGTGGTTATGATGTGTGTAATGAAATGTCACCTCTCCTTAATAATACCTATCTGCTCTTGATAAAATTGCCCTACAAAAGTATTAGTAAAAGCATTTTTATTGTTAAGTATATTCAGCATTTTATCAACATTTGTAAATTATCAGAGCGATTCATTGAACCATTATGGTATTTTCAACCATTTTTCTAAAACAATATTTCATTGCCCTTTGTTGCAGAAACTTGCAGTTGCCTTTCGCCTAAACGTCAATCTATTTGTTTCAATTTTAATAGCTTTGTTACTATCATTAATTGCATGAATAATGACTCTGTGTGACCTGACTTGACATTATCCGAATATTATCTGCACTACTGTTGTAGTAATTCCATTGTTATGGCTCCTATTATTCATTTCATTCATTTATCTTTGTTATCACATTCTGCTAATCGTTCAATGCAGTACACCTACGACCTATTTAACCCAATGTTGATTTTATCTTGTTAAGTAGGGCAAAACATGTGCAAATAAGATTTTTTCTTCCAACCTTGATGAGACTTGATGGATGGCCCGTTGTTTGAAATGCGACCTTTTTGTACAACGCAACCTCATGGGCAGAATGATGAGGCTGTAATAGTAATGAGTTTGGTAATGTTGATGTCGTTACTATCAGCTTATGTTGAAGTGGGGGAATTGAAAATTAGATAGCATTGCACAAGGGTACATCAAGTCGCTCTCGTGCATGTACCCTGAATAGCATGAGCTCGTTACAAAGATGAGTCCAGTGATTTGTTTGGTTACTGACTCTTACCACGCATTTTAAGGGGTAGGCTGAACTTACGGTTTTTAAAACCGACACATTTTCAATATTTTAAATAAATAAATACATCCGAAATGCGAAAGTTTGTATGTGTGGATGTGCCGTGTGCTCTGTCACGTAAATAACTACTGGATGGATTTTGATGAATACTGAATACTTCAATAAGTACCTATCATCTGATGGCATTCTATATTTGCGTCCCGACGTTTCTATACATGTTTTTTTAAATTTTGTATGAAAGGGACGAGTGAGAGACATATTTCCTCGCCCTGTCTGCGTCTTATATCTTTCCAGTGTTTACACATAACGTACATTCTCTAGTACTCGTATAATTTGATCTTTGACCGATATTTCTAAGGATTTTGACATCAATATCGGCTTAGAAGGCACGTAATATTGCTATGAAAATGTATTTTCATTACTCATACTCTGAAAGTAGGTCATTACTGACCTGAGAAGCGGGCTGAAAGTAACACTTTTCATCCCTAGGGAGAATCACTTTCAACTGACAGCTGTCAATTTTTTTTTTTAAAACTAGTTCTTTTTCACATTATCTATTGAACCATGTTACAACTTCTTATACAGCCACTATGTAAAATTTGAAATAACTTAAAGTTAAGTATTGATCAGAGAATATATATGTTTTAAATAAGTTTATAATAATTTAGTTTCAACAATTTCTTTAAAATAACTTAGCTTTGAGCAAAATATTTACCATTTTTCCAAATAAAAAATAATGGCTGAATAGCGGGCCGGCCACAGAAAAAAAACAAACAAAATAGGCGGGAAAGCGGCAATCCGATCTTCAATTATTTTCCTCATTTTTTCTTTAGCTAATTCATGTTTTTATTTTTACTTTCCTCGTATTTGTAATGAAAAGCACAGTGTTTACCTCGGGTGAAAGACTTATTTAGTCCCTCGAACTATTGGCGCCCTCACTTCGTTCCGGGCGCCAAACCCCGTCTCGGGACTAAATCAGTTACTTTCACCCCTAGCGTAACAATGTACTATTTCACCAAGTCAAGAATAAAGTTCAAACTATTGCAATCGTGTGAATACCTATGAAAATAAGTACTATGTAAATTAGCAGCCTGGTGACAAAAGGCAACGAGTTTTAGCCATTGTTTCCTTGGATTAAACAAAGATAACTTAAAATATTATGGATGAGTGTTTGAGAGTCATGCCTACGTATGAAGAACTTATCAAAATAAAATATGACTTTATCATTCAGATTAAGACACAACTACAAATAAATGAAAAATAATGTTATATACAGTGTGTTTGGGAACCGGTGTCCGACCCGTTAAGGTGAAGTAATATGATCTATTTTATGAATAAATCCACCATAATTAAGCACTTTGCCCCAGTTGTTTTGAAATGGCCGCCATTTTAATTTTTTTTTCTCGGGAGTACGGGTGGGTTATTTTAGTTTGCAATATCTGCCGATTTAGAGGTCCTACAGTCACAAAAGTGGTATCGTTAGACAGCTACAAAAGTAGGCAATAAGCTGACAAAAAAGCATTTTTTCATAACTCCCTTAAAATACCTCAAAAAAATGTTTGAACTTGAAAATTGTGATAGAATTTGTTAGTTTTTTTTACATTTATTTTTTTTTCAGAAAAACTAAACTGTCAACATACATTTATTTTTAACTTTTTGGATACCCAAAGACATCACCTAAACACTGAAGCAAAAATCAAAGTTCCAAGTAAAATAGTTTAGAAGTTGTGACAAATTGAATATCACCCTGTCATCAGAGACCCTTTGAAACGCAGGTAAAATTTACCTGAAATAAATTAAAAAAAAAATGAAAAAATTTAATTAAAAGTGCTTAATTATGGTGGATTTATTCATAAAATAGATCATATTACTTCACCTTAACGGGTCGGACACCGGTTCCCAAACACACTGTATATCTATAGGCACTGCTTTTACTCTAGCCAAAAAGGCAAAATTAAATCTCAGGCTAAAATATTGCGCCTCTCTCAAAAAACATTAAGGTTGCTCACTAACCTTACACCCCTCCAACAATCCGCACTGAGCCCGCGTGTTGGAGGATGGCTCAATTCACCTCATAGTTCAAGTGAGGCCTGTGCCCAGCAGTGGGACGTAAACATATACGGCCTATAGGCCGTTTATGTATGTTTGGACCGATGAAACTCACCGATCCATAGTCTAAAAGTCTATAGTGTGCGCGGACACTCAGTGC
This sequence comes from Udea ferrugalis, assembly GCA_950022985.1. Classification (NCBI taxonomy): domain Eukaryota; kingdom Metazoa; phylum Arthropoda; class Insecta; order Lepidoptera; family Crambidae; genus Udea; species Udea ferrugalis. The sequence continues at coordinate 1,055,875 of OX465524.1, read as the reverse complement.
ACTCATTAAGCACTTATCGCATAGCGAATACTTTATTATGTGCGATTATGCCAATTTTTACGCTTTTATTATTAATTGCTTCATTGCTAATAAAATAAATCAATAAATTATTTCAACATTGAAATAAATGTGTTAGTGAAGCTTTATGATACCTAGTTATTTTTGTTTTATGACCAATATTATCCTCAATCAATGATAAATTGCATGCAATTATGCAAATGTTAATTTTTATAAAACAAAATTCAAAATCATTTTTTAAAGATCTCATTCAATTGAAAGCCCTCAAACTTCAAGTCCAGAACTTTAAGAATCACTCTGCATGCAGGTACAAACAGAGCCAATAGTGCCTGAACACATAAGTACTTTGTCATACTAGCTGATCTGACAGCTCCTTCAAATTTATTTATCAACTCTAGCAAAGTTGATATGACATGGTTCAAAAGTGCATAGACAATATAAACTGTCGTTGACCGTGACGAAAAACATCCAGCCAGCATTGTACCCTCCTGACAGGCGTATCTTTTCACATTACGCCAACCATTGACATCATGGCCAATAGACTCCTAATGACATCTCTGTCTATTTATTTAAACAGATTTATTTGACTTTGTGACCATTGCCGAGAGGCAATGGTCACAAATCCAAATCCATCTGACTTCGGAATGGGTGGTGGTACCCAATGATTTACAACCATTTCCGTAAGCTGTCAATCGACAACGTTTCTGATTGGAGAGTTAGCGTATTGACCAATCAGACGTTGCCACCCGCCTCTGGCGGTTGACAGGCTTAATTTCACACAAGACATCAAGCATCGGGCGTCTAGTGGCTCTAAGGTCGATGGCGCCAACAGACCTCACAAATAATATTGACCATTTAACTTATTTTGTAATCGTCTTAATTTATAGTTATCTATGATGGTCTGATTATTCATTTATCAAATTTAATTATGGGAAAGGTACGCCATCGGCATATTTCAGATCGCACTTGCAACGTAATGTTTTATATCAAACGACCCAGTAGTTCTTCATTGCTTGAGAACCTATTGACTTAATTTTTTTTTAATTCATAGCACAATATAAGCAAAAAATTCAATCTTTCAACACTAATTCATTCAGATACACATTAAGTTGTAATTAAACATATTTATAATTTAAGAGCCAAAACAGGCAAGTCTAATTCAGATTCATTCAACTATGTAAATTAGTTATCTAAAGAGGCAGATGCTTCGTTAGTGTATAAATAGATGAAATATGACAAGGTTGTATCGATTCGTATTGAACGAAGACGGTTTTAAAATTTTAAAATAAGGATATTTATTTTCAAAGTAATACGTTTTTTTAAAACCTTAATGCTAATTTACTTTTTTTATTATTAGATTACGCCTTTGCAGGGGACCAACCGTTTTAGGCTCAAAGTAGATTTGAGTGGAAGAGGAAGAGTTGAGCCTCTGCCCAGCTGTGGAATCTTAATGGCTTATTAAGGTAAGATTACCTATTATTGCTTATGCTACAAGTGCAACCGACAGACTGCAATTATCACAACTGGATTAGTTCTAGTTGTGATAATGACACCATTCAAAGAAGTAACATCAAATATCTGCAATTTTTTGTATACTTTGTTAATTTGATGATTGAATAAGATTAACATATTTAGCATTTATTGGTATTCAAGTCTTTTATTTATGTTAACAGTCAATCGTATTTTATGATCTGTTTGAATTGCCTATTTAATATTTTGCAAAGTGAATAAGGTCCATTAATGTGTGTGTTTCGTAAATGAAGTACAAAGCAGCTAAAGACTTCTTCCGTTCTTCTCGTAGATGTGTGGACTAACCAGCTACCCAAACGGTAGCTGTTCTGGTTTGTCTGATAAATAGGTTGAAAAATTACTAGTTTGTAAGCACGACTTTCAATTTCCTTTGAATATTTTGGCAGATAATTTCAGTTACTATTAGGGTCAAGCCACACAGCCGACGCGGCGTGGCACGGCGCGGCGCGGTGCGACGTGACTTCAGCGCGACTCTGGCGTGGCGGTGTTCACACTGGGGGCGCGACGCGACGTCGTTCTTCATTGTCATGTGCCAGTTTTCGAATCCTCGAAATACTCATATGAACGTAACGTACTCGTATCTTCCTCCTTTTATTTCAATCAAAGTCATAAGGATGGTTTTTGGCTTAGTTTTCAAAGCATTACCAAGTCTTGTAAATGTAGCTCTTAACTAGGTAGATGACCTGCTGAGTTTGGGCTTAGGTGGTCATGGGCAATCATATTATAATAATAAATGTTAAAATGAGATTATACACCCGTGCAACAAACATAAACGACCTATATACGTCCCACTGCTGGGCACAGGCCTCACCTCAACTATGAGGTGGATTGAGCCATACTCCAACACGCGGGCTCAGTGCGGATTGTTGGAGGGGTGTAAGGTTAGTAAGCAACCTTAATGTCAGATGTTATCAAGCTGCCCTAAGGCCTCCGACTAGGCTTAACGACTGACATCTAACGACGTCGGCCGGGACCAACTGCTTAACGTGCCTTCCGAAACACGGATATGCCCGAAATACACATCACTAAATTTCGGTCGGAGTGGTCACCAATCCCATTTCTGACCCGGCGTGTGTTGATTTACAACAACGATCGTCGCCGATCACTGTCACAACTGCGCCACGGGCACCTTACTTTACTTTTTACTTTTACTTTACTTTTAATAAAAAAAGGCGTAGATACTGTCTTGTGCTAAAAGTGGCACCCGAAATTAGAAATTCGAACACCTGGGCAAAGCATTGACAGCTTGAGACCACACTGCGCAACATTATCTGTCTCGTTTACGCTCTAGTGAATGATCATTTACTATCTTGTACACACGGTCAAATTATAGGGACGTACGCCAGGGAACAATTTTCGACTTCGCATCAGTACTGGCATAACTCTTTTAAATATCATTAGTGATGGGTAAAAAAAATGTTCTGGAATAAACCTAAATCTAAATGATGAGTGTATGAAGCTTTCTGTCGTGGGAGCTCAATTTTATAGGCTTTTTAACCTCTCCAACAGAGAAAGGTAGTGAGCGTTATTTAGTACGGGTTAGTAAGTAAATGGTTACGTTCCCATCTCTCCCTTCCGCACTTTTACATAACGCGGTTCCACTTTCAGACCACCAGATCTAATCTGCTGGACAATACGTAATAAGAACATCAGTAACAGCTTATTAGTGTCTCACAGCGAAGCTCTATTTATGGATCCGTACTTTGGGAATGAAAGAAGCCCTTGCCTCATCTCATATTAGCCTGTCTGTTTTTAAAGTTAAACTGTAATGAAACATTTGAGTCTTCGGGACCTTGGGCCCTGATAAAATGTTCAGGATAAACACAAACTTTTATTCTTTCTTTTTCATTCTTTTTTTTCGTTTATTCTTGTGTTAATTATATCAACATAAGAAAAATTCCGCCATTTGCGATGCATGACATCTTTCACTAGTAAATCTAAGGTTACAAAAGGATCCGTTGACATAATATAATCGATTAGCAAAAAGCACTTATTTGGGTACATATTATTTAATAACATATTTTTTTGATAATTGCAAAGTTTTTGTAGCTGAAAAATAAAGTTCGTGGTGATATCCCATGAACAAGTTCGAGAGTTGTATGGAACCCCCGACACGCGTGCCAAACACGCACTCTTCTTCCGAACCATTTTACAAATATGGCCAACGAGTGCTGCTTTTATGTTTTTATGTCCTCAATATGGGCAGGTGATTACAAAAGTGACCTTTAGAAACTACTTTCTGCATTTGTTGAAAAAATATACGGTATGTGTGTTTATATCTTTTTTTGAATTGAGACTATTATATTATGATATCAGATACAAGCTCGATGTTATCAATTCATAATATTATAGAAATTCGTCCTTTCATACATAAGCCATTAATGTGCGGTAGAGTAATTTTCTAATAATAATTTCACCTCCTCTTAAACGTTTGTGAAATATTTTAGTATGCCATTGTTAGGGTTGTTCCAGTTCAGTTATTAATCAGACATAAGAAAAATTGCCTAGCAAAATCCTAGCCAACAAAACCGTCATGATTCCGCGTATTGGAGTATGGCTCCTACCACTTTGTAATTAGTGAAGAAATTGCTTCTCTATCTCATAAATAACGTGCATTCCTATTTAAATCTTGCATTTTGTAATTGTATTAAACCAAAGATATCAGATTGCTAAAAGTCTTTCGTAATCGCAGAAATGATTTATTGTCTAAAACAAATAGACAGCCCTAGTGAAACATTCCCAATGAATGTAGAATGTAGGCAATTCGTTAGGGGCATAGACAATGGCGCGTGCGCGGAATGGGCCACAAACACAATAGACTTTTACAGAGCTATCTACATCGGCTTTGTGCGCTAGGGCAATGGGTTTCCATAACTGGAATATGAAATACGAGGACGTACGAGTATATCAAGTAGGAGTTTTATGAGCTTTTTTCTTTCTCTAATTTTAACTTTTGTACCGCAGCATTCCTGAAGCGCCCTATGGTTGACTAGTAGAGAATCGTAGTGCTGGCCTTCGTAGTGAAATAATTTGTAGGTTAATGTGTTCAATTTTCCAATGAACTACCTTTACACAAAGGATGAAATAAGATCACTTTTCTGTTAAAGTTTTTTAAAAGAACTTGTGGTCTCGAAGGCATAATATACACCATTTTTCATGACTTTGGAGCATTTAGCATTTACTTAGTCTGTCTTTTGTTCTACTTTGTGTCTTAAGATCAAGTTAATAAATACAGTGAATAAAACGCAAAATAATATTTTTAAGTGTTATTTCCCTTGGATATGAACGTTTGTTTTACATGAATCACTTGGGTGGAGAACTTTGGATCGCCAGTGAGCTAGCTAAACCCACCATGTCAGATTTCAAGTCTTTGTTTATTGCACAAAAATATTAACTATTCACAGCTAGCCATTTATAGAGCATATTTGTAATTAAATGATTCAGAGTAACAGCCGCCAGCGATAGCAACGCGAGCGCACTGCGTTGCTCAACAGATCGTGATTCATGACCGGTGTATTTTTATTAAAATTTTGCAATTGGACGAATTTGAAAAATAACTTGATCTATTTTTTTTATTCTTCATGTTAGGTGTGGTTTTGTTTGTAAAAGAAAACACTTCTGTGGTTCGATAAAAACTTATCGTTTAAAGAAACGCGAAAATGGTAGTGGCTCTTTAAAAATGAAGAACAGTATTCCTCCAAAGATAGCAAGCTCATTCACCACTTAGGAAAGGTTTGGAAGTTTGATTTCAATCAATTAAGTTTATTTCTACAGCTAATAATCTAAGAATGTACTACATACTACTCGTAGGACAGCTCTAAATATAATAAGGTTGCGTGCGCACAGAGTGGTCAAATTTTTTTTAATTATTTACAGCGACTAGAACAACACGCGTTATTTGAGTAAAAACCGCATGGACTAACAAAATTGTTGGACAATTTCTCATCTCTGATATTTTAGTAAGTGGCTCCTTTCAGAAAGAAGTCACTGAACCTTCTTATTTACGAGTATTTATGTATTCTTCTTCGAAAACAATGCCAATAAGGGCAGCACAATACTGTGAGGTCTCAAGATACGGTTAGTTCGTGTTGCGTGGATAGGAACATTTCAAGTAGGTAATGTTAGTGGAAATTACGGTAATTAAGTGAGGGTTGCTAAAAAAATTGTACTGTTTTGTGACATAAAACATGTTTATCATGCTGTGATCACGGCTGCTGTAAAGTAGTCGAAACGTCGGGTTAGAAAATGTAAGAAAATATAACCGCGAGTAGAATCCGTAAAGTTGTTTTATTTCAATGCCAATAAGGTGATCACTACTGGTCAACCATAGGTCTTAGCAGAAGTGTTAGATTTAGCCGACTTTTACTATAGCTGCGGTATGGCGTGCAGTAAGCTCAGACACCTAATTGCTCAATAGCCATTGTTTCCAGTAACGCCATAAACATCCTAATCTCCCATCTGGGCCGTGTTCATGCAAATCTCATGCGCGTTAGCACCATCCTTGTATGGCTGCGCACACGCATTGTGTCGAGAGCGACAACTAATTGAGTGCGCGGATGAAGGATGGACTATGCATAATGATATACTGAGCACAAATAAATTATTACAGGGCATTACAGGTTGCGGACACTCTCGCTCTACAGGCAGACATCAATGCTGTCGCGGAGTGGAGCAGTGATAACCGTCTTCCTTTTAATGAGAGCAAATGCAAAATGATCACCTTCTCACTTAAGCGAAACCCGATTAAAGTAGTTTATAAGTTATATGACGCCCCATTGGATAGAGTGCATGACATACGTGATTTAGGAATAATATTGGATACTAAATTAAACTTTCATGAACATGTGACATCAATTTGTAAACAAGCTAGTAGACTTCTTGGCTTCGTTATGAGAACTGCTGCTGATTTCGATGATGTAAGGGTGGCAAAAATAATATACAACGCGTACGTGCGCAGCAAGCTTGAGTACGCTGCTGTTGTATGGAATCCCCACGAGGATAAGTATATAATGCTCATCGAAAGAATACAGCGCAAATTTGCCAGGTGGCTTTACAAAAAAAGTCAAGGGTACTATCCTTACCTGTACCCCTCGTTGTTTGTCTTGGGTATGGTGGGTATGGAAACCCTTAAATTAAGGAGAGTAATGGCAGCTATAGTCCATTACTTGTCCATTATTCATCATGCCCTGGACGCTCAAGAGGTGGTGGAAAGGATGGGTCTCTTAGTACCCAGGTACTTGTTGCGAGACGAAGCGGGAACTGTGGCTCCACGTCGCAGGCCACGTCTCCTTCTCCAGCCCATTACTCGCACTAAAATGGCGGCTCTAGCGCCAACAAACCGTGCTCTGCGACTGATAGGAGACGTGCTCACTCAACACGATGATTTAGACTTGTTTGCTGACAGTTTGAGAAGTCTTAGATGTAATTTTCATTTAATCATAGGTGACATGCTGATAAATGGCGAAACTTTGTTGTGAATGTTTGGGTTTATTGCTGTCACTGTATTTGTAGTATGTATGTATTTGACATTTTCCTTCTTATTTTCTTATTTGACATTTCTATTTTCTTATTTGACATTTTTATTGTTTTTTTTATTATTGATTGCTTTTATAAAATATTGTTAAATGTTATTTTGATGAATTAATTAATTAAGTATTTAAGTGATTGTTATTATAAGCTATTTAACTTGTATGCAATTTGGAATTGACATTTCTGTGAGCATGCTTGTAAACTGAATAAATAAATAAATAAATAAATAAATAAATAAATACTGAAGTATTTCGTTCGTTATTCGTTGCGGATGGGGATGTCGCCTGAGCGATAGGCCACTGCGACCAATACTGATCGAACCCGCAAACTCTAGTGTAGTAGCCAACTTCTCAAACATCACACCAAACCAGTCTATGACAACTTTCAAATCTTTTTGAAAATTGTAAAGCAACTTCTGGTTGTAAAATTAATATTTTTACAGTTTTAAATACAATTTCAGATATAAATCGAGGAATTTAATTACGAAAGAACGGACCTTATGGCCTCATATAAAGACGATAAGCATTCTTTCATCTAGATAATTTTCCACTTTTCTTAGCTGACAAATCAAACTCGCAAAGTGCAAGAGAGGCATGAACAAGGCATACAGTTAGCAACAGAATAATGTGACGGTTCAATTAAATGGTCAAATATCTCTAAAATACTTTGAAAAAGTAACCTTAATCACTACTGAAACTAAAAAAGTGTTTCATTAGTTTTAGAACTAATAACGCTTCCAACGACATAGGACTTTGTCATTGTGGTATTCCAATTAGTATTTTCAACCCCATAATTCCGTTTTTCCGTTTAATCTAATTTTTCTCAGCCTTAATTTTGATGCCGACTGTACCTAATGTTTGATATTGCATTGAAATAGTTCTTGACTATCGGTTTAGTGCGGATAATCCGCATTTTGAGCAGATTATGTTAATATCTAGTAGAACAATGCCATGGGACTAATCCCAATTGGACGTAAGTACGTCATTATTTATGCCACAACATGATTTCGAAACAGCTGGGTATATGGATTCATCTAGAATAGTGATAATATTATAACAACAATATGAAAGAAAATATTTTTGGCTTATATTTTATTGATTTGGATTCCTGATCATAATTAAAAAATATTTAAATACAAATATTATATTACTAGCGACGCCCGCGACGTCGTCCGCGTGGACTTAACTTGAAAAACAAAAAGGAGTATCTACCTATTACTTTATAAATTGTAGCCTATCTGCGATTCAGATGTGTGAGCTAATATAGCTATCTTTACAATAATATTTATTGTAAAGATTCATTGAAATCCAATCAGTAGTTTTTAGGTGAAATGAAAGAGCAACACGGCACATTCTGCCACACATAGAATCTTTCGCATTTTTAATATTATTAGGATGGTGTCTGCTTGGTTGAACTTTTTACAGAAAAGGTCACCTTTAGTTCTGTTGTTCTAAAAACTACACTTATATTTATCTCTTGGATCACCATTACTATCAAGTAATGATAAGTACCTACCTGTATTAAACTTAATTCAAAAATGCATAAACCCCGAAAAAATGTACCTATTGAATATAATATGAAAATACCTGATTTACCTGAACCAAACATGTCATGTCTTTTATAGCAACATCCGTAGGCCGCGTCGGCGCGTGATTCACTCTCGCTGCTCAAACGTGGTCAGCGGTCAGGCCAGTCCTGACATATGGCCGGCCGAATAAGGCGGATATCCAAGGCCAAGGATACATGGAAATATTTATCTTTAATCTATACAGTGATAAAATCGTAAATCCCTCAAGTATGAATCGATAATCAAAAGGCCTACAAGCGGTTTGTGGCGAAGGGAGGGTTAGGGGTGGCGTTCAGTTTCAATGGCATGATTTGTTGCTTTACACCGACTTTCGATCAATTCAAGCTGAATCTTTTTAGTTGTCAAAAACAATAAATAATACGCGCCTAATACGTGGTAAAAAGAGCTATCATGATTTTTGTAGGTTTACCAGTATCACGTGAAAACTATTTAATGGTTTAATGAACTTTACACAGTTACAAAACGAGTTGGGCCTAAATCTGCATGTTGTTTTGTTCAGAGTTAAGCTTCAAAAAACACTTCAGTAAAAAGATCGCAATGGCTTCAAAAAAATTAGGCCTCATTCAGTATTTTTAAAAGCCATGTTCGCATTCGATAAAAAAGGCTAAATCCACGTGGAAGTTGCGAACAACATCTAGTAATTTGTAACTTGATTCTCGTTTGGACGAAAATGAATTTGGATGACATCTAATTAATTCACTTTAAGACACTAGATTACTATTAACGTGAGGTGGGATCACCTGAATGAATAAAGATGACTTTTGCCAAGAAATAATATATATATATATATATAACATAAATAATAAAAAAATACTTTGAATAAATATGACTTTGTTAGTTCCTGCTCTGATAGTGTGCTCGGTATGCTGTGGACGTTAGAATTAATTTAATGTTAATAAAGCTTGAACGTGTCTGTCTACCTTCAGATTCACATCTTCAAACTTTTAGTGATGTTAGGAAAACTATGAATAAATTTAGATTAAGCTCAAATCAAAATTTGATGCTTCAATTATTTTTCTTGCTTCTTTAGCAATAGATTTGATTTATTTGGTTTTTGAGACCATTTTAAAACCATTGTAAATGCTTAAAAATAACACAAACTTATCAAACCAGTTTCATCTTTGTCAAAAGCTATTAGTTACTCGTACCTATTGTGAGAAAAGTTTTTTTGTCTTAAGATTTAAAATACAAATGTGAGCAGACCTACAGAACGGTGATCAAGAAAAAAGGCCTACCTACGAATACCTTACATACAATGTCCTATTAATACAAGATGCTTATCTTGCTTAGCTATGAAATACATATAATATGTATTTCATACTTAACTTGGTAAAGTCGTCCATCATTGAAATCAAGTCAACTCTACAATTATGGACGCATCCGGTATATTCATCACGATAGCTAAATGTGGGTTGACGACCATAAACCAGAATTCGTATTATGGGAAGAATTAGAACATAAAAACATCTTGATTAATAAATTTCAGGCATAGCTTCTAGTTTAATTGTTCAAATAAGGTAACTAAGAATTTAATTAAAGATCTGCTAGAGGTGGATGCCTATAACATTGATGAAATCACCCTGGCTCATAGGGTAATAATTCCAGAAAGATTCGGCCGGTCTGTTAATGGTCTCGGTAGCACAGTGGTTCGCCCGGTTTGCGAAAGATGCGGGTTAGATTCCCGCCTGATGCTAAAATGACCAAATGTCTTTTTATGGTTTACAGATCTTTAGTTAAGGTTCGCTACTAGGGTCGGCCGGAGAGAAAATCTGTCAAATTTGAAAGCGATCGTGACAGCTATGGTCACACAGTGGTTGGGCCGTGCAATCCGTGCATAAATGCAATGCATAAATCCGGACGACCATCTTGGTGTAATTGTTTAGAAGTCGGCTACTACACCAAAGGTCGCGGGTTCGATCCCCGCACAGTACAAACATTTGTGTGCATGAACATGTCTGTTTGTATTGGTCTGGGTGTTTCCTATGTATAATAAGTATGTATTTACAAAAGAAAAAGTATTTGAGTATGTTTATCCGTTGTCTAGTATCCCATAAAAACGGAGTATAATTAACTCACTTGGGGCTAGATGGCGCTGTGTGGAATAATGTCCAGGGATATTTTTTTATTTATTATTATTATAAATCGCGGCATGATAATCATTTGATGCGTTCACCAAAGATATTTTTATTTCGCCACAAAATATATTTCAGGATATAGGGCAAACAAAAGAAACTAACCAAAAATTTTATTCTATTTAACATACTAACAAGCGGTTTTGCCAATTATTTTTTTACACTATTATTTGCAATCTATTCTCGTGACCACGTTATTTGCACAATGTTATATCTGGTACTTGACGATTCCATCGAGATTTAGTTGTAACTTGGTTTATCCGTTCGATCATCATCAACACAAAATATTTCTTACATCCAATGCATATGATATAGCAATACACGGAGCCATTTCTAGTAACATGCAGAAGAACCCACTAATTAATTGGTCTTACTTGTAATTAAAAGCTGCAAGAAGCATTAAACGGAGCTATCTTGTTACTAACTAAAACGAGGAATTTAACAGTTGTCAACAGTTGAGACACTTTTAGTGGATAATTTATTTTAGATAATAACACTTGAGTAATACCTTTAGTCTCCTGTAGAGGCCATCGCGCTGAATTTAATACAGAATCCACCGTGATCTTCATCTTACTGGAATTGATCTACGAGTAGAGCATAGTATGAAAGGAAGTCACCCTCCGCGTTTTTCTGTCTGTTTTTACATAAGCTTTCACTATCTAAATGATAGTTGATGCTAATTATATTTTCTAGAACGTTTGTCTGTATAGTTCATTCAAATTACTACAGCCATTTTTCCATGGCTGACGTAAATATGATAATTCATATTTATATCAAAGTTCTATCTGATCCATTTTTTTTTAAATTTAAAACGGGTTTGCGTTTGACCTCAGTCTTGCCAGCCAAGCTTACCCAAAAAATGCCTATTCACTCTTGCCTTGAAGACACCAAGGTTGTATGTATCCGGAAACACAGACGCAGGGAGGGCGTTCCACTCCTTAGCGGTACGGACCAGAAAGGAAGCACCAAACCGCTTAGTTCGGACCGCTGGAAAGTCGACCACATGGAGATGAAAGCCCTCGCGGCGTCTTGTGGTCCGGTAGTAGAAAGTAGAGGGTGGTATCAGGTCATGAAGTTCTTGCGCACACTCTCCGAAATACACCTTATAAAAAACCGATAGACAGGCAACTCTACGCCGATGCTCCAAACTCGAGTTTGGTTCCAACGAGCGTCTCGTCACCTATCAGTCTCCTGGCTCTTCGGTCTACTGAGTCCAGTGCATCCAGCTGATACTTGGCAGAGCCATCCCAGAGGTGGCAGAAGTACTCCATACACAACCGAATTTGTGCTTGGTACAATTGTAAAAGCTGTTCCGGTGTGAAGTGTGTTTCCATTTCGAATAACTTGTCATTATGTTCTATTGCAATAACTATTTCTGTTTCGTATAAGCAAACGCAAACTTTAATTTTTTTTGCTCGAGATCTCCATCCTAATTACTATGGAACGAGTGAAGTTTCTTTGACAGCCGTCTGCGCAGTCCCGCAAGTCAGTCTTCCACATGACGCCGGGTGAGTGCACGTCACTGCGTAAAGAATAGGAAAATGAAATGGCAACTAGTACGAAATTGTCAAACCCAAGAGAGCTTTTAATCAAGTGTACTTATAAATATGAACCTGCCATATAACTCTCATGGTGAATCATGATAAAATCATACGTTTGATAAATTATGCATAATGCATATGAACAACAGTACGGAGGAAAAAAAATAAAGTTGTACTATTTTCAACAAAAGACCCTATGTGCGCCTATTTCGTGTAAATTATCCGCGTAATTATAAATGTCATTTTCGTCAAAAGCGACGTGCGCTCACCTTGGGGACATGGGGGGGAGTGAGCTGCGACGGTGCGCGGACAGCTATCAAAGAAACTTCACTCACTCCATAGTAATTTGTAATTATGGAGATTTCAAGCGAAAAATTCGGAATGTTTGGGAATTTTTTGTACAAAACTGAAATAAAGCAATGAAAAACAACTGATTGGCAATGCTTCTTTGATATCTGATCTTTACACGTTATTTAAAACACGTAAGTTGTTAGTTTATATAATGCCTAAACTTTTGAAATACGGGAGTGCGTTTTGCACGTTTTTAGCGATATTCTGATTTTTTTTCACATTAATCTAGTAAGTTGATCCATATACTGGAAGTTTGAGCTGATTGTGCAACTCTTTGACTACTATGACGATTTTTTTCGTGCCTCATACTTCATATTTTCTATATAAAACTTTAGTTTTCCCGAGAGCCGTTTTCCTGGTATCGCGCCTTAAGATACTGCATGAATAATGCTAACAACAACAATAATAAACATACTATTTAATTAAACTCTAATTTAAGTACACATTGTGACTGCCGCGAAAAGATTCTTAGAATATGTATGTACTCAGTTGTTTTTGTGTGTTGCATTTGATTATAGATTAACGTAAAAACTGGCTTCAACGAACACACTAATAAGTCGAAAACCTGGAGATTGATCTTTTGATGTCGATAAATCTCTGTACATAAAAATGGATTGCTATTCGTTAGTCTCGCTAAAACTCGGGAATGGCAAGACCGATTTGGCTAATTTTGGTTTTGAATTATTGGTAATGGTCCAGGGAAGGTTTAAAAGGTGAGTAAACATGAGAAAATGCTGGGAATATAGTAAAAATAACAATTTTAGTTTCCTCTTAGCAACTGTTCCTACCAGTCACGTGACACTGAATGTTTGACAACAGAACGAAGTCTGTAGGGACAGCTAGTAGTTCAATATATAGATGGGTATTTTTTGTTGTATGAGAACATTACAGTTGTGTTGAATCAACTTCAATAAGAAAACAACAAGTTTTCGAATGAAGAGAATTTCAAATCAAATGCAGCGTATGACCACAAGCCAGGTGGACAAGGTGATCAACGATCGAGTTACCATCTCCTAAGCCGAGTCTCGTCCCCCCCTGGAGGCACCCTAAGGCATGTATCTACTTAAATGTTAGAGGTTTGGAGACTTCTCTCTCACCCCTTTGCTCGGTAAAGCTGTGAAAGTCATGCCTTGGTCTAACAGCTAGTCATTTCATTTTAGGATTAGGGATAATGCATTATCATCTTACTAAAGATAGGAAAACCAGATAGTACATTCTGTCTTTATCTCTCTTCTCAGACCATTAACAGACCGGCCGAATTTATCTGGTATATTTTACTTTGTTCCACCAATGTTTAGGCATATACCTTAAGGCAAGATCGAATGTCTTTATCTGGTTTTCCTATCTTTAACAGCAAGTCAATTCAATAAAAAGGAAATAACGATCAAGCGTTTCGGTAAATGCAGGCCGCTTACGACCAACCGCTCTGGAAATCTATGAAGAAGTCCTGTGGTCTGCTGTGGACTTCATGCAGATGATGATGATAATCTCAAACCAAGCGTGTTCCACTACAGACAAGTACGACCTCTATATAGCAATCAATCTTATATACCCACATTGCTCTGGTGATTGAGTGTGAATAATTGAACTTGCTGTATATGGGCGTCTTGGTGGCGAAGTAACCTTGCACTTTTACATGTAAGCAAAGTTACGAACACTTTGGGGGGTCGTGGGGGTCACAAAGGGTCATCAGAACTAGGTCGGAGTTATGGCTCACGTATTAACGCACCGAATTAATACAACATAATATGTTACACGTTGACGTCGCTAGATGTCAGACGTTAAGCCTAGTTAGAGGCCTTAGGGTGGCTTAATAAAATCTGACATTAAGGTTGCTCACTAACCTTACACCCCTCCAACAATCCGCACTGACCCGGCGTGTTGGAGTACAGCTCGTTCCACCTCATAGTTGAGGTGAGGCCTGTGCCCTGCAGTGGGACGTATATAGGCCGTTTATGTATGTTACACAGGGTGTTTAATCTTATATTAACATTTTTAACAAATTTTTGGCTGTTGGAAGTTATGGGCAAAGTCTTGTCTGAAGTGCCAAGTGCCAGTTTCGATAGTTACCCAGTCAGGCTCAGATACGCAAAGCGGCAAAATTAAATATAACATAACATACCCTCACGGCCACATCCCTAATGGGTTAGTCAGAGGCAGACTGATTGTTGCTGTCATGGTGCATGAACGGAACATTCAGAAGCCCACATTTTGCCGAGGGAATTTGAACCCAACGTTGTAATGGGCGAGCCTACCGCCCTCATCTGGGCAGCTTCGGTTTTATATCGGTGTTTTCCATCAAGGGAGAGTTAGCCGCAAATCGAACAATGAACACAAAGTAGGTGTGTTCTGGCCAGATTTAATCTCGGGACCACCGGGTTCCGAGCCAGAGTGTTTAACCAGTGACTCACGACGCTCGCGACCCAATTTTTTCTTAAGCCAGAACATTACGTACGGCAAAAAATTGTGTTTGATTTGAATCTGTGATGCAGACATATTTGATTCCTTTTTTAACTATCAAATTCTGCTATTAAAATAAATGAGAAGGCATATGATGACATTATCTACTTTATAGATGTAATGAGAGTCATTCCTCATCTGAGAGTTTTGCTCAACGTTTATCTGATGATATTTACTACAGCTGATCCGATCATGTCAATTACATTACAATACAGGAATAGATATCTGCAAGTTTTGGTCACGAATCGCGACATTGATGATGCTCTTTGATGAAACTTCGCTCGAAAGTTTTGTTCATTGCAAAACATGGTAATATTATTAGTCAATTAGGAGTCGTTTAGTGAGAACATGATGATTGTTTTGAACCCCAAAATAGCCAAGGCTTAAGTATATTATTATGTTTGTTAGAGATGGATGTGGGAAATATTGTCATGTTAAACATATTATCTAGTTTATTAGATTCACATGAATTTTTATAGGGTTACACTTAAAATAAAAAATATATCAATGTTTACATCCTTGATATTTAAAAACAAATTAAGTTTCATTCAAAATTATTTTTTCAATCTATTTTTTTTGTACAACCTGTTTGTAAAATGACAAGGCAATGCACTAAATACATATATAGGCTTTATAAGCTATTAGCTGTCCCAACAGACTTCGTTCTGTTGTCAAACATTCAGTGTCACGAGACTGGTAGGTACAGTTGCTAAGAGGAAACTAAAATTGTTGTTTTCACTATATTACCGGCATTTTCTCATGTTTATTCACCTTTTAAACCTTTCCTAGCCCATTACAAATAATCCAAAACCAAAATTAGCCAAATCGGTCTAGCCATTCCCGAGTTTTAGCGAGACTAACGAACAGCAATCCATTTTTATATATAGAGATTAAAAACTAATTGAGTATAGGTTTTTTTAAATCTTTTTTTTTTTGTACATCCTGTTTGTAAAATGCACAAGGCAATGCACTTAATAACTATATAGGCTTTATAAGACATAAGAATGGTGCTAATTGCTAAACGAACCGCACTGATTATCATGAGAACAGCGTGACAAACAAACGTAATGACCAATATATTAGTGTTCACATTGACACAATAGACAAAAGCGCAAGCTCCATCGTTTCACAACTGATGAACTGATTGATAGGGGGTAGGGGGGGATCATCATAGTGTTTAAACCAGCAATAGCAATTGATGAAGAGTTAGGTCACATGGTGAGGTCCCTATACTCCAACTAATTTATGAAATACACTTTGACAGCCAGTGTCATCAGAAATTGAACGTAAAAAGATTTGTGGTCCCTGAACTGAATAAAACATATGGACAGTACGTGATTTATCAAACATTAGTTACTGATTATTACCTGAAAGTGTACAGTTAAATAGACTTCAAAATTAACCGTATCAACAATTGATTTAATTAATGATAAAATACTCGAGTTTGCTAGTGTAACCGGCCGATTGAATTCCGTGGTCACTGACCTGTCCACAAAAGGTTATCTAATGCCCGTTAGAGCCTTCAATAAGCGCAGCCAATCAGCTGGTGATGGTCTCAAAGCTTTGGTTCACTTCTCTAAAGCTCTTTGTAATGGTTGCTTACGTCACGTGGATTAACCTTTGCTGATTACGTTACAGTTGCACGATTGCGCTTTTGAAATTACAAATGATTGTTAGGAGACATGCGAATTAGCTCTAGAACCGATGTTGCTGAAGCGTCCAAGAACGACTGGACGAACTATCCAGCCTGAGCCTGGTGAAATGGCCCAAGTTCGTCATTCAATGGCAGACGGGTAGACGGAAGACGAATATAGTTAAGGACCAGGTGCTACACGTGTGCAATAAGCTGAGACCTGTTAGGAAGCGCACAGTACAAACATTATGCTATTGTGACATCGCGCCTGAGTAGTAACAGTTAGTTGTACTCCTGTCACTCCTGGTCAGGAGTGGCCAATTCAAGCTGCAGATGGCCTTATAAAAGGAGACTTTGACTGACTGGTTGTACTCTAAGATGACAAAAACACTCGGAGGCAAAAGTTTATAATTAAGTAATGTGTGTATCTTCCGCAAAACGTTTACCGGATATAACGGCCGCAATTTTGGCGCGATACACTTACAAATTGACGATTGTAACAATTAATTGGCTCGCTAATAAAATCACAGTCAAAATGACACTTCTGAAATTCATCAACATCTTGTGACGAATGGGTGGGCTTTGTGGACGCACGTGTATTAGAGTTCTCAACTAAAGTTAGGAAACCGGGAGTTCAAGCGGGACTCGAACCAGTGTCTTCCGCACTCCAGGCGGCTGCACTAACCACTGTGCTACCGAGGCCAATAATGCACCAGTCGATTTTTTCTGCTAGTTGAATGTTGTGTTTACGTAACCTTGCAACAAGTTCTGTTAAAACTAAAATCTATGTACACCTTTCAGGATGAGGAGTGTCAAACATTTAATTTCGCAAGAAGTTTTCAGCTAAGTACTTAAAGTTATTACTTGTTGTACTCGTATTCATTTTAGCACATTGTAGACATTAAGTAAATTTTCAAATTGATTGCTTCAGAAACACTCAAGAAACGTTTCTTTTTCTGTGTACACCTAAATTGTTTTTAGTTTTTTTGTAACTTAATTTTTATTATGTTATTTTTAATGTAGCCTACTGTTAGGTCAATAAAAAACTTTTCTTCCTACCTAATCACTGATAACAAATCTGACGTTATTATCAGCAGGTGCCACCAAGAAGTCATCGCGCTATGTGGCTTGCATTTCATGACTACTACTATAAAAATGTTCATTTTCCAAATATTAAAATATTCAAACAATATTAGGTAACACTTACCATAAAAGCAAGCACGAGTTAATGTCATGTTCTCTGGTGCCCATTTTTGTGACACTTGACATGTTTTGCAATTTCTGTCGGAACAGTACCACGTTTTGTAGACATATAGCGTTGTTTGTGAAGTAATTGTTTACTAACGGGTCAATGTTATGTGCCTACTTGTAGTGTGTTTTCGATACTTTACAGGATGTTAGAGATGAGATGCAATCTTCGAATTACGAGTTTTTTTTTTCATTTTTTTACAGTGTTTACAAGGCTTAAAAATGTAAATACCTAAACAGTAATAGACACAAACATCAAAACAATATCAGAAGGGTCAAAAAAAAGTTCTAGAATAAAGACCTTCAATAGAAAACTAAGCGAGAGACATTCATTCTCAAGAGACGGACGACCGTTTTGAAGGTCGAAGGTTCTGGTGGTTGATCAAAAGCTTCTGCTCGGGAAGCCTATATTGAAATTGGAGAAGCTTGAACTAAACAATACATGCCGGGAGTTTTAGCTGAGAAAAAAGTTAGATGTCGAAATGCCCTGATATTATCATGTTTTACCTTTTAAATAGGTTTGCTTACCGCGTTTAATGGACACTTGCACAATTTATAAAGTTATTACTATCCGTCTTATAAACGTCACACTGCTGGGCACAGACCTCACCTCAACTATTAGGTTGATTGAGCCATACTCCAACACGCGGGCTCAGTGCGGATTGTTGGAGGGGTGTAAGGTTAGTGAGCAACCTTAATGTCAGATATTATCAAGCCATCACTAAATTTCGGTCGGGTGGTCACCCATCGAATTTCTTCTGATCCGGCGTGTGTTGCTTTACAACAGCGATCGTCGCCGATCACTGTCACTACTGCGCCGCGGGCACCTCATTTAAAAAGTTACGACAAATTCTTTCAGACTTAATTTTTGATATACCTACCTACAAGTCCTAGAAAAGTGAAAGTCCTATTTATAATTATAATGTTAGAATCTCAATTTAGGATCTAAGGTTAACCGAGTGGGTTTCATTGAGCAATGACCCAAATGGATGAGTAAGTAGTTTTTGCATAGTTGTACGCCCACAATGGCGGCGGTCGCCGAGAATTAGTATTCAAATAGGCTCCAAAATTTAAATAAATAATCTACTTTAGCCGTCATTCAGCAGTATAAGCTTTTGCCAGCGACTTCGTGTACTGAAAATGGTCTGAAGATCTTAAATTGATGAGCCGTTGCAAATACTCCATTAGCTAATTTGGAGGTTAGCTGAGTGAGTTTGATTGAAAGTGTTCGTGCTTTCAAGGGACATAAAATTTGGGAATTCAGGGTTAGGAGTCTTTATGTAGTCTTCGTGTATGGTGAATCGCTTCGACTCTTCATTTATTAAACTTCGTTTGCAGGTGGTTCCAGATTTTCAGAATTTACTCATATTATCAGAAGATAGATTTGATTGTGGACACCGCTTCTTTTTTATTTAGGTTTGAGTTTTTGTGTCTTAAAAGTACTTTTGTTTTATTTAGTAACTACCAAAGTCCTAGTTTGTAGTTTTTATCCTTGTTATTTTCATGAAGCATTTATGTACCACTATTTGACATAATATTAAGTGAAATTGTTGTCGAATGCCCTCCTACTTTGCTGTGAAGAAAAAAAGTAATAAACCTATAGTCCAGTCATTTAAGCTTAATTTAGGTAAGAATCTCGGAATTCGAGATACCCAGCTGTAAGTCTGTAAATACTTGTATATTGACACCCTAAAAGTTGTCTCAAAACCTACATATGGTAGGGTGTACGCAACTATTAAATTTCAAGGTCAAAAGTCACAAAAATCAGTTCTTTGCGCTTTTTTTGTAAATATCTCACGCGGGTTTTTTGCTATTTGTATTTATTATCAATATTGTAGAATAAAAAATTCTCTACAAATTTTTTTTGAATTTTTTTTTAATATGGTGAACCGTTTTCGAGATAGAGGGCGGAGAGCGCGCGGTCACAGCATCACTTCAGGTCAACCGGTGCCTCTGGTCAAAAACGCGCCATATAACCTTATTGGCAGTCTATAATGCTCCGAAATCTGTGAAAAGTCTCGATCAGATCAGGCTCCAGAAAAGCTTTTCGCATTGCCCAACCCCATACCTGGGGTTCCAAATCATGCCCTAACCAAGTTTGAACTTGATAATATACACGTTCGAAATGTTGATGAGCAGCTGGTGGAATATTTGAAAGCTGCACAGGTTTATTAAGTTTTGTAGGCTTGACGTAATGCATGTCGAAGATGATCGAGACTTTTCACAGATTTCGGAGCATTATAGACTGCCAATAAGGTTATATGGCGCGTTTTTGACCGGAGGCACCGGTTGACCTGAAGTGATGCTGTGACCGCGCGCTCTCCGCCCTCTATCTCGAAAACGGTTCATCGTATTAAAAAAAATTTCAAACAAAATTTGTAGAGAATTTTGTATTTTACAATATCGATAATAAATACAAATAGTAAAAAACCCATAGGAAAAAAGATATTTACAAAAAAAGCGCAAAAAACCGATTTTTGTGACTTTTGACCTTGAAATTTAATAGTTGCGTCCGAACCGGTGGTAGAATCACATTATTACTTTTTAATTTTTATGTTGTGACTTGTCATAAGTGCTTTTTAATAAGTTTACATGAATAAATACTATTTTTACTTTTTTTACTTTACTTTACCCTACCATATGTAGGTTTTGAGACAACTTTTAGGGTGTCAATATACAAGTATTTACAGACTTACAGCTGGGTATCTCGAATTCCGAGGTGAACTTACTATCATGACTGGACTACTAATTATGGGCTAGTTTTGCTTCCTAACAATAGAAGTCAAGTTCCGATTTCCTTATCGCCGCTATCTGGACCAGGTCTAGAATCTAGTTCTTGTCCGTTTAGCCAGAGCTTACAATTACCTTGCACAACCGTGATGTAATACCTAACAATTACGTTTAGAACAATAACTCAAAGCTTCGACTTTTACCGTATTATTGTGTTGAAATAACTTTATCATCCGCAACCTTTCATAATCAAGTTGGTAAATGCAGTACTAGTTACATTGTCAACGTATCTTATCAAAAGTATGTAAAAGTATCTGACCATCACGGACGTAAAAGAAAGACGGACGTCACCTCGTCTAATTATGAGTGAAGCATATTATCAGCTGCACGTTTAGGTGCGTGACTAGCACGTGTCATTGGTGCTGTCACAAGGAGTAATATGGCGTAGTTTGTAGCACCTAGTGTGTTTGTGTGAGTGTAGCAGGTCGTGTACAATAAACGAAATTGTATCACCTTACATACTTGACATTTTTTTAGTGTGATGTTCCGTCCGTCTTTCTTTTACGTCCGTGCTGACCATGTCTTTAAGTGATATAAGGGAGAGAACCTCACCGTTTTATTCGACGGCCAATTCTTGATTATCATTATCATTTGGCAATGATTGCGGACTATTCCTATTTATATCATTAGTTTTAGATATAAGTCCACTGTTCAAAAATAAAATCGCGAGATACACAGCAGGTTGGGAGGCTTTTGTCCTGCAGTAGGACATAACTTACAGTTTAGGTTATTAGTTAAGTAAGTAAGATTCTCGTTGAGTCATTAAGGTGAAGTTTTGCTGCAAATATCATAACACCTCTCGCCGACCACTATAAGCACATCAAATGATCGATAATCAGTTCACAACTGATCAAAATGATGAAATCAATAACAATCGATGCATCAGTCGTTTTGAAATCGATTCTTATTTACCAAGAGCGATCGACGCATAATGTTCACCTCGTGACGAGTGCAAAGTGGGCTTTACACCATTCGTTATTATGTATCGACGTGTAGGAATTTTATAAGATAATAATATGCTAACTTAACTCTCCTTTCCCCAACAACGAGTATCTTGTGTCATACTGTAGCCAGAATGTATGGATATCTCTATAGGTAAATATTATCCATTGAAATTTATTGAAATCCATGTAAAATTATGACATTTGAAAAGAATAGAACATCTATCCGAATATTTCTGAATGCGAATTTGTTGCAGAAAATGTCCAAAATCAGTATTTAATACTAATATCACCATTAAAGAGTTGCTCATGAGTTTTAAAAAAACCAACGATTTTATATAAGTTCACCTTTATTCCACCGTTCAGACGGTAACATTAAAATTGTATTTAAAACCTCTGTTATTGTTGCTTAGATCATTAATTATGTCACGCGACAAACTAGACCAAAAGCTAGATCAAAGCTTCGAAAGTGATTAAAAAATCGTGGCATATTCAAGCGACTCAAAGTGCCGTTACATAAATTGGTGAAGTGTAACGTTTTTGCCATTTGAATCTGTCTGATGATGATGATTTGTTGCTCTATTCAGAGTTACAAAGAAATATTTGCAGATAGGCTTCGGTGAGAAGATACTGTTCTTGCACGTAATCTCACTTGTAATGTAAGGATAATAGGTATTGCTAAATATTTAGATTTTTACGCAAATGAAGTATGTAGGTAAATTTCAGGTAAGGGGAAAAGGTTATTTTTCTCTTTCTGAAAAATTCAAATGATCTCTGTAGATTGAACAGACGATCATCAATTAAAAAATAATTATGTCTTCATGAATGAGAGGATAATATACGACGTAAAACATCTACTAAGTTATCCACACTTAATCTCGATCGGTGTGATCAACCATTCACCAAACTCGACATTAGCGGCTGATAAGCGCTTTGCGTTGCTCTGCGTTGTTCTTCATTCCTTGAAACTTCCGTACGACGACGCAATGACAGTATAAACAGTAGGTTATCTAAGGCCGCCGCCGAGTTATTAGCCTAGCGGGCACAAAGACACGCGGCACAGGCCGTCCGTACTGCCACAACCTTATTCCCCCTATTTTAAGCTATCGTGTGCGTGAAATCGCGACACGGCGCGCGACGCGCACTCACACATTCAAACCAAGAGCGGCACGTTTGTATGTAGATATTTTACTGTTCTCTGTGTACTGTGACGCAACGCCTAATGTGGCATGTCAATATGTAATATGTCGATATTGTAAGTTGTTATTATATTTGTAATAGTTAATATAATTTATAAGTATTGCATACCCGATATGGGTAAACTGTTCATGTACTTCATATTAAGTTGCAATGACACCCGCAAATTGTAATACCTACAGTTAAGAGCAATAAAGATTTATGATTCTGATTCTGAATAAAAGAGTAAAATATTTAAAACGACGCAGCAGTAATTGACAGCGCAACGCAACGCGCTGATGAGGCTTGACCCTACCCACCCAGTAAAATCATCATTCGGAGCGACGGACACCTGCCATTCGGCGTACTTAGGTGAATCATGTCATTAGGACACAGGCAACAAAATAAGTGCCATTTATTTCTTCTCCCAAGCAATTAATTACACATAATTTCGATGGAAGCTCCTGAACCGAGTACAATCAACGCTTTAGGCAAGACAAACCGAATAAAGGTCAGACATTATCCAATTTCTCATTAATAACTAAATCATGATAAATAAATCACGAACTAACTTTCTAAACGGCTGTTTATTTATGATACCGCGTTGTAACAATTCAGCGTAAGTGTGCACCTTAAATGGATGCAAATTATAATTGCAAACGTTACTGTAAGGGGCAATAGCTTAATGGACTACAGTGACCATAGAGTCAACTAAGGCCATGGTAAAGTGCAAGTTTGTGCAAAACGGTTGACGATTTCAATGTTTCTTTAAATCTAACTCTTCGATAAGTCATACTTATGTCCTGTTACCCATATGGGTTGAAAACCTGCTCATCGGATAATCTGGTAAAATTGTTTAAGGTTTTTTTTGGACTGACGTACACAAAAAAATATGATCGTTCCAATAATGCTCAAGTGATGGAACGTGTTTACTAACAGTTTGCATGAGTTTTTAAAATAGCATAGAAATAGGTCGCGATAACTGCTTATCTTCGTGTAGTCGTAACGAGCTTGATGCCACACATTGTTGAAATAAGCTCTTGAAACAGTAACGCTTTAAATTTCGTATCTTGTGTTCATGCAAGTCTAATGAATAGGGAATATGACTTGGAGTCATTTTGCCGGGGTTTTTTATGTTCCCTAACATTATTAATTCATTTCAAATGTTATTGTGGAAAAACAATCAAAATTTGTTTCAAAATGAGGCCACAATAGGCTTGCAATCTTGAGTGGGCAAGTCCATTTCAAAAGTGTTAATTTTTTGTAAAACAATATCACTTTTTTGTAACCCATACTATTATGAAGCAATTATGTTAGAAAGACCATTTTCATAAACGCAACATTTAATATAGCTGCCGAACAAATTTCTTACGCGCTCCTTACAAAAACAGTGGACGTGTCGTCACGTTCCCTGTCACGTTTGTATGAAGCGTTTTTGGGCAAGTACAAAAACGTGCATTTGAAATTGTGATAATATCTCTGGTAGTATTGATCCTACTGATGTGATTCTTTCAGGTTTTTTTACATAAATGAAAGGTCTATCGATAATAAACAAAAAAAATACAGTCACCTAGCCTATTGTATTTGTATAGAAGCAGTTACTTTCGTTCTGATCATTTACCAATCTTTGTTTCAATGATCTGTCAGAAATTACTGTTCGTTGACCCGTCGTGTTCTTATCTACGAGTGTCTGACTGCGTAACGAAATGTCCATTAGACATTTGGGTCTGTATCAAGATCCAATGTGCAAATATTAGCAAAAGGTCAAGCTGATTCCTAACGCGTGTTCGAAAATTTATCAAAAAGCATGCATCATTAAAATTAATAACCAGATAATTATCTATCAAGTACAAACGTCAAAATTCTGCTTATAGTGACGTTATTTTATCAATTATCATCTAAAAGCCACTTTCTTAATCACTCTTTGAAATTATCATCATCACCATATCAGCCGAACGACGCCCCCTGCTGGGCATAGGCCTCCCCAAGGATCTCCACAACGATCGGTCCTGCGCTATCCGCATCCAGCGGCTTCCCGCGACCTTGACCAGATCGTCGGTCCACCTTGTGGAGGGCCTGCCCACGGAACGTCGTCCGGTACGCGGTCGCCATTCGAGCCCCAACAGTCATCGGTTCTCCGCGCTATGTGTCCCGCCCTCTGCCACTTCAACGATGCAATCCTTCGAGCGATGTCGGTTGTCTTAGTTTTCTTTGAAATATAGTAATAAATATCTTTTATCATAAAACTGATACTACAATTCAACCATAAATCACTAACACATGAATAGTTTGCCGAGTCACAACACAACACATTAACCAATCGTCAATAGATTTCTTAATCAGAAACATATAAATCATATCGAAATGCCAATACAAGTATTCAAAAGTGTATAAAATAGGATTAATTTGCCTGTTCTAGCTTGCACTAGACCGTGACTTCTTTCGTTAAGTAGGTATTTTATTAGTGAGCGCAGTAAAATTTCCTAGAAGGTTTCACCATTGTGGATACATTTGTACAAGTTTATCAATAAATTTGATAGGTTTTTTCATGTATTTTCTAAATAGCATATTGTAGTAATTTAACATTTGTATTTGTTACAACATCGAGGTCGTTTAAGCAATAAAAAAAAAATCTATTTGTCTCGACAGACGTCTTCCTGTAAATCTTTTTTGAACATTCACGAATATTTCCGACCCGGTATTATCCGAATCGGTTCTCGAGTTTTATCGCGTACAAACAGCAATAAATTCTAAAATACAGGAAAAATATTTATTGATAACATAACATAAACGGCCTATATACGTCCCACTGCTGGGCACAGGCTGAGGCCTGTCCACCTCAACTGAGGTGGAACAAGCCATACTCCATCACGCAGGCCCAGTGCGGATTGTTAGTGAGCAACCTTAATGTCAGATGTTATCAAGAGGCCCTAAGGCCTCTGACTAGGACCTGGGACCAACTGCTTAACGTGCCTTCCAAAGCACGTAGATGGCCGAAATTCATATCACTAAATTCAGTCGGTTATATTTATTGATTTAAATAATTCAACATACAGACAGATTCGTTTTTGTTTTTAATAGCTTATTAGTTTAGTTTAGCGGTTGAACACACAGAAGGTCGCCACCTGCTATCGAATTGGCACAATGCCGCCGCTCGGCATTATTGTCGACCGAATGTCACGGGTCACACAAACAAATACATTAACTATTATAATTACCCGACGAGTAACTGATAATTCGAAGAACAAAGTCTTACTGTCTTAAAATACTTTTTTCCTATGGTTATTATTGATTTTAGTATTTTCCATGCAGTATCTTTATTTATTTATTTATTCTTCATTGCACAACATTGAATGGTATAAAAGGCGGACTTGATGCCAAAAAGGCATTCTCTACCAGTCAACCATAAGACTAAGCAGAAAAGTACAGTAGGCGGTGCGACATAACAAAATAACATAAGACACAATTGACATAATTTTATTGTTGTCTTAAGTTGTGTATGATAATATTATGTGTGGTATGGAAAATAACATTCAGCCAATCTTATCGAAATAGACCAAGTATAAAAGTGTTACATTTACTTGATCAAATCGGAGGTTATCATAATTATTATTTGAACCCGGACTCATATAAACAACAATCAAAAGGAGGCCACCCGTTTATCCAATGTTTCTACTTCACATTTATCATAGGGTTTATAATTATATTAATGCTTATTTCCCCTTTTTTCAAAGCCTTCCTTTCCCTTTTTTTTCTTAGTGGGACTCCACCAGGTTGAATGTTTTCGAGTTCCAAATAAATCCAAATACCTACTAGAGTCACTTCTACGGACTTAATTATAATTTATTAAAAAATATTTACTTTCTATAGTACGATTAATAATTGTAGTCAGCGAAATGACAACTTCAACAGTGACTGATACAAAAAAGGGTGACCCGCTACAATAGTGACGTTCGGCAATCACTAGACTTAGACATTCAGTCATGATTTATTTTATGAGGTATCAAAGCCTTTTTTAAATAATTATAAATATTTAATAGGTACAAAACGTATTAAATAATACGATTTAAGAAATATGGGCCCTACCTCCATATTAAAACTTCTCGCTAAAAATTTATAACCATAGCTGGAAAAAAAATGTTCAAAGATGTTCAGGGGAATTAACACTTGAAAGTCAGCAAAATACAAATAATTATATACGTTTTTATTCGTTACGGTTGCTATTGATTCCGACTCCGATTCTGAATTTATCTCTTCATGATAGTCCATACTATTATTATTCGATTCAAAAATAAGTAAACCGGAATCTACAAAACCTTCATCACTGCCTATATATGAAATTATAAGGCGTCGTCCTTTGCTGGTTGGGCCCTTTAGGCCTGTAGTCAAACCTTTAGAAAACACTTGTATGGAAGATTCTACTGTTGTATCCTCCCAAACTTTTCCAATTGTATGACCTGTTAATAAACGAAAGTCTTACCTGTAAATAATATAATACAGAAACAAAACATTTTGAAACTCAAAATCTATTTACTAAATACAGTTTACCGAAATACCTCTATGTCTCAAAACGAAAGTCTGACCAGTGTGTGTTGCCAATAATGACATATGGAAGTGGGACGTGGTCATTCACTACGACTTTTTTGCCAGGCTGTAATGTCGACTAACTTTTAATTGTAAAAACTCGATTTACCACATCACTATTTATTTGGGACTGAAAACCTGCCACACTGAAAATGTCATTTCACTGACTACAATTAAAAATCCGAGTATAGATTCAATTTTATCAACAGCTGAAACTATTAAAAAACTTATTAATAATCTAAAAGCTAACCCTTTTTCATATTATCGAGTTATGCTATGAATAATCATTTATGTTATCCAACTTTATTAATCAGGTATCAAATTAAAACATAAAACCTTAAATTATTAAAACCTTGAAAAACATGCACGAACAAGTGTCTTCCTCGTAATAAATAAATAAATAATGATGAGACAATTTCACATAGCCTGAATTATGTCTATCAAATAATACATTATTAATTTGAATTTAAAAATAAAAAATGTTAGGACTTTAAGATATATCTTATCTATTTTTTTAAACTGAAGACTTGGGCGGCCGCTAGTCTCTCTGTTTGTTAGTCTCGGGAACGGCTGTTCCGATTTGGATGATTTTATTTCAAAATATTTGTGAAGGGCCAGGTAGGGTTTAAACGGAATGACGTCTGCCGGGAGAGGTAGTACTTAATAAAATCATTATTGCTCATAAAGTTATTGCGTGTACCTAAACTTTAAGTGAAAATTGTTTTTGAAAGTAACACCCACTCCAATATAGCAGGAATTCAGGTGAGATTCAAAAGTTAAGTAAAACAAATGAAAAAGTATTTAATAATGTTTTCTAATATTTACGCGAACACTTTACATCTTTACTGTTAGTTTGTACTGCGTGGATAGAAACATTTCCAATAATGTTAGTGGAAATGACGGTAGTGAAGTGAGGGTTGCTATAAAAATGTACTGTTTTGTGATATAGAACATCTTTGTACAGAACATATTGAAAAGAGTAAAACTGCTGAGTTTCTTGCCGGTTCTTCTCAGTACAGAAACAACTTTCTGACACCGGTGGTTGAGTCACATTATGTTTGTATACTGTGTATTTATTTTTTATTTCTATTATAGTATTTAAGTCTATTATTAAGTGTATTTTTGTTTGTTTGATTAAGTTTTTGACGATTTGAAAGCACTTGTAACAGGTCTATTTAAATAAAGATATTTCTGATTCTGATTCTGATTCTGATTTGTCATCCCGTGATCACGGCTGCTGTAAAGTAGTCGAAACGTCGGGTTAGAAAATGAAAAAAAATATAAAACCGCGAGTAGAATACGTAAAGTTGTTTTATTTCGAAGTATTTAATATACACATAATCAATTTCATAGAATATTAAATGTCAGACGTGGTTAAATAAGCAAACACAGATTAGTTGCGCATTGCACCAACCATGCAGAAAGCTTTGCATTGTGACTGGTGGAACGGTAACCTTATTGAAATATTGGATAGTAACCCCCATTGAAATATTAAACAATCGTACAGTAATCAAATAATGCTTTGTGGTCATGTTAACTCTCTGGAAAGTGAAGTCGTTGAGACTTTTAGATAAGATGTATTTAAGATTATTTGCAAGTGTCGAATTACGATAGGTTTAAAAAGTTAAAACGAAATAGTGCATAAAATGAAAACATTTTTTGTATTAGGGGATACATTCTTAGACCTATTAGGTACCCCATTGAGTTCCTAACCCTCGAATTCACAAACGCAAATCAACGTTGAGCATCACTCAGAATTATGGCTGTCCCTTTCAGTTCTATACACATTTTAAGGGACAACATGAGTGTGAGCGTAAGCTAAGCTTTGATTGACTTTTATTTAAAAGTTGAGTAAGCATTATTTCAATGAAAGCGTTAGTAGATATCAATAAAGAACTAGTACCTACTAGTGGCCGACCGCGCCTTTGCCCGCGTGGACTTTAGTAAGAAAAAAAAGTAATATTTTTGTAGTAGCCTATGTCCTGTTAAATAGGTATAGGATTTTTTTTGCGTAAAAAAGCGTCACGGCACATCCGGACACAAAAACTTTCACAATTATAATACTAGTAGGATTAGTATAACAGTGTAAGGTTGTCAGAAAAATAAATAATCATTCTGTGAACTCACCTGAGTGACACATAGGGCCAGATGACAGCAGAACACCGTCGCACACAACAACAACAAAACGCGTCCGCGCGACATTTTGTCGACTTTTTGTCTATCTCGCTATCTCACTCACTACAACTAGATTCACAGAGCGGTCATTGGCTGCACCCGGCGCGGCACGTGCCTGCAACAAAAACATAACAAGTTTCAAATACTTACCTTTGTAAACAAATAAACGATAACGTTTTAAAATACGAAATAAAAGTACTTATATATAAATTCTTTAACTCTCGGCTAACCCTGTTGCTGTTATGATTTAATATTTCTTATTTAGTGACTGATTTAATAACGCAAACTACGTTTGGAAAGGGAGTAAAAAAGGCAACTTCAAGTTAGGGACAGAAACATACTGTATCATTATAAAAAAAATATCAGGTAAGATCGCGGTCAAATGATGGTCTTTTCGAATGAAAAAAAAATTGACATTTTTCATAAGAACTTTATCCTACGCTATTGACTTAACTCCCAAACAGTGTAGTCAATGGCAGACTGATTGTTGCCGTCATGATGAACGCAACATTGGGAAGCCCACATTTTGCCGAGCTTATTTAAACCTAACGTGATAAGGCTTGCTGCCGTTAACCAAACTTGGGTTTTTATGAGTCTTTGCCACAAAAACCCCAACCAGTTACATCAAGACCTATAAGATTAGTGCCAAGTCTAGCCTCTCCAAAAGAACAAACAGACAAAAGCCCAGCCGAAGGCTTTCGTGGCAGACAATGGACGGTAATTAGTCATTACCAGGATTGATCGATGCGATAGACGCTAATTAGCGAAAGAAACCCATCAGTCAGCTTTACAATCGAGCAAAAACTACGCGAACTCTGCGAAATACCTAAAAACTCTAAGGACCTGTGTATTTGATTATGAAGTGCCAACTCGCTAAAGGACAGTCTATGAAAGTATGCACCACGGTTTTAACCTTTTCAACGCCAAAGTCTGATATATCAGACATTTAATTTCCGTGCCCACGACGCCAAAGTCTGATATATCAGACAAATATATCTTACCAATTTAAATCTATTTTTTCTTATCATTATAGTACGTGACGACATATGCATAAAATTTTCAGACTGTTTATACCTTAGTTAATCAAAAATATGAATTTCACAAAGTATTATAATGTTATTCTAATGATAAATTATCAAAAACAAAACCGTGTTGAATCGACTCGAACTCTTTTTTTTTTATTTGAACCCTCAGCGCCAATGTCTAATATATCAGACCAAGTTTATTTATTAGTGATGTTCCTACCAAAACCAGAAATCTGGTAATTTAATAAAGAAACATTCAAAAATGTAAGAATTACATGTTACAGGTTTTGGTTTTGGGCATATTTTTTTGTGTGTGACGAAATTTTACCAAGTTTTACCACAGAAAACGCTTTATTTTCGAATTATGTTTTGCATTAAATCCAGTAAATTGCATAGTATGTCACAACACTATAGCGACACGATCATGCATGAGTCTCGTACGCCAACGTCTGATATGTCAGACACGGAAGTGACGTCAGAGGCGATAGATGTTTCTAGAACTACTTATTTAGTGCTGTACAATGAGGGTAGGAGATATCGATAAATTATGGAGGTACCCTGCAAAATCATGTTATTTACTGTTTTATTCTTTGCGTTGCTGTGTTGATGTATTACGTTTGTAAATTAATATTTATTAAATTATGCCCACTGCATAGGAGTTGATTAGGATTTTGGAAGGAACTGATGATATTGAATTTGAAAGTGTTGAAGTGTTCTTACATATTCAACAGGTAAGTTATAAAAAATTATAATACTTATAGTGTTCTCAATCTAATGTGGTTACTATGCTCTGACACAACATACTTAGTGTTTGTAATTTTATTTTTTCTATAGGAATATTGTAATACATAGATGTATTTACGTTAGAAAGAACTTACCGGTCATTATTTTTATTTTTTATGCTCCAGAGCGTTATCGCCGTGAGCCTTATGTCAGATCATAGATGAAACGTCAGACAGACATTTTCGTGCAAAAATATTTTAGCTAATATTCCTCAGAATAAATATTTGCTAGGACAAATCTTTTTCTGTGATAACGAAACAGAAAGTTTGAGCACAAAAACCGCAAGTTTAACCTAGGAATGACAGAAATTGAAGTTTAAAAATTGTTAGGTTAGGTGTCACTATCTAGCGGTCCGAATTGGTTTTGACGCTGACAGCGCTGTGAGCACTGTTGACGCGATATTTCAATTCGGGACGCCTGTTATCGCCGTGAGCGCTCACAGACCTGTAATCGCATTACGGACCGCACAGTTCGTCATTAAAATAAATATAACCTGATGTAAGGATTATTAGATATTAATAAAATCATCAGAACTAGTAAAATAATTATTGGCTCCATCATTTGATTAATTTGGTTATTTAATCAATAAGTTAAAAGTAATTCGTAAGGTATCGAAGTTTATGACCGGAAGTTGACGCATCACTAACACTCGCTAAAAAATCATATTATGCGTACGCCACTGTCTGATATATCAGACACGTAGTGATGCAATTATCATCATAATTACTTGTGCGTTTTTTCACTGTATTATTACGCCACTGAGATTTCAATACATTCAATACATGTTTTACAGAGTAAAAATAATAAAATAAAACCCAAGATCTTAAAAAATAACTAAATATATTTTTTATAATGATTTATTTATTACAAATGAATAATATCGATACTCAACATTGTCAGCACTAGTAAACCAACCACTTTTATTGCGGTGGCGTGTGGTGAACGTCTTTGACGAAAACTCGTGGCGTCGAAAGGGTTAATATGCCTCAATAGTTTTTTCATTTGACGGTTTAACAACAATCAATATTATATTCGGACATATTCTCGTGTCCTCTGAGTGAATTCGCAAGAACGACACTATTTGTAATTTGTTATAAATTATAGTTGTTCTAAGAGGATTTTATTGTTTTTTTTTGTTTTTAAAAAGGTTTAGGTTTTTATATTTCATTTTATTTTTATGTAGGATAGTTACACTATTGCATTGGGTCAAAATTTCCTGTAAAGATGATAAATATAAGTATAAAAGTTTGGTATATGAATTTATCTGATTAAAAAAAAAACGTTAATTTTAAGTGTCATTTTACCTTCAACTGTGATGAAAAGTGTATTTCATGTCTGTACCATTTAACCTCGTGTCAAGTTTGACATCTTGGATTTGACATCTTACCTAGGAGATAGTATCAATGTGCATTGTGTAAATGTCTCATTTCATCAAATTAGTCTACATTTTTTAGGTCTATTGTGTTTGACGACCGATTAGTGTAATAATAACCAGGAGCGGCGGGTTCGATCCCCGCACGGAACAAACATTTGTGGGCATCAACATTTCAGTTTGTATTGGTCTGGTATTCCTAAGTATGTTATGTAAGGATTTGCACAAAAAAGTATGTTTTCTTTCAGTGAGGAATAATGACAAGAAATATTTTTTATTTATTTATCTCTTTTGATTACCCCCTGGTCTCAATACAGGCATAAGCATGATGGGATAAGTATCTTCATTTTTTATGCACAAGCCTTTAAGAACAGATTTTTTATAAAATAAAGTGTGAAAACTAACACACTTTAAAAAGTAGGTACATACAAATCAAGTAAACAATTTCCCCTGAAATGATTGTGTTTTACTTTGAGTGTGTTTTTAGTAGTCTGGTTTTAAAACTTAATTTTAATCAGTCAGTGGGTCAGTCAATCTCGGCGTTGCCTTTACATTTTCTGTTTGTTTTCGCCTAAGAAAAGACTTCAACGCGTCCAGCGAGAAATTGGATAATATCTGAGTTTGCCTGACCTAGATTTTGAACCCTTTTATATCAGTTCATATTAACTAATAAACGACTTTGAAAGACATTGAGCTCTAACGCGAGTGTTTACTGGAGCGACCTTTGGTCGTAGAGGTGAAATGTCAGATGATAACACGACTGACATCAATGAAACTCTGGACTTCACGATTCACTTTTGTTATTCGTACAAAATGTCTTATAACTTGAATATATTTACTGATTATTTATTTATTCTTTATTGAGATTGTTACAAAGGGCGGATTTATTGCCTGAAAAGGCATTCTCTACCAGTCAACCATAGGGCTAAGCAAAAAATACAGTAGGCGGTGCAACAGTGTTTTAAAAAATATTAAGATATAGAAAATTAAAAAAAGAACCAAACAATTGAAACTGGAACAATATTACCAGAACTAGAAATATAGCTGTTAATTTGAATTCATTGTCAGATCTCACGTTCCAAAAAATGTTCTAAAGGGTGAGTAAGACGTATTAATAACGACAATAGTGTGATAATTTTATGTTTTGTATCAATGCTCATATCTGTGTCTCCATAATATTATTATTAATTTTAAGATGACTTGTTTTCTGTATCTTGTTATTGTTTTATATTTTTACTCGTCCGTAGCGTTTTTATGTGTGTTGCTCTCTTATTTACCTAAATATTTATTAAAAACAACTGTTGCAGGACGGATGAAACCTTTGATTTAAATTAACGTATTACTCAATACTGAATTAGAACTATTTGAATATTGATTACAAAAGTTTAGTTGAAGCTAACTTATGCGACCTATAAACATACCATAATTTACAAACTTAGTTCAAGACATGTTCTATTAGATTTCATTCAATCAAAGTTTTTACTTAAACGCTTATATCGTTATGAATCCTAAATTAGTCAAACAATGCTTAAATAAATATTTAAGCTAATTTAAAATTGATATTGCCAAACATAACCATTCTAAATGAAATGTCATAGCTGCATCTCCAATCCACTTCACATTGATAACAAGTTATTTAATATACATCATCGAATTTGCATCAACAAACTTGCATTCACTTACTGGATTAACCTTTCGCGTTGAATATCAGAACTTAACTTTTTAACAGTCACAAATTAGTAAAGAGGTT
The DNA here is from genome assembly GCA_950022985.1 of Udea ferrugalis. NCBI lineage: Eukaryota > Metazoa > Arthropoda > Insecta > Lepidoptera > Crambidae > Udea > Udea ferrugalis. Next base: position 1,021,249 of record OX465524.1, on the reverse strand, counting down.
TCACTAGGAAAAAAAACTTATTTGTCGAAGTGCATTCCAATTTCGAATTTCGTTATCGGCCGGTTCGTTGTGTGCGCGTGAGTCGATTCGCGTCTGGCGCGGTACTGGCTGGCATTTGGCGGAGTGCAGCGATGTTCTCGCGCCTGCGTCCTTGGCGGCGTAGGATTAATCATGTTAACTCTTAACAGTAAGCTGATCCATTAAGCTGGAGTAGTTAGTTCATTTGTGGTAGTTGAACTAACAATGTATAGTGTATGACTTGTTGGTTAGGGCCGAATGGGATTAGGAGACCCGCGTTCGGTTTTAATGTTGATGAAGCAGATATATAGCAGACCTATTTGGTTTCAATTTCAATATTTATAATTCATTAGTTGGTTCGTTTTCTTAACACGATTGTGTAATTTTTTTTTTCAGTTCTGAGCGTTTTGTTGCGATACGTTATCAATGTTGTGTTCTCTGTACTCAAATTTGGGAATACCTTTGAGCAAACCTGCTACAATAAACTGACACTATTAGATTATGCTTTAATTCTTCCAAATGTCACCGGCACATATTCTTCAGGAGTTCCTAAAGAATCATCATCGACGTTACATAATTTTGGTAATACATACTACAAAACTTTGTAGGTTCAATAGGGTAGTTGTAAAACAATATAACTATTTAGTAACCCATACTGTTATGAAGCAATTATGTTAGAAGACTATTTTCATAATAGCAATATAATATAGCTGCCGAACAAATTCCTTACGCGCTCCTTACAAAAACAGTGAACGTGACGCCACGTTCCCTGTCACGTTCGGATGAAGCGTTTTTGGGCACGTCCAAAAATGTGCATTTTAAATTGTGATATCTCTCGTAGTATTGATCCTAATGAAGTGATTCTTTTGGGATTGTTTACATAAATGAAAGGTCTTTCGATAATAAACAAAAAAATGCAGTCATCCTAGCCTATTTCAACAATGTAAGCGTTTCGGAAAGGCCAAAGTCCTTGTCACTAAGCACTAGGATTTTCCATTCTGGTTTTGGTAAATGGGGCAATAACAGTCAGAGTTGACATTTAGACGTGATACATATCCAGTCAACGGCAAATGACAAATGAGAGTGTGATGGGCTAATTTAGATCAACAGAGAGCAATTAAAAAATATATATTTGATGTCAATACGTGTATGTTGTCATGAAAATACACGAGTGAAAAACAAACTGATGTTTACACCATGAATACTTACACAAAGATTATAGGATGACTATTTACATTTCATTTAAGTATTTTTTTTGGGATTATTATTGTTAATGACAATTTATTTGTACATTTTGTGCATTTGTTTAGTGTTTACAACATAAAAAAAAAGAGGACATTACGTTCAAGCTACGCGAATTCGAAACTGGAACATGACAATGACGTTTGAATTACGTGCATATAAACGAGTCGTACGCTGTCATATTGGCTTGAAACCAGGTCCATCGGACCTCCTTTTGTCGGGCCAGTATCAGTACGTAAGTGCCGTATCTTCTTTTTTTTTGTTTTGCGCTTGTTCTTTTATGAACTTTACAAAGTGAACATGAGATCTGTTTTGCTCTACATACCCGTCATTAAGTTGACACAGTCGTCAGTCATCATAAGAACATTTAAAAAATAACCAGGATGTGCAATGAATGTTAATAAATATGTATTATGCCAATAATTTTTCCCACAGCTAGCAAGACGAGCATTCTCGAGGGTCGAGAAAATGGCGGTTTCCGTAATAGGAGCACAGGTGGGTGTTTATGGTGTTATCATGACTTGTCATGTGTAGAATGTTACTTTACACATAAACGGCCTCTTTTATTTATTATTTTTATATCTCTATATTCCTAATTTTTAGGGGGCAATTTTTAGTGTCATTTTGATTGCAGTGTTATATCTTGGTTGATTTTGTTACGAACAAGGCTTATTAAAGTTGGGGCTCGAACTCAAGGAACTTCGCCAGTCTTCTTTGTATCATATAATAATTCTACTTTGCTTGAAGGTAAAGTAGGTAAGATGATTGATTACCTACTTAACCATTCATAGCCACATATATCAACAGAATAATTCTAAATTAATTTAAAACAACCAATACCATGTAATTAGTCCATAATAACCACGACAACATGGTAATTGTATAACAATACGCTTGCCCGCCGACGCGTGTCTTCCGTTCCTGCGCGCGCTTCCGAACTACGTAATGTGCGCTTGCGCACGCGTACGGGGAACTGCGCGTCTTCGTGTAGAAATAGTGTCATCAAATTTTCAAATGAAATTATAAGTTACTGACATAGCCCACGTTCACGACAATTTCACAAACTTTTTATTGTTGCTCTTTCACTCATTGTTGCCTCGTGGTGAACGGAACATTCAAAAGCCCACACTTCACCGATTGATTTATTTGTTTATTTGATATGGATTTTTATTTTTATTTTTTTTGTTCTTTTCTTTTTTATATTTGAAAATAATTCATTATTATGTCATTGTAATGGATGTAATTTCTCCGATTAAATAAATAAACTATTATTATTATACTGTCGGTGTTATTTATTCATCACACCAAATAATGGCCAGGTCGACATACGCCGTTCTTCTTTACGCCTTTGTAAATTAATATTTTCAATGAATAAAAAATAAAGGACATATTGAGTGATGTGTGCAGTTATTATTTGAAGTCTGAAATGTGCCACTGTAGGGCAAACGCCTTCACTCGTTTTCACCGTTGCTAATTTTGTGTTTCATCCGGCCCATTACTCAAAACGGGCGCAGCAATTCAGCCTATGTCTTTAGGCACCCAAACTAGACCTAACAAGACTCACAATAATTATTCATATCTCCCAAACACGGACGAAAAGAAAGACGGATGGAACATCACACTAAAAATGTGAAGCATGCAACGTGCTACAATTTCGTTTGTTGGACACGACCTGCTACACTCACACAAACACAATAGTTGCTACAAACTACGCCATTTAATTCCGTGTGACAGCGCCAATGACACGTGCTAGTCACGCACACACCTAAACTGGCAGCTGATAATATACTTCACTCATGATTAGATTAGGTGATGTGCGTCTTTCTTTTACGTCCATGCTCCCAAACAATTATTTCCAAAACAAAGTTTCATCTACAAACTTGGTACTAGCGTAAAAATCCAAAATACTGCCAGTATACGCCTCAACAGACGTTGCGTTACTATATATGCGTTAATTAATTCAAATGAACATCGATCCTAAACCCAAAGGCATTTTCTTTGCAAATAATCCTACAGAAGCAAGGTCTGCATGAAATAACAAATCTGTCAATTACTGTTAATGTGTCATCTAGAACAAAAAGCAGCTGTCAAAAGTCACCTGTCACAAAAAGCGCGAGTGAATCACGCGCGTGTCAAGGTTCGTGTCAGTGTGTCAAATGACGCAGCAACGCCGTAAGTAGGCGACTAAAGGGTTAATTGATATTTGATATTGAATTTGTTTTGTCTGTCTGTACGGTCGACAACACAAATTGCTGAATACTCTAGTGATTGATGACAAAGTTAATACTTTGTTATGTAAAGATCTGAAAAAGACATTCGGTCATCTTGGCAGCAGGTGGGAATCGAATCCGCATTTTTCGCAAACCGGGCGACTGCACTATCCACTGTGCTATCGAGACCAGCCGTAACTTTACCCTATGAGCCAGGGTGATTTCATCAATGTTCAATGTATCCACCTTCAACACTCGGAAGAATCATTATTTCAAATATTTAACATCCGATTACGATGAAAAAGCTATGACTATGGTTTTTATTGTTTTTAGCATTTTATATGCAGTATCTTTACTAAAGATCTGAAAATCAGAAAAAGACATTCGGTCCAAGATGACCGAATGTCATAATGCTAAAAACAATAATAACCATACTTTGTTATGTTTTATTTTGCCTCTTGACCGTTCTGAAAGAGCACTGTAAAGGGGCTAAAACTAATTGATTCATTTATTAAGTTGGAATAAACTTTGAAAGAAAATGCCTCAAATGCTAATTGTGTATCTGTTTATTAGTGCAAAAAATACATCTTCATCATTTTTTGATTATAAAACAGTAAAAAGAATATGACAATATTCATTTCAGTGAATCTTTTGATATTTAAGTTTCCCGTCAAAATGGGCGCATAGACAAACGTTTCTGTTTTAGTTTTATTTATTGTTTACTTCCCTTGTATTTAAAATGAAAAGAAAACTGTTTAACTCGGCTGTAAGGTGCTTTCAGCTTAGTTAAACACTTTACTTTCACCCTTGTACTATTTGAGTAATGGATCACTTTCAACCCTTGGTTAAAAATCTAACAACTATTGTTTCTCGTTGGTTGAACTGAAATTCGTAACCTATCTCAAAAATTTATTGAAGAAGACCATTTTGAACAAACAGGTATCCATTCATTTATATTACGAATTAAGTAATACTGCTTAAACGTCTTTCAAAATAATTTGCAAGATATTAATAATTTGTTTATAGTGCAATTTAGCTTGTAAATTCTAAAATAACTTACGTTTAGTAGAGCTCACTTAATTGAATTTGACGGCATTATACAAACACACGCAATTAACAGAGGAAATTAGATTTGAAACAAACTCTAGATTCCCCAACAATTTTTTTTAAAGTTATATATTTGGGAAACAGACAGTTATTGAAATCATACAATAAATGCAAATAGTTTTACAGTTTAACCAATTAAGTAACCGAATGTAATTAAATATAGACTGAGAATAATAATAATTATTAAAACATTTTTTGGCTTCATCTCTATACAATTTTCAAATTACAGATTTCAAAATGTCACTATAAAACGATCCATCAAGACCTTAATATGGAATAGAATCTTACATATCACTTCGGTAATCACAATAGATTGATTTATGCATCTAAAACGGCATGCATGTTGCGTAAATCCGAAGCGCGAAGCTAGCTCTCGCAATAAATAAGTGCTAAATCTTTATTTGACATCCGTAAAGGCACAGTGAACATAACAGTAGGTTATCTAAGGCCACCCGCCGAGTTATTAGCCTAGCATGCTCACAGAAGCGGCACAGCCCGTACGTACTGCCGCCACCTTATTCCCCCATATTTTATGCTAGCGTGCCGTGTCGGCACGCGATTTCTCGCACACATTCAAACCGAGAGGGGCACGTTCGTATGAAGATATTTTACTGTTCTCTGTTTACTGTGGTAAAGGGTAACCGCAATGCATCGCGGTTGCCCAACGCAATGAATGGTACAAATAAAAGACAAGACCGATCGCTATCTAGCCGTGGATTAGCACGCGCGCTTTTATATTGTGTCTATTAAGGGGTCGACAGACCAAAAGCACTTTGACTTTGACCACCGATTTGGTGTAATTGTTGAGATGTCGGCTACTACACCAAAGGTCGCGGGTTCGATCCCCGCACAGTACAAACATTTGTGTGCATGAACATGTCTGTTTGTATTGATCTGGGTGTTTCCTATGTATAATAAGTTTGTGTTTACAAAATAAAAAGTATTTAAGTATCTACGTTTATCCGTTGTCTAGTATCCCATAAAAACGGGCTACAATTAACTCATCTTGAGGCTAGATGGCGCTGTGTGTTTTTTTGTGTTCGTTTTTAATATCTTATCCACTATTTTTTTACACTTGATTTGGCATTTTCTTTCATTTGATAATATTCTTTTACTGACTGTAGATATTTGACAGCTCTAACTTTTTTAACGTGTAACTTTTGCATATATTCATTGAATTACTAGTATTGGAAGTGCTTCGGACTAACTCTGTTATCAAAGTAATGTATTTTTGTTGAATAAATAAATAAACTATGTTTATAGTGCTCTATAGTCAGTGTCCTGTAACAAGACTTTATGCATAAACACTCAAGTAAAATTATCAACCAAGTCTTTTATTTATGCCTGACGATAAATTTGCAAATGTTATGAGAATCCTTCTCACGTGAAATTAATAGAATCAACATGACAGGTACTGCCTGTTCTTACATGCCGTAAAATTTGTTTCAGTAACCCTCGAATTCACAAATGCAAATCAACGCTAAGAATCCGTTAGAAGTATAGCTGGCCCTTTCAGTTCTATTGACATTTTACGGTACAGCATGACCGTGGTTAACGTTGATTGGCTTTAGAATTTAGGGGAAAAGTAGTAAAAATAAAATCTTGCCAGCTCGCAGTCGTTACTACACTTTTATCAATGCAACTTTAAAAATTAAGATCAAAATTCTGTTCATATTATGTAATACTAGCGACCTGCCCCCGCTTTCCACGTTTGCAATAGGATGTTATCATACATATAAACCTTCCTCTTGAATCACTCTATCTATTAAAAAATCCATTGCGTATTTTCAAAGATTTAAGCATACAAAGGGACATAGGGACTTAGAAAGTGACTTTGTTTTATACTATGTAGTGATGTTGGATAGTCATAATTAGCCCTCAAAATTGTACCTTAAAATTACATTTCACAATTATTTCAAGCTGTGTACTGTCCCTAATTATAAATAAATAAAAATGAAAAAAAACAATCTGGTTTGTCAGTGATTGCACATTAAGTTCTTACCCACAATAGTCAACACCTTAACAAGACCATAACAAGAAAACAAAAACAATTCCGGCCTTAATCGACTTTCATCGCTTCGAATGCTTTATCGGTTCATCGATTGAGATATCGATTGAAATATCGATTGTTAGCTTGTACTCGCTTATCATTGTTGGCGGAGCATAATTAATTACTTGTTAATTATTGATCATTGTGTACACTGATCCACTAGCGCGATGGCGCAAGCATTGCCAAAGTATATGTATGTAAGAGTAAGATGAATATGAATATGAGTCTAACCACAGTAATCTCTTCTTCAACATCTCTTCTTAACATCTTTTACTGTGGTCTTACCATATCCACAAACGCAAATCAACGTTGAGCATCCCTTAGAAGTATAGCTATCCCTTTTAGTTATATTGACATTTTACGGGACGCGTGAGCGCGTGCTCAGCGTTGATTGACGTTTGTGAATTCGGAGGTTAGTATGCTTCGTTCTTTTTTAATACATACCAACGTCGGTGTTGTGATTCCACATCATCTGCTTCACGTACGATCAATTTACAGAAAAAAAAAACCTATTAAAAAAGTTTTAAAACCAAAAAAATTATGCTGTCATGGCAGCATTGATGACGTATTGTATGGAAGACAAGCATGCGGTCCTCTTTTTGGCTTACGGCTACCGCATTAGAAGAAGTTCAGAAACATCTGTTTAACGATTGTTTGGAGGTAATTTTAACTAACAGTAGTTAAAATATTTGGCCCGTTTTGCCCCGTTTGAAAGGGCATATTATTTATGTTGAGTATTATTACGTAGTTACAAAATGGATAAAATGTCTGTACTAACATTTAGTCACTTAATTTAAAAGTACTATTCCTCCTAAAGAAAACCAGAAAAAGACATTTGGTCATGTTGGCATCAGGCAGGACTTGAACCCGCATCTTTCGCAAGCCGGGCGACTGCACTTCCAATTATGCTACCGAGACCATTAACAGACCGGCCGAATCTTTCTGGTATATTTTGCCCTATGAGCCAGGGTGATTTCATCAATGTTATAGGCATCCACCTCTAACACTCGGAAGAAATATTTTTTCAAATATTTAACTCCCGATTAAGATGATAAAGCTATTATTATATTTTATTATTGTTTTTAGCATTTTCCATGCAGTATCTTTCTAAAGAAAACCAGAAAAAGACATTTGGTCATGTTGGCATCAGGCAGGACTTCCTGATGCCAACATCACCCTGGCTCATAGGGCAAAATATACCAGAAAGATTCGGCCGGTCTGTTAATGGTCTCGGTAGCATAATTGGAAGTGCAGTCGCCCGGCTTGCGAAAGATGCGGGTTCAAGTCCTGCCTGATGCCAACATGACCAAATGTCTTTTTCTGGTTTTTTTTAGAAAGATACTGCATGGAAAATGCTAAAAACAATAATAAAATATAATAATAGCTTTTTCATCTTAATCGGGAGTTAAATATTTGAAAAAATATTTCTTCCGAGTGTTAGAGGTGGATGCCTATAACATTGATGAAATCACCCTGGCTCATAGGGCAAAATATACCAGAAAGATTCGGCCGGTCTGTTAATGGTCTCGGTAGCATAATTGGAAGTGCAGTCGCCCGGCTTGCGAAAGATGCGGGTTCAAGTCCTGCCTGATGCCAACATGACCAAATGTCTTTTTCTGGTTTTCTTTAGAAAGATACTGCATGGAAAATGCTAAAAACAATAATAAAATATAGTACTATTCCTCCTGAATGCATTGTATTCCATTACCTACCATACTTATCTGGAGATTACTTCGGTTCTTTTATCTTTAAATGAGAACATTAAAATAAATAGATTTAATTTAACCAACATCGTAGGTTATTCCGATGCCCATAGATAAACGATGGAATCACGCCACTAAATTAACTATATTGTGACTAGAATGTCAGCCGATACGCATCGCGAGATCCGACGACATTTGGGTAGTCAAAGATGTATGAGACTGGATCGACCCTTGTGGAATGTTCTTTTCTTACACCAAGATTATTTTGGGGTTAACATTTAGTGGACTAAACATTGACTAAACACTGACCCCCTTATTAATAAAAACTTAAACACTGACCCCCTTATTCATAAAAACTTAAACGGCGTTACATCAAACCGGGCGTCATTTAGAGACAAACTATGCTGTGAGATGTTATCAAGCCGCCCTAGGGCCTCCGACTACGCTCAACGACTGACATCTTGCGACATTAGCCGGGATTCACTGCTTAACGAACACTAGATGCCCGAAAAATACATCACCATATTTCGGGCGCGGTAACCACTCATCCCATTTCCAGGCATGCGTTGCTTTACAACTGGGACCGGTGCCAATCCACGTCACAAATGAGTTTGAATAAGCACCTTTAAGCAAGCCTTTATTCGGTGTATGTAAAGCAAGTAACAAAACCATAATCAGATGTTATCAAGCCTATGGCAGGACTCAATGACTGATAATTATCCAGGGACGAAATCAAAAGGTAAGTACATCATATCACCTACTACTACTTGAATTTAGTGTTTTTCTGTTTGAACGTAGCCTTACAGATCTAAAGTAAATACTGTGCAATTCTTTAATTCCAAATGATGGTTAATCGATTATAACAATTTTGCCCTAAGGCTCATCTGTCAAGTTAATTCCACGTTTGGGTTCGAATGCACACGCCTCCGCCACAGGCTTAAGTAATGCGAACTTGTGGAAATGTCAACAATCATGTACGCAGAGCTACTTCGGTAGAGAGGCTGAATCGCGAAGGCGGCTCGAGGATACTCACGAGGGCTTATCTCCTTAGGGGAACTGTCAACGGAAGAAAATATTGTTTTATTGCGACACATTTCTCATTTAAGCGTGTGTGTATGTTATGTAAATATTTGTATTGATGGCTATTGTGCGTTGCTTGTACTAAATTATGACAGATAGATAGATTGTACAAAAACATTACGTAACAAACAAATTACAGAGAACAATGTAGAATTTAGGCGGTCTTATCACTAGAGGTGCCCGTGGCGCAGTTGTGACAGTGATCGGCGACGATCGCTGTTGTAAAGCAACGCACGCCGGGTCAGAAATGGGATGGGTGACCACCCCGACCGAAATTTAGTTATGTGTATTTCGGATATCTCCGTGCTTCGGAAGGCACGTTAAGCAGTTGGTTCCGGTTGACGTCGCAAGATGTCAGTCGTTAAGCCTAGTCAGAGGCCTTAGGGCGGCTTGATAACATCTGACATTAAGGTTGCTCACTAACCTTACACCCCTCCAACGATCCGCACTGAGCCTGCGCGTTGGAGAATGGTTTGTTCCACCTCATAGTTGAGGTCAGGCCTGTGCCCCACAGTGGACTGGCATAAGCTGATGATGAGATAACTACGTCATTGTATTCAAGACTTTACTTTTAGATCATGTAAGCCCACACTAAAAGTAGGCACTTGGGATATAATATAGACGTCGAAAACGATGATAATGACGAAATCCGAATTTTGAGAGATCTGTAGTAAACTTCATGAATGAGGGCACCCCTCATGTAGCTTTAGGTAAATCGATATGGTAAAAACTCTTTAAAAAAACTATGCCTTAAATTTGTTTGACTTGCTTCATGCGGTAAATTAATTCCAGTAAAATGAAAAAGATATTGAAAAACGTTTTTTGTATAATTAACAGAAGACATAGCATAACCATTTAACTTGTATGACTGACGTCAACTGGGTTACAAAACAGAGCGTTTTCAAAACAGTGACTCTATTTTTGGCAGCTAATTGTTACGTGGGAACGAGGAAGCGATATTGTAATTATATCTAAACCAATAAATCAATAATTCCAATGTAATATACGATCCAAATGTCAGTAAATGTAGCGATTGCGTAAAAAAATTAGCTTAACCTTTAAATTATGTGCCTTTAACGAGTTTGTTGTCATAAAAGTAATTGATGCTTTCGGCACAGCGAATAAGGAAGACATTTTTGTACTAACCGGTTTTTAGTAAACTTGAATCGCAGAATACATGCCGCAGATCGCATAATTAAGAAAACAAGAGCATAATATCGTGTTTATGTCATCTGCTTTTTTATAGTTATGCATAGTTTTAGGTAGGTTATTTTAATTAAGAACCCTGAAGTTTAACCAAAGTCGTAATTATCATGAAAACAGTAGGCAGCTAGCAGTTATATACTTACCCGATCAAACCCATTGATAAATAGAACGAAATGTAAAATTTTCAAATTGTCAAAGTTGATTACCAAAACAAAATAGACTTAAATGGATTCTATACTAATATCATGATTATACTAATATAATTTAAGCCAAGTCATCACAACAAATTATTGGTGGTGTCATAATCACCACGATTGCCGAAAATTATGACTCAACAATAAATAGACATATTTGATGTTATACAAAAAATGGAAAACCCGATGCCTTTGGGAAATGAATCATTGTGATGTTATCATGCTTACACTGATTCTTTGAAGACCATTATCCCTAGTGGTTTACCCGTTTTTAGTCACGGAATCCATATTATACGATGATGAAAACTACTGCAAGATCCGGATCATAATATTTTGATTTCTTTACCTCAAGGACTCAATATGGTATTTTATATGGGTGGTTCAGATAAGTTCAATAAGTCGGGCTCAGCACAGTAGTAAGAGGGTCATGACTTAATTAAATTAGATCTTAGTCAAAATAATCATCATGATCAGCCTGTTGCAGTCCACAGCTGGACATAGGTCTCTCCTATTACACGCCACTGGAATCGAACATTGGCTGCTCGCATCCAGCGCCTGCCAGCCATCCTGCGCAAATCATCACTCCACTTTGAACGCGCGTTATCCACACAAGAACTCATTTACTTCAACGGTTATCGGTTCTACAGCTAATATGGTCAGCGGTCCAGCACACTGCCCAAGAAGAGCTGGTGATTCGTTTATTTAGTGCTTAGTAACCACTAATGTCAAAATTTTCAGCAGAATATTATCAGTACTATAACCTAGTAAGAACTAATAATATTCTGCTGAAAATAGAGCTCCAGGGGTTGGCTAAAAGCAGAAAACCTACCTGGGAATGTTGTGGCCCTACATATGCCATCCTCGTTCATTGTTAATTTTATTTATAATTATGATGATTGTTTATAATAGGTACTTGTACTTAATGACTAACCCCCTCATTAATCGAAACTTAAACAGCTCTTCAACAACACGATAGCTTTTGTATCTATTTGTCACTTTCACTCTAGTTTTTTTTTTTTTTTTCCTTTATGGCTCCATTCGTGCTTCTACAGCATAATGATTCTGCCAATGTCAAGTGGTGTTATCACTTTTGCCTCTTGATTGTGGACTGGCCGGTGTGTGCGACTTTAATTTTGTTTTGCTCGCAGAATTAACTTCGTCGAATTGCCATGTCAAAGGAGACACAGAGGAGATTGATCGGTGGAAATTTATAATTAAATTCGGAAACTGCGTCTGCATTGAGTTCTTTTCACACCATCTAAAACAAAGACAACACAAGGATGTCACAAACAAAAATATTTAAAAAGAGGAGGGTTCGTTATATTTTAATGTTATATGTATTGATGTAATTACATAAATATTTTATGTATCTATTGTGGGTTAAAAGGAAATTTATATTAAGAGGACGGGGGATTTTAGCAGGTAAAATATCATATAGGGATAGAGGGTACTTCTGACAATTAAAAAATATATGCTCCGGGGTACCCTCATCCAAGCCGCATTCGCACAGAGTTCACTCTAGTTGCTGCCGTCATTTGCGAGTAAGTGACATAACACGTCAATTGCTTGAACAATGCTTTAACGTTGCGTTCCTTTTTATGAATATGGAAACTGTTTTCTGAACAGTCGATTTTGAATCTCCTTCGAAAAATCAGCAAGTTTTGGAAATTCCTAGAATAGGTACTCGTGAACCACTTTGCGTATGTTTCTAGATTTCACAGCGTCAACAATTTTCAGGTTAATTTTAGTGCACCTTGAAAATAGACGTAATAGCTCTTCTCAGTTTCTGGCGATGAACTATAGTAAGTCAATTACTTAGGTTCGTACATATTTACCAAGATAGTGTTGCAAAATAATCGCAATGCTTATGTCTTGAAAGCCATGCGTGATAATTTCAAACGTCTATAATGAAGCCAGGACAATACTAATCTCGATACTAATTGCTGCTAGTTATCTGAATAAGACGCGCACACTATAGACTGATTGGCCGATAACTTTATTATTATCCTACAATATATGCCCCACAGCCCGCGCTATCCATTTGCTCAATGACTTTTTGGGGAAAGTCCACGATGCCGATAAATTCGCTGATTCTTTGCAGCTCATTGTAGCGAAAGTGCGGCACTATTTATCGCATAGGTATTTTTAGATATAAGAATTAGATATGTATTTTATTTTTAAAAATATAAACGTGTTGGCCTAATAGCTGTAAGTTTGTATTTCTGTATAATAAATAAATGATAACTATACACATTTCATTTATCAACCGCCTTAGATAGATATTCTTAATAGAAAAAGTTTATCCATTAATTTTTGAAAATAACGCCATTTACAACTTGTGAATAATAAGTATTTCACCCATGCGATTCAAGTAAGCCGCTCAAGCTAAGGCAGAAACGGGTCTTAAATATGCTACCACCTTTGTTCAGTGTTTAGAAATGGCTTGCAGTCAGCAGACTGATTTTTTGGCGATTACTACAACACACCCTTAGAATATATTTTAAGAACATACCCAATCTCATTCAACTAATAATTGCAGAGTAATCTAACTAAACTATTGTCCAATCTTTAGTCGGCAGTGTGCTCGAGTGATTACTTCAGACAATATTAGTTCTAATATTCTTTGACGAGCTGAACCTTTATTGGCAATTAAATCGAACACTCGATCTCATGGAATTGAGGTCGAGTGTCAGACACTCAGACACAATGCCTCTATGACACAAGTGTCCGCAGGCTGGACAAGCAATGGACATCGACAGCCCTAGAGACTGTAAATTAGTATTTGATATTTGATTCTATAGTTGCATAAGTATGCTTTGTCCTTCATTCTCGTAGTGTTCGTAATTTAAACAACACTATTGACAGTGACATGTTTTTTTTGCTCTGTTGGCAGATGAAGCTAAAACTGGCTAAAGTCTATTTTTAAGAGAAGGTAATGTAATGACCCATTAAGGCGTCTTTTGCAGACAACATATTGTAGGTTAAGTCACAAATAGAAACGATTGAAAATTGTGTTAATTACGAGTTAATGTGGAGTTTAGCTTCATTTAAATAATAAAAAATAATAAAATCATTTATTATGGACATGGACATTATTATATGTCGTACTTATATATACTGTATCATTTCGTTGTGCGATACAACGACCATTTGGCCATATTTTCAATTAAAAAAGGATTTCGGTGTATTTAACCCGCCTAGAACTGGAGCTCCGGTTACGGCTTTGCGACCTCACAAAGTTCGTAGAATTTCGGCCTATGTGTAGCCGATGATGTTGAGTGACTGTTTTTTTTTCTTCCTGCCATATGCCATCAGCCTAATCAGCTATAATCAGATCGGTTAGCCACATGTCAGTTTGAGCTGTTCACGTCCAGCGCTGCGCCAGCTCATGTTCGAAGTTCAAAACATTTGTCATATGCTATGCTATGAGGCTATGCGTTCACTTCTTAGCCGTGAGGTGGACCCTCTGTCGTCTAAAAGCTTCAGAGCTAATTTGTTTGTGTGGCTGACAGTGATGATGATATATTTCCTTCTAAGCTATGACCATGCCTGAAGTTATGGCGTGCATTGAACTTCACGTAAACTTCACCTCTATAATTAACGTTTTGTTTACAATAAAATAGAATGTTTTGCTAAACAAAGTAATAAACAAACTTCAAATATGCTTTAATGCGTTGCATTCCTACATAACATAGGTATATCACAGTCACAGTAAACAGAGAACAGTAAAATATCCGCATACCAACGTGCCGCTCTCGGTTTGAATAAGTGCGTGCGAGGCGCCGTGTCGGCACGCGATTTCACGTACACGCTAGCATAAAATATGGGAGAATAAGGTGGCGGCAGTACGTACCGGCTAATAATAGGCCTTAATAACCTACTGTTATGTTTACTGTGTCACACCTGAGGTAGACACCTGAATGTGATGCTCGAGTAATTTAATTGATTCACTTAATTGATTGAATCACTCCATGCCCCATTATTAGACTAACGCGTTTTTGATTGATGGAGCTTCTAATGGTTTTGATTTTGTAATAGAAATATTAATGAATACAAAAAACACAGAGAACATGCTGAATTGCGTTGAATTCACTTTATTACTCAGGAATATATATTTATTAATTAGTTGTACAAACAAAACATCACGACTGCAACAGTGTTTGGATTATAATGCATTACAACTCTGATACGGTTGAAACACTATGACTTGAGGCTTTTAATTTAAAAATACTGTACTTAGGCATAAGATTGCCTAATACTTTATTATTAATATAGTTTAGCATCTACTGATGGTGTTTAAGGTAGCCCACCTAGGATAGAACAGAACAGCCTGTTGAAGTTAGGAGTTTTCTTAATTAAATCCTTCGAACTTAATGAAATGGAACAAATAAAATTAGGCTTAGATCTGTCCATTTAAATCTAACAAGTGTGTTAAGAGCTGTTCAAGTTTTTATGAATAAAGGGGGTAAAATTTGAAGCTCGGCTCGTCTTATGCGTCAACAACGTTTTTGGTATTTCTATTGTTTTTTTTTTACAATGAGTAATCAGTTCATTTGTATGCGAATCTAAAGATAAGCGATGGCCATCATCTCAGTGCCATAGTTGACCAACCACACCCACGCCTGCGCCGGCGTCGTCAAGTATATAGGTTTCTTCACAACCACTCGCTATAAAAACCTCATAAACTTTATGGCCCGGAATCCTCACTACAGCAATAGATCAAGGCGTTGGCAAATAATAGTTATAGGGTAAGCTCCCGAAATACATCCCTTTTCAATTTCATACAAAATAAATTCAGATATCAACTATTTAGGCGAATATCCAATTCAGACAAATTACTTCAAGGCAACATTAAACTTATGGATTATGTTCCATTCAGTGATGAGTAAAAGCTACCTAGGCAGTAATTATGAGCCCAAAGCGCTATTTGTTAACCACTCTAGACATCGCATGCGCATCTTTAGGGTCATCACCCTATTTTTTTACCTATTAATAAAATAATTATAGTTATATCAGAAGTTCCACCTTCAGCCTCGTCATCGCTTACCATCAGGTGAGTCTGAGGTCAAACGCAAACCCATCTTAAATAAATAAGAAAAAAGTGTTGCCAGAAAAACGCCAATCATACTAAATAACAAAGGGAATAATAACCACATAGTCATACCCCCTTATCCATAAAAACGAACGCAACGCTAAAGCATAGTTTTAGCAATTGACGTGTTATGTCACTTACTCGCAAATGGCGGCACCAACAGGAATGAAAGAGACAAAGCGATACCTTCAAAAATTAACGTGTTGTTGAAAAGCGGTTTAAGTTTTTATAAATGGGGGGTTACTATTTACTTGAACTAAAAATCTTAAATTATATTATCATAAGATTTATTATTTGCTTTGTAACTGAATAATAAATCAGTCACTGTCTAATTCAAGCTCAGACGTATTTAACGTCCTCTAGACTTTATTTTGCCTAGAGAACTGGTTTGTTGCTTCTAAAACTTTAAGCCCTGTTCTGGTTTAGTAATCAAACCATATTTTAATGGCCAGCCCTAGTTAGTTCGACACGCTATAATTTGTCCAAACAAAGAGATCGCTTGAATGTTACATAAAGCTACTTAATTGAGATGTACACGACGACTGCCGGGGGCTCGGTGCATGGTCATGTATTATGCATTTTGTTGAATAACACAAAACAACTCGTGAATATACAAATGGGTCCTGCCGAAACGAAAACGATATTGTGACAGAATTGGAATAAAAATAAACGGTCCTGAGCTAAATTTACCTACTTATCATGAACAAACACAAAAAAGACATTTGGTCATCTCGGCCTCAGGCAGGATTCGAACTTGCAAACCGGGCGACTGCACTAACCACTGTGCTACCGAGACCATTAACCGACGGGAAAATCTTTCTGGTATATTTTACCCTATGAGCTAGGGTGATTTCATCAATGTTAAAGGCATCCTTCAACCTCGGAAGAAATATTATTTTAAATATTTAACTTCCGATTAATTAGATGCGGGTTCGATTTCTGCCTGATGCCAAGATGACCAAATGTCTTTTTGTGGTTTCCAGATTTTAAATTACTTTAAAACCACGTCGCCTTCCTAATGTTCCGTTGATCTTAGATGCATTTTTGCCATGGCCGAGCTCCAAATACTCTCTCTCTAGTGCACATAATATTTTATCACAATAAAACTCATTTTAGCACTAGTTCAACTTATGACATCGACCGCCTACACCGTGCTTTCATTCCCATTGTGAAACTCGAAACTTTCTTCAGATCCCATGACAATAGCGACCCGAAGAAAGGAAGTAAGAGACAGATACGTCAATCCCAACGACTGATCTAGATCACAAAGCTAGACATATTGAAGAAAGTGAGTGAACACAGACGCAGATTGAACATACTAGACGAAAAGGTATCATCTATATCGACACGTAATGAAAGATTTGGAAGTGATTTGTAAAAGAGGAACACAAATCATCTCTTAGATATATTTAGATAGAACTAGCGAAAGCCCGCGACTTCATCCACTTGGACTTTAGCTTTAGAAATAAACTTATAATAATTGTTATCAAGCCGCCTTAGGCATCCGACCAGGCTTAATGACAGAGATCTAACGACCGTCAGCCGGGACCTACTTAACGTGCCTTCCGAAGCACGGAGATGCCCGAAATACACATCACTAAATTTCAGTCGGGGTGGTCACCCATCTCGCGTGGGTGTGTGTTGCTTTACAACAGCGATCGTCGCCGATCACTGTCACAACTGCGCCGCAGGTGGCGCAAGGTAAAAAAGCAAGCATGCAACATTCAGTTTCAAATATGGTTAATAATAAGTATTTGACGACTTGAAAGAACTCTCAGTGAAAATGACTTACCTACACGAATAAATGCATTGATTGATTTGGTGTTCCTTGCCTCAACTTGCATTACCAAAGAGAGCAATCACAAAGTCGCAAGAGTCGTGAGCGCAATGTGCGGTCGTAATTCATCTCTTGTGTACACGCTCTAACTGTTTTAATAGCCCAAAAAACTCTCTGCGCATAAACTGCTATGGATCATACAACGTCCGCCGTGCAAGGGGCCACACAATCGCTGCAGTTTTGAAAGCTGAGACAATGCATTTCTACACACATTTTGCTTGTTTGCTTGATACGTTTTGACAGCTGCATTGTGCCTTCGTTTGTTTATTAGCGTTTTGAAATTTTATTGGAATTTCTTATCAGGAATTTCTTGTCAGTTGGGTCAGTTTTCTTGAATTAGTATGCATCTAGTCAACATGATGGTCATAGAAGAAGTAGACCAGGAACCGTGAGGACTTAGAAAACCGTAAAGGTGGGACCTTCGCGAAGAATTGGCCCAAAAAAGACTGACATAGAATATGGAAAGGGATAGCTTGACCCTTCAGTGGAATCCTAAGTTGAGTAAAGTAAAGTAAAAACTATCTTTATTCATGTAAGCTTAATAAAATGTATTTATATAAGTCATAAAATAAAAAAAATTCAAAAATTCAACCACTGATTCGGACGTGTTGATTCTACTTACCGAAAAAAAACCGACAAGTTACCCGGTAGTTACGAATAGTAAAGAATCGATAGTTTATCAATACAAAAGCCTCGATTAGAATTCGAAAAACTTGAAGTACCTATTTCAGATTTGGTTTAGAATTCTCAAAATGTTCAAAAGCGCTATTGAATCATCTTCGCACCTCTCGAAGTGACCCCAAACAATGCACCCATGGGTCCCACATCGATTAGCCAACGTCGACCACTTGCCAACGTCGTGGGAGCAGATCACAATGCGACCGTAAATTAGAGCACTATACGCACTGCTGGCCAATTCACACATTTCAAGTTACATCATAAAATCTATTAATAACACTGTTTATAAATCTGTTAAACATAGTAAGCATAATAATATGTTAAATGCGACGTGAAGGAAACCACTGCCAAATTGAAATGGAACTGCTATGGTATTCCGACGGGCACCAAAACTGACTTCGCTCGTGGTGAGTGAACTTTAAGATTAAGGTTGCAAAGAGCATCTGTGGTCGTTTAAGAGAAAAGAACTAAGCCAAATAACATTTGCAAAATGAGGGAAAATACTAATAGAGATCGATTAATTGAAAATGTGTATTGATGATATAAGTAAGCGAGAAGCAGCGAGATCTGAAGTGATGTCCGCCGGAATAGCACCCCTGGGCGGGTTATGATTGCAGAGCCCATATTATCACTCAAGCCATTGAGTCATAATATGGGCTCACCTATCCAAAAGGGGAAAGGGTGCCAAACCTACAGATGGTCATTGCCGTAGAAGAAGGCCTCGTAAACGATGGTGTGACGACATATGCCATCACTCCAACGACTGGCAAGTATTAGCTCATGACAGGCACATATGGAGAGCTTTGGGGTTGACCTTTGCCAGCAATGGGACACAGCAGGTTGAATTAAAAAAAATGTTAAGCCTGGCTTTAGTTTGCTGCCTAAAAAGCCTACGTCTAGCCTAAAGGCAGGGCTACAAATTCCCTCGGCAAAATTTGAGCTTTTGAATTTCCGTTCAGCATGACGGCAACAATCAGTGTGCCTCTGACTACCTAATCAATTGGATAGTCTTATAATATAAAAAAAAAAAAAAACATCCTTGGACATTATTCCACACAGCGCCATCTAGCCCCAAGTGAGCTAATTATAGTCCGTTTTTATGGGATACTAAACAACGGATAAACATACATAAATACTTTTTCTTTTGTAAATACATACTTAATATACATAGGAAACACCCAGACCAATACAAACAGACATGTTCATGCACACAAATGTTTGTACTGTGCGGGGATCCAACCCGCGACCCTTGGTGTAGTAGCCGACTTCTCAACAATTACACCAAGACGGTCGTCAAATTAAATAATAATATCAATTGTTTTTTCTCACAATTTTTTTGTTAGGATAATTTTGGATGTGGAAATTGCTAAACCGAGGTAAGGATACCATTGCACAAATAGCTCTGCCACGTTGCCCGGTAGGAACAGCAATTTATATAAAAATCATAATAGAAAACTTTACCACTTACCTTGTGAATCACTGAATGCATTCCATCGTGCAAGACTTACATAATCACTGTACAGGAATTGAACAGATGTAAGTAGTCAAAATTGTGACAAGTGTATTCGAATCCTAGTTCAAATTGATTATTTGGTTGGTTTATTCCAGGGTTTCTCAAACTTTTGGCACCACGTACCCCTGTTAAAATTTCCAGGTGACAGCGTACCCCTAATTAATTAATTGCTCCCCCCACCCCCCCAAAGAAAATAATAAAATTGACTATTGAAGAAAATAAGGTTTTTATTTTAAATAAAAGTTAATAAACATAGTGCCAAAAGAAATGTCTTTTTAATATTAATGTGATGGATGTTTCTTGTCGCAAAGGGATTCAATTTTAGGTGTGATTTAGGTCAATTTTAACCTCAATTCTGACTCTGCATCAAGTCGATTTCTGTACTTAGTTTTTATCATGACCAGGTGTGAAAATCCACTCTCACATAAGTATGTTGTAGCAAAGGGTAAAAGGAAATTCACCGCTTTGCGTGAGAGTTCGGAATACTCTGCCTGTCTAGCTGCCCAAAAATCTACCATGCGTGCGTGTCGGTCGTGCGCGTCTGCCAGTTATCAAGCCGCCATTACGTAAATTTTGTCGCGTACCCCTTGCCCTCGAATGGCGTACCCCTAGGGGTACGCGTACCCCTCTTTGAGAAACCCTGGTTTATTCAAACATTCACTTTGTACTGTCAAACATTGGACGATTTAAAAAGAGTAACTGCTGAGTTTCTTGCCGGGTCTTCTCAGCAGAAACAACCTTCCGACGCCGGTGGTAGAATCACGTTATGTACCTACATGTATTTTAAGTATTGTTTATATATTTTATTATTATGTGTATGTTTATTAAGTGGTTAAGATTAAGATTCTTGACGATTCGAAAGTACTGTTTATTGGTCCACTTGAATAAAGAAATGTTGAATTTTAATTTTAATTATACCCAAATCACTATTGCCCTCAGATTGAGAACACCTTTGTCAAACCATTCAATAATTCGGTTCTTAAATTTTCATATAAAAGTCTCGTTTTTTTAATAGATGTGAAAAGCAGATTAACAAACACCATCTCAAGGTCATCCATTGTCCAATTTAAGCAAAACATCCGAAGTAATTAATTTCTCTCAATCGCCAAACAATGGCGTTACTCCGTAACAAGCGCCTGCGATTGGCCCGCGCCAGACGGCCGAGATGTCGGCAACATCCGCTAGGAGTCGCCACTTCAATGGAACAATTCAGTTGCGCAAGATCAGGACAGTCAAAGGTACAGTAGCTTTTGTTACAGTAGATCGGCAAATCGCTGTTCTAAAGCAACCCACGTCGAGTCGAAAATGGGATGGGTGACCAACCTGTTCTTCGGGCATCTCCGTGCTTCGGAAGTCACGTGAAGCAGTTGGCCCTGGTTGAGGTCGCTAGATGTCAGTCGCTAAGCCTAGGCTGGAGCCATAGGCTTGATTACATCTGACATTAAGGTTTCTCACTTATCTTACACCTCTCCAACAATGAGCATGAGCCCTCGCTCTACCTCAAAGTTGAGGTGAGTGAGCTGCAGCACTAAATTAACTTTCATGAATAGGGGTAAGGCAAAGTTAGGTATACGATAAATGAAGTAATTTAATTTAAAAATGACAAATCCAAACCAAAATGACAACAATTTCTTATAGAATACCACCGTCTTAAAATATTTGTTTCCTCGTTATACATTAAAAGGTGTGCTACTACTTGAGTCGAAGTCATGGCCCTTTTGCATCTCAACTAACATTCATAATCACTTGTTTAAAAGACGGTAAACATCTTCATCACTTACAGTTTAACATAAAACAACGCGCACAACAATGGGACGATATTCGGTTCCTGGTCAAGGCAAGCTCAACACCAAGAAGAATAACCGATCCACAACAAGGCAAGGTTGCTAAAGTGTTGCCAACATTGTGTGTTTCCCATTTTTAGTAAGTTGTACTTACTTTTGATGTTTTACGCACTGTGAGTGCCTGAAATGTGGCCACTCAGTGCTGTTGATGCACCAGTTCATAATCGCTCAGCAGGTTATAGAGAGAACTAAAATACGAAATGAGGTTGTCCGACAGAGAACCATCGACATAGCTCTCAGAATAAGTGAGCTGAAGTGGCAGTGGCCTGGCCAAAAAATAGCTTTTCTATACTCCATTACCTAGCCCTAAATACCTATTAGAAGTACATATATTTCACAGTAATCATATCGATCACCATTATTTTTTGGTAAAAAACGTAGGTAGTGTTTTCCATATATGCTATAGCAACATTTACATTACCGCGATGGCAGATTATTTAGTGCCACAAATAAAACATACTAAACAATAAACAATGAAGTGCTAGTTTTAACAAGTTGGCACCTACAACAAAGTGATTCCGATTTGTTCTGCGATCTTGACTCTTGAAGGTAAAGTAAACAAAACAAAACATCCTTTTGTTCTGATAAAAAACAAATGAAACTGCAATTTAGAATGCAATAAACAATGAATCTCTGTACGCCATTGAATAAAGTTAAGTTTTTAAGTACCTATACTCGTAGGAACCAGTTTGAAAAATGATTGGATTTATGTCAATTAGTATAGAAAAAATGCAATGGATTTTATTCTAATACCACAGCATACTTAAAACCTTAAATCGTTATAATTATTCGAATTATTTATAATAATATCATATCATATATCAGTATCGCCATTTGCAACAGTTGGACACAGGCTTCTGTCAAGGTGAGCCACAACTTCAGCTTCAGAGCCTTCCGTATCTACTCCACTCCGAGTTCCCGACACATTCTCCAAAACTACGTCTCTTTCGGAAAAAGGAGAACTCACACTGTGTTTGCTCGAATCGTCTACTTCAACTACCATCGGCCCTTCGACTAACTTGCTTAGAGTCAATGACATTATAATACAAATGAGGAAGATAGATTACTTGTGCTAAAAAAGTGGCACCCAAAATCCTAACGATCGTCTACTTGAGCAAAGCATTGACAGTGTTGACAGTTTGAGACGACACTGCCCAACATTTGTATCGGTCTCGTGTACGCTCTAGTAAATAATCATACTATCTTGTTCACACGGTCAAACTATATAGGTACGCCAGGGATCAATTTTTGACTTTGCACCAGTTATGACATAACCTATCTTTTTTTAATTGCATTGCTTGCAGCCACTTCTTCATCAATCACTTCGTCTAAAGTTATCACAACAAAGAAAGCTTGTCAAAGTCATTCATAAACGTACAGTCAACAGCACATCAGGTTATCCTATTTCCGTTTTTTCTCTCGCTCTTGCCAAATGTCATTTCTTTGCAATAGAGCAAGGAGGACTGACCGGAAATGGGTAGAGTGATGTGCCGTCCACCGTACATTGTTGAATAACACGATTACAAAATGTAAAACAATAAATAAACAAGGCTTTTATGAGGCCAACTTGATAGTCAAAGCCAGAGCTTAACCAAGCGATTAGGGTGTTATTAACCTGAATTAGTTTCCACTTGATATGATTATAATGAGGACATGCTATGTAAGCTATTATAATTGTAGCAAAAAATATGGAGTCCTTCGTCGGTTTTAACACTAAATGTGTGATATTAAACAAAAAAGTCCGTTTACTGACGATAGTTCAACGTGACAGCCGTCATAAATGGAACGCCTCAGAGCGCGGTAACGCCGCGGAGCCGTGCAGCCGGCTCCAGCGATTATAAGACGTTGTCACGTCAAAAACTGTCCAATGAATTGTATGAGTCTGTTTTTTTTAATTCGCGAAAATTTCAGCTTTCCAGCTACCACGGCTTATGAGGAACAGCCTGGGGACAGACAGACAGACAGCGGAGGCTTATGCCTCCTATGTTCCGTCCCTAAAAGGCAAATAAGGGACCCAAGGGAAGGGGAAAGGGGAGGGAAGGGAGGGGTGTTACTATTAACAGGGTTTTTTGCATTTCAGGAACGGAACCCTAAGAACGGATAACTAATATGTAACAATTCATATACTCGTACTTCACCACTACTTATTACTGCCTAATTATGTATCTGATTAAGTAATTAAGGTAATCCCTGTAAAAAAAACCAACCTTGCAACCATGAGGTTGCGAGCCATACGCTCACTTAAACATTTAAGACGCACGTCACGAAGACTATGGCAGTTTTGGATGTACACGATGCCGACATCATCATCATTTAGCAAAGAAAATACAAAAACGTTTATTCCAATAAACAGTTGTAGGTACGGTGGACAGCACATCACGTTACCCATTTCCGGTCAGTCCTCCTTGCTCTATTGCAAAGAAATGACATTTGGCAAGAGCGAGAGAAAAAACGGAAATGGGGTAACCTGATGTGCAGTTGACTGTACATTCAATGTTATAAATAAATAAAAAAGATTAACACTGTTTAATGTGGCGGTTATTGTGACAGTTTTGCCAGTGGCACCCACAAAACGAGAGCAGAAACAAAACGTCCGTCCCCTTTTCCAGAAAGTGATGATCAGATAGATGTCTATCTATCTGATAATATTATTATTTATTGCGGGGAGGAGCCCGTGGTTGTGAAAATGATCGGCGACGATCGCTGTTCTAAAGCAACACAACAAGCACGCAAGCCGGGTCGGAAATGGGATGGTCGACCACTCCGACCGAAATTTAGTGATGTGTATTTCGGGCATCTCCGTGCTTTGGAAGGCACGTTAAGCAGTTGATCCCAGTTGACGTCGCCAGATGTCAGTCGTTAAGCTTAGTCTGAGGCCCTATGGCGGCTTGATAACATCTGACATTAAGGTTGCTCACTAACCTTACACCCCTCCAACAATCCGCACTGAGCCCGCGTGTTGGAGTATGGCTCATTCCACCTCATAGTTGAGGTGAGGCCTGTGCCCAGCAGTGGGACGTATAAAGGCCCTTTATGTATTTATTGCACACGTACATTAAAAGTATACACACACATCTTAGTAATATATTAAAAGCAATGCACAATTTAGGCGGCCTTATCGCTAATAGCGATCTCTTTCAGGCAACGGGTAGAGGAAAAAAATTAATAAATAAAGAAGGGGTAAGTGTGCATAACTACATTACATAAATAAATATAAATATAATTGACAAAAAAAAAAAAAAATAACAAAAAAAAAAAAATAAATAAAAATAAAAAAAAAAAATAAATATAAAAAAAAAAAAATAATAATAATAATATATTAATAAATATTAATAAATTATTACTGATAGTGAAGGTTCAAATCCTGATTGACAAAAATTAACATGACCAATTCATTTATAATTTATTAGTTAAAGTATCAGTTCATATTTAAAGTAATCATTAAAAAGTGAAGTTTGTTAGTTATTAAGATATTAAATGTGACCGACAATTTTTTTTTACAACTGTGACACTGAAAATAAAATTATTTATTAATAAATGAATTATAGGCCTTAAATTAAAACCGGTTCTATGAATATCTAATGCTAAAATGCCGACGAGTAAAACAATACCGCGGTGCTTAATTTGTAGTTGAATATTAAGCACCACACCACATTATATGTTAGGTATTATTAATTCTTATTTCATTAGAATTCTTGCGGTGACGTTGGCTTCCGAATGTCCTATTGACCATATTCCTGTGATACCTATATGTCATGTTTTACAAATATTCGTCTAGAGATCCGAAAACCAGAAAAAGACATTCGGTCTCCCTGGCATCAGGCGGGAATCGAACCTGCGTCTTTCGCAAACCGGGCACTAACCACTGTGCTACCGAACTACTACTGTGCTACAGTGCTGAGTTGCCCGGTTTGCAAAAGAGGCGGAATCGATTCCCACCTCATGCCAGGTAGACCGAATGTTTTTTTCTATTTTTCGGATCTTTAATAAAAATACGGCATGGAAAACGCTAAAATAATAATAACATATTCGTCTAAAATCTTCATTTCAAAGATTATAAATAATACATCCTAATCAATTAAGCCACGCATGTATATGCCAAAAATATGTAAAAAAAACTCGTGATAGGTTACAACAATAGATAATCAACTTCTGGGGACGAATAGGCTTTTATGGTAGTTCTTAATCCGATTAATTATTATCGCACGATTTTGGGCGGTTTATTATTAAGTCATGTAAAATCGCGAGGTCGTTATAGGCAGTGCGCATACACCATGCTTGTGCATAAATTATTCTGAAGGACTTAATTGCATCATCAAGCCAGGTAGCCATGTTTATAGGAGAAAACCTTCAGACTATAACCGATGTGCTGGACTCAGTAGACCGAAGAGCTAGAAGACTGATAGGTGACGAAACCAAACTCCAGAGTTTGGAGCATCGGCGTAGAGTTGCCTGTCTATCGGTTTTTTGTAAGGTGTATTTCGGAGAGTGTGCGCAGGAACTTCATGACCTGATACCACCCTCTACTTTCAACCACCGGACCACAAGACGCCGTGAGGGCTTTCACCCCCATGTGGTCGACTTTCCAGCGGTCCGAACTAAGCGGTTTGGTGCTTCCTTTCTGGTCCAAGTAAAATAACTTTTAAATCGTCAAGAACTAATTAGCCTAATATAGAACAAAGTGTCGACATAGTAAAGTTTGCAAGAAATTAGGTTGACAACATCAGATAATCTTTTAAGACTTGTGTGTGTGGCAAATGTGTGTTATGACTACATCATCACAAATATGGGCGTAATAAAAGACCGAATCACCTCTTCCACTCACCATATGGTTTGAAACTAATTTAACTCTAATGGTTTTATACCTAGTTAGATGAGGGAAGTTCATTTGGGAACAGCCACCATACGTACGTCCTATTTAACAGGTTATAAGGTGGAACAAAAAGCATCCCATGTCCGTCTCTTGGTTCTGAGCTAGTTTCCAACCAATTTTCAGCCAAATCGGTTCAGCCGTTCTCGAGTTATAAATAGCTTATTAACACTACTTTCATTTATATTTAAAGAAGATTTGCTGCCCCGACAGACATCAGAGCCTTTGACAGAAGTCAACGGCTCTGATGTCTGGACTACGGACTGTAACAATTCAATAAAAAATACATAAATTTGGACAGCCATAAATGTCGATCCCGTTCTTATTTGACGGGCAAAAAACCCAAGAACAACGCCGTCAAATGGGATAAAAAGTACATCCTATTCTCCTGGTTTTAAGCTACCTCCCTACCAAATTTCGGCCAAATCGGTTCAGTTCAGTAATTTTCAAGTGAATGTTTTTCTTCGTGAGGCTGTCCACTCATTTAGTGCTCTGGAAGACACTCGAAGCTGTTACGCATAGCAATTCTGAATAGATAGGAAAAAAAACTATCCTTCAGTCTTTCTAAAATCTTTAGTTTGGGGAAAGAAATAATCATTGAAAAAAGTCAAGTCGGTCATTTGGTTTCACTAAGGCCCTGAGCCTACTAGCGATTTCATCGCATATTGGTAACTGCTACCCAAAAGCAAAAAAGCGTTATTCAAGCGTTTTTACGCTTAGCATTTTAGAAACAACGGTGTAGTAAGTTTCTTGTCTACTTGCGTATTTTGCATCACTGTCAACGCAACGGAAACATTAGTACCGCGCGACCCCCGGGGTCATTGCCGCCACTCTTGCGCAGGTCGATGTAGGTAACCGGTGTTTACTCGCGAATCGGAAACGAGGATTAGTTAATCGCTGAGATTAAGGCGTTCTACTTTGATAACCACGTTTTATATTGTTTTGGCATCATTAGCAGGGCGATTAGTTATCAGAAAATCTATGACTAGGTCAAATAGGTTGTTACTGTATTTAAAAATAAATGTCACAGTGCCAACTATGCGAAACTTTTCTGCCATAGTAGAAATCAATTATGTGAAATAATTCACTTTCACTTCATCCATCCATATAAACTTTTTTATTTATAATATACTAACAGCCGCCCGCGACTTCGTCTGGACTAAAGTTAAAACAAAATGTCGTATTCGTATTTTTTTAATAAATTGTAGCCTATGTTCTATTCAGATGTACTAGCAACATAATTGTAAAGTTTCATTAAATCCATTCAGTAGTTTTTACACGACACATCCACACATACAAACTTTCGCATTTATAATATTAGTAGGAAGTTTTCTTACGCGTGCGGCCGCTAGTGTTTTATAATGCTTCACTTCAAAGACTTAACAAGCGTGTGACTTTCGTAGTTTGACAGTAATTGACAGTCATGCCTATAATTTTTCATTAAGGCGCGATACCAGGAAAACGGCTCTCGGGAAAACTAAAGTTTTATATAGAAAATATGAAGTATGAGGCACGAAAAAAATCGTCATAGTAGTCAAAGAGTTGCACAATCAGCGCAAACTTCCAGTATATGGATCAACTTACTAGATTAATGTGAAAAAAAATCAGAATATCGCTAAAAACGTGCAAAACGCACTCCCGTATTTCAAAAGTTTAGGCATCATATAAACTAACAACTTACGTGTTTTAAATAACGTGTAAAGATCAGATATCAAAGAAGCATTGCCAATCAGTTGTTTTTCATTGCTTTATTTCAGTTTTGTGCAAAAAAATCCCAAACATTCCGAATTTTTCGCTTGAAATCTCCATACAAATTACTATGGAGTGAGTGAAGTTTCTTTGATAGCTGTCCGCGCACCGTCGCAGCTCACTCCCCCCCATGTCCCCAAGGTGAGCGCACGTCGCTTTTGACGAAAATGACATTTATAATTACGCGGATAATTTACACGAAATAGGCGCACATAGGGTCTTTTGTTGAAAATAGTACAACTTTATTTTTTTTTCTCCGTACTGTTTGTTCATATGCATTATGCATAATTTATCAAACGTATGATTTTATCATGATTCACCATGAGAGTTATATGGCAGGTTTATATTTATAAGTACATTTGATTAAAAGCTCTCTTGGGTTTGACAATTTCGTACTAGTTGCCATTTCATTTTCCTATTCTTTACGCAGTGACGTGCACTCACCCGGCGTCATGTGGAAGACTGACTTGCGGGACTGCGCAGACGGCTGTCAAAGAAACTTCACTCGTTCCATAGTAATTAGGATGGAGATCTCGAGCAAAAAAAATTAAAGTTTGCGTTTGCTTATACGAAACAGAAATAGTTATTGCAATAGAACATAATGAGAAGTTATTTGAAATGGAAACACACTTCACACCGGAACAGCTTTTACAATTGTACCAAGCACAAATTCGGTTGTGTATGGAGTACTTCTGCCACCTCTGGGATGGCTCTGCCAAGTATCAGCTGGATGCACTGGACTCAGTAGACCGAAGAGCCAGGAGACTGATAGGTGACGAGACGCTCGTTGGAACCAAACTCGAGTTTGGAGCATCGGCGTAGAGTTGCCTGTCTATCGGTTTTTTATAAGGTGTATTTCGGAGAGTGTGCGCAAGAACTTCATGACCTGATACCACCCTCTACTTTCTACTACCGGACCACAAAAGACGCCGCGAGGGCTTTCATCTCCATGTGGTCGACTTTCCAGCGGTCCGAACTAAGCGGTTTGGTGCTTCCTTTCTGGTCCGCACCGCTAAGGAGTGGAACGCCCTCCCTGCGTCTGTGTTTCCGGATACATACAACCTTGGTGTCTTCAAGGCAAGAGTGAATAGGCATTTTTTGGGTAAGCGTGGCTGGCAAGACTGAGGTCAAACGCAAACCCATTTTAAATTAAAAAAAATGGATCAGATAGAACTTTGATATAAATATGAATTATCATATTTACGTCAGCCATGGAAAAATGGCAGTGCAAGCATTTTTATCTCTAACTGGCTATTTGCACACAGCTTTTCCCTGTAGTAATTTGAATGAAATATACAGACAAACGTTCTAGAAAATATAATTAGCATCAACTATCATTTAGATATCACTATCTATCACGATTCATAAGCTTTCACAAGCTTATGTAAAAACAGACAGAAAAACGCGGAGGGTGACTTCCTTTCATACTATGCTCTACTCGTAGATCAATTCCAGTAAGATGAAGATCACGGTGGATTCTGTATTAAATTCAGCGTAAAAAGCCTGAAATACGATGGCCTCTACAGGAGACTAAAGGTATTACTCAAGTGTTATTATCTAAAATAAATTATCCACTAAAAGTGTCTCAACTGTTGACAACTGTTAAATTCCTCGTTTTAGTTAGTAACAAGATAGCTACGTTTAATGCTTCTTGCAGCTTTTCATTACAAGTAAGACCAATTAATTAGTGGGTTCTTCTGCATGTTACTAGAAATGACTCCGTGTATTGCTATATCATATGCATTGGATGTAAGAAATATTTTGTGTTGATGATGATCGAACGGATAAACCAAGTTACAACTAAATCTCGATGGAATCGTCAAGTACCAGATATAACATTGTGCAAATAACGTGGTCACGAGAATAGATTGCAAATAATAGTGTAAAAAAATAATTGGCAAAACCGCTTGTTAGTATGTTTAATAAAATACAATTTTTGGTTAGTTTCTTTTGTTTGCCCTATATCCTGAAATAAAATGATTATCATGCCGCGATTTATAATAATAATAAATAAATAAATATCCCTGGACATTATTCCACACAGCGCCATCTAGCCCCAAGTGAGTTAATTATACTCCGTTTTTATGGGATACTAGACAACGGATAAACATACTCAAATACTTTTTCTTTTGTAAATACATACTTATTATACATAGGAAACACCCAGACCAATACAAACAGACATGTTCATGCACACAAATGTTTGTACTGTGCGGGGATCGAAGCCGCGACCTTTGGTGTAGTAGCCGACTTCTAAACAATTACACCAAGACGGTCGTCCGGATTTATGCATTGCATTTATGCACGGATTGCACGGCCCAACCACTGTGTGACCATAGCTGTCACGATCGCTTTCAAATTTGACAGATTTTCTCTCCGGCCGACCCTAGTAGCGAACCTTAACAACCTCAGTATTTAAGTGTTTGCAAGCCTGGCTTCGACCTGTGTTACTTAAACGCTTCCAAAACAGACCATTGCCCCATTGCTATAAGAGGATTAACTTAAGAAAATGGAGATCAAAAACATTCTCAAACCCATTGTGATGTTTTGTAAGGTCGTGGTAATGGGCATTTTCAACACTCAGTTATGTACTGATGTTATTAGTTCTAAGACGTAAACGGTATCTTTCTCCGCATCAGTGGAGCGTCTTGTACGATCCTGGTATATTTACCCTATGAGCCAGGGTGATTTCATCATTGTTAATTCATCCGCCTTCGACACTCGGACGAAATATTATTTTAAATATTTAACTTCCGATTAAGATGAAAAAGCTATGACTGTGGTTATTATTGTTTCAGCATTTTCCATGCAGTATCGTTACTAAAGATCTGAAAACCAGAAAACGACATTTGGTCGTCATGGCATCAGGCGGGAATGGACCCCGCATCTTTCGCAAACCGGGCGACTGCACTAACCACTATGCTACCGAGACCATTACCAGACCGGCCGAATCTTTCTGAATCCGTTTTTTTCCGGGTTTTCAGATCAACAGGATGGTATTGGCGGTTAGGCAAAAGCAATTCTAATACTTTAATGACAGGGTAGTTTGTCATAAGAAGCATCACCAATGTTCCATTCACCATGATGACACCAATCAGTGTTGCCCTGACTACCGCGTTTGGGATATAGCCGTGAAGGATATAATGTTCTATTAAACAAAGTCAAGTTCATCGTGTTTCTATTTAGTTAACCCGAAACATAGGTATTTCAAAGTACCATAAAAGAACCGACTCAATTCAATTATTTCTTGTTTCTGCTTCAAACTCAACGACGATCATTAAAGTAATGACATGTGTTTTAGAAACGGCTGATTACTTCAAATGATGCGGTTTCATGATTTAAGCTTTTTTTCCCGATTTGAGACGTTACGTAAGTATCAAATAATTGTGTGAGTCTTATTTTTATTGCAAAATGATTGCTTGGTAAGTAAAGGTTAGTTTGTATTGCGTATTTTGTCTCTATCTATGAATACCTGGATAAGATACGGCATCGTATTGTGGGGCAACTCGACTGATGTGTCAGCAGTGTCCATTATACAAAAGAGATGCATTAGAATAATAGCTTTGGCCGGACGTAGAGATACGTGCAGAATGTTGTTTGCAAAATTCCGTATCCTCACTGTAACTTCCGTATATATTTTCGAAATTTGCCGCCATATAAGAAAACATGCACATCACTTCGAAAAAAACAGTGACAAGCCTAGTCATTACACTTCACGCCGAAAAAATGACTTGGTGACGCCCTCTGTTCATCTCTCCTTATTTAAAAATGCATCTTATTACATGGCGATAAAGGTGTACAATCACTTGCCAAACTCTTTGAAGGCTCTTGATGACCGAGAATTTGAGAATAAACTAAAAAATACCCTCATCAACAAGTCATTTTATAACATGAAGGAGCATTTTGAGACAAAGTTATAATAACTTTTAATTTTTTACTTTGTTTGTCCGGCTCTACTTATAAAACATCTTTAAAATGTTATCTGTAATTTGTTTTCTATTTTTTAGTTATATTGTTATCTTTTTATTTGTGTACAAATTCACAATGCCTTGTAAAGGTTAATTTGTAACAAATCATACCACCTATAAACTTACAGATGCCAATGTACTTCTTGTTACAAATTTATGGTGATTAAATGAATATGAATATGAATATACGAAAGCATTCAAGAATGTGCGAAATGACTGTAGAAATATATCGTTGAAGCAGATAGAGGGGAAACCATTTTACCATTGCCCTTTGGCACTGAACTTAGGGTTTCTCTGACGAATCGTTTTCGTCAGTAGCAGTTCCAGTTCCATAAACATTCATTCATTCATTCAGGAAAATATGAAAAAAATGTATCTGTGGATAAAAATAGATGTCCTTGAGGTCTTGTGAGACTTTCCTCACGAGACCTCAAAGTCATCTATTAAAATGTGGTCTCTTGCTATAAGCCTTTGCTTATAGCAAGATACCACATTTTAATATCCAAAACTTGTTCCAGTAACATACACTAACTTCGTTTTGTCGCCCATTGGTATTCAAGCCCCCATGACATGCTAAGCCATGCATGCCATGCTTACTCACGGCAGCAACAAAAATAAAACAGACAAAGCGATACAAAAGTTAACGTGTTGTTGAAGGGCTGTTTAAGTTTTCATGAATAAGGGGGTAAGTTTATTGGGAGAGATAAAGTGGAGCTTCTCAAAGCCGAGTTTAATTCACTGATTCACCTCCCTTACATAAGGTTGAAGTTAGACCCTCCTGCTGCGTCCGAAACACCATGATGCGCAACACAAGCTCCCATTTTATCACCTATTCATGTATACTTCAACGTTTAGTAATCTTTAGCTCTTTCCCACAGCTCTCGGGCTGATTCAGAACGATCTTGATAGCGCGTTCTCACTCGAATCTTGCGCAGATAAATGTACCGACACCGAAGTCTATATAACCTACACGTTGATTGTTATCTTAACGTCGCTGTCTATGCGCAAATGTTGTACCTACTTAAATGTTATGTTTTTTTAAAATTTATGGCACTGACACAATAGCAATTAGCATAAATTCTGTACCACCACTGAGATGAAGGCATTCGCTCTTAGGGATAGTTGAGTTAAGAGCAAGTCGCGCGTTTCAGTGATTGAACCCTAGTGCTATTGATACGTCATTGTTGAACCACTCTGTTTTAGAATGCGTACAATGCCTAACTTGGGCATATAAAAAAATCTAACACCTAGTATCTACGCTTTGTTTTGGTGTGACCAAGTGAAAAGGTGTCCCGATATGATTTAGTTATGGCAAATGCCTCCCCCATCTACTATAGTTGATTACGCAAAAAAAAAACCAGCTCGTCAATCGTCTTAAAAAAATTATCTAAATGGCAAAACTCCTTTATAATGCGTAATTTATAAATGAAACAGTTTTAAATCAAAAACTAGTCAGCTAAAGAAGAATATTTCATCAGAGCAGACAATAAGTACAGGATAAATACTACTTGTATACTATCATGTGAGTATATAATAACTTAATAAAAGAGCAAGTGTAACACTTAATTGCATCTTGATGGGCGGGTAATCGCGCGAAGTGTTGCGCAATCGCTTGAGAACATCTGACAATACCTCGGCGTAATGTACGGGTTGGTCTTCTGGGTATTACTTATCATACTTTGTAGCCGGCTGAAGAAAAGATTCCAGGAAAATTGCAAACGATGTGAAGCACGCGCAAGTATACTTATTCATCATTCTAATAAAACCTTTTAGCTGTGTGTGGTTGAGAGTACGTAATCGTAAAGAAAAAACAAATCTTTGAAATTAGGTTTTATATATATATTTTAATTTGATTACCTACATAATTGAAATTCACTGATATTAATTCCATATAAATTATTACTTAACTTTTGTGAACAAAAAATTTAATAAAGATACCCAAAAGCATTATGAAAAACTAGTTATTGAAGGTGAGGATATAAGCCCTTTTGTTTCTTGAAAATTTGTAATCTTTGTCCTTACGTCAATAGGGTTAGTTAACTCATTTATTTCAACCCTTTACTTTACTAGAAGAATGTAAAGTAAGATTGTTGACCTGCTAATTAGTCAGCAGTCGCTGTAGCCCAAATCGGCTTTGACAGTATTGTTATTATTAAACACAAATGACTTGTCAAAATTAGCTTTACCGAAATATCTCACCTTGAATTTCGGCACTAAGGCAATAGTTATCGCAACCATTGTATTAAAATGAACTTGTCTACTTATTGTAAAACAGTTCAATGCGCTTTAACCTCGCTGGCCACATCTCTCACCTTGCTGACCGTAGGGTACGGAGGATTGCACCCGAACCACAGCTAGCCAATGATATTACAATGGAAAAGACGTAGATAGGTAGATGTCAGTACCGACGCGAAGTCAAAAATTGTCCCCTGGCGTACGCACCTATAATTTGAACGTGAGTACAAGATAGCACAGAGAGGTGTGTATAGTTTGAGACAGCACTTTGCAACGTTAGTAAATAGTAAATAATCCTATTTACTTATTGTTTATATAAATAGCCATATTTACTAAAGCGTAAACGAGAGAGATACATGTTGCGCAGTATTGTCACAAACTGTCCATGCTTTGCTCAGGTGGTTGAAGTCCTGATTTCAAGTGCCACTTTTTTAGCACAAGTTACCTATCTACGTCTTTTTATTATATTATCATTGCAGCTAGCCGAAAAGTAAAACGTGGTGAAATGCTGTCACTGTCGGTAGGTGCCAAGAAGTCAGAATGCTCTTTCGCAATGATTCCTTATTTGAGTTAGGCTTTATTTTTTGGGGTTATTTTTTTGATGTATGTAATGAATAATTCGTTTAATCTTAACACATAGTGACATAGATTTAAAACGACATTCTGTAGTAAGCGTGATAATAGATAAGCATGACCAGACCAACGGATTTAAACTTTTAAGTAATTTAACCGACGATTAAAATTTATTCTCTTAGATTATAATTTAAATTAACCATACTCCTGCGAATTTTATCACGTCATCCGTCTCCATGCCACTCCAAGATTATGTGCCTCAACGGCCAATAATTTTTCACACCATCTGCTCTGCTTACTACCTACCACTCAAAATTGTTTTAAATAAACAATAATTCGTGAAATAACGTAATACTTAATAAGCTAAAAAAAACTCTTTTGTTTCTCATACACCGCCCGAATTCTTTTCACACACTTGTACTCAAAATTAGCCAAATGCAACCAATTACGAACTCAAAGTCCTGTCAAATTAAACTCTCAAAACCAATACGAAAAACATGTTCCCACACCTAATAAGCAGCATCCCTATCATTAGCAAGACATGGTCATGAATCATGTTCTTAGCCAATTGCAATGCCAAATTAGTTTTAAGAAAAGTGTTCTGATACCTCAGGGTCTATTAATAGACGAGCGCCAGTAATGATGGCCTCCAGGTAACTGTGGCATTTGGTGTTGGTGATCAGACTGGGGCAGATAGGTGTGATAAGTACAACCACGCCTTCATGCTTTGAGTAAGTAGGTACTTTATGTTTGGGTATATACGGGCCAAGAGTTGGCTTTGACCGACGAATTTTGCATTAACGTGAGTTCGAATGGCTTTTCGATTGAGAATCTCACGTGGAGCTCATCTACACGCGGTGCGTCTCTTTGATCAACGGAATCTGGCGACAAATAATAATTGATTGGGAGTTATCAATTAATAATGTGTCTAAAGATACAAATCCCGATTGGCTAGACTAGTTACAAACCAGATTGTTATACCACTAGGCCACGACGGTGTCCCAACAAAAGAACTTTGGTCTACTTATTGTTAGTTTTATATTGATTGTTGATTGTATCATTGGCTAGGTGATTGATTTGAAGCGATTATTAAAATAATTTTATTTTATAAAAGTGAAATGAACTTTCTTCCATCCTTGGTAGGCAAGCATTTAACAATTTCTCAAATAATAAATAATAATAATGTCAAGGCTGTAAGACCAACGTTACAGACGCCCATTAACTTCATTCCTGCAGAAGCCCAAATTTTAATCCGTGTGTTTCCAATATCAAAAGATGCGCACTATTGATAATTGCAGATGTATGCCAAAGATCTCATAATAACATACAGGAAAATCACTTCTAACGAAATTAAACATCTATTTCCTTATTGTTTAAGTGCTGTAAATAATCATGTAATTTCATCCTAAATTACATGCTTGAGTGTTTTTATTTAGACGCAAGCGTGCGCACTGCGGTGCCATAATAATCAGTGGAATCTACCAACATGTTTTAACAAAATGAGCTCAATTCTTCGCTTACCTTGGTTATACCAATTTGGTACTAATTTCCAGGTTATATTCGAAGAATGAGTAACGACAACGGGCGTCAGCAATGACTGATGTTGATAATTAATGACCTGTTTTACACGCAACATCGAGAAGTGCAATGGGTGAGCTCCAACGCACCTTTTTGAGTGTACTTTTTGACGAAGTTTCAACGAAGATGGCCAATCAAGGCGGTATGAATGATACTCGCAACATCAAAGGGTTTCACTGGCTTGAAAAAAGCTCTCCAATCATCGACACTAAGTCCACACGGTGGATTTTGGCTCGCGCCAATTCTTGGGTGAGGTGAGGCCATCATTATCTCCTCTATGAGTCCACTGCTAGACATAGGCTCCTCTGATAGAGCGCCACAGCGAGTGACTTCGCGGCCGTCTGCATCCAACGGGTTCCCGCAAACTGCACCAGGTCATGGCAGAGGTCCTGCGCCTTCCAGTTCGTGGTCACCACCCCAGAACCAGAGGTAAAGCCCGTCCCCCTTTATTTTAATAGGCTTGCTAATAAGTACTTGTACTCAGGTTAAGTAATTAAAAACGTATTCGTGCCTCTAGGGCCTTGATCAGTAAATACAAAAGCCAAATTTCCTAGCATATGACCATTGTTTTCATTATTTTCAAGGTTTGGTGTCCAGAAAATTACGTAGTCGTGATAATGAGGCATGTATGGTATGTCGATCCTATTATAGGATAAAAATGTTAACAAAAACGGTGATTTAATCCAAAATGGGCTATTGTCGGCCTATTACCCGTCACTAAATGGGTTAAACAATTGAGTGATGATTACTCATATTACATCTCAAAGTCAACAAGCTATTGTTCCGTCACGAGCGAAGCAGAAGTCCACGAAGAAACAATAAAATGTAGCTGAAGTATTTGCAAGGAAGGTAGAATGTTTAGTAAGGTCGCCGATACAGTTTGCGGCTAAGATTGTGTCGGAATGCGCAAGATCATCCCAAAGGTCACATCGCATGATTGGGTTGGGAGGCTTATTCGAGAATCGCGCGACAAAAACTCATTGGAATATCCCTTTTTTTAGAAAATGCCAAGTGTATTTATTGATACCATTACATGTAAATATTAAAATACTGGTATCGTGTATTTCAATGCATCGTAGAGTTTTTAAGGTTATTGACACTTCCTCAATTTCTTGACATGCCATTCAAACCATGTGATTCAAATGGTCATGTTAAAACGATTTATTTTGATACCGAACACCACTGCGGAACCTTACTGAATGCACTGATACCTCATTTATTTACTAAAACTCACTAAATGATAATTGAAAGTTAAAAAATAGATCGACTATGCTTTTCACAAACGACTTAGAAAACTCCGAAGGTGAAACGCAAAATGATACTGACGATTTCTGTTTTTTTTACTACTTGCTACTGCTACTTTCACTTCATGAACTATACAGATGACGCTATAAATACCTTCATTATTTTCAATTTTACCTTAATGTGATTGCAATGTTCCGAAAATGGAATAGAAGGTGACCTATTTATTTTATCATCGTTCAGCCGAGGGACTCCCTCAGCTGGGCATAGGCCTACCCCAACGATATCCACAACAATCGATTCTGCGCTGTCCGCATCCAGCAGCTTCCCGCGACCTTGATCAGATCGTCGGTCCACCTCGTGGAGGGCCTGCCTACAGAACGTCGTCCGGTGCGCGGTCGCCATTTCAGAACCTTTCCGTCCCAACGGCCATCGGTTCTCCGCACTATATGTCCCACCCACTGCCACTTGTATTTATTTACGAACTTGAAATTGCTACTCGGTTTTAAAATGTTTTATGCGAGTGATACCATAATAACACCTCTATCAGAGTAGGCGTGGGGTCCACTATTTATTTTGGCTACAAATCTATTCAAATATTCAATGAATAAATTTGTAAACTATAACACGCAGATGGAATACTAAACAAAGGCTACCAACACCTTGCGTAAGACAGGACACGAAATATTCTGTACCCTATGGCATTATATGCAATACCAAGGATGAAAAAATATGCAAATTACCATAATTTCTTGTTTCAAGACAGATGCGCAGTCATAATGCATAAATTTAGGATAATTACTAACATTTTGCATTTCACAGTCAATTTAGACATTACGGCCTTTTAACTAAACTTGTTGTGCTAGGCAGATTTAAAGAATATTCCGTGTCTAATAGATTCTTAATACTCATAAGCCTCATAAAACTTGAGGCCCAATCGATTTCAGAGATCATAAATTACTAGATAAAATAACTTTACTGAATGAAAAAAGGGAATAAATCGTAACAAATAAATATGAAACATGTTATCTCTGAATTATTTATTTTACGTACTTTACTGTTATTGCAAAGTGCATACGGTCTTCTCTTGTGTTATAAAATCCAGCAACAATTACGGTACCACCAAAACGCAGAACCACCCCATATATAAAAAAAACTAACAATTCTTGCAGTGTTAGTTAGGTAAGATTTGAGCCCTCCTAGTGTTTTGTCTTAGCCATGTTGGCGGCGAGAGACGCATTGAAGGCAGTCAGCACCTTCTGCGATGAAATGATGAAACGACTAACAATCCTGGAGGAGGCCAGCAGACACGTGGTACGGGGTACCTTCACTGCCTAGTAGGGACGGCTCGACATCCTCGGCTGTCTCTCCTAGCCCCTACACACGAGGGTAGTCGGTAGGCCACTGGGTTTTCCTTCCCAGTAGGAAAGTTAGATATAACCCGTCCACTCCCCGGCGGCGGGGATGCGTAACGCATTTCCGCTACGCAAGAAAAGGATACCTACTTTAATCTCATGGAATTTATAAAAAGGCGTAAGTATTCAAAGCTCAACAAATCTCATTAATACTCTAACATTTGATTAATGGATTCATCTTAAACATCCAAACAATGGCAGTAATTGAGCTGTTGATGGCTTCACCAGGATGAGCAAAGACGTCATTTAATAGCTTGAAAAAACAAATTAAAGATACTATGAATACAATTCGTATAACGCATCCGTTTAGGTTTTAAAAATCAACAACAGATGTCATCGTATGAGACATTCCGAGATGAGCGCGTTCTTGGGTGGAGACATCGTCTCGGAAAAAAGTGCGAAGAGCCTCTGAGGTGACTAAGGTGAGACGACGTTTTAGAAAAAGCTGCTGGAATAAAGTGGATAAGTCAACATACGAGAGGTTGGGTGTTAGCAGCAGACCTATTTCAGCTAATGATGATTATTATGACGACTTCAACCCTTGATGAAACAAATGTCCCACCCATCGATGTTTTGACACACTCAGAAGACAAATAGCACAATGGCGACAGCGTTGCAGACAGCGGCGAATTAATAATAGACCCCAATGGGCAGGAAACCTGTTAGCTATTCAAAAGTATTCTATTAACTTTTCCTGAAAGAGCTACAAGCAGTGTGGCACTGGCGAAGTTTGCTCTACTGCAAAGAGTCACCACTAAATTAAAAACAAGAACCAATATGTGGCAATTTATGGCGCAAATGTATAAAGAGCAGTTATTTGCGGTAAGTGTAATATACCATATTTACATTGGCAACATTTGTTCTAAGTCTTAATACATCAGTCAAATGTAAAAGACAACATGCACGTATCAACGAAACAAAAGACTAATTCTTTTAATTGAAACTTCTCTTCATTCCCTTTTTGAACGAAACGTTGCCTAATTTGGTTTGTTCTAATCGTTTCTAATTCCAACAATGGTATCTCTAGGCGGCCATTATTTTGAGCAAACAAAAGGCGTGATCTCCGCAGCCCTTGAACTTTTGACAGCAGAAGTACTCGAGAGTTCTGACAGATGACAAGGGCGGGGTAACTAGGTCAGAGCTTAAAGCTTCTTACTTAGCTTTAAGCTTCCCGTCGGCCAGCTCTACGGCGATAATTTTGACAGCCTTTAACCTTAATGTCTTATTTGATGATATTTTTTACAATGCACAATGGTATCTAATGCTAAACACATTCTGTAGCAGAAATGTTTTTTATTTTATTTTTCTACAACATGTGCATGCATGGCGGTGCCATGGTAGGTAAAGGGCTAAGATAGATAGATAGATATTCTTTATTGCACAAGAACATTACAGTTGTATTCAATTACAAAGACCAATGTACAATTTAGGCGGTCTTATCGCTAGGAAACGATCTCTTCCAGACAACCTTCAAGAACGAATCAACGGAAACAAATATACTTGCTTGAGCAGCCGAATATAGACATTCAAAATGATGTGAAAATTAGTATTGAAACTTTTTAATAAGTATTTAGCTTTTGGTTTTGTACGCAGCTGTCTTGGAGTCTC
Organism: Udea ferrugalis; assembly: GCA_950022985.1. NCBI lineage: Eukaryota > Metazoa > Arthropoda > Insecta > Lepidoptera > Crambidae > Udea > Udea ferrugalis. Next base: position 980,237 of record OX465524.1, on the reverse strand, counting down.
TATTAATTTGCATATCTCGTCACCTTGGTCTTGCTGGAAGAAATCTGTTTTTAGAGATAAGCTCACCTGTACTTTTACTGTCCTAAATATTGTCCACTGTAATCGTCTTTTTGTGTACAGAATAATAAATAAATAAACTTTTTTAAAAATGGTGTTTTTTTTTATTCGATTCCATGACAAGGGAAAGTTCTGAAGAAGCAATCCATTTAACCCACCCATTTAAGGTTCAGGAGCTCCAGATACTTATTAAGTTGAAAATAGACACGTTACAGTTTCTTCTGAAGAAACTGTAACGGTGTTGTAAAAAATAAACCATCTTAATTTTCAGGTCAAAATAAACCTAAGACAATTTACATACTTCTTGTCAACTGTCATTTAAATCTATTTTCACTTACACTTAAATGATTCATTTTTTGGGGAATTTAATTAAGTGACGATGTCAAGTTATTCCCTTAACTTATTTTAACCTAAAGATCTTTTTGAATTATGTACACAATAATTAAAAAACATATCTTCCGACTCACGCTCACTCTGGTGGAATGTGTCCCTGAGCAGCAATTCATTCGGTTCGACTGCACACCCATCACTCATTTCCAAGCGCCCAATAGGTGCTATTGTTGATTGAGATGCAGGCTGACCTCTGACCGCTCCGGCCAGCCTTGCGCACACGCGTGAGGGCTCACTTGAGGTTCTGGACAAAGGTTTGTTAAGGCAGTGCTTAGGGTTGGTGATAAGCGGAAAGCTGCGTTCTTTTTCTACGGCTCAATGTACCACCATTATCGGCATTTTATGCCGCTAAATGTCCAGCAAGAGCCATTTTAAAAAAATAATGGCATTTTTATAAAAGTTTCTCTTACTATTGTGATGATCGTTATAACCAAAAACTTTTCAGGATCAAGAGGCCAGTTTGACAGGAGTGTCTTCAGAAGGTAATTTTTTGTTATGGATTTTTGGGAGAAACACCCAAAAGGCCTGCAAATCAGTCAGAGGGACAACGTTGGGAACCTAGGGATAAAAATCCCGGCAGAAACAAGCGTTTCCAACCCCCAAAGGAGGAAGAGTGTGGTTAGGAGTGTGATTGTACGGCAATAAATACGTCCGGTTCATTTCAAAGCGGACCACGCTTTCGTGATCTGGCCGGTGTTTACATTGGTGGTTATCTTACATTGGCGCTCTGCTGAAAAACAGGCATTACGCTATCTATCTCGGATATAGTTTACGAAGAAAATTATACTCCTATGTAACTCCTATGTGTCACACATTGCCTCTTTCCAAGATTAAGTATAAAACTTTGCGCAAGGCGGTATGGAAAGGAAACAATTTGCATGTCACTGAAATAAAAATATAAAATTAAATTACAGAGAGCGATAAGGCGGCCTAAATTGTAAGTTACAATTTAAGCTCTTGTATTCGTATTATAACTGCGTTTTGTGTGTTATTTGCAATGAATCATATCTCATCCTATCTTATTACTGTCCTAGAGTAAAAAGAAATCAAATGTTTGGATAGCCCTAACAAGGTTTGGTATGTGAGTATCCGTCACCGGTTTTGGTTTTAATATCTGATATCGGTCACGACCAGTCCGTCTGGACTATAACAATGTTGTATTGTTGTCAATTAGTCTAGCCATGACATGTTGTCCTAGAAATACCTGAACAAACGCACTCAAAGTCAAAAATCAGCATTGTCCATTTTCTAGGGTGATCTATACTTACAGCTTGCAAGTTTTTGAAAAAGCTCTGCCTCATTTTGTTTAGCTTTCAAAGGAAAAGTATCTATAGACATTCTTGAAACTGCAATTCCTTTCAATACAAATAACTGTTCAATTCACCATGGTTAGACTACCACCACACTAGGACACATTATAGGTATTTGTGTATGTACGAGTATGTCACAGGAAAATGTGAATATCTGTTTTTTTTTTGGAATTCTTAATGAAACCGTAGAACTTTTCGAATCACGAATGTATTCATTATCTTTGTATTGAAAAAGAAGTGTAAAGTCAAGTGCTGCTACAAAATAAGTACTTAGTATCTCATTGTACCTTATGTCAGCTATTCCATATTACATTTATATTCTTAGATATAACGTGTCTATTAAAGTCAGTGCAGATAGTCATGCAACTTGTAGTTGGATCACAAACAATGCCACATTTTAAAATACATAGATGAATTTACTAATATACCTAAATGCGAAAAAACATGGTTAATGATAAGATAAGACAAGATGTATACTTTATTGCGCAAAGAAGACAATTACATAAAAATGCTAACAAAGATATAGCAGTACAATGAAGGCGGCCTTATCGCTAAAAAGCGATCTCTTCCAGACAACCTTCCGTAATAGAGAAAAAAGAAAGAAATATAGATGTGGCGGTGCAAGATGGTTATTGAGATACAATCATTTTTATAATAAGTTACTTTAATCTACGCTATTTCATATCTTCTTCGCATGTTCATTTACTACATGCTTAAAACGAATAACACAACTTAATCCGCTTGAAAAGCAGTCAATTAGCATACATTTGTGAAGCTTTGAACATGTCTCAATAGGCAATAACGAAATAGATAAAAGCTTTTATGCTGTTTGTTATTCCTTTTAAAGTTTTACAAGTATTCTAATGTATTTGTCTATGGGTTCTTATTAATATATACTAAAACCAATCGCTTATGATTGAAGTTTGAATGCCCACTTCAAACAAAAATCATCCTAATTTAATTTTTCAATCTATTTGATAAACCTATAAATAAATCCACTGTCGGTATTAAGCCATGTGATCAAAATAGTTTGAAATTGATAAAACCTACAGAGCAACTTGAGTCACTGAAACTCATCCGATGAAGAAGAAGTGGCCGGGCACACAGCGGCAGCCGATGGTAAGCGGTGGCACTGTTAACCAAACCAACTGTTGACCAAAATGTGTTTCATGAAGAGCAAAAAGTTCTTTCATCTTAACCAAAGTTAATGAAATAAAAAAATAATTCAGCAGCCCATATTTTTCAGTATACCTACCGCGGCATGCCATATGGCCTGTTCATTCATTACACGGCTTTCTTTTAACTCAACCATTTTGTACAAAACTACATCTCAACAGTTTATGAGAAATTCAATACATGGCTTCTAAGCTTTTCGTCCGCGTTTTCGTTAAATGAGGCCATTTGCCATCATACTACTATCATTTAAATATTATTTCGTTCGTATGATTACCACAAGCGTTTTGTACAAAATAGATAACTCGAGATAAACCTCTTTGGCTAGAAGATTAAATTCATTGAGCTAGATAAACAGTAGTTAAGGAGGATTAAAATTAATACATATGCGTGGCTAATCGCTCTATTGCGATTGAAATTAATATTTATCAATGTTACATCCTTTTTAACCAATTTAATATAGACAACGGTCCAACGACACGCGAATACACTGAAAATCAGTGTTTTGCCGATTGAGCAAAAATGCTTCTCAATAATCTTTATTTTTCGTTATCGTGTAGCGAACAATTTTTACCATCTAAAAAAACATAATGATTTTAAACTATAAAACTATTATCTAGTTGTTACATTTCAACTTAAACTTGCATATGGACTTTTATCTTAAAAAACGATATTTTCCTTCAGATTGCCAAATAATGTTACTCCCAGTTCCCAGATTCCGATCCTTATAAGCGAGACTTGGAGATGACATGATAACACAGGCTGGCCTTTTTTTTTCAAAACCTAGTAAAAGACTTGATGACTGTTTATTGGTGACTATTCATTTCCGATTATACCTAGATGTGTATCTTGATTAAAAGAAAAATATTAATAATAAAGACATTCCACAAGTTAAAGCGTAGTAATTAATAATATCTTACCATCAAAGAAAATTATCACTGATTCGTTTCTATTTGTGTTTTACACAAGTTTTATTTGTTTTTACATGAGAATTGTATTACTATTAAAAAATATATACCTCCCTGGCCGCTATGGATATGAATATAGAAGATCTTCAGCAGTAAACTTTTTAAGGCTGTACATGATAATGATAAAATAAATATATAGGACAGACGTCCTATAGACTACACAAATATCATCTGGCCCTGAAAACTTAAGTACAAAAACTTACTGAAAATTCTAATGTCTTTTTCTGTACGATTAGTTTGTTCAGAAAAAGACATTTAAATTTTAAAAAATAATGGTTGCTAACCCTGAGTAGGGTCGAACCCACAATCTGCTATGGGCTATGCCAACGGCCCAATCATATTGGAAGCTTAGTTACAATTAATGTAGGTAGTACAAAAAAACGAAACCACTTACCTACTGCTAATGTACGAGTATCACTTTGTTGAAAAATAACAACTTATCAGTATTTTTGTGAGCTATGTTTTGAGACAGTCAGAGTTCAGATCTGAAACTAATCAGTATAGTAAAGACTATTAATTCAGCAAGTGAATAAGTGTTTAAAGTTCAAGTAAACATATCTGGGTAATCATACTTCAATAACAATAAAAACATAACTCAACAAAGTTTCTAATGATTCACTGTAGTAAATAGTGCACATTATTTATATTCTGCAGTACCGTAAGTACCTACTTGTTTTTGAATTCCACTACTTTCATCTCATATTGTGAACACTCTAATTAAGGTAATAATTTTTAATTGGCCTTACCTAAAAAAATACTATCAACAAAACAAGAAATTTAACAGCCTACTAATGCCAATTTTGTGTGGCAATTAAGGTTGGATGACTCGATTAACACTTGATAGAGAAGCCAGAAAATGTCTTTCTTTCTTGTCTTTCAATGAATACTGTTGATGGGTATGGGTGTAGTTTCAATCCGAATCTGTCCGAATCGGTCGTCAAACAACAAGAATACAGTCATGACAGTCTGTTTCACCTTTCGCAAAGCATTAAAAGTAATTTTCGAACTTCAAAATTATCGTCCTTGCACAGGGGCCACATAACGCCTCCACCGGCATATCTTCTGTAGTTTTCATACATTTTATAAGATCTCGCCAGGCACCGTGAAGTCTACTCACTAACTCTGTGGTCAACCTACTTCCCCCCATTCCAATACTAATCCTAGTTGTTTACAACTAGATCCGCGTCCGTATCTTCAGATAGCAGAGGAGCTGATACGCGAGATGGGCCCTTATCAGACCTTATCAGCTGGCTGATAGCGGCAGTCAGTCGTGGATGAGCCGTGGACCGCGTTACTGCTAGCCATGACTCCGCTGCATACTTGAGAATGGTGAGTCATTTACTTACTAATAATTATAATTAGACATTGAGTTTGTTGAAAGTGTAATAAAAGAGGGATTATTTTGACATCTCACACAATCATAGACTCTGCTTATGTCGAGTTAATTTATTTATTTATGAAGGTACATTCTTGGTAGGGTATCTATATCCCCATTCAGCTAAATATATCATCAAGGGCTGTTATTTGGTCAGCGGCCATTTTTTGTCTTGTTGACCACACAAGTTTCGCTAGGCAATGTGCAACTGATACCTCTGGAGTTGCACGTGCCTGTAGGCTGCGGTAACCGCTTACCGTTCCGCACACTCGTTTACTCACTGCGTTGTACAGAAAAACTTACGACATATAACTATCCACATGAAGCAGGTTTTTCAAATTAATGATCATTTTTAGTTTTTGCTAAAACCAATACAATGTATTAACCTGCTAAGCACAAAGCGAACACAAAATATGTCGCTATATTTATCTACTATTTTAGTGTAGTAAATGCCTTGGCTGATAAGATTTTTTATTGATCTCTTATGTTTACCTAAAGATCTAACTGACTTTCCTTATGACAAACACACATTATGTAAACACTGCAACAAAGAACGATTTAAAAAAATACAGTTCAAATTATTAATTATTAATTCGATGTCCAGGAATTACATCATTTCTGCAGCTCATATTACTTTCAATTTTACTGATGCTATTTTGTTTTATTATAAATTTTTGACCACATATGATGTTTACCTATAACTAGTGATGACTATAAGCCAGTTAGAGTACAAATCCTTTACCGTTAATATCTATAAATGAAAAAAATAACAAATCATTGATTGTCATAATGATGGGAGAAATTGAGTCTGGATAAGAAACCCTAATGAAGCCACAGGTGGTCATGGGCTGTGATGTCCCAGTGACTCGGGAATGTCAATCGAAGTAAATCATTAATTATACCTATAATTGCACATTACCTACAATGGAGACCTCAAAGTAATAAAAATAAAGTACTTTTCAAAATGTCAAATTTCTTTGTTGCGGCAGTAGAATGGTTTTTTTTTTCTGTCAGTGCGTGGTAGTCACGTATGTTTATGTGAAAATATCAACAAGAAACACTATCAGGCTGCCCTATCAATGAGATAAAACTTAGGAATTTATGGAGCAGTGTATAAATCTCTTCAAACTGTTTATAAGTATTGCATCAATATCCTGCTCGCCTGAAATACTGACTGAAACTCATAATAAATACTTCTTAGATTCAGAATCCTCATAAAAACACATTTTAATATTCAGTTGGCCTAAATTCGACTGGAATTTGAAAGTTTTTTTGAGTGTCTGATTCAGACATTATACAAGGTTTAAAAGAAAAAAGTGGCAGACTTTCCAAAACCTCCCTAAAATGGTTCATAAGTTACGAAAACAACACCCCACAAATACACACATAAGTTAGTCATTTTTATTAATGTACATTTCAACACACAAACTCTGCTTGGTTTCAAGAAATACTTAGCAACCTGCCTTAGATTTAAATCCTTCATAATTAAGGTCAAGCAACACAGCGGGCGCGGCGCGGCGTGACGCGACAGCAGCGCGACGTTGACCAGTTCTAATGTACTGAACAGCATGGCAGCAGCCACACAGACCACGTCGCACTGCGGTCGCGTCGGCTGTGTGGCTTGACCTTTAACTGTCAAATCTTTGTTGCAGGAGAGCGAGACAATAATAATAGTGTTTAGCGTGCTGGGAGCGACCTGGCTGCTGCTGGCCGCGCTGGTGGCGCTGCTGTTCTTCCAGGTGCACGCCCTGCGCAAGCGCATCAACCAGATGCAGGCCACCGGCAGGATACGCGTGCAGTCAGTAGCAGTCCATTTGTTTTGATAATGTTGCTGTGAAATCCGTCCGTCGCCCTCTTCAAGGGAGCTACTGAATCACGCTTTCAAAACACCATCACGCCTATTTCTTCACGACACCACATCTTTTTACTTATAATAAGATAAAATACAAGACCTGCTGCGAGCCTGAAATACATCTTGTGCTTCTTCCATTCTCATTCATCTTTTCATACATGATTGTCGGTTAAAAGTACTCAGAAAGCTACTATAGCTAAGCTATACCTTGAACAGATACCATTGATAAAACCGCCACTTTAGAACATACATATCTATGCTCAACCTGTGGCAACAGCGGCAAAAAATTCAATAGAACATATCCAGATCTAATTCTGCTGCATGTGTAGACACATGCAGCAAATACATAATTGTAATTTACCCCGCCACTTTCTTCGAAAGCGAACGTAACCTTAAAATTGTAATTTCTGGTTAGCAAAGACTAAATAAACCGGGTTTTCTGCAACATATAACTACGATAAAACTACTGTTTTACCTGTATTTGCCCGACGTTTCGGCGACAATTGCATGTGCCGTGGTCACGAGCGGACTGGCGGCGCGCGGCGCCGTCTGACGGTGCGCGGAGGAAAATCTTCGTCCACCCGCACATTTTCAACATTGTTAAACCCGGTTTATTTAGTGTTTATATAGTGAAAAATGCAACAAGAAAGTTTAAAAACCTATTTAGCAAAGACTACTTCGTGGTACTAAAACCAGTCAAAGGGAAATAATTGCGTATTAGGGGAAAACAAAACAGACAGATAACTTTCCTCACATTATTGACAACACTAACTGACAAACCCCCTCCATTCCAGGAAGTTGCGTATGGACAACGACAGAAACCACGCGTTCCACAACCCGGCCCTGTCTCCTGATGAGGAGCTGTCCAAGCGAGGGTTCTCCATGTACGAGGCTGATGAGAGGGACAACGAGCGCGAGAGGGACCTCGAGAGCGGCCGGAGCAGGGAGCGGTACGTCTTACGTCAGGAATTCCTCGGCACACTCTAGAAATAGAGGCTTACCGCCGTATTCAAAAACGCAAATCTACGTTGAGCATCCCTCGAAAGTATAGCTGTCCCTTTGCAACAACATGGACGTGAGCACGTGCTTAGCGTTGATTGACGTTTGTGAATTCGGGGGTTAGTGAATTCAAAGCGCATACCTATATTACATTGTAGATTAAGGCGGCTGACTTTATAAAATGGGTACCACTGCTACATTATTGTTAGGTGCAATCGGATATGCAACGATGATGCGAAGTAGCACGATGCGACGTCCTGCCGTGGAAACCAATATACTACGAGCAAGCTACATGAATCTCGTCTTCTCACGATGCCATGTAGTAGTAGTAGTATGAAGTATCGTCTAATTGTATACGAGTCTGTAGTCATTAGATGCATCTTCTAAAGTTGTCCACATTTTGACTCCAAAAGCAGACGATGATCTGGCTTTACCGGTTGAGATAACATTCTTTCGCGATAAAACTACTGATAGTGCAAGTAAGTGCTAACAAACCTTTAACAGAGTGACACATTTTCACGAACACACAGGATCTTAGTCACGACATGAAAGGAAGCCAATGAATGTATGGATCACAGTACAAATCGCATTATCAACAATTGTATTTTTCGGATCAAACCCCAAGTTTGAAGAGCAATTTGTCATTCAAAAGTGGCAGTACTTCAAGGTTACGAGGGATGGCTTCAAAAACAAATAGGTATAGTGATTTGTAGGACTCTTATAAGCTAGATATTTCGATGAACTTAGACATATAAATACTTAACGACGTGAATTAACATGTGTAATCTCTCTTATTTTATCTGAAGTGGATTGACTCGTATAAACAACAAAGCAAATAGTGACTGATATAGGTAATTTAATCAAATAGCCTCCATTCCTACATTTTTCGAACTATTATGTGCCCTACTTTCTACCATTGTATCCAATAGATTTTCAACCGACTCAATGAGAAGTGGTTCAACCTGAATTATTTCATTTTCATCGCCTCCAAACTTAACTCGAAAGTCAAAGTTCCTTGTTTACATTCTAAGTTAGTAGGTACTCTTTATGGATATCCATACTTAGATTAAAGTGAATGTAGTTAACTTAGTCAAATGACTAAGATAGGTTATAAAGTATACATTACTATTTTTACAATACATTGCAGCAACTATGTAGATAGGTAGTTGCATTACATTATTATTTACATTTTGCTTCTCACATGGTTTTAGGTCATTGCAAAGCCCTCATGGTCATTTGTTTGCTTTAAAATGTTGGTTTAACCTCTGTATTCTTCCAGGCAGACAGGTGGGCTAAGCGAGGAGTTGGCGCGCGAGATCGACAGCCGGCAGCAGCGGCAGTCAGCTCCCCCCTTCCTGCTGCAGAGCATCGAGGAGAACAAGCGCAAGAGGATGAGCAAGCCTGCCAACGGCCGGCAGAGCGACACAAACCCTAACTTTATTTACTGAGAGGCAACCTGTCGCCGACAGCGCAGAAGCGTAATCCTTTACCTTGAGAATCTTCTATCTTGAGAAAAAAATCCTGTCGACGACAGCAGCCTTCAGCAACACCTGGAGCACGATTCAGAAATCACTCGTTCATAGGAATCACTTGCATTATTTTAGGTACTATGAAAGCCAAGGGTTTTCAATTTTATGACTAAAATAATGTAGACACGGTCCAACTTGAACAAATAACTAAAGTTGACAGAATTGGAATTCGCTGTCTTGTTCGACTACGAGTTTCCGAATCAGACACTGCTCTAACCCTGAAGAAACGCTACAGCAGTCCCAATTTTGTCCTCCTGAGGGAGCCAACTCTGTTGCCACTGTATCTGAACAACATGCCACCAAGTTTTTACATGAAGGAAACGTATCTTAAAGTTTTTTTATTGTAAAAACTTACTGCCACACCCTGAGACGCCAATTCAAGTGAATGGTGCATATAAGTCAAATAGGACATCCTGAAAAGTTCTTTATAAATTATGTTATAAAGTATCTTTTGAAATTATAGGATTAATGAATTATTAATTTCATTTGACATCTTTGGGTGCAGCAGCTAGTGGAATGTTGCTCTGTGTGGACTCTCTGATAGGCAAACCCCCGAATTCACAAACGACAATCAACGCTAAGCACGCGCTCACGCTCATGCTGTCCCGTCAAATGTCAATAGAACTGTCCCTTTCAGCATTAGCGTGAGCGCGTGCTTAGCGTTGAGTGTCGTCTGTGAATTCGGAGGAAAGACAGCTCCAATATTGACGTATAAGTACTTGATCGTTACTGGCGATTTTAAAAAAGACCGATTGTTTGGTATCTCTACCTTTGTATCTACCACAAACTCTCTCTCTTTCTCTCTATCTATATGTGAAGAAAAAGCCGCATACGCAGCTCTAATGGATAGATAACCATCTTATCAATACCTATCTGGTAGAATTTCCTTTGTGGTCATAAAGATCAACCCGATTATACTAATTATGCATGAATTACTATAAAAAACTATCGAATTATAGTGCGATAGTTAACGCTTTTGTGGCTATCGGATCCGAATAGAAAAATTGTTCACTATTCAAACACTGAGGACGCATTTAGTGTTTAACTACTGAACAATTTTATTTAGCAAACATTTTGTTTGCGTATCTGAGTGTTTGTGCATTTTTCGATAGGTACTTACAGATACTCTTGGATGCAATCCTTAGCATGAAGGATGATAAAATATTTGTTGCGAAAATTCACGACAACAATGTTTCGTGATGTAAATTATGATGGTCCACTTTATTGGTGAAATGTGTGAAATGCAGTAAAAAAACATTTTTCACTAACTTTCTACCCAGAAAGTTTCGCTGAGAAAAGTTTGGTTATTATATTATTTTAATATAGTCATTATTTATTTAAGGATTAAATTATGGTATTATTACAATTAAAATTTATTTGGAGTTTTATTTTTACATAGTGCCTAGTCATAAAAGTGAGCAAAATCACATTTACAAATATCCCTGTAAAATTACAGTTGTTAAGAAATTAAATCTCTTTTGGTTACAAAAGAGATTTAATTTCTTAACAACACATTTAACATAAGAAAAATCCCAAAATAAAGATAAGGTGTGAAATACTGATTAAGCTTAGCACCAATATCATTATTACTAACTAAGGCTTTAAACGAATCCTTAAGTAAATTTCAATAACTTAATCAATAAATATTCAACATAACAACGTTAACAAACCTATAACAATTGAGTCTCTCTCCTATTCTTTTCAAGATTTCTTTTAAATAATAAGTTATTCTATAATGATAAAACAACTCAGATTAACATAAATGTTAATAGCCATTGATCCAACGATTTTGGACTACCTTCCTGACGTACGGCCTTGTCCGAACTCTGACACTGCTAGTTCGTTTCCTGCAACGACCAGACAAACATCTGGGTTTAGTGTATCCCCCCTGTTTCTTCCTAGGCTTAGGGGTTTTCCTATTCTTGCCAGGGCCATAGTTCAAATAATTAGCTTGGACATCATCTTCTTCGACGCTTTTACTTCCTTTATTAGCTTCATGGGCTTCCAAAATGTCCTGAATACTTTTGTACGCTTGCTCTTCCTCTGGGTTCTTGTCAACATAGCTGACGAAAGGCTTGAAACCGCCTACACCTCGAGGAAATTGAATCTTTTGCTCTAAGCTGTATTGTTCCAAATTCTTCAAATAGTTGTATGTTTCAGGGTCGCTCTGTTGGCTGATAGGTTTGAAATCGTTGTAGCTGATGAAGTTTAGTGTTTTGCGTGGTTTGGTAGTGGTTTCTTCTTCTGAAATTGGTTTGGCGAAGAGCTTGGCGTATCTGTCGCCGTAAGCGTAGCTATCTAGATTGGAGATGGCGTCGTTCTCGATGAAGCGCTCCTTCTTCTCAGATGCTTGGCTGCGCTGCTTGCCAGGGTCGGGGTAGCTGATGGGCAGCTGAGCTCCGTACAGGTCCCGGTCGGAAGTCTTGCCGTAGACTTGCTCGAATACTTTGTAGTCGTCTGTCCAGAATTCCGAAATACCTGAAAAATTCACAACTTTACATTACAACCCCTCAGTTTTTTGGTCACTTGAAAAACGACTTACATAAACGACCTATACTTCCCTCTGCTGGGCACAGGCCTCACCTCAACTATGAGGTGGAGCGAGCCATACTCCAACACGCGGGCTCTGTGCGGGTTGTTGGAGGGGTGTAAAGTTAGTGAGCAACCTTGATGTCAGATGTTATCAAGCCGCCCTAAGACCTCTGACTAGGCTTAACGACTGACTGACTGACGACAACGACGAAACATGACTGATTAGGTACAGTTCTATTAAAGATAATTGTGACATAATCTAAGTACCTCCTCTTGCACCTACCAGTAATTACCTACACTTCCTCATGTAATGGTAAGAAATTGGTGCCGTATAGAAAACTTGTAAGCTGGCGACAAAATTGAAAGTGATCGTTACTCTCCCGGCGCCTGCGCAGCCTTCTGCAGTGTCATTGCGGCAGGGTTGCCAAGCAACGGTAAGTTTAATCAACAAATTAACTCGACATATAACATAATAACATAAACGGCCTATATACGTCCCACTGCTGGGCACAGGCCTCACCTCTACTATGAGGTGGAACGAGCCATACTCCAACACGCGGGCTCAGTGCGGATTGTTGGAAGTTTTTGAGGTTAGTGAGCAACCTTAATGTCAGATGTTATCAAGCCGCCGTTAGGCCTCTGACTAGGCTTAACGACTGGCATCTAGCGACGTCGACGGGGACCAGCTTCACGTGCCTTCCGAAGCACGGAGATGCCCCTAATACACATCACTAAATTTCGGTCGGGGTGGTCACGCGTGTTGCTTTACAACATCGATCGTCGTCGTGATGGTGATATCACAACTGCGCCACCACTTAGTGAAAATGTTTACATTAAAATGACTAACGGGCTTATATAAACGTTCAGTAAGCTTAAAAGATTTTTGCTGCTACGAGTAGGTAGGTACAAAGTCAGCAGATCAAGTTACCACAAGCTGTAAAATTTTCTATTCTACCTTAAATTTCGCTTGATGTGAAGCCCAAAATTAAATTTCTTTCCTTTTTTTTTAATTTGAATTAAGTAAGCCGGAACAAACAATGCTAGCTCTTAATTACTCGCAACTAATTTAATTCTTTTTGGATCATATAAATTGTTTAACGTTGGCAACCCTAACCCAGTAGTAATTGAGTTTACCTAATCGAGTTTCACGTAGTACGGTAGTGGTAATAAGTTGAGCATAATTTCTAATGACTTTTAGTTATATTTAAGTTAGGATTGTGGTCGCCGGCATCTGAATTGTGGGTTTCAAATTGGCGGTTTATTTGTTATATCACTAGGCTATTGTTTCAAGCGACCGCTTATTAATTCTGATGAACGGATATTTAGAAGAATATAGGATTCATCGGCTTTAAAACGCGAAGAATTGTATCAAGCCTGAAATAATAAATGAAAATTAGGTGGCCAAGTATCATGATTATTATAGAAACCCATATTCAATCGTATGTCCTACGATACGCGGGTTCGGTTGCTATTTTCTGGTGTCCACAATGCAAAGGGACCTCCCCTTGGGAGCAAAGGTAGTGGCATGTAGGCGATGATGTGGTTTCATATATATTTTAAGCTTGTTTTAAAGACCTCATTCCATCTTCATGTATGTTTGAACAAATATCTCGATTCTCATCCTTTGAAAATGTGTTGGATTTATTATTTTAACTTAGATTTTGAACAAGACTGCATACAATTATGTAAATTGATAGAATTGGTACACAAATAATACTTACTGGGTGATTTAGTAACTCCACCGCCACCGTATGCCAAAGCCAAGACGCAGAGTGATGACGTCAACAGCTGCATCTGAAATAACCAGAGGGACCTATTACTGACAGAAGAAATTATCTTCTATAGCAACTAGCAACATATTATTCGGTAATTTTTTATCAATTCCTAGTCCAAAGGTTTCTGTGAACGGAGAATACTATTAGTTAGTGAACAACAATTAAAAATAGAAGTACCTATTCATTTTTGAAAATATGTCATACGAAGTTATATCCTATTATCTTACTCCTAAACTAAGAATTTGTACATCCTTAATACTAAAGCACAGTTCCTAGGGACTTAAAGGGTACTATTAAACACTGGTTTAGTACATAGATATAGTACTAATAGAAATAATCTCAATCAATTTTAAGGATATTCACTGCAAACGAACACAATGGTCATCACACTGGTCCTGGACGGGTATCGAACCAAAGACCTTTGGCAATTGCACCGTATAGCGCAGTGGCACGACGGCCGGTTGAGACTCAAGGGGTCAGGAGTTTAATTCACGCACTATAAATGTTCGTACTGTGTCTGGGTGTTTGTGGTTGTCGTTATTCCTGATTTCCGTAACAATAGGGAATCGAATCAGAGCAATCGAAGGCTATGTGATGTTGTCTCATATTTATTTATTGATAGTCTTGCCTTTGTGGCCCTTTCTGAGCTGTGATGTTTATTTTCAGTTACAACTATGAGCTTCACCTATGAGGTATTGTTACCGACCTCATGAGGTCGATAGTAACTATGTGAAAGAAAGCGTCTGGCCAGAATGTAAAATTCATTTTGAAAAGAAACAAGCTTACCTTGATTTGAAATAAGAATCACACCATTTCTGTCCAGTAACAAGCACTCTTTCAGAACTTTTTTTCTTACTTCTACTAACAGTGGCGGCAGCAAAGAAAGTAACCAACGGACTATCCGGCACAACCTATATAAGCTCGTGGGGGACGTCGTGTCTCGGTTACTTCCACAAGTGCGGCTTCGATGCGACGAATTTGTAGAAACGGTGAAGATTTAAACGTTGAAGCAAAATGGAGTCCACTGAAAGTAGTAACTTAAAGTACTTAGCCAGTCGTTTAAATTGCATATGGAAAGATACATTTTCGGGAATTTAGGAGCCTAAGTACCTTCTCGAATTATAATTGCTTCTAACCAGTGTTAAGGAGTTACCTACGCCAAAGAGGAATATCTCATATTTATGAGCTCACTGGGCGATGAATTCAAAAAAGGAAGGAAAAATGTGCATTTAGGTAATTTTCGAAATTACCAACTTTTAATCTGTGTGAATGTCTATAGAACTGAAACTGAAAGTGGCAGTTATGTAGAGACATGTGGTAGTTGCCTAACTTCACGTTTGTAGGTGTATCAGGGTATTACCTCCGAATTCACAAACGTCCATCAGCGCTAAGCAACGTCAAGTTGCTTTTGTTAATACGGGGGTAAAACCAGCAAGTCCGTCAAATTCAGCGTAGCGAGGCCGCTGTTACGTCCGTCAGGGAAAGTCAAGTTCAAGCTCCTCGGAACCCGTCCTGCCGCACCCCCCACTGCCGGCTGGACTGATCGCGTCACGTATCCTCTACGCACTTCTCAGGGTTCCTTGCAGTCAAGATCTTTGCGATAAACCCCCAATTTAAGCATTAAAGTAAAAAGCCTTCACAAGAATACTCGTAGCTGTCGCTTTCAGTTCATTGATTTATTTAACTTGTAGAATAAATTATCACCCAAAAACATGTGTCCCTAACTTGACGGGTGAAGAAAAACAAAATTTCATTAACTTGTGCTAAACTTAACCTTTTTTTTCAACCATTCAGATCCCACGGCTGGGCAAAGACCTCCCCCAAGCTCTTTCACCGGTCCCTATCCTTAGTCTGAGCCTGCCAATCTCCAGAGTAGTTTACCAGGTCGTCCCACCATCGCTTCCTAGGTCTTCCTCTTTTATGCAGATAGGTGTATATGAGATCAGTAACATTACTGGACATTATTCCCCATATTCATAAAAATAACGCAACGCTAAAGCATAGTGAGCAATCGACGTGTATTGTCACTAACTCGCAAATGGTGACAGCAACAAAAATGAAAGGGACAAAGCGTTGCAAAAGTTAACGTGATGATAAAGCGCTGTTTAAGATTTTATAAATTAGGGGGTAAGTAAATAGGTAATACCCACATAACTCAAATTTATCGGCCCAATCGAATCCTCGAATGAATTAATAATGGTTGACAGGAGACATTATTATCCACAGCGAAATTCCGAGTGCCTATTCCGACACCTGCAGTCCAAACGCGGCGAGGAAGTAAACGCGGAGTGCCATAGAAAAAAACGATTACGTCTACCCGCCACCAGAGGCGACCACGATGCCATACAAATCCGCGTTTACTCCCTCGCCGCGTTTGGTCTGTGCGTGTCGTACTTACTCAACTCTCTGAATCATAGGATGGTATGATATTGTTTGTTAGCTTCGAAGGGATACATTTTTTGCTTGCTTCATTCTTTAGTTCATAACAGCGGTTGGGAATGTTAGGAGTAGGAGGTAATGCGTCAAACGCACAGCATCCGAGTAAACATTGAAAAAAACGCGTGTTTTCTATGGCATTTGTAAAGGGTAGGCACTGAGAGATTTGCGGATCGATTTTGTCAAATCGATAAGATTTAAGTGCTTAATATTGACACCTACTTGACTGGAAAGAAATAGAATTAGTTCTGTTTCTAAGGTGGTACCTTTTAGTGAGAAATTCAATATACTCATGCATTAGTGTAAAACAAAATGGTAAAGCTACGGAATCTTAAGCATTTCTTGATTACACTCGGTCAGTTTTTATACCTACAAGTAATCGCTTTCGTTCAAAGACCTCGCACTTAAGTGTGATTTCAATGACATTTTCTTTTCCTAGCTACAAGTCGAGTTATGATACTAATAAGTGAGTTCCTTGTGTAATCACTCACCTGTTTACTAGTGTGCTTGAAATTAGCTTAGATATAATATTAGAATTTTGAGTAATTTCATTGGATTCAGTAAGTAGATAATTGGTAAACTTAAAACGCCTGATAAAAAATAACAGCAAACATTCCGAACTAATGCGTAGGTAGCATTATAATCAAAACAATATAATTTTCATTTTACTTTAATTTAGATCTTCTAGTAGTGCGAGAGAAATAAGAACTCACTTTATAAAAAGATATTAATGATAAAGTTACGAGAGAAAACTGGTGCAAGCAACATGCGGATGCGAAAGCTATCAGTGTTTACTTACGATTGCATTACATTTCACTTTCAATGTTCCGAGTCATGGTCCCTTGTAACTGTATCGAGATGCTTGGAGAGCTGGGTTGTGACTTCAATCAGGTAATTGTTAAGAAATTAATTCATGTTATGAATTCATGATCAATCCATTCAGTAGTTTTTACGTGAAAGAGGAACACTGCACATGCATCCATCCACACATACAAACTTTCACATTTATATTATCAGTAGGATTACAGGAAAAATGGTAGAACCTCATATGTCAATTTATTTATTTCAAACATAAAATAAATTAATAATTAATTTTATCCGGTAGATGGCGTTGCGAGATTTGTTTTTGAGAAAAAAAACAAAACATTATGTAACTATGATAATTTATTTTAAAATAAATAGGTAGCTTATAAGTACAAAATTAAATAGATTCCTTTCAATGACACTTGTTACTTACAAACTTTAAGAAATTAAATACTGTGAAGGAAAGAAAAACTGGTTAATCTCTTGCTTTTTCTTAATTACTAGCTACATTGGCTATTTCTATTTTAATTATAGAATTCTGTTCCGACACTCTATTAATATCAATTTTCAACTCTCCTAAACCAATATCTGGTTTCCTTTTCTTAAACTTATTAACTTCATGCGGGTTCATTATGGCTGCCTCTTGTTTGTTCATCAAATTCTTATACCACTTGTCGCTCATTATGCAACTCTGAGTCTCAACATGAATCTTCTCCTGGATTTTCCTTATGGCCTCAACTCTTTTTAAAATTTGATCGTCCACATCTGTCTTTCTACTATTTCCGGTAAGTTTTTCTTTGTAATTGAATTGCTTCCTAGTTTCAGGAACCTCTGGGCTTTTGTTTTTATTTACTTCGTCGATCTTAGCAGTGTTGGGCCAATCTGCTGCTGGTAAACCTGATCCAGAAGCAATGGGAACCTCATCTGTGGGTCTCCTAATTAGACTGGGAACGTCTTCGTCACTACCTAACTCATCATCTTCTTTGACAAACTTCAGATCATCGTAGCCAAATGGATAAACACATTTTATGTCTTCACACATTAAAACCTTTTCATTGAAGTTTATGAAAAAAAACATCAATTTCGAACTACATAATGGGCACACCTGAAAGAAATTCATTTCATTATATTTTATATTAATTTATAGCACCTCAAAAACTTAATCAATGTAAACATAAGTAGTGATTTTATATTATCTATGTTTGATCCTTGACAAATAATGTAAATCCTGGCACCCAAGCATTGACAGTGTTAACAGTTTGTGACAACAGCACAACAGCTATCTGTCTCGTTTATGCTCTAGTAAATGATCTTATTATCTTGTTCACAAGTTACAACGCAGTCTACGGTATTACGGGTACAGATGCAGTGGACAATTTTATACTTCGCATCAGTACTGACATAAACTCTTTTTTATTTTTGAATCATGGCTCAGAAGCCATAACATCTTCTCAACATAGGACACTTAAATCTTTAAGCGACCTCACATATCCACTGAATAAGAGTGTACAAATTAGAGCTGTGGACCTTTACAAAATAAAATAAAATTAAAACAAAATTAAACTTCAACATAAAACAAACTTATAGAAAAAACTACCTTAATGCCTTCATCTATAATTGTGGCATTTCCGATTATTTCTGCATGAGTAAGCTGAAAATCATATAAAATTAAATAAATGAAAAATAATAATAACAAACCAAATAACGCAAATCTATAGCGTCTGTAAAATAGTTAACGGTGAACATTTTATTCTAAATCTAGTTTGTAAGCAATCTTAACATTGTTATGAAAATGTACATACACCATTTTCCATTTTGTTGTTTTACAGTTCTTTTTCAGGTTATCATCACATCATGCATACTTCACAGTAGACCGCAGCTTGCTTTCCACAACTTTGCTCAAAACCTTGTATTACTTTTAAAGAATTTAATCAGGAAGCGTGAGCACAAAATAATTGCGGCGTGAGGAAGGAAGGTCATCATCAATAACAATAATTCAAGAATTCAACATTTTCAACAACAATCAATTATCTGTCACTTGTCTGTCAAATTCATTGGGTGCGTTCCGAATTGAGTCAAAATCGTTTACAGCGCGCTCACAGAGCGTCCCAAATTGAGATATCGCGCTAACGGGCCATCTAACGTCAGACAGCTTTGGGTGGCATCACTAACGGCGCCATTCACAACGATAATGCTCCAGAGCGATATCGCCCTGGGCCTTATGTCAGATTCATAGATGAAACGTCAAACAGACATTTTCGCGTAAAAATATTTTTGTCAATATTCCTCAGAATAGATCTTTGCTAGGCCAAATCTTTTTCTGTGATAACGTTACAGAAAGTATTACTACAAGAACCGCACGTTTAACCTGAGAATGATAGAAATTAAAAGTTTAAAAATTGTTAGGTTAAGTGTCACTATCTAGCGGTCCGAATTGGTTTTGACGCTGACAGCGCTGTGAGCACTGTTGACGCGATATTTCAATTTGGGACGCCTGATATCACCGTGAGCGCTCACAGAACTATAATCGCATTACGGACCGCACAGATTATTTACAGCCTGGCAAAAAAGTCGTGAAATTAATGAGGGCGCCACTTTCGTTAATGTGGTCACCCCGTATACTACGACACGAACAGTTTTGATAGTTTACTAACTCAACTTATTTTTTTAGAGAGAATGGCTATCTCTTTGTCCCTATACAATCTCCTCACTACCTATTCGCTTGACGCAATCATCGCGCAAACCACAGTAATGACACTCCCTTATCATCAATAGGTTTGATCTCGCGTTCGCACGCACTAAGTTCGCGAGAATGCATCACGTGTCGACCACCTAATAGGACACTAAATTCTAGTTCAGTACTTTCTCATTCCTATAAGTTTCGCGTTATATATTATTGAAACGCGTTAAACTTCTTTAATACCACATTATCCAGTAGAATAATGGAATTAGTAATACAGGTAACCAGGTTGCCAGGTGCCAAAGGCAGTGGCACAACACAGTCGATTCCCACCACATACAGACACATTGTCTGGACGGTTTGCTATTACCAAGTAAAAAAATGAAAGAAGAAACTAGCAAAATCATAAAAATTAAAAAATTAGAAAAAACAAAGCAACAAAAGATTTGCTTACTCAAAGTTTGTCCCCGTTGGTAATAACCATTCTCTATTTTAATGACGTGTTATCATGATTTTCTCCTTTCTCCGGTATATTCTCAAAAGCTGGCTCAGGCGCTGCTTTGAAAATTAAATTAAAATTTAAACCTAAAATAAATAAAAAAGTATCAATTAGCTAAAATGTGCTAACTTCCCAATTTGCTTTTTTTAAACACAGTATTGCCAGTGATAATATTTTTTAGTTCCCTTTCAGGACTTTTTTGCCAAGCTGTACTCAGCTGCAGTCCGAATTGACTGTCACCGCTCCAAAACGCTAAGGACTTACAACTGATTTGAACACACCCGGTCACACACCCGATGAAAATGAATTAACTGCATTAAATAAAATTGAAAAAAGTGGAAGTAAATATAATCCTAACTCTGATCTTGCAGGCGCGGCTTTGAAATCGGATTGATTATATGGCTCAGGCATTCGCGGCCCTGCCTATAACTGGTTTAAGTCGTACCTTCATCACAGGAAACAAATAGTCCAAATAGAGCACCATATTGAAAACACTAATGAAATACAGACAGTCAGATCTATGGAAACAATTTTAACAGGTTCGATACCACAAGGCAGTGTTTTAGGATGCATTTTTTTTATTATATATTAATGATTTACCGAAAATATTAGACAAAACCGTTACTCTACCAGTCTTATTTGCAGATGACATTTCGATACTGTTTAATTTAAATGACCGCAATGACCCAAATACACTTGTCGTTCAGACGTTGAACAATATATTAGAATGGCTTAAAGACCATAATCTGGATATTAACTGTGACAAAAGCAAAATTATCCAATTCCGCCCATACATGAAACCTCCAATTAATCTTAATATTTCTTTCAATAATAACACGTCTTTAACAAAGGTCAGAACGTTTAATCTCCTTGGAATTACAATAGACACCAACATAAACTGGAAAACTCATGTAGCAATAGTTAAGTCAAAACTTTCGAAATTCACGTACGCCCTTTTTCAAATTAAAAACAGCACCAATCTTGAAACTGCACTCACAACGTACTATGCATATGCTTACAGCTGGCTAAGATATGGTGTGGCATTTTGGGGAAATAGCGTAGATATGATCGAGCTATTTATAATGCAGCAAAAGTGTGTCCGTATTATTGCTAATATAGATAATAGATACCCAAAGTTGCCGTCCTTTCTTTAAAAAATATAAAGTGCCTACTTTACCCTCTATTTATTTATTTGATATTTGTTTATTCGTTTTTAATAATATTGAACATTTTCCGAAGGTTAGCGAAGGACTCAATATTAACACTCGCAGTAAAAACAAATTACTTCAACCAACAGCGAGAGTAAAAATGATAAGTAATAGTCCGTTTCACATTGTGTGTAAAAATATTTAACAAAATTCCATTACAAATAAAAAACGAAAATAAATTGAATATATTTAGGAGCAAACTTAAAGATTTTCTGATTCAGAATAGTTTCTACTCCATCGATGAATACTTTACACATAATAAATACATACCATATAACAAATGAATTTAATGCTAACTTTTACATTTGAAATCTGAAACTCGTACTGGCAAATTAGGGTTGGGGGGAATAAGTAGGTACAGCTTGGCAAAAAAGTCCTGAAAGGGAACTAAAAAATATTATCACTGGCAATACTGTGTTTAAAAAAAACAAATCGGGAAGTTAGCACATTTTAGCTAATTGATACTTTTTTTATTGATTTTAGATTTTAATTTTAATTTAATTTTCTGAGCCAGCTTTTGAGAATATACCGAAGAAAGGAGAAAATCATGATAACACGTCATTAAATTGAAAATGGTTATTACCAACGGGGACAAACTTTGAATAAGCAAATCTTTTGTTGCTTTGTTATTTCTAATTTTAAAATTTTTATGATTTTGCTAGTTTCTTCTGTCATTTTTTTACTTGGTAGTAGCAAACCGTCCAGACAATGTGTTTGTATGTGGTGGGAACCAACTGTGTTGGTGCCACTGCCTTTGCATTTCTGCCACCTAGCGGTTCACCCGATTGACCTGGCTACCTGTATGATTAACGTGGAGAAACTTAATCTTATAGGAATGAGAAAGTACTGAACTAGAATTTTGTGTCCTATTAGGTGATCGACACGTGATGCATTCGCGCGAACTTAGTACGTGCGAACGCGAGATCAAACCTATTGATGATAAAAGAGTGTCCTTACTGTGGTTCGCGCGATGATTGCGTCAGGCGAATAAGTAGTGGGGAGCTTGTTTAGGGACAACGAGATAGCCATTCTCTCTAAAAAAATAAGTTGAATTAGTAAACTATCAAAACTGTTCGTATCGTAGTATACGGGGTGACCACATTAACGAAAGTGGCGCCCTCATTAATTTCACGACTTTTTTGCCAGGCTGTACATCAATATAATGATAAAATAGTAAGGTAATTATTTTTGTATATTATATTGTGTTGCAATTTTGTAATTAATTATTTTTAATTCATGGATGTTATTCTTGTCAGAAACATTTAAATTGTATTCTTTTAGTGACATTTTAAACTATTGTAGCGTTGTTTTTTTTTTCTAATTTATTCTATAAGCTTAGGTACTACAACAATGTTAACATAACTAAAAATATAAAAGAATTATGTTAGTCTGGAAACTTAAAAATTACCTGTAAGTAATATTGAGATAACCTATTTAGAAATTTAATTTAATTTTATGATAATACTATTTTTGCTGTGCTCGAAAAGGGCGACTATGTTATAAGAACCTATTATGTATCTTCCAGCTACTATGTTACACTTAGTTTGCGAATAAATGCTTTGACTTTGACCGGCTAAAAGTCAATTCGGACCGCAGGATGGTGTGACATTCTGTGCGGTCCGTAATGCGATTACAGGTCAATGAGCGCTCACGGCGATAACAGGCGTCCCGAATTGAAATATCGCGTCAACAGCGCTCACAGCGCTATCAGCGTCAAAACCAATTCGGACCGCTAGATAGTGACACATAACCTAACAATTTTTAACTTTTAATTTCTATCATTCCCAGGTTAAACTTGCGGTTCTTGTAGTAAAACTTTCTGTTACGTTATCACAGAAAAAGATTTGTCCCAGCAAAGATTTATTCTGAGGAATATTGACAAATATATTTTTACGCGAAAATGTCTGTTTGACGTTTCATCTATGAATCTGACATAGGGTGCGTTCCGAATTGAGTCGAAATCGATTTCAGCGCGCTCACAGAGCGTCCCGAATTGAAATATCGCGCTGACATTCATCTAACGTCAGACAGCTTGACGTCATGGGTGACGTCACTAACGGCGCCATATTGCGCCCACAACGATAATGCTCCAGAGCGTTATCGCCGTAAGCCTTATGTCAGATTCATAGATGAAACGTCAAACTGACATATTCGCGTAAAAATATTTTTGCTGATATTCCTCAGAATAAATCTTTGCTAGGACAAATCTTTTTCTGTGATAACGAAACAGATTGTTTTACCTCAAGAACCGCAAGTTTAACCTGGGAATGATAGAAATTAAAAGTTTAAAAATTGTTAGGTTATGTGTCACTATCTAGCGGTCCGAATTGATTTTCACGCTGACAGCGCTGTGAGCGCTGTTGACGCGATATTTCAATTCGGGACGCCTGTTATCGCCGTGAGCGCTCATTGACCTGTAATCGCATTACGGACCGCACAGATAAGGCCCACGGTGATATCGCTCTGGAGCATTATCGTTGTGAGCGCAATATGGCGCCGTTAGTGACGTCACCCATGACGTCAAGCTGTCTGACGTTAGATGAATGTCAGCGCGATATTTCAATTCGGGACGCTCTGTGAGCGCGCTGTAATCGATTTCGACTCAATTCGGAACGCACCCATTGAAGTTGACTTGACGTTGACGTCAAATTATTTAATCATTCTTACCTACTTTTTCAACGCAGCGCAGCGCAGTGTCCGGTCCAATTAAAATTGGTAAACTCCTTCTATAATTTAATAATTAAATTAGTATTTCTAATCAATATCTGATCTCTGTCTAATTATTTCGTAGAAAATTCATCAACATGCCTTCTAAAGCAGTCTGCGTGTTGAATGGCGACGTCTCTGGGACAGTGTTCTTCGATCAGCAGGTTAGTAATTTTATCAATAAATAAGTAGAAATATGATCGTTGGCCGTCATAACATGGCAAAATGATTATTACGCAATTATCTGAAACAAATCTGAGAATAAAACTCCTACCTACACGTAGTTAAATGCTTATCAGACCGGTTGTTTAAGTAGGTAGGTAAGTCAATAAGTGCATATTCATCTTCACGTAGCTATAAACACTTCTAGAACCATGCTTGTTTTCGAATGTTGTTAATTAAGTTGTCGGTAGGTTGAAGCCTGACCTTGTGTTAATATTTACTTGTCTACAGTGTGCAAGGTGTAAATCTATGGACAGGTTGTTTTGGTCAGTTTGTTAGATCAGATGAATTTAGTTATTTAGTCAACTAATTTCAATGGTACCTACCTGGTTTCAGATACCTAGGTACCTAATTGAAGTTAAGTACATATATTTTTTCTCATCACTCTGACACACAATATGTAAGATTGGTGAAGACTAGCTGACGAGATAGATATTGTCAAGAGAAGAACTGTCAAGAGTATGTGCCTACAATAACTAACATAGTTTTTTCTGGATGTCTTAAATATTATTTTTTTATTGTTTAAGTCAGTATTTTTATAGTTTGGTTTGAGAGAACGAATTATGGTTACTCTAAACACACTTAAATTATTATACTGGAGGCCTTTGTCCAGCTGTGGGACAGTATAGAGGCTTTCTACCAGTGCTGTTCATATTGTTTTCTGTTTCAGGATGAAAAGTCCCCTGTAGTAGTCTCTGGTGAGGTCAAGGGTTTGGCAAAGGTAAGAACATCTACATAAATTATTATTATTTAGGTATATTGTATGCAAACATAACATTATATATTTAAGTGTGGCTGTTAAGAATTGGGGCCATATTATACAGTTCTAGCAACTTAGAGGTTTATCTGATCACTATCCGGCCTCATCATTGCTTACCATCAGGTGAGTCTGAGGTCAAACGCAAACCCATTTTAAATTAAAAAAATAATAATAATACAATTCCAACCCATAAATCCTTAGATTAATTATGCTCTTGCACCACCTACACCATTTTTTTTTCCTTGTATCTCTACCACAAACTGGATATGAATAATGTTATTCATATCCAGTTTGCGGCATCTGATTGCCAGTCACCATAAAAAAAAAGGTTATCCTGCTAATGCAGAAATATCTTCAACACTACTATTAGTTATAGTGAATCAAAAACACACATATTTTTTACCTATTTGCACTAATGACTTGACATTGATAAAATCAGTTGCAAAAATAAACAAGTAACCTATATTACTTGCGGCCATGCTAACCTGCATTGTTACTGCACCAACATAATTGAAATTAATTAAATTAATTTATTAATGTATTCAACACATTATACGATACTGTCGGGTTGGTAGCAACTCGTCTAAAAACGCAACTGGTCTAAGTAGCAACTGGTCTAAAATGCAACTCGTCTAAGTAGCAACTGGTCTAAAATGCAACTCGTCTAAGGAGCAACTGGTCTAAAATGCAAATGGTCTAAGTAGCAACTGGTCTAATCCACTGTATCTTGAACTATTGTAAAATTTTTCGGCATTTAAAAAAAGGACAAATTTACGTCCAAAACCAAAACTATTTTAAACATAATTGAACATAATAAAAATAATATTTTCAGTTGCTTTTGGTGAATCAGACCGAAATGAAATTTTAATGGATAAGTAATGAAAATGAAATAGTAGTAGAATGATAATGAAATAGTAGGGACTTTTCAGATTGCGATTTTTCGTGATCACAAATTAATAAATCGAGTTTTTTCGCAAGCGATTTTTCGAAAGTAAGCTCAATTTCACGCGGCAATCTATTAAAGATTTAGCGGAAAAAAATTGATTCAATCACTAAAAAAACGCTCTAAGTATGAGCAATTGTGAAAATTCACAACTATGAGGAATTTAGAAAAATTGACAAACGAGTTTTAGCCCAATTTTGGCATAAACTAAAACTGCATAATGATTTCTAATATTTACGCGAACACTATACATCGAAATAAAACAACTTTACGGATTCTACTCGCGGTGTTATATTTTCTTTCATTTTCTAACCCGACGTTTCGACTCCTTTACAGCAGTCGTGATCACGGGATGACAAAGATGTTCTATGTCACAAAACAGTACAAAATTTTTTAGCAACCCTCACTTAACTACCGTCATTTCCACTAACATTATTGGAAATGTTCCTATCCACGCAGTACGAACTAACCGTATCCTGAGACCTCACAGTATTGTGCTGCCCTCTGGGATTGATCAAGCGTATAACAGGCTCCCAAGCTGGTGGTAAATTCCAACCATCCTCACGATTGAAATTCGGATGTTTTTTAATTTCAATAGCCTCTCGCAGCATCCTTGGTAAGTAACGATTCTCCCTAGCAAGGACCTGCGGTTTATCAAATCGTATGAAATGGTTGGGCTTATCAAGGGCATGTTCACAAACTGCTGATTTTGTAGATCTCCTATTCTTAATATCACCTATGTGTTCTTTGATACGCGTCCCTATGCTTCTTTTGGTTTGACCTATATACGAGAGCCCACAGTCACAATCAAGCTTGTATACACCCGCTGTTTGAAGAGGAATATTACACTTAACAGGTCTTAAAAATTGATTAATCTTCTTCGGCGGCTTAAAATAAGTTTTAATAGAAGCACGCTTCAAGATGTTCCCAATCTTGTCAGTGACACCCTTCAAATATGGCAATACAGCAGGCTGACGCTCAACTGTGGCTGGTTTCACTCGGTTTCTGCGACGTCGCGGTGCTTTGAGCTTGTTTTTACCCAGCACACGCTTGACATGCTGGACTTCAGCATGCAGGTGGTCATCATCACAGATCCGTTCCGCTCTCTGTAACAAAGTTTTACCAACAGTAGCTAACTGCGAAGGATGGTGGTGAGAATCACCGTTTAAGTACCTATCAGTATGGGTAGACTTACGATACACAGTATGGCCCAAACTATGATCAGGATTCCTAATAACTAACACATCTAAGAAAGGTAGTTTACTGTCAGCTTCCAATTCCATAGTAAATGTTATCCTAGGGTGTATAGAGTTAAGATGGTCTAAAAATGCTGATACTTTGTTGGATGGTAAAATTGTGAAAGTATCATCCACATACCGCTTGTAAAACCGTGGAACGACAGGTGCTGAAGCTAAAGCTTTTTCCTCGAAATCCTCCATGAAGATGTCAGCTACCACAGGAGACACGGGAGATCCCATCGCTACACCATCAAGCTGTACGTAGAATTTATCATTCCAGTACAAATAACCTGCCCTAAGACACAGGTTAAGTAACTCTGCATATTCAACGGGCATATCACAGTCCACTAACCTTTTCCTAGTAATTTCTATGCAATCCTCTACTGGTAAACATGTAAACAAGGACTGAACATCAAAGCTAACCATTGTCTCATCATCAGAAAGTTGTAGTTGTTGTAACTCACCAATGAACTGGTAGGAATCCTTCACATGAGATGTAGTCTGTCCTCGCAAAGGTGAGAGTACCTTCGCCAAGTGCTTAGCCAAACGATAAGTAGGTGAGTCGATTTGGCTTACTATTGGCCGAAGGGGAGCAAGTGGTTTGTGTATCTTCGGTAACCCATACAGCTTTGGAGGCTTGGCACACGATGGTATAAGATACGACACGTCTAGATTTAACTTTTCACTGTGTTTCTTAAGAAGCTCGGTGGTCTGCTTCAAAATCTTATTAGTTGGGTCGGTTTTCACGTACAGCTACGTACAGCTTGATGGTGTAGCGATGGGATCTCCCGTGTCTCCTGTGGTAGCTGACATCTTCATGGAGGATTTCGAGGAAAAAGCTTTAGCTTCAGCACCTGTCGTTCCACGGTTTTACAAGCGGTATGTGGATGATACTTTCACAATTTTACCATCCAACAAAGTATCAGCATTTTTAGACCATCTTAACTCTATACACCCTAGGATAACATTTACTATGGAATTGGAAGCTGACAGTAAACTACCTTTCTTAGATGTGTTAGTTATTAGGAATCCTGATCATAGTTTGGGCCATACTGTGTATCGTAAGTCTACCCATACTGATAGGTACAGGCGCGGATCCAGCCCTCAAAAAAGGTTGTGGGCACAGCCACCAAAAATGATCAAAGTGAGAGTTGCATGGAGTACTAACTCACTCTCCGGGGCGGATCCAGCTTTGGCGCCAGGAGGGGGTCACAAGGTTGTTGTCAAGTCAAGAACTTGTTATTTAATTTTGATATTATAGATACAAGTAGAAAATAGGTATTTTATTTATGTACGTAGGTACTTTACTTGAAAAAAATGAAAGGAAAGTGATTTCGACAGTGGCGAAGATAGACCACATGTGGACGTTGGCGACATCAAGTTCGCGAGGCCTCTTTTACTTCTCAGTAAAAACACGTTAAATTAGGTGGGCCAGGCAGAACCTAGCAACAACGCTCTCTCAAGATAACTGAACGCGAGCGCTTTTTTTTTCGATTGTAAATCGACTAGATTATTTTATAGTGAGAGAGACTAGAAAGAAAGACCAATGAAATCTAAAAAAAACGCATTTGTTTTTTTTTGTGTTTCTTACGTTTTGCTCAATAAGTAGAAAACTAACTCTATATACCAGATAGTCTTTCTGGGAGGTGGATAAGTCCGCTAGAGCTATCCACGTGTGTCTGTCTCTCAATGAATACTGCCTCCTTTCAAGAAAAATGGAAACAGGAGTAATATAGCGCGAGCGAAGCGAGCGCGTTTTTTTTCCAAAAAATAGCTTTAATTATCAGTACTTTATTTGATTTCTGTAAAGCTAGAGGCCGCTCATGACCCCCCCCCCCGTGATCCACCGACGCTCACTCATGAACAATCATGGACTTATTATAATAACAACAAGCAAATTAAGGTTGTGGGCATGCCCACAGTGCCCACAACGGTGGATCCGCGCCTGGATAGGTACTTAAACGGTGATTCTCACCACCATCCTTCGCAGTTAGCTACTGTTGGTAAAACTTTGTTACAGAGAGCGGAACGGATCTGTGATGATGACCACCTGCATGCTGAAGTCCAGCATGTCAAGCGTGTGCTGGGTAAAAACAAGCTCAAAGCACCGCGACGTCGCAGAAACCGAGTGAAACCAGCCACAGTTGAGCGTCAGCCTGCTGTATTGCCATATTTGAAGGGTGTCACTGACAAGATTGGGAACATCTTGAAGCGTGCTTCTATTAAAACTTATTTTAAGCCGCCGAAGAAGATTAATCAATTTTTAAGACCTGTTAAGTGTAATATTCCTCTTCAAACAGCGGGTGTATACAAGCTTGATTGTGACTGTGGGCTCTCGTATATAGGTCAAACCAAAAGAAGCATAGGGACGCGTATCAAAGAACACATAGGTGATATTAAGAATAGGAGATCTACAAAATCAGCAGTTTGTGAACATGCCCTTGATAAGCCCAACCATTTCATACGATTTGATAAACCGCAGGTCCTTGCTAGGGAGAATCGTTACTTACCAAGGATGCTGCGAGAGGCTATTGAAATTAAAAAACATCCGAATTTCAATCGTGAGGATGGTTGGAATTTACCACCAGCTTGGGAGCCTGTTATACGCTTGATCAATCCCAGAGGGCAGCACAATACTGTGAGGTCTCAGGATACGGTTAGTTCGTACTGCGTGGATAGGAACATTTCCAATAATGTTAGTGGAAATGACGGTAGTTAAGTGAGGGTTGCTAAAAAATTTTGTACTGTTTTGTGACATAGAACATCTTTGTCATCCCGTGATCACGACTGCTGTAAAGGAGTCGAAACGTCGGGTTAGAAAATGAAAGAAAATATAACACCGCGAGTAGAATCCGTAAAGTGGTTTTATTTCGATAAAACTGCATACTTATTTTCTTTTTACTTTTTTTTAGCCAGGGTTCGAACCAGTTGGTTTTGTGAAAAAATGACACTTTGTATTTTTAGATATAAAACACACTTAAATTAAAATAAAAACTCAGCTTGTGTTTTGACATATGATTTTTACATACACATACACACAAACAACATTGTAAACTCGAGTGTTCATTAGTATTTATATCAACAAAAAGAGGGAGATACGTTACGTTCATACTACGGGAATTCGAAAACTGGCACATGACATTGACGTGCACGCGAACAAGTCGCTGTCATATCGAATTGAAAACAGGTCCATTGGACCTGTTTTTTGTGTGGCCGACTTTGGTGCGCGGATGCCGTATCCTCATCTTTTTGTTTATATTAATGAAGTTATACGGTACAATAACTTCTATACTACATAGTTTAGAAGGCTGTTTTTTTTGAATATGCTATAGGGTTACTATAGATAACCCATTTTAACACATTTCGTTGCTGGCGATTCTGGGTCTTTTGTCTATGATCATGTCCTTTGTATTTAAAAAAACTGCTTCTTAAGCCATGTAGTATACACAGGAGGTATCAGCGTACCAAATGTGACCACACAAAAAAAACAGGTCCGATGGACCTGTTTTCAAGCCAACGTGCGACATTGTTAAAAATCCGGAAAAAAAACTATTTATTAATTTTGCGATCATGAAAAGTCGCTTCTATGTGTGAAAATGATCTAACAAATCATTATTATAAAAATTTCATTTCGGTCTGATTCACCCAAAGCAACTGAAAATATTATTTTTATTATGTTCAATTATGTTTAAAATAGTTTTGGTTTTGGACGTAAATTTGTCCTTTTTTTAAATGGCGAAAAATTTTACAATAGTTCAAGATACAGTGGACTAGACCAGTTGCTACTTAGACCATTTGCATTTTAGACCAGTTGCTCCTTAGACGAGTTGCATTTTAGACCAGTTGCTACTTAGACGAGTTGCATTTTAGACCAGTTGCTATTTAGACGAGTTGCATTTTAGACCAGTTGCTACTTAGACCAGTTGCGTTTTTAGACGAGTTGCTACCAACCCATACTGTCGACTTACGTCATTTCGATGAACTTAGCAACGATAAACAGTGTCATTGAGTACCTACCTACTAGGTGATAATTTCATTATTTGCTGCTCATATTTTTGAAAACAAATTATTTTGATGTTAATGACTTTTGTTTACATCTTGCTTGCATCATTATCTTAATCGTACGCTGTGCAGACTACGGGCGAGACGGTCTTTTTGTCCGCGACTGCCTGCCGATGCCCGCGACTGTCCTTCATCGCGAACGAAGAATTTAAGTGCCCAGCGGCCACCTGAGGCGCAGACCTTTTGCTCTTTGTGTGCATTGGTAGTATAGGATTCCCATTGCGCTATCGTTCGCGGTCAAAAAAACCGCCCCGCCCCGCATCTACACATCGCCTTATTTCACACAACGTCGGTAATAAGCAAGCATGCGGCCCGCCTGAAAGAAAGCTGTTACCGCATCCGATAGACATGGTTGAGTCGAGAGGAATCACCTAAAACCAAGACTAAAATCTCGAACATCAAGCCTCTCAGCTGATCGCATAACTGTTTCCTGTTGAGCCCTGACTGCCGCACTTAACAGCAAAAACATGTCCCAGTGTCACTAACATGATTAAATAGCTGAGTCTGGGTGTTTGCTGAAAACCTTACAGCGACTACGTAAATTATCTGATTCTTTGACTGTGTGTGATTTCGCACAGTACATACCTCTAGTAGCGGATAGTAAAAAGGAATAAACGAATAAGTAAAAACTCACTATACAATCGGAATGAACCTCATAGTAATAAGACCTTCAAAGTGACTATGTAATGTTGTCTCATATTTATTATTTCCATTCCCACAGGGCAAACATGGTTTCCACGTGCATGAGTTTGGAGACAACACGAATGGCTGCACGTCTGCGGGGGCCCACTTCAACCCCGGCAAGCTCGAGCACGGGGGCCCTGACTCGTCGGTGCGCCACGTCGGGGACCTCGGCAACGTCGAGTCCTCTGGTGGAGTTACTAAGGTAACAACAAGATTAGGTGTTTAATTATTTTAATTATCTTCAAAAGTAGACAGATGTTGTGAAACTAAATACCTGTACATAATTCCACACAGCGCCATCTAGCCCTAAGATAAGCTAATTAAAGCTCATTATGGGATACGGATAAAAATAGAGACAGAATTGGAATAAGAATGCGAATAACTGTGTGTGGCTTGCAGTTTGCGGTCTGCGGTCCGCCTTGGAATCTCGAAATCTTGTACCATAAAGATAAAATTGAAAATAATGCCGTATTGCTGAGGAAGAACAAGCTGCCTCAGAGTCAGAATTGAGCACTAAAGTGAATATTGAAATATTGTTTACATTAACTTCTAACCCTGCATCCTTTTAAATAATTATTGAGATTTTTATTACAGTCTTAAATGAGATTAGCGGCACTAAGCATTGTTGACCTAAATAGCTACACAACGAAAGATATTGATAATATATTTTCATGAACTTAGAGTAAAACCTTATCTTTGAGCGCGCGATTGTTTTAAGCGATAAACTGATTGCTTTTGACGGACACAATTACCTAATCATTGACTATCGCATAGAGTGCAATATCTTCACAATCCATGCGTGCTGGGAAACGCAGCGTATGCCGCATCAAATAACCATAAAAACAAGCAAAAGATTGGCATTTTATAACATGTTTTTTTCTAAATAGAAATATCCAAGTCTCTGAGAAACGCCTTAGCGTCCCCGCACACGGGCCACTCGCCACGCGTTACAAAACGCCGCGCCGCCACGAGCTTTATTCCTGTAATGTTCATACATTTTATATGGACTCGCCGCACAAGGTGAAGCCGGAAGCCCCCTCACGCTACAAACTACAGGAAGGAATATGGCAGATGGTGACGTTTTGAGACGCCGTAGAACGCCATGTGCGCAGGGGACACCTAGAGCGATTTGAAATCATGTTGAGTCACGGTATAGAAAGAACACAAAACACAAACCACTTCTTTTAGGGTTGAGAGCCCCCTACGTTGACCCTACAGTCCCGTCAAGCTGACAAAGCCATCAGCAACAGCCACTGATGGCAACTCATAATCATTTAGCAAAAGAAGCACCACTAGTTTCGGAATGAAACGTTTTTCTCCTTTAATAAAATGATTCACTATCATTATAATATTTGTTGAACTATATAGTCCATATTGTAAATAAAGCGATCCTATTTCACGCAGCAATATGCCTAAAATGTCCTTACTTTTTTCTGTCTAATACATTGTTTTTTCCCAGGTCTGCATCCAAGACTCCCAAATCTCCCTGAGCGGCCCCAACAGCATCGTAGGCCGCACCCTGGTGGTACACGCCGACCCCGACGACTTTGGTCTCGGCGGGCACGAGCTCAGCAAGACCACCGGTAACGCAGGCGCGCGCATCGCCTGCGGGGTCATTGGCCTCGCCAAGATCTAAGGGTCGTTCACCCCACCTGACCTTTGTGTTGAAAGTTAAACTGGACTCCTGTGATCTGAAAAGGCTCTTCCGGCTTCGCTTTTGCACCTTTTTTCTGGTAATGGCAGAATAGATTCCATCTTACTTCAAATCTTATAAAAGTGGGTGACCTTGTGCGTTTAAAAAAAAGATGTAAGTCATGCATACCACTTGACATCATTGTAAACCTATAGTATGAGGTGAAGGACTTGAAAATCAGTCTAGAACTTAATGGAATTTAATGTACTACATAACCCAAGTAACATTTTATTCGGGCCTAGGTTGTAAAAAATGCCTTTTGGTTTTATATTAGTCCTAAAAAGGTTAACGTTATGCTATCTGATCATTTTAAGTACTTGAGAATGATTAGTAAGTTTTAAAACTAATTGTTTATTTTTGCAACCTCGGAGCCACTGACAAGAGTTTACATTAACGTTATGTTGACTTGTGTTTCAAGAGCATGTAATCCTAGGGTCTTATAGTTTTCATAAACTCCTGAATAGGTTCTAAAAAGGCTAGCAAAATGCTTAAGTTAGACCTGAAGGTTTAAATTTAAACTTTGATGCAACCATAAAGTTATGAAATGTTGAAATCGCTTATAAGCTATTTCTTAAACCCAATTTTAACCTTTAGGCTTTATGAGAGTTGCCTAAATAAACAAATTAGGAATTCGTATTGAACAACCAAACCAATAAGCTATTTTCATAATTTAAAGGCATGTTTACAGTTCTACAAGAATATTTTAAAGCTTTAAAGGCATCTCTAAAAATTATCAGTTGTCTCCGTGACTTCTCCATGAACCGATACAGGGTGATATCGAAACAACGGAGCGGAAGTTTTCAACGTAAAGTACGAAAGAATCTCTGAAGCCAATAGATTCATCTAAACTAAATATTTACTGTGTCACTGCATCTACTGTCAATTAAAATGATTTAATGTCTTATGAAACTATCTTCTAATGGGGCCTACAAGTGAAAGCTAATCTTAGATGGCGGCACCATAGCATGAACCCTTGTTCATCTGTGGCAGTGCGATAAACAATAAAAATTGGCCCATTTCTTAATAATTCCCCACCTTTAAACATGTATTCCACTTGTAAAATAAGAAGCAAGTTGAAAGAAGAACTAAGAAAAAGAGGCGCCTCTTTCCGTGGAAGGAAAGCAGCCCTAATTAAATGGAAATTTGTGTTCCATGAATTCCTTCTTATTTTTTCAATTTAAGGTCTTGGAACTTGCTTTTAAGTTTATTAAATGTTAGACTAGCCAGTGTGTAACCATTTTATCATTTTAGTAGTAATGAAAACACGAAACTTCATACTACCTAGTTTTAAAGTGTTTGAGGTATTATAATAGAAGGCTCGAACTTTACTCTCCTTATTGCTTTGGGCCACATTTTTTTAAGTTGCTCATCACGGGGAAACTAGTGGCTTCTAGTTTCTTTGCAATTTGGAACACATCACCCGGGAATTTGTGTGTTATTCGTCCTCAATTATGAACTCTCTACAAAATTCATACAAAAACGTCTTTGTTATTGGTCTTTGCTCTACTAGCGCCACTTTGACAGTTGCACGAACCATTGTCAGACATAAAATGCAAACTGATCAGGGTTTCATGCAATGATTATACTGTGTTTATTCCACTACTACAAACTTTATGCCCATAAAAATAAATTCTTTTGAAAGAATTCTCATAATCTTTTTATTCATAAATATTATCATAATAAAGCTTAATAATCACTTTAACACAACAAATACAGCCTGTATAAGCTGTTTGTGCTCGGGCGCGGCGGGGAAGTCTTGAACTACTCTTGGGAATAACCTTATAGCTAAATATTATAACGGAAAAAGCTTTGTAATCTTAATTAGCTCCGCACATTTACCTTTAGCTCTTATTTTGGACAAAATTAAGAGCTACCAGCTATTACAGTTCTGGAAAGGTTATTCTTAGGTTAGTCTAATGCTTTCTAATAATTTCTTTACGCCGGCCATATTTTTTTCACTGAAATAAAAAAAAACTAACCAAAAAGCAATATTTTCATTCATTAAGCCAACATTAGGTATCGTGTGCTATACAGTTTAAAATAAATGTTTTTCAAATAAACTAAAGCTTTATTTCTAATGCGATTACCTAATTTCATAATTATTTTTTTCATTGAAAAATCTTCGAAATTCTAAACTTACGAAAGGCCCGTTTCGTATACAGCACTATTAACCTAAAGTTTCACGATGAAGTGCCGGCCGCACGTTTTTTTTCCATTTATCCTGACTTTACTTTTAATTTTTAACACTGCCATTTTGTAATTTGGTATAACGGTAGGATGGCGCCATTAAAAATTTGTTTCAAGTCCACAATGGATGTTTCTGTGTAAAAAAATCTTACGCAGAAACATTTTAAAACCCGAGAGTCCTGGAAAGGTATTTATTCATGTCTATGAAAAACGTTTTAGGTTGTGATAGGGTTAAATCAAGTTACTAATTGAGAGCTTTAAGGCTTCCTTACAAGGTTATATTAACGTTAAATTATAGTTGTGAAGGTTATATTTAGGTTCTGTGCAAATACTTCGAAAGGTTCTGGATTTGAGCTTCAGGTTTGGCTGTAGCTCTCCGAATGGTTCTGAAACGTGGGCCCTTTTTGCACACAGGAGGTTAATATAAGGTTAATTTAACGTTACTGAGCCTAGTAAGACTTACGAGAAAATTTCCATACAAAGGTTTTAGAACCTTTTCAAAACCTTTTTAAAACCCAAAATGTTACTTGGGAATGTAACTACTAGGTTGTTTGATTTCAAATGTGAACACTTTTTGTGATGCATAAGTAAACTATCTAAGCTTTAAGTGGTTAACCACCCTGTTTGTGTACACAAAATCAAACAAATATGTATCATAATTGTCTAATGCTGAGTTAGGTATGTGAATTGTGTGTGAAAAATATAGCATTTATAGTAATAATTTCCTTGTTTGACTTTCAATGCAAAAGTACTACATATCCTTGTAGCTGATTGATGTCTACAATAAAAACTTGATAACTTGTTCCAAGTATTATTGAGTTATTTTCCAAAAAATAATATAGCCATAATGGTGTGTTGAGAATTCTAGTTAATAAGGTATAAAACCCAGGTAATGTCTGTAGCCTTTTTTTCTGAATTGGGAATTGGTATGGAGTTTTAATTTCGTTATTGGTGCAGGCAACCAGTTGTATTTCAAAATTGTTATTTTAATAAATATTTTTTATTTACTTTCTGTTTGTTTTTTAATAAAAGAAGATGAGTCTAAACCTAATAGGCCTCTGCTCTGCTATGCAGAGGCATAAGAGAAAGGTTAAGAATATTACAAAAAAAAAACGTTTGATTTTGCTAAAATTTTGACACCTTTGAAAAGAAAAATCTGTCTTTTTTTAACATCCTTACGATTGTACAATAATGATAAAACAATTAATTTCTTTATACAATCTGAAAGGGCAGATATAGCAGTTTCTGTGTTTTAAAAATTTCTACTTTGGTATCAATATTTTAATTTTTCCAGCCTCCCAAATAGCTATACTTTGTATAAAAATGCTTGAGATATCCCTAGACACTTTTAGGTAGGTAGTACAAGGCTTCCTGATGTTAAAATAATTAAAACCATAAAATAACTATGAATATTTTAATTGTCCCACAGAGTACATTTTAAGGCCTGAGTTAGTAAAGAAAATGTTACAAGAGGAGTCATGAGATTGGAACATGTTAGGACTGCTGAGATTCCACTGCCACAAACTATCTTCATGACTCTGAATGCTGATACTTGTCCAATAGTTGTCTAACTCCCGCGAACAGGTATACTCTGATAGATTTCTACAAACATCAGATAGAACAGTTGGTGTAATTAGTCCTTTTACTAGAAGGACAGAAACCCTATTTGATTTCAAAGCACTTTCACTTTCCGGTTGGCTATATGTACTGATATAAGTCTCAACTGGCCTTGTATCCACCTCATGAGCTAACATCCCCACCCATTCAACCATTTCTTCAATATCTACATCTTTCAAAGCTGGGATTTCATTAATTGTGGGATTCATTTTAGTCACTTCTAGTTGACATAAAGAAACATCCACTTTTCTATCGTGGAAATACTTTGCAATTGAAGAAGGACAGATATCATCGTGATTTGGTTCCCATAAAAGGTAAAAATCAAAATGCTCTAGTTTATCTAAACTCCGCTTCAACTTATCAACAGTTTTTAACTTTTTCAGGTCTATTTTCACTTCATAGAAGCTGTGAGGATGTTTAATACCTTCTAATCCAAGAGTTTGGAAGACATATTCAATTACATGGAGTGTCAGTACTCCATCAGGAGTGATTGCTGCACAATTGTGTATAATACAACTTCTATCAGCTGATAAACCATACAGGTTACCTTTCTTTACAAAGTTTTCAATAAAATCAGGTTCTAAAAACTCTGTAAGGGGGAAATTGTTAATTCTATAGTAATCATTGTCTTCTAATATAGTTTCTTTCACCGAAGGTGGAGCCTGCACTTCATCAGGGCAAGTAATTACTACGCTCTTGTAGAAACAGTTCATTTTTAAAGATTTTATCACTGGGTCTAAAGTTTCGAAATCTTTAGAAGAAGAAATCACTTTGGGCGCCGGAAAGTTAACAACTTCTGGGCACAACATGCTGTATGTTAGGTATACAACAAAGTAAATTCACAATATTCTAATCTAATTTATTTTGAACTATTACAAAACATAACCTCAAATTGAAATCTTAAAGTTTTGACGTTTTATTTTTTTAATTTGTTATGTAGATATTTCCCTCTCGGCTTTGCGTCTCAATTATTCAGCCGGCCAATCTTTCTATGATTGTTCTATGACGTTTGGAAGAATAACAGAATCTATAGATTCATACAACTTTTGTGTTCTAGTACAACAGGTAATAAGCTTGTTTGAGTTACAGTGAGGTGTGGACTAATTAAATCATTGGTGCCAAATCCTAAATAGGTTTAACCAGGCTGAGGTTGGTGATTAAGTAAAATATTGTCATATTGTCATAATTTTACAAGAAATACATAAATAATTATGAACCTAAGTATAGGTATTTTCTCTCACATACAGATGAAAGATTGTCCTTCAATGGCACTGATGGTTCCTCGCCTTGTCGTGGCGTGGGGTCTTAGTTAGTAGTAGTAGTCAGGGGGTGGTAGGGACAACAGCCTGGAAGCTAAGAGAACTCAGGTAAGGCAGTGTGGTGGCCTTAGGGCGACAAGTGGGGTTGCGCTAATCTATTTAGGTAGTAGATAGGTTGGTAAAAGTATTGAAACCCAATAAAACAAAGGAAGACGAAACTTAATAACTTTAATTGAAAAAATAAGTACTACATAAGTAATTAGTCTTCATTCTTTTCCACTGCTGATCAAAGGCCTCCACCATTGCAATCAAAAATGTGTTAGCGATTGCAATCTTCAACTGGTTTTATACTAAGGGTAAGTTGCACCATGGTAGAAGTTAAAGTTAAAGTTTTTGTCAAATTTGACAATTTGACGTCATTTTTGGGCCTAACTTTAACTGAAATTTGGATGTTTGTTATTGTTAAAGTCAGATGGTGCAACCCAACCTTAAAGTACGAATCAATTTAACAATAACTTATTCTATGTCATAATCTTCTTGGTTTTCGCTTATCTGTGCTGTGGCATTGTGAGACAGGTCATTCCATTCCTTGAAGAGAGTGAACAGCCATTTGTTAGGCCGGCATGTACCACCTTAGGCCACATCATCACTTACGATCAGGTGAGATTGTGGTCAAATGCGCGCCTAATTGAGATATATAAAAAAAAAAAAGGTTAAGGTTGAGTGTAACTTAAGATCTCCAACCCCCTTTCGCATGCTAAGTCTACTGAAGGAACAGCTCCTCTGCAGGAACGGCCTTGTATAAGGCCTCGACATCCTCGACCACGGCCTCGACGATGGCGTGGACTATCGGTGAGGCGATCTCCTGCATCACCTCGCGCCAGTTGTTGTTCACGAAGTCGTGCACAGGCCCGGCTAGAACGTTAAAGGAGATGATAAATACACATACATAAACTACGGACTATAACTAAGTAGTCAGAGGCACATGCCGTCATGGTGAACGAAATTTTCAAAAGACCATCGATCGAATTCTTGAAGCCAACGTGGTAAGGTGCTGGGATCGCCGTTATCCTTGTTTTCTTAACCGGAAAATTAGCCGTAATTATACCAACAATAAACACAATGCCATTAAGGTCATGAGGATTTGTTAGAAGACATACCACATAACTCAAATGGTCATGGTGTTTTACAGTCGAATAAATTTTCTTTCTTTCTTTCTTCTTTCTTTCATGTTATAACGACCGTAGAAAATCCAAGCAAGTGGGGGGGAGTTCTATTAAGCGAACAATCGTGGCATCAAATAAAACGACTTTAGTAGTAACGACCGATTTGGTCTAATGGTTTAGAAGTGGGCTATTATACTAAAGGTAGCGTAGTAGTAGCGCGGTAGTAGCTATTGCTATTCCGGCGGACGCCAAAACTCCCTTCGCTCGTGTGAGTGAACTTTAAAATTCAATTTCTTTGCAACTGGTCTGGTGGTCGTTTGAAAAAAAAGGACTAAGACAAATAGCATTTTTAAATTATTTACATACAAAATGAGGGAAAATACTAATTCAAAGTAAAGCGTATTGATGATTGAGGTAAGCGTGGAATAATGTCCAGTGTCCAGTGATACGTGAAACACTAGCGATCGATCCCTTACCTAGAACTTTGTTTCCATTAAAGAGGTTTTCGAAGTGGAACTGCGTGCCAGTCTTGACCTGGTAGCTGTTCCGCCAGCCGGTGATGTGCCAGTGAGGCTTGCCATCTGCGCCCTGCACCGTCGTCAGGTCGTTGCTGGCTTTGATCTGGATGTCCTCTGAACAAACCATGAACATTTAGAAACAGTTAAATAGTAAGGTAGGTAGGTATCTACATCTACATCTATCTACTTCGCCATACTGCCAAACGACTTATGGTAGGAAAGAAAAATACCATTTTAAATCGCTTATTTATAGATGTAGTAATCTGTTTATTTAATTTATTGTATTTTGTACTAAATTAGTATCTAAATCAAACATTTTTTTAAAGGTTTATAGGACGCTAAAGGGCCTCTAGCAGTCGAATCCAAAGTTCCATACATGATACAGTCCCTATTCATTCAAACCCCTTGGGTACCTACCTTTGCCGCAGTTGTCGTGTTTGTTTGCAATATGACGGTATTTTTTTTCTTATTTACGAAATGCAGTACCTAGATAGGTAAGCCGGTAAATCAGTTCATAATGCAGAATAAATCGTATTTCTTATCTTCAGAATCATCATTAACTTGGCAATTCATTTTAAATATTGTCCATTGTCTCGTCTTATCACTTCCTTGATTCGCGATTTCATGCAGAGACTAGTTTCCTGCGACTTCAAACAACAAACTTTATGTCAACAGCCTTGATATAATAAATATCTCTCTGTGGTGGTGTCCTGTGTTGCAAGGGTGCCAATCATAAGTTGGAAGGTGCCATGGTCACGGAATAAATATCTAGATGGGGAACAAAGCGCATTGCGGAGGGGGAGGTTTGTGATAAACCGTGCTGTCAGATATTATCAAGCCGCTATAAAGCTTCCGACTAGGCTTAGTGATTGACACCTAGAGGGATCAACTGCTTAAGGTGTCATTATAACTAAGTTGGGTTGGTCACCCATCGGAACTATAACAGATTGGCATTCCTATAACAGTGAGTGATTAACAAACTGGGCCCCAAGTCTGCTAATTTAAAAACGCTTCAATTGAATCGTAATTGAGTCTCAATAGTCAAATTTGACATATTTTTCATAGATAATGTGTTAATTAATCGATTAAGACGATTACGATTCAATTGAAGCGCTCTAAAATTACCAGACTTGGGGCCCTGGTCACTAAAAAAATTTAGTACTCACGTATTTTGATGGTGTATTTTCCTTCTCCCTGTATAGGCAGGACCAAGAGCCGACCCCCAAGTTTGTAGTCGCCTTGCAACGTCACTGAGCACTTGATTATAACCACCTGCTTCCCTTTATTTACGTCGTGTCTGCAAAAAAAGGCAAATTAATAATACCTAATATTTCAATAAGTATTTATACCTACTAATTCACGGTTCTGTTCTTAGGTTCCGGCCTGTATTCTAGAACGACCCTCAAAGCTCGATTCAAATTCAAGCTAGGTGCCCAAAGATAGATGCAAGCCGTCATCATTATCATCATTAACTTGGGTAGGTATATCAGAAAAAAAATTTGGGTCCCTCCGCAACAATGTATAGATGGACATTTGCTTGGTTACTGGGCACTTAGGTACCTATACAGGGTGTTTCAAAAATACGCCTAAAGACTGAAATGGCATAGAAAATGAATTAATCTGAAATGGTGTTGTGAGTAGGTATTGTCCTTTTTTTATATCTTTAACGGTTTCGATAAAAACGTACTTCAAATGTTTAATTTGATTTCTCGATATTAAAATTAGGGGCGTGAACAAAGGAGGTGGCTACTGGTCACTCTCGCTCGATTAGGGTCAACTTGGTTTCGTGAACCCAAATTAGTGCTGGGTGTTTCTATGGTCGATGTTTTTATTTTACGTTAATTTACTCAAAATTCAAATTAATAGCTACGACTGTGAAAAATTAACAAGGGACTCCTTTCAGGAGTTTGTAGAACCCCCTTCAGTTATTAGGGGTATTTTTGTAACACCCTGTATAGAAAGATTGTAATGAGATCCTCGTGACACAATTCTATAGACCGTGGGTTGCTGCGGTAATTAGCGATTAGCTTGCTTATGTAACAATTTTGATTTAGTTCTCAATAAAGGAAGAGAGATTCTATTCTTGTTACTAATAAAAAGATAATTGCCTCCTGAATTGACAGTCAATCATAGTAATAACGAGTTGTAATCTAATGCATTGTAAACATGAATGGTTGCATGTCAGGCGTGTGACATTAGATAGGCTATTTAGTTGCTATTTCATTGTTTCACAACTTTACGATCAACAGATAAGGAAGCTCCGCTTAGTAAGGGCTAAATGGTGCTGGATACTTATTAAAGTAGTAACCTGCCTTGTCTTAATTTAGTCGTCGTTATAATTAATTATTGTAATAGGCTTACTTTGGCTCGGAACCCTATGGTCCCGAGACCAAATCTGGCCGGAACACACCTATTTTGAGTTCATAGTACAATTTGCGATCTATTCCTTTCTAATACCAAAAACTAATACCAATGGTATTTGTTTGCTATCGTAAATAATTTTCTGTTCCGAACGAATACCAAATTTTAAATATTTCAATGTAGTTTTGGTATTCGTCCGGAATAGAAGTTAATTACGATTACAAACAAATACCATTGGTATTACTTTTTGGTATTAGAAAGGAATAGATCCAATTTGCGGCTAACTCTTCGGTGA
This sequence comes from Udea ferrugalis, assembly GCA_950022985.1. Taxonomy (NCBI): domain Eukaryota; kingdom Metazoa; phylum Arthropoda; class Insecta; order Lepidoptera; family Crambidae; genus Udea; species Udea ferrugalis. The sequence goes on along the minus strand of OX465524.1, from coordinate 936,939 downwards.
TGGAAAACACCGATATAAAATCCAAAATCAAATTCCCTCGGCGAAAAGTGGGCTTCCGAATGTTCCGTTCACCATGACGGCAACAATCAGTCTGCTGGATATGGTCTTGAGGGTCATGATCATCATCTGCCTCTGCAAGTGCAAGTCCGTGCAAGTGGCCTCTGTGAGGCCACTTGCACGGATGTCATCCCTCACGATGTCAAACCAACACTTTTTGGGTCTATCCCGTTTGCGGGAGCCTTGGCGGAAGCGGCATGGCAAGACATTTGTTTCCAACGTAGTTATGTTATGTAATAGGCATGATCCTAAACTTAAGTTGATGATAAAGGACCCAAACATTTGACCAAGTCTTCCACGAAACACTTTGGTTTACGCTGGCCGACGGAAAATTACACAAGTACACACGTCAATTCTACACAAACAAACGATCTTCACCTGTTTAAAAGTGTGAAAATTGAACGATTACCTACATCTATGCTAATTTGCCAAGTGTTATGAAATTAATAGGGTTTTCTATTGAAAGAGGTCACCAGTTATTTATTTTAATCATGTGGTTTTTATGCAAATTGGTCCACCCACACTCATGTTTTTATTACGAGCATTATTCTACTATGATAAAGAATCACCATCAATTAGATATTGTAACGTCACTTCTACTATTATATCAAGGGTCAACAGTACTGAATGTGACGGCTATACTAAAGCTGCATAACTTTGAGCAGGTAATGTTCGTGAATTCGGAAGTTAGATAACATTATGTAACTAAAATTGTCTTCTTAAGCTTACAAAAGTTAAGTCAATGAAATTGATGTCGAGAGTGACATAAGTAAGGATTTATTTATTTGCATGAAATACATAATATATTGGAGCACAATACACAATAACCCCCGAGTTCTCAAACGTCACCAACGCTAAGCATGCTGTCCTGTAATCAATAGAATGGTAAGGGACAACTATACTTTTGAGAGATGCTCAAAGTCGATTTCATGAATTCGGGCGGAAGCCGGCTACGGCTTCCTAAACACATGGACAAAAAAGACGTCCGGGGGACCGCGCACAGGGCCTCGTGCTATACGGCGTATTCCCCCACTACGGACGATCAGAGGGAGTAGTAGGGGTTTTAGTCAGTAGGGCCCTGGTATACCACCTTTCCAGTGGAGAGTCCGACATAACCCGTCCGTCCCCCGGTGGACGGGTATGCGTAAGGCATTTCCCTACTTTAAAAAAAAAAAGGGACAAAAAAGACACTGGTGGTCCTAGTTTTTGGTCCAGCTGAATATTTATTGAGTCACCGTTTCTTGATACCCTCTAGTTTCAGAAGACGATATAATGATGATGGCTTTGAAGCGAATTTCACATTACGTTCCCCAGATTTTCAAACTTGGGCCACTAGGGACGCGTAACATCGATTGCAATGTGTCAACTGTTGCATGAGCTTAAGGCAAAGGCATTTTAATAAGTTCGAATTAAAATGTTGAGGAACATAAATATAAATAACTAATAGCGGCCACCCGCGACTTCGTCCGCGTGGCCTTAAGTTGAAAAACAGAAAGTTATCTTTTTTTATAAATTGTAGCCTATAGTGGAATCGCACAATAGGCAACAGTTTATAAAAAAAGAGAAGCTAGGTGTATAAGCTACATTATTGCAAAGTTTCATTAAAATCCAATCAGCAGTTATGAGGTAGGTACGTGAAAGAGCAACACGGCACATCCACACATACAAACTTTCGCATTTGTAATATTAGTAGGATACCGTTTCACTGTGAAAATACCCCACCGAGCTAACTTGCAAAAGTAGCCAAACACACGGACACCTTTGTAATTGTAACTTCAATATTGAATCACCTATTCATTTCCAACTGTGTGTGAAAATTGCCTTTGCTACAGCCAAACCACAGTACACAGAGAACAGTAAAATATCTACACATACAAACGTGCCGCTCTTGGTTTGAATGTGTGCGTGCGCGTCGCACGCCGTGTCGGCACTCGATTTCACGCACACGCTAGCATAAAATACGGGGGATAAAGTGGCGGCAGTACGAACGGGCTGTGCCGCATGTCTGTTTGCACGCTAGGCTATACTTCGCACGCCGAATGATGATCCCTATGACAGTTCGTTGGCGCTTAACATTGTACTGACGTCCTGTCACAACAAATCCTTTAGAGGTCCATTAAAAAATAGGAAAAATCATAATTGTGTCCATTTGTAAATAAGAAAAATGAATATTAAGAAATTATTACGTAATGTTCGTAAATAATGGAAAAAAACTCAATGCAAATGTACATGGTACGTGCTGCAAAAGTTACGTCGTCAAGCTGTTATCGACTAAGAAGGGACACATCGATAAACAAAATGTCGATAATTGAGTTGTATTGAGTTTGTATTTTATTTATATCAATCTGAATCTGATACAGGGTCAAGTGGAACTACAAAATCTGAGTCTGAACTGCAACTATCCGTGACGTTTATTATTAACGGTTGGTCAATGGTATTGTCGTATTGTACATCTCGATCCCAGTCTTGTCGTATGACGATGTGATGCGGTGTGATAAGAAGACAAAACAGACTGATAAGACAATCATGACATGATTGTATTAAAAACATACGGTCTTAGGTCTGTGGCCACCTTTTGAATATTTTTCCATGAAGCTGGCAATTATGAATTCTTTAAAATTCAATTCAAAAAAGAATTCTTAACTCTTTAAATTGTGCAATTTGAATAAAAAATCAATTATACTTAGTAAAATAAAATATGAGTACTGAGGCTGTTACTGTTTTATCTAGTGTTTTATGTCCATGAATTCGCGTAACCTTTTTTTCCAAATAAATATTGCTTATTATGTTGAATGATCTGGCTGATTGACATGACATTTGCCTAAGAATAGTATTTTATCGAAATTGTTTGAAGTGATTTTCCATCACTAATACCACTGTCAGTTGAAACGTCATAGGGATCATCATTCGGCGTGCGAACTATAATAACTCGGCGGACGGCCATAGATAACCTACTGTTTATACTGTGGCCAAACATTTCTTGACTTCAACATTTTCCTTATACATCCGCAATAAACTCAGTTAAACAGAAATGTACACAATGCTGACAATTAGTTTAGTGGTCATAAGCACTTGGATCTCATAAATCGTTGACCCTTAACCCTATCTGAATGACCATGAATATATTTATAAAACAGGCCAAGTGTAAATGTAGTTGTCACAATTTGATACTCAGTACCTTTTTATTAGGTACTGAATAATACGACGTTTTTTTTCTGTTTAACAAGAGCTGTTTGTAAGTTATTCGTAAATGGGGCATTTAACAAATAGCGGCATCACGAGTGGGCCAAGTATGAGCAACATCCCCTTAAAATAAAGAGCACTGAAAACACACAGACAACACACGGAACACAGACATAGGCCTGAACCTAGGTTCAACAGCAGACGTCGGTGCTCACTAAGACAGCGAATTTGCTTGCATACTCAAGGAGCTTTCGCGGCCAGCCCTTTGTTGGATGTTAAGTTGGAGGGACGCTCCCCCTCAGGGGCAAGCACGGCGGAGAGTTGTTGTGAAACCACCTTGGCCTACGAAGTACCGGGGTCGAGTATCACCACGAATATGAAATCAAGGGATGTGACTGATGAAGCTACGAGTACAACGTAGTGTGTCTTAGTTTGCAGGACAAGATGAAAGAAATAAATTATGTCTGTTAGGTACTCGTAGATGGAAAAAATACTCACTTGATGCCCTCAATAGTGCAGCCCTTCATGCCAGTAATGACTGTATCCCTGAAGGTCAGCTGCAGCCCCCCCTGGTCTCCCTTGATGAGCGCCAGCCGCAGGGGGTCCAGTGGCTTGATGCCGAGCTCAGGGATCCCAGGGGCGATGACTGGCACTGCAGCCTGAGCTGAGGCCTTGATGCAGGCCGAGTCACCTTGCTTGCATGGTGTGATGAACGGCGCTGAAGGACAGTTGAAAATATACTTAAATTCAAAGGAAAAATCGACATCAGGGAAGGTCATTCAACACTTTTAATTTCCAGTTGACCAAAGACCTTTTTTCAGTTTATTTCTTCACGGGCGTGCATTTTGCATAAAAATCAAATCAGGCAAGGCTGAGTGATAAAGAGTATCATAAGTACCCATATTTTGTGTGGCTACTCTCACTAGTTGTACCAAAGGTTGTACTCTCGAAGTAGCGTATTAGTGAATTTGAGAAAAACATTCAATATACAGTTTGAAAATTATCCCATTAAGTTTACCTTTGAACAAACATTGTATTGTATTTTGAAAAACGGCTTTGAACATTACGTATTTTTATCATAAGTTTATTTATTAGATAACTAGCTTCCGCCCGCGACTTCGTCCGCGTGTACTTAAGTTGAAAAACAAAAAGTAATATTCTATAATATATAAAAGAAAGTCGTGTTAGTTACTCCACTTATAACTCAAGAACGGCTGAGCCGATTTAGCTGAAAATTAGCATGGAGGTAGTTTAGAGCCAGGAGAAGGACATAGGATACTTTTATTTATTTTTTATTTTTTTTAATTTTTTTACTTTTTTTATTTATTGCCCTTAAGGCGGAACAAAGTTCGACGGGAGAGCTAGTTCTTTATAAATTGTAGCCTATGTGCGATTCAGATGTATAAGCTACATTATTTTAAATTTGATTAAAATCGGGAAAGAGCAACACAGCACATCCAGACATACAAACTTTCGCCTTTATAATATTAGCAGGATATGCTTTATTCCTAAATATACGGTGTCGGGGGGTTGTTTATGTTCTAAGAAAAACCGGCAAAGAATCCATCTGTTATCTTTTCAGAAATATATAACTTTATAGTTGAATTGAGTTGAATAATTAGGTGTTTTCAAATTAGATACCTACCCAAATGCAGAACCTACATAAATATTGTAATAAGATTGTCCTTGGTGGGAGTCGAACCTATATCTATCGGCGTTATACGACCGTGCAACCGAGCTATTTGGTGTAATGGTTAAGAAGTTGGTCATGAATACTAGAGGTCGCAGGTTCGATCTCGATTTCATAAAAAAATAAAAGTTGACAGGAAATAAATGCGTTTGAGTTAAGTTAGTAAATAAAATGTTTTTTTTAACTTACCGACAGCCGACCGTACACTCAACACTGCAGCCAAAAAGCACAGATAGCTGAACATTTTGCTACTAATCTAGTATTGTAAACTATTATTAGGGCACTAGAGTAGGTGAGAAGGATATTTTCAGCGCAGTGACCGGAGGCTGCGCAGGCGGGTTGTTTTTATGCGCGTGCTACGGTCCTGACTAGAGTTGCGGAGAGGCGAGTATCGATAATCTATCGATATTACAGAACTGGCCCTTTAGCACAATGCATGGTAAAGTTCCCACCCCGTTCGATTTTCGCACAGAATAAAAAATTAGGTCTTAAGGTGCTTATACATATATGTCCTGTCCTGTTGATGTTTTATTGTACAAAAAAATTCGAAAATATGTTTTTGGTTTATAAGTTTCAGCCTCATTTCCTCCTTACTATACTGGAGCTGGATGCGAGCAGCCGAAGATCGAGTACAGTGGCGTGCAAAAGGAGAGGCCTATGTTCAGCAGTGGACTACAACAGGCTGATGATGATGATGATGATGATACTAGAAAGTACCTATCACAGCCCAAACTTCCTTAAATTTCTATTAAGTCTTCCAGTTGACTGGCAGAGATCGCCTCTAGGCGCTAAGTTCGCCAAAGATTAAGTTAATAACCAAACAATACTATCAATGGTCGATTGATAGCATGATACAGAAATTGTGGTGAATTTGCTATACCGTGCACACATAATTTTCAGCGAGCACGTCGTGCACGCATCACATCATCATCTCGATCGTATGATACCAACTTGTTTTTTATGGTTGACTATTGGTGGCAAAAATATTCAAAATATCGATGATAAAAACTGCACGGCACTAGTACTAAGGCTACGTCACCATGATGAGCGCAACGCAAGCGCACGTCCAACAACCTTTAAGGGCATACTTTTTTGTTATGACGTCAAAAGGACTCTTCTTTGTGCCTTAAAGGTCGGGGATTCCCTAATTGGCTTGCCTTTTCACATTTAAACAAAATAATAGCAGTCTGCGATTCAAGCAATAAATTAGTAATTTAACTTTTACCTCTATCTATCTATCTATGAAAAATGGATTGCTGTTCGTTAGTCTCGCTGAAACTCAGGAACGGCTTGGCCCATTTAGGCCATATATATTGGTTTTGAAATATTTGTGAGAGCAGTTCAGCAGCATGAACAGAATGACATCTGTCATATAGTGATGAGTTAAAAAAAATGACAAACTTACATAGAACGTTCAATCAGCACAATATTTCACGGCAGATTAATGATAAGATAAGATAAGAAACACTTTATTGCACACAAACACAACAGAGAAATTAACAAAGAAGAAAACATTCAAGAGCCAATGTACAATTTAGGCGGCCTTATTGCTAAAAGCAATCTCTTCCAGACAACCCACAGGTAAAGGAAAGAACACAGAAAGGGTAAGCAAGTGCACAAATATGACAGGATTGGAATGTGTTTTACTAAATAAATTACACAAATACATAATATGAACTTAATGATATAAAATATCTTTAAATCTACTACTTGGAGCTGTAGACTTTACATAAATACATTATACATTTAGCCAGTTGTTAGGTAGGATAAATGTACGATGTACAATATCCCTAAGCTGTTCCTAATCGGTATTTTAATTTTATGGATCATCATCAGTGGCCCTCTCATAGTTAAGAAAAAAGTTGAGTAAGTAAGATAACATAGACAAAGGAAGTCTTCATTCTATGGAAATGGTGTGGATTGAGGAGTTCCAGGTGTCATCTCCGCTACAGCTCAGGTAATATCTTAACTTATTACTTGTTATTTTTTCTTAAAGTTCAATGGCTTACAAAGTGAAAGAGAAAACAATGATCTTGGTTTCGTACTGCGACTTCGAAAAGGCCACAGGTCGTGTTTACAATTGGTCGGTTAGTACTTTCTTCTACCCATGCAATAAAGGTGATTTTCCAACTGTTTTATTGATGCTTGACGTGTCGCTCACTGTACGAACAGACACGCATGTATAATGTTTACGTGTCTGCGCCTGGGCCGCTAACAGGCACAAAGTTCAGTATTGTGTTAACTTCTAAGTCACACTTTTGTAACTGTACGATTCCGCTGAATGAGAAATCATATTTTAATTATTGTTTCTACGTTGAAGGTATAATTGTTTGGACATACTTATTAAACCTTTGTGTGGTGGTGCCTTTTTAACTTTGTCATATTCTCCGAAAGTTCGTGAATGTTACTGCGTTAGGTGCGTACCTACTGTATTTTGAAATATATTCATGTAGGTACTTATATGTCATTAGTTTACTAACTCAGATCTGCGCTCTAAACCTAAGTTAAGATATTTCAATCTAATGCTGACCGCGCCTCCAATGTATTCATATGAAGTGGTATCCCTCAGACACTCACTCATAATACCAGTATTGGTTTCAGCCCCAAAAATCTTATTGATTTATTTAAACTTTATTGCACAAGCAGAGTATATGGCATACTCTACCAGCTAACTTTTGGGTCTAGTAGAGATTGATCAGTTCGGGTGCGGTGAAACATATTAAAAAACTGGAGACTTAAAAACAACCCTTGCATGGCATCATGATAGTTTGGACCTACTAACCATCTTACTTAATTAATATGTAATGTGAAATTTAATAAACGGTTTGATTTTGTAGCGTTTCTTAGATTGTAAGGTAGACGGCACATCATCCTACCCATTTCCGGTCAGTCCTCTTTGCTCTATTGCAAAGAAATGAAATTTGGCAAGAGCGAGAGAAAAAACGGAGATGGGGTAACCTGATGTGCTGTGTGTACTGTACTCGTATGTAGGTGTTCATCTTGTTGCTCTCGCGCATGTTTGCGGTTACAATTTCGTCGCGAATCAACACTTAGCGTTTCCTGGAATACAGAGTAAACATTTACTGACAGAGTTTGCACACAAAATATAGTCATCAAGCAAGTCCGATAGATATGAGACGCAATCCGTCTCGGTCACAATAAGCACATAACCGAATGTAATACAGGGTGGCCGTGGAGATGACGTCCAAAGCTAAAATGTACGTTCCTTATATCAAGGGGTGTCCAAATCACCACCATGTTCTACGATTTTGCTTAGTTTAGGAGCTAGAATTGTTTTTATGATTTTTACCTAATTTTAATCTATCATCGGTTTTTTTTCCTTAATATGGCGAGTACTTGGTGGTCGCATTATAGGTGATAATTAACAACAATACTAACAAGTAGCACCCTAAAAATTTCGATCTGTCTAGGTATTGCGTAACTTTCCCAAAATTTAGTCACAAGTTCAAAATTACAGGACAAAATTACAACGTTGCAGGACAAGATCTATTCTTATTATTAAACACCCGTGTATGGACCCTTAAAGTGTGCATAGACTAGATCATTTACTCGTATCAGAACATTGCAATTTACTCGAACGGCTCTTCAAATACGACCCTAGATGTTTTGTTAAAGCCTTTTGTTGATGATTTTATTTGGAAATGCTAACTGAAGCATTTGCCTGTATTGTACCATTGTAGGTACGAGTATACAGCCGCAGCTTGAGTTTAGCTTATGCATGATCTACTTCCATGAGTCATTGTTATTATGGACTGAGCATTTGTCAACACCGGCCTTTACGACTTTACAAAGTACCTATTTACTCGTCAAATGCTCTAATAGTGAAGTGTCTAAGGTCCTGCTCTTGAACCTCATGATCCGGGTAATTTCCTGGCACTTGACTACGTGGACAATTATACTGATAAATGATTAAAGATAGTCGACAAGTAAAAGTGAATTATTTATAGTAACCGTGGCACTTATTTTCACAAGGTACATAATAATTCATAACTTCAGGTTGGTCTTCGAAGTTGTTTCTTATAAATAAGGATGAGGCACCTACCTATGTAGATACCCACTAACAATAGTACGACTTGAATTAAATTGAATTTTAATTTTAGCGAATTCAGATGTTGAGTCAGAAGATGATATTACGCGTTTGTAAAAGACCTACCTACTGGTTTGATAAGTGTACTCGAGTTCGAAATGAAATAAAAGATCTTCTATGTTTATTGACTTACAATAACCAACTGTGGAGATACCTATAACGCCCGTTGATCCGCATGCAGCAATGTTTCGGCGAAGGCAAAATGTCTCACACATTCGATTTTGTCTATAGTACTCTTTAATTTCACCTCACTCTATACAATAACCTTTATGTATTTATACTTGTACCTGATATACTTTTATGACTTATATAATAAAAGGTAAATTAATTCAAAGCAGCTCTATGGCCCCTTTTTTATAGTAGGGGAAATGCCTTACGTCCACCGGGGGACGGACGGGTTATGTCGGACTCTCCACTGGAAATGTGGTATCCCAGTGGCCTTACCGACTAAAACCCCTACTACTCCCTCTCATCGTCCATAGTGGGGGAACGAACACGGTAAGTGGCAAAAGCCTTCTACGCGTTCCCCCGGACGGCAAGGTATGCCGTTTTTAAGTGTCCTACCCTTATTCAATAAAAATGCTTTGCCAATGTTTAAATTATTTATTTATAACAAATCTTCAAATTTTAATAATTATTCTTATTAAACAAAAACTCCGTCACTTGTATAATCACTCATTTATTATGCAAGCCTTTTAGCCGGGCTATTTCTCCTTGCATGAGTACTTGGTGGAGAAATTAATAATACCTAAGACATAAACCTATACTTTATATAATACTGTTAACTGAAAAATGTACAGTCAACAGCATTTCCGTTTTTTCTCTCGCTCTTGCCAAATGTCATTCCTTTGCAATAGAGCAAGGAGGACTGACCGGAAATAGGTAGCGTGATGTGCCAGTCACCGTACAGTCGGCATCAAAATGACGTTTGCTAACAGAGTGGTCAAAAAGGTATTGACGGTTTTTTATAAGCAACCGTTACGTCGTCAGTAGGCTTGCTCTTTCCCACTTTGGGTTCAAATTCTTTCAGCGAAATGTGGGCTTCCGACTGCACCGTTCACCATGACGGCAACAATCAGTGTGCGTCTGACTACCCCATTAGGGATATGGTCGTATGTATGTTTTTTACTAATAAGCAAATTGTAATAGAACAATGGCAGAATCGTATGTAGTTTGAAGCATCACTAATATTTAAAACAAAAATTCAGTATGATACGAGTATCTGACCTCTTTGTACGCACACCTAGTTTTGGTGACTGTACCAAATAAATAAACGTAATTTATTAGGGTTCCGTACCTCAAAAGGAAAAAACGGAACCCTTATAGGATCACTTTGTTGTCCGTCTGTCCGTCCGTCCGTCCGTCTGTCAAGACCCTTTTTCTCAGGAACGCGTGGAGGTATGAAGCTGAAATTTATATCAATTACTCAGGTCTACTGTCCCTTGAAGCTGTGAAAAAATCAAACTTCTAAGCCAACGCAATCAAAAGATACAGCCGTTTATGCCGCAAATTTTCGACACTTGCAAGGGAATCAAAACCTACAGGGTGCTTCCCGTGAACTCAGAATCTTGAAATTTGGTACGAAGCAACGTCTTATAGCATAGATAAAGGAAAAATTACGAAAACCATAAATTTTTAGTTACATTACATAATATATTTTTTTTAAATAATTTTAAACTTACTACTCATTTCCTCATAAACGCGTAGAGGTATTAAATTGAAATTCATACCAAATACTCAGGTCTATAATACCTTTAAGCTGTAACAAAATCAAACTTCTATATCAACGCAATCAAAAGAAACAGCAATTTAAGCTGCATATTTTGAAACTCGCAAGTACTCGCAAGGGAATCAAAACCTAAAGGGTACTTCCAGTCGACCTAGAATCTTGAAATTTGGCATGAAGCAACGTTTTATACGCACACATAAAGGAAAAATTCCGAATACCTTAAATTTTTAGTTACTTACATTACAAAATATAAATATTTATTTTTTAATAAATACACACATCAAAAGTGTCTAGGGATCAAGCATTTTCATGCGGATTTCTTGAGATTGAGATGTGGCTTTGTAATAAATTTATGATTTTATAAATTTATATGGATCCTTTTTGGTGTATTTCATAATTTGAAACAGGAACTGTCGATCAAATTCGAGTAAAAGATGAAAATCAGCTGTTAATATTTTCCCTATAAAAACATACAACGCATTGAAGACATTATTAGTGCTACCTACTGTTTCCCTACTACTGATTAAAACGTTATTATGGAGCGGCGACGTCATTTAAGCAGGGAAGAAATGCTCAGAGCCGTGGGAATGATAGAAGCTGGTTCCCGGCAACGTACTGTGGCTTTAGCTCTGAATACAAGTCAGAGTGTTATAAGTCGACTTTGGACACGTTACCGAAGCACTGGTACCGTGGCTGAGCGCCATGGAGGACGGTATCGCTGCACTACACGGAGACAAGACCGATACATTCAAATCACAGCTCGAAGAGCTCCAACAATAACCGCCATGATGTTAGCCGTGAGGCTTCATCACTCTTCAGGGAACTTAATTAGCGACCAAACAGTGAGAAACCGCTTGCATGAAGTGAACCTTCATTCGCGAAGACCGCTAAGGGTAACACCTATAGCAATGCACAATCGTAGGATTCGATATCAATGGGCTCTTGAACACAGAAATTGGGCAGAAGAACAATGGCGTTTCGTGTGCTTTTCTGATGAGTCTCGTTTTGGTATGAGACCGGATACAAGACGTATACGACACTGGAGAACCCTTCGACGCCAACAGCGATTAAGATTCTGCCAGGAAGTCCATCCTTATAGTGCTGGAACCATCATGGAATGGGCGGGTATTTGGATCGGCGGAAGAACTGAGTTGATTTGGATCAGAGGCAACCTCAACGCTCAAATTTATGCTGCGACGATTGTATCAGACGTCATCGTTCCTCTACAAGTGCAAATCGGTCTCTTATTTCAGTTATTGCATGATAATGCACGACCGCACACCGCAAGAGTTGTAAGACAGACTCTCGCCGCAGCTAACATCGGTGTCCTGCCCTGGCCTGCTCAGTCGCCAGACTTGAACCCGATTGAGCATGCATGGGATATGCTACAGAGAAGAGCTCTGCCGAATATGGAGGGTATCCAGTCGCAAGAAGACCTTCTTTTGTTGTTGCAACGAACATGGGCGGCCATTCCACAGCGTGATTTGGATGAACTCATTTTGAGCATGCCGAACCGATGTTCTTGGGTTGTCAGTGTTCGCGGTAGAAACACGGATTATTAATTGTTTAAGTTACCCAATAAAATTTTGAAGAAAGCTGTTTTTTCAGTCTTTTTTTCGAACTTTGATGTCAGTGGTTCAAATGTCAAAAATCCCTTTATTAGGAAAATGGCAAATTTCTTTATTGATGCAAAGGTGACTTGGTTTATCTTTACTGTAGACAAACGAAAACACTTTATTTGATGAATCCTTAAAGAAAATTTTAATTAATATTAATCAGGAGAAAAGTTTTTGCAAAAATATATGTTGATCCCTAGACACTTTTGATGTGCGTATAAACTTATTACTTTTATGAATTACATTTTGCAACAAAAATACCATAGTTATGACTCGATTGTCGTAATGAACGAACTTTGTAAACCTTGCAGGTTTGTACGGAACCCTCGGTGCGCGAGTCCGACTCGCACTTGGCCGGTTTTTTTTTTCTTTCTTTTGATAAGGAAATAATTCAATTCTATGAACGGCGATTCGTAACTTTTCTTGATGGTATTTTCCGTCCTGAAGTCGATAGCAATGGAGATCATAGCTCAGTTCCTGGTGAGCTCCCGAATCGGCACGTTGCTGAAGAGTTTCCCGACTTCCACGACGATCTGGCCTACGGTCTTCTCGATCATCGGCGGGGCTACCTCTTGGAATATCTCCTGCCAGTATGTGTTGGCGAACTGGTGAATCCCGTCCGCTGAAACCACGAGAAAAATAGTGATAAAGATTGATTAAGAACAATGTTAATATGTTTTTAATTACCGTTAAATATCTTTCAATTTCACCACTAATTAGATAGAGATCCTACAGGGTGACTTTGCAACTGCTGAGTTTGGGGCACAGAATTCATTGCCTATGCCTAAACCAAGTTTGACCCAGATGATACTAGTACCAATATTCAGTTAATTAAATATTAATAGGTGGTCGCCGTAGCCAAAATCCTTTAGGAGGATTTTTATTCTTAGCCCGTTTAATCCCACAGCTGAGCAAAAGCCTCCCATATATCATTCTGGCGATCTCTAATTGATTATACATTTTGATGCTCTTCCCTTCTAAATTATGTTGGCCTGTATAACAGGTTTTCTACCTAGCACCGGCACCAGAGATCGGCAACCAAAAATTGGCACTGAAATAACTTTAAGCATGTTTTTCTATTATTATTTTGTTGGCTTGTAGAAATAAACGATTTGATTATTATTCTTTAAATATTATATCAACATCTTATGTAATTGTTTCTGGTGAAAAGCATAAAGCCTATAAACAGGATAACATACATAACTTCTTGTTTCCGTTGAAGAGGCCTTCGAAGTGGAACCGGGCGCCAGTCTCAACCTTTGAGGACTGCTTCCAGTGGTCTATGGTCCAGAAAGTGTCGCCCCCTTGGTGCCGTTCACCGAAATCGATCAGGACTTGTACTACCATGTCACCTGGAAAGACGTAGTTTATTTATTTATTTATTTAGTTAACTTATTACATCTGGGGAGGTCTACTTCCATATATTTTATAGAGTTCCCAAAAGTTGCCAAAGGCCAAAACGTGCGAGAGCTCGTTAGCCAAGATGATTTGAGTTTAACCTATTATTATTTTTGACCTATGAAATTAGAATGATACGCTGAATCGATTTTAATTCAATTTCCTCTTTTTCGGGTGACTAAATCGAGAGTTATGTCAACTATTTGGAGATCTTCAGCTTTTTTCTAGGTAATCAAGGCTAAAAATATGTTTTTTACGGATATTCGCAGAAATCAAGCGTCTCTTAGTTAGGAAGGAAGCAATGTTCAGAAAACCTAGGGACCAACCAGGTAGATAGGTAGAGGAAATTCACTAAATCAATGAATTGAAATAGGTTGAAATTGAAACTACATTACAACACTCCCACACATTGCAGTGGTGCCATGTGTCCAATGTCCTGCCTTATTATTTTAAAACTTCAAATACTTACCATCTGGCATGCAATAAATAAATAAACTCACGTATCGCGATGTGGTATCTGCCGTCTCCATCGATGGGCATGATGAGCAGCTTCCCGGCGAGGGTGTAGTCGCCCCTCATGTCCAGGGAGCACTTCAGCACCAGCTCCAGGTGCTGGCCGTGGCGGCTGAGGAACAAGCCTCATGATTAGTTATACAAACATACATACGTCCTTTCCTGAACTGATAGACGTTTGCATTCTTCCAACGTTAACTTGTCGTGCTCAAACTTGGTCCTTACCCAAATATCAAAAGTGACCTTTTTCTCGAGGAGGAGCTCGAGGTTTGCCAGAGGGCTATGGAGCAGAGTATTCGGAACTCTACGCCGCCACCAGAACAGGAATTACCGACGTCGGTCTAACCACAGCGAAGCTGACATAGGATTGGGCTGGTCACGTCTGCCGCATGCCGAATGACCGGTGGGCTAAGATCGTGACAGATATATTGTTGTATTCTTTGAGAAAACAAACATCTTTAAACCTACAGATTGGAGCCCGCCAAAACAAACCAGGCGACATAGCCGACCGAGACGCAGATGGCGAGACGAGCTCGATTCTTTCTCAAATAATTGGCCGGATGTCACAAGCAATAGAGAGGCATGGAGGAGTGAAATTCTGCAGCCAGTCAACTGCCGCTTCACCTTGCCAATTTCGTGCTTTACGAAAACGGCCTTGATTTTCCGTCTGGTATCCTTGTCATAGATTTTGTCCTCTAGAAAAACCGACAAGTTCATCAGAAGTATTAATCAATAATCATCAGGATACGGATTCGTTTAATGACTTATTAATTGGTGGTAATTGTCGTGAGGTCCGTTGTTATCTCTCAGTCTCGTTCGGACAGAACGAGGAAAAGCGTAGAGACCTGACATTGTTATATACCTAATTAGAAGATCAATAATTGTTGTCTTTCTAAGACAAAGTACGTTGTGAGAACTAGTTCTCATTACTTTTCAAAAGGATATGCAGTCGGCATCCGGAGCATGTAACCCTTTAGAGTTACCAAAATTATCCATACTGAATGCGAAAAGTAATTAATTATAAACTGTATTGATAGAGTCGTATATGTTGCTTGCAGGGTTTCTCGAAAATAAAAGAGTAAGTAGGGATATTCACATTATACAGACAGATATTTTTGACTTAACTTCAAAAGATGAAATGGTTCTTATACTCGTCCGGGCCTCATTTAAAATAGTACATTGTTATCCTAGGGGTGAAAGTAACTTATTTAGTCCCGAGACGGGGTTTGGCGCCCGGAACGAAGTGAGGGCGCCAATAGTTCGAGGGACTAAATAAGTCTTTCACCCGAGGTAAACACTGTGCTTTTTATTACGAATACAAGTAAAGTAAAAATAAAACATGAATTAGCCAAAGAAAAAGATAGAAAAATAAATGAAGATCGAATTGGCGCTTTCCCGCCTATTTTGTTTGTTTTTTTTTCTGTGGCGGGCCCACTATTCAGCCATTATTTTTTATTTTTTTCATTGGAAAAATGGTAAATATTTTGCTCTAAGCTAAGTTATTTTGAAGAAATTGTTGAAACTGAATTATAATAAAGTTATTTAAAAAAAATACATTCTCTAATCAATACTTAACTTTAAGGTATTTCAATTTTACATCGTGGCTGTATAGAAAGTTGGAACATGGTTCAATAGATATGTGAAAAATAACTAAGTTTTTTTTTAATAATTTGATAGCTGTCAGTTGAAAGTGATTCTCCCTAGGGATGAAAGGTATTACTTTCAGCCCGCTTCTCAGGTCAGTAATGACCTACTTTCAGAGTATGAGTAATGAAAAATCCTTTTGTTACACCAAGATAAAAAACGTAAATTGTTATCCTAAACCATCTATGTGCTTACACTTACACCAGTTTCATAATCTTGCTGTCTTTCAATCCCGTAATCTTAGTATTCCAAAAGTCCATCTTCAGGCCGGCGTTGTCCGTCTTGACTCGGCCCAGCTGCATAGGATCCAAGGGTTTGATGCCCAGGTTGGGTATACCTGCAGCCAGTATCGGTACTGTTTTGGTTGCCGACCGAACCATGCATTGCTTGTCTCCTTCGACGCATGGCTCAATAAATGGCACTGAAAAAAAAAAACAGTATTGTTACTGTACGGTGTACGGTACAGTCGGTGCCCTATGAAAAGTATCCAAGCACATTTGCTAATTTAAAATCACATTTCATAGCGTTTTCACTGCTAGCACACGCTCATAACTACGTTACACATAGATGACACCACTAGCCCACAAACCAGACGCAAACGCATTTCATTTGATGGTGTTCTCACTGCTAGCACGCCAATGGTAAAACGACGCTGGACGACCGATTTGGTGTAATAGTCAAGAACTTGGGTATTACACCTTAGGTCGCGGGTCGATTCTAGAGAAATAGGTTTATTTGTAAAACACCCAATAATATTTTAAAGAAAAAAAATTTTGTACAGTTATCTAGTATCCGATCGTAGTACAAGTTTTGCTTATTCGTTTTAGGCTAGGTGGCGCTGTGTGGAAAAATGTCCTATGATATAAATATAAATGAAAACTTGAATAAAGAGTAGGTTAAAGCTGAATAGTCTTTGATAGGGAAAATCCTGCACTTTCGGGGAAACTGCACATGCCGTAATATTTTACATCCTGCACGTGTAAAGTAATAATACTTTGGTCATAGTAATTATATGATCATCTAACATAAAAAGGTACTAAACCTATTTCAATTGAAGTACTTTAATATAATTAATTCATGCGTCTATACGATATCTGCAGAGGATAGTATCCATTAAAATTATTTAATCGGTCATAAAGTTATTGTTAGGGATTACATATAAATCGCATCGGAGAGCGTCGTGGCTCAGTAGTTTAACACTCTGGCTTGGAACCCGATGGTCCCGAGATCAAATCTGGCCGGAATACTACTACTTTGTGTTCATTGTACAATATGCGGCTAACTCTCCCGTGATGGAAAACACTCAGCAACCCGCATAACGGCGGTAGGCTCGTACCTTACTACGTTGGGTTCAAATTCCCTCGGCGAAATGTGGGCTTCTGAATGCGTTCACCATGACGGCAACAATCAGTGTGCCTCTGACTAACCTATTAGGGATAGGGGTATGTTATGTTACATATAAATTGTAAATTGTGTGACTGGTCAATGCTCAATATTATTTTAAGTGCTATGCGGTTATAGTTATTTAAATGAAGATAATTCATTTGATGAAAGCAAGATTATCAATTAAAGAAATTGAATTAAAAAGTAAACGTGATAATTGATTGTCCATTTATTTTAAAACGTTTTCATAAGTCTTGTTAACAGTGTCTACTGTTTATTGTTTAAAAAAGGTAAATAACACAGAAATTAAAAACGTTACATTTAGCATACGGCCCGCTTTTATGTTCTGTAGATAGAAATAAAAAAATATTAGTAATTTCTTTACAATTACCCATCAAGAGATGAAAATATTTCAAAATTTTAGGTATTTCGCACTGCACAGTTATCATAACTGTGCAGTGCGAAATACCTATTTCGCGGAACTATTTTCATGTGTTTTTATATCAATATACTAGAGGCCAAAGCCAGAAACGTAGCTTTGGACCGCAAGAAGTGGAAAGTAGGAAGTCTCAAAGGCTCAAAACAAATCGGTATCTTTTGAAAGTAAGTATGCAAAGTGTTTTTGTTTCAAACCTAAATCAAAAAATGTTAGAAATGTATTAATATTTATTAGAGTGGAATTTGTGCAATTTTTAAATAATTGTGTCCACCCAATTTTGCGAAGTTAGCCACTTATAAAAAAAAGTCTTAAATGACTTACCCAAATTAGCGAATGCACTAGCCACTCCCACGCACATCACCACAAACACCTTATCCACTCCCATTTCAAGATTGATTTATTATTTATTTATTTTTCTTTATTGGGGAAACAAACAGCCCCTACAAGATGCACCAGCTACGTGCAATGATGCTGTCTGTACCGACAGACGCATTTATACCACAAGCATAGGCCTAACAATAACTGCTGACTTTCCATTTTCAACTCTAACGCTTTGTAATTAAAATGCTAACGGTAGCAGTTTAGTTCTGAGAATGTCATGTTCGCTCTAATTTTTAATGCACCAAGATATGTAAAGTAATAATGGGCGCACGTAAAAAAGTGAATAACCTACAGTTGTGCAGTCCCATTGCTGGGCAAAGACCTTGCAATCATGTTTGTGCCAAAACGATTTATTTTAAGTAATTTACTTTTGGCAAAATGTTCTTGTAATACATTACAATAAATAGTATGTTACTACGTAGACGGCGTTCAAGAGTTGTTTCTGCTAAGAAAATCCGGCAACAAACTCAGCGAGAGGCTAACTTCTTCCTGCAAAAACATTCATCATAATAATGATTTCATTCCTATGCTTATCATAAGAATATTGTTTATTTTATGTTAATTGGATTATTTAATGAACACATCTGCTCAGCTGTTTAACCTTGACCCACCGTACCTATTACCGTGCCTGTACCCTCTTTTACGTTAAAGCTGGTCAAGCATAATTACATTCCCGATTTTTTAATTGAACCCAGATCTTTTCGATACGAGTACTCTTACCACTAGGCCAGTTCGGAACCAACATACACTTAGAAACTGAAAATAAAAGAAAGGAATCCATATAAAATAGACTGTTTAACTAGTTAAGAATCGTTTCGATGACTTATTGTCTGTAAATAAAACAATTATGGTACATAATCTGTCTGTAAAATAACCATGATTATGCTGTTTGCGCTTAAGTAACGACATCTGTCGTGATCTATCTGAACTACTCATGCCTTTCATTCCGATGCTACGTGACATTGGCTCACCTAGGTGGCGTTAGGAGTACTATCATTAACTAAAGACCAGCTTGATTTTTGCTTCGGCGGCTTTATTTATATGGTAATAAGGTTTTTTGATTGTCGACTATAAATCAAATTTTATAGCCTTGATGACTTTAACCGAACTCTTTTTATAATGGCATCTAACGTGCATCAGATCACGTAGCCATATAGTTGTATAGTTTTTCAACATGTTCTTAACTGCCCACATTTGCGTCACAGATATGACGCGGATTTCGGAGAAAGACTGTGACGTCAAAACTAAAACGTGCGTCATACACGGGAAGTTAAGTCTTTCCTCAAACAGGCATTGAAGTATTTTTTATCCGAGGGAATGCTGACATTTATTGCTCTTGTTCAAGGTGGTTTTAACTGGCACAGAGTTATGCACTGCTGCAGCCTAAACGACAACAATATATAAAAAAGGTTGTTGGCAAGTCATTTGTTAACATGGAATCAATTTGTCAGTTTTTCATCCCATATTGGCATACACCCATGAACGTATCCGGGCCCAATCTGCTATGCTATTTCGGCGGACGCCAAAACTCCCTTCGCTCGAGTGAGTGAACTTTAAAATTCAATTTCTTTGCAACTGTGGTCGTTTGAGAAAAAAGAACTAAGCCAAATATTTTTTTTTTATTATTTACATACAAAATGAGAGAGAATACTAATTTAAAATAAAGCGTATTGATGATTGAGGTAAGCGTAAAGCACCGAGATGTGAAGTGATGTCCGATGTGCACCGCCGGAATAGCACGGCTGGTGCCGTTGTGTGTTCTGATCAGGGATCAGGAAACCACACTACCTTTTCGCCAAGTTCATCAAATTTCTCAAAGGGCAAGTATCTCTCGTTGTTAATTGTGCTTTTCACTCAATTTCCTAAGATACTGGATCGCAAATTTCGATTGCTTCTGATGGGGTTTTTTGAAAGGGGGTCCTTATTTATAGCTGCTTTGATAGAAGTTGTCTTGTCAGACGCAAAAAGATCGAATAGACGTAAGTTTTGACAAAAAATCTAGGCTTCTGCGCATATTCCTTATTTTTTCTTTCCTTTAGAATGTTCTACAAGAAGGTATTCATGTTCTCAAGTTAAGGTCTTCGTGTATAACGTAGCAGTTCCTAACAGACATGACGATAGTTAGTTAAACCCTGACCCTGAAAGTGGTTCATTGTTGCCCAGGGCATACCATCCCCTAAGTTAATTATTTTCGCCACCAACTTATAAACCACTCAAAAAAGTAAATTGGCATAGCAAAACAGAGGTTATCCTATTGGTTATTTCTTATGAACAAAAGATAAATAGCTATTCTTGGCTGTATTTATCACTCCTTAGATTTGTACGAATCTAGGCAGCAGCTAGACAGGATGCCGAGTCCAATGTAAAATTGGGGAAGCTGTATGAGAGGTGTATCATGAAGATTACAAACCTGAAACTGAAACACAAAACACATCAAATAAAAGCTTTTATTTGGATGACGATGTCTCGGCCGACGTGACCTATATCAGGTGAACATAAATAATCATGTTACAACAAATTACCTAGTAGTAACGACTTCTCAAACCAGTTAGTTGCCATTAACGAGTAGCCGGTGGAGTGCAGACAACAGGCACGTAGCGACCAAATCTTTAACGTCAAGCCATTAGAGTATCAGATAAGATTACTTACTTAGATCCTTATTTTTTAAATGCAAGCGTGACCCTTGCGACTCTCTAATCTTGTCGTGCCTGCCAGGGTCCATATTTTTTTCTTGTGTATGTTTTTAACCTTTTGTTCTTAACCCACATAAGGGAATATGACTTGAAGTACGGTAGCGATCCATGAATAAACTGTGAAGGCAGCTGTGTTCGGTATTTAGTGATATAATCGAATTCGCTAAAAAGTTTAGGAGCAGTAACTCTGCGAATTAGGTAAACAAGTTGAAGTGGCGGTGGACAGTGGCAATAGAGTCCAAACTGGGCATAAAAGACTTTTAGAGAAACATAAAAGTGAAAGAACGAACTAAAATAGGTTTTTTAAGCGGCTGACACTCTCACTCTGGATAACAAGGAGTAGGTTTACGTTAATGCTCGCCTCGAGGCTGCAATTATGATACCGTGGTTTTTATTTCAGATTAGCTGTCCCGACAGACGTTGTTCTGTTGTCAATCATTGACAGGTTAAAATGGTTGCTAAGGAAAACTTAATTTTTGTTTTTAACTATATTAATAGCATTTTCTCATCTATACTCACCCTTTAAATCTTCCCTGGACCTACAAAAATATTTTAAAAACATAATTAGCTAAATCGGTTTAGCCTTTCCTGAGTTTTAGCGAGACTAACGAACAGCAATCCATTTTTATATATAGAGATTCGTAATAATCATAACTTTTTTCTATACCTTAGTTTTTGTACCTTAGGCATTGCGGTTTGTAAAATTATCTACTTTTACTTTTTATTTCTCCCAAAAAAGTGTTGGACTATTTCGTTGATGTCTTTTATATTGAGGTTTCCTGAAACAAAATTATTACATAAAAACGTTGCAAAACTAATAAATTGAAGTCTTCCTACTTCTCTCTTCATTCATTAACATTTGTTTAAAGATTTACAAATGTTATTGAAAGCAATAAATGAGCGATGTCAATAGAAAAGCCGTTCCGTGTGATGACGTCATAGTTAGGCCTCTTTCTTACGTCATTAGCTGGTACTTAATGGTTTTAGGACTTTTTTTTTTATGATTTAGCAGATCCTTGTTTACTATGAAACTGTATTGGAATAAATTAAATTACTGATACTAAATTAGTGGGTAATTCCTAAAATTGATAATATGACGTTGAACGAAATCATTAACATAATATATCACTTGTGCTGGGGCCATTCTTTTTTTTTATTTTTTTTTAATCATGCTGAAAGAAATAATCACAAATTCAGGGCTAAGTCACATCACATATGCTAAAGACTATACGTTATGGTGAACGGAACATTTAGAAGCTCACATTTCGACGAGTGAATTGAACATCGAATGAAACTACACCGGTGTTCTCATGAAATACGTGCCTCGGCCTGATTTGAACTGTATAGGGAGTCAGAGAGCTTAACCACTGGGTCATGACATTGTCACAGTGATTTAAATATAGTTAAACAAACATAGTAAAATTCTATGGGGCAGGCCTATGTTCAGCAGTGGGCTTGGATAATAATGATGAAACTGCAGGAATATATTCATTCTAATAGATAGCTTCAATTATAACCTATATCTGTATTTATCAACTGAAGGACACATTCGAAATGTCCTGTAGTACAAGGCGAGAAACAATTCAAGTAGAAAATAAACAAGCATTACGCCTAATGACTTCCTTCATGCTGTAATGGTGTTCCTCGATGGCTCACAATTGGCCTGTCTTCATGGCTACGTGACTACACACAGTTAGTGGGTTAGTTTGTATGTTAAAAATAAGTAAGTAGTAGTAGAGATTATTAGTATTAGAGAGCGTTGTGGCCTAGTGGTTGAAGACTCTGGCTCGGGACCCGGTGGTCCCGCGATCAAATCTTGCCGGAACACACCTACTTTGTGGTAATTCTACAATTCGCGGCTAACTCTCCGTTGATAGAAAACAGACAATAGCCTGTCTAACCTTAATTTAGTTAAATGCTGTCAATTTCTCGCTAATGTTGACAGCGCTAGTTCATCAGTTAAAACAGAAAAAAAGACTACCTATTAGATTTATTAAATAATGATTTTGTCGTGTTTTACAAAATATGTACTATAAACGGGATGAAACATCACAAAACCATTGCAAAATGGGTCTTAAGCAGCATAAGGTGTCCCTATGTAAAGGTTGACGTGAACGCCTCTGTACTACAAATTACTTCAATTTATCTAAGTTTTATAAAAGTCGCTCCCAGATTAAGTTATTCGGAACCACAAGTCACTCGATAGGAAGCTCATACATACAAATATTGAACGTCAGTCTGTACGCCCAGTGGCAACAGTGTATGCCAGAGAGACCACGTAGGCTCTTCTACGATGCTAATGATTCCCACGACATTGTCATTTTATTGGCCTTTTTAGTAGCGGTTCTGTACCGTTTAAAACTTTTGCAATGCCCTGGACAGCCTGCATTTTTTTAACGTTGGCATCACACAAACCAGAATGTTCCGGTGTCCATTTCGTGTTAGGCATCATGCATGCTGGTCTACCATCGAAGTTTTATAGAAAAGAAGACAGAGATTTTAAAAAGACGAATTTGCTGGGAAGTCCTAACATTAATTATACTTCGTCGCTGCATCCTCGGGATTTTATCACAAGGTAGTACATTTCTTCATGTACCAGGCATCAACACGTTTTAGAGCTGGTATCACTGAAACAGAAAAAAAAACAAATTCCCTCCCTACGGTAGGTGCGTCGCTCTGACAGGTGACAAGTTCATCATTCGTTTCTAGTGTTCGGGCATCGACACACCCTCTCTCGTTATATTTTTTATATAACGGTTTCTTTAAGTGCTGAAGTGTTTGCAATAGTTGTAGTAGTGTAAATCGATAGATCCTAAATGAAATACAACGTTAAGATCGTACTTACCTTTCGTTTTAAACAATAACTAAATACGATCTACAATAAAAATCTACCCACATTTTCTTGCACAAAATGTTTTAATAAGAGAACTCGTGATTAAAAGTGAATCTTCGTATGACTGTAAACAAAGCTAAGCAATAGCATGACGATGCAATGTTTAAATTTAACAAAACACGTCAATGATGAGACCGTGAAGTGGTCTTAATCAATGTTGGCATTAATTTTAGCTGTTTATGATCCTGTTGAGGCCTGTCCAAAATGGACCCACCGTAACGAGATTACGATAAAACGCACACTGAGTGTGTATTTCCAACAAACGAGACAAACAGAAGAAGAAGATCCTGTTTTTTCCCGTACCAAGTTGGTCGGTGCATTTTCAACAAATTAGCCAAGCAGAATAAAGGTTCCTGTTTATTCCTGTCCAAGAGGACGACCCGTAACGAGAGCACGGCCAGGCCCACAACGCGAGTGTGGTTTCGAAAGCATTTTAAGGTGAAAATCAAATCGAAGACCAAACTGTAAGTTATTTTGTGCTATCCTTGCATAACAAAAACCTTTCTTTCTATATACACTAGTACCTAAAAACTTCTAGAATAAGATTGTAATTTCAATTGAAAACTAACGACTAAGAATAAGTCTTAGTAATGGAAGTACCTGACATTGAAATAATGTTTCATTTTGCTACTACACAGACACATCTGAGTAGCCACGCCACAGCTTTTGTAGCTATACAGCTATGGCTAACATCATAACTTACTCTAGTTGCTATAAAATTTATATTTAAATACATTTGATACCACTTCGTGGTTACCGTTTACAATATTCATAATATGATGAAGGCTAACACCCGTGTTACCACGGGATAACCACTCACGTAGGCTTGCTGCCCACGAAGTTCACAACATATGAGAAAATGACAATCCAATGCGGATTTAGCAGAATGAAGTATTTAATTAGCTATGTAATTAGAGGCCGACGCCGAAAACCATCCCGGTGAGTACCGGTGCCTAATTAAAAATTTTGTATTTATTTACTTCGTAAAAAACCTGGGGGTTGGCCGAGAGTCATCACGAAGGTATTGTAAAAACCTGGGGGTTGGCCGAGAGTCATCACGAAGGTATAATAAAAACCTGGGGGTTGGCCGCGAGTCATCACGAAGGCATATAAATACAGAAAAATGATCTCAAATTTGAGACTTAATAGCTTGATCTGTACATAAGGAACAAACCTGGGAGTTGGCCGTGAGTCAACATGACGGTTACGATATCGCAATATCTGAATTAAGGGCCTATATTCAATCCGTGAATGGCCCATGAAATGAAATAAAATAAAATGAAATAAAATGAAATAAAATGAAATAAAATGAAATAAAATGAAATGAAATAAAATGAAATGAAATGAAATAAAATGAAATAAAATGAAATAAAATGAAATAAAATGAAATAAAATGAAATAAAATGAAATAAAATGAAATAAAATGAAATAAAATGAAATAAAATGAAATAAAATGAAATAAAATGAAATAAAATGAAATAAAATGAAATGAAATGAATTGAAATAAAATAAAATAAAACATAAAATGAAATGAAAAGTATTTTCATAGTGATTATGAAAAGTCAGGTATGTATTAAACAACCTAGCCTTACCAGTATTTTTCTGTATCTTACCTTGCTGATGGTTTGATAACCTTACCTGGTGGCAGAGAACCCATGTAAGTTTTCCAAAATTTCCTTTATTATTCAAGAAATAATTATCTATGACTAGCAGCCGCCCGCGACTTCGTCCGCGTGGCCTTAGCTGTATGTGAAAAAAGATTTTCCCGCTTTTCTGTTGAAATTTTGCTGAATTTTCTTTGCTATCAACCTCACGGAGCGCGGGACCTTTCTAACGAATGCAAAACCGTGGAAATCGGTCTGTGCGTTATAGCGTCAGAAAGGAAAACCCGACTTATTTTTATAGTAGTTTATTTTAATATAATAAATAAGCAAAAGCATTTGAAACAACATGAATTGAAGAGACACTTAAATTCTTTATTATTAATAGTTTATTCTTATGAAGCGATAAACCTAATCCACCTAATAATTAACACAGTAAGTATTTAATGCAGCCACGCGTTTAACAATAACAAGTTGAATAACAACACTTAATAATGGTGTAAGTACATAAACACAGCCGTCTTTTAAATGTATATGCATACATGTATCTACTTGATTTACTTGTTGTTGAGTGGTGTGCTACGCACGCGGATTTCTTTTATATGCAAAATGCTACACTTTTGCCATTTAGCAAACATTAGTGACTACTCATAATTCAGCAAGCGTTAAATTTGTCATTTAACGACTGAGTAGATGATTTTTAAAGGTGTAACTGCTGTTTTAGCCGTTCAATAGGCACAACTTATAATGTAGACTTGATTTAGTACCTCGATTCCGTGGTTATTTTTTGAAATAACAAAATCAATCAATAGGTATAGTGGATAACCATATCCAAGCCATGACTGGTTTTGACTTGGGATTAAAAGTTATAAATTGAACTAAAACCATCTCACATTGATCGCATTTCTGAATACAGGAAATGTATTGGAAAAAGATGTTTATCTTGTCTCGATTTCAGTAAGACTAGTACTTAGTCATTTGCAGATACTCTGACAGCATATACCTACCTAAAGACAAAAATGTTTGGTAATGATTTGCAGATTACCAATTTATAGGAAGTAGTTTTAGCTTTTATTGTTCGCATCTGGCAAGGTTTGTTGATTAAGAAATTAATTGCAATCAGATGCTAAATTACAATTTAATAGTTTTAGTATTTGATATTATGTAGGTAGGTGACCTACCATTAAGAATTTGTTGCATACGCACTCACGAGTAGAAGACATCGTGGTCTTTCATTTTAAAATGACCGCAATAGGTTATAAGTTAAGTTTTTCGTGAGAATAGGACTGAAATCACAATAATAATTTAATGAAAAATAACACCTTCGCATAAGCAACAGCTCTTTTATTAGTTTACACTTTAGTAGTGTACCAAGCCAAACAAGATTTGACATTTAATAAGAAATTCACAGTAAGAAGATTTAAGGAGAGAAGTCAGTAGAATATCTTAATGCAATTCTAACCTTAACTGTACCAACAGGGAACTGTAGGTACCTACCTACTTACAGTGTTACGGATATTATTCGCATAGCGATAGTTAAAAATAGACGATTTCCACTCACGAAAACATTGTCATAAAGAATAGTAAGACGTCTCATCCTTACAAAACGCCCCAGCTTTCACCAGAGTGGCATAAATTACCTAAGTAATAATACCTCAGTTAGGTTATTGGATTAAAAACATAGGCCAGCTGCATTGACTAGGTCATGTGTAGTTTCTATCTTGGAAGGACATTTCAATCAATGAGAGTCATAGAAACTCTTAAGAAAAATAATAAAAACTGAAGCTTATTATGCCTAGGTTATTATTCTTTCGGATTCTAAAGTCTGCTTACTCTGTGCAGTAGACAACATACTTACATTAAGAAATATTATTAGCAAAACTAGGAGAGTAAGTTACTAACTAACTTACTTTAGTACCCACTGCCGTTGGGTTCTATTTGGGAATAGGTTTTCCAAACAACAGCTTTAGTTGAATTAAGTTAGGTGACTAATTATGTGTCACCCACACAACGAGCACATACAATGCTGGGCATTTAAATTGTTGTAATAAACCACTGCCCAGTGTACTTGTATATAATTATGTACCACCTTACTTTACATTTATTATGAAAACATTAACGGAAAAGTTGCAGCTCAAGCTGCTAACCTGTTTCAATAGACGTCGTTCTTTGATCCCGAATTTACTATGGATTAAATATTCGAGTAAATTAGGTTTTATTATTGGGTGGTATATGTATACCTGTTCTTGTGTGTGGTAACAGCAAAGTTCATACAGTTACCATTAAGTTTTTTTAATTAACATTGCTTCAATTAATATTAATTATTATGCAAAGCATATTTATAACATGAAGTTATCTTAAGTAATATATATTCATCTTGGAACATAATACTGAAGCTGCGATGATCTTTTGACTTTTGGTCATTGGTCCTTAATTTTGTTGCGTTTTTATAGTAAACAGGTAAAATTATAATAAACGTTACCTATTTCACATCAAAAATAAAATTTGGTATCAAATTCAATTTAGTAAATCCTTGATATTGATTTCCCTAGACCTCTAAACATCTACCTTGTGATAAAATCCCGAGGATGCAGCGACGAAGTATAATTGATGATTAAACGAACTTACCTTAAGTGAAGTTCTATCATAATTATATGAGTCGCTGCATCCGAAGGGATTTTAGCTCCCACCCTACCCATAGTTACCATCATACCCTTTGGTAACTGACCCGAGTAACTTTAGGGAAATCTGTCTCTAAAAGAATGATGAACTTGTCACCTGTCAGAGCGACGCACCTACCGTAGGGAGGGAATTTGTTTTTTTTTCTGTTTCAGTGATACCAGCTCTAAAACGTGTTGATGCCTGGTACATGAAGAAATGTACTACCTTGTGATAAAATCCCTTCGGATGCAGCGACTCATATAATTATGATAGAACTTCACTTAAGGTAAGTTCGTTTAATCATCAATTGTTTTAGTAAATAATAAACGAATAATGGTCTACATGGGACTTTTTACAATTCATTACTTAGTGGTTAACCATTTAAAAACGCAGCAATTTATTTTATAAGTTTTGTTTAGACTCAAGAAGGTGGATTAATGAAAGGCTCCATAATGCTGACAGAACAGGACAGATACCTATAGTCATCTAGTCAAGCTATAGTCATCTATGAAGGACAAAATAGGTAAAAAAAGTAATGGAAAATAAGGTTACTCACGCACGATGGTCTTACCGAATAAAAAAACGTCATGAATACAATATCTGTGAGCACGTAATTAGTTGCTTGTTTTTGCTACAATTAACGAATTTGTTTTTGTACTAAACTCTTTAAGTCGTTATGTTTAATTTTTTTCGCCTAATTAAAGTAGTTATTCTATGACACCTGCTGTTCTCAGAAACCTGGTACATCAGGTACGTAGATACATACCTTAAGTACCGGGTTACAAGAAGATACTCACTTAATTTACGAAAAAAAATATACCTAAAAAGTACAGTCATCGGCACATCAGGCTACCCATTTCCGTTTTTTGTCTTGCTCTCGCTAAATGTCATTTCTTTGCAATAGATAAAGGAGCACTATCAGGAAATGGGTAGCGTGATATGCCGTTGTACGTAAATAATTGAAAAAATATATTTGGCTCTGGCTTTCTCTCAAACGACCAAAGTCGCAAAGAAATTGAATTTTAACTCACCACGAGCGATGTAAGTCTTGGCGCCCGCCGGAATACCATAGCTGGTCTTTACGAATCTCCTTAATCCAGTCCAGATCCTGCAGAGAAATACCGAGCTTAGTTCGTCGAGTGACTTCCATTATCATAGAACAAGCAGCTTTCAAAGAAGATCTAGTAAAAACTGTCAAATAAAATAAAAAGTATTTACACACATCAAAAGTGTCTAGGGATATCTCAAGCATTTTCATACAAAGTATAGCTATTTGGGAGGCTGTAAAAATTAAAATAATGCTACCAACGTAGAAATTTTTAGAACACAGAAACTGCAATATCTGCCCTTTCAGATTGTATAAAAAAAAATATTGTAGTAGCATTATTGTACAATCGTAAGGACGTTAAAAAAAGACAGATTTTTCTTTCAAAAGGTGTCAAAATTTTAGCAAAATCAAACGTTTTTTTTGTAATATTCTTAACCTTTATCTTATGCCACTGTCCTCGCGTTATTCTGAGATAATGCTCAACTTCTAAACCAACTTAACTTTATGAAATATTTGAAAAATGATATCCCTATGATATCCCTAGACACTTTTGATGTGTGTATTTCAGATAACCAGGATCCATAAATTGTTAGTAGAAGCTTATGAGTATGTTAGTATTTCTAAAACTGACCTCTTCCCTCTCAGCAAGTGGCCGATGAGTGGACAGTCCCACTGTGAGCAATCTCCTTCAGTACGCTGTGGCTGTTGCCACGAACTCAAAAAAATTATGCGCTCTCTTTGCGCATGATAGCCTCAAAGCTATCTACTCCCGACAACGCAAACATTGCAGAAGCACTACAAAAGCACGGCAGCAGGGCACGTAGGGCTTCAGTGCCCAATATAATATTTGATAAAGTTGGTCATGGACCAACTTCTATTAATAACCTTCTTGTTCCGTTAATTAAATGCAACCGTTAATAAACTTTGTTCTTTACTCTTGCAGCTTATGGAAGCTGCACGAGTAAAGAACAAGACGTTTATTATTAGCCATCGAGTTTGATAATTCGTGATTCCACTGTCTTTGTGTCTTCGGGCGATTGAACCTCAGTTAGATTGAACTCCGAAATGAACCATGTATCGGTGAGCTTAATGAAGTAATTCGGAAGTGCCTCACGTTCCAGAAACAGCCGCGTGACGAGACTTCTGTGATCATTGATTTACAGTCCAGCCGACTCCGCTTGCGCAGGTACTGGCTTTGGGCACAGTATAAACATAAACCATACAGTAGGCTATCTAAGGCCGCCCGCCGAGTTATAAGCCTAGCGTGCACACAGACACGCGGCACAGCCCGTCCGTACTGCCGCCTCCCTATGCCTCCCTATTTTATGCTAGCGTGTGCGTGAAATCGTGTGTGCGTGATATCGCGACACGGCGTGCGACGCCCACGCACACATGCAAACCGAGAGTGGCACGTTTGTATTTAGATGTTCTACTGTATGGTTTATACTGTGCTTTATGAGATTATGAATGGACTGGAGTTACAGCTTTATGGGCGATTAAGTGACGATAAGTGAGAATTATGACTATGAATTTTGATAAGTAAATAATGAAAAGTATTGTTTATGTCATTTGCAGCACTGGACAAAATGATTCAAGGTGCAGTCACCGGCACATCAGGCTACCCATTTCCGTTTTTTATCTAATCTTGCCAAAATTAAATGTCATTTCTTTGCGATAGAGCAAGGAGGACTGACCGGAAATGGGTCGCGTGATGTGTTGTTCACTGTACAAAGTGCATCGACTGTTAAAACATATGAAAAGACAAAACACTAACAAAAGAAATCACAATCTGCAATGTCACGCATGCAGTGATGCATATGCGAGCTCGAATGCTATACAGGGTCACTTTGCAAGTACTTATCATTTTTTTTGAAAAACCACTATAGAATATAAACAACGTCTTCATCGTTTTTTTTAATGGAAGTCTTTTTTCAAATATTTCTAAAAATCCTAAAAAGTAATTTGATAAAGGATAAGGCTTATTTTCGCGCACAAAAATTACTGCTACTCTCGTAGTTCAACTTGTCCGAAAATATCGTGAAGGTGTTTTGGCGTATTTGGCCATGAATGAAGTGAAAAATAAATAAAAAGATTTGTTAACTGAAATCTATTCAGCTCCAAGTCGCTCCCAAGGCATGTACCGTACGTGCAAAATCAGGTGACACTTTAGAACGCATACCATTTATTGCCATAATTTCATTTGCCATACATCAATTGGCATAATCATCGAAAAGCATAATTTTTATTGGCATAAATTTTTAATCGCATAATCATTTTAATGCATAATAGTTATAAGGCATAACATCAAAAGACATAATCATCACTATGCATACTTTCGTTGACCATAACTTCAATAAGCATACTTTAAAACGCATAATGTCAGTACGCATAACTATCAAAAGACATAATGTCACTATGCATAACTATTAATATTCATAATTTTGTTTGACATAATATTAAAAAGCCTAATTCATATAAGAGCATTTTTTCTACTTCAGGGCAAATCCGACTCAGCCAACCCCGACACCACGTGGTACTTGTTTTGCCCTACCCCAAGAGTGTAATTTAAACCCGCGTAGGCATGGAGGGGCGAGGCGGCCCGCGGGCTGAGGAGCAGGTGGCTATGAGCGAAGCACCGCGGCTGAGGCTGGCCGGCGAAGCCGGCCAAAAAGCCGAAGCTGGGGTGCTGAGCGAAAGCCATCTGTGACGATTAGCACGCGTGGAACCGCCGGAGCCCCGCAATGCCGGAGCCGTGACAGAATTCTTTTGCTGTCTACATTTCACTATGAGCAAAATTATTAATATATATCACTGTGAGCAAATGATATATAAAAATTTTGTTAATAAACTAAATGAAGGCGGTTTTCGGACAAGTGCTCTTTGGATTTTTTACATTTACATTACATGCTGCTTGCGTTTAACATGTAATATTTGTAAGCTGCATAATAAATGTATGCTTTTTCAAATTATGGTAAATGAGTGTTATGCCTTTTGAAAATATGGATTTTGACACTTATGCTTATCAAAAGTATGCCTTTTGAGGATTATGTCTTTCGAATATTATGGCAAATAAAAATTATGCCTTTTGATACTTATGGTTAGTGAAATTATGCCTTTTGATGAGTATGCCTTACGAATTTCGGCCATGTTATGGTATGCGTTATGAAGTTATGCTTTTAGGAATTATGGCAAGTGATGATTATGGTTATCAATATTATGCATTGTGATTTTATGACCAAAAATGTTATGCGTTTCATTAGGTAACCGCAAAATCATCCTGTATTATTTTCCAACTTTTTTGTTCACTCACATGTCAATGACACTTCGATTATTTATAGCTTTCGAATACTTATTGAAGTATGTAATATATTTAAGTAAGTTGAGACAAAGGTAAGCATGCAAACCTTATAAGTATTCAACTAATGATACAAACAAATAACACGTCGTTAAAGTTGATTACTTACTGAACTACCGCATCTTAAAAATGATACTTCTTGAGGAAAGCCCGAGTCTTGATGTTAGTTTCTTTTTCCTAGTACGTCACTCAGTCCACATTTTCACATAATACAGGGTGAGGTGCCCGTTGTAGTTGTGACAGTGATCAGCGACGATTGCTGTTGTAAAGCAACACACACCGGGTCGAAAATGGGATGGGTGGCCACCCCGACCGAAATTTAGTGATGTGTATTTCGGGCATCTCCGTGCTTCAGAAGGCACGTTAAGCAGTTGGTCCCGGCTGGCGTCACCAGTTGTCAGTTGTTAAGCTTAGTCAGAAGCCCTAGGGCGGCTTGATAACATCTGATATTAAGGTTGCTCACTAACCTTACACCCCTCCAACAATCCGCACTGAGCCCGCTGGCTCATTCCACCTCATAGTTGAGGTGAGGCCTGTGCCCAGCAGTGGGACGTATATAGGCCGCTTATGTACAGGTTGACATTTATCCAGAATACCCCATGTGTTCCACGATTTATAAGTGATTATTTTTCGAATTTTAATTTACGAGAAATACCTAGTGCTCACAAGGACGTATCTAAATTGTTGAGATACAGCATTTTGTGTTTTCTATACCGGTGAATAGTATACATTGCAGCCACGAAATTTTTTTGTGGGTCTTTCTGATTCTATAGCACCAAAAAAGAAAATTATTCCCAACATTAAAACTTTTGATATTTACGAAGCCGATTATTAAGAATAAAAGTTTACTACACTCACTCTAGCTTGTCTATGGTAATCAAAGTTGTTATAAAATAAAATAATGAACTATTTGTAAAGATGTTTTTGTAAACATGTAAAGAATACCTATCAAAATGTATACGTTATTCATCACATAATGAATTATGAGCAAAATTGTCCTTGACAATTATTTAATTTCGACGAATATCTTTGGAGATTCTTACTTGTCATACCTAGTTTTGCAATAGCTCCGCAACAAATATTAAGTAGGTACAAATTTCATAATCACGAAAGATTTAAAGAGTGTTTAGTCTGCTATTAAAGTGAGATTGTTGATGGAGCAAAATAAAACATCTGAGCAAGGGCGTACCCAGGTAGGAGCAGGGGGGGGCAGCTGCCCCCCCCTAGAAGTAAGTTTTCCTTACAAGTGGGAATTAAAAACGTATTTCTCTCTCTACGAAAAACGAAACAGGTATGAGCTGCCCCCCCCCTAGCTGAAATCCTGGGTACGCCCTTGCATCTGAGCGAGGCAAACTCAGTTGCGGGCGAACGCTAGTGCAAAATATCTTACTATTATTATAAATGCGAAAGTTTGTATGTGTGGATGTGTTGCTCTTTCACTAAACTACTGGATAGATTTTAATGAAACTTCACAATAATAGGTATAGCTTATGCATCTGAATAGCACATAGGCTACATTTTATGAAGCTTTTTTTTAACCTTACTCCACGAACGCTAGCATTGCTTCCCAAAATATGAATAGAAATAACCTAGAAAAGAATTAATAGTACCTCTGGCATTTACATACAAACACAAATAATTTGCACACGCGTGCTATGATTCTGAATGATATGATTCTTCTGTAACCATCCCGTCTCGTGATACATTGTTTGTATCATTATTATTGTTACAGCATTGTAACAGTGACAACCCAATCTTGAATCTTGACAAACGGTTTGGTATATTTATTTATTTATTCTTTTATTGCACTTTTAAAAAAAAAACACAAATGGCGGACTTAATGCCAAGAGGCATTCTGTACCAGTCAACCACATGGTCAAACAGAGAAATTAAGGCGGTGCATAAGATTAAGATGCACAGAATATACCTATATAGATACATTTATAATTATATCATAAATAATATGGACTATCACAATAATAGATAGGAGATTAGATAATGGTTAAGAAGTTAGCTGTTAGATACACCAATGGTCGCAGGTTCAATCCCGGCACAGTAAAAACATTACTATTCATGATCGTTTTGTCTGTTTGTACAGGCCTGGGTCCTATGTATATTAAGTACCTATTTATTAACAAACAAAATTATTTAAATATGCTTATCCGTTGTCTAGTATCCCATAGCACAAGCAATTAATTGCTTAATTTCGGCATAGATGGCGCTGTGTGGAATAATGTCCAGTGATATATATTGATTTGTTTAATCGCTTGTTTTTCTGATAACCTTATTTGATAAAAGCTCGGCCACAAAGGATAACATTTAATAAAGAAAATTGGCCTAAATTCACAAGAACGCATGTTACCGACGCTTAAAATCTTAACTTATCTTATATCTCTTATCTGATCTTAAAATATTAAATATCCCGAGGCAAGGTGGGGTGGGAGTAACATACCTATACGAACCTGAATTTGATAAACTAAGGTCAGTTTGGTTAGACATCATATCGCCGAATTTAGAAGTACAGAATAAGCCCGTAAAACCAAAGATACAACAGGGTGGTTTACTCGCAACTTTAACAATATGCCACCCCGTTATTTATTTATTCTTGATTGCACCATAGGGCTATGCAGAAAAATATAGTAGGCGGTGCAACAGTGTATAAAAAAACGAAAATAAAAATTAAAAAAAGAATTGAACAAAATAATTTAAACTAAAACTTAATTTAAACAATGAAGATTTTAAATGATAAACTCCGTCCGTTACACCGATCAACAACAACCAAGACAAAAAAATTGAGGCTAACATTTGTGTTAGCCAAAATTGAGGCTAACACAAAACAAACAAACAAACTCAAATGTTCCATCCGGAGAAGGTGTTTGTTTACTTGCATCTCAAGTACAACGGGTTATTTCTCGAATTTAAATTTTGGACAGTAAACATAATTCACACTTGAACTTGACTATTGATTTTATAAAATGTAAACAAACGATTTTCGTGTAGTGGGTAACTTTTACCATTGTAACTTTACCAGCCTCTCATTCACCAAGATGAATAAGTAGAGATGGCTCTTTCAAAGGGAGAACGAAGCGAATACTCCAGGAGCATAGCTAAGGGGGTTTTTTGAGGACCTAGAATGAAAAGTAGAAATAGATTGAGCCTGAGCCGCGTAATGCCGAGAAGACCAAATGGGTGTAATGGTTAAGAAGTCAGCTACCAGAACAAAGGTCGCAGGTTCGATCCCCGCACATTACAAACATTTGTGCGCATGAACATGTCGGTATGTATTGGGCTGGATGTTTTCTATGTATTTTAAGTATGTATTTACAAAATAAATAAGTATTTAAGCGAGCCAATGCCCACAATACGAGCATAAAGTAGCTTACTTTGGTTCTGGTTCGCTGTGTAGAATAATGTCCAGGGATATTTATTTATTCAATTTAGGAAATAATGTTGTAGGTCAATGTGTAAAATCTTTAGGTCTGTAGAGTAAAGTTACATTATTTGTTCTTTCCCTTTTTTGTACTGTAAATTATTTACTGAATTTTCATACGCACTTGTATCAGTTAACATATAATAAATGCCCTTTAGTTCAGTTGAGCTTTTCCCGCTATGTGCGATAGCTACTGCCACTTCCATTCATCATCTTACTTTCCTTATTGACAATTATTAAGATCAATAAATTACTGTTAGTATTTTTGAATAGGAAAGAAATGATGGGGTCAAGTTGTTTGTTTATTGAATTGGGTGATTCAACAGCGGCGTTTGCGCAACATATATAAGCGAAATGGCGGCGACGCCGGCGCACTCTGAAGCTCCCATCGGCGCGAGGCAGTCGGCTTTTGTTTTTATTTATTTATTTTATTTAACTTAATCGTGAACATGCGTGTGGTAGTATGTTTGTTCGCGGCGGCGATCTGCATGGGCGGCGCACGCGCAGGATCGTTGCGTGAGTTTTTAATTGTTGTACTTTATTACTTCACATCTTTAGCAAATGGTCCCGGCTGACGTCGTTAGATGTCAGTCGTTAAGCCTAGTCAAAGGCTTCAGGGCGGCTTGATAACATCTGACATTAAGGTTGCTCACTAACCTTACACCCCTCCAACAATCCGCACTGAGCCCGCGTGTTGGAGTATGGCACGTTCCACCTCATAATAGAGGTGAGGCCTGTGCCCAGCAGTGGGACGTATATAGGCCGTTTATGTTACTTCACACCTATACCACGTCACCCTGGACAAGGAGGCTGGCCTGTATCTAGCCCAAAGGATCAGCCTGGCTATCCAGCGCGGCGATGTGGCCAGGCTTTTTGGTACTTTCCCGCAAGACAGTGACTTACACCAGATACCTATTCTATCTGTAACTAATCATACAGGCAGAAATTCTGGTGAAAAAACACTTTTCATTACTCATACTCTGAAAGTAGGTCATTACTGACCTGAGAAGCGGGCTGAAAGTAATACTTTTCATCCCTAGGGAGAATCACTTTCAACTGACATCTGCCAAATTATTAAAAAAAAACTTAGTTATTTTTCACATATCTATTGAACCATGTTCCAACTTTCTATACAGCCACGATGTAAAATTAAAATAACTTAAAGTTAAGTATTGATTAGAGAATGTATATTTTATAAATAACTTTATTATAATTCAGTTTCAACAATTTCTTCAAAATAACTAAGCTTAGAGCAAAATATTTACCATTTTTCCAATGAAAAAAATAAAAAATAATGGCTGAATAGTGGGCCCGCCACAGAAAAAAAAACAAACAAAATAGGCGGGATAGCGCCAATTCGATCTTCATTTATTTTTAAATCTTTTTCTTTGGCTAATTCATGTTTTATTTTTACTTTCCTTGTATTCGTAATGAAAAGCACAGTGTTTACCTCGGGTGAAAGACTTATTTAGTCCCTCGAACTATTGGCGCCCTCACTTCGTTCCGGGCGCCAAACCCCGTCTCGGGACTAAATAAGTTACTTTCACCCCTAGGATAACAATGTACTATTGTATAAATTATTATTTAGTATAATATTAGTTTATAGTCATTCCAATTTTAGATAAGTTTAGTTTAAAGATCAAATTCTATTATTTCACTATGTCACGTCCATTAATAAAATGCCGGTTCGCAATTCCCATAGGTGGCATTCTCAATGCTCACTTCAAACGTCACACGATCGAGTTCAAAGTGAGATTTCATTTCGACGTTCTGTAAAGCTCAATAACTACGCGAATGTGTGTGATCGGTTTGAATGAAAATAACCAAGCCTAATAATATTTTAAAATTATGTTCATACATATGAGGGAGTATATTTATTTAAGGTGAAGTGAATAGAATAGACGATTGAAGTTCGCGTATTTTCCTAGTGAGATCGAGATGAGATTTGCTGTTACGAGAATTGCATAGCAGTCCCCAAATTGTCCAAGTCAATTATTGTTGTGTCTTATTAAAATATTACTTACATTGTTTTATAGTTACAAACTGTGGCTGTAGGCTGACCATGGTTGAATGGCCTAACTTACATTCCAATTTTTAAAAATGAAGACATTTATTGGTATATTACTTCATTTTGTTAGTCAATATTAATTTAAGATCAACATCAAGTTTCTCAAAAATTTAACTTTATGCAAAATTTTATTTGCATGAAAGTGTAAGTAAATAAACTAAGTTTTTAGTTAGTTGGTCACAAAACAAAAGATTTATTGCTATCGGCGTTTTACCACATGAAATACTAAATAAATCCTATGTCAAATTCGGCATGTTGAATTTCGTTTTACCATTTAAAAAAAAACAATTTACGTCAGGTTTTTAACAGCCTTTACTTTTCGCACATTGTTGACCTTGACCTAATTATTCTGGTTTTCCTCAATCCGCAAAAAACATTGACTAACTAATGTGGAGGAGTCTGATCTTCTATAATGTCCTCAAATGCCAGTGTTGTCCGCAGCAAAAAAGCCTTAATCAAGTTGGCACTCGCATAGCATTTCTATTGCCTCATTTAACCCACTGTGATCGCGGTTGGTATCTTTAATACCCCACAGTGATTTTTAATAATTCGAGTTTTCTAATTAAGTTACGGTAGATAAAATAGTTAACAAAACGAGCTTGTTATTGTAAATACCCATGATGATTAGATTCATCTCAAAACAACGTTCTTGCATTTTTTACTATCACCATTATTCTGTAAAAAAATTCAACAGTACTTTTTCAATGGATGATTTTCTTGCAGCTTTTCTTAAAGAGTCATCAACCATTTTATTAATTGGTCAATTTTCAATCCAGTATCTTTTCAAAACGGGGCTGCTAGCAAGTAGGTACCCAATTTTTTTTAAAAACAACTTGGTATTTCATTCAATAACAATGATCAACAAGGAAAGAAGTCTTGATCACTTTCGAATGAGTTTCATTGTGCTGCTATGCTATTCCGGCGGGCGCCAAAACTCCCTTCGCTCGTGCGAGGTAACTTTAAAATTCAATTCCTCTGCGACTGTGGTCGTTACAGAGAAAAGAACTTAGCCAAATATTTTTTTTAATTATTTACATACAAAACGATAGAAAATACTAATTCAAAGTAAAGCGTATTGATGATT
Source organism: Udea ferrugalis (assembly GCA_950022985.1). Taxonomy (NCBI): domain Eukaryota; kingdom Metazoa; phylum Arthropoda; class Insecta; order Lepidoptera; family Crambidae; genus Udea; species Udea ferrugalis. The sequence continues at coordinate 897,965 of OX465524.1, read as the reverse complement.
GAGGTAAGCGTGAAGCACCGAGATGTGAAGTGTTGTCCGATGTGCGACGCCGGAATAGCACGGCTAGTCAGTTCTATTCTGAATTTTGTATCTTTGACGAGATAGCTAAAAATTAGTGAAATTAATAATAATAAATAAATAAAAATCAAAAAATTTATTTCGGGCAGGGCCCATAATTAATAATAATAATTTTGACACCCAATTATTAAAGCAATATTTACAATTTATACAAAATTTAAACAAAAACGAACAAAAGGATATAAAAACCTAACCTAATGTTAAAACTAAACTACCTACTTATAAATGACTAGCAGCCGCCCGCGACTTCGAAAAAAATAAAAAAATATTTTCCCGCTTTTTCGTAATTTTAGTAAGGATGCCTATTTTTTTTGAAAATGAAATATAGCCTATGTCACTCAGGAATGATGTAGCTTTCCAACAGTGAAAGAATTTTTCAAATCTGCCAAGTAGTTTCGGAGCCTATTCAATTCATACTAACAAACAAAAAATCAAACCTTTCCTCTTTATAATATTTGTATAGAAAAATGTAGAAATACAAAGTTTTGAATAAAACTACTGATTGGGACATAACGTAGGTAGTTCAACCATGAATGACTTGGTTGCATCTGCCTATCTTAAAACAGATATTTTCAATAGCAAACCTAAGTGACTTTGGAACCTTGCTTGTGTTAACTTAACTAGTTGAGTAAGCATTTGCGGCTAATTTCACCTTGACAAGATCTCATAATTATTATTTATTATTTATTTATTTATTTATTATAACAATCAAATGCAAGCTTACAGCTAGACAGCCAACACACTTACATGATAAAATAGTAAAATTAAAAATGGGAAAACACTTATAAAATAAAAACACACATACATATAAAAACAAATAATTAAACAAATTCAATTTTTTTAAACAATGAGGCTAGTGAGTCGTTAAATATGTCGGCGTCCCGGAACTTGGTTAGGAATGCGTTGAGGAGGCATACCGCCCTAGCCGTGGGGGTGTTACAAGCATGGCACGTGCGCCGGTCCCGCAATGACGCGAACAGTCGGTGCCGTCGGCGACCTGCTCCTCGGACATAATTTTGCGGGACATATAACCCTAAACGACTCAAAGTCAACGGATCATCGACCCTATTGCGTAGAAGCAAGCAGTAGTGGATGAACAGTTGCACTCTCCGCCGAACATGCAACGTGTTCAAACCCACCATACCAGCAACAAATAGGGATGGATATAAAAAGGGATAATATCCATTTTTTTTTTTATAAAGGTAGCGACCAAGCTTTTTCTGGACTTTCTCCAAAAGAAGTTTATTTTTAGCTGTACTCGGGTCCCAGACGATTGAGCCATATTCTAACTTACTCCGAACATGAAATAATGAGACACGATCAAACGTCAAGGGATTAAAAACGAACAATGTCAATATTATTTGATCTCAATGTGCGTTTATCTTTGTAATGACTCTCGTAGACCTTCAATGCTATAAACGACTTATATTCTTGCTAACCGATTGTCAAATATTTTACAACAACCAATCAATGAGTGCATTTGTTTATTAATTTTACTAAAATAACTTATTTATATAGGCTTTATATATTTATTTTTAAATCATACTTGCAAGCTGGATACCTATGATCTTATAGAACCGCAACAATTCGCGTCAAATGCCTGAGACTTAATGAAAAGATTTTATTATTTACTCATTTATAGGTACTAGGACGCTTTGGCGGGATCAACGGAAACCCCAAATTAATGTAATTATAGGTACCTTATTTAGATATCACGATTCTAGTTTTAGTGACCATAAAAGTTTAAGAAATTATTGTAAGTAACTATTGTTCTCCACTCCTTTAATACGAGTAGATGAGCCTTTTTATATATTTTTTTAAATATTGTTTAGGACATCAGAACTCTATCAAGTCAATAATTTGTGTATTTTTATGACAATCAAGGTAATATTTACAATTACGTCTTCTAATTAATGCACAATTAACCTAACATTAGAGATGTATAATTATTGATTCCATCTCTTAGTCAATTGACTCGACTTACGTTATGTTCAAAAATCTCCCATAAGCTGCATACTTTCTTATTAAGTACTTGCAGAACAGCTTAGTTCGAAAGCCTGAACGAAGGGCGGCAGGCGACCCTCACTCGGCTGACATTGAAATGCCGCCGTCCACACTCGGAGATTACGACACACCGTCCTGACGGCTTCGGCAGCCAGTATTTACCAAACGCATTGCTCAACTGCTTCACGATTCACTGCATCATTCATAAACAGAATGTAAAATGTCACCGATTTCGCAACTTTGGCTCTTCGCTGTCATTCACCAAAAACGTGTTTCTAGAACCTCCTAAAACGAATAATGTTAGGTTTTCTTTAACGATCTCTAAGTAGATTCGGTGATGCTGGCATATTGTTTTGATTATGGAAAAAAAAATCCTAAGCATGTTGACTGAATATTGACTCTACGCCACTCAGTAGAGATTTGGGCATAACATATCCTCACTACCATATTTCTGATGGGTTAGTAAGAGTCACACTGATTGTTGCGTCATGGTGAACGGAGCATTGAGAAGCCCACATTTCTTCGAGGGGATTTGAACCCAACGTGGTAAAGGGTACCGCCGTTATTCGGGTTGCTTGGGTTTTATATCGGGGTTTTCCATCACCGGAGAGTTAGCCGCAAATGATGCCATGAACACAAAGTAAGTAGGTGTGTTCGGACCAGATTTGATCTCGGGACCATCAGGTTCCGAGCCAGAGTGTTTAACCACTAGGCCACGGCTCTCACGGATTTGGGCAAGACTACAAATAAGATCAAACTCAAAATTCTGTACTTATTCGCTTACCAAATAGATAACTTGGACCTGGTTAGTTGCACTTGAAAAATATTATTCGTGTGAAGGTGATAGGAAATGGTTTCTAGCAATGCAACCAAAACACAGTTTTTCGATGGCATCAGCAGGATGTCCGATTTCAAAACAAAAGTAACATGTATCGTTTTCATATACTTAATAATTTGTAGAGGATATATTGCTGAAATTATTCATCATCCGGTATTAAAAATGGTTTAGCGTAGTGTAAACATCTATTTCATAATGGATAATAAGGCGTTGTCAGGCGTTGTTGTAAGTAGAAACCTCAGAAACATGGGTGACAACACAAGTTAGTCAAATAATTTTACAAAGATATCACTGAACACAAGGTAATGTAAGTATTGCCTGTAAGAGATCGCTAGGTATATTTTACATTAGTCTCTCTTAGCCATTGTTAAATTATAGACTTGGTTTCATAGCACACGTGCAAACATTACCATCATACATATCATACATACCATCGTTTGATTGCATTCATGAGTTCCTGTAGGCTTCAAAAACGAAACTACAGCATGTCGACAGCATAATATGTTGCGTGTTGCAACTTGCAGCAATGCAGCCATAACTGCTTTTATTAAACAGATCAATTGGTCGGACCTTGAAATTGACGCAATTCACTTGCATATCCTTTAAAGTACCCACATAATGCAGCATACTTAAACTCTACCAAAAGAAATTATTGCAGATCTTAAAATCCTTGAATATGCTATTAATAGAACTTAAGTATTCATAATATTTTGCTAAACCTTCAAACTGCAGACATGTCTTAGGAAATAGCAAAGAGTGTAGTTTTCATTAAAGGTATTTTGCAACTTAAACACTTTACGATATTGATGAAATCGATAATACCACATGTAAACAAGAATTACTCAAATCTTTATAAAGAGCAATGAACAAGACGTGTTTTATAAATGAGTGTAAGAACGATTTTGACAACAATAGCAAAATGCTTTGATAATAAATGTGTCTTTAGTCCCCAAAGTGGGGTTCTTGGTAACTAGAAACAACACCCATTTGTATACTGGTGTGGGGATCACTTCGTTTCTTCAAGTGCTGTCCTGAATTGGATAACTGATATACCTACTTCTGAGTGCATAAATGATCCAAGCATTTATGAAATGATCAGGATCTTTGGCACTCATGTGGATTGAGGACGTCAACATCAAGTGATGTATGCTAGCAAAGCGGTCAAAAAGGTTTTGTTGACGGTTTGACAACATCATCGTCATTTTATCAGCCGAACGACGCCCACTGCACTGCACCAGCAGTGGCTGGGCATGGGCCTCCCCCAGGGATCTCCACAAGGATCGGTCCTGCGCTGTCCGCATCCAGCGGCTTCCCGCAGCTTTGACCAGATCGTCGGTCCACCTTGTGGAGGGCCTGCCCACGGAACGTCGTCCGGTACGCGGTCGCCATTCCAGAACCTTTTCACCCCAACGGCCATCGGTTCTCCGCGCTATGTGTCCCGCCCACTGCTACCTTAACGATGCAATCCTTCGAGCGATGTCGGTTGTCTTAGTTCTCCTGAGGATCTCATCATTTCTGATTCGATCGAGCAGGGAAATTCCAAGCATCGCTCCCTTCATTGATCGCTGGGTTTGACAACAGCAATTTCTAATCTGAAACAACTTCTGACATATTTGACCACTCTAGACACACACATCATTTTAAGGCTGACTGTACAGAGTTCACATCAACCTTTACTTAGGCCCGGCACCTTATAATGCTGACATAAGACCCATTTTGCAATGTGTTTATAAAGCTTGATGCGAACACCTCTCACTGTTCGTCTGTCTTCAATGACTCTGGTCATTATATCAAGACTGGAAAGTTTCGGTAGCTTCGAGCAATTTCTCGTGTTTCCATCCGTCAAAGCTCACGTGTTGAACCTGTTTACTGTTCAAGCCGGTGTTACGTTGCGTCCACCGCGACATTGACCCGCTGATCAGTGTCACGACGAACGTGTCTCAACTCTAGTAAGGCGACGTGCACAGTGGGTTCGATTCGGCACAAGGAATTATTGATTAAAAAAGTCTAAAGAAAAATGATTTTTTTGATTTTTTTATTGGTGCATTGGCACAGTTTGTCATTTTGAATTTTGAATTAAACGTATTTTAATGTAAATTATGTGTATTGTACACTGAGTGGTTAATAGGAGTTTGTCATTTGCTTCAATGACTTTTTCGAAACAACACACTAATTATTTCTAAATAGGTTTTGGTTATACATCGGGTTGTGGATAGAAAATTACTAAATTACATTTGTTAGCAAACAAATACGCTTCCCGAGATAAACAGATATTTACAAATTGTGAAATAAGATCTAGACACGTGTGACTGCAGCCATAGCTACAAAGACGCATGAAAACCACTTATTGTTCGTAACGCTGTTCAACTGCCTAATTAAAAAAAATGATTAGCCTTGTAATTGAGCTGGTAGTCCTACTTGCGTCGTCCTCCTCAGTGCTGAGGGTCGTGACCCCCCTTCTGCATAACTTTTTTGGACGATCTGCTTTCATCTGCTTCTGTCTTCGGCGGTATGTAGGGCGTCATGAAACGCAGAGCCGAGAGCAGTGCGGATCTGGGGGTCTAAAAAGGCAACATTTTAGATGTTTCATAAATGAAACATCTAAGTGACGTTTCATCTAGAGCGCGGTCCGTTTCGAGTCAAAAGTGATAATAGCGCGCTCACACGCGTCCCGAATCGATAAATTGTATGAGCGTGAGCGACGTGAGCGCGCTATGATCACTTTTCACTCAAAACAGACCGCGCTCTAGATGAAACGTCACTTAGTTGAAAAAAAACTAGCCTTTTTAGACCCCCTGTTCTTGGTTGGTTGGACCGCTTGTTGAATTCATTCACATGCAAGAAAAGAAAAATAAAACATTCTGACAACATAACTCGAGGCCGAAAGATGTTGTTATCTATGGCCGAAAGATATTGTTATCTATGGCCGAAAGAGCCGAACGCTGTTATGACATGGCCCTACTCGCCACCGCAGGCGCATACTCGGTGCATTACACAACTGCAGCGTGGGGCAATGCACTTAGAGCGCTTATCACACCTGATTAGTCAATGCACTGCAGGTACTGGTGGCCATAGGTGTTTACATATAGGACCTAATATACGTCCCACTGCTGGGCACAGGCCTCACCTCAACTATGAGGTGGAACGAGCCATACTCCAACACGCGGGCTCAGTGTGGACTGTTGGAGGGGTTTAAGGTTAGTGAGCAACCTTAATGTCAGAAGTAATCAAGCCGCCCTAAGGCCTCTGACTAGCCTTCACGATTGACATCTAGCGACATCAGCCGGGACCAACTGCTTAACGTGCTTTCCTAAGCACAGAGATGCCCGATAAATTATTATTATTTATTTTAAATCAGATAACAAAGATCCATATAATTTGTTAGTAACATTATACTTAGACTATGTTAGTAAAGAAAAAAGAAACATCACTAACACATCACTAATACATCACTAAATTTCGGTCGAGGCTCAGAACCTGGTGTCTCCGAGTTTAAGACTGTAGTCTGTGTAGTCGCCACTGCCTGTGGCTATTAAGTAGTAACAAGTCTTAGTGATCTTAATTTTAAAATACAACGAAATAAAACAAATTTACGGATTCTACTCGCGGTGTTATATTTTCTTTCATTTTCTAACCCGACGTTTCGACTCCTTTACAGCAGTCGTGATCACGGGATGACAAAGATGTTCTATGTCACAAAACAGTACAAAATTTTTTAGCAACCCTCACTTAACTACCGTCATTTCCACTAACATTATTGGAAATGTTCCTATCCACGCAGTACGAACTAACCGTATCCTGAGACCTCACAGTATTGTGCTGCCCTCTGGGATTGATCAAGCGTATAACAGGCTCCCAAGCTGGTGGTAAATTTCAACCATCCTCACGATTGAAATTCGGATGTTTTTTAATTTCAATAGCCTCTCGCAGCATCCTTGGTAAGTAACGATTCTCCCTAGCAAGCCGCCTTGTTTTATTTCGATGTATAGTGTTCGCGTAAATATTAGAAATCATTATTTAAAATACAAACTTGATAAATATAAAAGCTATAATTGAAACAATTTTATTTTTTAAACTACACTAGCTGACCCGGCAAACTTTGTTCCGCCTTAATGGCAATAAATAAGCAGTTTTTTTTAGTTGGAAAAAATACAAAAAAAAAAAAATATCTACCCACATTAATCATTCATAATTTTTTCTGTATATTATTTGAATTATGTAGTTTAGGTCATCTACATCTTCATTCTTAGCCGCTAAAAGTGCTCGCTCAAAAAAAAAAAGTATAAAAAGTATCCTATGTCCTTCTCCTGGCTCTAAAATACCTCCATGCCAATTTTCAGCTAAATCGGTTCAGCCGTTCTTGAGTTATAAGTGGAGTAACTAACAAGACTTTCTTTTATATATATAGATAAAATTATGAAGATTTTATTCCTAACGGATACTCAGGTTTTTCTATCTCACCTCTGGTTTAATTGTCACTCTAAAGGTGATGATAATAATGATAATTTAAGTGATGTTATCAGCTATATCATTAAGTTCTGAGCTATTTATGCATCAATTTATTCCTCTGACATAGCTACCTTAACCCAGATCTATTTTTCTCAAGACTGCACGTAGTACTAACTACGTGTGGACTTTAATAATGCTTATTAACTCTAATTCCAATAGAGCCTAAGCATAATTATGTATGTACGTGCTTAAGGTATATATTTCTTTTTTATCCTCGCAGCGGCCTGTGTTTTTCTTTCCTGCCAACATGGCATCCAATAGGCCATTAAAAACAAAACTAAATACTACTAGGTACTACCTACTCATAAAAATATTAACATCCCGGCATCAAACCACCGCAACTTGTTCCTGAAGATCATGCCTGTAGCGCAGTAGGCAAGACCATTATCAACTGCTCCATAAGATTCTTTATAGTTCACCAGTTGTACACTAAAATACAGTAAAAGTTAACTCAAGCTATTTTATTTTTATTTTGCCCCTTAAATGAACACTCCCAGCTTGTGATGACAGGTCATCACAATACAGTACTGTATTATACTCTCACACTAAGTGAAAAAACCCGCCATAAGAAATCAACTGCATTTACCTAACTAGGTAAAAAAGATCGTCTAATCTGAAATGACTCGCCCCTCCACTGATTCTACGCTTAAAAGCAAACACTATCGTAAGCGGTCGAGGGTCACGTCATTTCAACCAATTTCAGCTTAGACGATTTAGATGGTTGCACTTATATTATTGCTTTCTCATCTTTACAGCAAGCTTCCTGAAAGCGTGCTCATCATCAGACCAGAACCTAGACAGATGCATCGAGAAGGTGATCGAAGTGGGCGGTCCCAAGTTTGTCGACGGCATCCCAGCGCTTGGCATCGCGCCGCTGGACCCTCTGGAGCTGGGCACCATCGTCGTGAACAACCCAGCGCTCAAGCTCACCTTCAAAGACACCGTCGTCACTGGCCTTAAGGGCTTCAGGCTGAATTCCTACAAGTAAGCATAGTGGTGGAATATGAAATCTCGAAGAAAGTTTATGGTCAAAACTTGCGTGGAGTGCATAATATTTAGAAACTCGTGACTAAGACCCGCCCTATATCGACTGCTCGAGCAGTTAGCGAATTCGTGAATTAACGAAATTTCCCCGTGCTGCCAACCGCTCGAATCAGTCGCAACTGCTGAAGCGGTTCATGTCCGTAGGTTACTTAAAGAAGTCTATCGTTCAATCTGCAGTGGCAGCTAGAATCACTCTCGATCCTGACTGCTGCAAGCAGCCAGTGTATGGCGGGATTTAGTCACCTCTTTCGCGCACGCACAGCGAATATTATTAGCTTCTTCTAAAAGTGAAAGTATTTCCACTAGACTGGGAACCCAAATTCAAGTCCGGCAAGTTGTATAAATTGCACAACTCTTCGGTGATGGAAAACACAGACAAAAATCCCAAGCAACCCGGATAACGGCAGTAGGCTCACCCATTACCACGTCGGGTTGAAATAAGCTAGGGCCTAGCTAGTTTCCTATCTGCTAGGCGAAATATGGGCTTCTGGGTGTTCCGTTCACCATGACGGCAACAATCAATGAGCCTCTGACGACGCCATTTCGGATAGTCTTGAGCGTAAAGATGATGTTAGTTGCTATACACAATGCTCTAACTCAAAATGTGTTCTTATTCTCTTCAGGGTGAACGCTGCAAGGAACAAAGCAACTCTGGACTTCACGGCGAATGTGACGTTGAAAGCTCACTACGACATCGACGGGCAGATCCTCATCCTGCCCATCAGAGGATCCGGTCCTGCTAAAATTAAGATTAGTAAGTATAGATAACTTTCTTATTTTTCTCTGTTACTGTATAGGAACTCTGTACAGAATAATTTTCACTGCCTTCGTTCGTGCTTCGGAACTGTTTTTTCTGTTCCTTGGCACGGTTCCTTGGTCCATCCTGTCTTTTTCCCGTGTGTTGGCCTGCAGTATCCTGTCAATAAATTACAATAATACCATTGATATAAACAAAAAAAAGGAAAACAGGGCATCCTCGTACCAAAAGTGGCCCCTCTAAAACAGGACCAATGGACCTGTTTGCAAGCGAATATGACAGCGACTTGTTTGCGGGCACGTCATTCAGACGTCAATGTCATGTGCCAGTTTTCGAATCCGCGAAGTACCTATGAACGTAACGTATTTTTTTGTTTTTAGCAATGAATAGTGCCAACATGTAATTTGTGAAAATGGACAACAATGTTTTAAAACCTTTTTGAATACCAACAACTTCTTTTTCTTCCCCCAGCTAACCTGAACATCGTGATCAAGTACGATTTCGACACGCACAACGGCCACTGGAAGGTCACAAACTACAAGGACAACTACAAGATGGACCGTGCCCATTTCAAGTTCAGCAATCTCTTTGGGGGCAACAAGGAACTTGGTAAGACAGCCTACCTTGGAGCTCACTCTATCCATCAGGCCCCACGTCTAAACTGTAGGCACCAGACCAACCAGTTATAATGAATAATTCCTTAAAACCTTGCTTTGATAGTCCCTTCTACCTCGTAGATACAACATGATACACTCAAATGAGGTACCTATAGTACCACACTGATAGTTGCCATTATGGCGAACGGGTAATACAAAGTAGGTGTTTATCGCCAGTGTTACACATTCAGGCCAAGATGCTCTCTTAAATATCGTGGGTAATCCATTTTCAAACTGACTTGATCAGTCAAAGAGTTCTGTGTCTAAGCCTGAGTAGCTTTTACACCTTGAACCCAGCCCCTTCGTGACACTTGTTTCACACAGTCAAATTACACACATCGAAACTGTCTAGGGATATCATAGGAATATCATTTTTCAAATATTTCATAAAGTTAAGTTTGTTTACAAGTTGAGCATTATCTTAGATTAACGCGAGGACACAGGCATAAGATAAAGGTTAAGAATATTACAGAAAAAAACTTTTGATTTTGCTAAAATTTTGACACCTTTTAAAAGAAAAATCTGTCTTTTTTTAACGTCCTTACGATTGTACAATAATGCTACCACAATGAATTTCTTTATACAATCTGAAAGGGCAGATATAGCAGTTTCTGTGTTCTAAAAATTTCTACGTTGGTATATTTAAATTTTTACAGCCTGGAAAATAGCCATACTTTGTATGAAAATGCTTGAGATATCCCTAGACACTTTTGATGTGTGTACTTACTTCATCAATACACAAAATAGTCTCAAATGGAAAACTAGCACACAAACAGACAAACCTAATACACATATCAATTTCAGCGGAAACAACACACAGGTTCACAAATGAAAACTGGGAGATAATCATTCAGGAGATCGCCCCTCCTGTCATCAAGAGCATCATCAAGAGTTGCGTGGATGTGGTCAACAAGTTCTTCGGAGCCGTGCCCGCTACTGAACTGCTACTGCCCTGAACGGTTGGAACCGACTGATACTTGAATGCTTCCAACCAGTTGCGAATCTAACAATATTGCCTTATCATATGTTCATTATGGTCATTTAACACATGTTTACGCATAGCTACACTAATGATTCATCGTTAAATACAATAATAACCCATTTTCATCGAATATTTCCACTTATTCAAGTCCGAAATCAAAACTTAACCTCGTATGGTTTCATTTGAATTCCTTATTCATTCCAGTTATCTTTACGTGCTGGCTGAGAGGTAACACAATCACCACATCATTGAGAAAAAAAAATGTGATCGCTGAAATGACGCGCCCCTTTACCGTATTTCCGCATACAAGCAAGCACTCTTGTATGCGTAGATGCGGTGGAGGGTCGCGTCATTTCAGCTTAGACGATCTCTACTTAACTGATACTCATTATTATCTTTACATCAAACGGCTTCTACTAACGTATAGTCATATTTTTCCAAACTACATCAAATCGTTTTGGTAAAAAATATGGAATACAAATGGAGGACAGAAATGATGCGTCCAATGCCTATCTGCAAAAGACAACATTATTTATTTTATCTTATCAATGCAAACACGGGACTGTTTGCTTCGCAGATACAACATTAAGTAATTACAATTCTGTTACATTTAAGGTACGCAATGAACTTATAAGGCATAGTATTAAATAACGCTACCATGAATTCAGGCATTGTGTGTTCTTGAGATGAAAAAGAAAAAAAAACTCTTTTCAACAACACATTCACAAGTGAGTGGAGTTTTAAAGCCTTGAGTTTAGAGTGCGGTTTTGAGGCTGCGTTTCCACCAGAGATGCGATTCGAGGAATGTGATTTTGAGAACCAATCGCTTCATTGAGCGAAGCTAAGTAGATAAATGGAGGGATTCTATTGGTTCTTAAAAAACATTCCTCGCAACGTATCTCTGTTGGAAACGCAGCCTTATGCTTAAACCATTCATAACCAGTCAACCAATTAGTTGAGATAGAAATGTTGCAACACTAATAGTCATCATTTTCCGCAGGTGAAGTGCTCCACAGAGTGATCAACGAGAACTGGGAGCCTGTGATACGCGACATCGCACCGGTCGCCTTCGAGCAAATCATCAAAGCATGCGTCGACGAGTGCAGCAAACTGTTCGCGGCCATCCCAGCGGCAGACTTGCTGCTGCCGTAGCGCACTCTCATCTCAGCCAACAATCTAGGAAACCAAGTCTCGCGCATTCTATATTTACTATCTAACTGTCGTGTGTCGGGTTGCCAACCATTCTGTTTTGAACAAAGTATAGAAAATACTGTTATCAGCAACAAAATGTGCAAACACTGAGATTTATTTCTGAGATAAATAGTTGGAAACCCTAGTACTAATATCAAGATAATTCAGTCGAAAAGCTACAAAATGCGAAATGGGTTGGGGCGCTATCCGCACACTTCCCCTCACGCGCTTTCCGTATATTCAGTACCTATATGTATAGGTAGTGCTGTCTTGTCTTGACCCTCTCATACTTTTATCGCATTCTATCACATGCAACTACCTTGCTATTTGTAGTTTGATAATTGATTTGTATAAAAATATTTTTAGTTTAATCTCAAAGAAGCAAATTAATACAAGAACAGTAGTCACTTTGACAAATTCTTCGTCATTCAATGTTGATATCGAATGCGTGAGAATAAATGGTTTAATATGTAATACTAGTAAATAATATCCAATTGTATACTCATACTTTAGGACAGTTAATCAATAAACTATTGTTAATGGTTTTGTGAAAAAATACTTTTAAGTAGTGAGATGTAAAACAAATTCTTTGTTATATTTTTACATAGGATTTTAACTATTGCAGGCTATTACAGGTACTCTACTCTACCACCTGTTACTTCTTATTATAATTAACGTTAGTTACCATTCCAGTATCTCAAACCAGTTAGTAATTTAACTCCCGAATTCGCAAACGTCAGTCAACTGCTGTCCCTTTCAGTTCGATTGACATTTTACAGGGCATGAGCGGAGTGCGTGCTTAGCTTTAATTGACGTTTGTGAATTCGGGCGTAAGACTGTCAAGTTTCAAAATGAACCAGTTACAGCAATGTCTTTAAATGCACTGTCATGTTGTATGTTTTTTCTATTTGTGAAGTAATATTCCTCTTTGTCCTACCAATTTCCTCAGGTGTGGTCAAATAGTTATAATTTGTAACAGTGCACTTTTATTATAATTACTGTTGATGATTTGTTAGCGGGCCATACAAAATCTTTTAATTAATGTGATAATTGTAGTAAAGTTTTAGCATAAGGACTGACTTTAGCCTTAATTTATTTAAAATAAATAATTTTCAATCAAAATGAAGGTCTTGTTTATTTGTTGAAAGTTTCAGCTATCTACGCTGCTCGATTTGAATATCATAACATTTTGGATAAAAGAAACAACAAGATTATGTAAAAATAATACAATATTTATTAACAAAATAAAGAACAGCTTTGTAAATGCATAAAGAGTAATATTGTATAATCATTTTTGAACTTACACACTAATTCTTTATTACAATAATAACAATGTAAAGGCACTTTTTGATGTATGGAAAATATGGCATCTCATCAGGAAATAAAACCAGGTTATTAACGTGGGCACATAGCATGACGGCCTCCATCCACTGGCACGCTTGCACCAGTTATATTGCTTGCCAGTTCACTTGCAAGGAAGGCGATAGTCGCCGCCACTTCATCAGGGTTACCCGGGCGTCCCAACGCATGAGTTTCCTTACTCCTCTCTAAAAATGCTGCATACTGCGCATCAGATAAACCTCCACGTTTTTGTAATTCTGTCAGGATGACTCCAGGATTCACACAGTTAACTCTCACTCCCTTTGCTGCTAATTCTAGAGCAACACATCTAGTGAATTGATCCACAGAAGCCTTAGACACATTGTAAGCAAGGACTCCAGGGAAAGATCTGATTCCATTGACGCTGGACACATTAACAATGTTACCTTTGGTCTTGAGTAAATGAGGCACAGCCAGCATGCTCAAATAATAGATTGAGCGGACATTCGTATTCATGAGGCGGTCGAATTGGGCCAATGACGTGTTCTCTATTGTGCCTGTCTCAATAATCCCGGCATTATTGACTAGAACGTCTAACTGACCATAGTGATCAACAGTATTTTTTACAATCTTTTCAATGTCTGCTTCCTTGGTTAAATCAGCCTGAACGATAAATGTTGGAGTAACTTTCTCACAGTCTTTACTCACTTTTTGCAAGTTGTCGACATTTCTGCCAATGAGGGATAGTTTAGCACCAAGTTTTGATAGAAATACCGCAGTAGCTGCTCCTATGCCGGAACTCGCGCCGGTAACAATTACAACTTTCCCCGCGAAATTCATTGTTAAACTCTCAACTCTCGGTTTTAAACGACAGTCTTAGTCTAGCTAGCAACAGAAATTGTTTATTTTTATCTCGTGGTTACGTAACAATTTTGATATCACGACGAAAAACAAATTCCAGAAGTTCGCAACACTTGTTTACACAAATTCATTTCTGATCTGTCAAAAAACTGTCAATTCAATTCGTTTTCTATGACGCGTTTTCCAACAAGATGTTTGTGAACACGACTTTTAAAAAATTATTCCACTGAATACGTTTTGACAGCTGCCAGTGTCATTGAAAATTAAACTCTATGTCATGCGGGAAGGGGTCAAGTGTTCTGTGTGGCTCAAAAGTAAAACCACAGCTTATGAATCGTATCTATACCTTTTTTTTGCACACAATAAAGTTCAATTTTTAATGACACCGGCAGCTATCAAAGTGTTTTTCATCTAAGTTCTACTACAGTTCATATAGGTAATCGGCTTGGTGAAATAAATTATTAAAACTGAAATTTCTATTGAATCAGTAAAATGGGAGCAAAAAAACAAAACTTTAATTTACTTAAAACAACGCAAAAATGTAATTAAAAACAACTTCAAAAAAAATGTCAAAGAAATTGTATTTTTTTATTATCTTTTTACGACTATGGATAATGGCTGTAATAGCCATTCTGGAGCTGGAGTCATTTCATTTCGTAGACTTAGCAAATGGCTTAGAGCTAAGGCAAATGGCAACGGCAAATGTTAAACGGGGAACTGTCTTATTAGGTATGAGGTCGATAATCTCACTATGCTTTCAAAAAGACGCTTACGCTTTACGGCATAGCTCAATAGATTTTTAACTTATTTTTGATCAAGCATTGGAGTTGTCATAATGTTGAGTACAATGTTGATTGACTTGACATCTAAAACATGTAAATAAATTTTTAGAAACATGCATAAAACCCCAAAAAACAAGCTAAATTCCAGTTTTCATAATGGCTATTGTGAGTTCCATTCCTATCATAATACATTACTTGTTGTGTAATTAGACATAGTCTCCTTCATCATCAAGATTTTAATAGCGAAACTACTTAGCGGAGCGAGGTAACAAAATTGTAATCCTTTTCCGGACTAGGTAACCGTCTCGCGTAATCTAGGTATGTTGAATAATAAGCGTATAGGAGGTGCAAATGTCACGCCTAATACCTACTTATACGTACAAAGCTTAAATGCAAAACCACATTTACCCTTCACTCAGACCTTGAAGATTTAACTGGCCTAGTTGGACCTGCTGCGTGGTCGTCGTTGATTGAATTGAATTGACTATGTGAGTGATCGCTTTTGATGGTGAAGGTAGTGGATAGTGGAATGAGAGATTTGCAGTGTAACAAAATGATATAAGGCAGTCAGAAAAGTATTTAAAAGCGCATTACAATTTCATTACAGAAAGAAGTAATTCACATTCACATCGGTCAGGCGGGTGTACAGGTAGCCAACGCTTGCTGGGAGCTGTACTGCCTCGAGCATGGCGTCAGAGCAGATGGTATACTCGCCTATGGCGACGATGACAGGAGCGTGGGCACCTTCTTCAGTGGCACTGGCGCTGGGAAGGTCGTCCCTAGAGTTGTTATGATAGACCTGGAACCAACTCCCATAGGCAAGGCAGACTTCATACTCTGAGCTCATCGCAGTGACAAATTAACAACCTAATTATCGATTATTATGTTATTTTATTTTAGATGAAATTCGTACTGGGGCGTACCGGCAACTTTTCCACCCCAACTCTTTACTAACGGGCAAAGAAGATGCTGCCAGTAACTTTGCAAGAGGTTACTTCGGTGTGGGCAGAGAGATGATAGACTTGGCCCTGAACAGAATCAGAATCGCAGCGGAAGATTGCAGTTGTCTTCAAGGGTTCATTATTTTTCGCGCCTTTGGTGGAGGGACTGGTTCAGGCTTCACGGCTTTATTATTAGAAGGTTTAGTCAGGGACTATGGAAAACTTTCCAAGATAGAATTTGCCATTTATCCAGCTCCAAAAATTTCACCAATCATAGTCGAACCTTACAACGCTGTTCTCACATCACACGCGTGCATGGAAACCGAAGATGTGTGCTTTATATTTGACAACGAAGCTCTTTACGACATCTTAGCAAGATCATTAGACGTTCCAAGACCCACGTATACTAATTTGAACAGACTTATAGCACAGGTTCTAACTTGAGTATTATAGCTAATTACTTAGTTAAATTTTACTTTGTTTGCTTCCATTTTCGCTATTAAGCTTAGTAACTTTACCTAAATCTATGACCAATGTTAACTTCTAGGTAGTATCCTGCATGACAGCGTCTCTAAGATTTGAAGGGTCCCTAAACGTTCAACTGGTCGAGTTCAGAACCAATTTAATCCCGTATCCGAGAATACATTTTCCATTGGTTACATTTGCCCCTTTCATCCCTCCCACAAGAGCTATGCATGAAACCATGACGACGCAACAGCTGATGATGTCGTGTTTTGAGCCATCCAACCAGATGATCAAGTGTGACCCAAGGAGAGGGAGTTACATGTCTTGTTGCCTGTTGTTTAGAGGAGACGTGAACCCAAACGACATAAATACTGCAATTAGTCAAATTAAGAGTATGAGAAGCATAAAATTCGTGTCCTGGTCTCCAACAGGATTCAAGGTTATGTCAATCTCAAGTCTATTTCGTATAACATGTCCCCAATTCGTTTAAACAATTTGGGACTCTGACACCTGCTAATGTAAATGACTAAAATGTTGTGTTTTGAACAGCCTGTAAATTTCAGATCGGCGTTAACTACCAGCCACCTGTCACAGTCCCAGGGGGTGACCTAGCTGCCCTGCAAAGGGCAGTGGTAATGGTATCGAATAACTCAGCAGTACGCGATGCTTGGGAAAGACTCTGCAAAAAGTTCTCGTTGATGTACGCCAAACGTGCCTTCGTACATCACTATGTTGGCGAGGGAATGGAGGAGAGAGAGTTCAAAAATGCATTGCAAAATATAAAAGCGCTGTCTAATGACTATAAAGAGATGGAAGATTGAAAATGTGAAATTAATTGTGAAATGGTATTCTTGAAAAAAAAACTGTCTATACCTTCGTACTCAAAATCCGAGGCCCAGGGTTAATAAACTGCACATCAGTATTGATTACAATAAAAGCCTATTTGTCTGATGCTTTTTAAAACTACCGATTTGTGAATTTAATCGTGATCATCACTCTTTTATGAATGATTCGTCCTAAAATGTTTTCATTCATTCAATCTATACGAGTAGTAGGTACTTCCACCGACTTTCCTGACTTTCATAATAAACTTGAATCAGTGCGATTTCACTTATCGCTTAAACTACCCTTCTGCCCTTACTGTCTATTGTAATTGTTTATGTAACGATAAATAAATAATAAACGCTTTTATCTCTAAGCTCTAGTTGTTCTCTATTTTGAAGTGAACTTGGTAGCCAGTTTGGCTCTCTTCATGCTTAGAGGCTGCTTGGGCTGTGAGCCGATAAAGAAGTAGGAATATGATTGTTTGTTGAACAACTTCGTTAGTATAATGGTTCGTTATCTTTTATCTTACATCGATCCCACAGCGCACTGTGCCACAGCCTTACTTCGGTAGTGGCGCTAGCTGGGCCCTGTTCAATAAACATTACAATTCTACAAATATGTAAAAAACTTACAGGCTACAATTCTACAAGTGTCTGTTCAATAAAACTTACAAGTTACAATTTTACCATGGTGGAAAATCTACAAATTTGTAGAATTGTAGCTACAATTTTACAAGTTTCTGTTCAATAAACATTTTCTTTCTACAGGTGACAATTCACATATTTGTAGGGAAAACTGGTTTATTGAACGCATAATTCTACAATTATGCATTGGAGCAGCAGCTACAGCATTTGGAGTTACATATTTGTAAGGTTTTCACTTGTAGATTTTCTACATAATTGTAATGTTTATTGAACAGGGCCCAGGGCCCTGTTCAATAAACATTACAATTCTACAATTATGTAAAAAACTTACATATTTGTAATGTTTTGCTACAAGTGCTGTTTAATAAACACTACAATTATGTAGAAAATCTACAAGTGAAAACCTTACAAATATGTAACTCCAAATGCTGTTTAATAAACACTACAATTATGTAGAAAACGCCTGTAGAATTGTACTTACAAATTTGTAAGTCACAATTTACATAAAATGTAAGATTTTATTGCTTTAAGCGGATTTGATTTTTTCATTCATTTACAGTGATTAGCGAACCACCTTTAATGCCTGATAATTAAATTTCTTCAAATCTAGGGATTTCGAGACAAAAGGGCGTGCAACTGTCAAAGTGGCGCTAGTAGAGCAAATACCAAAAACACAGACGTTTTTGTATGAAATTTGTAGAGAATTCTTGATAACAGACAAATGCCAGCATGGTATGTACCAAATGCAAAGAAACTGGTTTCCCGAGATGGGCAACTTAAAAAAATGTGGCTCAAAGCAATAAGGAGAGTATTAGGAGCTTTTCTGAGTGGAGTCGTATTAAAGATCATGTACAATCTTTTTAACCAAAAAATATTCGACGGTATTTTGCTGATCCGAATTTTTGGTGAAATGTTTATTCTTTTACGTTAAAAGTAAAGTTTATGTGTTTACTCAAAACGCCGCTGCATTTTTTATAACCACTCATTACTTCTGTCTTTGTGGCATCAACATCAATGGCGAGTACATCTCTCACTTGCGATTTGCTGACGACATTGTCATCGTGGCGGAAACGCTGCAGGACCTACAACAGATGCTGAATGACCTGGCTGACTCTTCTGTGCGCATCGGTCTACGGATGAACTTGGACAAAACCAAGGTCATGTTCAATGAACATGCACTACCGGAACCGATTGCGGTACACGGCGCCGTTCTCGAAGTTGTTCAAAAATATGTATACCTCGGGCAGACATTGCAGTTAGGTAGGAACAACTTCGAGAACGAGGTGAATAGAAGAATTCAGCTGGGTTGGGCAGCGTTTGGGAAGCTACGTCGGGTCTTCACATCGTCGATCCCACAGTGCCTAAAGACAAAAGTCTTCAATCAGTGCGTCCTACCCGTCATGACATACGGAGCCGAAACGTGGACACTAACGGCACGGCTGGTCCACAAATTTAAAGTCACCCAGCGGGCTATGGAGAGGGCTATGCTCGGCGTTTCTCTGCGGGACCAAATTAGAAATGAGGTGATAAGGCAGAGAACCAAGGTTATCGACATAGCCCACCGGATTAGCAAGTTGAAGTGGCAGTGGGCTGGCCATGTAAGCCGTAGAACCGACA
Source organism: Udea ferrugalis (assembly GCA_950022985.1). Lineage (NCBI taxonomy): Eukaryota > Metazoa > Arthropoda > Insecta > Lepidoptera > Crambidae > Udea > Udea ferrugalis. Next base: position 878,451 of record OX465524.1, on the reverse strand, counting down.
ACCGTTGGAGTAAACGTGTTCTTGAGTGGAGACCGCGTCTCGGCAAGCGTAGTGTAGGACGTCCTCAGGCAAGGTGGAGTGATGATTTGCGCAGGATGGCTGGCAGGAGCTGGATGCGAGCAGCCGAAGATCGAGCTCAGTGGCGTGTAATGGGAGAGGCCTATGTCCAGCAGTGGACTGCAACAGGCTGATGATGATGATGACTTCTGTCTTTACTTACACTACTAGTTGTTAGGATTCCTTACTTAGGAATATTTCTTCAATTTCATCCAATTTCCTTTACTTTTTAGGTTGAGGCACAAAATTGTAAAGTTCTGACACAGGGTAAGCCCACCTGTCGGAATTTTACTACAATTTACATAATATGTAGACTTGTAACTACAATTATGCGTTCAATAAACCAGTTTTCCCTACAAATATGTAAATTGTCACCTGTAGAAAGAAAATGTTTATTGAACAGAAACTTGTAAAATTGTAGCTACAATTCTACAAATTTGTAGATTTTCCACCATGGTAAAATTGTAACTTGTAAGTTTTATTGAACAGAAACTTGTAGAATTGTAGCCTGTAAGTTTTTTACATATTTGTAGAATTGTAATGTTTATTGAACAGGGCCCTGGTGAGCGGAAATACAAAAGCCTCCATTGATCTAGAGCCCATAACTAATTTAAAAAAAGATGTTTTCTGTCAATTTGACATTGACATGACAAGTAATTGACAGTGACAGATTGTTTCACGCGTTGTTGTTGTGGGGTCTTGGCCTTGTATTTTTATTTCTAAAGTTACGTAGGAATTTTCAAAAATCAGGCAGACGATATCTGAACTTTGCTCTCAAATAGCTACAATTATAATGCATTAATAGTTGTCTTCGGGATATCCTCTTTATCTTGTCATCAGACCTACACACCAAGTAAGTTTAGGTTACTTGAACAGTGTAAAATAAATTAGTTCATGTTTTTATAATATTGTGTAATATAACAAGAAGTATTAGAGATGTTGCAGTTATTTGCAACTATTAAGCTAGTCTATTAAGCTGCCTATGTGGTCCATTATTCGGTTTTTACATGACATTAACATGAAAATTTCCATGGTTACTTCCAAATAGCATTTTGTATACATTAAATTTTGTCAGCTGCAGATAACATGCTGATATCCCAACTGTGCCGCTGTGCACAGCCACTGAGGCTGGCCCAGAGCAAGCTGCTGGTGTCAGGATCTAGAAATGGGTTTAATAATGGTAACCTCATCACTAGACAGCTGTACACACCTATTAGAAATGGAAACAGTAATAAAATAGGATTTAGGGTAAGTACCCAGTTTTTTTAAGTACCCAAGCAGTGCTGCAGCATGGCAACCATGCGACAGCAGTACTGCCTTTTTTTTAGTTAAGTTCCAGGCATAAGTGACATTGTGAATGAGCTCTAAAGCAACACACACAAAAGGGGTAGTCCCTTAGGGGTAGTTCACTAGGGTAGTTTCGTGTGTGTTGCTTTACTAATAAGGATCCAACTTCATTTATGAAATAGTTTTGATAAAATAAATTGATAGCTAGCTAGTTTTTGCTACCTTTGACATTAGAGTACTCATTCCATTTTGATTTCTGCCAAATTAGCTTAAAAATTTCTGCACCTAATTGAAAAAGTCCTTTTAAATTTAAAATGCCTACTTTAGCTAGAAAATATATAATGGATAATCACAAGGATTGTATGTCTACATACAACATCATTATTGATGATAGTAAGGCTAAATGCTTATCTGTGATTTGCTTTTATTATCAAATAGGAGTATATGATAAGTGTTAACTTTGTTAAAGTCAATATTATTAATCAATAGTTTTGTGTTACAAGGACATTCAAAGTTAACATCAATCTACTGTCTAAGGGCTGTAAATGTAATAAATCTAAAAGATGTATTATAATCCCACAACCTGTGCTACTGATTATCCAACTTGATTGAAAGACAAGAATCACGGTTGCTCTTTCTCATAAAAATACTGTATGGATTTTATTGAAACTTTACAAAAATGTAGCATTTAAAAAAAGGTGTATTTAGTAATTCTTTTAGAAGAAGTCCCAGGCGACCGCTAGTTCGAAATAATAATGTCATCATACAATACTATAACTGATGATTTTGTAACTTTGGAAGTCTGAATGGCTATAAACATCACTATATTATAAATATCACTGTAGCCTTTCAGACTTTCAAAGTTCAAAGCCACTAAAAGTCAAGCCACACAGCGACCGCAGCGCGACGCGATCGCAGCGCGACGCATTATCTGTCCATAACAAAGAATGTCGTCTGTCCTGTGTAGGTCATTAATCCAATGTCCATATGTTCCAGATAAGAGAGCTATTCAAGTCGAACCAGACCGCCATCCGGCTGTGCGCCAACGGCCCGAAGCCGCCGCAGACTCCCAAGATCGTGGGCTACTGGCTCCTCGGGTGCAGCGGTATGGTGTTCACGGCGGTGGTGCTAGGTATGGTTGCTGGCTATCTAGTTCTACTCTATTCCATTTATTTTGTCATTAACGTTGTTTTGAAAACTACGAATGGTAGTAAATAATGAGAATGAAAAGTTCAGTAATGATTTGAACAGATTGTTTCAGGTGAATTGTCTGTAATTTATTTTTAACAGTAAATAAAATATGCTTTCTAAATTATATAGAATCACTGTAACATAGTAAACCAAGCAACGCTCAAGCATGTCAGTATGATATTACTAGTAAGCAGTCTTAGATATATTAAAGTGGGGTTAATTTAAGTATTATTTATAGTTTCATGATAAGGTATGTTATTATAATACTAATCTTGAAGGCAACATGATATGATGATGTGTACCTGGTTAATTATAGCATTTAGTAGGTAGGTGTTCTGAAAATAAAAGTTATTTTCTAAAATTGAGTTTTATTTACGAGAATAATGATATAAATAAGGTAACAGCTTTGTTAACTGAAGAAATAAGAAACCTATGGATAAATTGCTTATTACTCTTGAATATTTTGACTATGGTGATATGGATTATGGACAGAACTAAGAGAAAACTAGAGCAATTTCGTGTATTTTATTTTTATATGCTTTATTGTTTTAATAGCCAAACGAAGAAATCTCTCGTATTCAGTCCTAGCCAATCTTTGCCCTTTGCCTCTGGCTCCATCAAATTGAAATTGCCAAAATTTAACAATAATTATTAAAAATCTAAGATTGAAGAAGAAAAAATCGGAGATTTTATTTAATCTACATTGAGCTTCGTTTTTCATTGAGTGCCTCAAAGTGAATGAGCGTCAGAATATTTTTTTAATTTTGCAAAATATTTTTTGGTCACTTGCCCGCTATACTCAAGAGTACGGTTGCCGGTAGGCATATAACTCCAGGTGGATAAGTGGCAAACGCCAGATATAGGTACTGTTCAATTGTTCCTCATAATTTTGCTCCAAATAATGTAAATGTCATTAGATTAGTGAATAGCAGATAATAAGACCTTAAACCAGCTTAAAGTCTGATTATTGCTTTGATTAAAAAATATGATAAATGTCCCAGGTGGAGTGACCCGGCTAACAGAGTCTGGTCTCTCGATGGTGACGTGGAAGCTGCTGGGAGAGAAGCTGCCCACTACCGAAGAGCAATGGCAGCTAGAGTTCGAGAAGTACCAGCAGTTTCCAGAGTTTAAATAGTATGTATTTTAGACAAGAGGCGAGAAGCGCGCTAGTGGGCACCAAAGTAACACAACCTTACCCAACCCAAACTTGCCGGATAAGGATATGCCGTTCGCAGATGTTGAGCCTAGTCGGCGGCCTTAGGGCGGTTTGATAACATCTGACATAAGGGTTGCTCACTAACCTTACACCTTCCAATAATCCGCAGATTATTGGAAGGTGGCTCGCGCCACCTCATAGTTCAGGTGAGGCCTGTGCCTAGGAGTGGGACGTATGCAGGGTGAGTTTTAAAAGTGCGTGGTAGGCCAAATCCTAAACTACGAGGAACATAGAATGGTCAAAGAGTCTCGAGACCGATTTTGACAAACACTTGAAAAACTCACCCTCCTCATCAACTTTCTCCCCCCTGTGGGTCGTTTGGAAGAGAACCCATTTTAGCCATAAAACCGCCTAAATTGTACATTTACTTGTTAATTAATATCTACTTGTCTGTAACCATTGTTGTCATTTAGTATGCAATAAAGAATACCTATGTACTTACTTACTTACACGATGATTGCATCGCTAACAATGTTATTACAATAAAAAAGACTAGACTATAGGTTATGTCAGTACTGACACGAAGTCAAAAAGTGACCACGCACGGGTTACGACAAAGATACTCGTAATTTTAACGTGTTATCGTGTGAACAAGACAGTACGATTATTTACTAGAGCGTAAACGAAACACATACATGTTGCGCAGTGTTGTCTCAAACTATCAACACTGTCAATGCTTTGCTCAGGTAAGGTCAAGTTGGGTAACTTTGAATTTCATTGTAACATTGAATCCACTGTTTAAAAACAGTAAAAGTTAGGTACTTTTACAATAATTATTGTCTTTGGTTTACTTTGTCAAAAGTAACTGATCTAAAAGAGTGGATTCAATGTTACACCTAAATTCAAAGTTACCCAACTTGACTGTACACGAAAAGTTCTGATTTCGGGTGCCAATTTTATAGCACAAGTAACCTATCTATTTTATTCAAATATCATTGATGACTAACACTTTTCAATTAAAGTAGCCTGTCGCTTTTCCAGCAAGAACCAGAACATAACCCTGTCAGAGTTCAAATGGATCTGGTGGATGGAGTACGCGCACCGCACGTGGGGCCGCATGATCGGCGCGAGCGTGTTCGTGCCGGCGGCGCTGCTGTGGGCGCGGGGGGCCCTCACGGGGGGCATGGGGGTCCGTGTTGGGGTCTACTGTGCTCTAGTAGCTGCACAGGTTAGGTTACAATAGACAATTAGTACGGTTTTCCAGCAAGAACCAGAACATAACCCTCTCAGAGTTCAAATGGATCTGGTGGATGGAGTACGCGCACCGCACGTGGGGCCGCATGATCGGCGCGAGCGTGTTCGTGCCGGCGGCGCTGCTGTGGGCGCGGGGGGCCCTCACGGGGGGCATGGGGGTCCGCGTTGGGGTCTACTGCGCTCTCGTCGCTGCACAGGTTAGCATACCAAACCGCCCACAATAGGGTAGACTACTATGAGTCTTTTTGCATGTTTTTTAGTTTACATGAAATAAATACTTTCATTTACAAATAGGTTCAAGTAGAATATACCAGAAAGATATGGTCGGTCTGTTAACGGTAGCACAGTAGTTATTACAGCCGCCCAGATTGCGGAAGATGCTGGTTTGAGTCCCGCCTGAGCCCAAGACCGAATGTTTTCTGGGTTTCCTATCTTTAGGAACATTCAGGAGCCCACATTTTGCCCATGGATTTGAGCCCAACGTGGTAAGGGGCGATCCTGCCGCCGTTATCCGTGTTGCTAGGGTTTTTTAATCGGTGTTTTCCATCACCGGAGAGTAAGCCGCAAATTGTAAAATGACCACAAAGAGGTGTTTTCCGGCCAGATTTGATCTCAGGACCACCGGGGTCCGAGCCAGTCTTTACCCCTAGGCTACGATTCTCCCATAATACTCAAATTATGGAAATTATTTTAAAATTGTATGCTGTTAAGTTCTTTCACACAAACGATCACAGTCGCTAAGTTATTCAGTTTTACATAAGGTCCATATCAAAGTGAAGTGAGAGTGCTTACTAATAATACGCCTGTCAACTCACTGAATTGTTTCGTCCCTTTCTAGGGCCTAATGGGCTGGTACATGGTAAAATCCGGCCTAGAAGACCGCTTCCAAGGTCCTTCAGACGTGCCCCGAGTGTCGCAGTACCGTTTGGCGGCGCACCTCGGCCTGGCCTTCGTGCTCTACGCCGGACTACTCGGAGGCGCGCTGCGAGTGTTAAGGCCCTTTCCGGGCGGGGCCCTGCAGAAGGTCACAGCTCTGAAGGGGATGACGGCGCTTGCGCATACTGTTAAGGCTATGGCGTTCTTGACGGCGATTTCTGGTGAGTACTTATTTAGTTGATATTATTTATGCAATGGTGGTGCGATGACATATCCCATATTCCAGCAAATGGCAACATTTGCACAGCAGTAGTACATCATCGTCATTATCATCAACAGCCACATGACGTCCACTGCTGAACATAGGCCTCCCCCATAGAATTCCAGAGCTGCCGGTTGCAGGCGGCCTGCATCCACCGAAACTTTGCGACCATTATGATGTCATCCGTTTGGCCTCAAATGGTCTCCACTCGAGAACTTTTTTGCCTCAACGGCCATCAGTTCTTCGAGCTATGTGCCCCGCCTACTGCCACTTCAACCTACTAATACGCTGGGCTACGGTACACAACTGGTTAAATTTAAGATAGCAAAAAATACTAATTTAACCTATCTACGTCTTTTATATTATTATACTAGCTGTCCCAACAGATTTCGTTCTGTTGTCAAACATTTAGTGTCACATGACAGGTAGTAACATTTACTAAGAGGAAACTAAAATTGAGATTTTTACTATATTCTTAGCATTTTCTCATGATTACTCACCTTTTAAACCTTCCCTCGACCATTACAAATATTTCAAAACCAAAATTAGCCAAATCGGTCCAGCCATTCCCGAGTTTTAGCGAGACTAACGAACAGCAATCCATTTTTATATATAGAGATGATTGATTTTACGACTGTTTCTGTCCCAGGCGCGTTCGTAGCCGGCCTCGACGCGGGCCTAGTCTACAACTCGTTCCCCAAGATGGGCGACACCTGGATCCCCGACGACATCCTAGCCTTCTCCCCCTTACCCCGCAACATAACCGAGAACCCCACAACGGTCCAGTTCGACCACCGCGTGCTGGGGACTAGCACGCTGGCTGCGGCTACCGCGTGCGTGGTGCTGGCTAGAAGGGCGCCACTATCGCCCGCGGCGAGACGGGTGGCTTATGCTGTCGGGACTATGGCTTGGGTTCAGGTAATTTGAGGTTTAATAGTCAGATCGCTTAGTCTACATTTATGACAGATTTTGAAAAGTTATTTTATAAACATGTAAGAGCCTGTCCACGCTAGCGATTCTCTTCAAAAGCGAGTGAAGATAAATAGATTCTTTCTTAAGAACTTAATCACAGGATTAGAAAGGCATCGTGTCACATTTTCCATGATCTGAAAACCAGAAAAAGATACTGCATAGGGAATGCTAAAAACAATAATAACCTTAGTAATAGCTTTTTCATCTTAATCGGAAGTTAAATATTTGTAATAATATTTCTTCTGAGTGTTGAAGGTGGATGCTTTTAACAATGATGAAATCACCCTAGCTCATAGGGTGAATATATTTATTTATTTATCAAACACAATTAAACGGGCTTAACCCAGTAACATAATATAATATACCAGAAAGATTCGGCTGGTATGTTAATGGTCTCGGTAGCACAAAGGTAAGTGCAGTCGCCCGGTTTGCGAAAGACGCGGGTTCGATTCCCGCCTGAAGCCAAGATCGAATGTCTTTCTTTGGTTTATCTTTAATAAGATGATAATGCGTTATCCCTAATGCTTAAATAAAATAAATAGATTAGAAGGCATCGTGTCCCATCACGGGCGGTCCGAAATGATTCTTCGGCGCTATTATCATTCAGGACGGCTAAAATCATCGTTAGTCAGCGGTCCATCGGAGCTGTCTAACAAATCTTCGGCCGACTCATTGTTTTTTTCGATAATAAACAAAAAAAGAGTCTAGTCAAAATCTAGCCTATTAGACCGTCCTAGGCTTACAACAAGCATTAACGGTGAGTGTCTCCCGGCAGGTGGCGCTAGGCATCACAACCTTGCTAATGTACGTGCCGACGCCGCTAGCCGCGTCGCACCAGTCCGGCTCGCTGGTGCTGCTCTCGCTCGCCATATGGCTCACGCACGAGATCAAACTGCTCAAGTACATACCCAAGTGAAACAGTTACTTGTCTGCAAGTCTGAGTGCCTAGTAGCTCAGTAGAATTACCCACTTATTCATAAAAACGAACGCAGCGGTAAAGCAAAGTCCATCTGGCTCACGCACGAAATCAAACTGCTCAAGTACATACCCAAGTGAAGCCCAAGTTACTTGTCTGCAAGTCTGAGCGCCTAGTAGCTCAGTAGAATCACCCCCTTTTTCATAAAAACGAACGCAGCGGTAAAGCAAAGTCCATCTGGCTCACGCACGAAATCAAACTGCTCAAGTACATACCCAAGTGAAACTCAAGTTACTTGTCTGCAAGTCTAAGCGCCTAGTAGCTCGGTAGAATTACCCACTTATTCATAAAAACGAACGCAGCGGTAAAGCAAAGTCCATATGGCTCACGCACGAGATCAAACTGCTCAAGTACATACCCAAGTGAAACACAACTTACTTGTCTGCAAGTCTGAGCGCCTAGTAGCTCAGTAAAATAACCACTTATTCATAAAAACGAACGCAGCGGTAAAGTAAAGTCCATCTGGCTCACGCACGAAATCAAACTGCTCAAGTACATACCCAAGTGAAACACAAGTTACTTGTCTGCAAGTCTGAGCGCCTAGTAGCTCGGTAGAATTACCCCCTCATTCATAAAAACGACCGAAACAATAGTTTAAGCCAGTTTCCCAAACTGTGGTCCGCGGACCACTGGGGGTCCGCGAGTATATGTATGGAGGTCCACGGTGTCATCTCTGGACCACACATAAAGCGCTCATTAAACGTAAAAGGGCCCCAAAATCAGCTTAGCAGTTTAATTAGAAAAATGACATCTAAACACACGATATTTGTAAAATACAATCCAATGATGTAGGTATAATAATATTGTATAATTAATTTAAAGTCTACATTTCATAAATTGGTAATACGCCGGTTTTTTTTTGCTATTTTAGTAAGGGGGTCCGTGAAAACTGGCCTTAGTTTACAAAGGGTCCGTGGGCTGAAAAGGCTGGGGAACGTTGGTTAAAGCAATTGACGTGTTATGTCACTTACTCGCAAATGGCGGCAGCAACAAGAATGACAGTCTCAAAAGTTAAAGTGTTGTTAAAGAGCTGTTTAAGTTTTTATGAATAAGTGGGTAAGACATTAAAATAACAAAGAGTGATGTAGTATTGCTTTTTGGTAATTGTTGTATGAGTCTGTTAGAGTGTGGATTCCAATTTGCACCTTTAAAGTAATTGTTTAAATTGAGAAGAACTTTGTAATTTTTGAACATTTAATGTATTTTCTCTCTCCAGGGGGTCTTATCTGAAATTGCAAAACTACATGACGCTTTGTTTTTTGTGAAATGTAGATATTAGAAAATTACCTTCAATTGCTGCATTTTTACCAACTATTTATTTGTAGTGATTCAGTATTTTTTTATATGATGTAAAGATAACGCATTTTTAACTAACTCAGAATAATTCTGTGCAATGTTAATTTCACCTATAATGTTTGTGTCATAAAGTTATCCTATTATTTTAAGCACATGACTGATTTGTTACTACATAAGCTAAAGGTGAATAGAATAAAAAAATATATGAGTATGTTATTCACAAAGTGATTTTATTTAAAATTTAAAATGCTAATATTGCTTACACACTGAAAACTGTTTATTTACAATAATTAGGTATAGCCTACGAGTCAAACGCTGAAGTGTTTATCCTTGAATAAATGATAGGTAGTTTTTAATATATTCATTGCTTTTAATTTTATTATTAGTTCAAAAATAGATTTTAAAACATTTCGGTAGATGTTACACAAAAATCAATTCGTGGTTGACACATGGAACATCAACCGAATCAGTGAAAAAAAACTAACAGTATGGTTTTTGGCAATAAATAATACAGGTAGGTAAACATAATATGTAATATTTATTAATTAACTAATAAAACTACATAGCCTAATATTTTATCAATCTACACTTGTAAGTTTTAACCCAATTGCAATTTTAGCCAATTGAATCCGCAAAACACAAGTCAATACGTGCCGATTTTAAGACCGTAGGCTATAACCTTTCAATATATATATATATATATATATTGTGGTACATTCTCCCCAGATACATCCCTTGAATTTGTTAGCCTATCTATCTACAGCAATACAGGCAGGATCCAAAGGTCTCACGTCGCCAAACTCACACCTTCACGGATGAAATAATGTAAAAAACCTTGTGACAGGGAAATTATAGCAGGTATTTAGGCAATAAAAATTAATGTATGACACCTGAAATAATAAATAGGTAAGTATTTTCAAAGATGCCAAGACACAAGACACAATTTTCAAAGAAATCAAGAACGTATATTTTAACAGTAGCATTAGCATGTACATAAAATTCTATATAAGTGCCAGAATATGTTTCAGTACCATTTCGGAATAAAGGGCCTTACCGATATCGAAGTTAAGAACCCCTTCAAACTCATATGGTGTCTCGTAAAGTTTCAATTGAACAAACGTGAAAACTCGAACTAGCCATCATGAGGGGTGCGGTTCGTTTTGAGTTAAAGGCGATAATAGCGCGCTCACGTTGCTCACGCCCGTTCATGAGATTCATCAACTCGGGACGCATGCGAGCGCGCTAATATCGCTTTTAACTCAAAATGGACCGCACCCTTATACTCCTGATGGCTACTTGTAACGATTGAGAACTCCAGGGTTAGCGGCAATTATCGATAAATGATTCGCCAATGGAAGGTTAGCGCTCGTGGACCCCCTGAGGAAATAGGAACAAGTTTCAAATGACTATTTTTTCAACAGAGCTCTGTTGTAAAAATACCGCCGTAATCTGAAGTCTGAGTTGATGTAATAAAAACTACTGTCCGAGTTTAACGATGCTCTGTAAAGTGATTCTACGAACTTATTTTAAACTCGAATCACTTGTCCGAAAATGGGCTACCCGCCTTTTTTAAATATTTGAATGATTAATACGAAAAGTACTACAATTGTGATTCCTCTGACAAATACTTATATGTATTCGAGTTGGAAATAAGATTACAGAATGTTTCACTGTTAGGGCAAATTTTTATAAAACTTAGCATAAAAGTAAAGGTTGTGAGTAAGACTAATTTTTTTAAACTAAGTAAAAATGATAGACGTTTTGGATATTACCCGTATTTGTTAGTCACAACATCAAATTGTGAATAATCGCATCTAAGCGAGGAACATACTTTTTAAATTTTGTAACAATATTTTATTTTTATATTCACTACATCGAAATGATATCATTAAATGTTATTACCAGAAAACAATATACACTTTGCTAAGTAAGGTAGAAATAAACGTACCTTAGCACCATGCAAATTCCTTAATGAGAAACTGTCTAGTTGTGAATAAAACAAAGTATGTATATTAAATAAAAATATGAAAATTTTCCTACTACAGGGTGGCCCAGAAAGACCGAAGTGGTGTGAATTCCTTATAACTTTTTTATTATAATTTTTTTTTTCTTTTCTTTTCAGTATTTTGTAAAGAAGACTTGGATAATTTATAATGGAGCAATACACAATTGAACAACGTGCCCAAATTGTTGAAATTTACTTTTCAAATCAACGGTCCATTGTGTTGACTCAGCGTGCATACCGTCGTCAATTTAATGTGCGGGTTGCACCCTCTCAGTCAACAATAAACCGTCTGGTTGCAAATTTTCGAGAACAAGGAGCAGTAAGGAACCTTCCTGGTCCCGGCAGACACCGAACTGTTCACACGGCTGACAATATTCAAGTGGTACAGGAGAGTATTCGGGAGGATCCAGAAACATCAACCAGGAGACGTTCGTCACAACTGGGCCTCTCAAGAACGTCACGAACGTCAAGAACCATCCGCAAATATGGTTCCAACAGGATGGAGCCACAGCGCACACTGCGAGGGCCACAATGACTCTTTTACGCGACATCTTTGGTGAAAGAATAATTTCTCGTAACAGCAATTTTAATTGGCCTCCGCGTTCCCCGGATTTAACCGCTCCAGACTGTTTTCTTTGGGGCTATTTAAAAGGAAAAGTTTATGTTAATAAGCCTAGGACTATTGAGGAGTTAAAAACCAATATTCGAGAAGAAATTAACAACATACCACCGGAAGTTTTGCGAAAGGTCATGGAAAATGTGTTGGAAAGAGCACATTTGTGCGAAGCAGAATATGGCCACCACTTGCGGGATATCATTTTTAATAACTAATCCAAAAATATTCCCCATAAATTTAATGTATTAAATAAAAAGTTATAAGCAATTCACACCACTTCGGTCTTTCTGGGCCACCCCGTATAATTCATAGATATGTCTAGGTTTTGTTCGGGCCAAATCATGAGATCGGTTTGTAAATGACAATCAACTTAATAATGCCTCGAAACTAATATAATTCAATACAATAAACATATTTCTAATACTTTTTTTTGTATCTAATGGTTCACAATCATAAATATTTTAATACAGAAAGTAGAGGCATCTATTTTCTATTGGTAACAATAATTGGGACGAAACATTCATGAAAAACATGTAAGCAACTGAACTACGAAGTTGTAGATATAATTTTACGTCCAATTTTCTGCATAGCGGAATTATGTTGGGTTGGTCCTGAAGTACACTTCTGTCGGGGGTGCGAATGTTCGAATAATTTGAAAATCGGACGCAAAATGAATCATTGAGACATTGACTGTAGCATGAGTTGGCATCATTGTGACAGCGGAGAAAGTATGCTGAATCTTGACATATTTAAACGCACAAACAGTACTCAGTCAAAATTGCTCGATACGAAACCAAATAGGTGTAACCTAACAAGAGAGAAGAAATTTCTTAAACTAAAAGTGTTAATTTATACCCTAAGCAGGCGCTGACACGTGCCAATTTAAAATAATCGATAGATTTGCACGTCCCTTTTGAAAGCGCCACTCATGACAATGTGATTCAGTATTCAAATGACAGTTATGTAACTTAAGAAAAAGATAAATATACGGGACTTATACCAAGACCAGCGGGCCTAGCATGCGCAACATCGACAAAATAGCCATCTCCTCCTCTTTCGCTCGAGAGAATCGAAGGGCGTGACTTGACTTCGTTGCTTCTCGACAGTGCTGCCAAATTACAGAAAAAAAATTAGAAACTCCATTTTTTTACTGGTAACACTTGTAAAATTAATTCACACAAAGACTCAATCAAGAGTAAGTAAAATATTTTGTTACTGCTTATCTCATAACAAAAAATAGAAAGATTTTGTTTTTAGATTGATTGTGTGTTTGAGACGAAAATTGGCCGAGTATTTCGACTCTAAAGTAAAAAGCAAGCACGCGTGCGCCATCTGTCGCCACTTGCCACAATCAAGTTGCACACTGTTATCTCAGTTGCTTTTTGTTCACATAGCCATTCATTAATAAAACTTGTGTTTATTGAAGAAATTGATATGTGAAAATTACTTTTTAATTATGAATGGTATAAAATCAACCGTAATAGGGTGTTTAGACAACGCCTGTCAAAGTTTCTTTAATTGGAGAAGTTTTAATTTGGGCTTAGCGGCGCCATCTGTGAAGATTACTTTCCATATAAAAGTAGTCCGGTCTTGTCATTTTATTGTTGTTGAACGAATATTTGTAATGTTATCTTTAATTATTGTGATGTGATGTGACACCGAATGGGAGTTGGGTTGTATTGCGGCCCCGTTTTAATTCACTCTAATGATGGTAAGCAAATTTCAAAAATATAATGTCCTTTTACTCCGAATTCTAAAAGGTTATGTCGTATCGTTTTAGCATTGACGTATATTTTAATCCTTTTCTTTTTTTGACAAAGCTGCACGCGTTGTATTTTAATAGTTTCGCATACAATTTCACTCGTCTCGTCACTTCTCGTCCACCCTTCCGATCGACGAGTAATTAAGCCAACAGAAATGTCAAAAAACGATAAATCCGTGATAAAACAGTGGTGCCATGTTAGGGCTTGTCGAGAAATCCGTATTTTCCATACAATATTTCAAATCTGACAATAAGCGGCCATGTTAGCAACAGTAGAGAAAATGGAGAAATGGCTGCAGGGCGACCTGTGATTGGCTATTTGCTCTCTCGGATTTACTCGCGGCGTGCATGCTAGCCCCGCTGATCCCACAATTTTTGGTTCTCTGTCATGCATGAGATTGACATGCAATTCAAATGAATATCTATAACCTATATTGTTATTTCTGTTTTTTTTTCCTTGACAGATTAATAAACTAAATATCTTTTTATTGACCTAGAGTGGCGTTGTGGGGGGCGCAGTGCTAAACAAATAAATGCTCCTACATTTCTTAGATGCGAACATAACCTACTTTTTGTTAGGCCACTGATTGTGTTTTGAAAAATATCAAAATGTGTACCGTGAACAGGCTTAACCGACTTACGAGCTAGTGATAAAAATACAATTTACATCTGTATTCAAACAGTTCGGATTTAAATAAACCAAAGGTTTTTCTTTAGTTATATATAATCTTTAAATATTTTTCTCCGAGCATTTAGCATTCTTTCGTACTCTTACTTTAAACAAGTATAAGTACACATTCTGACTTGTTTCTTTGAGGGAGGGAACAAAGGACGTTTGTATAAATCAGATATTTGAATCCAAACTATTTGATTAACATTACCCCGAATTGTGAAACTTTCTCAAATGCAATCTATTTTAATGTTTTTTCAATATGCCTACTGGCATTTCGAAGTTGCCAGCAATTTAAACAGTTGCTTAACTTTAAGTAAGTTTAAGAATTCAGGTGCAAGGACCGTATCACAGAATGTTACTCAAGCCATAATCTATTTCAAAGAAAGATATTATGTGATTGTCTTTTGACAAGAAGTCTCTCAAATATCTTCTTAAGATTCGTTTATGGCCTTTACACGTTCAGTCACCCTAAAAGCGCCATTTTGGCAAAGCATTATCATATGGCATTAAGCTTTTAAATTGGACTAATTACCAACTTGAAAATCAAAACCAATAAATATCTACCCAATAATTAAACACAATGATTTACCTAACATGGCGCTTTTAGAGCCCCAGTAATACGGACTTAAGTAAGACCCGTAATGTGAGATCAAATTCAATTATGAAGAATAACGAGTAAGATGTATGCGAGTGTAAAGCAAAGAGAGCTCAGACTATATTTTAAAATATTCAAGTTTTAAATTTAATATCCCATTTTTATATATATTTTATACTTTACGGATCTTACCTAGTAAGCTTGAAAATTTACAACTCATATTTATTTATATATTTACAATACAGTAGCCTCTGCTATAATCTCTGGTTACATTATCTGGTACAGTATGGCAACGGCAGGTAATGAATGTTTTCTAAACTATTTATTTTATGGTTTTAATAGAACTGTCACATTCGTGAATGCTCGTAGAATTCACAGAAAAATGAGATATTTAGATCATTTTGTCAATTATTTTAAGTGAAGAATATGCAACTCAATTTTATGCACCTTGGAATTACAGAATATAATTTTGAGAGTTATATAACAACCAAAATCACCTTATAAACAACAATAATGTCTGGTAAACTTTAGATGACTTTAGCAGTTCAAATTATCCTTTAATGAAATTTGAGAAACTGAATTAAAATGTAGTATCCGTGACATTACAACAATATTATATTTTTTTTACTTTATAGCGTGTGATGCTAAATTAATATGACTACTAATTTATGCTGCGAATAACTTTTCACTGATTTAAATGAAATGTTTGAGTATAAAATATTCAGTTTGTCTAATCTTTTTGAAAGTTTATTATTTATTTATAAAATTTAGATATTTATTATTGTCTATATCAAAAGAAAATCGGTACCACTGTAACTCTTGTTAACAAATTAGCCAGTGTTTTCGCTACTCTCTTAAACCTAGCCATATATTATTTAAACTGTTCGCAGCCTATTAAAATTCACTAGTATTTATATTCTCAAAATTACTATTGGCCTGATTAAATCTATAAAAGCGATCTGTTGCGTGCTGTAGCACAACCGTTTAACTGTACATTATACACAGAAAGCATATAGTGTCTTATTGTGTAGTTTCAAAATCACATGTCCGATATTTTACACTGAAATTAAATTAAAACGCGTAGCCATGTTTTTTAAAAGCCTTTAACAGTCGATAAAAAGGATATGAAGTGCGTTTACACATACTTTTGAACACTCCCATTATTTAAAAACTGAGAAATTACAGTTAGCTAGCTAGTTCATTTTATTCACAAATGTTTAACTGCTAAAAAACATGTCAATATTCAACGTTCCTAATTTGTGGGGAAATGAATGTTAACTGGGTGTAGATAGGAATGATGATTTAAAATGTACATCAATAGAACTTATCGTAACTTCAAATATATCATTTTATTTATTGCCTAAACAACAACATATCTCGTATAGATGGCGAATCATATATGGTTTCTAAAACTTTGCATTTTGTCTCATTGAATGAGGATATGATCTAAGAATGAGATGGTTTAAACAAAATTTTGAGAAGATTGGCGAATTCATTTCCAATTATTCGATAAAAAATTAGGTAAGCAAATTGAGACAACATCACACACGTTTCTCTGGTCCCAAAGTACTAATTTCCCTCATGATATGAAAACTACAAACAATGAAGGTACCACAAACTACAAGACCCAGCTCACATATTAGTGATACATTATATAGAACAAAATATTATTCGCCATATACACGTGTTTTCATTCTAATTTTGCGCATATTAACTCGTGTGCGAACTAACGCTTATTTTATTATTATAGAATAATATCGTACTTAGTGTACAAGCTACAACATCAGATTGTCGCGAGAGCAAGCTAAGTGAGAGTGTGCTTCCGTAAGGCTTGCTTGCTGCCAGCCTTTGCTTTTGTTCAGTTGAATAAATAACATTGAATTTCCTGTTAGAACAGGTAACAGGTTTACGTTACTTGAAAAAACCTAACTAAAAACCCTTCGCTTTTAGTATAAAAACGTTTTTTTTAACAGCAGACATTTTCAAATCGGTTGATGAAGTTCTCAACCGGAGGGTCGAGCTAAGGCATCAGAGCAGTATGCTTTCTGTTATTTTCCAACCAATTTATTCATCGTTATTTATATTAAACCCCGCTCCTGTACGCTGGTAAGCAAGCCTTACTAACGAAAAGCTCATAGGTTATTTTTGCGTGCCGTCCTAGCTATTAATAGGATATGAGTAAAGAACAAGTGTTCAACAGAGCAGCGTCAGTAAACTGAATTTAATTTTACAAAAACATAACACTCAAACCTGAGTCAACAGGTTATAGCTATGTTACCAATATGTTCGCGAACTTACACTTGCAACTGCTGCCCGTACGTTCGCGAACTTGGTGCGAGCATCCAAGCCTTGTTGAAAGCAGGAAAACGTACCCTGAGCGATTGAGGGTGAAGCCCAAAAGGATTGCGAACATAGTGGATACCCACCTTATTGGCCAAAGATTCATTGCGTAAGCTGTAAGAAGTTACTGTTAGGTACTTCTGTTGAAAATCATCCAAGATAGATAGAATGCAGAAATCTCACTCAATTCTTGAGTAGCATGCAAAAACAACACGCGACATTTCAAATTAACGTTCTAGCGCTTGATTAAAATATTAAAAATAAACAATATTATGTTATATTATCAATAATTAGTAAGTATAAAGAAAATTCTCACAACATCACAATACATGGCAGTCACAATATACACGGACGCAGCGAGTAATGGCAGGTCGTGGACTGTGTTTAGCGAAACATAACTTTGAAGTAATAAGCCTTGCCTACCCAGTGTTGGGCAATATTAGCTATCATTAAATTCACGGCTACAATCGAAGCTTGCCAAATGGGGGTCGGTGAACACAAACCATATTTACCTACGCAACCTACGACTTGGAATAGAAAACTGAGACAGTGGGTAAAGTTCACTGTGACAGAATTCGGACCGGCAATGAGGACCGCAATTGCAAATCGGACCACAGACCCGAATTTATAAAGGCCCTTAAAGTCATATTTGAACACACCATTGACCTGCCACATCTGCTCCGTAGGCTTGGTAAATATAACATATTTATATTATGATTATCTTATAAGCGAATTGAACAGGCCCGGGTGCTCACTACGCATTTTTTTGTACAAAATCCACTCTAATGACATTTCTGTAACAACATCAAATAAGTGGCCAAAAATATTTTACTTTAATACAAGTAATGTTTCTATTTCATAATTCAACACATATATATTCTTAGTCCATATTTATATTTTTAGAATTTATCTGCTCAGTGAGTACCCACCATTAAAAAAATCAAATGTAAAGCCTTGCTGAGCCATTCAAATTTCACACCATACCTCTCAATAAATAATGAATGTTATTACACCACTAAAACAACTACAGAGCAATCATACAAATCAATGTAAACAGTCGTGTATGAGAATGTACAATCATACACATAATATACTATGTCTGATTTAAAAACCTCCACAGGAGTTTCTTTTTCAGTGCACAATTTTTAATATTTTGTTGGCTATCGCAAATAGATTACATAAAAGTATGTAATTATTTTGAATTATTTCATCTAACAAACTACGGAGATACTTACTTAAAAAATAAAAAATGGTAGTTATTTTTATCGTTCGGATATTCAAATGGTTTTTTTATTGCGAATTTTATCGCTTAAAAATGTTTAAAAGAAAACTTCCGGCAGAACTTTGAACACTGATAAAAAATAACCTGTATAACTCATTATAATTGAATAACTTATATTCCTGCAATCATCTCACAATACAACATACATTTATTAACTATATTGGGGCATTTTTAATAAATACATAGTTCATATGAAACTCTTTACAAGTAAAACAACTAATTTCTCATAAAAACTTTGTGACGAAAATTATTTTAAAAAAAAACAACTTTCTTAGCAAAAAATCATCGGATGGAAATATAAAAGCTAAAAAATCAACCCCGTACATCACAAAATAAACATATCTTTCGTAAAATAATGTTAACATCGAAAATATAAATGAAAACATATAACAGAAAAATTGCTATCACCTCCCTTCTACTAATATCTGAACAATTTGTAATTAATACAAAATATTTGCTAAAAGTTATTTAGAATGCAAAATGGTTATAAATATAGAAATTAAATTCCTTTCTAAGTTTGTTTTAATTTGATCAGCTTTTCTTGTCAAGGTTTATAATTGAATTATGCCTGTTTGAAAAATTAAAAATAATGCCACGTTGCTTTCAGTATTTAAAAAAACGGTAATTTATTTTGTATAAAACTGTTTCATGCCAGTAAATATCACTATTTTTGTAACCGGTATCACAACGAACTGAGGATATGCCAAGGATACAGCGAAGAAATTGACATACCTATTTGTTGTCCTAAATGGTTAAAAATATACTTTATGATAACACAAAACAGTGCTTACCATGTATTTTTACAGAACCGAAAATAGCTATATACAGGTTGATCAATCCAAATGGGTCTGTAGGGGAAGTTAAAAACGATAATAGATTGCGACATCTTTCTGGAGGAACCATGGCTTTAATTTTAGATTTAATAGTATTGGCATTCAAACTTTTTTCCAATCTCTCATACGACCTTTAAATAAATTAAAATGGAAGCCATGGTTAGTAACAAGAGATTTCGCTATCTCTCATAGTTTCTGACTTCCTCCTACTGACCCATTTGGATTAATCACCCTGTATATTCCTTTATTTTAAAGAAGAACGCACCATCAAAAGCAAACTACATGGCTCTCGTATATTAAACCGATCGTGCGCCCACTCATCTCATTACAAGAACCTCATTTGATGACATGGTACATTTTACACGGACCACACGATCGATGGCTTAACGGCATCAAAATCATTACTCCAATATTTAAAAACTGCTTCCTAATGGACACTTAACAACCAGAGACCTGCGATATCATTGGACCATTAGATGCCCACAGAGCCAAGTAGCTTCAATGACTTTATGGCAATTTGAATCAGAGTGCAAAAACCACTAGTTGACCTACCATTGCAATGCGATGCGTCTTGGCTGGGGCCTTCGCATTTCTAAGAGGGGCAAACGACGACAGATTTCAGAAACGGGCAATTAATGTTTTGTTTCCTAAAAAACTTATCATTTCCAATTTTTGGCTTAAACCTCAATTGTGTTGTTCATTGTATTGCCTCAAAAATCCGTCGTTTGCAGCTTAAGTGACCCATTTTTCGATCTTTTTAGTTCTAACACCACCCTCGAGAAAATCTAACACCATTATAGGGAAAGTTTTAGGATACATCAAGGCTTTCTTAGTAATGGCACTTACTGAGAGCATTCGTTTCCAGACTTTTGCTCGTATCACAAACTCGAACACCATCATTCGCGATCAGTTTGGTTAGTACGTTTTGAAACGAATGTCGAAAATTTGGATTACAAAATCACGAATCTGTTTAAAAGAATAGCAATCTTTCTAACTAGTTTGTTAAGTCACATGTCATATTAGTGTGCCGGCAGAAATTTCTTAAGGTAAGTTCACTTTTATTTTTAACACTTGCTATGCATGTCTGTGTCGTTTCATACTGATATTATAACATGAAAAATAATCTGTGTTTGCGAAAAGACGAGCTACACGTTCGATCAACGAATGCTCAATGATAATTATGTTAGATTCAAAGGGAGAGCTGGTATAGTCAAAGCCTAAAAAGATCGAATGATGGGTCAGCCTAAACCCTATTAGTTTTGATCAGCCAGCATGATGCCTACCCTGAGCCCTGGGACTAGCTGGGCGGCTGAGGGTCCGCGCTGACGATGACCTGCACCACGTACCCGTTGGTGATGCGCGCCTCTTCGACCAGCAGACGGTCTCCTAGCAGCTTGCCGCCGTAGAACCAGCGCTGCCGCCATGGTTCAATGTTCTCTTGTGCCTGGTGCAGACAAGAATATTTCAAGATTTTTGCTGAATATCTTATTTTGCTTACTGTATTCAATTAGTTTGTGGTAAATAACTTATTGATAAATAGCTAACCAGGATCATCAGTCCCAAAACTGCGACTACAAAATTTACAAAAACTATATTTTTAAATACATGCTTTTTATCAACCATCAACCAACCGGATCCCAAACGGCAATGGCTGTGTGGGAGGCCTAGGAGAAGGTGGCGAGATGAACTGGAAACTTGTGTGAGAGATTGGCCGACATTGGTCTCGGATCGTGTGGGATGGAGACTAGGAGGGGAGGCCTTTGCCCTGCAGAAGGACGGAATAGGCTCATTTTTGACATTTTTGTTGGCATTCCAGATTTTAGACTGGGTATTTGAGAGAAGACCGTTACATACCGTTCAGAATACGTGGCGGTATTCCTCTATAAAAGACAGGCAAAGCAACGGCGACATCGGTGGTGTTCCATCCATGGGCGGTTGAGTTCAATTTTGAAGAGGCGATGTTCGACCTTGTCTGGATCACATATAATCATTAAGTCCATGGCTACTCACATGCAGCTTGTTCTTGCACGTAGCGATGGTGTGCCTCGAGTAGACACTGAGCGGCACGTCCTTGCAGGTGTGCGACAGCCGCAGCCGCAGTTGATGGGGGCGAGAGGCAGTATCTCTCATCATCTAAGGCTACACACTCACATGCAGCTTGTTCTTGCACGTAGCGATGGTGTGCCTCGAGTATACACTCAGCGGCACGTCCTTGCAGGTGTGCGACAGCCGCAGCCGCAGTTGATGGGGGCGAGAGGCAGTATCTCTCATCATCTAAGGCTACACACTCACATGCAGCTTGTTCTTGCACGTAGCGATGGTGTGCCTCGAGTAGACACTCAGCGGCACGTCCTTGCAGGTGTGCGACAGCCGCAGTCGCAGTTGATGGGGGCGAGAGGCAGTATCTCTCATCATCTAAGGCTACACACTCACATGCAGCTTGTTCTTGCACGTAGCGATGGTGTGCCTCGAGTAGACACTCAGCGGCACGTCCTTGCAGGTGTGCGACAGCCGCAGCCGCAGTTGATGGGGGCGAGAGGCAGTATCTCTCATCATCTAAGGCTACACACTCACATGCAGCTTGTTCTTGCACGTAGCGATGGTGTGCCTCGAGTAGACACTCAGCGGCACGTCCTTGCAGGTGTGCGACAGCCGCAGCCGCAGTTGATGGGGGCGAGAGGCAGTATCTCTCATCATCTAAGGCTACACACTCACATGCAGCTTGTTCTTGCACGTAGCGATGGTGTGCCTCGAGTAGACACTGAGCGGCACGTCCTTGCAGGTGTGCGACAGCCGCAGCCGCAGTTGATGGGGGCGAGAGGCAGTATCTCTCATCATCTAAGGCTACACACTCACATGCAGCTTGTTCTTGCACGTAGCGATGGTGTGCCTCGAGTAGACACTCAGCGGCACGTCCTTGCAGGTGTGCGACAGCCGCAGTCGCAGTTGATGGGGGCGAGAGGCAGTATCTCTCATCATCTAAGGCTACACACTCACATGCAGCTTGTTCTTGCACGTAGCGATGGTGTGCCTCGAGTAGACACTCAGCGGCACGTCCTTGCAGGTGTGCGACAGCCGCAGCCGCAGCGACACCTCGGCGCCGCCGTCCACGGGCTCCGACC
Source organism: Udea ferrugalis (assembly GCA_950022985.1). Lineage (NCBI taxonomy): Eukaryota > Metazoa > Arthropoda > Insecta > Lepidoptera > Crambidae > Udea > Udea ferrugalis. The sequence continues at coordinate 855,896 of OX465524.1, read as the reverse complement.
ACTCCGCGGGCGAGTCCCGTCCGCTCGCTTCCTTCACCATGTTGATGGGGGGCGAGAGGCAGTATATTGGTACCTGGAGAGGGTATCATCAAACTTGACATTGGCATTTTTACGTCCCATTGGTGTTGTTGGCTAACTCCGGTTCAAAGTTACGAAATTTTCGAGAAACTGAAATGCTAAGTTGCTAAGAGTTTAATGTACCTATTATGTTCAGGTAAATATGATGCTTAGAACAGCCAAAAAGCAAGTTAACCTGAGAGGAAGTCATTTAACGCGCCACGATTTTTATTGAAAATGATACGAAAGAGAGATTCCAATCAGAGAGGCTCACTGCGGATTTTTGGAGAGATGTGAACGTGAAATAGTGACTTTAGCCGACCCACTGCTTGTAACTTTACAGTTGTCGGTACATTGGCTACACTACATGGCGCGTGTAAAAATTTTTTTTTCCACTCTTAATGTTATCTACTATGTAAATAAAGATTAAGCTTAAACTGAAATCATCTTGTCTCAGAACAAGTAAGAGCTTAGTATATTGATGCAAATCTTTCTCTTTAATCCTTTCATACACACTTGTCATTGAAAAGCACTCTTAAATAACTTTGTCAAGAGTTCAGTTAGTTTTTGTGCAGTATTTAAAGAAAAAGAATACTTTAAATATTGTTCACATACAACAATCCACCCTATTGTCAGCTAATAGGACCCAACTTTGTAAGGCTGAATAAATTATTATGAGTGTTTTAAGTGGCCAGTTGTCGCTGCCCTAAAGAGGCAACCAACAGGATGTATTAGTCAATGCACTGCCAAATATGATAAGTTTTATTGCTTTCCATTCGCCTGCAGTTTAGGCTTCCAATTAGGTTCTCAAATAAATATACCAGACACCACTGGCAAGTCCTAAATTGATACCCATTGTGCGTTTTTAGCAGATCAGTTTAGAAATTAATGTTTTGATACACTTTATCTCATTAAGCACTATTTGCCAATTTTTGAAAATTTTGGCAGCAACTTGGTAACTATCTGGCACTGAATAGAATATGATGAAAAACAGAAATGTTTTTATAATTTTTTGGTGTTTTATCATGTGGAGGTCAATAGACATCATACAGGCTCCAAGAAAAAGTCAGGTTTTTCTGTTACAAAGAATAAGAGTATATCAAAAAAAACCTTTGCATATTCAAAGTAGTAAGCAAAAGGGTCAATTACTACAGATTCTGTTTAATAAGTATAGTAACTACAAAGAATATTCAATAAGGGCACCACTTGGCTGTTTTATGGGTTTTAAGATCAGATGAGATTGTGGAGTGGACAAATCCTGCTCTACTTGGGTATTCAAAAAGACCTACCAAGTACTCATAATGTACTTAATTATGAATGTTTACTATATTTTTTTTTTATGCTATTTGTAGTTATTGTAAGTTGTTTGAATGTTGCACCTCCCGATAAAAGTTTGAAAAGGAGAGTACCTAGTTAACAGTAGTTAGTAATAAAGTCAGGCTACCTATAATACACTGGTTTCAGCCACTGGGCTGTAACTAGTTCAAGGCTTATATGATAATACTGTTGAACCAGATGAGTAATCTTAACCTATCTTTAAATAAGCACAACACAATGGTGGAAGATGACAAAATGTATCTTGATTATAATACAAAATTACATTCCTGGTATCATCTTCAATAATTTAATGGTGTACATTATGATTTTAATAATACAAAGCTTCTTAAGTGCTGTATGATGGTAATTATCAGTTTATATTTAGAAGATAAAAAGTATTGAAATTATGAGGAAGTCATCTTTAAATTGCAAAACCTGTGATTAACATTTTATGCAAACAACTTTTTTGGTTGAAAATTATGATTAACTTTTTAAATAATTGTTGGATGGAGTTGTACAGGTGACCAACTCATATATTACTCATAATATTAAATTATTGTTGTAATGCTTGAGTAACTAAGAGCTCAACATTGTGGTGTAATATTGAAAATGCTTTGTAGGTCACATAAATGTCACTGGTTTGGCTCTTTTAAGCACACACAAACAACTTTGGAACTGACTTGTAAGAGAAGTTACTGTAACCAAATGAAATATGCTTTAACATGATCTTATTTAGCTTTTGACTGCAATATAAATCTAGTGCTTACATTACACCAAATTAGTGAATGGTGAACAAACTGTATTTGTTTACTTACCAAAAAACTGTATGTGTCCTATCATCAGAGTTTAAAACACATCATACCTGATATCTAGTCCCCCATTCATCATAGCATTCTGTGAGATATCCATTAGGAACAGACACACTAGCGCCGTCCAGTATCGCTTGGGCGAGCTGGAAGTCCATCGCCTCGGCCGCCACCGCCGCCGCTCGCAACGCATCCCAGATCTCTTTCCGACCCTCAAAAGCTGGAGCAGTGTCCCAAAACTCGTCCCGTTTACTCCTCAACTGACCCTCCGTCAATGGCACATCCGATTTCCACCTAATCGTCTCATGACACAGCGACTGGTTCTTCCTCAAACCTCCTGCAACAAATTACCGACACTCAGTATGCTCTACGACTAGTCCGCACTCGTCTCCACGGCGACAAAAGACCCACCACGTACCGGAATTAGGACGCGACACAGTGCCCGACGATTCCTCTATAGGCCCACTTCTGCTCCTAGTTATACCGATGCAGCCACCCATTGTGATTACATTCTACAATTGCTCGTTTAACAAATATTTACAAAAAAATTAGTTACAAATAACATTCTGACTCCGTGCACTCCTGTCAAAAAAGATTAGCTGTATGTGTTTTGTAACATCTCTAAAATCATCACAATGAAAACTGAAATGTTTTATAAATTATGTATGGTATTTTATAATTTTTTGATAAAGTTTTATCCCAAGAAGTGCAGTTGATGTAATTCTTAGCAAAGTAACGTTGTTTTCTTTCTTCATGATTTAGCGTTTGAACTCATTAGGTAAGTAGTAAAGTAGTTAACTAAACGCAACTTGACCTTTTTTTCTAATGGCAACATTGCATCTTGATCTACGTTTTGTTAACAGTTTTATCAACCATTTGTTATTAATCTTAGCTCATTTATTTTCAATAAATTGAATGTTTTGCTTGAAAACAGAAAACATGTTTTTGCAGTAATATGTTATCTTAGCACAGACTCAATTATATGATATCTTTAAATAAAATGTGTAAAATATATTTATGCGTTTAAATCACCGTTTTGTCATTATTTTCATGTGTCAAGTCAAGTGTCTGTCAAAATTACAAAATGTCACCTGTGTTTTGTTGCACGACGCACTGTTGTTTTGTTGTGTATTATTTATTTTGCATTTTTTATATTGGACGCGTGGTGTGACACAACTTGAGAAAAGAATTGTATGCTGATTTAATTTCAGTCGTAAATGGAGAACAAAGTAGATAGTGAATTGGGTTCATTTAAAGTAACTACGGTATGTTACTTAAAACTTCGTTATTTTACCCAAAACTCGAATGCACTATTATATGGTTAAATAAATATGGTTCGGTTGGGGACGCTGGCATTGAGCCGGGTGATCGGTCCGCTCGTTGTGGGCCATTTCACCCATAAATAAATATGGTTACATTATGGTTTTGCAATTGAATCAAATTAAATGCATTTATTTCAGATTCCACCCACAGCCTTCTATATATCAGAATATGTCTCTTTGGATGAAGAAAAAGCTATCTTATCGAACATTTACTCGGCACCGAAGCCGAAATGGACGCAATTATCGAACAGACGTCTACAGAACTGGGGAGGAATACCGCACAACAAAGGCATGATTGCAGAGAGCATCCCTACCTGGTTGGATGCTTATCTTGCACGCATCCACAGCTTCAATTTAATGGGCGGGAAAAGGCCTAATCATGTCTTAGTCAACGAGTACCTACCAGGACAAGGCATTATGCCTCATTTAGATGGCTCCTTATTTTACCCAACAATTACCACTATCTCTGTTGGATCCCACATCATTCTAAAGTTCCTAGAGCCCAACGAGGATGTTGACAACAGTACAACGGCACATGCATTCTCTCTATTACTAGAACCGAGAAGTTTGCTTATTTTACAAGATGAACTTTTCCAGCACTACTTACATACCATCGAAGAAATCACTGAAGATGTAATTGATAATTCTATTGCTAATTTAAGCTTATGTTCTAATGAATTTGTTAAAGGATCATCTGTTCCTAGGGATACAAGAATATCTCTTACAATCAGACATGTTCCTAAAACAACAAGTTTTAAAATAAATATTGGTAATAAAAGATGATAATCAATAATTTGTTTTAATCTGTCTATCTGTTCATGTCTTTTGTGTTTAAATTATAAGTTTAATTAAAATGATTGCATATTTAGGCAAGCTCTATGGATTTCATTAAATATTTGGTAGATTTAACTCTTTCAATGCTCAACAAAAAAAGAAGCATGTTAAGCTAAGATTTGCTTGGGTAAATCTTCATAAATAATGTAATTAACTTTCCTTCCATATTTAAATTGCACAACATATCTCTGTCTATTTATTTGAAATCTAGTTGGTTGATTTAATTTTTTGACAAAATCATTCATTTATTTTCTGATATTTTTTTGTGTTTTTATAATGTCTTTTGCAAAATTGTTTCACAGTTACAAATTCATTCAAAGAGACTTCATTTTCAGAGCATTACCTAAGAAACTTTACTGTAGTAATGTGTCAAAAGAGGAGTGTCCTATAGTTAGAGAGAAGGAGTCGAATGAAATACCTCTCCTCTCTGCCTCAGTTTACGCAGCAGTACCGGTACCTAAAAGGCTTTTCAGCAGTGATGCACCAACAAAGGAGAAATGTGCACCAGAAAATTCTGAAACCAAGGAAGTCAAGAAAAAAAGTAAAGATAATCCTGGAGATGGCAGCAAGGTAAATACTGAGTCATAATTCCAGTCACATAAAAAATATTCACATTCCAGATGAATAATAAAAAATACATCCCATTGCTGGGCACAAGCCTTGAGCCATACTTCGGTTACACCAAATTTCGGTCAGGGTGGTGGGGTCGGCGTGTGTTACTTTGCAACAGCGATCGTCGCCGATCGGTGTCACAACTGCACCACGGGCACCTCCACACATTCCAGATTGAACAAGAATAATTGTTAAGTATTAAAATTTCTAGAAATGCCTGGTGCTGGGTGTGTATGAGGCTGGGGACAAGTTCGAGCTGACGGCGGCTGCGGCCGAGGTAGATCAGAAGAGTGGAGGCAAGCTGTGCCAGCATCTAAGCGAGTGAGAAGCGTCAATGTTTATAATAGGTTATATAATCGCCCGCCTAGCTACGTTTTTTGTTTTATCATCACCGCCAATCTCACTTTGAAGGGGAGTAGATTTTAAGGTTCGTTAGATGGAACAAAATTGTATAATTTCTTAAACTTATGTTGTTTTATCAATCAAGAAGAAAATGTTGTGCCAAGGCGTAAGCCTTCATCACTTAAACTAACCACTTTGAAGTTGCTTTAGGACTTAACTGAACAAGACTCACCTACCTTACTGCATCAGACTTTAGGTTGAAGTGAGTCTAGTTCTTTAGTAACGCTGCTTCAAAGTAACTTTAGTTCAATATGCATTAGATAAAACACCTCTAGAAATTGACGACTTGAGTCAATTTTTTTATGAATAAGGGGTTAAATTTTTTAATGAAAAATAACATAACGACATTTTGCACAACCAAAATCTCATTTCTAAACAGCATTTCTGTCTCGCTCAATGGTTGACTGGTAAAGCATGTTTTAGCATTAAGTCCGCCTTTTGTACTTGTTTGTGCATTAAAGTATAAATAAATAATAATTCAGTCGTGAATCTTGATTGATGGTTACAGGTTGTCAAGCGAGTTGAAGCTGGGTAAGGCGTTCGTGGTGACCGACCTGTCGAAGGAGCACTCGGCGGTGGCCATCGCGTCTCTCGGACCGAAGGACCCGGGGTTCGACGCGCTCGAGCAGCTAGACAAGACGCGAGTAAGAACTTATTCATATTATTGTTTGTAGGATAATCAACGCCTATTTTTCCGCTTTGGACGTGTTTCGTCGCCTTGCACTCTTCAGCTATTTCGTGCACTAAAAATATATATGTAGGTATATAAAGATCAATGATCATCGAAATAAACTTTACGGATTCTACTCGCGGTTTTCTTTCATTTTCTAACCCGACGTTTCGACTAATTTACAGCAGCCGTGATCACACGTGTGATGTAATGTGACTCTACCACGCCGGTGGTAGAGTCACATTATGTACATGTATTTTAAGTATTGTTTATATATTGTATTATTATGTGTATGTTTATTAAGTGGTTAAAATTAAGGGTAAGTTGCACCATAGTAGAAGTTAAAGTTAAAGTTATTGTCAAATTTGACAATGTTAGGAACAAAAATTACGTCAAATTGTCAAATTTGACAAAAACTTTAACTTTAACTTTAACTTCTACTATGGTGCAACTTACCCTAAGACGGGGAGCGTCGTGGCCTAGTGGTTTAACACTCTGTCTCGAATCCCGGTGGTCCCGAGATCAAATCTGGCCGGACACCTACTTTGTGTTCATTCTACAATTTCCTGCTAACTCTCCGGTGATGGAACACCGTTAAGAAACCCAAGCAACCCGGATAACAGCGGTAAGCTCGCCCCTTTCCACGTTGGGATCAAATTCCCTCGGCGAAATGTGGACATCTGAATGTTCCGTTCACCATGACGGCAACAATCAGTGTGTTTCTGACTAACCCATTAGGGATATGGTCCTGAGGGAATGTTATGTTAAAATTAAGATTCTTGACGATTCGAAAGTACTGTGTTATTAAGTTGACTATAATATTGAATTAGAATTTGAACCTCAGGAGAACGTTCGTGTGGCGGTGGGCGCAGCAGTGCGCGCGCTTCAGAAGCGCGGCTGCGCGGGCGTCGCGGTAGACCCTGCCGGAGTGCCCGACGCCGCCGCCGAGGGCGCCACTCTCGCTGCCTGGAGGTACCGGCATATTAATTATAATAAAATAACAAAAAGTCTTTATTTCTCTCCACAACATAGGTGACTATGGTTATGACATCAAGCATTTCGAAGACAAAGGAGAACAACCATTTCGTACCCAGAAACGAAAGTGCCGACCAGACAAAAATAATACTGGCATCCTATTGAAAATGACGCCCTGAAAGTTTCTTTATAGCACAAGAACCGTCTACAATTAACCCTTAGACTGCTACTTGAGTTTCAAATTAAAGAAATATTATTGTTTCCCAGGATTAATGGATGAACGGATTTCACCTTGTGAGGTGTCGTTAGATTTGTCTTTACTGTGAGAGTAACACTGGGTATATCGAAATAAAAAAAAACAAAATGGCGGATTTTTTTGGCGCCAAATTCAATGTTTTTACGCTCTGCAGCCTGAACGGCATGGTGGATTTTAGTTGGAGAGGTGTCGTCTGATTTGGATTTACTGTAAGAGTTACACTGGGTACAAAAACTAAAAAAAATATATGAATAAAAAAAAAAGAAAAAAAAATTTTTTTACATACCTGGTGTCACTCTCACAGTTAACGAATATAACAACGTAACGTACGAATCTAACAACACCCCTCCAGCCAAAATCCGACTAGTCGTTCAGGCTGCAGAGCGTAAAAACATGGAATTTAGCGCCAAAAATCCGCCAATCTGTTTTTTTTTATTTTGATATACCCAGTGTTACTTTCACAGTAAAGACGAATCTAACGACACCTCACAAGCTGAAATCCATTAATTTATTTATTCAGGGAAATAATGTTATTTTTAGAATTTCAAACTGGAATAGCAGTCTAAGGGTTAATTGTAGATGGTTGCTGTCCTAGTAAGAAATCTTTGGGGCGTCATTTTCAATAAGAATCCAGTATAATTTTTGTCTGGTCGGCACTTTCATTTTTGGGTATATTTTGTTCGAGACGTGGTTGTTCTCCTTTATTTTGTGGAAGACTGATGTCTAAACTAAGCAAATAGATTGCCTGTATCTTAGACACCAGGCCCCCCTTCCTTAGAATTATTAGATTATGTAACGTTACGTTTAACAAAAAAAATCACTCTAGGTATAAGTTTCTAGAAAAGGTATTAATAGGTACATGAAATAATATTGCCTATTTCACAACCTTAACATCATCATCACCCGTCACACACATACATACATAACATATTTATGAACGATAGGAAAACAAAAAAAAGACATTCGGTCTTGGCATCAGGCGGGAATCGAACCCGCGTCTTTCGCAAACCGGGCGACTGCACTAACCATTATGCTACCGAAACCATTAACAGACCGGCCGAATTTTTCTGGTATATTATACCTGGCAGCCAGGTTTGTTTCACCAATGTTTAGGCTCAAACATAATTCGGCCGGTCTGTTAAAGGTCTCGGTAGCATAGTGGTTATTGCACGGGGTCGATTCCCGCCTGATGCCAAGACCGAATGTCTTTTTCTGGTTTTCCTATCTTTAGTAAGATGATAATGCATTATCCCTAATGCTAAAAAATGTAATTACATATTTATGAACGGCCTATATTTTCTTAAAATTCATACATAGTATACAAAGAAAACACCCGCAGACCCTCCATTTCTGATTGTATCAGAAATGTTCCTGCACACAAACGTTTATACTGTCTGAAGACCAAAAGCGCGACCTCTGGTTTAGTAACACTGCTTAAAGACCAAACCCGCAACCTCTAGATAAGTAACAATTTCTCAACCATTACTTGCATCTGATCCGACGTAAAACAATACAATATAGTTTCTATTATATTTAGCATTTCAATGCAGTAGTAGTACCCGAAACCAAATGTCTCTTTCTGGGTTTCGAATACAATATTTAACTGCATTTTTCTAACTAAACTTTTCTCGCAGGTTCCAAGAGTTCAAAGCGTGCGGCGATCGCGTGCCCAAGGCTGAAGTGTCTCTGTTCGGGAGCGATGGAGCCCAGCTGTGGGCAGAGGGGGCCGTGCGGGGCGAGGCACAGAACTGGGCCAGGTTCCTGTCTGACATGCCCGCCAACAACATGACTCCCGTTGACTTGGCACAGGTTAGTACAGCTTTTCATCAGCTGCGTCTTGTGATCTGGGGCGTAAAAATACAGACAAGGTCGTCGTCGTCTCAGTATCACGTTTTCACATATCTGAGTTGTGATTGGGGTTTCCTTTAAAGTAAACAATTACTTGTGTTAGAAAAATCCGCTCTCCGTACAGTTATTCATGAGTGATATCTATTTAAATAAATTTATATCCAATAAATTCATGCATAAGTGTGTGTGTGTGTGTGTGCGTACGTGTGTGTGGTTGTTCAGGTGTGTTAAGTGAAAAGTAAGTAAGACGACCGTCTTGGTGTAATGATCTTGCAAATGATCTTGTGTGGACTAATAAAAAATTTCTTTCTTTCTTTCTAATTGTTGAGAAGTCGGCTATTACACCAAAGGTCGCGGGTTCGATCCCCGCACATTACAAACATTTGTGTGCGTGAACATGTCTGTTTGTATTCTCCTGGGTGTTTCTATTATATTAAGTATGTATTTACAAAAGAAAAAGTATTTAAGTATGTTTATCCGTTGTCTAGCATTCCATAAAACGGACTTTAATTAGCTCACTTGGAACTAGACAGCGCTGTGTGGAATAATGTCCAGGGATATTTATTTATTTATTAAATAAAATTTTTCATCGTTTCTCGTCCAGGCCGCCCTAGACGTGCTCTGCCCCCTGGGTGTGCGCGTAGAAGCCCGAGACCGTGAATGGATCTCCGCCCAGCGCATGGAGGCGTTCCTGGCCGTTGCGAGAGGCTCCTGCGAGAGCCCCATGTTCCTGGAGGTTGAGTACAAGGGGACGCAGGACTCGCAGCCGCCTGTACTCATCGTGGCTAAGGGGGTCACTTTTGATAGGTGAGATGAGGACAGAAACGCTTTTCTATCTTTTATTAAGGTTAAGTAGGGACGTTAGCTTTCCTTTTCTTAGCCCCATGTTCCTGGAGGTTGAGTACAAGGGGGCGCAGGACTCGCAGCCGCCTGTACTTATCGTGGCTAAGGGGGTCACTTTTGATAGGTGAGATAAGGACAAAAGACGTTAGCTTTGCTTTTCTTAGCCCCATGTTCCTGGAGGCCGAGTATAAGGGGGCTAAAGACTCGCAGCCGCCTGTACTGATCGTGGCTAAGGGGGTCACTTTTGATAGGTGAGATAAGGACGAAAGATACGCTTTTCCTTTCTTAGGGTGAAGTAGATCTCCGCCCAGCGCATGGAGGCGTTCCTGGCCGTTGCGAGAGGCTCCTGCGAGAGCCCCATGTTCCTGGAGGTTGAGTACAAGGGGGCGCAGGACTCGCAGCTGCCTGTACTTATTGTGGCTAAGGGGGTCACTTTTGATAGGTGAGATAAGGATAAAAGACGTTAGCTTTGCTTTTCTTAGCCCCATGTTCCTGGAGGCCGAGTATAAGGGGGCTAAAGACTCGCAGCCGCCTGTACTGATCGTGGCTAAGGGGGTCACATTTGACAGGTGAGATAAGGACGAAAGATAGGCTTTTCCTTTCTTAGGGTAAAGTAGATATCCACTCAGCGCATGGAGGCGTTCCTGGCCGTTGCGAGAGGCTCCTGCGAGAGCCCCATGTTCCTGGAGGTTGAGTACAAGGGGGCGCAGGACTCGCAGCCGCCTGTACTCATCGTGGCTAAGGGGGTCACTTTTGACAGGTGAGATGAGGACAAAAAACGCTTTTCTATCTTTTATTAAGGTTAAGTAGGGACGTTAGCTTTCCTTTTCTTAGCCCCATGTTCCTGGAGGTTGAGTACAAGGGGGTGCAGGACTCGCAGCCGCCTGTACTCATCGTGGCTAAGGGGGTCACTTTTGATAGGTGAGATGAGGACAAAAGATTTTCTTTTCTTAGGGTAAAGTGGATCTCCACGTAGCGCATTGTAGTTATTGTTGCTAAGGGGGTCACTTTTGACAGCTGAGATGAGAACAAACAACGCTTTTCTTTCTTTTCTTAAGGTGAAGTGGGGGCGTTAGCATTCTTTTTTTGAACCTCATGTTCCTGGAGGTTGAATAAAAGGGGGCGCAGGACTCACAGCCGCCTGTACTCATCGTGGCTAAGGGGGTCACTTTTGACAGGTGAGATAAGGACAAAAGACGTTAGCTTTGCTTTTCTTAGCCCCATGTTCCTGAAGATTGAATACAAGGGGCGCAAGACTCGCAGCCGCCTGTACTCATTGTGGCTAAGGGGGTCACTTTTGACAGGTGAGATAAGGACGAAGGACGTTAGCTTTGCTTTTCTTAGCCCCATGTTCCTGGAGGTTGAGTACAAGGGGGCGCAGGACTCGCAGCCGCCTGTACTCATCGTGGCTAAGGGGGTCACTTTTGATAGGTGAGATGAGGACAAAAGACGTTAGCTTTGCTTTTCTTAGCCCCATGTTCCTGGAGGTTGAATACAAGGGGGCACCGGACTCGCAGCTGCCTGTACTCATCGTGGCTAAGGGGGTCACTTTTGATAGGTGAGATAAGGACGAAAGATACGCTTTCCTTTTCTTTTCTTAGGGCAGAGGCGTTCCTAGCCGTTGCGAGAGCCCCATGTTCCTGGAGGTTGAGTACAAGGGGGCGCAGGACTCGCAGCCGCCTGTACTCATTGTGGCTAAGGGGGTCACTTTTGATAGGTGAGATAAGAACAAAAGATATGCTTTTCCTTTCTTAGGGTGAAGTAATTCATTATAGCCCTACGGTCTAGCCGGGACATAATGTTGTACTGAATTTCATTATTGCCCATGGGCATAAAGTGATTTGAATTTGGAATGCAACCGTGGAGTCAAAAATGTTTAGGTGCAATGATATTCTATTCTGAGTTTGAATGTGGTACTTGCCACTAACAAAATAGATGCCAAAGAAAGAAAAAAGGCGCCAACCGCTCAAATAGCTCCTGAGTCCTGTGCTGATAATAGTAGTTTTCGATACAAGTGCGGAAAGTATGTCATTTTGCACGAGTCTCGAGGCATCTTGGCACGAGCCGGCAGGCGAGGGTCAAGATTCGGGACGATTTAAAATGACACTTCCGCTCGTGTATCGAACAATGTTTTTTTAATACATTTGCGAAAAAAATATAACAAACCAATACGAATCATTTACACAATTAAATCAAGAGTAAAAAGGGCGGGAATGAAAAATAATTTTTTTTTCAAGGCACCAGTTGTTTGCATTCAGCCTAGTAAAAAAAAACTTTTTTGAAAAAATATGTTTAATACATTTACTTGTGTACGAAAAATGTAAAATAAACAACATTCAAACACGATCAATTAACAAAAGTATATCGTGACAGTCGTAAATAAAGAAAGCGGGAATGAAAAACTTAGGATTGACAGTTTTTTTTAACACGGCATCGGTTGTATTCAGCCTAGTAAAAATATAAGAAGTAATATAATTGCATTAAAACATGGAAATGCAATAAATACCTATTATTTTATTTCAAGTATTTTTTGGTGAAACTCATTCATACTTACAAATCTCCGGCCATTGTTAATACACAAACAGCCAACTTTAAGTAAATTGTTTCCGAAATTTAATTGTCAATAGTTACTAAATAACCCTTCATTTTGTCAATTATGCAATTGAAATATTTTTAATAATAATTAATTCCCAGTTTTGATGCCAAATAACGTATCAAAAAACAAAATAAAGTCATTGAACAGACAACCTCTTTGGTAGGATATATTGGTTATATTAACATTATCAAAAAAAAATTGGAAAAGTAAAAAGCACTGGTGCGGAAAAACCAACTTTCCGCACGCTAAGCAGCTACGAAAAGTACCACTTTTTGAGCAACTGTATAAAAAATAAATGTACGGTACCAAAGATTGTAGCTCGTCTTTCCAATGTCTTCGCACAACTGTCTTATGTTTCTAACATCAATTTTAATTTTTCCATAAATACCTAATTTCTCTTATTTAATTACCTATTTTCACTTGAAATAAATATTTAAGTTCTTACTTTTTTCAGCCATTAATTTCGATTGCCTCGCAGAAAGTATAAAAAGTAGAGTATGCATCGCGGGCTTAAAAGTGTATTTGTCTTGGGCGGTCTTGAACCCCTCGTACTCAGGATTCTAGCCTTAACTCCCTCGCTCCGTAGAATCCCTCATACTCGGGGTTCAATATGACGCCCCGGACATAATACACTTCTTTAAGCCCTTGTGGCATAATCTACTATTCTTTTCTTATCCTACTTATTTAAACGAATTCCCATATTATATTTGAAGGCCGACAACATCCATAAAGTACGTCACACGTACTTCATGATTTCCAGACCCCTCCCCCCTCTTTGTCACAGGTGGTCACATTTGTAAGTGACGTCACAAATTTGCAATTTTACATAAAAAAAATTGAAACAGTTAACAAACTAATTCAAACCGTTTAAATGTGATGACACAATACTTAAGACCACCCTTCCCTTTATCACACTATGTCGCATTTCACGACCCTCTGCCTGGCTCTTTGCTAGTCTTAGACTCCATAAGGTAGGATAATCATTTGTAAGTTAATGTTTATAATTTTTCAATTAAGTCCCTCTAACTCTTGTTGAACTACCCTTGCATCTATTCAAGTCGCAAATTAAATCGCGATTGATGAAGCAAGGCTCTTATAAGGTTAAAGATTATTTCAATGAAAAGAATTTGTGGTCATCATAGGATAATCTGCTCCTCTGCACACTTCGTTATGACTGTACTCTGTTACTTCTATAATTGTGACCAAACTATGTATGTTGAAAAGTTTAACTTTTGAGTTTCTAGCTGGATTTTTCTTGATGGAAACAACTTCCGAACCGGTGGTAGAGTAACATTAACCCCTTTATTCATAAGAACGAACGCAACGCTGAAGCATTGTTTAAGCAATTGACGTGTTATGTCACTTACTCGCAAATGGGGCCAGCAACAAGAATGAAAGTGACAAAGCGATACGAAAGTTATCGTGTTGTTGAAGAATGTGTTACTCACATCATTTTTTTTACTGACTTTTCCTAAGCACTTGTAAAAGTTAACATGAAATAAAAACTGTTAATGTTCAATGATGCTGAATGTTTGTTGTGTAGCGGCGGCCTGTGCCTGAAGCGGCCGGCCAGCATGGTGGAGAACCGCGGCAGCATGGCCGGCGCCGCCGTCGCGCTCGCTGCGATCAAAGCCGTCGCTGAGCTCAAGGTATTAATCGATATACATACGTAACTACGTATTGTCAATAGGTAATAAAACCTAAAACTTTTAATAATCATTCTAGAAATTACCTCCTGCAAAAGACGTACTACAACGGGAGCCCGGAAAGAGTTTATGCGACCGCAAGGTCGCATAATGCCTTTCGTCATAATGTAGTTTGGCATAAATGTTTTGGCATAAAGTTTTTTCGCATAAATTATGATAAACAGAGTATTATAAACCCATAATAGTTTCATTGGCATAATTATAATTTGCTATAATTGTATTTATCATAATTTAAATAAGCATAAATGTGAAGAACATAATTGATAAACGTATAACTTTACTTTATCATAATATAAGAAAGACATAATAGATGAATTCATAAAATACAAAACGCATATTTCTACTCGTCTGCCCAACAATAGAGTTGAGGCGAAACCGACTCGGCTAGATTAGGTTAGAAGGTCTAAGGCGGAAGCAAAGCGAAGCGTAGCTGTAGCGTGCGTGATAGTTTTTCAAAACCCTGAAATAAAATGCCTGCTGCATCTCTGCATGCTGCTTGCTTGCCTGCATGCTGCATGCTTGCCTACACGCTGCATGCTTGACTGCGTGCTGCATGCTTGCCTGCATGTTGCATGCTTGTGTACATGGTGAATGGCGAGGGCGGATCCGACATGGCCGTGATAGGTTCGAAGGTTAAGGCGAGAGTGCAGCTCACGCCTTAACCTTCGAGGGTTAATTTTTTTTTTTCAAACCCTAAAATAAAATATAATATAATATAATATACTTGGACATTATTCCACACAGCGCCATCTAGTCCCAAGTGGGCTAATTATAGTCCGTTATTATGGATACTAGACAACGGATAAACATACTTAAATACTTTTTTCTTTTCTAAATACATACTTAATATACATAGAATAATGCCTGCTGCTTCTTGCTTGCTTGCTTGCAAGTATGCATGCTTGCCTGCTTGCATGAATGCTTGCTTGCTTGCTCACTATACATTTGCATGCTTGCTTGCATGATATATTCGAAATAAAAATATTATGTTGTTATTATATTTTACAGTAATATTACTGTAAAATATAATAACAACATTTATACCTATTCTTAGCAAATAAATAACTTGAACTTTACAGGATAATGAAGAGAATAATAAAGTTTTTAAATTTTGATTAAGTGTTTTTTAAATGGTGATATTATGGTATTCTTATTGTATGACTTGAAATCTGTATGCCATAGGGTGAGATGCCAATGAATGATATGCTAAGTATTCGTTATTCTAAAAAAAAATATGCATGAACCTTTGATGCTAATATATCATTATTATAAAAGAAGTAATGGGGAAAAAAGTATGCCTTATGATTTATTCTAAATGAACGTTATGCGAAACGAAAAGTATACCAAAAAACGTTATGCAGACTTAAGATATGCCTTTTTAATTTATGCGTCCCAATATGGACCATACTACAACCTAGACAATTTTTTCTTGGAGACCTAGTTAATTCAATTTTGTGTATCTTTGTTTTGTATGAATCCTCTGTACCTACTGAAATGTTGCGGCGCTCCTACAGGGTGCCATGTTTTCTGTCCAATGTCCTGTGTTATTATTTAAGAACTTTTATACCATGTGACTTGCAATAAATAAATAAATTGTATTTTAGCATTAGGGATAATGCATTATCACTTCACTAAAGATAGGAAATCAGAAAGAGACATTGGGTTTTGGCTTCAAGTGGATTCCCACTTGAAGCCAAAACCCAATGTAGCACAATGGTAAGTGCAGTCGCCCGGTTTGCGAAAGACGCGGGTTCGATTCCTGCCTAATGTATATGTATAGGAATACCAAGAACGAATGTCTTCTCTGGTTTCCTAACCTTCCTTCTCGTTTGCACTTTTTAATAATTATTTTTACATCGACATAGAAATAAAATGAGGAAATATTGAAAGAGGCGTAATAAAGATTCAAAATAGTACTCAAAAAAATAATATGACCCTCATCTAATTCAAGTGCATATTCCCCATTAGTGTTCAACAAGAAAGTTCATAATCCTAAATGTAACATGGTTTAGTTGCCGATAAACGTGTGCGCGTGCATCCCTCTATGCGAAAACATGGTGAGCGGGCAGTGCATGCGCGTCGGCGACGTCGTGCGCGCGCTCAACGGACTCTCCATACAGGTATCCACTCTCACCACACATACATACATAACATAAACGGCCTATATACGTCCCACTGCTGGGCACAAGCCTCACCTCTACTATGAGGTGGATTGAGCCAGACTCCAACACGCGGGCTCAGTGCCGATTGTTGGAGGGGTTTAAGGTTAGTGAGCAACCTTAATGTCAGATATTATCAAGCCGCCCTAAGGCCTCCAACTAGGCTTAACGACTGACATCTAACGACACCAACTGCTTAATGTGCCTTCCGAAGCACGGATTAAGTTTTTTATTACTTATTATTCGCCTACTGACACACCTTGTCCTAGCCTTAGTTTATTACTATTACTAGGTTACATTCAAGTTGGATAACTTAGAATTTCAGTGTATCATTGAATCCACTCTTTTAGATCAGTTACTTTTGACAAGTACTCCAACTAAAAGATGTTGTTAAGTCAATGAGTGATTGGCTCAAAAACAAACCATAAAATACAGTATGTAAGTACTTTTACGGTTTTTAAACAGTGGATTGAATGTTACACTGATATTCAAAGTTAGCCAACTTGACCTTAAGTTGAAGACTTTTATGGGAATATGAGGAACAGGGTGTGAAGTTCCTCATCCACCATAGAAAAGGGAGGATCCTCCGACCAGACGGGTGTTATGTCTGGTGGGCTGCTGCCTGACGATTGATGTCGGGTTCCTATATATGTATCTAATTAGTCGCTTGAATAATGTTGATAGCGCGATTCAGGTTACGTCAGTTGTAGTTCGCATGTGGCGAGATAGATGTCGCCACACTTTCTTTATTTTTAAGTTAAATCATGTTAGACCCTCTGAAGGCCTAGCACGAACCTCTAACGTTTTGGAAAAGTAATCGATCCTTTTTTTCCTTTTTCTATGTCTTCAAGAAAAATAAGGATCGTTTACCTTTCGATTACTAAAACGTTAGCGGTTCGTGCTGGGCCTACTGTAGCCTGTTCCTCTGGTGTTTCAGATCGAAGACACGGACATGGAAGGGCGGCTGATGATGGCGGACGCGCTGGTGTACGGGCAGGCGCTCTACAAGCCCTCGCTGGTCATCGACGTCGCCACGCTCACGCGTTAGTACACAACTCATGCAAAACTCACATTATGTTGTTGGGCCTTACCAGGAATCACCAAGGACGGTTTTAATATAGCGTATTTTTCGGCGCATACACGGTCGAGTCCCAATATTTATTTAACGATTATTTATTTATTTATTCTTTATTGCACAACGTGATTGTAACAAAGGGCGGACTTAATGCCGAAAAAGGAATTCTCTACCAGTCAACCATACGGATAAGCAAAAAAATATAGTAGGCGGTGCAGCAGTGACAATATAGAAAATATTTGTAAAATTTTAATGTTGTTTGTAATTTTTTTTCAAAATTGGTTATTTAGTTTGTTTTCTTTTAAATAATATTTTGTACACAATTTCTTGACTCTGAACCGTTTTCTTCGAATTAGTTCTAAGGTAAAGATCTTGTATAATGTTTCGATTGCTGTGTCCCAAGCCTCAAGCTTAGTGCAGGGACCACCGTTATTATAATTCCTGTGTAATATGTTTTATGGTCAATAAATTTATTCCAAGAAAGCAAAAGAAAGAAGAAGAAAAAATAATGTTTATACTACCTGCTCGTCAATGGCACATTATGTGTCATGTAAAGCTGTCTTAAAGTAAGTCATTATAGCCCTACTGTCTAACCGGGACATAATGTTGTACTGAATTTCATTATTGCCCTAGTGCTATAAAGTGATTTGAATTTGGAATGCAACCGTGTAATCATAGTAGATAATGCAACAAGGGCTTAAAGAAGTGTATTATGTCCCGGGCGTCATATTCGCGGTTCAAGACCGCCCAAGACAAATACACTTTTAAGCCCGCGGTGCATACTCTACTTTTTATACTTTCTGCGAGGCAATCGAAATTAATGGCTGAAAAAAGTAAGTGCTTAAATATTTATTTCAAGTGAGAATAGGTAATTAAATATGAGAAATTAGGTATTTATCAAAAACCGTAGAATCCCTCATACTCGGGGTTCAATATGACGCCCGGGACATAATACACTTCTTTAATCCCTTGTGGCATAATCTACTATTATTTGGTACATAACAAAACAATAGACAATTACAAAAGTTGGTTATGCAGCCAAAATGGTGGACACTCAGCATATGTTATACATAAGTAGTATATATAAGTATATGCGATAACGCTGATTTCCAGTGGCACCATGAACACAGGTGGTTATTACAAAAAAATGCAAGGAGCATATCATATGCGTGCGTGAACGACTATGTGTGTATGTCTGTTGTGAGTTTACGTGAGTGTGTGTATGTGATTGACAAATGATTAAATAATACCAACATGTAACAAAATGAATAATAATTATAAAAATGAATGAATGAAAATCTTATTCTTATTCTTAGGGGGCGTCCATTAATTACGTGAGGCGATTTAGGGGGTCAAATCTCATCTAATCTCACGTTGGGGAGAGGGGGGTCTCGACAAATATCACGAACTTTTTTTTCTGATTGAAATAAAAAAATATATACTTTTTTGATCCATTCAACCCAAATTGTATGTACACGCTCAAGATTTATTCTTAACTTAAGCATCTTCGTGATACGAATAAGATTATTCGATAATTCGTTCGGAAGAAAACAAATTTATGCGCGCGTTTACGTAAGAAATCCACATTCTGAAAAATCTCACGTGAGATTGGGGGATTGGGGAGGGGGTTGAATAAAATCTCACCAAGGGGGTACGTAGGGACAGAAAATTTTAAAAGAGCACCTCACGTAATTTATGGACGCCCCCTTATGTGTTATATCCAGACGGCGTGTCTCTGGCGACGGGCGGCGGCGCGTTCGGCTGCTTCAGCACTAGTGGCGCCGCGTGGCGCTGCGTGCGGCGCGCCGGCGCGCTCAGCGGCGACCGGCCCTGGCGCTTCCCGCTCTGGCACTACTACCTAAGACAGATCACTGGTATTGTAGCCTTTAGTACTATAGACATACAGGCGCGGCGCTTCAGCACTAGTGGCGCCGCGTGGCGCTGCGTGCGGCGCGCCGGCGCGCTCAGCGGCGACCGGCCCTGGCGCTTCCCGCTCTGGCACTACTACCTAAGACAGATCACTGGTATTGTAGCCTTTAGTACTATAGACATACAGGCGCGGCGCTTCAGCACTAGTGGCGCCGCGTGGCGCTGCGTGCGGCGCGCCGGCGCGCTCAGCGGCGACCGGCCCTGGCGCTTCCCGCTCTGGCACTACTACCTAAGACAGATCACTGGTAAAAACAATGTAAATACTACAAAAAGGCTGCAATACCCTTTTTGTAGTATTCACATTGTTTTTATCGTATTTTTTTATTTTGGTTTGAAATTTCGACCGAAATAAAACCAAAATCCATTTCCAGATGACCCGTCTGTGGATTTAAGAAACAAGGGCTCGGGCAAAGCTACTCCCTGCATTGGAGCTGCCTTCTTAAGGGTAAGGAAACTATTACAACTTTTCTGGATAAATATGCAATATGCAGTGTGTAGCAAATCACGCTACCTGTTTCGGGTTAAGGGACATGTCGCCCGTGAAAAAACTGATCTGCGGACCAAATGTCCACTTTTAAAAATGTGAATGGGTGGATTCGCCCGTGCCAGTGTGGACGAACGGACCAGTTGTCTCTAAATAAAATCTCAAGGGATGTTTCGGCCAAATCGTATATTAATTCAAAAATAACATAATCAGCTCGTGACTTTATAATTAATAATTTTATCATTCGTATACTAATTTCATAGAATATTAACTTAAGCTTATAATATAATTATTTAATTTAGTTCATAAATTGCATATTTTTTTTTATGCAGTGGCCTACACTTATTTCACTCAAGTGGCGTAACATTAATAATCATAATTTCCTTTGCTCCAACCTTTTATTCTTTAAATTCTGTTTGCGGATAATTTGAAGTAATAATTAACTCAAATAATGTTTTATGAACATCATTCTGACATTTGTAACTAGTTTTGCTAACAAACAACTGTTCCTGACTTTCGCTTTCGATAGTCATAATTACATTACTTAATCATCCTGTATTTAATTTCTCATAAACTTTTGATATGTCGTTTTGTAAGAAATAGTTTAGTAAAAAGAAAGCCGTGTTATCTCTTCACAAATATTTTTTTATGCATGAACATACGAACATAGTTTGCCGCCAAAAGCGTGCACGTGAAAAAAAAGTATTAAAAAAGTTAGGTTCTCTTTTTCATAAAAAAAGTTAATTAAGGCAGTGGACACATCAGAGTTTTCCTAAACACATCCTGTTTGCTAACCGTTATCTTTGTATTGTAGTTTTACTTTTTATTATCATTCTGTTTTTAAAAATCTTTTGAATTTGTCTGAATCTTTTGAATGCTTGGGTTTACTCAATTTTCTCGTCTTTGATTGATTTCGTATGTTTTATTGGAATATTTAAAACCTAATGCTGTTTTACATTGGCTAAAACATCATTCACCGCACCACACGGTATGTTAACTTATTTATTTTAAAGATCAATAACCACTTAAGTTAGATTTTGAAGATGTTTTTTGATTTTATCCCACTTTTTTGTTTATTCGTTTTATAGATGGCGTGTGAACCAACATGTAGCCAGTTTAACACATGCGTCAATTTTACTTAGACAATATAGAAATGGACTCGCGATTGGGCCGCCCGTCAATGCAAAAAAGTCTGTCCCTTTTTGCGGGGGCAGGGGGAACACTCACACAAAGAAACTTACCTCTACTATAACAGAAGAGGCTTGATGGCACAATCGCACACAAACCTAAATAAGCAACACAGGGATATTTTACACACACATGTCAATAAAATGATTCACACTACCACAACTTTTGACATTAGTTATGTCTTTACACGGTACTTATGTCAACTTGGCTAGTGCTGACCATAACACAGCTATTGGATGTACAAAAATAAATTGAACAAATGTTTCGATTAGAAATTGTGAATTATATTATGTATTGGAAATTACGCACTTTCCATAATTTCTAAGCCTGGTTTTAACTGTTTACGTGGAGAAGTCCACGTAAACAGTTAAAATCAGGCTTTTTACCTGTATGAATATTTACTTAAAACTATTAGACGAATATTTAAAATGACAAACTTATTGAAACTTGTAGATTCTTCTAATCTTTTAAAGCAATATAGCAGTAAGCAATCATTAAATACATTATTAGAGTAAAAATTTAGACTGAGGACCAATTTTGAGGATTAAAAACTTATAAGACCTATTGGTCTGATAAATTAACAGGTTCACTGTCCACAAATATACATTTAACAATTAAAAGCTACATGTTCGCAGCCCATATGTGGGCTGTGGACTGTGAACCGGTTAACCTTTTATTTATAACCTATAATAACGCCGCAGATTTTAAAATCTACCCATGACTAGTGCATGGTCTGAAATGGATGGTCCACATTTAGATTTCGTAATTTAATATTTTGAAATCTGCCGAGTTGTTATTTGTTTATCCGATAACTTTGATCTAACTGTTGAGTAATCTCCCCTAACTGAAACGAGCTGTATGTATGTTTCTAGGGCTTGACAGACTGCCTAAATTAGTAAACTTGATATTATGTGTTTGGAAACATCGGTTTTAAATGCATGCTTTCGTATTGTAAGATAATGAAGCTTACAGCTGAACAAATAACAAGTTTAATTTGAAAGAAAGAAAGAAAGAAAGAAAAAATATTTATTCAGGAACCACAACAATAAGTAAAAATACATTTCTTAAAAACTAACTTATTATCTCTAAGATTATTGTGGAACTGAAAGGGTCCCCACTCAGCATATTGACGGGGTACCTGGTTGGCACCTCGTCGCTGGTCTTCCGTGGACACCTGTTGAGGTAGAGGTCGCCACCGTGCACGACTTTGCTACAATTACCAATATAATATAAATAAACAAAAAACAGCCAAAAGAACCAACATAATGGAACCAATACAATATAATACATACTATTCATAATTTAAATATAATAACATACTTTAGAATACATACAATTAAACCATATCACACAGCCTTTATTTTGTGTTTTGAATTTTCAAAATATGTGCTTTAAATGTCTTTTTAAAAGTCCGAATGTTACTTAAATTTCTAATTGGTGGAGGTATATTGTTCCAGCATTTCGTGGCTGCGTAGCGAAAGCTGCCACGAAATGCGGCTGTGCTGGTTTTCGGGCATACTAATCTAGTTGCTATCCTCATAGGGCGTTGCGAAAAGTTAAGTTTATCATAGAGATAAGTCGGTGTTTTGGTTTTTATTATACCGAACAAGAGACAGGCGAAATGCAGGGATCGTCTCGATTCCATTGACATTAAGTTATGCCGATTAAGGTAAGGAGTGATGTGAGTTCTACGAGGTATAGGAAAACAGAATCGTGCACAAGCGTTTTGAACACGTTGAATGAGTCGCTTAGTATACCCGTACAAACACTCACCCATTACAGTATCGGCATAATTAAGTTTAGAAAGTATTAATGCCTCACAGAGATTTATTCTTACATCAACACACAAAAAATTCCGAATACTATACAAAACTTTTAACCTATAGAAACAACTCTTTACTACTTCAACTATATGATTGTGAAATTTAAGCCGACCGTCCATAACAACACCTAAATTACAAACAGTGTTACCTACCTCACCCACAGTAATTTTTTGGTGAATATTTGAATCACTTCTCTTAATTAATCAACTGATAAAAAAACATTTCATTCGATTAATTTCTATAAATGAATCAAGGATTCAAATGGTGTCTGTATAACATTGTAGAATACATGACGTATGCATTCGATAAAAAAAGTCTTTGCATTAATTTCAGGTAAGCACTTATGACAAGTCAATTTACTGCCAAAAAAAGTTAAAAACCCAACTGCATTTATGTGTAATGTAAAAAACCTAAAACGAGACAGTCGGCTTACCCGCCCAACAAAAAAAGGAAAGTACGTTACGTTCATACTTCGCAAATTCGAAAACTGGCACATGACAATAACGTATTTGAATGACGTGCTCGTAAACAAGTTGTTGCAATATTGGCTCGAAAGTTAGGTCCATTGGGCCTAGCTTAATGTGGCTTGGTGCGCGGGTGTGTCGTATCTTCGTCTTTTTGTTAATATCAACGCTTATCGCACTTAATTTAAGAAAAATTGTAACAATGGGGACCCATTCTATAATGGGTCCCGACTCCCGACTAGCGTTGAAAATTCCGAAAGAAACAAATTGTTTTTTTCGGTGAAATAAACGTTTGATCGTTTTTTACCGTTTTATTCGTTTTTTACATTGAAATATATCAGAAAAAAACCTCAGGGAAAAAAACAATTTTAATTGAAATTTTCTTCTATGTTTCTGAAAAATAGGAAAAAAACCATTGGAAGAAAAAACTGCCGATTTTTTAAGCAATGGTACATATTTAAATTCTATCTTGCTCACCAATCAGATACTAAACTCATTGTCCCTTTCTGAAGAATTAAAAATACAAGGCTCAAATTCAAATGATTTCAAATTGCATTTAATCGAACTTTTGGAGATGATGGCGGAATACTCAACAATCTTGTAGCAACACTCATGAGAGAGAGTGTTGAGACTGTCAAAATCCTTTCCACCTGTCTCGGGGGTACAAATTATTTGCTGGTTGCCAAATTATGTCCTTGGACCAAAAACCGCTTCTAGCCTGATATTCAGCTAAATTCGACCATATTCGATCCATAACATAATAAAAATATTCTTCAATACGACATCAATACTTTTCTTATCATATTTTTCCGCTTCTTTGATATTTTTCCGTTTCTTATCATATTTTACTGTTTTTTTTCATATTTTTCCGTTTTATTAATAACAATTATGAAATATTTCATTTTAAGTTTTCTTTGAAACTTTCGAAAAAATCTTGTATAAAAACGACGGAATTAGAAAAAAACGGGAAAAATTCCCGCTTTTTTCAACGCTACTCCCGACCCATTCTAGAATAAGTCCCGAAGTTAAGTGCCATCGAGTATGCCAACTTTCCTGTTTTCCTGTTTCCAGTTTTCACATTACACAGAACCGCAGTGTGGTTTTTTAATTTTCAATTACCGGGTATTTAATCTTTTTTTTAAATGAATTTGAATGTTTTTTTATATTGTTAGGCCCAGTATCACTTTCGCAGTAATTACAAATCTAACGACACATCTCAAGCTGAAATAAATCGGGCCGATCAGGTTGCAGAGCGTGTCAAACTATTACATACAAACATACTTACATATATACATACATACATCCACTAGAAAAACATAACCCGCCTTCTAGCGCAGTCGGATAATAAATAAATGAATCATTAGAAACATTATTCTTACGTCAATCGAACTAATTGAAATATTTTATTCGAGTGCAATCGGAACTTGCCAATCGATTTTTCTTGCCATTAACCCCAACACTAGTGTGATTACGAAAACACTCAAATGTCATTCCAAACAATGTTTCAGGTGTTTTAATTATTAGTGATTTTTGCAAAAGAAACATGAAATTGAACCAAAAAAATACATACGGATGAAACATAACATTATCCTTCTTCCAATTTGAGTTTCTCGAAGTGTTCTTACAACTATCTACAGCACAAAACGGCATTTTTGAAGAGCTCTTCACTCATCGACGTCTAGCTCGTTATGTCAAAATTTCCGAGTTTCAAGTTGTTTTGTTCAACGTTCGGATTTTTAATCGTAACGCGTGCAGAGGGGTAAGTCACGTAAGGCATCTCCAGTTCTTAATGCTCTAAGATGAACATACGAACATAGTTTGCCGCCAAAAGCGTGCACAAGAAAAAAAAGTATTAAAAAAGTTAGGTTCTCTTTTTCATAAAAAAAGTTAATTAAGGCAGTGGACACATCAGAGTTTTCCTAAACACATCCTGTTTGCTAACCGTTATCTTTGTATTGTAGTTTTACTTTTTATTATCATTCTGTTTTTAAAAATCTTTTGAATTTGTCTGAATCTTTTGAATGCTTGGGTTTACTCAATTTTCTCGTCTTTGATTGATTTCGTATGTTTTATTGGAATATTTAAAACCTACTGCTGTTTTACATTGGCTAAAACATCATTCACCGCACCACACGGTATGTTAACTTATTTATTTTAAAGATCAATAACCACTTAAGTTAGATTTTGAAGATGTTTTTTGATTTTATCCCACTTTTTTGTTTATTCGTTTTATAGATGGCGTGTGAACCAACATGTAGCCAGTTTAACACATGCGTCAATTTTACGATTATCCCATCGCAAAGAGGAGGAGACCTTCTCATATCTAATGGATTTAGATACGCAAAAAGAAGGGTTAACAAGAATGAGCATATAGTATGGCAGTGCGTCAAAAGAAAAATATGCAAGGCATGCTTAATTACACACCAGCAAGCTATAATTAAATGTGAAAATCATTCATGTAGTCCGAATGAGGTTAAAGTTAAAGTACGAAGATGTATAGAACGGGCAGTGAATGAGACGACGCCGATTCCGTCAATTTATTCGGAAGTTGTAGAAGAATACAACAATGCTGGGTATGATTTAGTAAAAAAAATGCCATCATTTGATACTTTGAAAAAAGTTTTATACAGGCGGCGACTTCAGGCATTGCAAGTAAACAAAACTCGTTTTTTACGGGTTCAAGATGTTCAAATTCCGGGAAAATTTAGAAGTTTTCTCCTGGCAGACTATTGTGAGGAAGGTTCCAGGATTATTATTTTTGCTTCGCCAAAAGGAAAAAAAGTGCTACGTAATAGTAAACACGTTTTTATGGATGGAACTTTTAAATGTATATCACCACCGTTCACACAGCTATACACTATTCATGTAGATCTCAATAGTACTGATGATAGCAATAGCATCGTACCTGCTGTGTATGCGTTGCTGCCCAATAAAAAACAAGAAACCTACAAAATGATGTTATTGCTTTTGAAAAGCCAAATACGTTCATTCGACCCAAACGTATTTACATTAGATTATGAGGCCAGTGCTTTAGCTGCAATAAGCGAAGTTTTTCCTGATTCCAAAATACAAGGATGTTCTTTTCATTTTAGTCGTTGTTTGTGGAGGAAGGCAGAAAATATGAATATTCATAAAATGTTTAAATCGCACGTCAAACGCTGCGTAGCACTATGCCATCTTCCTGAGGAAATGTTAATGGATGGCTGGCTGTACGTTCAGCGTGAGAGTGCCCAAAATGATGGTATTAAAGAGTTCAACAAATATTTTCATAACACATGGCTGGATAAGAAGTCTCAGTTTCATAATAAATGGTGTTTCTATCAAGTTGGCCACAGAACAAAAAACTCTGTCGAATCCTGGAATGCCAGATTGAATAAAAAAATAGAAGCCAAACCTAATTTAACAAGGTTGTTGGACACATTACAAAGGGACTCCAACTATTATTTTGGGTTGTATAAAAAAAAAGGATTCATAAGCAAAAAAAAACCGATAACTAAATTAACCAACACCCGAATAGCGAACATAACAAAGGAACTGATGAATCAAGAAATAAGCGTAGGACACTGCATAGAAAAATTATGCAATTTATGAACTAAATTAAATAATTATATTATAAGCTTAAGTTAATATTCTATGTAATTAGTATACGAATGATAAAATTATTAATTATAAAGTCACGAGCTGATTATGTTATTTTTGAATTAATATACGATTTGGCCGAAACATCCCTTGAGATTTTATTTAGAGACAACTGGTCCGTTCGTCCACACTGGCACGGGCGAATCCACCCATTCACATTTTTAAAAGTGGACATTTGGTCCGCGGATCAGTTTTTTCACGGGCGACATGTCCCTTAACCCTTCCGATCACTCCTTGCTCCATTGCGGAGAAAAGTAATTTGGCAAGAACAGAATAAAAATGGGTAGCGTGATGTGCCGTTGACTGTACCTAAATATTTCGGATAAACTAAGGTGGTATCCACTTGTGATAGGACTGTGTTACGCAGTGGTCTCATACTAACTTGCAGTGTTTAAATGCACATCGGCCTCATAGCATGTAGACTTGATACCTGGCGAGTCTGTCAACAGATCGGACTTATGAGTCTGACCATTTCTGCAAGCTATTGTGCTTAAACGCTACTGATTGGTCAATCAATAGTCCCATTGAATTTGTAACTAGCTGTCCCGACAAACATTCAGTTTTTTACAGACAAAATCGTGTTTTACTATAAATATTCTCAGTTCCCTAAAAATTCTCAGCAGTTTTTCATGCACACTCGTCACACCTTTCCAATTTTAGCCCTATCTATTAGCGGTTCCGTTCTGATTGATCTTGATCCAGACTAACCTAACCTAAATGTTATTTTGTTATGTCGCGCCGCCTACTGTACTTTTCTGTTTAGCCTTATGGTTGACTGGTAGAGAATGCCTTTTTGGCATTAAGTCCGCTTTTTGTACCATTTAATGTTGTGCAATAAAGAATAAATAAATAAACACTAACAACAATTAAAATGTTATTTTGTGATGTCGCACCGCCTACTGTACTTTTGCTTAGCCTCATGGTTGACTGGTAGAGAATGCCTTTTTGGCATTAAGACCCCCTTTTTCTAATATAACTATTCAATGTTGTGCAATAAAAAATAAATAAATACTCACGAACAGCATTACATTTATAAATATCTGTATCTGTACAATTTATTTATCTTTAAAGCACAAAAATAGTACAACAGGCGGACTACCAGTCACAGTCAACAATCGGGCGAGACAGAGATGCAGTTGGCGTGGCAAAATTCTAATTTAGAAATTGTGTGTCTGCAGAACTTCGTGTGCGTAGACTGGGTGCACATGGACATCACAGGCGTGGGCAAGGTGGCCCACGCGGCGCCGCCCTACCTGCATCCGCGGCGCATGACGGGCCGGCCCACGCGCACGCTGGCGCTGACGCTGCAACATATCGCCGACAATTGTGCCGCTGCCAAGCAAGAAGCTTCCTAAGGTACTTGGACATAGGGATGATCGATGATCATCGATGTTACTTGCGGCCTCACGAGCTTGCGCTGAAATATTATCGCGACATCAACGCTGTCTGAAAGACTTTTCAAAGCTGGCTCTACTCTTCATCAACAAAGAAATTGATTGAAAGGTTATTCGTCATCAACGTTACTTTTCCTTTAGTCAGTTGACAAAAAGTATTGGAATATACGATTTTTTTTCGGTTTTTATAATAATTTCGAATGATTTCACTGTATTTATTGTGTTTTTAATTATCAGTGCTAAAATTATCGAAGTTACCCAACATCGATCTTTGGTTTGTCGAAAATATCGTACATCGATGTTGAGCTTTCGATTGTGACATCGATGTTTTTCAAATATCGATCATACCATCACGGGCGTAGCAAGGTACGGCTACCTGCATCCGCGGCGCATGACGGGCCGGCCCACGCGCACGCTGGCGCTCACGCTGCAAAACATCGCCGATAACTGCGCCGCTGCCAAGCAAGACGCGCACTAAGGTACTTGGACATAGGGATGATTATCGATGTTCGATGATTATCAATGTTGAAAGGAAAAACATCGATGTAGCTATACGAAAAATAGCGTATCATCGATGTTACTTGCGGCCTCACGAGCTTGCGGTGGAATATTTGAGTACTATACTGCCGTGGTATAGCTGTATTGCCGTTAACCGACATCTGGGCGATTTTCGTTTTTTGACGGATTATTAATAAGAAAAAAAATCTCTATCGACCTATCTGAGCGGTTTTTTAATATCTTAAATAGTTTCCGAAATAATTTATAAGCGAATGCGGTTAAGTACCTTTTCTTCTAGTGTGTAGTTAGCTTTAACGTCGCTAAGTAGCTTTAGGAGACAATATTGCCGCTAGAGTTCACTAACGAATATTCTTGTTATAACTTTTTCTCATCCTTGTTTCGCTAGATTGCCGTCATGTGGGTGTTTATACATAATAATACGGTTAAAGTACTTTAACTGTTTTAAAGTTATTCTTTTCTAGTTTAGATGTGCATGCGTTTATTACGCAGTAACGCCGTTAGCTGTAATAACTAGGCAAAACTGCGGCTATTGTAGCTTAACGGCATTACAGCGTAACATTTGGGGAACATTTGGTGGCCAATAACGGTAATGCAAAATAATCCTAACAATATTTGTATATAAAAAATAGGCTATAGTGCGGCTATGTCACAATAATAAGCTGTAATGCCGTTAAAAAATCTCGCGCGGTGTAGGTAGCGACGGTCCTGGTTTCGCACGGCAGGGATCGGGAGTGGAGATGGGACGCCGCAGGTGCATGCCGGCGAAGGACTAGTGCCGCTCCTTATTTATTTCCGCCAATTTCATAAGGATGGTGGACCATCTCAGCTCAGTTAAAAAATAACTAGTTGGATGTAGTAGTTGTATATTATTATGTAAAAGAAAATATTTTTTATTACATAATAATATACATACCATCCTACTACTACATCCAACTAGTTATTTTTGAAAATATTTTCTATTACATAATAATATATGT
This sequence comes from Udea ferrugalis, assembly GCA_950022985.1. NCBI lineage: Eukaryota > Metazoa > Arthropoda > Insecta > Lepidoptera > Crambidae > Udea > Udea ferrugalis. Next base: position 826,001 of record OX465524.1, on the reverse strand, counting down.
GCAGCCTTGTTATTATGATATTTGTCCCTTATCACAAATAATACTAAGAGTTCCTAATCAATCTAGTTATCCGAACTATTGCTTAAATTGAGTTAAGGACACAGAATTTTTAAAAACGGGCCTTCTATCGAAGAGTGTTTGACGAGGTCCCTTACTATGGGCCTCTTAAGGGGCTATGCTCAAAAGTTTCTAAGAGATCGAATCAGAAATCAGATTTGTAAAACAACTTCAGTAGACGACGTGGCCCAACGGATAAACAAGTTGAAGAGGCAATGTGCGGTCACATATCGAGAAGAACTGATGGCTGTAGCAGCCGCAAGGCGCTAGATTTGAGACCACTGGAGAGAAAACGCACTGTAAGGCGCCCACCCACACGGTGGATGGAATAACAAATAAAAACCGCTGAATTTCAGTAAATATATTTGGAAATTAATAGAGGAGGCCTATGTTTAGCAGTGGTCTTCATACGGCTATCAATGATGATGTTGGAGATAATATGGGTTTTTTCTATATTTTTAAATAACCATGATGATAAATCGACTAGGAACCAACAACTCAACGATATTTTTTTAAAAAGGAACTGACGAGTTTTACATCACTTATTTTTAAAAATTTTAATGATTTTCATCCAAATGATATTTGTGTACAGAAGCGCACACATCAACCTTTACATAGGGGCACCTTATGCGGCTGATATTAGACCCATTTTGCAATGGTTTTGTAGAGGTTGATGTGTGCGCCTCTGTACATAAGGCGCCAATGACTTCAGATAATATTGAAAAAACAATTTATTCAAAATATAAACAATTTTACAGAATACCAAACTAAATTGGACAAATTCCATTATTTCAAAATTGATTTTGTGTAGGTTTATTCTGGTTTACTTTGCATAACGTGAGCCTGATGTCCAGGTTAAATAAATGTTGTAATTAACAAATGTTGATTTTAATTTATTAACAAAAAAATGTACTCAATGTTAACTTCCGTTCGTTCTATATCTCAGCGAATCAGATAACACACGAACTACTTATAAAAGGAAAACCTCCCAAGCGCTTTAAAACACCTTACAGCAAAAAGCTTGTGCTAACGCCAAAACACCATGTCGGCGAGTCAACCATTTGTCCTACTACCAATCTCTTGAAAACGAGAAAGCGTGGTTTCATGGCTAGTCGAGCTATTTAACAACTGCCTTGACCAAGCAAAGATTCCACGCATTTGGCGAAAGTCCAAGTCATTGCTGTGCCTGGTGAAACAGCTGACGGATCCAAAAGGTATTGGCTAATTTCGCTTTTGTGCCATGCTTTTAAGCTATTTGAACGTATGCTTTTTAAGTGCCTAAAGATCTTGTTGACCCATAACAAATTTTCAGATCAAGTAGGTTTAAGGCTGGGAAAATCCTGTTGCAGCCAGATTCTTAGACTCACGCAACACATCGAGGATGGTTTTCAGGCTAGCCAGGTTGCTGGTGTCGTATTTGTATACCTGTTGGCAGCCTACGACACCGTCAACATCAGGAGGTTGCTAGAGAAAGTGGGTAGCATAACAGGCAGTCTTAACCTCGTGTCGATTCTAAGGAAGACACTGAGCAATCCTTCTTCCAAGTACACCTATTATCTGAAAAGAGTAGATGGCATGTGCAAAAAAATGTCTTCCTCAGGGAAGCCCAAGGTACCCATGTTGTTCAACGTCTTTACCAAGGACCGGCCATCTATACCAAACACTCCGCGATACATACATGCCGACGATCCGGTCTTGGTCTCACAGTCTGTCTGGAGCCGCTCAGCACACGCAAAGCAAGTGGACTGCACTTATTGAAACCTTCCGGATAGTTGCGGGCTGCTCTGTGTAGTACAGAGAAATCCAAAATGGAGTTGAACCCTCGTAACCAGATGCACGGCTACTCGGCTGTTCCTCAGAGCTCAGAGCAGAGTTGCCGCTCTATCTGAAAACCCACCACCCACCAGTAACCCACCAGTAGCCAGGATTGGCCTGTGAAGGGACGAGCCACCTATCATCATCTTTGTTACACCTTCTGAAAATCTACCCTCAGGCCATAACTTGCCATGGCTGACGTGGAAAACGCTATACAGACTGCGGATTCAGGTCGGCAGATGCAAGGACACTCTGTGTAAGTGGGGGTACATCGATGGTGCGGAATATGCTTGCGAGTGCGGTACCTTCCGCCAGACCATTAGTCACTTCATTTAATGCCCTACGTGCCCAAACAGCTACACACGCGACGGCCTAACTTGTGCTAACGAACACGCTGTGAGGTTGGTGGAGTACAGTCGCAAAAAGTTCAAAGACCGTTGCTATCGATACGATAAAAGAGAGACTATAATGCCGTTAACCTTAAATGTTCTTCATTTAGCTGTGTTTTAGCTTAGCAACAAATATGTTTTATACTTGGAAAAAATATAAATGTGTAGTTTACTAGACTTAAAAGCGGTTAAATGCCAATAAACGCACTTAAGTCTAACATGCACTAGTAATGTATCACCCAATGTTAAGCTGAAACGTGGTTATATACTTTAACGGCAATAAAGCTAAACAAGTGAAACCTTTTTTTCTTGTCTTTTAAAAGACAATATTTTTGTTTCAACTTGATTGTCTGAAATGCCGCTGTGGTTTATCTAACGGCATTTCTGCTAGTCATTCATGAGCAATTATTGACGTCAATGATAAACTTAAAAGAAAAATAGCCTTTTTTAATAATTAAACTATATTTACTAACATGTCAGACATGTAAATATAAAGTATTTAACGGGATCTACGTTTTGGTGGTTTCAGGTCTCAAATTGGTATTGTAACGGAGAAGTTACAGCGGTTTCCATTTTCGCCGCGTTTTTTGCTCATAACTCAAAAATGTGTTTTGGTAGATAACGGCATTACAGATATACCACGGCAGTATAGCGACCTAAACGCTGTCTGAAAGACTTTTTTCAAAGCTTGCTCTACTCTTCATCAACAAGAAATACTTAGATTGAAAGGTTCTTCTTCATCAAAATTTCTTTTACTTCAGTTGGTTAACAAAAAGTATAGGAATATACGTTTTTTTTTCGGTTTTTATAATAATTTCGAATGATTTTACTTTATTTATTGTGTTTTTAATTATCTGTGCTAAAATTATCGATGTTACCCAACATCGATCTTTGGTTTGTCGAAAATATCGAACATCGATGTTAAGCTTTCGATTATGACATCGATGTTTTTCAAATATCGATCTTACCATCACGGGCGTGGCAAGGTGCCCTACCTGCATCCGCGGCGCATGACGGGCCGGCCCACGCGCACGCTGGCGCTCACGCTGCAACACATCGCCGATAACTGCGCCGCTGCCAAGCAAGACGCGCACTAAGGTACTTGGACATAGGTATGATCGATGATCATCGATGTTGAAAAGAAAAACACAAACATGTTGAGAAGGAATAGTAGATTATGCCACAAGGGCTTAAAGAAGTGTATTATGTCCCGGGCGTCATATTGGGTTCAAGACCGCCCAAGACAAATACACTTTTAAGCCCGCGATGCATACTCTACTTTTTATACTTTCTGCGAGGCAATCGAAATTAATGGCTGAAAAAAATTAGTGCTTAAGTATTTATTTCAAGTGAAAATAGGTAGGTAATTAAATATGAGAAATTAGTATTTATCAAAAATTAAAAGTGATGTTAGAAACATAAGACAGTTGTGAGAAGACATTGGAAAGATGAATTATAATCTTTGGTGGTACGTTCATTTTATCAGCACAGGACTCAGGAGCTATTTGAGCCGTTGGCGCCTTTTTTCTTTCTTTGGCATCTATTTTGTTAGTGGCCAGTACGACATTCGAACTCAGGATAAAATCTCATTGCACCTAAACATTTTTGACTACACGGTTGCATTCCAAATTCAAATCACTTTAATCCCTAGGGAAATAATGAAATTCAGTACAACATTATGTCCCGGCTAGACCGTAGGGCTATAATGACCTACTTTAGGACAGGTTTACATGACACATAATGTCCCATTGACGAGCAGGTAGTATAAAAAAGTAATTTTGATGAAGAACCTTTCAATATATTTCTTTGTTGATGAAGAGTAGAGCCAGCTTTGAAAAGTCTTTCAGACAGCGTTTATGTCGCGATAGTACTCAAATATTTCAGTGCAAGCTTGTGAAACCGTAAGTAACATCGATGTTACGATATTTTTTGTATAGCGACATCGATGTTTTCCCTTTCAACATCGATGATCATCGATCATCCCTAGCACTAAGGTACTTGCACATCCCACGCGTGGGCAAGGCGCCCTACCTGCGGCGCATGACGGGCCGGCCCACGCGCTCGCTGGCGCTGACGCTGCAACACATCGCCGATAACTGCGCCGCTGCCAAGCAAGAGGCCTCCTAAGGTACCTACTCAAAATATCACCACTAGTTTCCATACCATACCATAAACGGCCTTTATACGTCCCACTGCTGGGCACAGGCCTCACCTCTACTATGAGGTGGATTGAGCCATACTAATTTCAAATAATCTTTTTTTCTTTCAATGATATTTAAAAGTGGCATAGATAAGGTCAAGTTGGGTAACTTTGAATTTCATTGTAACATTGAATCCACTCTTTTAGATCAGTCACTGTTGACAAGTACTCCAACTAAAAGATGTTGACTCTGAGGGATTGTCTCAAAACCAAACAATCAACAACAGTTATGTAGGTGACAGTGGATTCAATGTTACACTGAAAGTCAAAGTTACCCAACCTTGACTGTACGTTATGTCAATACTGACGCGAAGTCAATAATTGACCCCTGGTGTACGGTACCTACGATTTGACCGTTACTCACGGTCAAATAATCATTTACTAGAGCGTAAACGAGACCGATTCATGTTGCGCAGTGTTGTCTCAAAATGTCAATGCTTTGCTCGGGTGGGCAAGTCCCGATTTCGGGTGCCACGTTTTTAGTACAAGTAACATATCTACGTATTTGTATTAAAATATCATTGGCTAGTTTCTAGTGGCAATCCTAAATAAATGTGTTAGTCAGTCACTGCCGCAGTGCCACCTCCTTAGAATCCGATAATTCGTTAAAATATCATAAGGTGTGGGTAGTCTCAAACCTCACCAAGTTTACCTACTTGATCACTGAACGCGTAAACGACTCATCGTTGAATATAAAAGGTTACGTTAACTACCACTGGAGGCGACACCATGAGAGTCATTCATATCATCGAATACTCGTAGGTATTCATCCCTCTGATGGTCAAAGATCAAGTGTTGTTCTTATCTCCTGACGTCAATGCACTGAAGGTTATTTTGCTACTGCTAAACTAGACTAAAGCTGTCAAAATGTATTTCTTACATTTGTCGGGGACAGTTCTTCCAAATCAATTATTATAATAGTTGAAAGAAAATTCGTTAAGTAAAAACAACGTCGTAATCGGTGTCACGGTAGTTTAACTGAACTTTTATTTGCAGGTTGCACACCCTGATGAGCAAAGGCGAGCTTTCTGGACAGCCTGTGATAAGAACTCTCGATTTGAGCCATAGTTTACTGTAATTGTTGATCCTAGACATAGAGAATCATAGTGGCCCGAAAAAACCTGAAGAGTTCACGATTGATAAACAAAGTCCTCAACGTAACAACATTCATAGAAGTCAATAGTAAAAACAACACTGTTTACACAATAATTAAGTAACATAATAAATAAATTAAGTCCGAAAATCCGTTAGGTTTTTTCGATCTTTAAACCTAGCCTTCAGAAAGATATCCTGAAAGACTTATATTCTTAAAAACCCATTAACGTTTTGGTAATCGAAAAGTAAACGATACTTTTTTTTTCTTAAAGACATAGGAAGAAGAAAAAAAAGTATTGTTTACTTTTCAATTACCGAAACGTTAGCGGTTCGTGCTAGGCATATTGTTATGTCTCTTTTATTAACGCTTAAAAAATGTTGAATACTTATGACAGTTTTGTGTTTTTGTTCATCAGGCTATGGAGAAAAACCTTTAAAAAGTGTGTCCTAATTTTTAACTTTCCTTTTTTGAAACGAATAGTTGTAAACCTAACAGTCTAGTCAATGGTTATTTAGGGACATATAATTTGAAACATGATTTTATAACATGAGCCATTTTTGGTAAACAATCTATTTCACTTAACTTAGTTTGTGTTTAGATATTCATAGGTATGTGAACGATTGAAGACGTGTAAATGATTTATTTATAAATTATGGGTAACACAGGAGAACTCTCACAAAGAAAACATAGTAAATGTTTGAAGACAATAATTGTAGATTTATATTTATAATTGTTGACATACCAAATATACATACTTAACATAACATTAGCATTATCATTTATTAAGTACTAACCTAATTAATTAATTAAAGAAGCAAAGATGTGAACGATTGTAAGTGTGAGACACACGAGAGGTTAGCGAGACTAGCGGCGAGCGGAGCGGAGGGGCGAACTAAAGCTTAACAACACAACAGGGGCGAAATGAAACACCGATGCTTATTGACCTAAAAATGAAGAAACATTTATTTTCAGTATGTCTTTTGTAAAATTTAATAACAGAATGAATCAAATGTGGTAAGAGAATAACAGAGCGGATTACTTCCATTTCGATAGAATTAGTTTCACCAACAATAGAAATATAATATTTATCAAGTCATTTACAGATACAATACAATTAATGCAGTACCGATAAATCTAATTTATTCGTTTACTGAGTTAGTTAGATTTAAACATTTATTATGACCATTAATGTACAGGCGGCAGCGCGGGCGCGACTGCCGCGTCACTTACGGGACAGTATATTTTTTTTGGGATTTTTTAAATTTTTAATCTTCACGTACTTTATAAATATCTCATACTTGAAAAAAATTTACATTAAAATGTATCGGAAAGGTGCGGACGCTAGCACCGCATACACTAGGGCGCGACGCTGGCAGAGGCACGCACGCACACATACATAATTATACAGACAGCGGCCGCGCCGGCGGACGGCGGAGCGCGGCGCACCGATATACACAAATACAAATGAGCCGACACGAACCCGAGACTTATACCATCACATTGCGACGCACACCTATTCGTTTCCCTTTGTACCGCTACAGTTAAAATTTTTCTTACATAGTAAAATTAACGGAATACTTTAAAATCTAAATAAAAATGAGAGGCGGAGATCGCGGCCGCAGCCGGCCGAGCGAGCCGCGGCCGCCCTCGCCCGCACGTACGTTACATCATAAACTGAAACGATGACAATATTAATTTATATCGCAAACACTAGAGAAATGCAGGTCCAATACGATGGTAATATTGTGTGTCATGAAACAAAATGTATATTTAAATTCTCTGCTTTTTACACACACACTAGCCGGCGGCTCACTTCGACGTCATCATGGTGACGAATTCTGAAACAGAAAAAAAACGAGGTTAATGCTACAGTCGCGTTTCAAAACAGATACAGTGTTCACATAAACCCTTGCATAAACATGACTAAGATCCAACTGTTAACACAAAAATATTAAAACAACGAATAGTATCCGACAGAAAAAGATGCATTAATAAATATAATAACCGCTATTAGACAGATGACCACTATTTTTAACATAAATAAATCCAGAAAGAACACCAAACACATGCCCGAAAATATACAAAGCGCAAGGCATGTACTTGATGGAAACGACGAACAACACAAATAATCCGTAAGAAGTGTTTTACCTCATCATGCCACTACAAGGGGATTATGTGAAATACCACCCTCTGGATATTGGCAAGAAAATGTATCTGACTGCGCCGACCGAGGCTCGAATAGGACGTACCAGTTGTGATGTTTGGTGGACCGATAGATACCAGTGACTCAGCTCGTCGGATCATACAGAAGGAGGACGCGTGTCATTTAGAGCTATGTGAGTTGTGTCACTGCTAGATCGTCCCATCACAGTATCGCGATAACTTGTGTGTTCGCGGCCTAACCAGAAATGCGGATAGCGGAAGGGAGGAGCGGACGCGGACCGGTTGCTGCTCGTTCGCGGACTGAAAGGGTTCATTCATTACCGGGGCCTCGGGAATCACCAGGTGGTATTTCTATAAGAAGTTTCTAAACAAACATTAGACACATGCACCAATCTACAGGAACTCATCCTGTGAAGCGGACGAGTGCAATTTTGTCGGTAAAGACAAAATTACAGACGAACCGTCGCCAAGTGAGCATAGAGACACAATCGAAGAGTCAAGTGGTGAGATCCCAACGAGATGTGAGCGGGGGGTTCGGGAGTACGGGAGCAGCTAACATATCAAGGAGGAACAGTTATAACGAGCAGCAAACCATTCAGATGAACACTGGCAAGTACCTATTGTCGTACCGGAGTCGACGTAGGCCGTTCGAGGTAGGCTGATTGCTACACTAGGGGAAATCGTTTCGAGATCACAGCGTTATCGTAGAGTCTTTTCTTATGGTTAGTTATGAGACTAGTATCACAAGCGAGGCGGGCCGAGCGCTAGCGGCTGCCGTCGCCGCGCGCGAATATGATTTGGGCGAGTGCATGGAAGTCTGCAAGAGAGAAACGCCGGTCGGTGACATAGTACCTATACACGCAACGAGCTGACGCTTCACCAGATACTCTTCGCAAATACGGTTCCATTAATGTTATTTACAGTTACGTTATTTAAGGAATGTGTTGTTTTCATCTAATTTGAGAAAACACCATTGTTGTTTGTCCTTAACATTCATCATATGAAATTCAACAGCCTTTATCACAAGCATGACCAATTTAATTATTACAACAAGAATGTATAAACAGCAAAGAAAAGTAATTCAAACATTTTATGAAGAGGTAAATATTTGCGAAATCTTTTCCAGTGAAACGCCAGGTGAACGTTGCCCTCACACTCGTGTGCACAGCTGTACATCGCGAGTGTGTTATCGTGAGATCATCGGCCAGCGAGTGTACGGGCAACAGTGGATTGTCGTCGCCGTATCGTTCACAAACAAATAAATACTTTTGTCGTTTATGACACGGCATCGCGTATTTACAATCATATGAATTCAAGACACGGGTATTTCGCCTGTTTTATCACGTGAAGGTATGCTTCGGTGTGGCTCATAAACAAAGTTTATTTGATTCTTGTTTTGTGGACGTTACGGGGAATAGTGGGTGGGGTTGCGAGGTGGTTGATTTTTGTTCGTACCACGCCATGAGTGCCTCGATCCGGACTCAAACTCTCATCCATGCACATTGAGCTGCGGGCAGCAAGCGGTCCACCAAGCTGTACTATTATACCAAATGACTACAATCGAAGGCCAAATTGATGATACGTAATTAACTACTGTGTGACTTTAGCACGTTTGGACGATCTTCAAATTTACTTTCTACTAGAGATGCACTGACTGGATGTGGCTGAGTGAACAGAGGAATAGTCGGTCGTGCCGATCATATTTTGGTAAAGGCATTTCATTAACTTCAAAGAGTTTGTCGGCAATTTTTTATGTTATTTTCAACCCATGTGTATTCTTTTCAATTAAAATAGTTTTTTACCTATTTACATAGCTTTGTTCAGCAAGTTCGGTACGAGTAAGACTGTTCATAAATGTACTGAATATGTTATATGTTTACAAAAGTTGTAGGTACTAAGAAATGTTTCGATGTTAGGTATTTAAACAATGTTTTGGGGTGGGCATGGTCTAGGTATTTTTACCGACATCGATGCTTTCCCGATTAGTCGGTGCACCTCCACTCTCTACGCAACATGAAATCTGCAGGCAATTTCTATTCTAACCGTTTCTTTAACTACAGGTTTTTGTTACAAAATATATTAGATTACGCAGTTTCAAAATTCAACATCAAGACTGCACTTAAATAAATTCGTGAAGAATTTGTAGTGACCGTAAATCTGGTGTAAGGTAAACAGTGTAACCGCGGTGTTAACGTTGTTTGATGGCGAAAAAATCCCATCGTGAATCTTGTAGATGTAAGCAATCACCCGTGAGTTAGTGCGGGGTCGACGGCTGCATGCTAGGCTGGGTGCCGTTATTCACTCGAGAGGGTGGTATAACATTCACGTCCATAATAGTCAACAATCGTCAGCGGGAGTGGGTTGTATTACTCTAATTACAAAGAGACAGAGACAACAAGTTCACAAACTCCATAAGGTCTTGTTGATACAAAGTTTGACGACGGAAGTTATTCCAATTGAAAGAATCATAAGTATGTATACAAAGGAAACGTTTTGTCCGCATCAAGCATTGATTGTAATTGTCTGCGTGTGACACGACTCGTTATTGTCAACAATCGCTTGGTAGACAATGCTAACATGTTGGGTCAGGCGGCAGGCGTAGGAACTGGAGAACACAACTGCCTGCTAGCACTGGTAATGGCTTATTATTAATGGAAAAAACTTTGAACACTGATTCATTAAACTAGTTGCTTGTTCAATTTGTTCTCAAAAAGCATTGCCAGTTAATTTTCTAGTTAAATTCTAAGCAATTTAATCAAATCAGCCGAATAATTATGAAGCTGTTCGACAAGGCTTTGTATTTGTCCAATTCTCACAATTAGCATATATCCCAACCATCATCTGACATTTCTTCAAGGTAGAGAAGTCTGTAAACGATCAATATTTTACAGCAATATGGTCTTGCATATCTTTGATTTTATTTCTCCACCATGACTTTGTAATGGGCAGAAATGCAAGTGTCAATATTGTCCGCTTACAGCCTCAGCAGACCTAGGCGTCCTACAAGGCAGTATCTTAGGTCGTAAGTTTCTTCTACTACAACAGCAAGCGCAACTCACCCTCGTAATTGACTTGTCCGTCGCCGTCGATGTCAGCCTCGCGGATCATCTCGTCGACCTCCTCGTCGGTGAGCTTCTCGCCGAGGTTGGTCATGACGTGGCGCAGCTCGGCGGCGGATATGAACCCGTTGCCGTCCTTGTCGAACACGCGGAACGCTTCGCGAATCTCCTCCTCGCTGTCAGTGTCCTTCATCTTGCGCGCCATCATCGTAAGGAACTCGGGGAAGTCTATCGTGCCGTTGCCTGGAAACAAGCAAATGAAATTTTAAAGCAAACTGCGATTATATAGAAAAGTATTCCTAAAGAGCAATCGATTAAAAACGTGGGCACACTAAACAGATAAGTTATCGTATTTGATACATTCTTCATATTGAGAGTTTATTATTATCACCTTATAACTCAATTGTATTCTTGCAATTAAATGTCTTGTTTGTTCGAGTACTTTTAACCACAGGTAAAATATATTACCTATATTAGGTCACGGGGAACCACTGCGATATCATTGCCTAAGGAATATTATTTTGGTTTAATACAAGGAAAAATCTGGGCTGTGTTATTGGCATGCAGTGGTTTCAACTTGAACGTCGCTATTCTATACATAACTTAATAATAAATACTGAAAACTCAAAAAGAGGCAGAACGATATGAAAATTAATGGGAAGTTCTTATGTCTATTCTTTAAATTTCAAAATAAGTGTAAGATCATCAAAATGTCTACACAATGAAGGATTTATGGGGTAAATAAGAAACATAATGAACGTGTATGATAGCGATTACCCATTAAAGTCCCATAAAATATACACCCGCTCGCGATCAAGCTGTTTGTTTAGTTTCAGTCGATAAATACATGATTCTGGGAAACTCTAAGACAATAGAGTATGTGACGTCGTTCATTATTTTTAGGAACTAAATCATGGTCGGCAGGCAGATTGATCATCTCGGCTAAAAGGATATTAGCAACATAGAAATAGAAATAATTTTATAGAATAATAGAAATAATTTATTATTATCAGTAAGTTTGTTACATGTTCTTATAGGTACTTATTACTAATTAATATGGTAAGTTAAAAACAGTTTTCTTAAAAATTACGTGGATGGAATTTGATAAACATATGCTGTTACAATATACTGCAATTTATTTTGGGTCCCTCACTAGGATAGTCCTGTGTCGTGGGCACCCGTTCGATGACAGGTTAAGGCAGCGACAGAATTGTTTGTAAATTTAATTCGAAATTGTAACGGTTCGAGCAAAAAATAATAATAGTAGGAATAAACAATATAGTATGATGCAATATATACCTAATAACTTGATACATACATGAATATATATATATATATATATAATAAATAACTGCATACAATTTGTGTGATACATTGTGTACTACTTGAATACATAAAAGAATATGTCAGATTCTGAACTTTATAATTCCTTCAGTTTGGTGGAGTGTCAGAGTGAGGAGTTTTTCAGTGATAATGTGTTTGGCTTGTCTTACAGTGGCAGTCTTAATTTCGCAGATTTTGGAGATTTTGTTATAGATATGTGAGGATAGAAAAGTGGGCAGCCTCTGAGAGAAGGCAGTGTGAACAGCAACAGTGGGAATCTTGAATGTCCTCTTGGTGAGCATTGTGGGGTATTCAGGGGAGTTCAGTACTCTGCGGTGCACATTTAGTGCCGTCCTGAGAATGCACAACTGGCGCACTCGTAGAACCCGGGTCTCTGCGTAGAGCTTATCAGTGGGGTATAAATATGGCTTACAGCTCATGGTTTTTAGGACGGCTCGACATGTTTTAGTTGTTGAGAGATCACATTAACATTTAAATCAGGAATAAGAACATAAGAAGCTTTAAAGAGCGGTTATAACGAGGAGACGGGCGCGATAAACACCTCACCTCTAACGGACACCGGCCAAGACGGAATTATGGACTAGTAATAATGTGAAGACTGATTTGTCGTATACCCGCTGCTTAACACTTTAATGAAAATGTTCTACATTAGGACACAAATCATGGGTTCGTTGACAGTGGATGATAAAATATTTCACGAGCTACATCGGACAGTCAATACACATTTTCCTTAGTGCTATTATTTTATGAAGTATTTTTTTCCTTTTTATGTTCCCATTAAACGTTATCAGAAGCGTTAGCTGATTACAAATTACTAATTTCAAACACTATGTCAAAGCGACTGATCCAGAACGATTGTATGTTGGTCAAAATTCTAAAATTTATTAAAATTAACATTAATCACAAACCAGGCATACCGGAATAACTTCTTAGTAAATCTAGGTATTTACTAAGAGGTTATTCATTATGTTCTTTACGTTAACAGTTCCTGAAACTGAACTAATCCATTCTATATCTGTAAGAATGTTCGATAATCGGCGAGCAACTTTGTTCAAGACACTATATTTTTAGTAGGGCATTATCCAGTAGAGATATGTACGAGGGTGAACGGCCCCTTGCAGCGTCGCAAAAATAAGTTTTGAGTTAAGTTTGTCCGTCTAAATGCGGGAGCGACCTTTGCGAGGTGGTTCTCCGGCTATTTATATCCGCGTTGAGCTTTCGACAATGCAGGCCGCGTTCTATGCCAGTTCTAGCTTCCAAGCACCTGGGCGCTGGGGTATGTAGACAAGTGGATCTATGTTAGCAATGTGGGCAGTCTTGCAAAAATCCTTGAACACAGTGATTAAGCACGCCAGCTCATAGAGCACACGCCCGTGGAAAAGAGGATTCTCTAATCTGATAAAAGTTAAAGGCGTTTATTGGATCTACATCCAAGTCTATGTCAAAGATTTGTACAACTTGCTTATTTAGACTCAAGTCTTTTGCTTCAAAAATAAAAATAATGTTAAGATCGTCTGAGGATTTGATTTCATACATTGTTTCACGCAAATGATTGACATCATGCATCATGGCACGAGTTATTAATTGACGAGGTCAACCAACATCTTTTAAACAGATCGATACCTTTATCAATTGTCAATCAAAGTCGTTAAACAAGTCACTTCAGTTCCAGCAATCCATCAATAGTATGCTGCTTCATAAATGAAAATGTAAGTCAACAAAGAGAAGAAAAACTGCCACAGAATCCCTCACGAATGCAACAAAGTATTGGACCGGTTACGCTCTGATGATAATCTTTTTGGCGGTTTAAAAATTTATAGCTCCATTGTGCAGAAAGCAAGCTGCGTAACAAAGGTACGCCAACTTGTATGTGGGAGCGACAATAGGCCGGGGTCTCCTTGAACCCGCAGGCGCGCCGGCAGCGCATGTTTGTTGTTCCACGCAGGCGCCTCGCCGCACATCGCGGGGCGCCACGCCGAGACCGTGAGACAGGCACTGAGTAAACATGTCACCGTAACATCATTCATCATCATCGCTTGTTTTAATTGCCAGAATATGGACCAGCCGGAGACTTGTCTCAAATATCAGCAAGGCAATTTACTCACGAGTCATCTTTTTAACACTTCACTGGAATGGAATTTTCGCTGGGTATAAATTTGAAGCGTGAAGTTGTGCTATCTTCCGAATAGCGTTTTCAATTACCTTTATCAAAACCGGTGAATTATGCGAGTATTATACTAGAAAACATATCTACAACTCTGCAACCGAAGTCGTAATCTATAATTACAATTCGTATTGCTCGTTTAATGTAGCAACGTCTTACATGGACTGACGAGATAATCCCAACTTTGTAACAAGGTTGATTCATCATCGCTAAAACGTGATCTTAAGTTCGCTATTATCGCTCAAATTTAATTAAATTTCTAGCGTCAGTTAAAGTAGGTGTTATTATACAACACAACCTTTACCCACTTTACATACTTTTACCTCAAAACGTCCTCTATATTAAGCCGAGGCGACGACGGGCCTGAGGGGATTAAGCTTCGGTCGAGTCTAGTCACTCGAGCCGGCGACCAACGCCAAATCAATAATTGCGCCCCGCTCTGTTGCCAACAAATCAGATCTGTCCTTTAAAAGGTTGTTAATTTATCTCATGACAAGGATTGGGTCTGACTTTTTTCAAGAAAATGGAATGGAACAACAAACAATTAGCATTTCAATATAATCTCTTTCGTAATCAGTCATGATAATTACATCTCAGACTCAAGATTGACTGACAGATTGACAGCAAACCAAACCATTGCTGCATATATCAACGACTTTTTAAGCCAGTGACTTTCTGACCCTATTTTAAAAGACTCCACTGAATTTAATCCAGTTATTGATCAAGGATAATCAATCAGCTAGAACTTATTGATTAGGTAACCGCTTTATAGTGATTGATATAAAAATAATACTGATAGGTTGTGTTGTATGATTACGACGTAGTAAACAGTGGAAAGTCAACCGGAATTGCAATCAAACATCGAACGATGCAATCAAATCGCCAATCTAGGTAATAGTGTAAACACGCGCAGTTTCGGGGAAAGTTCGTTTTCATCATTTCAGATTGCCGCATAAGGTCCACACGAAAGTATGGAACACGAGCTATCGCGGCTGAAACCGGAGATGAGCCATCCTGTTATTGTCTCATCCAATGGAAATATACTTAATTCAAACGCAAGTTACAAGAACCGTCATGCATGCTTGTTTGTGCCACACGGCTAACGAGAACGATAACGTACTGTGAACATAATAACACGAACACGAGGAATTTCCTGCACAATATCATTTACTGCTGTATTTTCTAGCGAGTTCTTTATCGCGAGCCGAGCCTAAAAGTGAATTATGTAAATTAATATGGGTCAGGAAATCAGCTACTTAATATTGTTAAGCATATACACAGAAATGCGTCTAGTAGATATTTATGCTAGGACCATTAATTTTCTTAGTGCGCATTTAGTAGTTATGATCCAGAAAATATACCAACAGCTTAGTTACTAGGTAAACAGCAGATGATTTAGGCGTTGTTAATGTAATAACTACGGCCGTGCGAAGTCTTACAAAAGGCAAGGACATACGAGTCAACATGGTCGCGAGGCGTTTAGCGTCTCCCATACATTCCACAAACGATGATGCTAGCATTCGTTCACTTAAACAACCACACGCAATCAATCGCACCCGCCATAAATAAACTAACGATTCGGTCCCCACAGAAAAAGCATAACAATAAAATGATTCGCGTCCACGTGAGACAATTAAACGAGCGGCCAAACCAGCGACGTATAATCAACGCTTTTAAAATACAACAATAGAATTGGCGAGAGATAATGCGGAAGAGTCTGCAATCTTGCAGTATTCCAGAAACACTCGGAGACGACGGAGTTAACTGGTCGATTATGCTAAGAATATTTTGCTGGGTCACTGTAGAGAATTTCCTTGAAGACGATTCTTCATATAATAATGTCGCCATAATTTTAAAGGTAATGTCTGCATAACGCGAGGGTATTTTTTATTAATGCGGCAAAACTTAGGGCGATGCTCTGTCGCGGAATACACGAGCGCGTGAGTTAATAAATTGCGATCATCACCCTGGCACGCAGCCAGACGAATATGCAAATTCATTTGCAATCTGCTGCTTTTCCAGACGATACTTTTACATTTCTTGTCAGTTCCATTTACAGGTATTCTCAGAGCTGCAATCCGCTTCTCGCAACCTTTGCAGTTCCACGGAACCTCCCATTACGAGTTCCCCCATTAGCATACGCTTACTTCTTTGATGAAATAGATTAGTTCGGAAATAGAACAGGGAACAGTTTCGGTGAGTGATTCAGAATCGGAAAGGGCACCCGGCAATTAGGACGACAATGGGTCAGCTATGCACGGACGGGGGCGTGCAGCAAGCGGGGCTGGCGGACGACCAACACACACATGGTGGCTATTGAATAACACGCTTCAATCCTTTGAAAGGGGATTCCGAGAGTTTCAAGTGGTTTCTGTTTCGCGTATTGACTCATGTTTTGGTTCGTTCTGTTGAACTGTAACCAGTAGCAACTGGCTTACGTTACAAGTAGTCTTGCAACAGTGTGCAATTCAGAAGTTGGTGTTGGTAAAGGCGAATGAAAGACTACCTTGAAAGGATGTGGAATATAAATAACATCAACGTATATTTTATTGCCATTCGAGGCTATTGAAAGGACAAGTAACAACGTTCTACGAAAATTGTAATAATAATTATTATTAGCAAAAACTTTTCCATCTTACAACAGTTGAAACATTTGAAATAAGATTTTGTGAAACAATTTGTCACAAAGGCGCGCACGGAAACCCGACAGCGCTGAAGTCAATTCCTACGTCGGCACATTATCCGCCATCTCCCCAATTTGTAACAGACAGTAATTTGCCCGACACAAACCAGAAGCGGTTTACTGAATTCTTTCGGCGTAGGACAGTGAATAGGCATGATGACTGTAATTTTTTTTTGTTTATTATCGAAAGACCTTACATTTATGTAAACAATCCTCAAAGAATCACTTCATCTGGATCAATACCACCAGAGATATCACAATTTGAAATGCACATTTTTGGACTTGCCCAAAAACGCTCCATACAAAAGTGACAGCGACAGTGACGTCACACTCGCTGTTTTTGTAAGGAGCGCGTAATAACTTTGTTCGACAGCTATATTAAATATTGCGTTTATGATAATGGTCTCCTAACATAATTCCTTCATAATAGTTTGGGTTACAAAAAAGTGATATTGTTTTACAAAAATTTAACACATATGAAATGGACTTGCCCACCCAAGTTTGCAGGCCTATTGTAGCCTCATTTTGAAACGAATTTCGATTGTGGTTTTACAATAACATTTGAAATCAATTATTATTTTTGGGGAACATAAAAAAACATGCAAAATCACTCATAGTCATCTACCCTATTATTTCACGTCTATTAAGCCGTCCGTGAAGTGATAATAGCTGAATTGAGTCTACTGGGGACTTGAGCTCTTGAATGTAAGTCACCATTTCTCGCACAAAGTGTAATACCAAAAGCATGTGTACCAAGTGTAAGTATGGTACAGTTTTTACCTATTTTTTA
This sequence comes from Udea ferrugalis, assembly GCA_950022985.1. Classification (NCBI taxonomy): domain Eukaryota; kingdom Metazoa; phylum Arthropoda; class Insecta; order Lepidoptera; family Crambidae; genus Udea; species Udea ferrugalis. The sequence goes on along the minus strand of OX465524.1, from coordinate 808,241 downwards.
CACGAGGACGATACTAGCCGGATTCAAGAGGAAGTAGGAATTGATTAAGAATATTTACAACCTTCAAACGTGTCAGACAGTGGGTTGTTGACTTTTGTATGTGACCCAATAAGTGATATTTTATATGCAGGAAACATCGTAGTTCAGCCACCGATACACGATGCACACATTAAATTGTTAAATACTGTTTGACAACATAATTATTGATCAGGGACAGTCTACACCAACGTCGTCAATTGAAGCATAATGGCCTCTTGACTAAAAAAGCCAAAGAGGCTGTGCGCAGCGCAGGACACTAATTGGATATGAAAAAATAACATAATCGTAGAAACACTGGGAACAAACGACGAGGGAAAAGCCTTCCACGGACAACAAATGATAGCTTATTAAAGTACACACTCCGCAGTAATGGGATGGGAAAGGTCAGGGGGTGATAAATAACGGACATATATTCTGCAGTTTCAGAGTTTTTGCAAACATTGCGTGAGGAAATATTCTTCGTAACTAACAAATTGAGAAGAATGGTCATTTGGTATGTAAATGACAAGAATTTCCAAGCAGTCGAACATAGATAGACTAGAGCAGTGTTCAAATGACAAGCCATTTGAGACGATATGCCGCAGTAAGTGTAGACAATTCATATTATAATTGTTCTCCGCTAATTTATTCTCATAGCACATCACGGTGACCGACGGATGACATCACCGACGAAGGCCGCGCCTCCCAGGAACTTATTACCCCATTAATCAACCACCTTGTTTGCTTTTAGCCACCAATGACTCATTTCAAGTACAAAGACATACGTTCGTTTTTGATAAATTGGTTCGTACATCAAGTTTTTTGTATTTTATTGATCACCATGGTAATAAAGATCAGTACAGTAGCTAGCAAAGCGACACCAGAGCGATCGGTTCCAAGTCTATCGATGGCGGAGTTTCTTGACCGGCATGTAACCTATTTTTATTGTGATCCCGGATTAGATGCATAAACAGGCGTATGCGTTGTGCGAACACATCTCTCTTGTTCATAAATCTTAGCAGTCTTGTTGATGATTGATGACGACACAGCGATGCTCCTGTGATTGACGTCGTTCTGTAGCACTGATTGCCATTTAATGCAGGTCAGTAGATCGATTGGCGCTAAACTGATTTGATTGTGATTTGCACTTGCTCAAATCATTCGTTTGTTTACTACATTCCACGTTACAGAGTCTCAACAGACCTACGGATATAGAATCTTGAACTTGAATCTTCTATACTTCTAGTTCTACCGATGCCGTAATTGAGTCGTCCTTAACAAAGAAGCGTGATATTTAAGGCTGCAGTTGAACCGGGTCAATCGCAACGAGAGACGCGTCGCCTCGACACAATCTAACTAATTGGTCGTTCGCCTCCGCGCCGCGCTAATAGTTAATCTGTCGCGCGAACGGAATGAATACGAACGACACACCTGCGATTTAATTTCCATAACTACCAGCGATTGTAAGGCGTACAAGATTGTTGAAATGGCTTCATACGCTCGCGAATGCTAGTGAATCTGATTCGCAGACATCGCCAATGAAAATCCGTTGCAAATACGTGAGCTTACTGAGGGAATGAAGGGATATTTTCGAGCGCCCCAGCGGGGGAGCAAGTGGGAGGTGGTAGTTCGAGCTCTCACCCAATTACCCCGACACGTGTCCCCCGTATTGATCGCCTCCCCGTCAGCTGACGACAGCTCGGGTGGCGTCTCAAATTTTATTCAGCCCTCGAGTGAAATTGACTGCATCAGAGCTAGTTAAGCGTGCTCTATCTGCTCGTTAGATGTTATTGACTAGAGGCGTTTTTTAGCCGTAAGAATGTTAGCAGTATTTTTTTGCAATTCATTTCAGTCACGTGCTGAGCCATTTTTCATTCGCTAAGAGTTAATTAAAGAGGAATGAAAAGGGATCTCATCGGTATAAAGACTAGGTCTATAGTATAATTAGATGCCATTCCGAATCAGTGACGGCAATGGTGCAAAGGTCATTTGCTGCTCACATGTCTGTGGTCAGCTGTCGATGAGTCGTCAAGTAAAGCAGAGTTTAACGCTCGGCAGCATTGTTCCGCAAATAGCGCTGGTGCCGGATCGCCGAGTGGAAGCAGCGCGCGCGCAGCGAGTGAACGACTCCTTATCGTAACGTCCATGACATCACCGTCCGAATCATGCCAACTAGACAACTGTTAATTTAAATTAGCCGGCTTTTGCAGCAGTAATAAAACCATCATGTTTTATTAATTGGTAAAGATTCTATGTATTGTACTTGCGTTAAAATGAAACGAAATTAAAAAGCATCTCCTGCTAGGCCGAATGATGAGGAAGTTTTCGAGGTTGCCAAGGCTGGCTAAGGCCATTTTGGTATTTACGACGATTACAGATGCGTTGCATCAGACAGTTCAGTGCTCCTTACTCGTAAAATTGCACTTGAAATGCCATAAAAACAACCTTTCGAGACACTCTTTAGAGTGGAGGTCAATGAAACTTGGCCATTGCAATGGATCCGCAAATTCGGTCACTAGCGCCAGCGCCCACGTGTAGAAAAAACTTGAAAACCGATCACGAATTTGTACCACAGTCTACACTGCCAATACCGTAGTGTTCGTTACGACTAAAATAAATGGTTGACGTAGTGTTGTCAAGCGAAGATGTTTTTTGTTTTTTTTGTGAGGCGGCGCGCGTCCGAATCGGATGAGACGAAGGTGCGTTTGCGCAGCATGCAAGTCCGCTTCTTTGACATTGATATTTTCTTGTGTAATCAAGACATTAAGCATCCTCGCACACGGGCCATAAAACGTCTCGTGTGCGGCGACGCTGAAGGGTTGTGTGACTGAAGGTGAAGCATGTTAGTACTAGTCAAGCATGAAACGAATGCAGCGGTTTCATGAACTGCTAATAGTTCAATTGACTGCTATGAGCATAAATATTTGACTACTCGCCGATAGCCGCACGTTCGATTGCTGCAGACACATATTTGTGACATAGCCACGATTTGCCAAGTGAATTGCATTCGAGTTGTAAACAATTTGGACTACTATGACGGACATTAAAATAATTACAACGCCGCGAGTAGACGGCGGCCATCACAGATGGAAACTTGCCCAAAATAATATTTATTGTTTCGAAACTGCACACTTATGATAAATGTCGTATTATAGATGTATCGTGCTTAATAGCCAAGTGGGGATGTCAGACGACCTCTGAGCGGTGCTTAATGTGATTACGAGCACGGCAAGGTCGATTACGTTTCAGAAGATTGCCGTCATTTCCAGTTTCCTCCTTCCTGCTGTTAACCAGAATAATACTAGGAATGCTTGCAGTAATTCAGTGCAGTTCAGTGGAAATTAGATCCAATTCGGCGCTCGAGCCGGCGAGACGGAACTGGAGCAAATCAGGCTGGCGGCACGTTTACTTGAAAACGCTAGTTTTTTACAGAAATGTAATTGCTTGTCGCATCGCAACGGTCTGGGCACAAGATTGCCGGCTGAGTCATATTTAAAAATTATCATACTATTCTACTACGTGAGGGATTAGAACTTATCTATCCGGAGGGGAAATTTTTAGTTTTTTGATGAATTATTTTTAAGTCTAGGACATTTGGAGCATGAAGTCGTGAACAAGGACGTTTATGGGCGTCTGCTTCCCGTCACATCGCCGATGGTCGACGAATCCATTCGCCACGCCACGTCAGAGGCCGGATGGGTATATTCAATGCGGCATTGTTATCCTGCCGCACGTACGACGCGTGATAAGCGTTGCTAGTTGCCGGTATTGCCAATGTCACTGTCACAAACGACATCACACTGCGTTCAACCAGAGATCTCAACTCCTTACTAGGCCGCTCAATTCGAGGAATAAATGCCTGCTGTAGTGACAACAATCAATCATTATTTTGTTAGTGGCCATAACGAGGCCTAAATTTACTGACAAGGTTGGCTTCGTAACTCGTTTTCTATGCACGGTTAGAAGACGAATGTTCTAGCGGTGGGTTATCGTATCTTATCGTTCCGAGTACATTCAGTCAGGTATTAACTTAAGTATTATCAGGTATTTGAAGAAAATTCTCAAGAATTACTCATAATATTGATAACTATCAGATTACGTCCAAAGCGATATCTTCGACATGTTTTAAAGAACATGTGAAGTTTTTGTAAATTCTGATTAGGTGAACGTATTTGTTGATATAGCGAGCAGATTTCTATCGCTGCCATTAATGGGTTAAATGTTTATACTAAAGCTTTCATGGCGTAGGGAAAATGTTGGCGAATTCAATCTGGTTTTAACTTGTTTTCTAAACGTGGTCTTGTTGCAGTGCGCGTACTACAGACAATGTGAAAGCCAAAGAGAGAGCGACCGCTTGACGAATAATATTGAGCACAGACTTGAAAACAGAAGAAAAAACTGTCACTTCAGTACATTTCTATCAAATATAATTTCTATCATTAGATTACTTTGTTTACTAATCATCAGGTTGCCATCCTTATGATAGTCGGTGGCGTTTTACAAACAGATTAGTGTCAAGACAATAAGTCAACTCAAGGAGCATCAAATTGACCTATTTTGTGAAGAACCTTACACTTCAATTTCAAGTTATGCCGTCGCCTGTAGTCAAGTCGGCCTCGTTTCAGTACGATGACGCAGATTGCCTATTACATCGCATTATACAGGATACAATAAACAATTTGATACTAAGCGTCCTGACACTAACGCGGTACGCACGAGGTGTCGCATTGCAGCTGCCACAATTACCTGACATTTGATACTGTCACATACAACACAATTTCGCTGTTGACATTTATCACTAGGCAAATGAAACTATTTAAGTTATTATTACTGCAAGCGTAGACGTTTAATGAACTAGGTAAGATATAAAGAGCTGTCTAATGCTTTGGTTCATTACCATCAGCAGCCATACGACGTCCACTGCTGAACATAGGCCTCCTTCATAGATTTCCAGAGAAGCCGGTAGTAGGCGGTTGTTGCTTTGGTTATTCAAAAGCAATAACTTGAATCGATAGTTAAGTACATTTAATGAGATCGGATATTCGTTTAAAATATTCATTATCAGAGACTTATGCACTATTATTATATTGATAACGAGTAATGTCAAGGCTGCCGGGAGTCGTGCCGCGTAAATATAATAATATATTGTTGTAAACAAATTATTGACGTGTGGCTGCAAACGAAACATACCGAAATAATGAACGGGTAAGCAGTGCGCGGGCCTCCGCCCTGTGGCCGGGGCGTAAGAATACGGCCACGGCTCCCCTCCGCCTGTCGTAAGAGGCGACTAAAGGAGGGCCTTCGGGGTCGCTGGGAGTGCACGCGGCGGGGGCTGTGTGCCTCCACTTCAAGTGGCCCCGAGGAGGACGGCAGTGTGGGCGCAGCCTCACACTGCCGTAACGCCGGCTGGTGTTTGTGGGGAGGTCTAACTCCCTACGAGATGGGCTGTGTGAGCAGCATTGTGCGCCAGGTGTTCAACCGGTAGTGTTCCTTCTCTACAGAAGAGTTCTCGGTGAACCCTGGTCACGCACGGAAGAAGGCTGCCCCGGTGTTTTAGTGGGTATACCCACCCTCCATCTGGAGTGGGTGAGACCCACACACCCCCGCTGCCCCCCGAGCAGCGGGAAGTGCGTGAAGCATTTCACCGGGTTAAAAAAAAAAAAAAGGCAGTGCGCGGGCACGGCAGCGACGCGACTCACTTTGGATATGGTTCTAGCGAAACCCGTTGAATTTAAAATGGAAAGGAAACCGCTCTTCATATTAATTCCAGAAGGTACTTAAACATATTTTTGTCATGAGTAAAACACTATAGTATTTCTGTAAAAAGCTGGCCTCAGTTGACCGAAAATCCAGACTATTGAAGTGACATTCATAGGGTTGCCTAATAAGGCAACAGCACTGAAAAGGTTTCCATTGTTTCAGTCGATTGCTTTTAGAGGTTAAGTTTCTGTGGCACGTTATCAATTTGTAACAGTATTTTGGGTAAAATCTTAACAGCATTCCTGTCTTCCCAATGATTGACTGGTAGTTTTATACCTTGCTTTTAGCATTAGGTCCGCCTTTTGAAGCTATCTTTGCGCGTTAAAGATGGAATGTAGAAAACAACTTTGTTCCCTCTGTGCAAATATTTAGGGGTACGACAAAGCTAACTTATTTATGATGTTTCCAAACTATTGTGCCGACGACAAACAAATTATTTGATTGATTGATTGATTTTTAACGATCAGCTGTGGCAAAGTGGTCTAGCTAGACTAGATTCAGTCTAATTGAGGTAACAAATCGACAATTTACTAGCCTACTTTGATGTAACGACTTCGGCCAACAGTATTGGAAAACGTTTCAATGTTTCAGCCGATTGGTTTCAGGAATTAACTATTAAAATTGGATTTTCATTTCCGATTGATGGTAATAGTGTCCCGTTGCCATGTTATAAACACTTTATTCAAACGTCGAGTTAGTAAGTGTGTAGTAGTGTTTTTCAGCTCCAGAAAGACAGTATAGGTATAGCCCAGGTAAGACTACTTTGAAAAGTTTCAGGCCTAGAATATTTTTTCATAAGGCGATAAACAAATATACTTTCTTAGAACTGCCAACAATAATAGGATATCTATCTGGGTGTAGTTTCAAGGAAGGCCAAAAGGTGGCTAGCTTCAAACATGTTATTTTAACCGATCGATTAATTATCAAAGAAATGATGATTAATATTTTTATTAGAATATTTTTTTAGACAACTCATAGTATTTCATACCTACTTATCTTTCTCAAACTTTAAATAACTTTTTCCTGGCAATGTTCTGATTCTATTTTACAGATATTCTGAAAAATATTTATATCTTACTATCAGTGGCCATTCTGCGTCTCTGAAAAATATTTTCGAACCAATTACCATGTTACAGTTTCAGGCAATTTTTCCATTTCATCCGTGGAATCTAAATCGAAATATTTTAAGATATTTAATCTTAAAATATTTAGATTCAATCCTCATCCGCTCTGGTTGAAAAGAAACACGTGATAACTTGCGCATAATCAAAACACAGTTTCCTACATTAGTAAACTCTTAACAAATATTGTTTCAGCAAAACCTTTGTTTTATCTTGGCATCGCAAGCGCCCGTATTTGATTACAAACGTTAAGGCGATAAACAAATATACTTTCTTAGAACTGCCAACAATAATAGGATATCTATCTGGGTGTAGTTTCAAGGAAGGCCAAAAGGTGGCTAGCTTCAAACATGTTATTTTAACCGATCGATTAATTATCAAAGAAATGATGATTAATATTTTTATTAGAATATTTTTTTAGACAACTCATAGTATTTCATACCTACTTATCTTTCTCAAACTTTAAATAACTTTTTCCTGGCAATGTTCTGATTCTATTTTACAGATATTCTGAAAAATATTTATATCTTACTATCAGTGGCCATTCTGCGTCTCTGAAAAATATTTTCGAACCAATTACCATGTTACAGTTTCAGGCAATTTTTCCATTTCATCCGTGGAATCTAAATCGAAATATTTTAAGATATTTAATCTTAAAATATTTAGATTCAATCCTCATCCGCTCTGGTTGAAAAGAAACACGTGATAACTTGCGCATAATCAAAACACAGTTTCCTACATTAGTAAACTCTTAACAAATATTGTTTCAGCAAAACCTTTGTTTTATCTTGGCATCGCAAGCGCCCGTATTTGATTACAAACGTTAATATTTTCCTAGTTTTATCGCTACCGTTTTTTACGCAAATAAAAGTGCCTAAATTGCGCGCTTAATACCAATGTTTATTTGGTAATGTTTTTATGAAATCACATTACGTAATGGAAGACAGGACAAGGTCCTGCGTCCAGCCAGGATATGTTTAGAGGGTCTAATAGTAAGAGTTTTCGCTTACGTAGTCGCATACCGAGTGCGCAAAATATTTACCTATTACGCTAGAGTCGTTTGTAATTGTATGAATTCCTGTCAAATCATTCACGCCGAATGACTCAGCAAGTACCAGAATTTCTCTGTCGGAGTAGGCCTCCGTTTAGCAATCCTGCTCATGATGATGAATTTCACACAACTTCTTGGCTGTAAGGAACCTGTGGCTGCTTTAGAATCGAATCAGATGAATAAAGGACTTTCAACCAAAAAACCCGTCTCGCGTGTCATTACTCATCATCTTATCTTTATCCCTTTAGACTTGTGGTTTATGACCAGTGTAACCACCTAGACAAGACATGTCTTGTGTATCAAATAAGGACTAGCGTAGTGACTCAAGCATGATCTGATGATGTCTTACGCCATTCATGACTAAGAATCGCTGACATCATTAACAGTAGTTAAAATATTAGTTATCATTAAGTACTACTGCTCTGAAAGTGTCGCAAATATCTACGAGCAGGGCTCGAGATATTATGTCAACAACACTTCACTGTGTTTTACGTTTCGAGGTGCTCGCTCACCGGGAGTCTCGTTACAGCTATGGTATTCCGGCAGGCTACAAGACTCACTTCGCTCGTGGTTACTTATCTTTAAAATTCAATTTATTTGCGACTGTGGTCGTTTGAGAGCAAAGAACTAAGCCAAATGTGATTTTTTAATTATTTACATTCAAAATGAGAGAAAATACTATTTCGGGAGGAAGCATATTGATGATTGAAGTAAGAATGAAGCACCGAGATGTGAAGTGGTGTACGCCGTGGCGCATTACATCAGTGAGGGAGGAGAAGCGACTATTACGAGTACATCACTCAACTAAATCAATAGATTTTCAAAATTCAAATGTATGCCAAATGTTACGTTATTCGCGAATGCTCGTCAATTAGGGATGTTTCATTGTAATGCTACGGAGAGCGTCGTGGCCCAGTGGTTAAACACTGTCTCGGAACCTGATGGCCAAGAGGTCAAATCTGGCCGGAACACACCTACTTTGCGTTATTGTGGGATTCAAATTCCCTCGGCCAAATGTGCGCTTCTGAGTGTTCCGTTCACCATGACGGCAACAATCGGTGTGCCTCTGTTAACGCGCTCCCAGTGAGGAAGCACCTTTAGTTTACTGTGCCTACGTGGTAAGGAAATATTTTTTCACACATTCACGTTACAATACCAAGCCATTGATAAATATTTGATTTAACATCTTAAAATTAACTGGAGGCTAAAGTATTGCCATGGTAAGGTTTCACGCAATGAAGGACATCTTTAACTCCCAAAATGATACGTGTTTTGGATTTTTTAATCAGACCATTTTAGTCAGAACTCCATACAAGCGTTTTACTCAATAATTAGATATGATATTCGATTTTATGAAATAGGTTGTATGTGACAATTAAAATAAAACGGTTCTCAATAGGCTATTCGACAGAATGGAAAAATGCTTAACTGAAAATTGAAAAATAGCTTATGTTATCGGATTCGCTATTGTTGAGGCAAAATACGTTCGCACACTATAATAACGTCGGTCACGCAATTTTCTAATCGATTATACTTCAGTTCTGAAAGCTAGCACTAACAGAAACATTAAGAACTAAGATCGATTACGTTGAAACACTTTTTGCGTCGCTTCTATTCAATGAGTTGTTATAGCAAACCGTGCGTGTCTGAATCTCAACTTTGGTTTCTTCAAAAAGTGGAAAGACATTTAGTAAGTCAACTATACCATGTTATCAAGAAATGACCGAATAATGGAAACCATATCAATGATTTTACAAAAAAACCTCAGATTTAATAAAACATACAATGTAAAGTTTACTCTTGAACCTATAACATCACAAGGTGCGCCCACGCACACCTCTCCTCACAATAGCTCAACCGGAACAAAAAACTTTAAAACAAACAAACAATATCGCACATCAGGAAAGAGTCCGAGATCACGTAGGCTCCGGATTTTATACGCAAACTATGATTCGCAAGAGAACGTCGTGGCCTAGTGGTTAAAGACTCTCCCCCTTATTCATAAAAACTTAAACAGCTCTTCAACAACCCGTTAACTTTTGTATCGCTTTGTCTCTTTCATTCTTGTTGCTGCCGACATTTGCGAGTAAGTGACATAACACGTCGATTGCTTAAACTATGCTTTAGCGTTGCGTTCGTTTTTATGAATAAGGGGGTTAGTCTCGGAACCCGGTGGTCCCGAGATCAAATCTGGCCGGAACACACCTACTTTGTGTTCATTCTACAATTTGCGGCTTACTCTCCGGTGATGGTGATCCGTTAAGAAACCCAACCAACCCGGATAACGGCGGTAGGCTCGCCCCTTACCACGTTGGGTTCAAATTCCCTCGGCGAAATGTAGGCTTATGAATGTTCCGTTCACCATGACGGCAACAATCAGTGTGCCTCTGACTAACCCATTAGGGATATGGTCGTGAGGGTATGTTATGTTATGATTCGCAAGACTATAAAATAGGTAGCAGAAAGAGGCCTCTTAATCACTTTACTCGGAGGCAAGTAAGGGGAGCAACGACATTAACAATCGTGGACGCCTAGTTATTGTTGTGTCCTTGGGTATCAATTTTGGCCAATTTTACGGCTTTAGATTCAGTATTAGAACTACCTACTGTCGACTTGTTAGCTCACTTGGTTGCGATCTGCCTTTTGACGGCTTCATTTATAATCGCTATACTCGTATGAGTTTTGGTTATTTAGGATTGGAGTCAGGTGGACGCGTGTGAGATGTGGTAGGTCGAAGCCACAACCCTGAGATAGGCAGCAGCAGGCCAGTATCAACCGACTTGACCAGCTGCTCAAATATCAAGAACAGTAGAATTGTCTTCAGGATAATTATGTTTTGAGCATTTTGGCATCATCAGAGGTTAAAGCAAAATTAGCCTTTCTGACCATAAACTGCTACAAAGCTGAGCATAAAAGGTGGCAGCGCCCATGTTGGTTCCATCTATCTTTTGAAATTATTTACTTGCTAATATTAACTAGTGCTAATTGTTTGTTCCCATTGTATGATTGTAAATTTCTATTTTGAGGTGAGGCCTGTGCCCAGCAGTGGGACGTATACCTATAGTCCGTTTATGTATGTTAAATTAAGTTACATCTCAAATAAGTGATATGTACATGCCTTTCTTGAGAACACATTTCTATAAACTGGATAAAACAGTTTCTGATCAAATAATCAAGTTTTACTACCACTAGGAATTCGTTTAATGGGTCAGGTATGATATTATTTTACACAAGTATCTAGGCAATAAAAGCTTTATCTTACTGAGAATTAGATAGTTGAAATCGGCCGTAAGTATTTAACAGAATAAGGATACCGAACGATATGTTATCTAAATGATGTCTTATAGGTTTTTATCAAAACATTATTGAATAGAATAAAACTACGTCATCTTTATTATCCTCAGAATTCTTTGAATCGGATAATTAAACATGCGCCTGACTTTTAGACTATGTGATCAAAAGATTAAATGAAAGAGTAATCCTTTGGTAGAAACAAATGCTTCATCCCTCCGACTGTTGGGCTTAGGTGTCTACATACCTCTAAGTGGAGACTTAATTTAACACGCGAGCTCGGGATTATCAAGGCGTGTAAGCATGTAAGGCTAGTGAGAAATGTCAGTGCCTAAGATGCGCACCGCGTCAAAATATGTCACGCCTTATCTCTGCGATTCTTGTTTTGCCGCGAGAAAAGCTCACGCTATAATGTTGTCGGAGTACGCGTGTGTTAAGCCTCCGAACGACTTTTATTTGGCGACATCAGCCGACTAGCATTACGTGCCCTCCGAAGCAAGAGATACCCGAAAAATACAACTACATTTCAATTCTACATTTAATTTCTGTCATTTTCTATGTAAATAATTAAAATATATTATTTGGCTTAGTTCTTTCCTCTCAAACGACCAGTCGCAAATACGTTGAATTTTAAAGATAACTCACCACGAAGGAAGTGAGTTTTGGCGACTTCGATCGGCTTCTTTGACTTGTTATAAAAAGTTTTGCTTATCACTCACCGTCTGCATCAACTTCGTTGATCATGTCCTGAAGCTCTGCTTCTGTGGGGTTCTGTCCTAGCGATCGCATAACGGTGCCCAGCTCTTTGGTCGTGATGGTGCCGTCGCCATCTTTGTCGAACAGTGAGAACGCCTCCTTGAATTCGGCGATCTGTTCTTCCGTCAGCTGATCCGCCTGGAACATAACGATTAATAATAGTTTCACGTCTTTAATCACAACTTTTAGGATCCTGCAAGTTTTGAACACGATTAATTTTAGCAGGAATTCTTCACGCTTTTTTGATATAAAATCACAAGAACTAAGCAACAATTAAGGACGTATGATCCAGTGGTTAAGCCGATAAAAAAATACCAATTGAAAATGGTCAAATGACTACGTACACTTGTGACAACCATCTTGGGGGAACAATGGAATTGGAAAAGCCTCAGCAGGCCGGCTGGCAATAACGTAGGCACTATCAGCACTGATAAGATTATAACACAGATTATGTGTAATTACCTCTGTTTGGCCTTCTGACACGTCATACTGCGGTCTTTACGCCAAAGATATCAAGTACTGCATTACAATAAAATTTATCAATTGATAGTATTCAATTGATAAGGTCCAGCGGTATTTGTTTATTAGCATATCTACACGCGCAGTGTAATAAAATTTAAAAGGGATATTTACGAAATTATAACATTATTCTTTAACTATCAAGTGCCGTAGATACCTACATAGGTTGGACCAAAACCAACAATAATTAGCCTAGTTAGTCATTATGACCAACAGTGATAACATTCCAATGTATCCCACGTAAGGCAATCTCACTAAATGAATACATAATAAGTAGGAGTTATTTTTGTTTGGATTTAACAGTCATCTCCATTATACCTAGGTACCTAAGTCTAAAATAAACCAAATTTAGTTTGAAAATTAACTGAAATTTTCCCTCTAGCGAGTTAAACATGGTACCTATATTTTGCAGCATTATGACATAATGCCTAAAAATAGGTGGCTAGTGTAATGTAATGAAACAGTGTATGTAATCAGCTCTGTGGTAATTATGTATGAGGCCACCATTGTTCTGGGCTAAAACTCATGTTTTGTGCTTCTTATCAGTACTTAACACTAAGTTTGTAGAATGAGCTGCCAAGTTGTACTGATAGATACAAGTATTGAGGAAAGCAAATAACATGACTACATAAAACTTGAGCACTACATTCATTGTAAGATAAGCAATCTTTATTGACACAATAAAAACTAAAGTGTAGTCTACACTTGTAGTGTGGCTTCCAGGCTTGGTGGCTAAACTGTCAGGGCAGGACATGTCTATGAAGTTTTCCATGGGACCATTTTTGTAAGTGAGCAATAGTAGATATCTCATTTTTTCACAACATCATGTTAGTTAAAACCAATCACACACAGTGGTAACCAGTGGTTACTTTCATGTGTTTCCAGTCAGCTAAAACTAGGGCCTTAGAGATGTACTCAGTAAATGTTTCAATGAGAGTAGTGTTTATATTATAAGCATGTAACAGAAATACTGATCATGAGAAACCAGGATAGTGTTGAATAACATAAGTAATACCACCAGGACATTCAACTTTGTAATATAACTTAAAAGGCCAGGCAGAACTTTTACGGAATTTGGTGTATTTATTCTAGTTAAACTTTACTTCAATATCAATAAAAGTTGATGAACCTCCTATTTCTTTCAATTTCTTCAGACATTGCAATTTAACCAAAATCAGCCTTTTTCTTGATGTGAAGCAAAAAACCTATATTTTAATTACATTATCCACATGATACAGTCTAACATTCTAATTGTAAAAGAGGAATGTAGAAAGTGAGCCTAAATTTTGAATTAATATTTTTTTGAAATAATACTTCTAAATTACCAAATATTGAATTCCCACCTAAATAAATATTAACCTCATGTGAATATTGAATACCTACTTAACTACAACAAATTATGTTTCATAAAGAAACTAAGGGCTAGTGTACCTCGGCTGATGAAGAAAATTAAAATCTGCAAGGTCAGGTAGTCAGCATCACACTGTGATTCTATACCTTCATTTTTAAAATACACCCTTCAAGAAGACAATAGGGTTTTAAATCATCTTCCATAAAACGCAATTGCAAGCACTCAACCTACATAAGGCCTGAGTGTTGTGTTTGAGGATGAATTTGAAATTCTCCCTTATCAAATACCAATTTCAAAACAACTCCATTTTGCTACAAATATTTACGAACTATGTTTGACAAAATGATTTTAATTATGTTATTGGGTAGGCCATCTGTTAATTATAGAAGAAGTTTTAAAAACTATGAATCCAAATAAGATGGTAACCTGCCACTTCAAGAACGAGTAATTAAATTTCAAACAGTGACAATCAATAACAGTTCTGTCTCAATTCAATACTTCTACAATAGTTTAGTCATGACAGTCATAGGTACCTTCTGGAAGTTCTCATTGTCATTTTCTATAACTAGAACAAAGTAGCCTGTAATTGAATTTTCATTCCAATTAATAGCACAAATTGCTTTATAATGAGGTATTCCATCTAACTACTAAAGAAATTGGACTAAGTGCTGTCCTACTGCTGCTACACAACAAAGGCCCTATCTAATCTAATCTAATCTAAATCAGCCATGAGGATCCCACTGCTGGGCAAAGGCCTCTCTTCCCCTCCTCCACGCGAGTCTATTTTAAAGGCCCTATAAATAATTTAAATCCTCTGACCCAAATCATTCAATCAATGCAATTTGGGCTGGTGATCTTAAATCTAGGTTGTCCCGGAAGGAGCCACACAACCTGGGAAATGAACCAAGAATCCCAGATTAGGCAGGTTAATTATTTGGGCACTGAGACATTACCAGAATGTTTCCATCAGTTTCAGTAAAAGAAACAAATAGGTAGGTAGATAACATGTATATTGATCAAGGTAAAACCATTTACCTTTGATCTCAAACAATATCTGAACAATAATTGTTAAGAATGGTTTTCTATTCTGAAAAACCACAGATGGGATCGTCGACAATCAACAAATTGATGTTATTTTTTTACAGAAAAGCAGCAAGGAAACTGAATGAATGCAAACCAGTCTAGCACTGACATAATACACCTAGCCGAGCAATACATCAGAAGGGGGCAAATTTCTGTGACTCATGGGGACCAAATAAGAAAATACTAGTTCTTGACAGACTAGTTTGCCTTGAAAAGAAACACTCAGCAATGTGGATTGAATATATTGAGCAGGGGGCGAGCTCGGTGAGGTACAGACAGCAGTATTTACGCCGTGTCCCCGATAGGGTTAGCGAATGTAAATACGCGCCCTGCCAACCGGCACTCTGCCCTCCGCTGTCACAAAACGACGTCAGCACTTTTACAATCACCGCAACTTGACAAGGCCGCTTCCCAAACCAACCAAGAAAGTCAACGGGACCCGCGAAAGAGAATTGCGTATGAAAATATCGGTTAACGATGAGTCAACGGGCGCTTGACAGTTGTGCCCGGCCGATCGATCCGCCGTCAACAGGGTGCGACGCGGCCTTTTACACCTTCGAACGCACAAACCACTTGTTTCATTAACACAGCTAGCCGAGCGCCATTTTACAGCGATAACGGCGCACCAGCTTTAGCCTGAGAAACGTCATCTTCACCGGCACCACCTACGGAACTATGGCGACGGACGTTTTCGACCCTCTTTCTCACAAAGTTCGAGGCTGCCGATTCGCATACGACATTCAGGTCGATAGCTGATATCATGAAATCCTTTCCTCATCCCGAGTTTAGCTACGTCGCTATTCCGCAATGCGGTAAAAAACGGCCATCACAATAATATAATGGAGGCCGTCATCACTATAAACACCGATGCACCAAATCCCCGAAATACGCCTGGGAAACGATCGAGGACGATCCCCTGAATGCACTCCCGACACCTTCCATCCGAAATAACACTCACCATTGTAGATTAACTTGGATTATCTGGAGCTACACTAAAAAAATCACAGACTACGCCGCAAAAGCGACCACACGAACCGACGGTTGAAACGATACTGCCGCCCTCACTCGCGCGAACGGCCGCGCCGAGAAACTCGCGACCGCGATTCGAGCTCGGCCGCGAACCGTTCCGAATCGTGTACTCGATTCACCGTATTTTCATATCCGTTTTCCGATTCCGAGAATCGTTTTGCACTCGCTCGAGAACTTCACTTTCAGAGGAGATTCTGTCGAACGTCGAAGTCCATGTCTCGGGACGCACGGAACGAGATTACATTTAATCCGCAAAGGATAGTGGGTTTTATATCGGGCGGGTGCGGCGGCGTGGACCGTCGGTCGGCGCGCGCCGATTGGCCGCCGCGCACCTGCAATGCGTCACTGCGGGAGCGGGCGAGGGCGCGAGTGGCGCCCGGCGTACAGCCAGCGGCGCGTCGTGAGCGCGGCTGCTGCACGGCGCACGGTGACGCGGCGCGTGGCGCGGCGGCTGGCGCGGGCGCCCGCACTCCCGCAGCCCGCAGCGGCTGCGCCCGGTGCCCTAGTTCGCGGTCGTTCGAGGGCGCGCCGCAGTCCCACGTCCCGCCCGCGCTAACGAGATAACGCCGGGTGACGGCTGAAGGCGGGCTTCACGACGTCTGTCGCTGGCCGAGCCCTCTTACTCGCATGACAATCTTACGTATCTATGACAATGAATGTTTTTTTTTCTTCGTAAAAAGGTTGCAACAACATCCAACTGGCTTTCAGATATGAATAATTTCAAGTCCTGGCAAACTTAGTTAGGTTAATAGATATTGCTATTATTCACAAATGAAGTCCTTGATCTCGGCCGGGTCATTCTCACACACGTACGCTTGCTTAGGCTTAGAATTATTGTAATGCACCTACATCAGCTACCTGTAGTGTAGTAGAATTTTGGAGATGAAACATGGGCGCTAGCGGGGCTTAGATGAAAACGTATTTGGCAAGGAAGTACAGTCAATCGGTCTTTCACCAGAATCTATCACCCAATGAAGTTCTACCATTTCCGTGAGCTGTCGAGCGTTAACGACACTGATTGGACAATAGCTTAGTAGCTGACAGGCTTAATTTCTTAAAATAACTCAAACATCAGGAGTCTAGAAGTGGATGCAAGGTCGATAAGAAACTGGCCAGGTTAGAGCTTTCTTTACTATCTAAGATGGCTAGAAATCAAAGTGAGGTCGCAAATAGTCAATATTTTGCTACAAAAAAAGTGATATTTCATCTAGATAATACTTTTCACAAAAACACGCTTAGAATCGATACTAAATCGATTTAAAAATCGTATTAAATTTATTTACTTGTCAACTGTCAACCAACAATCGCGAGTCCATTTTTGTCAAAAGTCAACAGCATAAAGCATGAAGTCCGTGATTCACAATTCACATCATTGGTCAACCGTAATTTAATTTAAAAGCGTCAACTCAACCGTCAACCATGCCGACTAGATTTGGAGTAGCCATTTGAAAAAAAAAACTAGCTTTTTCTTTCGACCATCGACCACACAGCCTAATTTGTACTTGTAGAATTACTTCGGAATAATAGTTCCGTAGACTTCTGCAAGGGTTAGTGAACAGTAGAAACGAAAGTTAATGAAAAAATAATTGCAAGCGACAGAATTCTGAAATATTGGTACTATAGGTATTATTGGTATTATTATTGAAAGAAATTAATTTCACGAGACCGCAAAATGCACACACAGATACTGACCATCGTTGCTATAAGTTATTGGATTCTCTCAGGGCCTACAGTAGTTATGTAAACACGCAATATTACGTCTACGCAAACAGATTGTACTCTCGCAATTTCAACTTTATTGCTCTCACAATAGGCCTCGTGAGGTTCAATGGTGGCAGGCTTTAAGAATATAGTTCACTGCATAGAAGGCATTTCGTTCCTTATTGGAATTCCTAGCTCCTCCACACAGTTCTAGTAGGTATCAATGAAACATTCCTTGAGAGGTTTTCTTAGCGTGTTTAAGCAACTTTGTGTAGGTAATACCTACTATTTTCAATAATCAAAAAATAACAAGCAGCGCTATTTTAATATTAGTACAAGGAAAACTGGAAACCATTATAATAATTTCAACGGACACAGTAGTGTGAAATGACTGATATCGTTTAGCTCATGATGACGTCAAGCTTAGTTATTTGCATTACCTACCTACATTGGAATAATAGTATTGTTAAATCCTTAAAATGACAACAAAGTGTTGGAATACAGGATCCAGTTCCGACCATTAAAGAGCTCTGATTCGGTCAAGTTTAAAATTGGATATCCAAAAAGCGATTGACATAATCGTTCAGTTACTTCACTGGCATACTCATACCATTAGACCACACCACCACGAGGAAACTATTGGTGGTAATAGACGGACCACAATACATAGTGCGAGTTTGATTAGGTCAATATAGATAGATAATGATTAGAAAAAAAGTAATCATTTACCTGATTACTTTGTGTTTTGTGTTTGTACTAGGTACTAGGTACTTTGTGTTTTGTTATGTAGCAAATAAACTAATTATACCTTATTCATTCTAATTAGTTAAGTCACCAGTTTAAAACATGATACTTTTGAGAAGTGACTGTTCTCCCTCCGACTTTTCTGACAGATGCGTCCTTCCTTTGTTTATTCAGCGTCGTCGTGAAGACGGGGTGAGTGGTCGGCCTCGCTCGGAAAACCCGCTGCCTAATGGCAGCTGGTAACAACCCCGTGTAGCCCTGCCCTTTGACCTGTGCACCTGGGTTTCATGAGTTGAATGACGGTTTATTTCACATTAATTACAATTCACAAAATTATAAAATTATACTTTAACTAAAATAATTCGAAGCCGTTTTTTCATTTGTAATATATACCTTAAAGTTTATTAAAGTAAATTGGGAACACCAAGCGATAGTTCGTTTTTTGACTTAAAAAAAAACGTTCCAAAAGGAAGAGTACATACTATCCGTATTCTGAAGGTCTATTCTAGACATTGATAGAATATGTTTTTAAGAAATTGTCTCTTAAATCCTTTACATATTTATTTAGTTTCATTATAATAAATTAGTTACGTTAAGCCCCTGTAGTTTATATTTCACAAGCAAAGCACAGGGTAAGAATTGCTATTATTTATTTTTAGGCGCTATTTATTTCTTATCGCTTCGCCACACCCTAGGTTATTAGGTAGGTAGCTTTGAGCGGATTACATTTTAGAAGAAGTATTCAACTTTATTCACTTGAATTTAGTTAAATACTTGTATATGTATTAATAGCTAGTTACTCATCATGAAACAAAACCAAGTTACACCGATTCATTACAATATAACATTTATTCAAGCAGAGATTCAAAGTATTTAAGTATTCCAAACTTGTATCTTTTGAAATAACTTTTGACTGTAACTTTAAATTTTTACTTTTATAACTCCACAAGCCTTGGATTTCAATGCGAATAATAGGTATCAAATTCAAATACGTGGTTTCTTTAGTGTTTTTAATCGTGTTTAGTTTGTTAAAGTTAATATTACTTCAATTTTATTTATGTGTTAGTATGATAGACCAATTACGCAAATTAAAGTACTTTCCACACACACGAATAATTAACGTTCTTGCGTAGATCCACTTTGGTTATTACTCAGCCATTTTAGGGTCATTTCATTTGGGCAGATCACGCAACTAGGCGGGCGGAAGTGGCAATGTTGTTGTAAACAAATATGAACGATGTCAGTAGAATAAGACATTTAAGTACCTACATACCATTATCTAGATAGTAGACATCTATAGTCACCCAAAACATAAATTACCCATATAGTACTTACGTCCCACGGCTGGTCACGGGCCTCACCCCAACTATGAGGTAGATTGTGCTAGGTGCTAAACCATGGCATCAGATGTCCTGACATTCTCGAGCAAGTAACAATTAATATACCTTACAAATTGCCACGTCATGCTATAGCGAAATTATTTTCAACACCGTTTGCGAAAACGAATCTTGGTTGTAATGCTCCCTTATATAGAATGTGCAACGAGTTTAACAAGGTTAACGGAAGGGTGGATGATCTGGATATATTCCACGATTCTTTACCCTCTTTTAAAAAAAAGGTGCTGGAACTAGTTGCAGGTTAGGTTTAATCTAATTAAAATTTTTAAATTGTAAATTTTAAGTTTAATTTATTAGTTTTTAGTGTTGTCAAATTGGTGAATGTTGTACGTACCTGTAATAGGTGTACATATCAGACCGTGTATATGTAGTTAGTTAATTATGGTATAGTTTTAATATGTACACTGTTGGTATGTCTTTAAATAAATAAATAAATAAATAAATAGATTGAGCCATACTCCAACACGCGGGGTCAGTGCTGTTCGTTGGAGGGGTGTAAGTTTAGGGAGCAACCTTAATGTCAGATATTAACAAGCCGCCCTAAGGCGTGTGACTAGGCTAAAAGACAGACATTTAGCGACGTCAACCGGGACCAAGCACGGAGATGCCCAAAAATTACATCACTTTTCGGTCGGGGTGGTCACCCATCCCTTTTCCAACTTGGCGTGTGTTGCTTACCAATAGCGACCATTGCCGATCCACTGTGTGTTTGCATCAGTATGGCAAAATATTTAAACTAAGTTCACCTCTGATACCTACTCATAATGATTACGTTATTATCAGTAGGTATCAGAGATAAACTTAGTTTAAATATTTTTTACCAAACAAAATACTTAAGATAATACCTACACCTAGCAGAAACCAGAAATAATTTATCAATGATATCATACTCATCTAATCATCTCATAGTTAAAGATTGTCTTAAAATTCCTGTAAGTACAGTATTGAAGTATGAAATTATAGTACCTGCAGAATGTTAGCCACCAGTTATGATGTCGGGTCGCGGGTTCGCTCGATTCCCGTCCTAACAAGCTTTTTGTCGATGATACAGGCAAAGGTTAATTTAATGGGTGTTGGCTAAGTAACCACGCCTAATCGCCTGATTAACAAACCAGTAATATTAAAAGTATTACTAACTGCATTCTGAAAAACACTGCAGTGGGGCCTTATCACGATCTTTTTACAGCTCAGTTTACGTCTTTTCATTCATTGAATTTTGACTATAACATGCAAAAAGTTACTACAGCAATGAAGAAAAAATAAGGTTTTTTTTTACACTATTCACCACACAAAACACGACTTGAGACGGTAAATATGCTGCTCAAAAGCTGAGCTTGTGACTGAAACTGTCAGGTTATAGGAGATTGTAATAGGGCCTCTGATCACAATCAAGATGGGGTTAGGTGTTAGCCAGAATAGCATAGCAAGTTTACTCTCGCGTCAATGACTTAGAAGTATTTTAAGTGTGACCATCCGACGATCACTATCTCCATAACATCTAATAAATGAGTTATAAGAGATTGTAATAGGGCCTCTGCACTGCTAGTGGAAAGCGGGCACACAGTAGGCCATTAAAAACACACGAAGGGCGATAAGAAGTTCAATTGACTTGTCACCTATTCCATTATTGACTACAGTAGTCGAACTCGTGTTAAAGCCACCTGAAAGCAATTACGGCAATGGTTTCCGACGCGCCCGGTCACAACTAATTAGTTAGTCGAACTAATTCATTAGCGGAGGTGGTCACGATAACGTAGGTAGCTTAGATAATAGAAAAATATGTATGCGTATAGTTAGCTCATTTGTTGGATGTTATGGAGATAGCGATCGTAGGATGGTCACACTTCTAATACCTACTTCTAATTTATTGACGCGCGCAGAGAGATCAAGAACCCCAACTTTTCAGCCAAACGATCACATTCGCGTACTTAGTTATTAACATAACATAACATACCCTCACGACCATATCCCTAATGGGTTAGTCAGAGGCGCACTGATTGTTGCCGTCATGGTGAACGGAACATTCAGAAGCCCACGTTTCGCCGAAGGAATTTAAACGCAACGTGGTAAGGGGCGAGCCTACCGCCGTTATCCAGGTTGCTTGGGTTTTATATCGGTGTTTTCTATCACCGGAGAGTTAGCCGCAAATCGTACAATGAATACAAAGTAGATGTGTTCCGGGAAGATTTGATTCCGGACCATCGGGTTCCAAGCCAGAGTGTTTAACCACTGGGCCACGACGCTCTCTCTCTTAGTTATTGGGTTTTGCAAAACGCCAAACTGTAATCTCACTTCATATTCGTCATATTATGTGTCTTCCTAAAACACACAGCGTTTAGGTGAAGAAGCTGTTCATGGTCTTATTGAATATTTACAACACCTTACCTTAGTCTGTGGTATTTAGTTCCAATTTCTCACCAGGAGGGCGCCACCATCTTTGTAAAACTTGTGGCGACAAGTATTTGAATTCATAGCGTTTGTGGTTTTGTGCAGAAACGGTCACGTAAAGTGAAAATTCCAATTTTATTGTGAAAAAAGTAGTGAAGTGTAACTGTTTTTGTGAGCTTTCTTATCGCCATGATACATAGCGGTAAGGAAGAATGTTTGCAAAGTCAAACCCTGATGCTCCGGATGGAAATCGGGAGATGACTCGAGGCGAACAGACGAAAGTACCTACTTCGTCTTCTTCCTCGCTTTAGGAAGACAAAAAGCGAATGGATTTCGCTATTCCTCCACTAAATGAACGTCTTAGACGTAAGTAAAAACAATATGTTTCTCGTAGTGATCTGCGTGTTGACACGTTAATAACTTGCTTCCATGTCTCAGTACCTATGTTACAGAATTGTCAAAGTATCTAAACAAGCTTCTAGGACAATATCTCGAAACAAAATTGACCAGTTCTCAAAACGATTGCACAATCCATGTCAATCAACTGAAACTCTTATGGTTACTTAATGTCAAATTTAAAAGTAGATAGCTTATTTTAGCTTATGGAGAATGTTTCTCCAAAATAGTTAAATTGCAGTAATACTGATGCATTCGATACTGATGCATAGAAGACAATTCGTTATGAATGGGCTTCGCAATCAACGATTGCAGCTCAGGTTTTGTACCTTTGAAAATTAATGGCGAACTGTGCCATTTAAACAATCAGAAAGAATATTTACTTTCTACTGAAAACCTGTTAGCTGGACATGTGTTGTTTGAACAGCATAAAATCTGGTCCCCAGAACTTGTCAATTGGGTTGCCGCTCATTCTGAGGGCCTCAGTACATTGTTCAATAAAGTAAGTGTTATTTGTGGTCCACTTAAGACATTGTGAGAGAGCCCAAGTAATAGATTTCGGCTGTTTTACCACAATGTCACCTACCAAATACCGGGGTGGGACAAGATCAATTTTCGACCTCAGGGGTCTCAATTGATTTGTTTGACACAAAACAAAACCACCTACCACCACAAATATTTTGCAGGACTTTACAATTGGATTACAGAAATCCTTCTCTGTATGTCATTCAGAATTCTAGTCCATCTAGACGATTACCGTTTGGTCAACCAGGACCATTCTATTCTGGAGAGCCAAGTTGCGGAAACTATGGCACTCCACAGACTCTAGGCTGGCATATCAACCACCTTGGTCAGTCTTAAAGCCAGTTCAACAGGTAGAGTACTTAGGCCTAACTATAGGACACTCTGTAAAGTGTCTTATTACTGACTGCAATAACTCTGCTCTGGCAATTTATTTTATAAATATATATTTGTCGGCGCGAGGTTTGCCGAGCGGTAGGCAACTCGTCACCGGCATCTTGTATGGGGGCTTCCTTGCCGGGAAGCAACTCGGTGAAACTCAAGTAGCAATCCACTCTTAATTAATTTAGGAATCACACACGTCGGTAGGAGAGTATGGTGAACATGACAGGTTCGATAATAAACAAAGCAAAAGTATTGAGCGTATCGGAATCCATTGTTCGACTCTGTCCTCGTAAAAGCGCGCCAAAACTGCTAAATCGATACTAGCGCCACCACACTGTGTTCACTGCACTTTACCACCAAAATCGACCAGAGAAAAGAGTGCCGTGTCATCCAGAGACTAAAACAGTCTATTACTCTACTCTATGGACTTAAGTGTAAAAAAACGTAATGTGGCCAGGTGTGCGCGCGAAGGGACAATGTTGCCAAATATGCGCGTGACGACATATATAATAATAATAGTTGCACTGTAAAACTTATCTTTGCTTATCATGCCCATTCTAAAGAGGCACTCAAAATTGCCGCAACTTCAATTATTCTCTTTTTGGAGGATTCATGCAAGGCCAACCAAGAGAAAGGAAGATGCTGTCTTCAAAAGCAAGGTAAAGTAAACCTAAACTAGTGGTTGGCAATAGTCTATAATAGAGCATAGCTCGGTCCCATAAAAAAAAAAAATATAAAAAAGTTAGAGGTCACTCAGTACCTAACATTCGATGCAGCAGATGTAGGCTGGGGTCCTCATCTCAATGGCAACGTCTCAGCAGGCAAGTGGTCACCAAGTCAGAGCCTGGCTTTCAAATTTAAAACAATTGTATGCTGTTTTTGCTGCCATCAGGTGCCAACAAAAAGTTCTTTTGAACACTCATATTCTGATTCAGTCAGAGAATATTACAATAATGTCATACATATAATAAACAACTTGCTCCATTGCCACGTCAGAATTGACAACCAGACTCTTGGAGCTAACCGAGCAGCTTTACATAATGCTGTCGGCTTGTTACCTCTCGGGGAGGCTAGACAATAATGTCATACATACAATAATATCAACTCGCTCTTTTACCATGTTAGAATTGACAAATAGATTCTTGGAGCTAACCGAGCAGCTCAACACATAAAATGCTGTCGGCTTGTTACCACTCGGGGAGGCTAGACAATAATGTCAATCATACAATAGTAATTAATTCGCTCCTTAGCCATGTCGAAATTGACAACCAGACTCTTGGAGCTAACCGAGCAGCTCAACACATATAATGCTGTCGGCTTGTAACCTCCCGGGGAGGCTAAACGGAATAGCAGACCATCTGTCAAGAGGTCGAACTTTGCCCCAATGGCACTTACTGCCCCAGGCCACGGAGGTCGTATTCAGAAAGTGGGTTATTCGCGAGATAGCCTTGCTGCGGTCCAGCCCAGCTGTGGTCCCTCTTTAGGGCACCTTATACTAAAACGATGACTCAGCTCTTGTCTGCGACACCTTTAGTCGCTAGTGGGATTTCAATCTAGCTTGGATATTCTTACTGCCCAACTTATTACTTGGATGCTAGCTCAACCAAACACAGCAAAGGGAAGCTACATTCTAATAGCACCGCATTGAAACCAATGCTTTTGGTGGCCGGGTCTGAGGTGTCGAACCTTGAATAAGCCAATTCCAATACCATACCTGCGGAAGGTACTTGTTCACAAGTCCACGGGCCTCAGCCATGCTCAGGTGGACCAGTTGCAACTCCAGCCTTGGATAGTTGGGGGTGCTCTGAACAAGTAGCAGACTAGAATTCAAGTGAGCAAGGTCTCTTGAAAGTAGTTGGCGAACATCTTGATTGTTTATTTATAAAACTTCTTGAAATATATATTTAAAGAAGTTTAAGAAGGTTATCCTTTCCTAATATTTAATAGATTCTTTGGTGCGGAACCAGAAGGATTAATAATTAGTCCCTAAGAGGTGTGCTAAAGACCTTTTCTAGCAATTATATTTCTGAAGCTCCATCGGTGAAATGTGGCCTTTTGTGTGTTCTGTTCGCCATGGCGGCGGCGGTCGGTGTGCTTCTGACTGACCCGTTAGGGATATGGTCGTGAGGGTATGATATTTTTGAAAGAAGGCTTTGCTGAAGTACTATCCTTTTGCATAATCAGCCATTCTTACTTACTGTAAAACCTTCAGAAACTGGAAGCCATTTGTCTCGCTAAACCCAAGCACATCCCCTGTTTGGAACAGTAAAATATTATTTCAATGATTAATTAATTCAACATGTTTGAATACACAAACCTCGATATAGCCAGACCTGCTGCCCTGATACTATTTCTAGTGTCTGGCCATAGAATACATGAAACTAACATCAATATTAGTTTCCTGTAAAAAATAGTTTTTCAAGACGATAAAGTGCACTTATGTCTTGAATTTGAATTTATGATAGTGGAACTAACCAACAATGGGTATGGTTATTATCATATCACCCAGACTTGTTCGACCAATTTATCACATAAATATATACACAGCGTTGCAGCAAGTGGCTTGCAGGTGAGGGAAGACTTCTATGAATTCAAATACTTGTCGCCACAAGTTTTACAAAGATGGTGGCGCCCTCCTGGTGAGAAATTGGAACTAATTACCACAGACTAAGGTAAGGTGTTGCAAATATTCAATAAGACCATGAACAGCTTCTTCACCTAAACGCTGTGTGTTTGATTCAACACATAACATCTGTTTTGTTGTAATGCAAAACAGTTCTATTATAACGAGTACAATTACGATTTACGATGCGCTATGTTCACGATCTTACTAGGTACTCTACATTTTTTATAGATAAAACAAGCATCAATTAACCTCACTTGCATTCTGCATGCTGCATGCATGCTTATATGCTGATTGCAGAGGGTGGATCCGACTTGGACGAGATAGGGTTAGGTATTTTTTTCAAACCCTAAAATAAACCAAAAAAACCTATGTCATTATAAAAAACCGATTTAAGTCATTGAAAATTATGGATTGCAATGTTAATAGCAAAAAAATATTAGGCATTTAACTTTTGTGCAATTTCGATTATAAGAAAGGATTTTAGGTGTTTTAAATATACTAGATTGTGATAGTTATAGCAGAAAGTTTTAGGAAATAAATTACGTTTCGGAATTTTGATTATAGGGCATGTGGTACTATGAGACAGTAAATAACATTCGCTACCTATCATTCGGACACATGATAATTATGTCACAAAACATTATGACACGTTAAATTATCATCATCATCATATCAGCCGAACGACGCCCACTGCTGGGCATAGGCCTCCCCCAAAGATCTCCACAACGATCGGTCCTGCGCTGTCCGCATCCAGCGGCTTCCCGCGACCTTGACCAGATCGTCGGTCCACCTTGTGGAGGGCCTGCCCACGGAACGTTAAATTATATATTATTCTATTTATGAGATACTATAGAGAACTTATTTAAACAGCTGAATACAAGCTTCAAAAATCATCGCAATCATTTTGAATAGCATCGCTACTTCCGACAAATCCCAACAAAACTGTCAACAAATAACCTACAAGCTTTCGTGGGACATAATCACAGTCACATTCAGTTTTTATTTCTAAACTACAAATCACTACCAGTTCACATATCGGCTGTCCGTTAATTGCCTCAGGCGTAGTAGTTAGGTAGTTTGTTATCGTTGAAATAATTGCTACTTTCCTTCGTAAATTAGAGGGTGTGCTTGCGTGTCTTTATCGCTTAGGGGCTCACCGTGTACTTTACTTGTCTATAGTCTGAACCTGTCTGTTTAGAAGTCTAATTAGACTATAATGCATACAAACAATCACCATTTTTCTAGGCGTTAATTTTCTGTCTTCAAATTGTTAGACTGTCAATGCTTTGCTCACGTGTTCGAAATTCGAAGTGTCCGAAATAAAACCCAAGCAACCCGGATAACGGCGGTAGGCTCGCCCCTTACCACGTTGCGCTCAAATTCCCTCGGCGAAATGTGGGCTTCTAAATGTTCCGTTCACCATGATGGCAACAATCAGTGTGCCTCTGACTAACCCATTTGGGATATGGTCGTGAGGGTATGTTATGTTCGAAGTTCTGATTTCGGGTGCCAATTTCTTAGCACAAGAAACCTATCTAAGTCTTTTTTATTAAAATATCATTGCATTCGGGTCATCATCGACCTGCGTTTCCATCACTTGATATATACCTAGGTCAATGATGGTTTATTCCCATTTAAAGCGACGCCACTCACGGGCCAAAGTCACAAAACACCGCCACTTTAATACCTGTAGTTTTCATACATTTTTAAGGACTCGCCGCACACGGTAAATGCAGTTGGCCGGCATACTCTTCAAACTATAGGAATTGTGGCGGCGTTTGGTGGCCCGTTTGCAGGTACGCTTAAAAACATAAAGGAGGGAGAAATGATCTTTAATATGCTAGAAGCAAGTTCCACTCGCATAAAAGGGGGTCACGGATTCGACCGTAGGTACTAGTTGTGTTAATCCATTAACAAACGCTTTGCCGGAATATTGTAACAATTGGTTCCAATTACCTCGTTGTTCCTAAATCGCAATCTCTTGCGCTATTTCACATGCAGACTGCAATAAGTGCCTAAAATAGCCCCTGGCATGTTTTCTTGTATTTTATTAGTTATTTAATGCTGGTTTCACAAAACTATGTTTTGTTTATATTATCTTTCATCAGGATCGCTTGGTTGGCATCGCTCGCTAATTCTTTGATATTTTTTACCTTCATTTTGTTAACCAAAATGTTGGTTGGTATTTAGGTACCTACTTATCTCTTTCTCTATCAAAGATTGTAACGATGATCAAACCACCTAAATTTTACATTGTGTGTCTAGATACTTGTTCATGTTCATAATTATTGATCTGTTAACTGCGACAGCACATGTACTACTGCATTGAAGTAACTAAAATAAATTAAAGTAAATTAGCAATTTCTTTAGCGTGGAGGTTATGGCCGCTGGTTGAAACGCAAATGTCATAGGTTTGATCCAGACACCAGTCACCAGTTTATTCATACATTCACTTTGTATTGTGAAACTTTGGACGGTTTAAAAATAGTAACTTATGAGTAACTTGCCGGGTCTTCTCACTAGAAAGACATTATGCACATATTGATTAATTTATTTATTCTTTATTGCACAAAATTAAAGAAAAAAGTACAATTGGCGGACTTAATGGTATGGAGGCATTCTCAACCACCAGTCAACCGCAAGGCATAACAGAGAATTTAGGAAGTTTGGGCTGTGCCACTTGCTATAGTTAGAAAGATATAAGGGTGACACATAGTTTAATGTACTAATGTACACTTACAATGAAAGCAAAACATTTTTTTATTCCTCTCAATTACGCAATATTTCTTTAATTATTGTTTCTCTGCCAATCTAATAAACCTACATAGTAATAGATACTGTAATTCTGTTGTTAAAACTCGTCTTTTGGTTGCCCAAGATTCAGGCTGTGCCTAGTTTGGGATCCCCTGTTCATTATATTTAAGTATGCTTAGACTAAAAATGCCATATATGTTTAGTATTAGACAAAAGCCTTCAAAATGCCATGTACATGTTTAGTCTAAGATAATTCAGAGATCAATAAAGAATTTTTCATTTTCATTTTCATTTTTTCATTTTTTTTTCATTTTCATTTTCAATGAATATACTGAGTGATAAAAACATATTTTATAAGTATTGTTTATACATCGTCTTATTATGTGTATGTCTATCAGGTGGTTGTAATTAAGGTTGAATAAAGTCTACTTCTACTTGAGTACTTAAATACAGATATAATATATTGAATCTGAATTTGTTCATAAAAACTTGAACAGCGCTGTAGCATTACATTAACTATTGTATCGCTTGGTCCCTTTCGTTTTGTTGCCGCTATTTGCGAGTAAGTGAAAAGACACGTCAAAAGCTAATTCAACTCGCCTTACGTTACTTTCTATGAATTATTGGGTAAATATTCCAGGAGAAGACATGCCGTCCATAGTTTTTAATAATTTTCTATCCGGGGCCTGACAGTAGGTATACTGGCCATCAAATAAGTACAAACTGAACATCTTTTCAAAAATAGCTGCATAAGGCAGCACTGCAGATTCGCTTGGCAACCGGGCAGCTGGCAAGCTGGCACCTCGCGTCCATTTGGCACTCTGCGGCTGTGGCGCTAAACTGACTGCAGAGCGAAACAGGTTAATGCGCAGGGAGATAATATCAGTAGGCTATAAAACACACGCCAACCCCAAAACGACGGCCGCTTTCAGTTTTACATAAACTGCTTATACGTCCCACTGGTGGCCACAGGCCTCACCTCAAGCATGAGATATTGCGAGCCATACTACAATTACACGTAGGCTCAATGCAGATTGTTGGAGGGAAGCAAGGTTAGTGAGCAACCTTAATGTCAGGCGAATTGTTAAGGTGTATGCCCAGCGGTGGTACATACTATTTTAAATGCCTGAATATGCCTATATCAATTTACAATGGGCTCCACGCCGAAATGAAAAAGTCAGACCTTTGACCAGGCTTAACGACTGACATCTAGCGACGCCTACAACGCTTTCATTTTTACTAACACAATATTGGACAACATTAGTTTAGGTTATATAATCTCTGTTAGGGTAATTTTATTTCATAATTTCATTAACTATGTATATAGATACCTTAACGGCTTGCCTGACGATTTATTAATAACGATGAAGATAGGCCTTTGCCCACTAATCACTATTTAAGCTTGTTAAAATAGGAATTAAATATTTGTCGCGTAGTGAACTAAATAAGATGAATTACTAACTAAGTAAAGATTTGAATTCTGTAACTTAAAACAAATATCAAGATACTGATTAAGAATCTTTAAAAATAACATATCATAGCATACGAATAGGTACTTAGCTATCATCATCATGTCAGCCGAACGACGCCCACTGCGAGAACTTAGCTATAAGTATAAGAAAAAGGGAGAAATTGTTATGATACAAGATGTCATAGATTTATTTGTTATTTCATTACGGTTCCAAATAAATTCAAATTACAATTAAAAAACGAATCGCCTAAAGCATTTTAGAATTGCCGAAACGCTTGGCATGTCTTTTCTCAGGCTTTTGGCGGCACGTGCCCATTTGGCATCGGCCGCGGTCAACTTTTTGCCGAGCGGACGGGTTAACGCGACAAGAGTTTATTTCGCTGGCACAGAGGTCCAAGGTTTAGTATGAAACATGCAGCCTTCTTTTGTGCCAAATTTATCGTAGGTCAATGTTCCATGTTTATCTTAGTGACTTTTTAGGAACTTGGAATAAATGGTTGGTGTAGCCACATCTATCTCACCACATAAGTACTGACGGACGTAACCTGCATTATCTATATGCAAATAAACGTATGTTTGTAGATAATATTTCTAGGCGCAGGCGTGAATATACTCATCAAATGACTCGATAATGACAAAATAATAATGTTTAACCTGGAGTGATCCTCTGACCCTGTAAGCACTTGTCGTGGTAATATTTTAAGACACTGCTTAGTTCGCGCCCTATCTTCAAACTAAGATAGCCAGTCTGACTGATTTGAAATTAATTTCAAATGAATTCTAACATAGCTTTGTTACATAGCTATAAAGCGTCAACTTATTTGTCGTGAGTGACATCCTTTGACATTAGGGACCCTGCGAAATAGCCACCACGAGAAAAAATCTAGCGACCCAGCAATGCATTCGCAGCGAGTAGTAATTGCAATGACAAGGGTTTGAACGAATTTCGATGGTCAAGCAAACCTGTTGTTCTTAAACTTTTGCTAACGTGAGAGCATTAAGAACCCCACATAATGCCCTGATAATTTTGACAAACAACTTGCTATTTGAGCTTAAGCCACGTATTTTCCATAACCATATCTCACGCGGCATTAAGCCGAGGGTCTGCAGTGAGTCGCCGTTTGGCGCGCTGCTCGGCGACGGGTGCCAAGCGCGCGCGCCAAGCGGGCCTAGCGTGGCCGTTGCAGGGTTAGGAACTGTTACGGGACACATACTTAGCGGACATCTGTTTTTATTTTATAACTAGCTGTCCCGACAAACGTTCTGTTGTCAATCATTGACAGGTAGAAATGATTGCTAAGGAAAACTGAATTGTGGTTTTTCACTATATTCCTAGCATTTTCTCATGTTTACTCACCTTTTAAACCTTTCTTCGATCTTCACAAATATTTCTGAATAAAAATTAGCCAAATTAGGCTAGTGGTTCTCGAGTTGAAGCGAGACTAACGAACAGCAGTTTATTTTTATTTATAAGAAAAGAAGAAGAGAGGACAACTTACAAAATCTGGGATGAAATTGGCTTTTTAGGTCTGTACGAGACGAGTACTAACAGTAGATCAAAGTTAATTTTGAAAACATCATTCGACTTTAATCACGACAACTCATCAAACTATCAGACTATCTTCCATCTGCAAACAAATACATTTTGACCACCTAGCAAATTCGTTAGCGTTCGACTAGAATAGTACTAAAGCTGTGAACAAAGTCTATTTCCAATTTAAAAAAAACTCAAACATGGCTCAAAAGTCTATCTTGGTATGTTTCCGTTTTATATTAGTTAATTGTTTTTTTTTGCTTAGATGTCTATCGACGCATGTCCACTGAGACCGTAAGATACCTTGGTGCATTTTTTTCATTCTAAGTTATTTTTGTCTGAGTATCTTGTAAGAAAAAAGCTGGGTACGGTAAAACTTCAACGCAGCTACGACGTAGCATGAACCACGCTCCGGTGTAGCTCTCGTAGATGTTACGGTTGTAGCAATTATAGCATGCTTCTCGTTTAGACTTAGTTTACACACTATCATACTGCCTACATTTTGGTCATAATTGCAAATGAATGAGAGATGTGTGCACCTATTTTGAAGTAGAGATCGTCTAAGCTGAAATGACGCGCCCCTTAAATGATGCATAGAGGGGCGCACTTCCAGCTCGAAGATCTCAGGTGATGTTGTTTTATTTAAAAATGTCGAGTTCACGTCGATGTTAGATTAAAATATTAGTGTTTTGCCAGGGTCAGCCTAAAGCCGGCTGTCAACGCCCTAATACTCGCCCATTTGCCTAATTGGCCGAAGCGTGGGTACGCTGACATCATGATTTAGGCGACGCTTCGTTTCTCACATCGTTCAACTGGTTTATGGCAGAAATGCTTTTGCTAACCTATTTGTGTTGGCTTTAAATTGTGAGTTACGATTACTTGTGAGGTGCCCGTGGCGCAGTTGTAACAGAGATCGGCGACGATCGCTGTCGCAAGAAATATCTTCATATATATTTTAATAATCAGGGTATACAAAATACATATAACAACATATTGCCACCCTTCCGCCGGTGTTGAACAGTTCAGTTTTTTTTACCATTTTTTGGTCCGTGAACTCTTGGTCGCTTACCGTGGGTATAGTACAAATGGCCCCTCAACATAAATATTTGAGAAACAGTGTTTTAGACAAAGGAGTTCAATCACCAAATCAAAATATTTTTTTCGCAAATGTTTTTGTCCAATGCAGGACCAATCAAATACCACCTTTCACTCTAAAATACAGCATCAGGAATGCTAAGTTAATATAATAACGATAAGTTAACGAGGTGCCCGTAGCGCAGTTGTGACAGTGATCGGCGACGATCGCTGTTGTAAAGCAACATACGCCGGGTCGGACATGGGATAGGTGACCACCCTGACCAAATTTTAGTGATGTGTATATCGGCCATCTCCGTGCTTCGGAAGGCTCGTTAAGCAGTCGGTCCCGGTTGCCGTCTAGTCAGAGGCTTCAGGGCGGCTTGATAACATCTGAAATTAATGTTGCTTACTAACTTTACACACCTCCAACAATCCGCACTGAGCCCGCGTGTTGAAGTTTGGCTTGTTTCACCTCATAGTTGAGGTGAGGCCTGTGCCCAGCAGTGGGACGTATATAGGTCGGTTACATATGTTTATGATTACTTGTTCTGTTTTAAATCTTAGGGTGGTTTTACAGTCACGCTGACCGCCGGCTCGTATTTGCAAACATGCGTTGCTGGCTACCTTTGTGGCCTATAATATGATACTGATACGCGCTGACGGCTGGCATGTCAGCGTGTCTCAGAAACCAACCTTAACTAGGTTTATTTAGTTTCAAATTAGTCAAACCGTTCTGGTTTTCTTAGAGCTCGTTTATAGAGACGCGGGGTAAACCAAAAATACAAACATACGGCAATATTTGGAGCGTTCAAGGATGAGCGTTTTGCAATCGTTTGCTTAAATTGTAGTGTTACATGACGCAACAAATGAAGCGACAGGTTCCACAAGGCGGCAGAAGCCACACGCAACGCCTAACGCCCGCGTTTCCTTGAACGGACCCTCACATTTCTCTATATTTGAGTATGCGCGTGGTCCTGAAAACGTCTGACGCACCGCGGAAAGCAACGCTGAACGCGACGTTTAACGCGCGACATCTGATTACACGAGCTCTGATGCATCATTGAACCTCCGTGTGGCCGTCTCATGTGCACCATAGTATTGAACCATTATTGGAGCTGAAGCTCCAGGTTTTTATGTACTCATGGTTTTATGTATTCTTGATGATACAACTCCTTGACTCTGATTTCCACGTTTTATTTACAATTTCATTTACAAAGCGGTTGTTTATTATTCAACATCTTTCCATCACCGAGCTGTCTGTTTGTACAATAAAGTATATTTATCTTAACTTGCCTTTTTTATGCCAGTGTTCACAAATTAAATATTTTTACTAAACAATCTTTTTATATCGCTAAAATTCATAAACCACTGGACCGATTTGGCTAATTTTAATCTCGAAATAATTGTTTAAGTTCAGGAAAGGTTGGGAAGGTAAGTAAACATGAAAAAACGCTAGGAATATTTTGAAAACCGCAATCAAGTTTTCTCTAAGCAACCATTTCTAAATGTCTGTCGGGACAGCTAGAATGCACGTGGACGAAGTTGCGGGCGGCGGCTAGTATAAAACAAATCCATAATAGCGAGATAATCATCTAATTTACTTTCAGTATAGCAGCAAAGCTTTTAGTTGATTATGAAATAGTTCTGACATCGCCCACCATTACCCTATCAGGTTTAATTAGACCAGTCCAATTAATATGCAGACTGCGGGCACAGTATAATCTTGCAGTAAGCTATCTACATTCAAACGTGCCACTCTCGGTTTGAATGTGTGCGTGCGCGTCGCGCGCCGTGTCGCAATATCACGCACACGCGAATTCACGCACACGCTAGGATAAAATAGGGAGGCATAGGGAGGCGGCAGTACGGACGGGCTGTGCCTCGTGTCTGTGTGCACGCTAGCTAGGCTAATAACTCGGCGGGCGGCCTTAGATAGCCTACTGTATGGTTTATACTGTGCTGCGGGCGAGATTATGCATTCTCTTCGTGGTTGAAATACAAAGCATAATCACGGTAAAAGATTTCAAATGTTTGGAGAGTGAATTAGCTGTTTTTTTTTGCGACTGGGAGAGGTCTAACTTTTATTGTGAAACTAGATAATTCTCAGTTAGGTTTGGTGCTAGTTATTATCTGCTATGCAGGTTGTTATTTCAAAAATCTGCATAGTATTTATAAGGACTGCCAGCGCTCTTTTAACGTGCATGTTACATACACTGCCTATACATAATACGTCTCACTGCTGGGCACAGGCCTCACCCTAACTGTGAGGTGGCGCGAAGCATACCCGGATTGTCGGAACTTACACCGCGTAGGGTCGTAACCCTTAATGTCAGATGTTATCAGCCCACCCATGACCTCCGACTAGGCTAAGCCATTGACATCTAGAGACGTCAAGCATCACCAACTGTACAACACACATTTTACCACTCTGGAAGTTTCTCGAGAAAAGTTTCAACAATATACTTCTTCTAATTTCGTAAAGAAGTGTTTGTGCCAGACAGACAGACATGACGTATCCTTAAGGATTCCGTTCTTGCCATTTGGCTACTGAACCCTAAAAAAGGTATTACGATTATGAAAATGCATGTGATTTTTCCATTACCCCACCAGCATTGGCCTTAATTAGTGCAGCACAATTAATATTCCGTCACAGAGCCATTATGCGGCTGCTTAGTATGCACCTCGCGTTTCAACTGCCCTGTACAATCACCATACCTCATAGGCAGGAAGTTACAATTACCGGGAAAAAATACAACCAAGTTAGCGTACGTAAGTTATTTTTTTTCGCAGAATACAATAATTCGATGTACTTTTCTTAAAGGATGCGTATAGACTATGAATACTTTGACATCGTAGCGTCGATACTACATTGTTCGTAGCAGCATGAAGTATGAAATAGATGTTTTCAGAATCTGAAACGTAAGAATACATCAAAATTGACATAGGTAGAAATAAGCATCACAAAACATCGACAGGTGAGTATAGACCAGAGCATTTACTTGTAAAATAACTTTATTTTTGACTATCTCTTAGTT
This sequence comes from Udea ferrugalis, assembly GCA_950022985.1. Lineage (NCBI taxonomy): Eukaryota > Metazoa > Arthropoda > Insecta > Lepidoptera > Crambidae > Udea > Udea ferrugalis. The sequence goes on along the minus strand of OX465524.1, from coordinate 772,233 downwards.
CACGGTGCGATTTTCACAGCTTTACTGGGCAATGGGGTGAGCGGAAGGCTCTCAACATTTAAGTAACGTGCCTAAGGGTGCCCCCAGGGGGGGGCGAGGCTCGGCTTAGGGCGTTACTGGGAGATGGAAATCGGACGTAAAGTATCAGAACATCGAGCGTTCGCCATTTTCAAAACCAGAACCGCTCATTGAACACGAACCTCGATGTTTTGATACAGCCTTTTCTCAACTGGAGCTTTTGCCTTTTCGTAAGAACGGTACATAACACCGAAACGCTCCAGTAAATGCTCAAGTTTATACTCTCATTTAAACTACGACTTGGGTCCCTTCAAAAACAGAGGGAATAGGCACTTTCTGGGCAGACATGTACAGCACATCAGGTTACCCCATTTCCGTTTTTTCTCTCGCTCTTGCCAAATGTCATTTCTTTGCAATAGAGCAAGGAGGACTGAATGGAAATGAGTAGCGTGATGTGCCAGCCACCGTACAATCGACGATCACCACATCAGGTGAGGTTTCTGTGACGATAAGGTCTTGCTGTTTGTGATTAGCGAAGCTGGGTTTTCTTTTCCAAGTGGGTCACGAAGTTTCAGATCAAAACCTAGTCTCAGACAATAATACAGTGAATTTAAGATAATAAGGATGTTGAGTGAGAAACAGAGCTAAAAACCATTTATGGTCCAACCCTCGAATTCACAAACGTCAATCAATGCTAATCACGCACTCTTCCCCTTGCTGTTTCGTAAAATTTCAATAGAACGGAAAGGGACAGCTATACTTCTGAGAGATGCTCAACGTTGATTCGTGTTTGTGGATTCGGGGGTTAGTGAGAGATTTGTAAATGCTCACAGTGGCCATAGTCTGCACTCCGACGGACACCATGCCCATAGGCTTGAGCCGGATGGGTGTCTGCACGTTGTACAGCAGGAACAGGACGATCTTGCGGTTGCTGACGTTCATGTATTCCCAAGGTATTTCGTATACCGCATCTTTGAGTGTCTCGCTCTGGAACGACCAACAAAAAATGTAACATGTTTTTTCTAAGTGGCAGTGCAGTTAGTATCAGATTCATTGTTCGAGGATGTAGAGAATAAAGTGAGTCCTAGAGTACCCGGACACTTGGCGTGGGGGCCAAGCTTACCATCAGGCCCGGTCACACCACTGTGCGGTGTGATAGTGTTGTGCCTTCCCCTTAAAGTGTTCTCACATAACCAAGCTTTCCACCCAGATAGCGTAGTATTTAATACGGATTTCGCCGATTTCAAATAAAGGTTAGAATGAAATCTAGATCATCAGCAAAGTTGTCATCAGAGTTGTTTGCCAAGTAATAGCTGGACAATCCCGCCCGAAAACGTGGAGGTGACAGAAAACAGGAAATTGACAGTTGTGGTCAACAGATCTGCTGACCTCTATTTCTCGTACAGGAAATATCTGTCTACTTTTAGTTTACTCAAACCATATCAGCGACTGCCTTCAACCGATGAACTTTTTTGTTACCAAACAGTATAGATATTATCTCACCTGACTTCCAAGAAGTTCTACAATGACGGAGATTTGAATTAGCAATTGGAAAATGGTCACCGTCAATGCTGCATATCTGCCTAGTGAAGCAGTGTCCTGGAAAATACCAACCAATTTACACAACCACCGTAACATAATATAACATACCCTCACGACCATATCCCTAATGGGTTAGTCAAAGGCACACTGATTGTTGTCGTCATGGTGAACGGAACATTCAGAAGCCCCCATTTCGCCGAGTGAATTTGAACCTAACAAGGTAAGGGGCGAGTCTACTGCCGTTATCCGGGTTGCTTGGGTTTCTTAACGGTGTTTTCCATCTATGGCCATGTTAGCCGTAGAACCGACAACCGTTGGAGTAAACGTGTTCTTGAGTGGAGACCGCGTCTCGGCAAGCGTAGTGTAGGACGTCCTCAGGCAAGGTGGAGTGATGATTTGCGCAGGATGGCTGGCAGGAGCTGGATGCGAGCAGCCGGAGATCGAGCTCAGTGGCGTGTAATGGGAGAGGCCTATGTGCAGCAGTGTACTGCAACAGGCTGATGATGATGTTTTCCATCACCGGAGAGTTAGCCACAAATTGTACAATGAACACAAAGTAGGTGTATTCCGGCTAGAGTGTTTAACTACTGGGCCACGACGCTCTCCCACTTAACCCCCCCTAAACCTTGCCAAATTTCATAGAAAGTGTTAGTATTACCAGTCTAGAACATTCTAGAAGAAGGATGCATCCGCTGACTTGATGGAACATGTAGTAGAGACACAACATGGGACCAAATGCGTCTGAAGTTGTTGTCATGAACCTGAAAAAATATGTTTTGCATTTAAAAAAATTACTTTACATAATATAGCAGTTTCTTTCATGTCACTTAAACGTAAACGGGATTAAAAAAAACTCATGTGCTTTACAATTTGCTTAACTTATTTAAGTTCTATAACAAAAAAATTATGTATGCTTTGTTTAAAAACTAAAATTGAAATAATTTTTGAACTGTGTTAGATATACACAACCTCATTATCATTCTATGGTGGTTGACAATTTCCTTCAGCATAACCGCCACTCTCTCATTCTCTTCATCTGTGAAGTTCAGCTCGTCATTCAGGCCAGTTTTTCGGTCACGAAGTTTCTCTGGAGTTGGGAAGTTCCTACAGTTATAGTCGAGGATCTTCAAGTGACCCCATAGGTGAAATACAATGACTGACAGGAAGAGATCGTAGCCGCAGAAGCACAGCCCACAGTCGTAGGAGAGGAACAAGTTCACGACGAAAATTAAGAGATATCCATATAGGTTGGTGTGGTAGTTGAACGGCAGAGAGTAGTTGATGGAGTGCTCGAACAATTTATCTGGAGGTGGTTCGTCTCGGAACATGCCATTTCTCCAGCTGTTGAACATTGGGGCTAGGTTAAAGAGGAAGATTCCTAAAACCATTTCTGCGTGAAGAAGCTTGACGAAAATAGCGCAAATTCTGTAGATGCGTTGGTATATCTGCAATAGAAAGTAGATGATTGATGATGATTGGTTTAACAGTCACGTAATTTTGTCATGCAACGTTGATTGAAAAATAGTAAATTTTCATCATCGTACGTACCACTTCCGAGTATTCCGTTTTGTGCCTGTGATGCATCAGGTGCATCTCGCAGACAAACGCCTTAGCCACTGCCGGGTAAGTCTTGGGATGAACCCAGGGCATTGTGACTCTTTGCTACAATTTTAATGAAATTAAACTAGAATGCTTTAAAAACCTTTATTGTTTTTTTAGTCAAACATAGAAGCCGTCTTTCATGAAAACAATCAATAAAATAAACCCACAACTAAAACACCCAGACAGCCTTATGGTTGACTGGTAAAGAATGCCTCATTGGCATCAAGTCCGCCTTTTGTACCATTCGTTGTTTCGCAATAAATAAAATGAATAAATAAAAATGCTAAATTCAAATTAAACCGCCGAATCCTCTGGCTAGCTCTGCCTAAGCAAGAGTCTGAGCTGAAGCGCTGGTTTTTAGCCAGAGCCGTGTAGGTAGGTAGCATGTTGAACAGGATATAAATTCATATTCATATAAATTATATTTCACACAAAATTATTTTTGTCAATGCGGTCTTATTTAGAGTATTTTTATTATTTATTAGGACAACCAACAAGACAAACACCCGCAATTTAAATCATCGTCGAACAAATAGGCCTTGAAGCTAACAGTGTCGTCTCAATATAGGGTATCACGGCAAGCAATGTGGACTACACATTATAATTTAATATTTTTAGAACTGCGAGTGATAAGGCTGGTTAAACAGGCGGCTCCGCGGCGGACGCCAGCACTTTATGCCTGAATTTCTGTGGCCTAACAGTGGAGACATCCATATCCGCGATGTGGCTATGCGATGGATGATATCTTGCAAAGGCAATTATATTGCCTCTGGACCTTTATTATTATTTGAATAAGTTGTTATAAAATAGTTTGAAAATAAATACTTTGACTTTGGCTTTTAATTTGAGTAAATCTCCAATAAAGAAAAACACCTCATTTGGTTGCCTTTACGCACTATCCCACCGTCCCTCGGAACAGTGGAGGAGTGTGGGACTCGCCTAGGGGGAATCGTCCAACGCGTATTAAACAAACTCAAGGTGGTTCAAGGTTTTCAGGGCTCAGCATGCATAGCATGGCGCACTGGCTCTTGTTGAGCGTGCTTTGCTGTGCAGAAAATAAAAAGCATCATGCAATTTAAGTAGTTATAAAGTAAATTCTTACCACGCCAACTACATTGAGAAAAACAGTGAGATACGTTTGTCCGAGCTCGAAGAAACTGACTTTGGCAAAGTGAGTTCTGATGTAAGTGAGTCCCGTGACTAACACCAAGCCCCACTCCGCGGCGAGGACTGCAGTGCTGCGCAAGGGCATCGGCTTCACGTTCTCGCCGAAGATGTGGTAAGGCCAGGAGCCGATCATGTGCAAGAGGAACCGCAGCATCTTCATGTAGCGAAGGTCCATGGGCTCTCGGGCGTTGCTAGAAATATTTAGTTAAAGTGTGTTTATTACATTTCTGTTAACTTACATACACATAAACGGCCTATATACGTCTCACTGCTGGGCACAGGCCTCACCTCAACTATGAGGTGGTGCGAGCCATACTCCAACACGGCTCAGTGCTGATTGTTGGAGGGGTGTAAGGTTAGTGAGCAACCTTAATGTCAGATGTTTTCAAGCCGCCCAAAGGCCTCTGACTAGGCTTAACGACTGACATCTAACGACGTCAGCCGGGACCAACTGCTTGACGTGCCTTCCGACGCACGGAGATGCCCGAAATACACATCACTAAATTTCGGCCGGGGTGGTCACCCATCCCATTTCCGACCCGGCGTATGTTGCTTTACAACAGCGATCGTCGCCGATCACTGTCACAACTGCGCTACGGGCACCTCGTTAACTTATCGTTATTATATTAACTTAGCATTCCTGATGCTGTATTTTAGAGTGAAAGGTGGTATTTGATTGGTCCTGCATTGGACAAAAACATTTGCGAAAAAAATATTTTGATTTGGTGATTGAACTCCTTTGTCTAAAACACTGTTTCTCAAATATTTATGTTGAGGGGCCATTTGTACTATACCCACGGTAAGCGACCAAGAGTTCACGGACCAAAAAATGGTAAAAAAAACTGAACTGTTCAACACCGGCGGAAGGGTGGCAATATGTTGTTATATGTATTTTGTATACCCTGATTATTAAAATATATATGAAGATATTTCTTGGTTTGATTTGATTATAACCAAACACATCTTAAACATAAAATCTCGTCCATTAAGATAATTTATCACATAACAAACCCTCACGACCCAAATGAGTTAGTCAGAGGCGTCTGATTGTTGCCGTCATGCTGAACGGAACATTCAGAAGCCCACATTTCGCCGAGGGAATTTGAACCCAACGTGGTAAGGGCCTACCGCCGTTATCCGGGTTGCTTGGGTTTTATACAGGTGTTTGCCATCACCGGAGAGTTAGCCGCAAATTGTAAAATGAACACAAACTAGGTGTGTTCCGGCCATATTTGATCTGAGGACCATCTGGTTCCGAGCCAGAGTGTTTAACCACTGGGCCACGACGCTCTCCATCAAGATAATTTGTATTTGAGTAAAGTTGACTAAAGTCAATCAATCTTCTTCAATAATGCTAAGTTAATTTCTTCGCGAAAACTTTAATCTACAAAGTGTGTTATCGTGAAACAACGCATTAATCTCCAGAGAGTTACTCCTTTGTAAGCAATAGTCTGTACATTACCTGCATTAGATACTTATACCTAAGAGATATCTTCCTGGACAAAATGAAACAGAGTTAACCTTTGACATAACAGCACCGCAATGCTATCCTCTAAGACCACTGCAAGGCTAGCTTCCATATAACTTGGCATAGGGGACGTCAAGCCTTTTTGTCTGCCCCACATTCCGTTAAATCTTACTACTTCACTTATTTTTATTTAATTTATTTTATTTTTTATCCGCTTAAAGTAAGTAGGTATATATTTTAGATCAAAAAGATAAGTTAACAAATGAAATAATTGATGAAATTGGTACATGACACACCAACATGAAAGTTGGGTCACCATCTGGGTTCAAGTTTGCGTAGATTTTGTTATGAATTAATACATAAATATACATGTTTTAATATCCTGTGTTTGTGGTAGGGTTTCTTAGTGAAATACCTAAATATCCAATTACATGTATCTCTTTGCGATTGCCAAACAGTAAGTTCTTTCAAGAAGAAACTGAGAGATCACTTAATTTGTACCAGTTAGATAGCATTGGATCGTACTTTTATTTATTTAAATATGTATGTGTATGTATATCATTGTATATAATATATATTTACGTATATACCATGAATAAATAATTTATGTATTTTTATACAATATGAGTAACAAGTATAAATTATTATTATTTTAATACTACCTGCTCGTCAATGGCACATTATGTGTCATGTAAAGCTGTCTTAAAGTAAGTCATTATAGCCCTACTGTCTAACCGGGACATAATGTTGTACTGAATTTCATTATTGCCCATGGGCTATAAAGTGATTTGAATTTGGAATGTAACCGTGTAATCAAAAATGTTTAGGTGCAATGAGATTTTACTCTGAGTTCGAATGTCGTACTGGCCACTAACAAAATAGATGCCAAAGAAAGAAAAAAGGCGCCAACCGCTCAAATAGCTCCTGAGTCTTGTGCTGATAAAATAATTGGATCTACCAAAGATTGTAACTCATCTTTCCAATGTCTTGGCATAACTGTCATAAGTTTCTAACATCACTTTTAATTTTTGATAAATACCTAATTTCTCATATTTAATTTCCTATTTTCACTTGAAATAAGTATTTAAGCACTTACTTTTTTCAGCCATTAATTTCGATTGCCTTGCAGAAAGTATAAAAAGTAGTGTATGCACCGCGGGCTTAAATAGTAGATTATTAACCAAGGGGATAAAGCAGTGTCTTCTGTCGCGGGTGACGATTGAAATCGCGAGCATAACGAAGGACTCGAGGTTAACTCCCGAGCGCAGCGAGGGTGTTAAAAACTTAAATCACGAGCGAAGCGAGGGATTTAATACGAGTCCTGAGTGTAGCGAGAGATTTAAGTACACCCAAGATTATGACAGCTTTATCACCGAGGAAAATACTCTACTTTTCGAAAAAAATATTTATTACTAGCTGTCCCAACAGACTCCGTTCTGTTGTCAAACATTTAGTGTCACGTGACAGGTAGTAACAGTTACTAAGAGGGAACTAAAATTGAGATTTTTACTATATTCAGAGCATTTTCTCATGTTCACTCACCTTTTAAACCTTCCCTGGACCATTACAAATATCCCGAGTTTAAGCGAGACTAACGAACAGCAATCCATTTTTATATATAGAGATTAAACTTTTTCTATTTCATCAGATATAATACTGGCAGGTCATAAAAAAAGAATTAAAACTTCTTATTCAAATTAGCGCTCGAAAACCTCGGTAAGTATTCCAAATTTAAATCACATTCTCGCCCTAGGGGATGAATGAAATTCAGTACAATTTTCTTTCCCTGTTTTCAACAGATTAAAAATGACTATTGTTATGTTCTCTTTTTGCGGGCTAGAATGTCACTTTTTTGAGCAAGTGGTACGAAAAGTGTATTTGTCTCGGGCGGTCTTGAACCCCTCGTATTCAGGATTCTAACCTTAACTCCCTCGCTCCGCTCGGGAGTTAACCGTAGATTCCCTCATAATCGGGGTTCAATATGACGCCCGGGACATAATACACTTCTTTAAGCCCTTGTGGCATAATCTACTATTAATTGTTTTCTTTTTTGTTAATTTTGTTTTTAATAGTTTGTGCACAGCTGTGAGTCTATTCTCACCCTTTTTGCTCTTTTTACATCTTTCCTGTCATCATGGTCTGCTGTAAGAAATCTCTTTTTAGAGATAAGCTTACCTGTACTTGTTCTGTCCTAAATGTTGTACCACTGTAAATATCTGCTTGTGTACGAATAAATAAATAAATAAATGTAATTTTATTATAATCAACCTGCACCACTCCACTGCTGGGCAAAGGCTTCCCTACCCCTCTTCCACTGACTGCCATGCTGAACGACTTCGCGGCAAACCAAAAAGGCGATGGCGGGACGAGTTAGACTCGCATTTGGCAGGCTGGTTCAATTACATGTACGAATGAATAAAAAAACATTTATTTTGTAAAAGTAGGTAATTAAAATGACTTACGCATCATCTATCTTCTGCACAGCAGTCGTCGTCGCCATTTTGATCAAAATAACATCATCATTGGTCGAAAAAACATCATCACAATGACTTTCATCGCGCAATTTTCCTTTTATAAAAGTGAAATTATTGTTAAATTTTATTAATTATTTACTTTTATAAAAATTATGTATTAAACTTATAGGTATTTCAAAGTCATTTTTAATTGCAAACTCATGAATTTGTTTTGCTAGTGACGTGGTAACGTGACTACTTAAACCTTTACGTTTGTGACCGCTTCAATGTTTCCGACCAATGACGTTGTACTATTGTCAAACATTAAGAAATGGTTGCAAAGAGAAAACCAAATTGCGGTTTTGAATACATTCCTAGCGTTTTTCCATGTTTTCTCACCTTTTCAACCTTCCCTGAACTTGCACAATTGTTTGAGTTTTAGTGAGACAAACGAACAGCAATCATACAATATAGAGATAATAACTTCCATTGCACCCTTGCGAAGACGAGGCGGGTCGCTAGTTAGGTTATAAAAAGAAGCCGCGAAGTAAATTCTAATTCGAAAATGAACTTACATATTCTCCCCCCTTATTAATACAAACGAACGCAACGCTAAACCATAGTTTAAGCAATTGACTTCTATTTTCACTTACGCGCAAATAATAGCGGGAGCAACAAGAATGACAGTGACAAAGCGATACAAAAGTCTATGTTAAAGAGCTTTTTAAGTTTTTATGAATAAGGGGTCAGTCTACTCGCTTGTATGGTGGACGGCACATCACTCTACCCATTCCCGGTCAGTCCTCCTTGCTCTATTGCGAAGAAATGACATTTGGCAAGAGCGAGAGAAAAAACGGAAATGGAGTAAGCTGATGTGCTGTTGACTGTACATACGAAACGTATGGTTGGGAACCTAACAAAAAAGTATTTCAACTAAAATGAAGGAATAAGCAAGGATCAATTATTTTAAGAGCTTTTAAGACATACCTACAACAACACTAAAGTTGTGTTTGCACAAGGCACTGTTCTCACGATCTAATAGGTGGAAGTTAAGGCCACCGATCAAATTAACTAATTGGTTATAATTGTTCTCTGCTATCATTAACTTTATGGCTGATTTACCCTATGATTGTTGGTAAAATTGCTCAGAGTTGAAATATAATCCTTCTTATGTTCAGGATTATTCTAAAGTCAGCGTTATCAATTTAAGACGAATAATTTGTTACTAAAAAACTGACCTTCACACACAGACCTCAACTGAGAGACTTAACCCGGAATTCATAAACGCAAATCAACGTTGAACATACCTCACACGTATAGCTGTCTTTCATTTCTATTATATAGCGCGTGCTTAGCGTTGATTGAAGTTTTTGTTATAATTGTTTTTAGCATTTTCCATGCAGTATCTTTACTAAAGATCTGAAAACCAGAAAAAGACAACTGGTCGTCTTGACGTCAGGCAGGAATCGAACCTGCATCTTTTGCAAACAGGGCGACTGCACTGAACTACTTATTTTACATAGTTCAGCTGGTGGCCGAGCTATTGGCAGGCGGCAGACGTGGGCCGAGCCAAAGTGATCCTCAAGGCCTTGCCAATGGGCACACATGGCTGTGGCATAGTATAAAATATGAAAATGTACATCTTATTGCAACGGCATAAGGATTATTAACACTGAACGTCCTGTTCTAAAGGGACAAGTTTTAGAACATTTCCAAACGAGGCCACAAAACGCAATGCGCTGGCTTTTCTACAATTTCTCTGAAAATAATAATGAAGCCAACTATAATGACCCATTGATTTATGGTCTTCTAAGTTTTATTTAGTTGCGCTGAATGCCGAAAATGGCTTGGCAAAAAAACCAGCAAAAGAATTGGTAAGGGTTTGTTAGAATTTATTATGGAAACTTAATGTTGTAAAAACTTAGCTCTTCGTCGTTTTCATAAACTAGGAAATAATGAGTTATTCTGTTGGTTCGGTATATTAATAAATAAGCTGCAGCTTTGCCTTTTTTATTTAGATTCTCAAAAGATCCAGAGATTATTATGTTAAACTTCATTACATTTTGATCTGTACATCAAATTGATGGAGACAGAGGTCACTCAATGGTTATGCTTAGCCTAACGAAATTCATAGGGTAAGGGGTCCGTAGTAAAGAAGTAATACCAAAGTCATGCAAATCAAATATACACAGAAGCTAGAATGCTATGGTTAACCAACTAATTTCATTATATGATTTTGGGTGTATTTTCTTTGATTATGGTAAGAAAGAAAGAATATTAAACACTTAAATGCAAAATATGCATACCTCCGAAGACCTCGTTCATCGGCGGTGAACGAGGTCTCCGGAGGTTTTCAACTCCCAGGAATTGAAGAAGAAGATAAAATGTTTGTGGAATTGACATTTATGTTTTTAAGGCTATAGTACGATTAATAATTGTAGTCAGCGAAATGACAACTTCAACAGTGACTGATACAAAAAAGGGTGACCCGCTACAATAGTGACGTTCGGCAATCACTAGACTTAGACATTTAGTCATGATTTATTTTATTAGGTATCAAAGCCTTTTTTAAATAATTGTAAATATTTAATAGTGTACAAAACGAATTAAATAATTACGATTTAAGAAATATGGGCCCTACCTCCATATTAAAACTTCTCACTAAAAAATTATAACCATAGCCGGAAAAAAAATGTTCAAAGAGGTTCAGGGGAATTAGCACTTGAAAGTCAGCAAAATACAAGTAATTAGATACGTTTTTATTCGTTACGGTTGCTATTGATTCCGACTCCGATTCTGAATTCATCTCTTCATGATAGTCCATACTATTATTATTTGATTCAAAAATAAGTAAACCGGAATCTACAAAACCTTCATCACTGCCTATATATGAAATTATAAGGCGTCATCCTTTGCCGGTTGGGCCCTTTAGGCCTGTAGTCAAACCTTTAGAAAACACTTGTATGGAAGATTCTACTGTTGTATCCTCCCAAACTTTTCCAGTTGTATGACCTGTTAATAAACGAAATTCTTACCTGTAAATAATATAATACAGAAACAAAACATTTTGAAACTGAAAATCTATTTACTAAATACAGTTTACCGAAATACCTCTATGTCTCAAAACGAAAGTCTGACCAGTGTGTGTTGCCAGTAATGACATATGGAAGTGGGACGTGGTCATTCACTACGACTTTTTTGCCAGGCTGTAATGTCGATTAACTTTTAATTGTAAAAACTCGATTTACCACATCACTATTTATTTGGGACTGAAAACCTGCCACACTGAAAATGTCATTTCACTGACTACAATTAAAAATCCGAGTATACGTCCGAATTAAGACAACAGTTTGCAGTTGCAGAGGCAGCGCACACAGCGCGAAGAAACCGATGGCCGTTGGGGCGGAAAGGTTTTGGAATGGAGACCCCGTACAGGACGATATCACGTTCCGGGGGCAAGCCCTCCACAAGGTAGACCAACGACCTGTTCAAGGTCGCGGGAAGTCGCTAGATGTGGACAGCGCTGCGCCGATCGTTGTGGAGATCCTTTGGGGAGGCCTAACGCCCAGTAGTGGGGGTCGTTCGGCTGAAATGATGATGATGATGATTACGTTAAATCTGATTGATCTATGCATTTTAGCATACAGATTGAATTGAAATTACCTGCTTCATACGTCAGTACAGAGGCAGTAGCTGGTGTTTTCAAGTTGTGAATGACACTTTGGCATTTGGCATGAGTCAAGAATATGACGTTCAAAGAAGCTGATTCTCGTATCAGGCAGAAGCAGGTGTTGGACGTAGGCTGCATTAGGCAAATGTTTAATCCTTCCATGCTAAAGCTTGATGCATGCACTCGATGCCGTCTTTTGCTCGACATAGTTTTTACTCTGCGAAGGCCGTACTGCACTAAGAGCAGCAGGTCTTTATTCAAGAGTTGGCGCTAAACGATCATTTCTAATAATACGAATACTTACCTAGTGTTTCTTTAAAAATAACTGGTGGTAATGCCAAAAGCAGATTAATTACGACGCTACTAGAGATCAAAATACCTGATAGCTACCGCGTATCAGATGTAGAGTGGGTGCGCGCGTGCCTCCTTATTTTATTATCGCCTTCCTTTTCCCCCCCTTCCCAACCACCCTCTCTATGTTGTAACTACGTATTACGGTAAACACCCCCGATCTAGCCGCCTCATGTTCCGGGTTATTAACTTTTAATTTACTTTGCGGGTTCAAGAATAAATATCGGGGTCTAAGAATGTTGAAGGCATTTATTAGAGAATGTGTAATTAGTGTGGTTGGTGTTGCTGACTGTATATGTGAAGATAGTAGTGTATGGTAATCATTTTAATTGTTAACAAGTTACAGAAACCGGCCTACTATTACTTATTCACAATGAAGTTGTGGTAACTCATTATTACGATGTCTGTTCATGACGAATCAAAGCCACTATTATTTGGAGAACGCGCCCCCTGCTGGGCATAGACCTTCCCTCCTGGAACTCCACAACGATCGGTCCCGCGCTGTCCGAATCCAGCGGCTTCTCGCAACCTTGACCAGATCGTCGGTCCACCTTATATAGCTTATATAGAGGCCTGCTCACAGAACGTCGTGAGAATTATAACAACATATTGAGGACTTATGACTACTTAAACTAGAAGTAACTTTAAAGTATAATTATAAATCCTCAATGTACTGTATAGGTGCTTCTAATAATCTTTCAATATTTTGTTGTTCGAGTGTATGTAATAATGCGTCGAGCGTTAAGCACGCTCTGCAGCCTGAACCCACTCTTGAAAGCCAGCAATCTAAATCTGCCAGGTATACTTCAACGGTCCACCAGCACTGCATTATAACCTGAGTTTTAGTTACAATAAAACACAGTCTCATCAATTATTGGGCACGGGCTACAGTGAAACTCTAAGGGAAAATGGCGGTAGCTACAAATAATCAGCGTTACTAACAAATGCGACTGTAAGTCGTCGACTGCCCAACCAAGAAGGCCGGCCAAGCATACCTTGATTCGCCTAGCAGGTAGTAAAACTGCATCGATTATTGAACAATCGAATAAAAACCTAACACTTTAATTTTAGAGTAAAGGAATAAAACACAAATTACTGACGTGAGATTATTTTATTACAGAATGCATTCAACAATTATTTCTCTTACGTGTGTTAGCTAACTAAAGTTAGTTAGCTAACGTAAAGCTTAGTAAGTACTTAACTATCAGAAGAGAACTTAGGCATTGTCGTTAGCCAACGTTTGCAGCAGCAAGGAGTAAGAAAAGGAGGTTTTCAGAATCTGAAAGGTCTAAAATATAGTGGTAAACTGGTTGTCCCGACAGATCTCGTTCTGATAAATGTCGGACCGTGGCAGTTGAAAAAAAAACAATATTTGACAACTAACAAATATGTCGACGCTGTCCTGCTTGACAAGTATAACCAAGGAACATTTTGGGAAAAAAATGATATCTGATTACTCTCCTATTCGAGACAGAGACAAATCCCACAATTATAAATCATGGAAAACCGTTCTTAAGTTATGAAATAAAAAAAAACATTTATTACGGATTACAGGGGTCCATATCACAGGAATATAGTTATCAACACAATGTCATAATATTAGAAATGCATAAATGGTTTTTAAAAAATAATAATAAAAGTAGACATGTCACAATGAAATTAAATACAAAAATAATGATAATAATATGGTCACTATTAAATGATACGAAGTATGAATTGAATTGAATAGAATACAGATTAAATGCATGGAAACAAATTAAATTAAATTGAAATCAAATAATATCTCATTTACAACGAAAGAAAACAAATTGGTTAACTAGGATGACCACCCTAGGTTATGAGCAGTGCTGTTCCTGAATGTTATAAAGAATACTCACCAAAAACCTATTTCTCCAATGCGGAGAATTAGGATGCTTTTTTGAATGTTTTGTTTACAATGCTGTTTGGTTTGTATGGGTACAAAAGGGATATTGAAATAACAGTAAACTTGAAAGCAAGCTTACAACAAACCGTTGAATACGAACATGGTAACATGCTCGTTTTACCTGCAGGGTAACTTACAGAGGCCATCGTCTGCACTCCGACGGACACCAAACCCATAGGCTTGAGCCGTATGGGTTCCTCCACGTTGCACAACATAAAAAGGACGATCTTGCGGTTGCTGGTGTTCATGTACTGCCACGGGATGGCATATACAGCGTCTTTCAATTTCGAGCTCTGGAAAAGAATAAGCACTCCGGTCAGAGTTAGAGAGGAAGGAAAAAGACCAATGGTAATGAAACTGAAAAATTGTAATCAAACAAGCAATTTTGTTATAAAAACCTGGGTCCCGAGAAGTTCAACAATGACAGAAATTTGAATGAGCAATTGAAAGTTTGACAATGTCATTATACCGAATATGCCCAACGAAGCTGTATCCTGAAAAGTCACCAGCTGTAATAAATAAATAATTCATTTCAGGGAAGGAATTGTATTTATAGAGCTTACTAGCGGCTGCCCGCGACTACGTGTTAACTTTAGTTTAAAAAAACGTATAAATAGTAGATAACTACCTATTCTCAAACATAACAAACGTATTAATCCACGCCAATTGCTAATGGAGAATTGAGGGATGAAGGGAGCATAATCATATCGAGCTCTTACACCTGCAAGCGGTCATCCTGCTGACTAGCGGACAAGGCTCTGGCGACTGGTGTACAGCGGTATGGCGCCACCCATTGGACACAGCTAAATCCTGGCCTGGCCGCTGACAGACGCAACAAGCGAGATATTCATTAGAATTCACCCCGTGGTTTTCCCGTGCTGAAAGAACTACAGCGCCTCTTCAACTCAGTCATTTACTCCGGGAGGACTCCAAAGGCGTGGAACAAGAGCATTGTAGTTCTGTTTTTCAAGAAGAACACTCTTCTTTAGAACTACCAACCCATCACTCTTGAGCCACGTCTATAAGCTGTTTTCCAGAGTCATCACGAACCGCCTTGTTAAGAGAGTTGACGAATTCCAGCCTCCAGAACAGGCCAGGTTTGGAAGAAGATTTGGCAGCATTAATCTCACCCACACAGTGAGCAAATTATACAGAAGTCCGGAGATTGTAATCGGCCCCTGAGTCTCGCTTTTGTGGACTATGAAAAGGCCTTTGACTCCATCGACACGTGGGTGGTTCTGGAAACCCTGCAGCGATGACAAGTGGACTATCGATATATCGGAGTGCTGAGATGTCTGTATGAAGCTACGACTATGAGTGTCCAAGAAGAAGACCAGCAGTCTGAACCAATCCAGTTGCTTAGAGGACTGAGACAGGGGGATGCCATATCCCCGAATCTGTTTACTAACGCACTGGAGGATAATTATGTTTAAGACGCTGGACTGGAAAAGGATGGGCTTATACATAAACTGCCAGTACATCTCACGACTACAGTTTGCCGATGATATAGTCCTGATGGCGGAGTCGCTCCAGGAGTTACAGCTGATGATGAACAGCATTGCTTCTTCTTTATCTTCACAGCGGTTCGGTCTTGGGATGAATTGCGATAAAAGCAAAGTCATGATCAATGACCACATTGACCCGGGACCGGTCGCCGTTTTTTGTTAAAATCTCGAGGTTGTGCATTATGTACCTAATGCACAACCTCATTATGTAAAAAAACACCGGTAGCACTCCGGGAGTGCCGGCAGAAGTGAAAACTTGAATATTAACGTTGTGTTTAATTATAAATACAAAAGTACTATCATTTATGAGGTAGAATAAAATGTATAATTTATTGCGCTATCGTACACAAATATGACAATTTCATCATCATCATCATCATGTCAGCCAAACGACGCCCACTGCTGAGCATAGGCCTCCCCCAAGAATCTCCACAACGATCGGTCCTGCGCTGTCCGCATCCAGCGGCTTCCCGCGACCTTGACAAGATCGTCGGTCCACCTTGTGGAGGGCCTGCCCACGGACAAGAACGTCGTCCGGTACGCGGTCGCCATTCGAGAACCTTTCCGCCCTAACGGCCATCGGTTCTCCGCGCTATGTGTCCCGCCCACTGCCACTTCAACGATGCAATCCTTCGAGCGATGTCGGTTGCCTTAGTTCTCCTGCGGATTTCATCATTTCTGATTCGATCAAGCAGGGAAACACCAAGCATCGCTCTCCCCATTGCTCGCTGGGTGACTTTGAGTCTTCTTATGAGACCCATAGTGAACGACCACGTCTCACTCCCGTATGTCATCACTGGCAACACACACTGCAATTACATGACAATTACATGACAACTTATATGTTATTATTTATAATATTATATCGTTATTTATATATTACATTAAATTTTATCTCTCAGAAAAATCAACTTCCATCCATAATTTCGACGACTTTTCACCTTCGTTATTGCCAGAATCTTAATCGCAAATTTCTAAAACTGATACAATCGGTTTATGATTTTTTTGTTTCTTACTTCAAGAAACAAACAGTTTTGATTCGAACCTATTTAAGTGTCTAATAAAGACCGCGTCAATAGTAGTTTTGTATTTCGTTATTTATTATTATTATTTATTTAATGATTTCTAATATTTACGCGAACACTATACATCGAAATAAAACAACTTTACGGATTCTACTCGCGGTGTTATATTTTCTTTCATTTTCTAACCCGACGTTTCGACTCCTTTACAGCAGTCGTGATCACGGGATGACAAAGATGTTCTATGTCACAAAACAGTACAAATTTTTTAGCAACCCTCACTTAACTACCGTCATTTCCACCAACATTATTGGAAATGTTCCTATCCACGCAGTACGAACTAACCGTATCCTGAGACCTCACAGTATTGTGCTGCCCTCTGGGATTGATCAAGCGTATAACAGGCTCCCAAGCTGGTGGTAAATTCCAACCATCCTCACGATTGAAATTCGGATGTTTTTTAATTTCAATAGCCTCTCGCAGCATCCTTGGTAAGTAACGATTCTCCCTAGCAAGGACCTGCGGTTTATCAAATCGTATCAAATGGTTGGGCTTATCAAGGGCATGTTCACAAACTGCTGATTTTGTAGATCTCCTATTCTTAATATCACCTATGTGTTCTTTGATACGCGTCCCTATGCTTCTTTTGGTTTGACCTATATACGAGAGCCCACAGTCACAATCAAGCTTGTATACACCCGCTGTTTGAAGAGGAATATTACACTTAACAGGTCTTAAAAATTGATTAATCTTCTTCGGCGGCTTAAAATAAGTTTTAATAGAAGCACGCTTCAAGATGTTCCCAATCTTGTCAGTGACACCCTTCAAATATGGCAATACAGCAGGCTGACGCTCAACTGTGGCTGGTTTCACTCGGTTTCTGCGACGTCGCGGTGCTTTGAGCTTGTTTTCACCCAGCACACGCTTGACATGCTGGACTTCAGCATGCAGGTGGTCATCATCACAGATCCGTTCCGCTCTCTGTAACAAAGTTTTACCAACAGTAGCTAACTGCGAAGGATGGTGGTGAGAATCACCGTTTAAGTACCTATCAGTATGGGTAGACTTCCGATACACAGTATGGCCCAAACTATGATCAGGATTCCTAATAACTAACACATCTAAGAAAGGTAGTTTACTGTCAGCTTCCAATTCCATAGTAAATGTTATCCTAGGGTGTATAGAGTTAAGATGGTCTAAAAATGCTGATACTTTGTTGGATGGTAAAATTGTGAAAGTATCATCCACATACCGCTTGTAAAACCGTGGAACGACAGGTGCTGAAGCTAGTGGACTGGTGGTTGGTGGACAGCTGGTTAGTGGACTGTGATATGCCCGTTGAATATGCAGAGTTACTTAACCTGTGTCTTAGGGCAGGTTATTTGTACTGGAATGATAAATTCTACGTACAGCTTGATGGTGTAGCGATGGGATCTCCCGTGTCCCCTGTGGTAGCTGACATCTTCATGGAGGATTTCGAGGAAAAAGCTTTAGCTTCAGCACCTGTCGTTCCACGGTTTTACAAGCGGTATGTGGATGATACTTTCACAATTTTACCATCCAACAAAGTATCAGCATTTTTAGACCATCTTAACTCTATACACCCTAGGATAACATTTACTATGGAATTGGAAGCTGACAGTAAACTACCTTTCTTAGATGTGTTAGTTATTAGGAATCCTGATCATAGTTTGGGCCATACTGTGTATCGGAAGTCTACCCATACTGATAGGTACTTAAACGGTGATTCTCACCACCATCCTTCGCAGTTAGCTACTGTTGGTAAAACTTTGTTACAGAGAGCGGAACGGATCTGTGATGATGACCACCTGCATGCTGAAGTCCAGCATGTCAAGCGTGTGCTGGGTGAAAACAAGCTCAAAGCACCGCGACGTCGCAGAAACCGAGTGAAACCAGCCACAGTTGAGCGTCAGCCTGCTGTATTGCCATATTTGAAGGGTGTCACTGACAAGATTGGGAACATCTTGAAGCGTGCTTCTATTAAAACTTATTTTAAGCCGCCGAAGAAGATTAATCAATTTTTAAGACCTGTTAAGTGTAATATTCCTCTTCAAACAGCGGGTGTATACAAGCTTGATTGTGACTGTGGGCTCTCGTATATAGGTCAAACCAAAAGAAGCATAGGGACGCGTATCAAAGAACACATAGGTGATATTAAGAATAGGAGATCTACAAAATCAGCAGTTTGTGAACATGCCCTTGATAAGCCCAACCATTTCATACGATTTGATAAACCGCAGGTCCTTGCTAGGGAGAATCGTTACTTACCAAGGATGCTGCGAGAGGCTATTGAAATTAAAAAACATCCGAATTTCAATCGTGAGGATGGTTGGAATTTACCACCAGCTTGGGAGCCTGTTATACGCTTGATCAATCCCAGAGGGCAGCACAATACTGTGAGGTCTCAGGATACGGTTAGTTCGTACTGCGTGGATAGGAACATTTCCAATAATGTTGGTGGAAATGACGGTAGTTAAGTGAGGGTTGCTAAAAAATTTGTACTGTTTTGTGACATAGAACATCTTTGTCATCCCGTGATCACGACTGCTGTAAAGGAGTCGAAACGTCGGGTTAGAAAATGAAAGAAAATATAACACCGCGAGTAGAA
The DNA here is from genome assembly GCA_950022985.1 of Udea ferrugalis. NCBI lineage: Eukaryota > Metazoa > Arthropoda > Insecta > Lepidoptera > Crambidae > Udea > Udea ferrugalis. The sequence continues at coordinate 752,882 of OX465524.1, read as the reverse complement.
TCCGTAAAGTTGTTTTATTTCGATTATTTATTTATTTATCTTATTTTTCATTTATTTTTATTCGAAATTATTTTTTTGGTAAACCTACACCGCAAATGGGCTTATTGTGGTGTCATGAAAATGTAGGTTAATGATATAAAGTATAAACATATTACAAATATTACATCTATTATGTGTAAATACAGACTCGATCGAAACCTAATCTTAATAATAAAATTGTATTTATTACTATTTTTATTATTTTGTAGGTACATATGAAATTCACGGGCCCATGGGGACCCGGTCCTTTGAAGCTTGCGTGGGGCCGAAGCCAACACGTAGAGGTTTTTTGGTACCATTTACTCAAATTTGAAATACATCTGCCGGGTTTTGTCTCTTGATAAATATTGACTACCCAGAGACAACACCCGGAAAATGCAAGGACTATTGGGGTAAAAGGGCAAGAAAGACCAGGCTATGGAGGTGAATTTTCAATTAACCGGTTCACTGGGCTATTTCCTGAGACATCGGACGTCTGCCATGCTACTACAAACTACTACTACATACTATGTTCTTAGCAAATAAACGCTTGAGTTTGAGTTTGCAAATTGTCTCAATCTTTACTCTCCTGGCAGACGGTGACTAGCCGCTCACTAAATGGGCCTCCCATACGGGCTTACGCACAAAGTCAGCAAAGGCGGCAACATGGCCGTGTGCGGCTCAGGGTTTCGAGAGTGGTGCACTGCTTTCTACGAGGTGGTTTCCCACCTCCTCAACTCGCGACTTAGGCATGTTTCACTTCCATCCTGCGAGCATTCAGCTCTAACGCCCCACTCTGGAATAATCTGAATAATAAAATAAAATTATACCGATTACAAAATAAAAATAAATTAAATTTTCATCTAGTATATTTATAAAGTACTCACTCATTTTCGTTCACTACTTCATCATCACTTTTTTCATTAATATATGCACTTTGTTCAATTTTCATAATCTAAACCACGGACGTAAAAGAAAGACGGACGGAACATCACACTAAAAAAATGTGAAGCTAGCAAGGTACAACAACTTCGTTAGTTGCACACGACACAAACATACTAGGTGCTACAATCTAACGCCATTTTACCCCGTGTGACAGCGCGAATGACACGTGCGTTGCATCCGACAATATTCATTTAAAAATGCCGTCTGTGTGGTGAAATCTTGTAAAAACTACTTGAATAAACTTGAAAAATCACAAGGAATTACTTATCACAGGTAAATTATGATTATTCTTTATATTTTCTCCTAAATAAATTTAAATACTGTGTTGACAATTCTAAAGCAAAATACAACAGTGTTGCCACTTTTTTGATGGGAAAATTTCCCTAAATGAGGGGAAATCTGTATTTGTCGCATTTGTGACTCTAAAATCAAATTTTACCATTTTTTGGGTTCCGTATCTCAAAAGGAGAATAATAAAACCCAAACAATTAATATAAAATAACACTTGCGTTATTCTTAATAGGTTACCTAGTAGTAAAAATCGTCGAGATGACTGGGTTACAATTATTCAAAACTGCAGAGGAGAAAACTTTTGGAACCCCTCATCTGTCAGTACCGTGTGCAGTGCACATTTTGATGATATAGATTTTGTGACTACAGCTAAAGGGGTACGTTGTTTGGTTACGCATGCCATTCCTTAAAGTGTAAGTTTTATGGTACATTGTATTGTTGTTATTTTATATAATAATTTATTCATATATATAATTTATTTGGCGGCTTCTATTATTCTTATTATTTTTTTAAATTGCAGCTACTTTCAAACTCTTCAGAAACGCAAACACAAAGCACTTTTTCACCTATACTGCAGGTATTGGTATTATTGGACAATGTTCTTAGGTAAACGACGTGACGACCGATTGGTGAGATGGCTAAGAAATTGGCTACTACACCAGCGATCGCGGGCTCAACCCACAGTATAATCATTTGTACATTCGGTTTTTTTCTTAATGTTATATATTTAACACAATTTAATGAGAGTTGATTAATGGCGCTATTGGACCATAAACGGATTCTCTTAATTCCTCTTACTGGTAAGAAGTTAACATTCATCATCAACACAGACACATCAGAATATGTTAATAATGTTATGTAAATAAAACATTTCCCATAAAGTAACATGTATTTTCTTTTCTTTCACAGTGGTCATAAAAAATATGTTAGCTAGGTCAACATTATGATTCTTAAGCTCCCGGCTCCGATCCTACTAATATTATAAAGGCGAATGTTTGTATGTCTGGATGTGCTGTGTTGCTCTTTCACGTAAAAACTACTGAATGGATTTTAATGAAACTTCACAATAATGTTGCTTATACATCTGAATACGGCTACAATTTATACAAATATTATGTAAATTGTTGAAAATATCAAGTAAAATCTAAGAATAAAATATGAAAATGTACGCAGCATCACGTGGTATGGCATGACAGTGGATGACAGGGACAGACGGCTGCTGTCATTAGCGTAACTATGGGTGCGTTCCGAATTAAGACACAATCGAAAATAGCGCGTATTTAGAAAGATATTGCTTTTAGTTTTTCAACTTAAGTTGACGCGGACGAAGTCGCGGGCGGCCGCTTGTATTTCATACATTTAAACATAAACTGTCTATATACGTCCCACCGCTGGGCACAGGCCTCACCTCAACTATGAGGAGGCTCGAGCCATCCTCCAACCCGCGGGCTCAGTGCGTATAGTTAGATGGGTGTAAGGTTAGTGATAAACCTTCTGTCAGATGTTTAAAATAATAAAAATCATAATCGGACTTAAGTTAATGAACCCGGTTCAAATGAAAGGTAAACTGTAGGGAAATTAATGATTTATATGGCATCCCTCAAATCACGCACACACCATAGACTGTCAGGTGCTAGTATCCTTCACTCATGATTCGACGAAATGGCGTCCGTCTTTCTTTTACGTCCGTGATCTAAACAATTCACATATACGAATACACAACAGTGTGGTTACTACACAACAGTCAAGCCATCAGCTGTCACCATCCTTGGATACGCGTGGCACGTGGTCTCTGACTCGATCTTACGCTTTTTCGATCAGCATCACGTGACACTGACGCGAGTTTCGAAGTTTTTACCCATACAAATAAAGTGCTCAGCGCCGCTAAAGAAGTTTTCACTTCAAAAAAACGGCGACCGGTCCCAGGTCAATGTGTTCATTGATCATGACTTTGCTTTTATCCAAATTCATCCCGATATTGCAGTTAGGTAGGAACAACTTCGAGAGCGATGCCAAGAGGAGGATTCAGCTGGGCTGGGCAGCGCTTGGAAAACTTCGTCAAGTTTTCTCGTCGTCCATACCGCTATGCCTAAAAACAAAGGTTTCCAACCAGTGCATCCTATCCGTCATGACATAAGTACGGAGCCGTATAACGTGGACAGTCACAGTGCGGTTAATATGTGCGGCACCAGTTCAAGGTCGCTTAACGAGTTATGGAGAAGGCTATACTCAGAGTTTCCCTGAAGGATAAAATACGAAATGGGGTTATCCGACAGAGAACCAAAGTCATCGACATAGCTCTCAGAATAAGTAAGCTGCAGTGGCAGTAAGCTGACCACATTTGCCGTAGAACCGACAATAGTTAGGACGCGTTCTCGAGTGGAAACCTCGTCTCGGTAAACGTAGTTTGGGATCCCCTCCGGCTAGGTAGACCGACGATTTGCGACAGGCTGCTGGCAGAAGATGCATCTAGCTGAGGATAGGGCGCGATGGCGCGCATTAGGGGAAACCTACGTTCAGGCAGTGGACCAGCATAGGCCGATGATGAATTAAAATCTTCCACGAAAATTATTTCAAAATTAAGTTATTATTATTTAGCATTTTGCTTGCTTTACTATAGATCAAAATTACTTATATGATTCAAATAAGTATCGTGTTTAATCGTTTTTTTGCGAACTGTATCTTTTGAGGTAACGTGGTTTTTAGATTGACAAGGTTCCATTAGCAATTGGCGATATACAAAACTTCATGAAATTCGGTTGACCCACTGTGTCACGAGAATTTCAGATATTCGATTTGAGCTCCTTTACGTTAGTTTAGCTCTCGTATGCAAAGTTTAGTTTGCAAATAGGTATTTTTTCTTTTAAAACCTAAAATGATAGAAAGTCTTGTTTACCAGTTTAGAACATACCAAGAGAAGAATGCAGCCAGTGATTAGATGGTACATGTAGTATAAACAGAGCATGGGTCCGAACGCGTCGGAAGTTTTAGTCATAAGCCTGGAACATATATTATGTATATTTTAAAAACACTAAGCGCTAAAACCGTGAAAAAAATTACCAAAAAAAGACAGTTACCTAAGAATCATTCTGTGGTGATCGATAAGCTCCTTAAGCATGCCTGCAACCTTTTCATTCTCTTCTAATCAAATCAAATCAAATCAAATCAAAAATAGCTTTATTTAAATAGACCTGTTACAGAGTACTTTTAAATCGTCAAATCTAATTAACAAACAAAACATACTTAATAATAGACATGAATACCATAATATTAAATGTAAACAATAAATATACTGTACTTAAATAAATGTGATGCTACCACCGGATCGGAAAGTTGTTTCTGTACTGAGAAGAACCGGCAAGAAACTCAGCAGTTACTCTTTTCAACTGTTTCTCTTTTTTACAATAATTGTTAGTATATTACAACAGAACTTAGAACAAGATAGCACAATAAAATTCATAATTTATGAAAAGAATAACACTCTTAGGTACATCGACGAGAAGCTATATAAAACAAAACAAACATTGTTAGTGTCTTAACCTAAGTATGATTGTTGATATAACAATAGTTAATTAGACTCCGTCGGGAGCAGAGAGCTTATTCCCAAGCATTTCTATCCATGATATAATCTCTAGTGGTGTAATATCCCTTTTTCAGCAACGTAGCTTTAATGTGATTTTTAAATCTATGTAATGGCAGCTTACAAATCGCTTCCGGAACTTTGTTATAATAATGTACACCTTGCCCCATAAATGACCCTAAAACTTTCTGCAATCTGAAAAATGGTAGCGCAATTTTATCTTTATTCCTAGTATTTTTAGCATGAATATCGCTGTGTTTGGTGAAAAGATTGATATTTTTTCTTACCAAGACAATACAATTGTAAATATATTGCGAAGCTACAGTTAGAATACCAATTTCCTTAAAAAGTTCCCTAAGAGTGGCCCGTGCTCGCAGCTTATAAATGGATCTAATAGCTCGTTTCTGAAGAACGAAAATTGCTTGTATGTCTGCTGCCTGACCCCAAAGTACTATTCCGTAGGACATAATACTGTGGAAGTAGCTAAAATAAACTAAGCGAGCGGTTTCAACGTTTGTCAATAGCCTAACGTGAAGTTAACTTCATTAATACTACTGGATTTATCAATGCGAAGTTTCTTTGGAGTTGGGAAGTTCCTACAGTTATAGTCGAGGATCTTCAAATGTCCCCAGATGTGAAACACAATAACTGATAAGATGAGATCGTAGGCGCAGTAGAACAGACCAATAAAGAATCCTACGATCGCGTTGTAGATTGTGAGCATAATAAATACACCAAGGTTAGTGTCATAGTTAAAGGGCATAGCCCAACCAACACAGTAGTCGAACACGGCACCTGGCGGTGGCTCGCTTTGGAACATGCCCTTCTTCCAATTGGTATATAAAGGGCCAAGGTTAAATAAATAGATTCCAATAAACACTTGAGTGATGGAGAATTTAACGAAAATATTAGACATTCTGTAGGTGCGTTGGTATATCTAGAACAGAAGTTGATTGTTAATAATCCGGTCAAATTAGACATTCAAAGTTACATTAATTCCCACCAAGCTGAAAATCGGTAAGATTGTTTGAAATATCATTAAAAACAAAATTTGAAAGTTCCCCATCTTTCCCCTGTAAGGAAAAATTTTTATTCAAGGTCAAAGGTAAAAAAAATGAGTTTTTCGCGATTTTCAGCAAAACGGTAAGTTTTATCATAAAATATCTCAGACAAAAATTGTAGATCATAAAATTATCTACAAAAAATTAATTAATACTTTTTTTTCTACGAGCCACCGTTTTTGAGATAAAACGATTCAAAAAGTTGTAAAAGTTGTTATCATCATAATATGCACACGTTTCCATGCCACCTATGAGGTAGTGTACTTTTTTTTTTTTATAAGTAGGGGAAATGCCTTACGCATACCCGTCCACCGGGGGACGGACGGGTTATGTCGGACTCACCACTGGACAGATGGTATACCAATGGCCCTACCGACTAAAACCCCTACTACTCCCTCTAATCGTCCGTTAGTGGGGGAACACGGTGAATAGCGCCTGCCTGTTACGCGTTCCCCCGGACGGAGCCCGCCTGCACGGCGGGCCGGAAGCGACCCCCCCCCCGCGTGAGGGGAGGCCAGAAGGGACAGCCGAGGATGTCAAGCCGTCCCTACCAGGCAGCGGTGAAACCCGTGCAATGCTGGCGGCGGCACCCCCGTACCACGCGCCAGCTGGCCACCGTACGCAGGCCCTACTGGGCCCGCAACCACGAGCCACCCAAAGGGCGGCTCCGCTGCCGTAACCTTCGGTACGGCCCCGCCGGGCCGCGACGCACAGGGGGGATCAGCCTCGGGTTACTGGCCCCCACCAACCGGTTGTGAGCCGCGGCCCCAACCACGCGCCTCAAGGCGCCTGCAGGCCCCACTGGCCCCGCAGCCCCACGCCGCCCTTACGGGCCGCAGCGGGTGGGTGTCCAGTCCACCACGCTGCCACGCCTGGGTTCTCTTCGCTTCCCGGTGGTGCCCCTACCACCGGTACTAGGCCCCCTCGCCACGCCGAGGCGAGAACCCATGAGGGGGTGAGGTAGTGTACTTAGCGCAACTTTTACAGCTTTTTGAATCGTTATATCTCAAAAACGGTGGCTCGTAGAAAAAAAGTATCAAGTAATTTTTTGTAGATAATTTTATGATCTACAATTTTTGTCTGAGATATTTTTATGATAAAACTTACCGTTTTGCTGAAAATCGCGAAAAACTCATTTTTTTTACCTTTGACCTTGAATAAAAATTTTTCCTTACAGGGGAAAGATGGGGAACTTTCAAATTTTGTTTTTAATGATATTTCAAACAATCTTACCGATTTTCAGCTTGGTGGGAATTAATGTAACTTCACTCTTATTTTTTGGTCTAATTTGACCGGACTATAAGTATTACAAATCTTGTAATAAATGTGGAGAGTTTTCTTTTATTTTATTCTCACTTACCCTTTCTGAATATTCAGTTTTGTGCCTGTGGTACATGAGGTGCATCTCACAAACAAACTCTTTAATCACTGCCGGGTACGATATTGAATGAATCCATGGAATAGTACTTCTTTGCTAGAATTTCAAAAGCAATATGTCTCATCATGTTGTCTGTGCTATTTACATGAATTACTTACACAAATTAAACTGGTATTTTGAAGTTTGTAATCAATAATTTTTCACGTACCAGTGGCATCGTCCACTCTGTTGGTACTGATAAAAAAATACACACATCTTGAGATATTGTAGTCTTAAAATAAATTGCGCAATCAGTTAATAAAATTTAATGTTGAGTACAAAATATTAGTATAACTCAAAAAGGAGATAATATTATGTAGCTTTGCAATATCACTAACGAAATCGATAAGATTATTAATAACCTGTTATTTAGGCCCCACAGCAGGGCGAAGTCCTTTTTTCTTTACATAGGATCTTCTTTATAAAAATAAATAATAATGGTAACACTAAATTATTTTAAAAACTACCAAACTTATCATAAACTCATCATCTTCATGTCGTAGTCCATTGCTGGGCATATGGCTCTCCCAAAGTGCGCCACAACTCCCGGTTCTGAGCCTTCCTTCCTTCCTCATCATAACACTACCAAGGTATATGGATTTGTACCCATACCATCGGATGGTTTGATAGCCAATTGGGTGGAAGATGTCAGTCTGTCAGGGTTGGGAGGCCACCCGGCCAACCCTGACGAACCTCCTAAAACTCTAAACAGTGAAACAGTAAGTGCCTCAAGGCTCCATCCTGATACCTCTTCTATTCATTATTTATACTGCTGACCTTCCTGTGGTCATCAAAAACTCCAGGTATCAATGTTACGTAGGGGACGTAAGGGAGCTCAAACACCATCCCAGAGCTCCAAGCCAACCTCACCTTCACGCGGTGCGTCCTGATGGCCAACGGACGGGGATATGGCGGCCGACCGATGGCGGGATAACCATCCGGAATGAGTAACGTGCCGAAATACACAGGCCGCGACGGGCAGCAGCGTCGCGGCGCGAGAGGGTGCGTTCTGCGCTCGCCAACCCGCCTGCCAAGCGTGGCGAGTATTGGCAATTCCCCCCATGAAGACGGCAATGCACACAAGGCCCCTAGTCTCCGGCAGCCCCGCTATTCCTGGTTACGGCAGCGATCATGGTAACGGCGGGGCAGGGGGTGCTAAGAATCCCCGGATCGGTTCGAGCTGCCATCCCCAACAGAAACTGGCCCTGGTAACACACAACGTACGCACGCTCAGGACAGAAGAGAAAATTATCGAATTGGAGGAAGAAGTCAGTGGGTTACACTGGGACATCATCGGGTTATCTGAAGTCCGTAGAGAGGGTGAGGACTCGATAACCTTGAAGTCGGGTAACCTGCTGTACTACCGGGAAGGTGACCAAAAGTCCCAAGGTGGTGTCGGGTTCCTCGTTCGCAGGTCCCTTATAAACAACATTGTTACCATCGAAAGTGTGTCGAGCAGGGTGGTATACCTTATACTCAGAATATCGAAAAGATATTCGCTGAAGGTCATACAGGTATACGCGCCGACAGTAGGTGTATATTGGGAAGTATACTTCATTTTTTTCTTCACCACTCGCTCTCTTCGTTCGCTCATTCGAAAAAAATGAAGTACCTTCCCAATATACACCATTAATTAGTAAAAACGTATCGATTTTGTTCTGAAATTGAAGTACCTTCCCAATATACACCATTAATTAGTAAAAACGTATCGATTTTGTTCTGAAATTTCAATCCTGTAGTGTCTAATCTGATGAAAAGAGCATAAAGCATTCATGAAACCGTTTTAAATGGTTTATAACTTGTGACAACATTAAAAGTAGTCATTTTTATGAAACCCGTGGAACTTGCCAGACAAATTTATTCAACAAAAATGAAGTTCCTGAAGCAAAAAGATTCATTGCAATTGGAATGCATCTGTCCTTCTACGTCATCAACAGAAACTAAGCGACATGGTCCTTTACTACCAAACACAATACGCAGCATCGTTTGTGGTCCTTCCAACTGCGGAAAGACAAACTTGGTCCTGAGTTTATTACTACACCAGGACGGTCCACGTTTTTGTAACCTTTATGTCTACTCGAAATCATTATATCAACCAAAATACATCTTCCTGGAGAACGTGTTGAATGAGGTGGCAGACATATCTTATTACAAATACAATGATAATAATGCGGTCTTGAGTCCGCACGAAGCATTACCAAACTCAATTATCATATTCGACGACGTTGCTTGTGAAAATCAGAATAATATACGAGATTACTTTGCAATGGGTCGCCATAGAAATATTGACTGTTTTTATATCAATCAAACTTACACCAAAATACCCAAACAATTAGTGAGAGACAATTCTAATCTTATCATATTATTTAAGCAAGATGATGTAAACCTTAAACACGTTTATGATGAACATGTAGGCTCTGATATGTCATGGTGTAAGTTTCGTGAAATGTGCTCCACTGTTTGGAGAAAACCTTTCAACTATTTAGTTATAAATAAGGACTGTGAACGAAACAAAGGATGTTACCGGCTGAACTTCGATACATTCATAGAAGTAGACTAATCTTTTTAAATAGTTGCTAGGTTACTGATGTTTCAGTTTGATTAAGATTGTCAGTCAGTGTGGAGTCTTTAACGATGGAACGAAATCTCAAAGAACAAATTGTAAAGTCTGCTGCAGCTGTGAAAAGAAAGGTGGATATTATGAAAGATTACAAAAGAACAAATGACATAGCCCTCGAAACATTATTCAAACCCATTATCAACCCCCTAAACCAAATGTCAAGTAAAAAAGATGACAATAAACAATATAAACATGAAGAATCAACGCCAGTGAACCATTTAATGAAAAGAACCAAATATTGCGAGAGCGAGTCATCAAGTACCTCTTCCGAAAATGTTGAAGAACCTGTCTCTGATGGGGAAATCACAGATCATGAGATTTTTATGCCTTCTAACAAGACTCTTACTACATCCCCATCAGAGGATCATGATGTTAATGAGAACTCATTTAAATCTCTCCAGTCATCACCAAGTATTGCTAACGATTCTCTATCTTGGTCCGTGTCATCTGAAGTAATGAAAGATATACCTTATGGTGTTAAACATGAGCGAGGAAAATTATGGCTTGGCAAAACTCGTGTTTATGACGACGACAGAATATTGAAAATTGGAAACCGTAGCCTGAAAAAAACCATAGGGCTTCAAGAATTACTGTACAAAAAGGTACCAAATTTAGAAAACGTTACAGACGAGGACTTGCAAAATTACAGATTATTACTTATTGATACTAATGCACACAAACGTCATTGCAATCCTTCTAAACCCATAAACAGTAATAAAGGTTTTAAATACATGAATATTATTAAACCGTTATTCAAGTTCTCAAGAAATCATACCAGTAGTGTTGAAAGTCTTCCGCAAGGAGAAGGGGTAAATATATTAAAAGAAGTTAAGAATGATACTGATTTGATTTACTGGAACGATCCTAATGAGTTAGTGGAAAGATTACAACTTTTACTGGCTTCATGGACAGCTGGTAACACAGGAGTAAGAAATGAAATTTATGCAATAATCGAAGAATTGCATGAAGCTGGCATTATCAAATACAAGAAATATATAAAGCTTCCATCTGGTGGACCGGGCAGTACCATTGCACTAGAGAAGCCGACAAGACGATAATGAATGTAGACAAATTCGGTCATCACGTTCATAAGCGTTTACGACAATCTTTAAATGCTGATATTATTACAGATGCATTAATAAGGTCCGAAGCAGGAGATTTTGATTTAAAATTATCGAAATTGAAAGGACTGTCACTTCCCGAGAAGGACGATGAAGCTGTAAGTAAAGAATACGTTGATAAATGTATTCACGAACTAAAACAAGAAATAAAAACAGTTCAAAGTAATGTTAAAAAATACCTAAATAATCTAGAAAAACTGACTGTTGAAAATTTGAATACATTGTATTACACTAAAAAAGAAGTTGATCTCATGATTTCACCAAAACCTACTCAAAATGAGTAAAGAAGATTTAGTTCATGAGTTGCACAAAGCAGCGAGAAGGAATTTTTGTCGTCGGCATACGATTATCAAAGGAATGGATGATTTATGGCAAGCTGACCTCATGGATTTTCAAAAATATTCGTCGTATAATAACGGACACAAGTATGTTCTTGTAGTTATTGATACTTTATCGAAATACGTTTGGGTTAAACCGTTGAAGTCAAAATCAAAAAAGTGTGTAACGGACGCAATGTGCAGTATACTATCAGAGACAAGAAGAAAGCCTAAAAATTTACAAACTGACCTGGGTACAGAGTTTTATAATGATTATTTTAAGCAGTTGATGAAAAGGCATAAAATAAATCATTATTCTACGTACTCTGTAAAGAAAGCCTCCATAGTAGAACGTGTGATAAGAACTCTTAAATCTCACCTTTACAAAATTTTCAGTCTATATGGAAACTATCAATGGTTTCAAAATAATTTAGACATCACTGTGGAGAATTATAACAGTACTTTACATCGCATAACTAAATTTAAACCAATCGATGTAAATCAATCGAATGAGATTCTAGTAAAGTCTAATATAATCAAATCCCAACAGTCAAAGATACGACGAGGAAAAACTTTTCAAGTTGGTGATTGTGTACGTATAAGTAAACACAAAGGAGATTTTTACAAGGGTTACACTCCTAATTGGTCAACCGAAATATTTCTCATAGTAAAAGATAATCAAACTAGTCCCCCAACGTATCAAATACAAGACAAACACAAACAAAATATTCTAGGTTCTTTTTATGGATACGAATTACAGAAAACCAAGGTGCCGGAAATTTACCTTATTGAGAAAATTATTAAGAAAAAAGGAAACAAAATTTATGTAAAATGGCTAGGCTTGAGTGATGAAGACAACAGTTGGGTTAAAAAAAGTGATTTAGTTTCATAGTATATAAATAAAATAATTTGTGCTATCATCTCACTTTTTGCCTATCGATGAAGAAAGGCAGTGGTATAATTAATAACTTGATAGATCGTTTACCGTTTGAACTACATTTACCTGGGTATCAATTTTGTGGGCCCGGAACGAAACTTCAGAAACGATTAATTAGAGGTGATCGAGGGGTGAACAAATTGGATGAAGCTTGCATGCACCACGACATTGCCTATATTAACAAAGATTCGCGTGCTCGACAGATAGCTGACTTAAAACTGTTGAATATGGCAAAGAGAAGGTTGAACTCGAAAGATGCCGGAAAAGGAGAAAAACTTGCATCATGGGTTGTGAAAAAAGCGATGAACGCAAAAATTAGGGCTGGTAGTGGTATGAAGTCATTCAAAAAGGGTGTTAGGAAAATTAAATCACGGTTAAAAAAAATCAAATCCAAAGACAGTCACACTGCCATTAAATATGCCTATGCAGCTGCAAAAAAATTATTTAGTAATAAAAAAGGAATACGTTTGCCGCGTTGCATTCCTCTTCCAAAGTGCGGAGGGCTTTTACCACTTATTCCTATATTCGCAGGGTTATCAGCTTTAGGTTCACTAGCTGGAGGGGCAGCTGGTATAGCTAAAGCTGTTAACGATTCCAAAGCTGCACAAAAAAGTCTTCAGGAATCTGAAAGACACAACCGAATGATGGAAGCTGTTTCTATCGGGAAAGGGTTATATATTAAACCTCATAAAACTGGCACTGGTTTATATCTAAACCCATCAAAAAACTAATTAAGCGGCTACCCAAACGTGCTCTCACCAACATAGATATATTAGAACATGCCTATGATATTCCCTATTTTCGTGGAGTCTTCATGAGAGATACATTACCTTTGAAACCCAAAAATATAGAATGTGGAATATTGAATTTAGACAGCAATAAAAACCCCGGCACGCATTGGGTGGCCTTCGTGAAGCACAATAATTACGTAGAGTATTATGATAGTTTTGGCAATTTGAAGCCTCCTCTAGAATTTGTTAAATACATGAGTAACTTATCTATAAACTATAACTTTGACCGACAGCAAACCTTTGGCACTACAAACTGCGGTCATTTATGTTTAAAATTTCTGAGGAATTATTGGAAAAACATTTAAATACTGTGTGAAATAAATAAAAGTATCAGTTCAAACATGTCTTTTACTGTATCTATAACTGGAAGCGGAGCCTCCTTGAGCACAAACTATTCCCCTACGTTGGAACTTCGAGGAGATTACGAATGCGGACTTTTGTCATTTTCAACCTTCAATTCTATTCCCAATATAGATGAAAGGAACAATAAGTTTTATTATGGGGAAAATGAAGTCATCAAAATTCCTGAAGGGTCTTATGAGCTTCAAGATATTTGCGATTATTTGAAAAGTAATATTAAACATACCGTGTTAACATTAACATGCAATAACAATACATTAAAAACGAATATTTTCTGCTCCAAGAATATTTATTTTGATAAAGCTGAATCATTGGGACAAATTTTAGGTTTCGGTCAACAAACAATAAACGCAAATATAAGAACTGATTCACAATATCCTGTCAACATTCTATCAACAACCATCGTAAGGATCGAATGCGATGTTGTCAGTGGTTCTTTTGTAAACGGAAAAGGAAGTCATATTATTTACGAATTCGTGCCTAATGTACCACCCGGTTATCGTATAATTGAAATACCTAAAAATTTAATTTACTTTCCGGTAAACCAAAGTTCTATTAGCGCTATTAATATAAGGTTGTTGGACGCTGAAAATAAAGAGATAAACTTACGAGGTGAAGAAGTACAACTTTATTTACATTTCAGAAAAAAATGTTAAATTTCCATAAAAACCCGTCTACATCGTGTGTTCAATTCAGTTCTAAAAAAACATCCCGCAAAGACACACCGATTCAGCTAAAGAATAAGCTTACTAAAAGTAATAAGGAGTTTCTTAAATTAGTAGGCTTGATAAAATGAATATTTTAAATATATCACAACAAGCTTCATACGATACCAGTATTGAAAGTTTTGAGTATCATTCATACAAACCATATGTGTCAAGTTTCAACAAAAATGATGAAATACGAATTCCTATCAACCAACAAGATTTGTATGTACTGCCATCACTAAGTAGTTTATACATAGAGGGAAAAGTGAATGTGTTTAACAGTACCACTAAAGCAAAAATAACAAATGTTCATTTCGTTAATAATCCGATACTATTTCTGTTTCAAGATATAAGATATGAATTGAACGGAGTAGAAATAGATAAAATTAAAAATGCTGGTGTTACTTCAACTATCAAATCTTACCTATCTTTAAATGGTGATGAATCCAAGTGTGGTCGAGTTTGGGGGTGGTCAACTACAGGATCGAATAACACTGATAGTGGAGCATTTTCAGCATCCATACCGTTGAACAAAATTTTAGGATTCGCTGAAGATTATGAAAAAATTATTATAAACTGTAAACATGAGTTGGTGTTGCTTAGGAGCAATACGAATCTCAATTCTATCAAATTAAATGCAGGAGAAGTTGTCGACGATATTGTAATTAATAAAATTGTTTGGCGAGTTCCACACATCAAAGTGTCTGATCGGGAAAGAATTAATTTGCTAAAACATTTAGAGAAAGATCGAGCTATTCAACTCGCGTATCGTAATTGGGATCTATACGAATATCCACTACTACCTAAGACACGTAAGCATACTTGGTCGATAAAAACTTCATCACAAATCGAAAAACCACGGTTCGTTGTTATTGCAATGCAAACCAACCGTAAACATAACGCTGCCCTTTCAATGGCTGAATTTGACCACTGTCACGTGCGTGATGTTAAAGTATTTTTGAATTCATCGTATTATCCTTATGAAGGTTTAAACATCAACTTTTCAGAAGATAAATTTAGTTTATTATATGAGCAGTACGCTAGATTCCAACAGTCTTACTACGGACGCCGACCAGAGCCGTTGATGAGCATGAAAGAATTCAGAGACATTGCTCCTATGTTTGTAATCGACTGTTCACGCCAACACGAGACGTTAAAAGGATCGATAGACGTAAGAGTTGAAATTGAAACAGATCAAGAAATACCAGATCAGACAGCTGCATACTGTCTAATTTTGAACGATTGTGTATTTGAGTATAAACCTTTGAGCAATATTGTGAAGAAATTATCATGAATAACGATACAGTGATTGTGGATTTGCAAGGATTCAAAAACCGTAAAAATGAATTTTTAGTAAAAGAATTCGTTATAGCAACTCTGGAGTTTACTCAAACATTCTTAATCAAACCTCCATATCCATTTACTAAATTAACTGAGGAAGAGAAACGACATGTTAAATGGATAGAAAGAAACAGAGGTTACCAATGGAGTGAAGGGTACATCGATTTTCAAGAATTTCATAGAACTATCAAGCCTCTTCTGAAAGACATGAAAATTATTGTAAAAGGTGAAGAAAAGATTAAATGGGTGGCAGAGTTGTGTGGTCATGATAATATTGTAGATATAAGTTATACAGGTATACCTAATCTTAATAGTTTAAATGACCTGTACAAAACTAATATGTTTAATTGCTTGGTTCACAAAAATAAATGTGCTTTAAGAAGTGCTTTGTGTATTAAAAAATGGTGTTTTTTGAATGGATACTCATTATTTGACTTGACTGTTTTTACTAAATAATTTATTGATTAAGTAATTGTGAATATACATAACATTAAATATGATCAATGCATAGTTTTATTTAATTCTACCTACCTAACGAATTTAAATAATAAGTAAAAAATAACAAACACAGTTTTTCACATGACGTATTTATTTTAATAATATTTCTGATATTTATACAAGTGTACAGGTTAAAACTAGTCTTATATCTAAAATAAAGTTTAAAGCTAATAATTATTATTATCACTAATTTTCCTACTTATTTTTTTAATCACTGTTTCTGTTTCGTCCATTATGTCATCCAACGGTTCTTTCACAATATATTGTGCACTTAACACTACATTATCTTCATCACATTCAATGTCCGATTTGTTGAGAGATTCACCGCTTATATCTATCACTTTTATTTTAATAAGGCGTATTCCTCGCTGATGCTCATTATTAATCACGTAGGAGGTTCTGCGCAGTCGGTTCTTCTTGCATTTATGATTCTTCCGCTTCGCTTGCCTCTCTTTGGGTGCAGGGCTAGACCGATAAAGTTCAGGACAAGCTTGCCGAAACGCACTAGCAGTTGAGAAGGGATCTTGTGCGAACTGACTGAACATGATGTCGGATTCAGACATTTTCTGTAACAAAAAACAGTAATACATATTATCAATCATTTGTACAAATGTAACTTTCAAACAATTTTCTAAAAAATAGTATACTTACAGATAAGTAAATAGCACACCACTTCACTCGAGCTCAGAAACTAAAAGAATGACATGACCAACACCTCACTAAAATAGTTTTGCATAGTTTTAAAATTTTACAAGCTAAACACTTTTAAATGGAACATGCAGGGCTGTCAATCCACATTTTACAATGTATGATTTTATCTGTAATGTATTAAATCCTACTCCTTTTTAAAGTTGATTATAAAATCTTATCGTCTTGCAGTTAGTTTGGGTTCGAATTATAATTTATAGTAACAATCATCCTGTTGTTAGGTGACCTACTATATTATAATTGACTCTCTTATATCACAGCTCGATACGCACTGTGATAGTTTGATGATGTTCATAAAACAAGTTTTGGCAAGTATGAGCTGTAATTAACGTATTGAAACTAAAACAACATTATCAAAAATATTTTTTTAACTTTCATAATATGTAACTGACAACCCTCGTAGTCTTAGGTAATCATAACAGGTTGAAACTTGCAGAAATCATCACGTGTGCACTACTTATGTTGTATAGGTTTTTGAGCAGTAGCTATGAACTAATTAAGTAGGCAATTCAAACCTGGGTTTGAGTTCAGCAATGAAACAAAAAAATTGGTGAAATATTTATTAAACAACTAAACACAATTATTCTTAACATACAATCTTACGTGGTCTAAATCTAACATAACAACAAACTTAAAACTAGATACTTGACTTAACTAGTCCAATCTATTGTAGCTAAATTAAAAGGTACTAGATTTATGTCCCCATGCTAATGTGTCTATATTGTTTCTTAATAAGATACGTTTATCATCATTAGATGATAAGGCTACTTTATCAACACACTGAGTGAATATTTGGTGTTTGATAGATTTGAAAACAATGTTTCTTTTGCGAATTATTTCCTTTTCCAACAAAGCTTTATGATAGTCTTTGAAAAACAGTTTGTTGACTACAGGTTTTTTAATACCTTTAGCTTTCTTAATTTCTTTGGTTTCAGTTTTGATACAGTATAATTTTGATCTTAAACCAACAAATTCTGTAATAAGATGTCCGCCAAGTTCATCTTTGAACAATCCAGGTATTTTTTTATTTTCGCGTTTAATACCGTACGTATTATTTTCTTCATAGTTACTTGTATCAAAATATCCTTGAAAATTGTGTCTCAGATCTTTATATATATCACTAGTTTTCACCGAGTACAAAAAACTATCTGTATCTGTGTAACAAAGGTTTAAATTACGACCATAAAATGGTTTCATTACAGAATAATGGAAATTATACATGTGGCTTTTGGAAATTTCTAAAACCGTAAATCCAATATAAATAGGTTTGTCAAGTACAACTGATTCTGGCTTCAACTGAACTGCCACAAAATTTTCTGAAAAAATGGTAGAACTATGGTAATTAGGCCTCGCTATTAGTTGTTCTGCAGTGACCATTTTTTTCGTTCTATTTTTTGTATCAACCCACTGATTGACTAGTTTTACATCAAGCCTTTTTTCGGTGTCCTCTAAAGTTTTGCCGAAAATGCTATTATTTAATAACTTAAAAAAATCCTGTTCGAAACTTGACTTTGCCTTTTTTCGTAACTCTGTATTCAAATCAATGTATTGTTTTAAATAAGGGCTTTGTCTGAATTTAATTACTCTATGAATCTTTGTGAGCTTCAAACCATGTGATAAACACGTTTTCAAATGCGCATAATGGATAACGTAGTTAAATTTGTCATATAAGTTCGGTATTAATTTTGGAGTTTTAGATCCTGGTGGTGAAAATTTTTGTGGGCAAAATGGTAATTCATTATGCAGGTCATGTAAATTCTCGGGATATTCTAAATCAACTTCTAAAATAAACCCTTCTTCGGAATCATCGGGTGTTTCAAGGATTTCAATTTGATCAATATCTGAAACATTCAATAATCTAAAATCCGAATGAGGTAAATAAGAACACATCGCATAGCCGTACAAATTATTACAGTCTATGTAAAATAAAAAGTTATCGGGGTATGACGTTTCATAATTTGTTAAGTATTTATTGTTTGCTTTCGCATACCTCGTAGAACATAAACATACTCCCCCGCGAATACCTTTCTGTATTAATCGAATTATTTCTAAGTCATCAATTAGCTGAAGTTTTACATTCGTTTTAAGGAGCATTGCGTCAAAACTCAAACTAGGAGCTGTCAGATAAAATGAAGGATCTAACTTGTAATTTGTTTTACAAGTGCAACGAAACTTTTCAAATACATCTGCTAGTAACAAAACGTCAGATTTCAAATATAAATCTGTGTATTCACCCAAAGTTTTTAAATTGAACTCATTCCAGACCTGTTTAGCATGGCTATAGTCAGATTCTGAAACAGTAGTGTCACTAAGGCTCGAATAGAAGCATTGCTGTGGAGGCAATTTTTTCTCTTTGTACGAGTCCCAGGTAGACATGTATTCATACGGATACACGCCTTTCCGTCTTAACAATTCGAACCTCTCAGATTCTGGGAAAAAATTAAGCAAATGAATAAAATCTTTCTTATCTAGATTCGATACAAGTTTTTCTAGGCTTGTTCCCAAAAATTTAAAAGAGTCAACGAAACGAACCGCCATATGTTTATTGTCATGTGTTGTAAAAAACTTAGTGAATGATATGTAATTTTCTTTGTTTTTAGCTATAACTTTTATTGGTCCTGATGTTTGTCCCAGTTGACTTATAAATAAATGACTGTCGTAGCCAGACAAGTTATGAAAAAAGACAGGAACAAATTGTGGTAAACGATAGTTAAGATTACAGTAAGAATGAGCTGCACCGCGATAGTTGCCTGTCAAGTGGCAGTGGTCCCGAACTTTATCATCGAATAATAATTGACTGCATAAATAACATACTTTTGATTCCTTGAATGCGCAAACTTCTTGTGTGGTTAGTTTTTTCATAGGAATTGTATTTTTATAAATTTGTAAAATTTGAGATACATCCTTTTTTAGGTTATTTATGAAAACTTCAACACAATCTTCACCGCGATAAGTTACGTATCGATTTAAAGAACTATTATAAGAACAAACAACATAATACGCAAACGCAGCCGGTACATGTTTTTGAAACAGTTTCGTTGAACTGGAACTGGGTTCGTTAGGACTGGGCTGCAATAAAGATTCAAAGTCAGCATAAATTACAAAAGGCATGTCTTGCATTTTCTCATAGTTCTTAAATTGAATAAATGTACCCGACTTTGGCAAAATAGTCGCAACCCCACCGCACACATGAGCGTTTAATTTACGTTCGTTTTGAAAAAATATCATGCAGTCGTCACAAAAAAATATTTGACCATGATGTTTTGTTACTTGCGACCTTATTAAGCGGCTTAGGTTTTTAATCAAACAATAATGTGAAAGATTACCTCTTTCTATGTACAATAAGTTTATGTGATTGCTTTTTTTACTCAACGTGCGGTACAATGGTCCAACAACATTTGTTTTGTTTTTGAGTCCATATACATTAACGCTTATATTAGGATTATTTTTCTCAAATCTTTTTATGTCGGGAAACTTAACCGGAAACGACATTTTATTTACATTGAGCACGCTCTTAAAATGAGGATAAGAAGATGTTCGATGCCCGTTGCTGTCTGCAGGAAATAAAGCTGCCATTATGCTCCATAAAAAACAGAACTCATCTTTATTTTGAATGTTAACACATGCGCGTTTGAGTTTCAATGCTTTTGGCAAATCAATGAATCTAGATGCTCTCAGAGGATTGTACTTATTAATGTTAATTTCTAAGTAACAATTACGTAAAAATAACCAACCGCTATCTCGTTCTTCAAACTCGTCTACTTTAGAAGTAATCACGTTGATAACTTGAGAGAAAACTTCTTCAAAATCAAAACTATTATTTATTACAATGTTTTCCGTAGCAAATGACTTTATTTCGGACTTGTTAGAATCATTCGATCTTAAAAGAAATTCAGCGAATAATTCAAAGTTAACTTTGATGCTATCATAAGTTAACTGGCGCGCTCGTAGCAGCTGAGCGGCGCGCGCGCGCAAGCTGCGCATGAACGAGGCCGGCGCCTGCACGGCGCTCCCCGCATCACCACACAACCTGTACGCTGCGATGCGACTGCGGAAAGCACTACCTATTTTCTCAATACCATCGCTTTCTTCAATAGCAGAGTTATTTTTATGTATTGTACTCTTAAGATGAGCGGAAAACGCTTTGCTTTTAACAGAAATATTACAAACGGAACAATATATCGATCTGTTTGACATTGTTACTTGATGTAAAAGAAAAGATTGATTTAAATTTAACTAAAATAGATTGGACTCTTATTTCTTAATGTTTAGGATGATAACTTATTTTTTGTTATCGACAAAAAACCGTCCTTCGTCGGTAAAATCCGCGCGTGCTCGCTTGACAAACTTGCGCAGCAAGTCCAGCTGTTCAGCGTCAGAATCGGTTCTATATTTAAGCGATAATACCGCCTTCTGCCAGCGATCTCTCGCCGGTATCGACTTGATGTCCGCTGAGTTATAGAGTCGGAGCTCCACGAACAGATCGCCGGATAGGTCAGCGGTATGACGTAGGTTACCATCCGCCACGCGGCGCGTGAGCACGGATTGCAGGGAAGGCGCGGCGCGCGTGCGGTTGACGACGATCTCCGGCTCGTCGTCTAAGTCCAGACACCATCCATCAGACCGAGCTCGCTTCGGTACGCTGCCTTCAGCTGGCTTGCGCTTCGTAGGTCTTTTAGCCGCTTTACTGGAACTGAAATGATTAAGTTAGATGAGAAACTATTACTTACTATGCTTCGTGGATTATTTAATTAATAAGTTTGCTAGGTACCAAACAATCATAACCCTCCTTTGCTTTGACGTAATCAGGAGAAAAAAAAGGTATGTATCACGTACATAACTATAAAGGTATAAGGTACATAGAGTTCATAATTTATAAAGTCAATATTTTCTAATGTTTGGTTTAAAAAAGATTTGTTTTGAAAAGATCTGGTCATTACGTTCCTCGCTATGATTTTACATAAAACTTACCGCTTATTTACTTCGTCGTCCGTGTAAAAAAGTTCTTTTATAAATTTCGCCTTCCTCTTGGCCCCAGCCGTCTTGTTGCTCCTGAAAATGAAAACAAAAGTATTGGTTCAAATGTTAAGTATTCACGTTCATAAACATAAGCGTTATAAGTGGTTATAAGAATCTTCACTGTTTGTCACAATACTGAGATGCAGGTCGTTATCTCACCGTTTTTTAGCACACTCGTCTTCAGAGTCGCTAAGTGGTGGGATGGTCTTCCGTGCTCGGCGTTTGGAGGGCTCGGCGTCAGAATCGCAAAGTGCTGGAGTGGCCTTCCGTGCTCGGCGTTTGGAGGGCTCGGCGTCAGACTCTGAGTGCTTGTGCACTGCCCGGCGTTTAACTTCAACCTCGGAGTTGCATTCGATGTCAGACCTATCATATGAAGAATAAAAACAAACATGTAAAATAAAATCTTTATCGTTTTAACATAGTAAATTGAAGATAAAACTTACGAACATGATTGATTTCTGCTGAATTTTCTTGCTGTAGCACTAATAACGTTGAATAACTTCTTGATGGTCCTTGATGATCACTCACTGTCACTGATGTTATGGTTTTCATTGATCTATAGCTCCTAATTTATTCAAAAATATTGCAAACTCAGACAAAGAGGAGCATAACATTTTTACTGT
This sequence comes from Udea ferrugalis, assembly GCA_950022985.1. Classification (NCBI taxonomy): domain Eukaryota; kingdom Metazoa; phylum Arthropoda; class Insecta; order Lepidoptera; family Crambidae; genus Udea; species Udea ferrugalis. Next base: position 730,528 of record OX465524.1, on the reverse strand, counting down.
AAAACTCCAATTTTACTAGGAAGTGATCGCAAAAACGACCTATAAAGTCTTTCCAATAAAAGGTTAGCTAACACTGTCTAAAATTGTAAGCTGTCAGCAAAAATTTCGGTTTGTCAATACATTTCGTGAAAAATAAAATATTAATTCACTAACTAGGTCGGCTGAAAGGTACGTACTTATGTACAGTTGACTTGAGTTTATTTAGAAGAAAAAATGTTGCGCTGTTATTAATGAACGATAGAAAATTCCCATTTTTCGCTGTTAATAACGTAAAATTATTTGTGTATACATGCGTCAGGGAACATGCCATTTGTAAGCGTTAAGGTCCAGAAGTAAGAAACTGAATATCCGTGTATGGTAAGTCCAACAAACTAACTCCCAGACGCAGGAAAATTAAAAAAAAAAAGTTTTTTCTGAATTGACTGACTTTGAACCAAACTTGTGGCAACTGGCACTGCAAAACGGAGGAAGGCGAAAACCTTGTAATAGTTCATTAAGCCATTCCTAAATGATATTACATGTCATGTGTAGAGTTGCACTACCTACACAACAGCGTCTAGTGATAAACTAAACTTCTTAAAGCTTGTGTTATGGGACACTAGACAAAGGATAAACATATTTCAAATACATCATTTGTTTACATAGGAAACAGCTAGAACAATACAAACAGACATGTTCATGCAAACGAATGTTTGTACTGTGCGGAATCGAACCCGCGACTTCTATTGTAGTAAACAACTTCTGAACCATTACACAATTAAGTAATTAGAAATACGTTCAAATTATGAAAGTAAAAATCATTTTTATTGTGGTTGACTATACTTGAATCTTGAATCATATTACCGAGCTTACAGATAAGGTAGTGCAGCGTTGGCAAAATGTAGTGACTTGTTTGTTCAAAGTAATACCTGCTTGTGTTGCATTTGCATTAGGGTTCCTTCCTATCTTTACGTAATAAACAACGGACTTTTTTGTGTTTGATTAAATTTAATAATTAGTTATTTGATATTTTTTTAAAATGAGTTTTATTTGTTTTAAGTAAATGTATTGATACCATTGTTTCATAGGTTAAGTTTTTATTCTGCATAAATGTTTACTTACTTACTTACTAAGTAAATTGATATTTATTTCTGTTTATTACAGTGATATGACTTATTTTAAAAATCTATTTTAATTATTGCATTAGGGTTCCTTCCTATCTTTACGTAATAAACAGCGGACTTTTATCTGTTTGATTAGATTTAATAAGTAGTTATCAAATATTATTTTAAATATGTTTTTTATTTGTTTTAAGTTAATTGACATTTATTTCTGTTTTTACAGTTATATTGTATTATTTGCAAAAAATCTATTTTAAATATGATTCCTAATGTTATGCTTAATATGGATTTATATGGTAATGCGAAATAATCATAATTTTGATTTTTATTAAGGTTGTTACTGCATCATTGAAGATGATGAGGTTCCTCACTGAATGTATTTAGCATTACACCAACGTATTAACCAGTTAGTAGAATTATGTTTATAAACTTTTGTCCTAACAACAATTATACGGAACCCGAAACAAAAAGCGTTACTAATTAATTACGATTTACTGGTCTTGTTCATACATTGCATCAGTATTGAAGGGATCGTCGCGGCTCCCACACACCTTTTTGAGTTAACGCGTCCATGCTCATAGTTGTGGTAAATTGCATTCAAACTTGTCCGTACGACCAATCAGGCATGAATCTCTGTTCCATCATGGAATTACCGAGGATTCATGGTGCCGACATTTTTACTATCATAAATGTGATTATTGACTATGTTGCTGCTGGATAACACGCGGTTGAATAGAGTATCACTTGTATCGGCACGACCAATCTGGCATGAAACCACCACTTGTGGTCGTTGTAGTTTCATGGTGCCGTCATATTCTAATCGGGTATCTAAGAGCGCCATGTATGATCTATCAATCAGTGTAGTTATGTTGTGTTTTTTGTGAAATACCAGATCTCAAGGGAAAAAAATCACAGGTATGTTTTTTATGAATTTGTTATTAATTTTATGATTGACGATAATAATTCACTTTTCGAATAATCATGTTGCGTCTTACACCAAAATGAACTCGTATCAAGTTTCATTCAACGATTTAGTTAAACAATCAGGAATCGGTGCATTAGGTATGTGTAGCGTAGAGGTGTCATATCGCAAGACCGGACGCACGACGTCAGCGCGAGCGCTCGTGGGTCGGCTAGGAAATGATGACAGTGCATGCAAACTGTTAAGCGAATAATTATTTAACTTTCGGTTAGTGGTTTTTTGATCAAAATTTTTAATTCCATAACATGTTTGAAGTTCATCGTTCATGATAAACCATCTGAAATATTTTAGGTGGTTTATTTCTGATTTTGTGCTCCAATGGTGTATATTGGGAAGGTACTTCATTTTTTTCGAATGAGCGAACGAAGAGAGCGAGTGGTGAAGAAAAAAATGAAGTATACTTCCCAATATACACCTACTGCCGACCTCGACACATTCAGATGAAGAGGTAGAGGCTATGTATGAGGACATTAGTACAGCCATGCATGCCTCTAAGACTCATTTCAGTGTTGTTATGGGGGATTTTAACGCAAAACTGGGCAGGAGGGGCGATTGTGAGTCGAAAGTGGGGCAATTTGGGTATGGACGTCGGAACCCGAGAGGGCAGAGGCTGGCCGAGTTTCTGGAGAAAGAGGGACTCTTTGCGATGAACTCATTTTTCCAGAAGCCACCTCACAGGAAGTGGACCTGGATAAGCCCCGACGGTTCCACGAGAAATGAGATAGACTTCATCATGACGACAAAGAGACGCATATTCAATGATGTCTCAGTGATCAACAGGGTGAAAACCGGCAGTGATCACCGAATGGTACGAGGCACATTGAATTTGAACGTCAGACTGGAACGAACTCGACTGATGAAGTCTACGCTCCGACCTACTCGCGCCCATATCGAAAACCCCGAGAGCTTTCAACTTGAGTTGGCTAATCGTTTCGCCTGTCTGGATACTTGCGTTACAGCGGACGAGATGAGTACCGGATTTGTAGAAGCTGTCCATGCGGTTGGGTCCAAGTTTTATAAGCCTGGCCGTCAGAACAAACCGCAGAAACTTTCAACCCACACCCTCGACCTTATGGCTGAGCGTCGGTCTTTGCCCCTGCAGACCCCCGAAGATGCTTTGAACTATCGACTGCTCAATAGACGTATCGGGAAGTCCTTGCGACACGACATCCGTGTCTTTAATACGAATAGTATTAAAGAGGCGATCGAACGGAACAAAGGTTCCAAAGTGTTCGCAAGAGACAAGTCTATTGGGCGCAGTCGATTGTCGAAGCTGAAGACGGAGGACGGCAGTGTGGCGTCGACGCAAGAAGCAGTATTGAGGGAGGTCGAGAGATTCTACGGGCAGCTTTACACGTCTGTCGCGGAATCCGCTACAAGTACGGCCAAAGATCCCAGAGCCAAACTAACCCGACATTACACCGAAGACATCCCGGACATCAGCCTCTATGAGATTAGGATGGCTCTCAAACAGCTCAAGAACAACAAGGCGCCGGGCGATGACGGAATTACCGCTGAGCTTCTGAAGGCAGGCGGAAGGCCGGTTCTCAGAGTACTTCAGAGGCTGTTTAATTCCGTGTTGTTCGAGGGCACTACGCCAAAGGCATGGAACAGAAGCGAGGTGGTACTGTTCTTCAAAAAAGGAGATAACACCCTGCTGAAGAACTACAGGCCCATTTCGCTTCTGAGCCATGTCTACAAGCTGTTTTCGAGGGTCATCACGAACCGTCTCTCTCGCAGGTTTGATGACTTCCAGCCACCCGAACAAGCCGGATTCCGAAAAGGCTTTAGTACCATAGACCACATCCATACGCTGCGGCAGATTATACAGAAGTCTGAGGAGTATAATCTGCCACTTTGCTTAGCGTTTGTGGACTATGAGAAAGCCTTCGATTCGGTCGAGACTTGGGCAGTGTTGCAGTCTCTCCAGCGTTGCCACATTGACTATCGGTACATCGAAGTGTTGAAAAGCTTATACGCAAACGCCACCATGTCTGTCCGAGTACAGGAGCAAAGCACGAGGGCAATTCCTTTGCAGAGGGGCGTAAGACAGGGAGACGTTATCTCTCCGAAACTGTTTACGGCCGCATTGGAAGACGCCTTCAAGCTCCTGGAATGGCAAGGACTCGGCATCAACATAAATGGCGAGCGTATAACTCACCTTCGGTTTGCCGACGATATAGTGGTCATGGCAGAGTCGCTTGAAGAGCTCGGCAGCATGCTCGAGAACCTCAATCGAGTCTCTCAACAAGTGGGCCTAAAGATGAACTTTGACAAGACGAAGGTCATGTCAAACGCCCTTGTTATGCCCACTCCAATATTTGTTGGAGGCTCGGTTCTCGAAGTTGTCGACGAGTACGTCTACCTAGGACAAGTTGTCCAAGTAGGCAGGTCCAACTTCGAGAGAGAGGTAAATCGCCGAATCCAACTCGGCTGGGCAGCATTCCGGAAATTACGTGATGTTTTCTCTTCAAACATACCACAGTGCCTGAAGACGAAGGTATATAATCAGTGTGTGTTACCGGTGATGACTTATGGATCGGAAACGTGGTCTCTCACTATGGGCCTCATAAGAAGGCTCAAGGTCACTCAACGTGCTATGGAAAGGGCAATGCTCGGCGTCTCGCTACGAGATCGAATCAGGAATGAGGAGATTCGTAGAAGGACTGGAGTCGCCGACGTGGCCCAGCGGGTAAGCAGGTTGAAGTGGCAGTGGGCGGGGCACATAGCGCGTAGAACTGATGGCCGCTGGGGCCGAAAGGTTCTGGACTGGAGACCATTCGAGGCCAAACGCAGAGTGGGGCGCCCACCCGCAAGGTGGACCGACGACTTGATAAAAGTCGCGGGATCCCGGTGGATGCAGGCCGCACGCAACCGGGCGCTCTGGAAATCAATGGGGGAGGCCTATGTTCAGCAGTGGACTTCTTGCGGCTGATAATGATGATGATGATCAATGTTACACTGATGACCTTCAACTTAATCATACCGTAAATCCAGGTATACCTCGGGAAGCGGTGCCATGCTTGCAACACCCCCACGGCTAGGGCGGTATGGCTCCTCAATGCATTCCAAGCAATAGCCAATTTCCGGGACGCTGATATATTTTAACGACTCACTAGCCTTAATATTTAAAAAAAAACATTGTCTAATTTGTTTGTCTATTGTAATCACATTTCACATGTAACTGTATTTAATTTAAAAGCGTTTTTTTCCTTTTGAATTTTACGGTTTTATATTGTGAGTGTGTTCGCTGCCTAGCTGTAAGCTTGAATTTTATTTTATAAATATTTTAAATAAATAAGTGTTGGGTCTCAGCACCATATGGTTATTCTGGGCAGCATTCTGGTCCAACATACAAAGACTGGCAATCTCCTTTTAAGACCACAAAAAAATGTATTAATTCTAAATGGAGATTGTGTAAGTATCAGCGCATTATTATTCGTAAAATAAAAAAGATAGCAAAAATTAATTATTCAAAGAATCCTTACTATGCTAACTACACCATAACCCACAATAATACATTTCTGACCCAGTTCGAAGACACTGCCTTCAGCATAGTGTCTCACTATGTTAATGAGTAGTAATATTGCCAAGATGTTCCATTTTACGAAGAAGAATGGTACGCTGCGTAGACGAAAGGGCCTGACATTTTCTCGGAAGATGTGGTAGGGCCATCCGCGAATTATGCGCAGGGTCAGGCGCAGAATCTTCATGTAACCAAGCTGCATTGGCTCGCTTGCGTTGCTAGAAATAGTCCAGTCATTTAAGCTTAAATTAGGTAAGAATCTCGGAATTCGAGATACCCAGCTGTAAGTCTGTAAATACTTGTATATTGACACCCTAAAAGTTGTCTCAAAACCTACACATGGTAGGGTGTACGCAACTATTAAATTTCAAGGTCAAATGTCACAAAAATCGATTTTTTGTAAATATCTCATTTACTTTGGGTTTTTTGCTATTTGTATGTATTATCAATATTGTAGAAAACAAAATTCTCTACAAATTTTGTTTCAAATTTTTTTTTCATACGGTGAACCGTTTTCGAGATAGAGGGCGGAGAGCGCGCGGTCACAGCATCACTTCAGGTCAACCGGTGCCTCCGGTCAAAAACTTAAAAAGTGAAAAAATGTGAAAAGTCTCGATCATCTTCGTTATCTGCATTACATCAAGTCTACAGAACTTAATAAAGCTGTGCAGCTTTCAAATATTCCACTAACAAGTGCAGTTGCTCATCAACACTGTAAAAACAACAACGTGTGTCCCTAATTATAAATAAATAAATAAAATCCTAATTAATTAAGTTCGTTTTGCCAATGCATGTTGTGAAGGTTCTGCACAGACAAGTTTTCTTTTATTGAATAGTTTTATATCGTCAAGTTTGTTATTAGTCATTGACTGACAATTGTTCAAAAGTTTTTACCAAATCTATGGAAATTTATGAAAAATAGAAAATTGGCCTAGCATGTCTATCGTTGTACGGAACCTTTCAAAAACCATTGCAAGATGGGTCCTATGACAGCAGCATAAGGTGCCCCTATGTAAAGGTGATGTGATGTGATCTAAACGTGTCCGAACAAGCCCGATTTTGTTTAGTACACCACTGCCATTCAAGTAGGTAAGTACTTCAAAGAAAATAGGTACTTTTTCTTTGCTAGTAAAGTTTGTGAATTCAAATTGTTATTGACAGTTTCAAATGTTATGAGCAGTTTTCGCAATGAAGTCAATATAATATGAAATGCATCAAAAGAAAAAAGTAGTAGTGTAGAAAGAAAATAAGGTTCTGAATATCGAAATTCAACTATTTACTTACGCATCATTCACTTTTTGTCCATGTACTCCCGCCATCTTAGTAGTTGGAACACCTTTTTTGCTAAGGAATTGTATGATAATAAAGAATAATTAACGAATTTACATTAAAATCCAATCAACATGAATAAAAATATGTAAATTAATTAATGTAAGATAAAATAAAAATGATAAATACGTATAATTTTTATTTATCTTACCTAACCAATGATATGATAATAAAAAAGAGGTAGATAGTTTACTTATGCTAAAAAAGTGCACCCGGAATCAGAACTAGTTTAGTATACCTGAGCGAAGCAAAGATAGTGTTGACACTTTGAGTCGACACTGCGCAACATGGTATTTGTCTCGTTGACGCTCTAGTAAATAATCATACTATCTTGTTCACACGGTCAAATTGTAGGTTACGTACCCAGTGGACAATTTTTGACTTCGCATTGGTACAGGGGCTTCAATTTGATCATTTTACAGCTCATTTTTAGCTCAGTTTACGTCTTTCAATTCATTGAAATTTTACTAAAACATGCAAAATAAGTTACTACAGCAATGATGAAAAATTAAGGTTTTTTTGACACTATTTATCACACAAAACATGACTTGCGACGGTAAATATTCAGCTGAAAAGAAAATCTCCTCACTTAAACTGTCAGGTTAAAAGATATTGTAATAATGCCCCTCACATAACCAATCTACCCCTTTTTTATTACAACTTCATTTTGTATGTAACCATGAAAATATTTTTTATTGCAAACGTGTATTTTAATTGAAATAAATAAATGTTTTGCCCTTTTTTCGGATTTCACCGTGGTATTGGGTTATCGGTATTTTTTATTGAAGTTTTATTTTTAATAAAAAACATCAAGAAGCGAGGCGCTTTTTGATATTTTAGTATTTTTATTTAAATATATTTTTATTTTATTTTTAATATTGCAAAGACCGAGAAGTCTCCGTCCCTAGTCCGCGCAGCTATAGACAGGAGCTAGCACAAAATGTTATGTAACGAATGGGCATACGTTTTATATTCACCGACTTTTATAACTCTTAAAGGTATACAGTTTGACTAGTGATGTTACACCTCACAACCGTATTAATAAAAATAAATATGAAAATGGTAACTTTAAAAAAAGATGTTTTAACTAATACTGAGGAGCAAATATAACATGGCCTAAGCCCAGGAATATCCATTGAGGCTAGTTTTTTTTTAATTAACCTGGAGGCACGGGCAGTCCCAAGACAGGCCTAGCAAAGCGCGAGGTGCAAAGTCAAACCGACGTAAAAGAAAGGCGGACGGAACATCACACTAAAAAAATGTGAAGCATGCAAGAAACAATTTTGTTCGTTGTACACGACCTGCTACACTCACACAAACACACTAGGTGCGACAAACCACGCCATTTTAGTCTGTGACAGCGCCAATGACACGTGCTAGTCACGCACACATCTAAACTGGCAGCTGATAATATGCTTCACTCATGATATGACGAGGAGACGTCAGTCTTTTTTTTACGTTCGTGAGTGCAACATGAAAATGTTTTAGGTGGGATTATAATATTGTCTTGAAGTGTTGCATGAGGAACAACATTATAGCACTTTGTAAGGTACTGTTCGCATTCTCACAACATTCTACGAACGTTACTTAAATATGTTAATGCATCGATGAATTACAGGAATTCATTGTTATTTCTCCTAAGACGCACCATCTCTTACAAAAAAACTTTCGAAATACTCTTTCCATCTTCTTAGGACGCATTCCTCACCTTTCAAAATACCTCCATCCATGCCCTCTGATTTTCGCTAGGTCTGCTGTTGTAGATGCGCCTCTAGCAGTTTGTACGGACTTCCCGAAAAACTTAATGTTTGACTGAAAGTCTTCAGTAAGCTTCCTGTCAAATTCGTCCTTTTGTACGTCTTTCATAACAAGTGATTTGATAAAACATTACTTCACACTTCAAGATTTGTTTATGACCTTAAAAACTGTCAATAAGTAAAACTGTCAAACTAATTTCGACTATAGCGTTTATTTTTTCAGAAGAGTTCGCGATGGTTCGTGCTTAGTAAGACAAAGTGGTGTTGGTGTCCTCATTGCTGTGAAATCGAATAAAAGTCATTTTCGCCAAACAACCTGGTAAAGTACGTTGCCGTCGAGACCTTCACATTATTTCATTACTTTACATTACCTCTTTATCTAGGTGAATTGTTTCTCAGCAATCTGCCATGAGCGATTTATGCGATTGAATTCCAAGCTTCTTTTATTATTCCCACCACATTCCTCTGCCTACTGTAGGTAATTGTATTATCATCACGTGTAGGTAGATGTTTCTAATGTGAAATTTAAATAAACCAGTCATAGCTCAGCTCTCGTCTTTAATTCACGCGTCCCCACCTCCTAACAAAACATGGCGCAGCCGGAGGTCGTGCAAATAATTTTATTTAAATATTAGAAGATAATAATGAAAAATGCAATAATTCGATAATAAATTAATAATTGAAACGATAATATTAATGGAAATTGTGATATTTCAAGAAGAAAAACAAATACTTGTGACCGAAAATGGAAGCTATTCTGCAACCGCCGCAGCCGTTTATTTTTGAAAATGATTTGGCGAACGTGACATCTGGAAACTTAAGTAAAGAGTGGCAAAAGTGGAAAAAATCCTTTGAGATATATTGTGGAGCGTGTGAGCTGTAGAAAAAAGATAAAAAAGTGCAAATTAATATTTTGTTACATATAATTGGTGAAAAGTGTCGCGAGGTGTACGACCAATTTTCAGGCGCTTATGAAACAATAGAGGAGCTATTGAAAGAATTTGATAAATTTTTCCTTCCGAAGAAAAACATTACAATCGAACGTCATGCCTTCTTTACGAGAAATCAGCAAGAAATGGAATCGGTTGAGCAGTATGCATTTGAATTAAACAAGATTGCCGTCAGATGCGAATTTAAGGATCTCATGAACGGTTTAACACGAGACAGATTAATATGTGGATTAACAGACGGGGCGTTAAGGGAACGATTATTAAGAGAAACAGAGTTGACTTTAACGAAAGCAGTGGATATTTGTCGTCTCGCTGAAATGTCAAGAGTGCAAGCGAATAATATCAAGATAGAAAAGAAGGTGCATTATGATGTGGATGAAATAGTTTCAACGGAAAAAAAAGATGGAAGCCATGTTCACTTCGTTAGACGAGGCGCGCAGCGAACTATGCCAATACAGCGAAATTCAAAATGGCGTCCACAGCAGTATCGGCGGGAAAATACTCAGGTCAGCGGGCAGTCATCCAGTTTTGTGAATTCTTCGCGTGAGCAGCAAGATTTGCGGCGTAATAGGAATCCATCGGTGTCCAGATCGCGAAACATTGAAGCATGTTCAAAATGTGGAATAAGTCATAACAAGTTTAACTGTCCGGCTTACGGGCAAAGATGTAAAGCGTGTAACAGGATGAATCATTATGCCAGGATGTGTCGGGTGTATGAAGTCCAGGAAGACTCTAGTGATCAGGTAATTCATACTATAGATAAAAATAAGTGTTGTAATAATGATTGGTCTGTATCATTGCTGATTAACAATCAATCAATAAATTTTAAATTAGACACTGGAGCCGATGTAAACATTTTACCTAAAAGTTATTTGTATAGAATTAACCTATCAGAGATAAATTTAGTCAGAACAACTGTGAAACTGCAAGGGTATTCAGGAAGTAGAATTGAAGTACTAGGTAAATGCTTTCTCAAGGTAAATTATAAACATAATTTATACATATTGAAATTTTTGGTTGTTGATGCACAATCTCCACCAATTTTAGGTCGAAGCTCGTGTGAGGAGATGGAACTTATTAAACGTGTTATGTCGGTGAAAGAAAGATATAATAGTAGTAAAATGGTTTTAGATGAATTTCCTAATTTATTCAAGGGTATTGGCTGTCTGCCAGGTACATATAAAATAGAATTAAAAGAGGGTGTTCAACCAGTAGTTCATGCTCCTAGGAAGTTGCCAGTAGCATTAACAGACGCAGTAAGAAATAAATTGTTAGAAATGGAGAAGGATGGCATTATTAAAAAAGTTGAGGGTCCAACTGATTGGGTCAACAGTATGACCGTTGTAAAGAAACCGAACGGGGAACTTAGGATTTGCCTCGATCCTCGTGATTTAAATAAGGCTATCAAGCGAGAGCATTTTAAATTACCAACATTCGAGGAGATAGCAACTAGACTGTCTGGTGCTAGGTACTTTAGTACATTAGATGCTAAACAGGGATTTTGGAATATATTATTGCATGAGACTTGTACGGACCTATGTACATTCAATACAATGTTTGGTAGGTACAAATTTTTGAGATTACCTTATGGAATCTCGTCTGCAAGTGAAATATTTCATAAGCGATTACATGGGCACCTTGATGATATCGAAGGTGTAATACAGTTCATTGATGATATTCTTATTTTTGGAAAAACAAAGGAAACTCATGATAAAACTTTACGAGCGGTCTTAGAACGCTGTGAAAAAATTAATATTAAATTAAATAGACAAAAATGTAAAATTGGGTTGAATGAACTTACCTACTTAGGACATAGGATTACGAAAGATGGCATTAAACCGGATGAAAAACATGTCTCTGCAGTGAAAAATATGCCAAGGCCAGTAAATGTTAAAGATGTTGAGCGATTTTTAGGCATTGTAACCTACATTAGCAATTTTATCCCTAATTTTTCAGAAAAAACAGCGCCACTTAGAGAGTTATTAAAAAAGGATATTGCGTGGCATTGGGAGCAAACGCAAGAAACTTGTTTTACATTAATGAAGAACCAATTAAGTAATCCGCCAGTATTGCAGTATTATAATATTGATAGACCAGTGGTTATTTCCGTAGATGCTAGTAAAAACGGGCTAGGCGCATGCCTTTTACAAGATAACTTACCGGTTTGTTACGCATCCAAGTCGTTAACAAAAACAGAGCAAAATTATGCTCAGATTGAAAAAGAGTTGTACGCGTGTGTATTTGCTTGTGAAAGGTTTTACATGTATATTTACGGGCGACATGATATTACAATAGAAACAGATCATAAACCGTTAGTTAACATAATTAATAAACCGCTAGCCAGGGCACCTCCAAGGTTACAAAGAATGCTTATGAGATTGCAGCCGTATTCATTCACACTGGTGTATAAGCCAGGTAGGTATCTATACATAGCAGATGCGCTGTCTCGGGCAGTTGCACCGGGCAGTGATAACATTCAGTCGCCGCGTGATCACTTAGACGTGCAAGCGCAGGTCTGTTTAGTTTCGGCTGATAACCCTCTTACGGATTCACATTTTATAGAAATACAAAAATGTACACAAGAAGACAATGATTTGCAGGAGCTAATTAAAGTTATAAAACGAGGCTGGCCTACACATAAAAAGGAGGTTAGTGATAATTTAAAACCATATTGGGATAGTAAACAAGATTTAATTATAAATTACGGGTTGATTTGGAAAGAAAATAGGATTGTAATACCCAAGTGCATGCGGAGTGAGATGTTAAAAAATATTCACGTAGGCCACCTAGGAATAGAAAAGTGTAAGCTAAGGGCTAACGAAATTATGTATTGGCCTAATATGATATCACAATTACAGGATTATTTATCACATTGCCAGGCGTGTCTGACATTTAAAAGACAAAATTGCAAAGAGCCATTAATGTCGCATGAGGTTCCTACAAGGGCTTGGTACAAAATAGGGACTGATTTATTTTATTTTGGCAATAAATGTTACCTAATAGTTACTGATTATTATAGTAAATTCATAGAAATTGTGCAACTCTGCTCCACTACATCGGCAGAAATTGTAAAGCAATTAAAATGTATATTTAGACGCCAAGGAATTCCACAAATTGTAATGTCAGATAACGGGCCTGAGTATGCGTCTAGGATATTCAAAGATTTTTCCAAGGATTGGAAATTTGAACATGTCACATCTTCTCCTAGATATCCTCAATCGAATGGACAAGTCGAACGGGCAGTTCAAACAATCAAAAATATGATTAGGAAAACAGTTTATAGCAAAACAGATACAGATTTGGCACTATTAGAGTATTTGAACACACCGATTAGCGGAGAACTAGCTTCCCCCGCGGAATTGCTGCAAAATAGGAAGTTACGAAGTGTTATTCCTTGTTCTCCAGGCTTGTTATTGCCTAAGATACATAGGAACGTTTCCGATAAGTTAGTAAAACGACAAGAAAATCAAAAACGATATTTTGATAGGTCAGTAAGACAATTACAACCTCTCAGTGTTTCACAAAAGGTGAAATGTAGACTGCAGAATCAATGGGTACCGGGCACTGTCGTGCGTGCTTTAGGTTACAGGTCTTATTTGATTAAACTGATTACGGGAGGCGTCGTAAGAAGGAATAGAAAACATATTATTTTAGACTCAGAGCGGAGAATAGACAGTCAATATAACTGTACTTATGATGATATAGAGGTTGATAATGCATCTTCTCAACAGCTGAGCTCCAGCTATAACGTAAACAGAGGCTCCAGTACGTCACAAACATCACGTGGGCAACCACAGTTACATAGTGCTAATTATCAAACTCGTTTTGGCAGGACAGTGAGGCCGCCTGATCGCTGGGGATACTCTCTTCCTGGAATTCCAACTCCGAGAAATTAATAATGTTATTATGATAATAGGTACAATAATCTAATTCAGAATTATTTCTTGATATAATTTTAATAATAAGTGTAAATGAATGTATGTACGTGAATTTAACCTGTATATGATTATATAATTTGTGAATAAAATGAATGAAATATGTTAGCATAACCACAAGGTGTATGCAAGTATTGTAACGAACTTATACCTAAGTATCTAGTGCATAAGTGTGCATAATGCATTAAAATGTAATTTTTAAAATTTTAATTAATTAAGATTTGCATGTCAAATACTTTTGTGCATGAAATACAAATGAAGTTGCATCTTCATTAGTAGAATTTAAATAAGATTATGTACTAAGTACTTACTTTTGTTACAAAAAGAAAGAAAACGTGTACCTACTTTTATGAAATTAGTTTAATGAAATTTATTTTGATGTGATTTGTTCTTATTTATTTTTAAATGTTAGCATGTTATTAGAATAGTATGTGAATTGAAATTTCTATCAGGATTTTTAATGATAATGTTATTATTTTATTAGAGGGGTTGTTGCATGCTTTAATATGAAATAATTAATTTGTTCAAAAGGGAATTGTAGGTAATTGTATTATCATCACGTGTAGGTAGATGTTTCTAATGTGAAATTTAAATAAACCAGTCATAGCTCGTCTTTAATTCACGCGTCCCCACCTCCTAACAAAACACCTACTACACTGACTCATTCACTGTCCAATCCATTCGTCTGTGGAATTCCTTGCCTTTGCCCATCAGGTAAGCCCAGTCCTTACCTATTTTCAATCCCGAGTCAAAGCTTATTTCCTTTCACCGTGATCTGATCGCCCACTCCTGTTTCTTTTTTTTTGTTGTTCTGGCTGTCGGTATGCTGCGTAATCCTTGCCTAATGAATCTATGTATATATTGTATGGTATGTATTGGTATATGTACCTTTGTCATAAAATATTATTTATATGTGTGTATATTTTTGTAGTAACTTATGTATCTGTAGTGTTCAGTCCGTATCTTCTGACCTTCATCACATCAGCCGAACGACGCCCACTGCTGGGCATAGGCCTCCCCCAAAGATCTCCACAACGATCGGTCCTGCGCTGTCCGCATCCAGCGGCTTCCCGCGACCTTGACCAGATCGTCGGTCCTTCTGACCATATTTCAATAATTTTATTTATATTATTATAATTAGTACTTACCTCTACTATTTTAGCTTACCCACATTTGGTTTATTTTATTCACTTACGATCCTCTACCTGAAGGTTGTCTGGAAGAGATCACTCTTTAGCGATAAGACCGCCTAAATTGTACATTGTTCTCTGTAATTTGCTTGAAATGTAATGAGTTTGTACAATAAAGAATATCTATCTATCATGTCATCATAAAGTAGGACGGAGGATTTCTGGTTCAGCATTATGTGTAAAATCTTCAAGATCGCTAAGCAGCTATACTCGTTTGAAGTTTAAAAAAGCCTAACTCAATTTACCACCATTCCGAATAATAACAACCGATATCTTAACCCTGTTCTCTCAACCCTTCCTGCTGCCTCTATCGCTGTATCGATGACCGAGCCTTTTTGTCAAGAGGACAAAACCGAGGCTAGATCAACTTTTAAGCACCAAGTTCAAGAAACATAAAATTTGAATCGTTGTGATAATTTTGAATTAGAACTAAGTCGCGTTGACTGGAAGAATGCTACAAGACGTCTTCCTTAACTGATGTTGATAAATCTGTCATGGTAAGGTCGATGAGATCATAGCTAGTCTAGTTGTTAGGAACAAACGTTGGTACTCCAACGCTTCAAGGCATTAGGGATGAAATGGCCTGTGCACTTCTTCAGAGCGATCTAAAGATAGCGGTTATCACGGATTGGTGGGCCTGTAACAGGATGAGTCTCAATTTTGCAAAGTGTTTTGTCATCTCTTTCACTAGAAAAAAGAACAAGGTGGCTGGGTGTTTTAATAAGATCTACTAAAGAGTTTAAGAAACCACATAAACCCTTACTCTCGTCTTTAGTTCGATGAGGAGTATTTCAGAGTATTGCAGGTCGTCTTGCTATAAATATTACGCGGATAATATAGAGGGATTACAAAGGAAATGCTTGAAACGTTGCCCGGAAGCATAATATGGGCCGAACTCTGAATGACTGTAGTGAAAAGTTGTCTAGGATTTGGGTACGACCTAAATACGACCTGTTTTACTTGCATAAAATAGTGCATAGGTCCATTGGCACTTCAGGTCATCTCTCGTCTCTTAGCTTGAACACCAGGTATAAAACGCGTTCACCAAACACATTCCGCATCATCATCATCATATCAGCCGAACGACGCCTACTGCTGGGCATAGGCCTCCCCCAAAGACATTCCCTATAGAGGTGTATAAAAACAAAACGTCGTTTTCAAACTCTCTGGTCAGAAGGTGTTGATGATACAACCTGTTGTCGCGTGGGAGCAAGGGCCCTTCCCTTATTTGAAAGAACTGAATTGGCTATTTTGTGACCTTCAAGCCTCTTGAAATTGTGAGGTACTTTTTTTTTACTGTATTCAAAATACTTATACGAATTGTTTTAAAAGCGCTTTAGTTAAGCAATCATTGCAAATCATGTTGTGTTTGCAATCCTTGGATAGCTTTTTGGCCTTTCAGAAGTAATTTCTATGCTGTGGACATGAAATGGCTGAAATCTGTCATACCTTTAAAGTTTAATTTTTTTTATTCTTTTCAGCTTCCAGCAAAGAGGGTTCTGCTCCAACAAAAGCAAGCGGGGAGGTTCTCAATTCCACATTGCACTGCGCAGTCACCGTAAATTTTAGTAATCAGGGAGTGAACAGGAGAAAAAACAAAAATTGCTGGTGTGAGATCATTTTATTACAGAATGTATTTAACAGTAGTTTTGCTCAGTAACATACATAATTTCTCACTTTTTGAGAACTCAGACATTGTCGTTAGCAAACGTTTGCAGCAGCAAGAAGTAAGAAAAGGATGTTTTCAGAATCTGAAAGGTCCAAAATATAGTTAACTGGCTGTCCCGACAGACGTCGTTCTGCCAAATGCTATTGGACCGTGCGATCAAATAAAAACAATATTTGACAACCAACTAAGATGTAGACCCCGGCCTGTTTGACAAGTTTATCGAAAAAATATCGTATATATTTCATTGTCAACTTTAATTTTTCTGAAATATTTATTCTTCTTTGCGAAGCAGAAACTAAAAAGAACGACGAATGTCGACCCAACCATTATTTGGTAACGTTCACGTTGAGACTTATAATAACTTTATAAAATGGTATTAGTAGATTTCTATCCATAAATTTATAGGATTTTGTGAAGCAGGGATTTGATATTTAAATAATTTACGGCAGTATAATTATCAAAACGTCGTAAATAATGATGAAACTAAACAGAAAACCGGATAAGAAAAGGACGTTCCTGTTCATGCTTCAGTGTTATTTTACTTTCTTTCTAAACTGAACCTTCATCTAGGTTGCATTGTTTTGACAAGTTTTGCTGTTCTTATTTTACTGTTATTAAAGCATCTCTTACGAGATTACGATGTTTCAAGTGACTAGATTTTAACAAAATGGTTCAATGACAAGTCCAACAGCAAAATAAATTAAATAAATGCCAGTAACGGAACGTTTAAATGTCAAATTGTGTCAAACGTCAAAGTCAGACTGATATGCGTGCATTGTTTGTTTGTTGTTGCTGTTGACTTCGATTTCGTGCTTGCTTGCGTTTGCAAAGATTTCGTGGTGTTTTTACAGTGATTTATCTTTAGACTACGCGTGTTTCTCGGACTTACGATTGAAGCCATAAAGTGCTCTGATGCATGATACAGAAATCAATGAAAAACTCTTTATAACCCGATGTTATTATAACCTATCCTCTTTAATTATTTTTATATCTCTATATTCCTAACTTTGAGAGGGTAAATTTTAGTATCATTTTATTGGAGGGGAAAGTTGTACAAATCTTGATTAATTTCGTTCATGAACGAGGCCTATTAAAAGTAGTTGGGGCTCAAAGTCAAGACACTTCGCCAGTCTTATTTATAATTATAAATCATGAAAAACCGTTGCCAGTTTTCGAGTTATAATATGTTGTCATAAACCCGACTCAATGTTATGTAGAATATTTACTTTTTTAAATGTTCTGCTTACGATGCTGTTTGGTTTGGTTTGTGAGCGTAGGAAAATAGGGGGGAAAAGTAGGGAGCGTAGGAAAATGAAAAAACAGTTAACTTGAAGAAAGTGCTTACAACTAACCGTTGAATACGAACGTGGTAACATACTCGTTTTACCTGAGGGTAACTTTGATTTAACAAAGACTCACAGTGGCCATCGTCTGCACTCCGACGGACACCATGCCCAAAGGCTTAAGCCGAATGGGTGTCTCCACGTTGCACAACATGAAAAGGATGATCTTGCGGTTGCTGGTGTTCATGTACTGCCACGGGATGGCATACACTGCGTCTTTCAATTTCGAGCTCTGGAAAATAATAAGCACTCCGGTAAGAGTTAGGGAGAAAGGAAAAAAACATAACATTGTCAAAATAATCAATTTTATTATAAAAACCTGGCTCCCGAGAAGTTCCACAATGACAGAAATTTGAATGAGCAATTGAAAATTCGCCAATGTCATTAAACCAAATTTGCCCAACGAATCTGTATCCTGAAAAGACACCAGCTTAAATAAATATATAATTCATTGCAGGCAAGGCATTGTATTTATAGAGCTTACTAGCGGCCGCCCGGGACTTTGTCTCGACTTTAGTCAAAAAAAAACGTAAAAAAAGTAGATTACTACCTATTCTCAGACTTAACAAACGTATTATTCCACGCCAATTGCTAATGTAGAATTGAGGGATGATGGGAGGATAATCATCTCGATCTCTAACTGTCAACCATAACTGCAAGCGGTCATCCTGCTGACCAACGGACAAGGCTCTGGCGACCGGTGTACAGCGGTATAGCGCCCCCCACTGGACACAGCTAAATCCTGGCCTGGCCACTGACGGGCAGCAGTATCAGCGGCTGAAGAATCTGTGTCCCTGCGATCACCAACCCGCCTGCCCAGCGTGAAGATTATGTGCATATCCCCCCCAGTGACAGACACAACAAAAAAACGGCGTTCCCTCGGGCAGCGAGATATTTTTTATTCATCCCGAAAAAAAAGGTGACTATCCTGTACTGAAAGAATTACAGCGCCTCTTCAACTTAGTCATTCACTCCAGGAGCGTGGAAAGAGAGCATTGTAATTCTGTTATTCAAAAAGGGAGACAAGACTCTTCTTAAAACTACCAACCCATAAGTATCACTTGAGCCACGTCTATAAGCTGTTTTCCAGAGTCAGAATCAGAATCAGAATCAGAAATATCTTTATTTAAATAGACCTGTTACAAGTGCTTTCAAATCGTCAAAAACTTAATCAAACAAACAAAAATACACTTAATAATAGACTTAAATACTATAATAGAAATAATAAATAAATACACAGTAAACAAACATAATGTGACTCAACCACCGGTGTCGGAAAGTTGTTTCTGTACTGAGAAGAACCGGCAAGAAACGTCATCACAAGCCGCCTTGTTAAGAGAGTCGACGAATTCCAGCCTCCAGAGGAGGCCGGGCTTGGAATAGGATTTGGCACCATAGATCACATCCACACAGTGAGGCAGATTATACAGTAGTCCGTAGAATATAATCGGCCCCCGTGTCTCGCTTTTGTGGACTATGAGAAGGCCTTTGACTCCATCGAGACCTGGGCGGTTCTGGAATCCCTGCAGCGATGCCATCAATACATCGGAGTGCTGAGATGTCTCTATGAAGCTTCGACTATGAGTGTCTAAGAACAAGACCAGCTGCAGTATGAGTAAGACAGGGGATGCCATATCCCCGAAACTGTTTATTAACGTACTGGAGGATATTTTAAGGCGCTGGACTGGAAAAGGATGGGCATAAACTTAAACGGCCAGTTCATCTCACAACTACGATTTGCCGATGACATAGTCTTGATGGCGGAGACGCTCCAGGAATTACAGCTCATGATGAACATCCTAGCTTCTTCTTCTTTTTTACTGCGGTTCAGTCTCGGGATGAAATTCGATAAAAGCAAAGTCATGATCAATGACCACATTGACCTGGGACCGATCGCCGTTTTTGTTCACCATCTCGAGGTTGTGCAGTAATATACCTATCCTGGGCAGATATTGCCGTGAGGTAGGAACAACTTCGAGAAGGAAGCCAAGAGGAGGAATCAGCTGGGCAGGGCAGCGTTTGGAAAACTTCGTCAAGTTTTCTCGTCGTCCATACCGGAATGCCTAAAAAACGAAGGTTTCAACCAGTGCTTCCTATCCGTCATGACATACGGAGCCGATACGTGGACAGTCACAGTGCGGTTAATGCACCAGTTCAAGGTCGCTCAAAGAGTTAAAGAGAGGGCTATACTCGGAGTTTCCCTGAAGGATAAAATATGAAATGAGGTTATCCGACAGAGTACCGAAGTCATTGCTCTCAGAATAAGTGAAGTGGCAGTGGGATGACCACTGTAACGTTGCATATTAGATGCAACTTATACAGTGTGTTTGGGAACCGGTGTCCGACCCGTTAAGGTGAAGTAATATGATCTATTTTATGAATAAATCCACCATAATTAAACACTTTGCCCCAGTTGTTTTAAAATGGCCGCCATTTTAATTTTTTTTTCTCAGGAGTACGGGTGGGTTATTTTAGTTTGCAATATCTGCCGATTTAGAGGTCCTACAGTCACAAAAATGGTATCGTTGGACAGCTACAAAAGTAGGCAATAAGCTGACAAAAAAGCATTTTTTCATAACTCCCTTAAAATACCTCAAAAAAATGTTTGAACTTGAAAATTGTGATAGAATTTGTTAGTTTTTTATACATTTTTTTTTTTCAAAAAAACTAAACTGTCAACATACATTTATTTTTAACTTTTTGGATACCCAAAGACATCACCTAAACACTGAAGCAAAAATCAAAGTTCCAAGTAAAATAGTTAAGAAGTTGTGACAAATTGAATATCACCCTGTCATCAGAGACCCTTTGAAACGCAGGTAAAATTTACCTGAAATAAATTTAAAAAAAAATAAAAAAAAATAAATTCAAAGTGCTTAATTATGGTGGATTTATTCATAAAATAAATCATATTACTTCACCTTAACGGGTCGGACACCGGTTCCCAAACACACTGTATAATACCTTAAATTAAAAACTATTTACAAATAGAACAAAATTTACATGCGCCTCTTTTTTGACCAGTGAAAAAAAACTTTTATAGACTTCACGTGCCTGGGGAAAGCCCGCGGGAGTGTCGGACTCACCAGCGCCCTCTGCGACTTACGGCATACCGACTAAAAAAGACACTGGGGACACCCTCATCTGCTAGTGAACGTCTACGGGATGGAACAAGTCACTCTCCACAGACGTTCAGCAGTTAGCCGTTGGACCGGCTTTTTCTCACTAAAGAGAGACGCCAAGTGTCCATGACGGTTCCCAGACGCGCGAAACCGTGCAATGCATGTGGCAGGCCCCCTGACCCGCATTCCCCGCTTATAATATAATGGCGGTCCTCCAAGAGCCCACCCGGTATTCCGCCATACTACGCCGCCGCAGCGGCCACTGAAAAAACACAACCAGTGAATCATCTGCCTGGTACTGTGCAGAGCGATGGACTCGCGCGGAGGTCTCCTCCTCTTCCGGTGAAGTGCGGGCGCAAGCCTAGCAGGCTTGTCACCCCACGCTACCATAGGCAGCCACTTACTTCGACGAGTCCCCTGAACAGGACCGCGTCCTGTGATGCCCCCCAAAAGGGGAATGTAGGAGCGGTCCCCTTCACGCCGAGTTTTTCGCCAACGAGGAATAAGAACCGTTTCCGGGAGTTATTCCCCGCTGCACAGGATGCACCGGCCAGAGACCACAAGTCTCTGGCCACACGAGGAGGTAACTCAGCATGGCACCTCAAGTTGAATGCGCCTAGCTGAGGATAGGGCGCGATGGCGCGCATTAGGGGAAACCTCCATTCAGCAGTAGACCAGCATAGGCCGATGGTGAATTGCTTATGCGCCTGGCCGCCATTTCTGTGACAATGTTTTGACATTTCAACACTCAGTACCGTTTGCAATTTAAGATGTCGAATACGCGAAATCGTAAACTTTTTTTTGTTGTTGTTTTTCGTTATCTGGTTTCATTAAGTTAAATTTAATTTTCATTTATTCATTAGGGTGTGAAGTTTTGATTTATTGGTAATTGAAGTGTGAAATCATGTTTTTTTTTCTTATTATTTAGAATTTTCCATGCTTGCTTTACTAAAGATCAAAATTACTAAAATAATTGAAATAAGTATCTTGTTTAATCGTTTTTTTGGGAACTGTATTTTTTGAGCTCACGTGGTTTTTAGACTGACAAGGATCCAGCGCATTAGCAATTGGCGAAATACAAAATTTCATCAAATTCTGTTGACCCACTGTGACACGAGGATTTTAGATTTTTGATTTGAGCTCCTTTAC
This sequence comes from Udea ferrugalis, assembly GCA_950022985.1. Lineage (NCBI taxonomy): Eukaryota > Metazoa > Arthropoda > Insecta > Lepidoptera > Crambidae > Udea > Udea ferrugalis. Next base: position 708,476 of record OX465524.1, on the reverse strand, counting down.
GTTGTTTTAGCTCTCGTATGCAAAGTTTAGTTTGCAAATAGTTATTTTTTCTTTTCAGACCTGAAATGATAAAAGGTCTTGTTTTACCAGTCTAGAACATTCCAAGAGAAGAATGCAGCCAATGATTTGATGGTACATGTAGTATGCACAGAGCATGGGCCCGAACGCGTCGGAAGTTTTAGTCATAAGCCTGGAACATATACGTATATTTTAAAAACACTATTAAACACTATTAAATGAACAAAAAAAAACTGTTACCTAAGAATCATTCTGTGGTGATTAATAAGCTCCTTAAGCATGCCTGCAATCTTTTCATTCTCTTCTAACGTAAAGTTAACTTCATTAATAGGACTGGATTTATCAATGCGAAGTTTTTTTGGAGTTGGGAAGTTCCTACAGTTATAGTCGAGGATCTTCAAATGTCCCCAAATGTGAAAAACAATAACTGACAAGATGAGATCGTAGGCGCAGTAAAACAGACCAATAAAGAATCCTACGATCGAGTTGTAGAATGTGAAAATAATAAATACAATAAGGTTAGTGTCATAGTTAACGGGCAAAGCCCAATGAACACAGTATTCGAACACAGCACCTGGAGGTGGCTCGCGTTGGAACATGCCCTTTTTCCAACTGGTATATATAGGGCCGAGGTTGAATAAATAGATTCCAATGAACACTTGAGTGATGGAGAATTTAACGAAAATATTAGACATTCTGAAGGTGCGTTGGTATATCTAGAACAGAAGTTGATGGTTAAGTACAACAAATCATGTAACAAACGTGAAGAGGTTTTTTATTTTACTCGTATTTTCACTTACCATTTCTGAATATTGAGTTTTGTGCCTGTGGTACATGAGGTGCATCTCAGAAACAAACTCTTTAATCACTGCCGGGTACGATATTGAATGAATCCATGGAATAGTACTTCTTTGCTAGAATTTAAATACCACTATGTCTCATCATGTTGTCTGTGCTGTTTACATGAATTACTCACATCAATTAAATTGGTATTTTGAAGTTTGTATTCAATCATTTTTTACGTACCAGAGTGGCATCGTCCACTCTGTTGGTACTGATCAAAAAATACACACATCTTGAGATATTGTAGTCTTAAAATGAATTGCGCGATCAGTTAATAAAATTGAATGTTGAGTACAAAATATTATTATAAATCAAAAAGGAGATACGTCTCTTTGCATTATCACTAACGAAATCGATTAGATTATTAATAGCCTGTTATTTGGTCTCCACTGCAGGGCGATGTCCTTTTTTTATATAGGATCTTCTTTATAAAAAGAAATAAAATAGTAAAACTAAATTATTTTAAAAACTACTTAACATTATCATAAAATCATCACTTTCGTCAGCCTTTCGTTCTGAGTCTTCCTTCCTTCCTTATCATAACACTACCAAGATATTATGGATTTGATAGTTTGATAGTTAATTCGGTCGGTGATAATAATGATAAAAATATTTTACTTTTATTCTAAGAAGATGTCAGTCTGCCAGGGTTGAGAGACGTCAACAAACAAACGTCAACAAACGTCCTAAACCTCCAAATAGGTGTAACAGTGAGTACCTCAGGGCTCCATCCTGGGACCTCTTCTATTCATTATTTACAGTGCTGACCTTCCTGGGGTTGATGACCCCACACAAAGCTCCAGGTATCACTATTATGACCTTCAACTTTATCATACCGTAAATCCATGTAAACCTCGGGAAGCGGTGCAAGCGCTTGATGTAGATTTGGACCGCATTGCTGAATGTTCTGTCTGGTACTCAAGGCTATAAAGTCTACCGCAAAGTATGTACCCCAAAGGGATGTCTGGACGGCTCCTACTGTTCGCGTCACTGCGGGACCTGCGCATGTGCCATGCTTGCAACACCGACCATGGCTAGGGCGGTATGCCTCCTTAATGCATTCCAAGCAGTAGCCAATATCCGGGACGCCGACATATTTAACGACTCACTAGCCTCAATATTAAAAAAAAATGTTTGTTCTATTGTTCTCACATTTAACATAATTATTATAACTGTTTTTAATTTTAAATCGTTTTTTTCCATGGTTCCTTTTGAATTTTACGGTTTTATCATGTGAGTGTGTTCACTGCCTAGCTGTAAGCTTGCATTTTGATTGTTAAATAAACAAAAAAAATAGTATTGGTCTGTGCACCATATGATTACTCTGGGCAGTATTCTGGTCCAGCATCCATATAAGACCGGCAATCTCCTTTCATGACCACAAAAATTTGTATAATTCGAAATTGAGATTGTGTAAGTCTTAGCGCATTATCATTCGCAAAATAAATAAGACAGCAAAAATAAAATATTTTGAAGACTCCTTACTGTGCAAATTATACCATATAATGCAATGATACATTTCTGACCCAGTTCGAAGACACTGCATTCAGTATATTGTCTCACTATGTCAATGAGTAGTAATATTGTCAAGATGTTCCCTTTTACGAAGCACATTGGTATGCTGCGTAGACGAAAGGACCTGACATTTTCTTGGAAGATGTGGTAGGGCCATCCGCCAATCATGTGCAGGGCCAACCGTAGAATATTCATGTAGCCAAGCTGCATTGGCTCGCGGGCGGTGCTAGAAATATGACAATACAGCATTATGTCGGGGCCTGTTTTTTGGATAATGTGTGCTTATTTCTATTTGAAGGGCCCTATAGAGTGCATTTTATATAAGGTTAGTGCAGTTTTTTCACTGAGCTATAATGAAACATGCTAATTTAACATTTTAAATGGTTTCGTAATAAAGTAATGTAGACTCAACATTTATATTATTTGATGCTTTTCGGAAACAATGTTTATTGCATACTTGGTGGATGACGTAATGTTCAGGGGTGAAAATATACCTCATGTGAAGAAGGCTAATTCTAACGTTAATAAATAGATAATGTCATCGAATAACATACGTTTTATTATTTAAAATAGATGAATAAGTTAAGATAAAATAATTAAACTTATAATTATTAATAATCAGACTACAGATTCAAAACCGGGCATCGAGAGAAAGTTAATTTACTTTACACATAATAATAATAAAAATAACATCATTTTGTCTTCGAACAAATCATGCCAACTAGACGCTAGACTAGACAGAAGTTTAGACATTAAGGTAATTTTCAAACACCTTCTTAAACTTTGAAACCTGGGCCTCCGCGCGGAGCGGAGCGCCCTTTATAATTATATGAAATATAATAGATATAATATAATATAATCGATATGAAAATACAAAATGAAATAAAATTTAAAAAAGTACGGACCATGAAGCCTGTGGCAAAGAATTTTACAATGTTTTTTTTATAAAAAAACGGATAAGTAAGTAAGTTTTCTTTTTTGAATAGTTTTTTGACTGTCAAATGTTCAAGTTTTTACCAAATCTATTAAAATATTATGAAACATCGAAAAAGGGCCTAGCATGTTTATCATTGTACGAAGGCGTTCACATCCTTTTAAAAAACATTGCAAGATAGGTCTTATGACAGCAGCGTAAGGTGCTCTTATGTAAAGGTTGATCCAAACGCCTCTATACGCCTCTGAACTTCCGTTTCTTGCTGGTTCTTCTAAGTACAGAAACAACTTTCCGACACCATGGTTGAATGACATTATGTTTGTATAATGTGTATTTAAGTATTTATTATTTTTATTACATTATTTAAGTCCATTATTAAGTGTATTTTTGTTTGTTTTGTTGACGATTAAGAAGCGCTTGTAACAGGTCTATTTAAAAAAGATTTTGTTTTGTTCACCACTGCTATTTAAGAAGGTGAGTACTTCAAAGAAAATAGGTACTAATTCTATGCTGGTAAAGTTTGTGAATTCAAATTGTTACTGAAAGTTTGAAATGTAATGTAATGTGAGCAGTTTTTGCAATGAAGTCAATATAACAGGAAATGCATCATTAGAAAGAAAATAAGGTTTTGACTACAGAAATTCAATTATTTACTTACGCATCATTTACTTTTTGTCCATGTACTCCCGGCATCTTGGTAATTGGAACACCTTTTTGTTAAGAAATTGTATAATAATAAAGAATAATAATTAATGATTATACATTGAATTCCAATCAAAATGAATAGACATATAGAAATTAATTATTGTAAGATAAAATAAAAATGATACGTATTTAACCAATGATATGTTTATAAAAAAGAGGTAGAAAGTTTACTTATGCTAAAAACGTAGCACCCGAAATCAGAACTATTTAAGTATACCTGAGCAAAGCATTGACAGTATTGACAGTTTGAGACGACACTGCGCAACGTGGTATCTGTCTCGTCTACGCTCTAGTAAAAAACCATACTATCTTGTTCACACGTTACAACACGGTCGAATTATAGGTTACGTACGCAGTAGTCAATTCTTGACTTCGCATCAGTACAGGGGCCTTAACATGATCATTACAGCTCAGTTTTAGCTCACTTTACGTCTTTTCATTTATTGAAATTTGACTAAAACATGCAAAATAAGTTGCTGTAGCAACGATTAAAAATTAAGGTTTTTTTGACACTATTATCACACAAAACATGACTTGCGAAAGGAAATATTCAGCTGCAAAGATAGGTTCGTCACAACTGTCAGATTAAAAGAGATTGTAATAACGCCCCTGACAAAACCAATCTACATCTTTTTATTATTAATTCATTGTATGCAACCAAGAAAAGATTTTTTATTGCAAACGTGTATTATAATTTGAATAAATAAATGTTTTGCCCTTTTTTCTGATTTCACCGTGGTATTGGGTTATCGGTATTTTTTATTTAAGTTTTAATTTTAATAAAAAAACATCAAAAAGCGAGGCTCATCGCAGACCGAGAAGTCTCCGTCCGTAGTCCGCGCGGCTATAAGCAGGAGCTAGCACAAATAATATTATGTAACGAATGGCCATACGTTTCATATTTATTGAATTTAATAACACATAATTATTATAGTTTGACTAGTGATGTAACACCGTACAACCGTATCAATAAAATTAATTATGAAAATGGTAATTTTAAAAATGGTTATTCTAACATTATATCATACATCTGAGCAATAGATGGCCTGAGCCCAGGAATACTCACTGAAGCTAGTTTTTTTAAATAACCTGGAGGCACGGGCAGTCCCAAGACAGGCCTACCAAAGCGCGAGGTTCAAAGTGCAACCACGGACGTAAAAGAAATACGGACGGAACATCACACCAAAAAGATATGAAGCATACAAGATGCTACAATTTCGTTTGTTGTACACGACCTGCTACACTCACACAAACACACTAGGTGCGACAAACTACGCCGTTTTAGGTACTCCGTGTGACAGGACCAATGACACGTGCTAGTCACGCACACACCTAAACTGGCAGTTGCTAACATGCTTCACTCATGATTAGACGAGGTGACGTCCGTCTTTCTTTTACGTCAAATCACATTGAGTAATTTAAAAAATACAATATTTACAAATTATAAATACCTACTATATTATTATTTTTGTTATACCATAATATTATGTATGTTAAATAGGTTTTAGTAAATTTGTTTGCTTTTGTTTTGTTAACATTGATCTTTTTGTATATTGTGTGTATGTGTACCAAATAAACGTTTTTCTATTTCTATTTCTATTTTTACTATGTACGTTCACTTATATTTTAATGTTTTCTTTTTTCAATGGTCAGGGAATACCAATCCTTACTACCTCTCCGGTAGTAAAGGCAAGGTATACGCGACCCCGGCCTCCCGAGCTATGACTGTCTCACCCCGATCCGTCCGAGACAGTAATATCCTTTGTTTCCTTCTCCCTACCCCAGTCCCAAGCAATGTCCTTTCTCAGTCTCAAGCAAAAGGGTCGCAACAGGACTGCAAAAATTACCGCGGAATCAGCCTGCTCAGCGTTGTTGGCAAATTGTATGCGAAAGTTTTGATTAACAGGGTATTGAATGAAACTGAGAATAAGATATGGGATGCACAAGCGGGATTTAGAAGAGGAATGGGGTGCACGGATCAGGTTTTTTCCTTACGGTGCATAGCCGAAAAGATTTTGGCAAAAAGTCAGAAGGTCTACTGCACATTCGTGGGTCTGGAAAAAGCCTATGATCGAGTAAGAAGGAATGAATTGTGGTCGACATTGTCTGCGTATGGGGTGAGCAGTTGCCTGATACGAGCACTGAAATCTCTCTATAAGGACTCCAGTGCTTGTGTCAGAATAGACGGGATGTACACGGAATGGTTTGATCCATAAGGGTGTCAGACATGGATGTGTGGCGTCACCATGGCTGTTCAACCTATTCATGGACAATTGTTTGACAGGTTTGAAAGATAGTAGGCACGGCCGGTTTTCTTCCTTTAAAAAATAATAGCATTAAGGTTAAGCTTGTCTATGGATGCTTTTATAGAAAATGGCAGCTTCCCCTCCTCCCGCGGATGATGAGGTTTCTAGTCTAAGGATTGTCTTTGTTTTGTAACCTAGGTTACGCTTTTGTTGATTGTCATTTGTGTCAAGTATTGTCAGGTTGGTTTTTATTTCATTGTGTCAACAATATTTTTTTCAGAAGATATAAATGCTTAAAAGAAAATAAACTTACCTACCCATCAGAAAATGCGGTAAGATTGTTTGGAAACATAATTGTAGAAGACAATCAAGTTTTGGAAAATAGCCCACATCAACAGGGTTTAATAAAAGAGTTGAAACATCAAATTCAGTCCAAGCATTCATCAGCATTCATATGATTCTTTGGGTTGTAAGCAACACAAAAGTGTAGTTGCGAAAAGCTGTTTTGATTTAACTCTGCGATTAACTGTGTTCAATTGGTGCAACATTATAAACAAAAATCTCAAGGTACGGATGTTTGTAGATTGGAAAAGACGATTTTGCCCTGTATGCAGCGTAAAGCATTTACTAAATATTAAACAAAATTAAGAAATAAAAGGCATACTAAGTGAAAATTGTTTAATTTATACCCAATTTATATTTCCAAAGAAAACAAGCAGAATTTAGGTAGGTACCTACCTATAATATACCGTACCGTTATAAATCAACAAATATATACAAAAAGGTTTTTTTTTGTTAAACCTTTTTGTATATATTTGTGGATTTATAACGTTAACATCGTTGCCGCATTATGAAAAAACAATTAAAACAAAAAAAGCTGTCAAAATCTTTACATGCGGAAATCTCTATGGATCCTAAGGCGAGTTTTTTGCTCCGGAAGTTACCCGTCTGAACCTGTTCCCTATCTAGTTTGTGATAGTAGGTATGGTCTGAGAATGGATGTGTTGCTCGTAAAATGTCTTCTCTACGCCGATGATCATGCTATACTTGCATCGTCTGCCGGCGAGTTACAGGATATGGTAACGGTAATGAATGCGTCGCTAGAAGCGAGAGGTATGAAAGTGAATGTGGGTAAAACTAAAACGATGGTGTTTGAAAGAGATGACAGCATGACAGAATGTAATGTTTTTATTGGGGGTGAAAAAGTCGTGCAAGTGAAAGAGTTTGTGTATCTGGGTACTAAGTTTACGAGAGATGGAAGATATGAGAATGACATTGAAAGAAGAGTGAATACAGGTAATAGAGTGAATGGAGCGCTACATGCCTTTATGAGCAGTCACAAAGTGTCGGAGAAAGCCAGACTGGCAGTTCACGGGGGTGTGCTGGTATCGACATTAATGTAAGGTAGTGAAAGTTGGGTATGGCAGAAGAAGGATGAAAGTAAAATAAATGACTGCATTTATTTTACTTTCCACTGGGAAATGAGAGCATTACGAAGTATGGCCGGGGTAAAACTGAGCGATAGATTAAAAACTGTGCTATAAGAGAACGATGTGGTGTGAAAGAAGACGTAATTACAAAAATTGAGATGGGAATGCTGAGGTGGTCATATGGTCATATGGAAAGAATGAATGAAAGGCGATTAACGAAACAGATTTATAAGGCGAGTGTGAATGGAGCTGTTGGAAGGGGAAGGCCTAGACGAACGTTTCTTGGATAAGTTCTAGATGTTCTCAGAAAGGGTCGGGTCAGGAGTACCTGTAACCACGTCTGCGCTCCGTAGGTGAGGATAGGGAGAATGCACATGTCCATGAGCTTCCTCTTTAGCGAGAGAGGAAGAGATCCCTTCATCAGATCTTTTATAGACCAATAGCTCCTCCAGGCGTTATTGGTGCGTCGAGCAACTTCTTTATCTTGCCTGGCCTGAAAGTAGACTATTTGGCCTAAGTAGAGATATTCCTGGACATATTCAACCTCCCCACCCCTTATCCTTATGCTACGTTCAATGCTATTGGTCATGAGCTTTGTTTTCGCCATATTCATTTCAAGTCCGACTTTGAAGCTGGCTTGGCTCAGTTGGTCGAGCATCGTAGCAAGTTCAGCTGCAGAGGATGAAAACAAAACGATATCGTCAGCGAAGCGGAGATTTGTTAGTCTCCGCTCACTAACAACTATCCCTTTATCTTCCCAAACTGAAGTCAGTCTCCTGAAAACTTCCTCTAAGGTGGCAGTGAAAAGTTTTGGGGACAGTGGATCACCCTGTTTGACCCCTTTTCGAACTGGGAAGGATGGCCCTACAGTGTCTAGCTTTATAGCCGCTGTGCTGCTTAAGTAAATTAGTTTAAGGAGTGCTAAGTACGTTTTAGGTATTTCCTGGCCTTGAAGAGCATTAAACATATCTCTTACTTATATTAAAAAAATGTTTTTTCAATAAGCCATGTATGCAGTGATTTACTAAATTTCGGTAGTGGGAATAGTTTTAGTGGGATTATTTGTCTTGAAGTTTGGCATGATGAACAACATTATAGCTCAACGCACCTTTCTACATTCCCATAATCTACTATGTACATAACTTAAGCGAAACCCATCGATGAATTACAGTAATTAATTGCAATTTCTTAAATGACTATATTACCTTGCTATTACAGCATTATCATTACGCTGAGTGTGGCAAATTATACTTTGATTATTGAAAGAGTTTCACGTTTGTTTGCTAGACATGACCGTGTATAAACATATGTATGGGTACTACCTTTTCCCATCATTACTCGTTTTAACTGATATACAGGGAGGCCCAGCGACAGTGGGGCAAACTTTTTTTTAGGTAGAGGGCATCATAACAAGTAATTTGATAAAACGTTAGTTCCGCGAAAATCAATATTTTAGAAGTAAAATTATACTTCTAAGTTCAGAACAGAAGAGTTCGCGATGGTTCGTGCTTAGTTGACTAAGTGGTGTTGGTGTCCTCATTGCTGTGAAATCGAATAAAAGTGATTGACGATGACGTTGAGACCTTCACATTCTTGCATTATTTTACTCCGTGTTGTTCAATCCACGGTCACCTCCTTATTTCAGTGAATTGTTTCATTTCCAGCAGTCTGCCAGGAGCGATGTAATGCGTTCGAGTCAGAGAACTGATTTTATCATTCCCACCACAGCCCTCTCCCCACTACACTGACTCATTCACTGTCCAATCCATTCGCCTGTTGAATTCCTTGCCTTTGCACATCAGGCAAGCCTAGTCCTTACCTATTTTCAAATCCCAAGTCAAAGCAAATTTATATTATTACAAATTAGTACTTACCTCTACTATTTTAGCTCACCCACATTTGGTTTATTTTATTCACTTACGATACTCTACCTGAAGGTTGTCTATAAGACTTCGCTCTCTAGAGATAAGACCGCCTAAATTGTACATTGTTCTCTGTAATTTGCTTGAAATGTTATTAGGACGGAGGATTTCTAGTTCACCATTATGTGTAAAATCTTCAAGATCGCTAAGAAGCTATACTCGTTGAAACTTAAAATACTTGAAGCCCAACTCAATTTACCACCATTCCCAATAATAATAACCGATACCTTAACCCTGTTCTCTCAACCCTTCCTGCTGCCGCTATCGCTGTATTGATGACCGAGCTTCTTTGTCAAGAAGTCAAAACCGAAGCTTGATCAACCTTTAAACACCAAGTACAAGAACCGTAAATTTAAATCGTTGCGATGATTTAAAATTATAACTAAGTCGCGTTGACTGGACGAATGCTACAAGAATGTCTTCATTAACTGATGTTGATAAATGTGTGTCATGGTAAGGTTGATGAGGTCTTAGCTAGTCTAGTGGTTAGGAACAAACGTTGGTACCCAAACGCTTCAAGAAGTTCTCAAACCCCCATGATTAATACTTCTTCTATGCTTAAGACAAGATGCAAAAAATCTTCTTAAAGCTGCAAAGTGCTACAAAAAATTTCTTTCGACAGTTGTGAACTCTTTAATCAGCGATTCTGAAGCTTCCTGACAATAATAATACGTTGATGACAAGAAAGTCAAAGTCACCTAATGCGATGACTTATGAAAGTAAGGCTTCCTGTGAAGGCCAAGGTATTTCCGAGCTCTTTTCAGAGTATTTTGGATCAGTCCTTGACAAAGCTACTTCTGGCCAGCCGAAGGAGTTAACATGCATGCCTAATATTCTTGATTCAACAATACCGCATTTCTAAATTAGTCAACAAAATATTATATTTAAAAAGAAGCACCTAAATGTAGCAAAGGGTATCCAGATGGTATATGCATTATTTGTGAAACCTGCTCTGATGAGCTGTCATTTCTATTTTGCATCATTTTCAATATGCCATGCTATCACATCGGGTTCCTTTCCCGCTTGTTGGAAGGGGACTCATAATATTTCCATTTTCGAGTGGGTGGAGAAGACCCCTAGTGCAAACTACCCATCAGTATTCTCCCATGTCTGGCGAAGCTTTTGGAGTCATTGGTTTATGTTCACCTTTACCATCACCTTGCCTGCCAAATAACAACTAAGCAGCACGGTTTTGTGGAGAGACGGTCTGCCCTCAGCAATCTGTTAGAGTGAATGATTATCTCTATCGAAAATTCGCTTCCGGAGGTCAAGTAGATACCATTTATTTGAATTACAGTAAGGCTTTTGACAAGGTACGAGTAGATCACTACCTACTTGCTGTGTCTTATGTTGTCTCACTGTGGAATACAATATGGGTGCTTGTTAGGGTGGATAATATCGAACTTATTTATACAATTGAACTCAACTCCTATCTGTGAAGGGTTAGTGTTCCTCTTAGATTTCCGGTTCCTCAGAGGTGCCTCAAGGATCGCACCTTGGACTTCTTTTGTTCGTTGTTTTTATAAATGACCTAGAAGATCGGTTGTCGTCCTTTGCACTTCTGTATGCCGCCGGCAACTTAAGGTTTTTTACCGGCATAAAGGATGAAAGGGCCTGTGCACTTCTTCAGAGCGATCTAAAGGTTATCAAGGATTGGTGTGCCTCTAAAAATGTCGGTAACTACTGGGGTCTTTAATAAGATCTACTAAAGAGTCTAAGGAACTACATAGCCCACTCCCTTACTCTCTTCTTTAGTTCGATGAGAAGTATTTCAGAGTATTGCTGTCCCGTCTGGTCATCTCACCATAAACTTTACGCTGATGACATAGGAGGATTACAAAGGAGATACTTGAAATGTTGCCCGGCAGCATAATATGGGCCAAACTCTGAAAAGCGAAAGGTTGTCTAGGTTTGGGGTACGACCTAGATACGACCTGTTTCGCTTGCATGAAATAGTGAATGGGTCCGTTGACGCTCCGGGTTATCTCTCGTCTCTTAGCTTGAACACCAGGTATAAAAAGCGTTCACCAAACATATTCCCCACACAGGTGTATAAAAACAATACGTCGTTTTAGAACCCTTTGGTCAGAATGTGTTGATCATACAACCCGCTGTCGGAGCAAGGGCCCTTCCCTAATTTAAGAGACCTGTATCGGCTATTTTTTTTTTTACCTCTTCAAAATTGTTGGGTATTTTATTTTTACTGTAGTCATAATACTTATACGAATTGTTTTAAAACCTAAATTAGTTTAAGCAAGTTTGTGTAGTTAAGCAATCAATGCAAATCATGTTGTGTATACAATCCTTGGATCGCTTTCTGGCCTTTCAGAAGTAATTACTATGCTGTGGACATGAAATGGCTGCAATCTGTCAGTATTTTTTTTTTTTTTCTATAGTGGTCTTCAAGATGACCTCACTCCACCTGATGGGAAGCAGTTGTAAGGTCCAGATATGGGGTTGACAAGCACAGTAATTGAAAACTACTTTGCTGGTCAATCTCATTTTGAAGGCATAAATGCCTTTTCACGCCCCGCTTAAAAAACCCGGGATTGTAGGAAGAAGGAAACACATGCGCTGGAAGAGAGTTCCACGTCTAGATAGCACGACACAGGAACGAATCATCGAACCTTTTGGTACGGGCCGACAGTCGCTGGATCGTGTGTGGATGTTGGCGCAGACCAGCGCGTGTGGTGCGGGAGTGGAAGGGTGAGGATGGGATCAGTTGGAACAACTCGTCAGAGCATTCGCCGTTGTAAAGGCGGTAGAGGACACGCAACCTGGCAATGTCTCTACGCAGTTGGAGAGGCTCCAGAGCCATAGTTGCCTCTGGGCTACCAATCATGCGGATAGCGCGTTGCTGCAACCTGTCGAAAGCTTCTAGCAAATACTTGGCGGAACCGTCCCAGAGATGAGAGCAATATTCCACACACGAGCGAACTTGTGTCTTATACCAAAGACAGAGCTGCTCAGGCGTGAAGAATCGTCTCACTCTGTTCAGGATTCCAAGTTTACGGGATGCTGTTTTGATAATGCTCTCGATGCAGTCACGTTGGTTGAGGTTGCTGCGAACATCCATGCCAAGGATGTTAAGGCTATCTTTCACTGGCAGTGGGGTGCTCTGAAGAGTGGGATGCGAAAGGAATGGCGACGTTTTGGCAGTGAATGCGTACACCTGTGTTTTCTTGGCGTTGAACTCGACGAGATTGCGTTCTCCCCATTCGGAAATGCGGTCCAACACTCCGTCAAGCTCAACAACAAGACTAAGCCTCTTCTCCTCGATATCGGTTCGCTTTGCCACAGGGCGGTTGAAATAACGCGAGTGGACTGTGCTAACATCCGCGGGTGCGTATTGGTTCATATAACTTCATTTGATATATTTTCATTTCAATAACGTTCATGAGATATAATAAACGTTTGGTATAACAACTCTTCGAATAATTTTCTTCAACATAATGTTTATTTTATATAATGCATCAAATGATATAACGTCATTTAAGATAACAATCAGTACGCCTAACAACATTTAATATAAACCTTACTTAGTATAAAGCACATTTGATGTAATTTTGTTTAATTTAGCATTGCATATAACCTTCATATGAAATAAATGTTATTTGTTATAAAAGCAAATTGGTATACTTGTCTGTCCTATACTCGAGTCGGGGCGAAATCGACACGGATAGATTAGGTTAGAAGGTTTGAACCTTCGTGGTAATTTTTTTTTTAAATCCTAAAAACGACTTGCCTGATTTGATTGCTGCTTGCGTTGAACCCGTACTTTTTATGATCTTTAACAATGTGTATTTATTTATGTGGGTACATATTCATAAACAATCTTAAGATTTATGACAATAAAGTTTATGGTATTTGATGGTTAGACCATTTATTTATATATCATATAAATGGTAGTTGTTTTGAATAGTATGTACCGTGTGAGCTTTATAGCAAACGTTTATTATATCAAACAATTTTATATCAGTTGTCCGTTATACGTTTTAAAATTATTTAATTTGAGATTATATGATTCGTTTTCGTACCACTTGCTCAAAAAAGTGACATTCTAGCCCGCAAAAACAGAACATAACAATAGTCATTTTTAATCTGTTGAAAACAGGGAAAGAAAATTGTACTGAATTTCATTCATCCCCTAGGGAGAGAATGTGATTCAAATTTGGAATACTGACCGAGGTTTTCGAGCGCTCATTTGAATAAGAAGTTTTAATTCTTTCTTAATGACCTGCCAGTATTATGTGACATAGTATAAAACAAAGTCGCTTTCTCTGTCCCTATGTCCCTTTAAATGCTTAAATCTTTGAAACTACGCAACGGATTTTGATGCGTTTTTTTTCAATAGATAGAGTGATTCAAAAGGAAGGTTTTTATGTATAATAACATCCTACTGCACCCGTGCGAAGCGGGGGCAGCCGAAGATCGAGTTCAGTGGCGTGTAATGGGAGAGGCCTATGTCCAGCAGTGGACTGCAACAGGATGATGATGATGATGATGATGAAGCGGGGGCGGGCCGCTATTATGTGATAAATAGAAACAGTTAAATAATAAATATTTTTTCGCAAATGGTACGAAAAGTAGAGTAGGTATTTTCCTCGGTGATAAAGCTGTCTTAGTCTTGGGTGAACTTAAATCCCTCGCTACACTCAGGACTCGTATTAAATCCCTCGCTTCGCTCGTGATTTAAGTCGGGAGTTAACCTCAAGTCCTTCGTTACGCTCGCGATTTCAATCGTCAACCGCGACAGAAGACACTGCTTTATCCCCTTGGTTAATAATCTACTATTATTATAGGAAATGAATCATTAAATCAAATGATGTTATTTCATTCGACTGTATAATATGTTCTGAGTGATATACGATTTAAAGTTATATCATACATTACACACCCAACATCCGCATAGCAATGAATGTTACCGAGTGATAACATGTCATTGATATGCAGAAAAAACAAAGTTGGCGATAAGACGGAACCCTGCGGCACCCCGACATTAATCTGGAGGCAACGCGACTCACTTCTGTCACAGAGGACACGGATCCTACGTCCCTCCAGAAATCCAGCGATCCAGTCACAAAGGCCAGGAGACAGTCCACATGCCGGAAGCTTGGAAAGAAGCGATCGGTATTCTTTTTCATTCAAGCAAAGAGGGTTCTGCACCAACAGAAGCAAGCAGGGAGGTTCTCAAGTCCGCATTGCACTGCGCATTCACCGTAAATCTTAGTAATCATTAAATGACCAGGGAAAAATACAAAAATTACTGGTGTGAGATCACTTTATTGCAGAATGTATTAAACAGTAGTTTTGTAACGTGTATTGGCTCAGTAACATACATGATTTCTCTCTTTAGGAGAACTCAGGCATTGTCGATAGCAAACGTTTGCAGCAGCAAGAAGTAAGACAAGGATGTTTTCAGAATCTAAAAGGTCCAAAATATAGTAAACTGGCTGTCCCGACAGACGTCGTTCTGTCAAATGCTATTGGATCGTGCAATCAAATATAAAAACAATATTTGACAACTAACAAATATGTAGATCCCAGCCTGTTTGACAGGTTTATCTAAGAAACTTTTTGGGGAATAATACATAGTTTTATGGTCAACTTTAATTTTTCTAAAATATTATTTCTCCTTTTCGAAGCAGAGACAAATTTCTAATTATAGATCATGAAAGTTATGATATTTTATCATAAACCCGACTCAATATAATGTAGAATACTTACTTATTAATGTTTTTTTCAATGTGGGCTTCTTTGAATGTTCTGCTTACGATGCTGTTTGGTTTGGATGGGGGGCATAGGAAAATAAAACAACAGTAAACATGAAGGCTAACAACTAACCGTTGAATACGAACGTGGTAACATACTCGTTTTAACTGAGGGCAACTTTGATTTAACAAAGACTTACAGTGGCCATCGTCTGCACTCCGACGGACACCATGCCCATAGGCTTGAGCCGTATGGGTGTCTGCACGTTGCACAACATAAAAAAGACGATCTTGCGGTTGCTGGTGTTCATGTACTGCCACGGGATGGCATACACTGCGTCTTTCAATTTCGAGCTCTGGAAAATAATAAGCACTCCGGTTAGAGTTAGGGAGAAAGGAAAAATAACATAACATTGACGTGAAATTGAAAATTGTAATCATCAATCATTTTTATTATAAAAACCTGGGTCCCGAGAAGTTCCACAATGACGGAAATTTGAATGAGCAATTGAAAAGTTGTCATTGTCAATAAACCGTATCTGCCCAACGAAGCTGTATCCTAAAAAGTCACCGGCTTTAATAAATGAATAATTTAATTCAGACCAGGAAAAATATTTATAAAGCTTAATAGCGGCCGCTTGCAACTTCGTCCGCGTGAATTTTAGTTTTTCTTAATGTAAGAGGGAGAAAGCGAGCATGAGGGTCACCTGATGGGAAGTGATCTCCTCAGCCCATGCACACCCACAACACCACCGGTGTAGGCGCTGCGTTGCTTGCCTTTTAGGAAGGAATACGCTTTTTTCTTAAAAGCCCCAATGTCGTATAGCCTCTCCGGAAATACCACCGCCTGGAGACCATTCCATATTTATGACATCGCGGGAGGAAGTGACGCATGAAACGAACTGTGGACGAACGCCAACCATCCACATGATGGGCATGGAATTTAGACTTATGGCGTATCGTATCGTATATCGTATGATGATGGAAATGAGCGGCCGGTACGAGATCAAATAATTCCTCAGAGCACTCCCCGTTGTACATTCTGTAAAGAATACACAGGACGCTACGTCTCTTGGCAGGGCGAAAGGGTCAAGGCGATTGGAGATCACGGTCAAGTGGAAGAAGAAGAAATTGGGGTGCTCCAGCCTAAAGATGGCAGCAGTATTCCATGTGAGGCCTCACTTGTGCCTTACAGAGTTGAAGGCGCTGAGGTGGCATGAAATACCGCTTGGATTTATTCACCCCAACCTTCTTCGAGGCTAGTTTGCCTCTAACTTCCAGATGACCACTGGAACTGTACGTCACTCGAAATGTCGACGCCAAGGATTCCGATGCTTGGCTTTAGTTAGGTTGTGCTCTCAAATTGAGGACTTTAGACAAAATACCTTTTTTAGGGGTAAACGCGCAGAGCTGTGTCTTGGAAGGGTTAAAGGAGCGTAAGTTATTTTGACCCCATTGGGATACTTGATACATGTCTTAAACCGTATACTTCCTCCAAGGATGTTTCAATTGCAGAAAGAAGATCTTCACCGCTTTTCTCAACAACTTACTTAAAACTTAAGTTTAGAAAACCAAACGTATAAAAATGTATCACTATCTTTTTTCGGACTTAACAAACGTACATACAAAACGTGCATCGAACTCGGTCTAGCCGTTTCGTAGGAGTTTGACAACAAACACTGTAACACGAATTTTTTTCATATTCGATTTAAGCTCCTTCACTGTTCTGTTTTGTTCCCGTTTCCCATATTTACCGCATTGAAGTTAGTTCGCAAATAGATTTTGTTCAAAAACCTGAACTTTAGTAAGTCTTGTTTTACCAGTCTAGAACATTCCAAGAGAAGAATGCAGCCTGTCATTTGATGGTACATGTAGTATGCACAGAGCATGGGTCCGAACGCGTCGGAAGTTTTAGTCATAAATCTGAAACATAATATTGTTTTAAAACACGAAACGCTAAAGCCTTGAAAGTAATTTACACAAAAACAGGTACCTGAGTATAATTCTGTGCTGATTGACAAGCTCCTTAAGCATGCTTGCAACCTTTTCATTCTCTTCTAACGTAAAGTTAACTTCATCAATGCGACTGGATTCGTCAATGCGAAGTTTCTTTGGAGTTGGGAAGTTCCTGCAGTTATAGTCGAGGAACTTCAAACGTCCCCAGATGTGAAACACAATAACTGATAAGACGAGATCGTAGGCGCAGAAAAACAGACCACAGGCGACACCCAGGATCACGTTGTATATTGTCAATAAGATAAATACAAAAAGGTTTGTTTCATAGTTGACGGGCAGGGCAAAATTAGCACAGTATTCAAACACTGCACCCGGTGGAAGTTCGCGTTGGAACATGCCCTTTTTCCAATTCATGTATACGGGGCCGAGGTCGAATAAAATGATTCCAAAGAACACTACAATGAAGAGAAACTTAACGAAAATATTACACATTCTGTAGGTGCGTTGGTATATCTAGAACAAAAGTTGATGATTAACCGAAATCTCGTAATGAATGTGAATTGGTTTTTATTATACATTTTAAAATACAATACAATACATTTTAAAAAACAATGAATTAATACATGATAAGCATAAACTATGGACTAAATAATACAAACTAAAAATGAAATTTAAGCTCAAAATCATTTGAAAAATTGTGTTCATGTGGTAGGGTACCCAAGATGCTGGCAGCATTCCCCCGTTGAATTGCTCTTGGGTCGTTAGTTATGTTAGTTATGATTTTGAGTTCACTTACCATTTCTGAATATTGAGTTTTGTGCCTGTGGTACATGAGGTGCATCTCACAAACAAACTCTTTAATTATTGCCGGGTACGATATTGAATGAATCCATGGAATAGTACTTCTTTGCTAGAATTAGAATAAAATTATGTCTCATCGTGGGTTATACACCGGTGTTAAAATACTGTTGTTTCCTGTGCTATTTACATGAATTATTTATACAAATCAAAACGTCATTCGGGATTGAAAATTAATTCAGGTCATCATTTTTGATAATAAATGAACTTCTTACCATGCTAAGGCCACTGAGAAACACAGTGATATATGTCTGACCCAGATCGAAGAAGCTGACTTCAACGTAGTGATTTTTGATGTAGATGAGTCCAGATATAAGCAAAATGCTCCATTGTATAAAGAGAAATTCAACGCTGCGTAGTGGAAAGGATCTGCCATTTTCATTGAAGATGTGGTAGGGCCATCCGCCAACCATGTGGAGGGCCCACCAAAGTATTTTCATGTAGCCAAGCTCCATTGGCTCGCGAGCGTTGCTATAGGAACGTGATAACACAGCTATATGTTAAGGTTCGCTACTAGGGTCGGCCGGAGAGAAAATCTGTCAAATTTGAAAGCGATCGTGACAGCTATGGTCACACAGTGGTTGGGCCGTGCAATCCGTGCATAAATGCAATGCATAAATCCGAACGACCGTCTTGGTGTAATTGTTTAGAAGTCGGCTACTACACCAAAGGTCGCGGGTTCGATCCCCGCACAGTACAAACATTTGTGTGCATGAACATGTCTGTTTGTATTGGTCTGGGTGTTTCCTATGTATAATAAGTATGTATTTACAAAAGAAAAAGTATTTAAGTATGTTTATCCGTTGTCTAGTATCCCATAAAAACGGAGTATAATTAACTCACTTGGGGCTAGATGGCGCTGTGTGGAATAATGTCCAGGGATATTTATTTATTTATTATTATTATAAATCGCGGCATGATAATCATTTGATGCGTTCACCAAAGATATTTTTATTTCGCCACCCAATATATTTCAGGATATAGGGCAAACAAAAGAAACTAACCAAAAATGTTATTTTAATAAACATACTAACAAGCGGTTTTGCCAATTATTTTTTTACACTATTATTTGCAATCTATTGTCGTGACCACGTTATTTGCACAATGTTATATCTGGTACTTGACGATTCCATCGAGATTAAGTTGTAACTTGGTTTATCCGTTTCATCATCAACACAAAATATTTCTTACATCCAATGCATATGATATAGCAATACACGGAGCCATTTCTAGTAACATGCAGAAGAACCCACTAATTAGTTGGTCTTACTTGTAATGAAAAGCTGCAAGAAGCATTAAACGGAGCTATCTTGTTACTAACTAAAACGAGGAATTTAACAGTTGTCAACAGTTGAGACACTTTTAGTGGATAATTTATTTTAGATAATAACACTTGAGTAATACCTTTAGTCTCCTGTAGAGGCCATCGTATTTCAGGCTTTTTACGCTGAATTTAATAAAGAATCTACCGTGATCTTCATCTTACTGGAATTGATCTACGAGTAGAGCATAGTATGAAAGGAAGTCACCCTCCGCGTTTTTCTGTCTGTTTCTACATAAGCTTTCACTATCTAAATGATAGTTGATGCTAATTATATTTTCTAGAACGTTTGTCTGTATAGTTCATTCAAATTACTACAGGGAAAAGCTGTGTGCAAATAGCCAGTTAGAGATAAAAATGCTTGCACTGCCATTTTTCCATGGCTGACGTAAATATGATAATTCATATTTATATCAAAGTTCTATCTGACCATTTTTTTTTTAATTTGAAATGGGTTTGCGTTTGACCTCAGTCTTGCCAGCCATGCTTACCCAAAAAATGCCTATTCACTCTTGCCTTGAAGACACCAAGGTTGTATGTATCCGGAAACACAGACGCAGGGAGGGCGTTCCACTCCTTAGCGGTGCGGACCAGAAAGGAAGCACCAAACCGCTTAGTTCGGACCGCTGGAAAGTCGACCACATGGAGATGAAAGCCCTCGCGGCGTCTTGTGGTCCGGCAGTAGAAAGTAGAGGGTGGTATCAGGTCCTGAAGTTCTTGCGCACACTCTCCGAAATACACCTTATAAAAAACCGATAGACAGGCAACTCTACGCCGATGCTCCAAACTCGAGTTTGGTTCCAACGAGCGTCTGAGTCCAGTGCATCCAGCTGATACTTGGCAGAGCCATCCCAGAGGTGGCAGAAGTACTCCATACACAACCGAATTTGGGCTTGGTACAATTGTAAAAGCTGTTCCGGTGTGAAGTGTGTTTCCATTTCGAATAACTGGTCATTATGTTCTATTGCAATAACTATTTCTGTTTCGTATAAGCAAACGCAAACTTTAATTTTTTTTGCTCGAGATCTCCATCCTAATTACTATGGAACGAGTGAAGTTTCTTTGACAGCCGTCTGCGCAGTCCCGCAAGTCAGTCTTCCACATGACGCCGGGTGAGTGCACGTCACTGCGTAAAGAATAGGAAAATGAAATGGCAACTAGTACGAAATTGTCAAACCCAAGAGAGCTTTTAATCAAATGTACTTATAAATATAAACCTGCCATATAACTCTCATGGTGAATCATGATAAAATCATACGTTTGATAAATTATGCATAATGCATATGAACAAACAGTACGGAGGAAAAAAAATAAAGTTGTACTATTTTCAACAAAAGACCCTATGTGCGCCTATTTCGTGTAAATTATCCGCGTAATTATAAATGTCATTTTCGTCAAAAGCGACGTGCGCTCACCTTGGGGACATGGGGGGGAGTGAGCTGCGACGGTGTGCGGACAGCTATCAAAGAAACTTCACTCACTCCATAGTAATTTGTATGGAGATTTCAAGCGAAAAATTCGGAATGTTTGGGAATTTTTTGCACAAAACTGAAATAAAGCAATGAAAAACAACTGATTGGCAATGCTTCTTTGATATCTGATCTTTACACGTTATTTAAAACACGTAAGTTGTTAGTTTATATGATGCCTAAACTTTTGAAATACGGGAGTGCGTTTTGCACGTTTTTAGCGATATTCTGATTTTTTTTCACATTAATCTAGTAAGTTGATCCATATACTGGAAGTTTGAGCTGATTGTGCAACTCTTTGACTACTATGACGATTTTTTTCGTGCCCCATACTTCATATTTTCTATATAAAACTTTAGTTTTCCCGAGAGCCATTTTCCTGGTATCGCGCCTTAAGGATTCTGCATTTTATAGTTCGCACGGCGAATGATGATCCCTATGACGTTTCAACTGACAATTGTAATAGTGATGCGAAACAATTTCAAACAATTTCGATAAAATACTTTTTTTAGGCACATGTAAAGTCATCCAGCCAGGTCATTCAATATAATAAGCAATATTTATTTATTTGGAAAAAAGATTACGCGCATTGATGGACAAAAGTAATTTATAAATATTTCTTTTTGATTTG
This sequence comes from Udea ferrugalis, assembly GCA_950022985.1. Classification (NCBI taxonomy): domain Eukaryota; kingdom Metazoa; phylum Arthropoda; class Insecta; order Lepidoptera; family Crambidae; genus Udea; species Udea ferrugalis. The sequence goes on along the minus strand of OX465524.1, from coordinate 686,917 downwards.
AATTTTAAAGAATTCATGGCCACAGACCAACCGTTTCTTTTTAATTCAGTCTGTCACGGCTTGTCACGGATAACTGCAGTTCAGACTCAGATTTTGAAGATCCACTAGAGCCTGTATAAGATTTAGATTGATATAAATAATTGCATATTATTTATACCAACCTCTCTCAAAGCATTTGTTAAATTTTTCCAACAAATTATCGATATTTTGTTTATCGATGTGTTCCTTCTTAGTCGATAACAGCTGGACGACGTAACTTTTGCAGCACGTACCATGTACATTTGCATTGAGCTTTTTTCCATTATTTACGAACATTAAGTAATATTTTCTTAATATTCATGTTTATAATTCACAAATGTACAAAATTATGATTTATTCGATTTTTTAATGGACCTCTAAAGGATTTGTTGTGACAGGACGTTTGTACAATGTTAAGCGCCAACGAACTGTCATAGGGATCATCATTCAGCGTGCGTAGTATAGTAACTTTTTTTTACTGTGGTCTACAAGATGACTTCACTTCACCAGATGAGGAGCAGCCGTGAGCTCCAGATATGAGGTAGAAAAGTACAGTTTGGAAGTTATACTGGGTTGGTCAATCTTATCACACCTCGTCGAAAAGCCCGGGATGTAGGAAGAAGGAAACACTTGCGCTGGAAGAGCGTTCCACGTCTGGATGGGATGACACAGGAACGAATCACCGAATCTTTTAGTGCGAGCCAGTTATTGCTGGATCGTGTGTCGATGTTGATGCAGACCAGCGCGTGTGGTGCGGGAGCGGAAGGGTGAGGATTGGATCAGTTGGAACAACTTGTCAGAGCATTCGCCATTGTAAAAGTGGTAGAGGACACTCAAAAAGGTAATGTTCCTAAGCAGTTGAAGAGGTTCCCTAGCCAAAGTTGCCTCTGGATTTTCAATGATGCGGATAGCGCGGCAACCTGTCGAGAGCTTCGAGCAAGGACTTGGTGGAACTATCACAGAGATGAGATATAATAATATGATACTAGTTAGTCATTTGATCACCATCATACTCTGCGTTACGTAATTTTTGAAATTAAGTTAATTACTTACTCATTAATAAGATACTGTCTGAGTATTTCCGGCATCTTGGTGATTAGAACAACACACTCTATTTATCTTGTTGGGAAAAATAAAGTAAAACAAATCACAATTAATGAATGACAATCCAGTCAATATGAGTTAAAATGTTGAAGTAAATGAATGCGGAATTGGTCTTACAATATGTGCAATTGTTAAATTCACGATGTTTCGTATACAAGCGAACCACACTATAATTGTACGATTTAAACAGAAATACTCAATCACATTAAGTTTTTTGATCTTACTATAGGATACACTTATTTGGCTTACTGAGCCAAGGAATGATCATCAAAGCTAGAATTTTAGTAGGATAACCTAGGTCCAGTACCAGTTGAAAGGTACTGAAGGGACAAGGTAGTACTCATCAATATGTCTAGCGGACACTTGTGGAAGTCTCTCAATAATCAAAGTATAATTTTCCACACTCGGTTTATTGATAATGCCGTAATAGTGAGGTAATGGTGTAATATATGAGAAATTAAATGAATTAGTGCAATTTATCGATAGGTTTCGCGTAAGTTATGTACATAGAAGATTATGGGAACATTGGCAGGTGCCTTATAATATTGCCATGATGTGTTCATCATGCAAAACTGGAAGGCAAATAAATAATAATCCCACCGAAAACATTTTCATGTAACATTGAATAAATAATAATAAATATGACTGGACGTTATTCTACAAAGCGCCATCTGGCCCCAAACTAAGCAGAAAAAGAATTATCTACTGGATTCTGGTTTGTTACACAAAGGTAAACAGAAGAAGTTGGTGATACCAAGAAGCATAATGGAAAGGAGTGAAAGTTTAAAAGAAGTCATGAACATCTTTTAAAATACCGCTTTCCATCATTGGTCATTATTCTCATTGGTCATTATTCTAATAAGAAGATGCTTAAATTAGTCGGCAAGGACTACAACATTGAAAATCTAAACAAGAAGATTTATGATTTAATAGTGACATGTATTACTTGTCTGTTGGCTACGCGGAAAGAGGTAAAGCTGAAAGAGCTTCCCAACCCCATCGAGAAGCAGGGAATTACATACTCTATATGTTGATAACTTTGGGCCAATGACAGGAACAAAGAAGTTGTATATCTACATTTTCAATGACAGTTAATTGATGCGCTTACCAAGTTCACTTGGATTTTCCAGACAACGAGTACAATAAGCAAAGTAGCGCTGCAAATTTAAGAACTCATCAGCAACATTTCGTTAGACCAACCAAAATCATTACAGGTAAAGGAACTGCATTCACAAGCAATGAGTTCAAAGAGTTTTGTCAAGAGGAGGGTATCCAACACATTACAATAACAACCGGTGTGCCAAGAGGAAATGGGCAGGTGGAGCGAGTGCACAGAACTAACTAGAATTGATAACCCCAGTTTGTGGTACAGGCTTGTAAGTAGTTTACAGAGAGCTTTAAAAAGTACATTATTTATTTATTTATTTGTAATTAAGAAACATACAAAAAGTTATGTAATCTAATCGATTTCGACCGAGCGCGCACAACAAAGTCTTGGGCAAAAACACTAAGTACAATGGAAACCGGTGTCCAATGCATACATACTGGTGTTAGTGCGTTCGCATTGACACCAAAACGCCCGGCACCTCGGACACGGTTCGCCATTTGCCCTGTGTGCGCGCGCGCTCCTGCCTACATAGGATGCTCCAATTCAGTTCGGGTCGGTGGAAAGTACACGCATTTAACATTCATCTAATTCTGTTAAAAAATATGTTATTAAAATTCTTTTAATTGTTCTTTCATTTATTTTATTTTTAATCTCAATATGTATAATATTGATAAAACGAGGTATTAGATACTTGAACGTCCTTTTACCATATTTGTTAGGGTCCTAACGGGACGTAAAATAAGTGGACTGTATACTTTATAGGAGCTAGTTTATTTCCGTTTACAATTAACTTCAAATTACGAACACGGTGGTAAAATTATTGGGAGTCGCGATCGGAGTAGCCGAGGTCTAAGCGGTGTCGGGTGCTGCTGGTAAGTGGGCGAGCGGAGCGGGCGGGCGGCCGACCTCGGCGGTGGGAGGGCGAACGACGGCGGTGATGCCTCCCGCACGTCTCCTCCCGTGCGTATGCGATGGGTCCTCAACAATATTCGTCATTTATTTTTAATACAAAAAGTTTTTGACTAGAGATACTTCTGTAGTCAAGCAATCATTGCAAATCATGTTGTGTATACAATCCTTGGATCTCTTTCTGGCCTATCAGAAGTAATTTCTATGCTGTGGACATGAAATGGCTGCAATCTATTAGGATACCTTTAAGCGAAGACGGTTCTGCTCCAACAGAAGCAAGCGAGGAGGTTCTCAAGTCCGCATTGCATTGCGCAGTCACCGAAAATTTTAGTAATCAGGAAGGGTTGGTATCAACTCGTCTAAAAAGCAACTGGTCTAAAGAGCAACTGGTCTAAAATGCAACTCGCCTAAAGAGCAACTGGTCTAAAATGCAACTCGTCTAAAGAGCAACTGGTCTAAAATGCAACTCGTCTAAGGAGCAACTGGTCTAATCCACTGTATCTTGAACTTTTGTAAAATTTTCGGCATTTAAAAAAAGGACAAATTTGCGTCCAAAACCAAAACTATTTTAAACATAATTGAACATGATAAAAATAATATTTTCAGTTGCTTTTGGTGAATCAGACCGTTGTTAGATAATTTTCACACATAGTAGCGACTTTTCATGATCGCAAAATTAATAAATAGTCTTTACTTTTAACAATGTCGCATAAGGGCTTGAAAACAGGTCCTATGGACCTGTTTTCTTGTTTGGTCACATTTGGTTCGCCGATACCTCCTGTGTATACTACATGGCTTAAAAGGTTGTTTTTTTGAATACAAAGGACATGATCAAAATGTCATAGACAAATGACCCAGAATCGCCAGCAACGAAATGTGTTAAAATGGGATAACTATAGTAACCCTATAGCATATTCAAAAAATCAGCCTCCTAAACTATGTAGTATAGAAGTTATTGTACCGTATAACTTCATTGATAAAAACAAAAAGATGAGGATACGGCATCCGCGCACCAAAGTTGGCCACACAAAAAACAGGTCTAATGGACCTGTTTTCAATTCAATATGACAGCGACTTGTTCGCGTGCACGTCAATGTTATGTGCCAGTTTTAGAATTCCCGTAGTATGAACGTAACGTATCTTCCTCTTTTTGTTAATATCAATGAATTTTTTACACTTGAGTTACAAGTGTAATAATAAACACTTGATTTTACAATGTTGTTTGTGTGTATGTGTATGTAAAAATCATATGTCAAAACACAAGCTGAGTTTTTATTTTAATATAAGAGTTTTCCTTATCTAAACATACAGGGTGTCATTTATTTCCAAAACCAACTGTTTCGAACCCTGGCTAAAAAAAAGTAAGAAAAAAAACAAATATGCAGTTTTAGTTTTTGCCAAAATTGGGCTAAGGCTAGTTTGTCAATCTTTCTAAATTCCTCATAGTTCAGGATTTGGCCTACCACGCTTACTTTTTTTATGATTGCATTAATTTTTTTCGCTAAATCTTCAACAGATTTCCGCGTGAGTTCAAGAAAAAACACGATTTATTAATTTTTTGATCATGAAAAATCGCGATCTGAAAAGTCGCTACTATGTGTGAAAATTATTTAACAAATCATAATTATTAAAATTTCATTCCGGTCTGATTCACCAAAAGCAACTGATTTTTTTTTATTATGTTCAATTATGTTTAAAATAGTTTTGGTTTTGGACGCAAATTTGTCCTTTTTTTAAATGCCGAAAAATTTTACAAAAGTTCAAGATACAGTGGATTAGACCAGTTGCTCCTTAGACGAGTTGCATTTTAGACCAGTTGCTCTTTAGACGAGTTGCATTTTAGACCAGTTGCTCTTTAGACGAGTTGCATTTTAGACCAGTTGCTCTTTAGACCAGTTGCTTTTTAGACGAGTTGATACCAACCCGTTTTGTAACGTGTGTTGGCTCAGTAACATACATAATTGCTCACTGTATGAGAACTCAGGCATTGTCGGAAGCAAACGTTTGCAGCAGCAAGAAGTAAGAAAAAGACGTTTTCAGGATCTGAAAGGTCCAAAAATAGTAAACTGGCTGTCCCGACAGACGTCGTTCTATTAAAAAGAAAGTTTTTGGGTTTTATTTTTCCAAAACATGTATTTTTTTTCCAAGCATGGACACGAAAAAAAACATAAAAAACCGTAAAGCTGTTTTCGAGTTGTAATATTATGTTGTCACAAACCCAACACAATGTTATGTAGAATACTTAACGTATTAATGATTTTTCCAATGTGGGCTTTTTTGAATGTTCTGTTTACAATACCTGTTTGGTTTGGATGGGAAGCGTAGGAAAATCAAGCAACAGTAACCTTGCAGGCAAACTTACAACTAACCGTTTAATACGAACGTGGTAACATGCTAGTTGTACTACAGAATAACTTTGATCTAACAAAGACTCACAGTGGCCATCGTCTGCACTCCGACGGACACCAAGCCCAGAGGCTTGAGCTGGATGGGTGTCTGCACGTTGTACAACATGAAAAGGACGATCTTGCGGTTGCTGGTGTTCATGTACTGCCACGGGATGGCATACACTGCGTCTTTCAATTTCGAGCTCTGGAAAAGAATAAACACTCCGCTCAGAGTTAGGTAGAAAAGAAAAAAAACCGAGAGAGAAAGTGTAATAATATTAAGTGATATAACATTGTCATAAGATTGAAAATTTGTAATCAAACAAGCAATTTTATTATAAAAACCTGGGTCCCAAGAAGTTCCACAATGACAGAAATTTGAATGAGCAATTGAAAATTTGAGATTGTCAAAATACCGTATCTGCCCAACGAAGTTGTATCCTGGAAAAACACCAGCTTTAATAAATAAATTATTTATTTCAGGCAAGGAATTATAGAGCTTACTAGCGGCCACTCGCGACTTCTTTCGCGTGAATTTTAGTTTAAAAAAACGTAAAAAAGATAGATTAATATCTATTTTAGGACATAACAAACGTGCAGGTCTATTTAAATAAAGTTATTATTGTTTGTTTGTGCATACAAAACGTTCATCAAAATCGGTCTAGCCGTTTCGGAGGAGTTTGGCAACAAACACTGTGACACGAGTATTGTTTATATTAGAATTGAGCTCCTTCAAGTTATTTTAGCTCTCGTAGGTATCATGTGCCCCTGTTCCCGTTTTAAATATTTACCGCATTGAAGTTAGTTCGCATAAGAAGTTACTCTTTCTTTTAAAACCTAAAATGATAGAAAGCCTTGTTTTACCAATACCAGTCTAGAACATTCCAAGAGAAGAATGCAACCTGTGATTTGATAGTACATGTAGTATGCACAGAGCATGGGTCCGAACGCGTCAGAAGTTTTAGTCATAAATCTGAAATATAATATTGTTTTAAAACAAAACGCCAAAACGTTGAAAGTAATTTATACAAAAACAGGTACCTGAGTATAATTCTGTGGTGATTGACAAGCTCCTTAAGCATACCTGCAACCTTTTCATTCTCTTCTAACGTAAAGTTAACTTCATTAATACGTCTGCATTCATCAATGCGCAGTTTCTTTGGAGTTGGGAAGTTCCTGCAGTTATAGTCGAGGATCTTCAAATGTCCCCAGATGTGAAACACAATAACTGATAAGACGAGATCGTAGGCGCAGAAAAACAGACCACATTCGAAACCTAGGATCGCGTTGTATATTGTCAAAATGATAAATATACAAAGGTTTGTTTCATAGTTGACAGGCAGGGCCAAATTAACACAGTATTCGAACATTGCTCCCGGTGGGAGTTTGCGTTGGAACATGCCCTTTTTCCAATTCAAATATACGGGACCAAGGTCGAATAAAATGATTCCAAAGAACACTTCAATGAAGAGAAACTTGACGAAAATATTACACATTCTGTAGGTGCGTTGGTATATCTAGAACAGAAGTTTGATGATTAACTGAAATCTCGTAATGAATGTGAAGAGGTTTATTTTATTTTATTCTCACTCACCATTTCTGAATATTGAGTTTTGTTCTTATGGTATATGAGGTGCATCTCACAAACAAACTCTTTAATCACTGCCGGGTACGATATTGAATGAATCCATGGAATAGTACTTCTTTGCTAGAATCAGAAAAAAAATAGATCTTATCATGGGTTAAAAATACTGTTGTTGCCTGTGCTATATACATGAACTATTTACACAAATCAAAACTACATTCGGGTTTGGTAATCAATCTAGGTCATCATTTCAATAATAAATGAACTTCTTACCATGCAAATGCCACCGAGAAACACTGTGATATATGTCTGACCCAGATCGAAGAAACTGACTTCAACGTAGTGATTTTTGATGTAGATGAGCCCAGATATAAACAAGAAGCAATTTTTTATGAAGAGAAATTTTGCGCTTTGTAGAGGAAAGGACCTGATATTTTCATTGAAGATCTGGTAGGGCCATCCGCCAACCATGTGGAGGGCCCACCGTAGAATTTTCATGTAGCTAAGCTCCATTGGCTCGCGAGCGTTGCTAGGAACGTGAGAACACAGCTATATGTTAAGGATTCTGCATTTTATTAACTTTTTTTTTACTGTGGTCTACAAGATGACTTCACTTCACCAGATGAGGAGCAGCCATGAGCTCCAGATATGAGGTAGAAAAGTACAGTTTGGAAGTTATACTGGGTTGGTCAATCTTATCACACCTCGTCGAAAAGCCGGGATTGTAGGAAGAAGGAAACACTTGCGCTGGAAGAGCGTTCCACGTCTGGATGGGATGACACAGGAACGAATCACCGAACCTTTTCGTGCGAGCCAGTAATTGCTGGATCGTGTGTGGATGTTGACGCAGACCAGCGCGTGTGGTGCGGGAGCGGTAAGGTGAGGATTGGATCAGTTGGGACAACTTGTTCGCCATTGTAAAGGTGTGGAGGACACTCAACCTGGCAATGTTCCTATGCAGTTGAAGAAGTTCCCTAGCCAAAGTTGCCTCTGGGTTACCAATGATACGGATAGCGCGTCGCTGCAACCTGTTGAGAGCTTCGAGCAAGGACTTCGCGGAACTATCACAGAGATGAAATATAATGATACTTGTTAGTCATTTGATCACCATCACACTCTGCGTTACGTAATTTTTTGACATCAAGTTAGTTACTTACTCATCAATAAGATACTGTCTGGGTATTTCCGGCATCTTAGTGATTAGAACAACACACTCTCTATTTATCAGGTTGGGAAAAATAAAGTATAACAAATCACAATTACTTGGCTTACCGAGCCAAGGAATGATCATCAAAGCTAGAATTTCAGTAAAATAAGGTCCAGTACCAGTTGATAGGTACTTAAGGGACAAGGTAGTACTCATCCATATGTCCAGCGGACACTTGCGGAAGTCTCTCAATAATCAAAGTATAATTTTCCACACTCGGTTTATTGATAATGCCGTAATAGTGAGGTAATGGTGTAATATATGAGAAATTAAATGAATTAGTGCAATTCATCGATGGGTTTCGCTTAAGTTATGTACATAGAATATTATGGGAACATAGGCAGGTGCCTTATAAAACTGCTATAATGTTGTTCATCATGCAAAACTTGAAGGCAAATAAATAATAATCCCACCGAAAACATTTTCATGTAAAAATAATAAATATCACTAGACGTTATTCTACAAAGCCCCAAACAAGCAGAAAAAGGATTATATACTGGATTCTGGTTTGTTATACAAAGGCACACAGAAGAAGTTGGCGATACCAAGAAGCACGAGGAAAAGCAGTATTTTAAAAGAAGTTCATGGTAATGGTCATTTTTCTAAGAAGATGCTAAAATTAGTCAGTAAGGACTACTACATTGCAAATCTGAACAAGAAGGTAGTGATAGTGACATGTATTCCCTGTCTGTTGGCTACGCGGAAAGAAGGAAAGAAAGATGAAGATGATGATGAAAATTTATTGACTTGTAATGTAATTAAATTTAATTTTGTTATGCTGTTCAATTTATTTTATGGACGTTAAATAATTGTAATTTAATATTGTACGCCCGAAAGGGGCAAACTGTTGATACTGTCTTTGTATTTATAACCAGCAAATGTACCTGCACAGTTATGGCAATAAATGAATATCTTATCTTATCTTCAGAAGGAAAGCAAGAAGAGTTTCTCAACCCTATCGAGAAGCAGGGAATAATATTACATACTCTAGATGTTGATCACATTGGGTCAATGACAGAAACGAAGAAGTTGTATAACTACATTTTAACTGTCATTGATGCTCTTACCAAGTTCATTTGGATTTTCCTGACGAAGAGTACAGCAAGCAACGAGGCGCTGGAAAAGTTAAGAAGTCTTCAGCAACATTTCGTTAACCCAACCAAAATCATCTTATATATAAAAATGGATTGCTGTTCGTTAGTCTCGGTAAAACTCGGGAATGGCTGGCCTGGATTTGGCTAATTTTGGTTTTGAAATATTTGTAATGGTCGAGATAAGGTTTAAAAGGTGAGTAATCGTGAGGAAATGCTGGGAATATGGTAAAAATCACAATTTTAGTTTCCTCTTAGTAAATGTTACTACCTGTCACGTGACACTAAATGTTTGACAACAGAACGAAGTCTGTTGGGACAGCTAGTTACAGATAAAGAAACTGCATTCACAAGCAATGAGTTCAAAGAGCTTTGTCAAGAGGAGTTTCCATCCAACCCATTACAATGACAACCGGTGTGCCAAGATGAAATGGACAGGTGGAGCGTGTGCTCAAAGCTGAGTATATTGTGACAAAGTTACTGTTGTGTATTGATAACCCCAGTTTGTGGTACAGACATGTAAAGTAGTTTACAGAGAGCTTTAAATAGTACATATCAACGTAGTATGGATACTACACCCTTTGAGCTAGTGACGGGAACACGTTTGAAAACAAAAGGAGACATTGAAATTCATGATGTATTATAACACTAGCAACCCGCGCTGGCTCCACACGGGGGGAATGTTATGTAATGGTATACATAAAACTCTTCTTTTCAATCCTCAACATGTAGAAAGCAGGGAAGGATTGCGACGTTCAGCAAAGCAGCATATATTAAAAATTCAAGAGAATTTCAACAAAAGAAGAAAGAAAAGTAATTCATACCGACCGGGTCATATAATAGCTATCAAGAGAACAACGTTTGGTGTCGTAATGAAGTTGAAGCCTAAGTTCTTTGGCCCTTACAGACTAGTGAGATTCAATTGCAAAGACAGAATACGATATAGAGAAGGTTGTTTCTGCCACTGAAGGCACAAGGAAGACATCACCATCGGCGTGGCCAGACCTTCACAGTAACCTGGTGTGGTTGTTTCCTCCTAATCATATAATATTGTCAGAATAAATTTGTGTTTTTTGTTCATGTTTCAGCACAGCATTCTCGGAGCAATAAAATTGTTGGCCAAAGATGACAATAATATGTAAAGATCGTTACTTTTGTTATTTTTTATTGTGCTTTACTTCATGTGCTGTAACTTGACTGTAACTTAATTTAAGGTTGTTTGAAGATGTTGTAATGCTTTAGAGCAGCTCTAAGTTTAAGTTGAAAAAGTTTTGTAAAAGTGGTCGCTTTAAGCTTGAGTATAAGTTGTAGTTCATTTTCATTTAAAACTTTTATTTTAGAAAATACTTGCTGTCCCGACAGACTTCGTTCTGTTGCCAAACATTCAGTGTCACGCGTCAGGTAGAAACGGTTGCTAAGGTACATTAAATAATTAGCATTTTTTCATGATTGCTCACCATTTAAACTATCCTTGGACCCTTAAAAATATTTCAAAACCAAAATTAGCTAAATCGGTCTAGCCGTTACCGAGTTTTAGCGAGACTAACGAACAGCAATTAATTTTTATATAGAGATAATATTTGGGGCTAGACGACGCCTTGTGGAATAATGACCAGTGATATTTATATAATCCTGAACCATTGTATTAGTGTAAAGTCTTGTTGGTGACCTAATAAATGAATAAAATAAAATTTACCCCGGAAAAAATACAAATTAGCGGCGTGATATCATTTAATTACAGAATACAATAACACTTTTTACAATACTTTCTAAGCGACGTTGTCAATGATTTATCAACTTTCAAATTAGTAATTAGAGTTTATGCATTGTCATCAGCGAACGTACGTAGTAGCAAGAAGTAAGAGAAAGATGTTTTCAAAATCTGGAACGTCAAAAAAACAGTTGATTAGGAAAGGAAGGAAAGAAAATGAATCATACAACAAAACAAACTTTACAAAAACATTTTAACCAAAATGCCACTGAAACGGAATTTACTCAGAATGTGTCGGACGTCATTGTAACGCCACGACCGTGGTCTTCCGTAGATGTCAAAAGTTCGAGAGCACTACTATGCACAGCATCATTAAGTTGAGAGACAAGACAAAATACTATACTACAATACTATACTATACTTACAAAAACAAACGAAACATAATATATGATAATTATCATAAGCTAGGAGAAGGAGAGTTGATCATAAAATAATATAATATAGTATCCAATAAACTTGCAATACCGGAAAAAAGTTACTATGTCATTGACATTACACACATGAGAGATAGTCATATATTACGGATTAGCTAGATATTTCTCGAAGGCACACTGATTGTTGACGGAGACGATCCTTAAGACCCCGTAGAGCCCTGACAAGTGTTTTTGTTTTCAAGACACTCTTATTTACAGTACATGGATTTTGCTTCTCACTCCGGCTCACCTCCTAGACGATCGGGCTTTTAGTATATTTAGTTCCAAAGCACCTTTAACCGACATATATTGCTTATGTCCCAGCTCATGCAACTTTAACATAGCAAAGACTCACAGAGGCCATCGTCTGCACTCCAACGGACACCATGCCCATAGCCTTAAGCCGGATGGGTGTCTGCACGTTGTACAACATAAATAGGACGATCTTGCGGTTGCTGGTGTTCATGTACTGCCACGGGATGGCATACACTGCGTCTTTCAATTTTGTGCTCTGGAATAAACAACCGGTTAGCCTTCAGCATTCTGGTCGGAGTGAGAGAGAAAGCAAACAAATTGAGAAAGATCAAATATGATTGAAAAATTGCAATCAAATAAGCAATTTCATTATAAAAACCTGGGTCCCAAGAAGTTCCATGATAACAGAAATTTGAATGAGGAATTGAAACATTGTTAGAGTCAATACACCGTAACGGGCCAAGGAAGCGGTATCCTAAAAAGTCATTCGCTATTATAAATAAATACTTAATGTATTTCATGATATCTCCAACATATTTAAAAGTGAAGCCACAAAAAGTCACTAAATAGTACGATAATAATAGTGATGGCCTACGGCGACTTTTTGTGGCGGTGGCGCACAAAAACTCGCCGTGGGCTCTTAGGTAAAAAAAGTAAAAGAAGAATAGTATAAGATGTGTACTTTAAAATAACATTGGTCTTCTATGCGGTTCTTTGGCAGTCATGATGAATTCTTTTCTATTTCATTTCTCATAGAACCATAGGGACTCATCAAGGTCTTTCTCGCAACGGTGGCTCTTAAAGAACACTGACTATTCGCAATCCCTGCTGTTGTTCCCGAGAAAATGTCAACTGGAAACCTTCGACTCACAGTCACTTCTCTTAATAAACTTTGTAGCTTCTCTTGAGGATGTAATGGAAATGAATATTGTATGCAGATGGTTTTGTTGGCCCACCATTGATCGATCGCCATAGGCTAACAGGATGTACTACCTACACGATGGTCAGGTCAGTTTGGAGCTCTGAGATCTTACTTGAGCTTCTTAACTTATATTGAGCTCTCGTTGTCCTGAAGGTTCGCAAATAGCTTATAATCCTTTTAGAATAATAGTAGGTCATTTTACCAATCTAGAACATTCCAATAGAAGAACACAGCCAGTGATTTGATGGAACACGTAGTATACACAGAGCATGGGTCCGAACACTTGGGAAGTTTTAGTCATAAACCTGAAACATAATATTTGTGTAAAAAACTGCCAAGTGTTTAAACCTTAAAATACCTTGTTCAAAATAATAGTTACCTTAAAATTAGTCTATGTTGATTGATAAGCTCCTTAAGCTTAACAGCCACCCTTTCGTTTTCTTCTAACGTGAAGTTCTTTGCATCAATACGACTGGGGTTATCGATGTGAAATTTTTTTGGAGTTGGAAAGTTCCTACAGTCAAATTCAAGGATCTTTAAATGACCCCATACGTGAAATACAATTACTGATAATATGAAATCGTAGGCGCAGAGAAACAGACCACAGTCGAAGGTCAGGATCACATTGTAGATTGTCAAAATTATAAACACACAAAGGTTAGTATGATAGTTAACAGGCAGGGCTAAATAAGCACAGTATTCAAACACGACCCCTGGAGGTGGCTCCCGTTGGAACATGCCATTTTGCCAATTGTTATATACGGGGACGAGGTCGTAAATAATGATTCCAATAAACACTTCGATGAGAAGGTACTTAACAAAAATATCAGACATTCTGTAGGTGCGCTGGTATATCTGGAACAAAAAAATGAGATGATTACCAAAAATTTTGTAATAATGGAAAGATATTTTTTTTTCTACTTACCTGTTCCGAATATTGACTTTTGTGCCTGTGATGCATGAGGTGCAACTCACAAACAAACTCTTTAATCACTGTCGGGTACAATTTTGAGTGAATCCAGGGAATAGTACATCTTTGCTGGAATTTTAGTAAAATTATAAATCTTAAATGGCAATGTAACATTGAGCAGTTATGAAAATGAAAATGTTTTATCTATCCTGCATTCATATGCATTTATTTAGCGAACGATGTGAAACTACTACCTATCTATGATGATATCTATGATGATAGGTTGTTGTCGTAGTATAGTATCGATGAGTTACTTAGGGTCCACCATAATGGATCAAATATCCCTTACAACTATGGTATCCTAAATTAAGGGTAAACAATAAGATTTAAGAATATTACTGTTTTACTCATGTTGCCATTAAGCTTAGTGAGTAAAAGTACGAAACGTATTTAACGTTGCAACTTTATACCGTGACAGAGTACGTTTTCCCAATTTGTTTGCCAAATTAACGGAACGGTTAACGTTAATTATTTTTGACCCACTGTAATGGGAAACAGTTTCTAGCATGATGTTGTAGAGATAAGTGAAATAAATTGACAAAAAAAGTTGATAACAATTCAAACAGTTGGACGACACCTTTTGGACCAACCTGTATACAAAAGTTTACAGTCATAGTGAAGGGACTCCTTACCAAGCTAACGCCACTATAGAATGAAGCTATACATGTCTGACCCATATAAAAGAAACTGAGTGTTTTGTAGTGTGTTGTGATGTAAGTCATTCCAGAGATTAGTATGAAGCTCCACTGTGTGCTCAGGAATGCTACGCTGCGTAAAGGAAAGCGCCTGATATTTTTGTTGAAGATGTGGTAGGGCCATCCGCCAAGCATGTGCAGGCTGAACCGCAGAATCTTCATGTAGCCAAGCTGCATTGGATCGTGAGCTTTGCTATGAAGGTGAAAGACAGGATTATGTTAAGGCTTATATTTAAAGAGCACTCAAGAGTCTGCAGTTTCTTCACTAAGCTATAATATATCATGAAATCACTGTTTTAGCAGAGGCAGTGATTCCATTTTATTCGACGCGATGTTGTGCAAGGGCTGCCCGGTGGATCACCTTTTGTGATAAACCTAACAAATCAAATCTACTGATAGCGGCTCATTGCACGAGGTTTCCAGGGTGAGCAGGCAGTAGTAAAGGAGATCACAGCTGGCATTACAACTTCTACTTTTTAAAGAATACCTACGCTTAACGTTTTTTCTACTTAATGTCTTTTTTTATAGTTAAGACACATTCGAATTTATGTGCAATGTCAAAATGATTACTTCGTTGCACCCAGTAAAACGGTCATGCCAAAACTCGTTTCTATACAACTTACATTAGAAGAACTGTAATAGATGAATGCGAATACTTACGCATAATTCACACTTGGTGCAGTTGTTGCTTTCATCTTGGCAATTAGAATCCGTGTATCTGTCGCCATAAAATAATAATCTTTTTTTTATTTTATCAATAAGTAGAGCTGGTTTAACTAATGGTTTTTAAGACATGCCACATAACACTACTATTGTGTTTTTTCGAGGTGATGCAGTAACATTAAAGACACGAAGACTGCAATGATAAGTCATGATTCCTTATATTTACTACATTTATGGTTGCTACATTAACTCACTCATCCTTTTAATATTGAACAAGCTTATAAGAAAAAGCTTATGTATAAATGATTTCAGTTATTATCATGGAACGGAATATATCGTTTTTTCTAGTAATTGCTGCATAAGATTATCAAAGTATGGATAAGCTCCAGGAATCCAGAATGAGAAATTCAATTTTCGTTATTGTGTTCAGATTATACATACATACAATACCATCACGCCTCTTTCCTAACGGGTAGGCAGAGACCACTTCTTTCCACTTGCTACGGTCCTGACACACACCTTGCGCTTCCTCTACTTTCATGAGTCCTTGCATACATGCTCGTCAGTTGAAGGCACTCTTGACTGGACCCTTTCTGAAACCATCTTGAATTTGTCCAATAAAACGTTCGCCTAGGCTTTCCCCTCCTAACTGTCCCATTCAC
Source organism: Udea ferrugalis (assembly GCA_950022985.1). NCBI lineage: Eukaryota > Metazoa > Arthropoda > Insecta > Lepidoptera > Crambidae > Udea > Udea ferrugalis. Next base: position 671,157 of record OX465524.1, on the reverse strand, counting down.
CTTCGCCTTGTAAATCAATTTCGTTAATCGCCTTTCAGCCATTCTTCTCATATCCCTGAACCACCTCAGCATTCCCATCTCAATGTTAGTAAAAGCGCCTTCTTTCACACGACATCGCTCTCTTAATACACAGTTTCTCATTCTGCCAATCAGTTTTGCCCCAGCCATTCTTCGTAATGGTCTCATTTCCACTGTATTGATTTTACCTTCTTCTGCCGTACCCAACTTTTACTACCGTACATAATTAATGTCACTACCACTACCACCGCTACCGTGAACTGCAAGTCTGGCATTTTCCGACACTTTGTGACTGCTCATGAAGACATGCAGCGTTCACCCTGTTACCTGCATTCACTCTTGTTCCAAGGTCACCCTCACATTTTCCAGATTATGGTTTAGCAAAATAAAACCAAGCCATTTGAGAACAAATGCAGAGGGGGGCCGCTACGTGGACGAACGACCTGATAATGGTCGCGGGATGCAGGCCACACTCAACCGAGCGCTCTGGAAACAAATGGGGTTGGCCTAGGTTCAGTAGAGAATGATCCTCTAGCGGCGCCTCTCCGGCGTAGACGGCGGGGGGCGGGAATGCGGCAGTTTAACCGTTATGTCATTCCTGCTCCCTAAAAGTGACACCAGGGGTGCGGGCTGGGGAGCCCAATCCCCATTGCACGGTGTCCTCGTCTGGGGGTGTCCTCGTATACCAGGATGCCCCCCGTGGCGTGAAGAGGCCCGGCGTGGAGGCCGGGCCGCCGCAGGGACGATGTGGCAATCGATCAGAGCCATGCCGTCCCGTAAGCGGTGAAGGTATACCGGTGTATTTTTTAGTGCGGTATTCCCACCTCCTTCAGAGGTGGGCGAGTCCCACACACCACCACCGCTTCCCCGAGCGGTGGGATAGTGCGTAAATGCATTTTTTGACACCGAGAAAAAAAAAAAAAAAGGTTCAGTAGAGAACTTCTTTCGGCTGCTAATGATGATGATAATAGGAATAATAATAAAGTCATTTATTTTCTCTTCACAAAAGTTTAGGGCCTTAACCCCTGTAGTTGTGAGAGACAGGTGCCTGAGTTATTTTTTTAACAAACTTGCATAACAAGTCACCAGGGCTCTTCCACAGAAATAATGATGATGATGATGATGAAAATAAAACACTTATTTAAACAAGATTACAACAAAAATAGTCTATAACTTATTGTAAGAAAATTGAATTCAAAAATTAAAGTTGTTACACAACTTTATATTCAACCCACCTTAAGTGAATTTTCCCCTTTGTTCCTGGTATGCCTAAAACGCAATTGGTCTAAGTCGCGTTTTGCCTAAAATGTTTTTTTTAATATTGTTAATACTAAGTCGATCAACTACTTATTTCGAATTAAACCTAATACGCAATATATTTATTTAGCAGGGTGAGGTTTAATGTAAAATGGGTAGCTAATCGAATTAGTTTTAACAATATTAAAAAAAACATTTTAGGCAAAACGCGACTTAGACCAATTGCGTTTTAGGCATACCAGGAACAAAGGAATTTTCCAACTGGTGTAGTAGGCCAAACTCCACACCATCGGCTGCAGATAACAAGCAATTGTTTTTATCCGTTTTTATCTTTTTTTACAAATTCAAAACACAACAGACCTTATTCCTCCGAGTGGTAGGGTATTTTAACAAGTAGTAATTTCAACTGAATAAGGAAGCCAGTGTTGTTTTTTTCCTAATGTAGGTATAACCAGTCTGGTAGCGATATTGATAGCCCGAGCGCAGGTCATATGTCATATGTCGTTTTATAACATATTTGCGAAGAAATAAATCAAACTCGGACATTTTGCATACAGCGAAAAAAAAAAGCGAAATCATTTTTACTTGTTCACAGCGATGGGCGCGCAACAGCACTTTTTTAGGGCACAGGCATAAGCACGGCAATGAAATAAAACGTAATTCTTACCTACAGCCTCTATCAGCCAGTAGATATTACTAAGCAAATTCATATTTTTGTGGTCTTTATTACGGATGTTACTCAAAGTTATATTACTTTGAATTAAAGAGTTAAATGTTTATCCAGAGCATCCGTGTTCTGGATGCGTCGTAAGCGTCAATGACTTGCAAAGACTATGGGCTCGCTTGAGGCGACGCACACACTGCACTGTGAACTAGACATACAATTATTTATTTGGTTGAATTCAATTTTAACGGTGTCAACGATCTGATTGTGGTGTGGAATTTCAGTCAACCACTTTTTCGCATCCATGTTAATAACAACGTCAACAAGAAATGCCACATCAAAGATTTAACTGTTCAAAGAGCTAAAACATAGTCAAAACTAGGTTATTGGACCTTACTTACTCTGAAGCTGAAGAAATCCTTCCATCCTCGAAATGACAATATGCTAACCCTGTAGCACACCCACTCGGACACACACGCGCACAGACACCCTCTCTCACACACACACATAACGTTGATCTCATTATTTTTAAAATAGTTAACTTTGTTATTACTACTTAAATTATTTTTAATGTCAAACTGTATGTGAACCGAAGCTTGTTTAAAACTGCAATGAATATTTTCTGTAAATCATTCACTGGCTACTACGATTCAGGCCTGCGAGGCTAGTGCAGAAGTCGCTGTACCTTTTATACTGTATCATTTCTTTTTTGCAAAATAAACTTTATTATTATCATGTTCAGAAAGTTTTTTTCTCACGAAATATAATTTCGGTAATTTTGAATGAGACTAACGGACCTAAGCCAAGTTAGTCTCACTTCCTGTGTTAAAAGCTGGTTTAATGCTTATTATTATTATCTATCAGTCGTCTGTCATTAGACAGCAAGATCACGCGCTTCAATCACTTGATGTAACAAAGACTCACCGTGGCCATCGTCTGCAGTCCGACGGACACCATGCCCATATATATTTTTTTAATTGACTAATTGTTAGTCTAAGGTGTGACTTTCACAGCTTTACCGGGCAATGGGGTGAGCGGAAGGCTCACAACCCCTAAACCATGCCCATAGGCTCGAGTTGGATGGGTGTCTGCACGTTGTATTACATAAAAAGACGATCCCGAACGCGTTTTCCATAATCATCACCAGGTAGTGGAACATTATGGATAGGTATCCATAATGTTCTAGTATACATAAATTTGATTTACCTAATCATCTTAAATTATAAGGTTTTTTTGACATAAAATTGGGTGCAAAAATAATTAGATGTCTTAATTTTACATGCTATAGAGTCACGTAGTCTAAGTGTTATATTGCATGATGAATTTTATTCCGAATGGTGGTTTATATCATGGTTTTTATTTTTTCCATCCATGGCTGATATATTTATCTCGAAGTTTTGCATGTCAAACAACATTAGAGCAATTTGTATAAGACACCGTTCGGGTTCCCATATTCTACTATGTACATAACTTAAGCGAAACCTATCAAGGAATTATTTTAATTCATTGTAATACCTTATATTACTGTGGCATGACCTTACTATCACTGCATTATCACTATGCCAAGTGTGGCAAATTATATACTTTGATTAGGTACATATTGAAAGACTCCCACATGGAACATATATACATAATATCTAGCGGATACACGTGTATCCGCTAGATATTATGTATACAGCCTGGTCCAAAAGGTGATGTTGAAAACCTTGTTTTGATTACTTAGGGTGTGTGAAACCTTGAAAAAGGTTACATCCAGAGTGTAGTGTATCCAAAAATACTCCCTGTATCTGCCGCACTCAGAGACGTCGTTAATGGTTCATTAGAGTCAAAATTCCATTTTTCCAAAGAGACTTTATAACAAATAGAATAAAGAACTTTTCAGAATGTAAAATTTTGACTCTAATGAACCATTAACGTTAATTGATGTATCTGAGTGCTGCAGTAAGTTACACGATTTTAAGTAATATTTTTTTTCTCTCAAGTTGTGACTCCGGCTCGAGACAGTAATGCTGACAGAGACATGAAATATTGAGATACATTCCTATTTTTTTTTCTATTAACTAAATTTTATACCATACAGCCGCCGAAGCAATTGAGGGTCTATCTTATATGAGATTAAGAAAAAAACATCGTCTCATAGGTACTACGGATTCAAAATGATTTTGAATATAAACTTTATGAGTTAAGGTACTTATTCATTTGGGGGACTCAAGTTTAGTTAGTATATCCAAGTTTACTTAAGTCATTCTGTACTATTCTATTTCATGAGGGGTGTCCGTGGCGCAGTTGTGACATTGGATCGGCAACAATCGCTGTTGGTCCCGGTCCACGTCGCTATGTCAATCATTTAGCCAAGTCAAAGGCGTTAAAGACTTGATAACATCTGCTGTTAAGGCCAGCCAGAAAAAAAAACATTTGAATGATTTTTTCTGGGTTTTCTGTCTTTAAGTCTACCTGATTCCGACCTCTGCTCTTTATGCAGTGACTAGCTGTTTAAAATAGCATACCCGTGTCACCGTAACTCAGAGCCAGGGAAAATAATACAAATTACCGGCGTAAATAAATTTTATTCTTATAGCATACAACAAGGAATTGACAAATGAAACATACAACCTAGGAGTCTTCAAGGCAAGAGTAAATAGGCATTATTTGGGTAAGCGTGTTCCATTTTCGACCTCGTCGTCGCTTACCATCAGATGAAACTAGGGTCAAAGGTAAACTTATTTTTAATAAAAAAAAATGTAAGATAGTAGAAAAACGAACAAACTAGTAGAGGGTTTGTTGATAGGATAGCGTAAATCAAGAACCATTTACGTAGGAACATGAATTTATTAATTATGTTTGTGATGATCGTTTTCACGATATAAACTAATATTTCAGGGTGAGGAGGCCAGTTTGACAGGAACTTGTTTTTGAAGGTAATTACTGTTTTTTCATGAATTTTTCGGGACAAATAACCCAAAAGGCCCGCAAGTCAGTCGGAGGGACGAAGTTGGGAACCCAGGAATGCTAATCCCGGTGGAAACAAGGGTCTCAAAGCCCTAAAGGCGGATCGATAACCGGGGTCGATAACCGCCAATGTAAACACTGGCCAGGAAACGGAAGTGGACCAACAAATCAACCGAACGTATTTATCACCGCACGGAATGCACAATCACGCTCCTAAATTCCATTAAAAGCCCTAGAAACGGCCACCGAAATTAAAATCAGCAATTTAATTCGTCTCCGAATCAATGTTTTTTCACGTCATCTGCCCATTGACAAATCGCTCATCCTTCTTTTTTTCCTTTCTTCCAGCCAAAGACACGCGCGCGGCTTGGCGACGCGCGCCCGAGCCGACCTCACGTTCCGCCGCGACTGTGGGGTGATCTGGTTCGGACACACATCGAGGTGACGATTTTCAATATGCATGTGGTGATGGGAATTTGATTATTTTCATTTACAACCTTTTTTTTTTTAAAAGCAAGACAGTCTGCTCTGCCTAAGGGTTTACAGGGGTTGAGTGGGGTTAAATTCAAAAAAGGAGTCTGGCACAGCTGGTCGCTACGCCATCAATGATTATTTTGTCAGTTGGATGTTTGCCAACATATTTAATGCTCTCCACATTTGCACGCTTGGATCTAAGAAGATCTTAACTGGACATCCTGATACAAACTGACATCCTATTTTGTATTCACTCAAAATCTAGCAAATAATTAAATTTCATTTCATCTCATCTATTATAGGTTTGCTCATTTTTCTGAGACCCTGAGGCACAGTACGGACCCCGGGGAATGCAGACCGAAACGTCAACGTCATAGGTGTGACAACGTCAGAGGGATGACAGGTGAGGGACAAATTTCACTAAATTACCAATAGATGACAGTGGCAGTACTTTAAATCGCGCAAGCATTGCGTTACGCTAAAAAATATACTCTGCCAGGAACTTAGACGATTGGCATCGCCTGAGTCTTGAGTCAGAGTCTGAGTCGATCAGTAGAAGACAGACGACGCTGCCTCTCTGCCGAAAAACAGGCATTACAGTATCCCCCCACCCAGGCCAGAGTTCACGAAGGGAACTCGTCGGTCGCCCTCGACCGGACCCACGACACACACCAGTAATTAGTCCTCTTTCTTTTTCAGCCAAGAAAAAGGAAAATTGAATGGTAATTCGCCTCCACTGGACGGTATCACAAACTGAACGAAGAGATGGAGACAAGCAGGAGAGTTACTTGAACATCACAAAAATGACTACCCAATTGGCTATTTGACGACGAGGCTTAAGCAAGTTGGTACCCAATATTGAAGCAATTAATAGAAAAAAAAAAAAAAAAAAAAATAGCAAAGGTTACTTAATGATTCATGAGCTTCTATTTGTTAAGAATGAAAACCATACAAAGAAAAATATAAGATACATATTATTATACTATGAAGACCACTAGAGAATGTGATACGAGATGGTAGTGATCACATTCTCCTTAACGTCATCGCAATTTTAAATTGGGGTGTGTACACGCGTGTGTGTGTGTGTGTGTGTGTGTATGCAACAGCTTCGGACCCAAAATTCGGACCGGACACAAGTTCCTACTGAAGCGATGATAAAACTACCTGTGTGGACAGAGCCATAAATAAAACCGAGCACACGTTTGATGGTGGTCTCAGCGGGAGGATGCCACACAGAATAGACAGACAAAAGGGCAAAAATAAGGTTCCCTTTCAAGAAGGAAAAAAAAACAAAGCACACACACAAGAAGAGACACCCCCAATAGCACCGGAGTTGCGAAGTTGTTTCAAATATACATAAATACGAGTATGATGTTGGTTGGTGCTTGATGTCCTATTAGTCGCCTTCTACGACACGCCAGGAAGAACGGCGGAGTGGGTATTCTGCGACCGCCACACTCACGGTGAAAGAAAAGTGAATACCTTTCGCATGTACAAGATACAACGGAGTAATCAAACTAATCGTCGGCGGCGTCTAAATTTTTAAAATCCTTTATGTGCCATTTGCCTAAAAACTTTCCGCCCTCGTCCTCCAGCTCATACACAAGAGGAGAAAGCTTACCAACGATTCGGCACCGCTCATATCTAGGAGCCAGTTTTGATGAAAAATGTTTGCTAGCGTTAGATATTTTGTATGTACGTTTCCATATTAAATCACCTACTTCAAACGATATGTCTCTTCTTTTTTCGTTATAACTTTTTGCGTTCTGGGCATGAGCCTTACGCAGAGATGCCCGAACGTTTTTAAAAATGTCTTCTAAGTGACCAAGATCACGGACACGAGAATCCCTAGATGCAATATTCAACTCCTCTATGTCTTGAAATTCCTTGTAGATATTGCCATTGATCACTGCCTCCCCTCCGTGAACCAACATGAAAGGAGTGTAAGACGTTGACTCGTTGACCGAGGTATTTACGGCGAATTGAATCTCTGCTAAATGTACGTCCCATGTCCTATGATCATTTTCGACAAATGAGGCAACCGCAGTCATAATTGTGCGATTATACCGCTCGACCGTGTTAACTTGAGGACAATACACGGGACCCAAGTGAACTTGCGGAATATTGTACTTCTCATACAGATCCTGGACCTCATGTCCTATGAATTGGGGACCATTATCAGACATTATTGTTTGGGGTATACCATGTACCAAAAAGACATGATCCTCGAGCCTCTGAGAGATCACCTTCCCCGTAGCTCGGCGGAGCGGGAACAACAAACAATATTTAGTGAAGCAACATACTACTACTAAAAGAAAAGTGTTCTGACGTCTAGACATTGGCAGCGGTCCAACCAAATCGATACTGATGCATTGGAATGGACGACTACAAACCTTGGGCTCCCCCATGAAACCAGGAGTTGCCAATGAACTATGTTTATAAGCACTACAAGTCGTACATTTCCTAACGAAGTCCGCAGTATCTTTATACATACCGGGCCAATAATATCTCAACTTAAGACGTTTATACGTTTTCGCCACGCCCAAGTGCGCAGCAACTGGTTCCGAGTGACCCTCTCTTATTAAAGTTTCCCGGAGATTGGTTGGTATCACCTCCCTCCATTGAAAATCTGTACTCAACTTATTCTTATTTTTAGAAAAACGGTAAAGCCTGTTATCTACGAGTTTGAAATTCGGACAGGCCCCCGGCTTGTCCATACAACGCTGGACAATATTCGAAAACCACGGGTCAACGGTCGTGTCCGCGTCTACTGCAGCTACAGGCACCGATCGCGACAGCGCGTCAGGCACTACGTTAAGCACACCCTTACGGTGGTCAACACTAAAATTATATGGAGACAGTCTACAGCCCCAGCGAGCCAAGCGTCCGGTAGGGCTTTTTAAATTTAGGAACCATTTTAGACTCGCATGATCAGTAATAACACGAAAGGGCCTCCCGTTATCTAGATAGGGGCGAAAATGCTCAACAACAAGGACAACAGCTAAGGCTTCTCGTTCCGTAGCGGAGTAATTCCTTTCAGCGGGAGTAAGGGAACGACTATAGTATGCAATTGGGTGCTCCTGATCGTCCGTGGATTGAGTCAGGGTACCGCCTATACCGAAATCGGAGGCATCACAATGTACGGCAAAGTCGCCGTTGAAATCCGGGCAAGCCAAAACTGGGGCGCTGGTAAGAGCCAGTTTCAAATTGTTAAACGCACAGTCAGCCTCAGGAGTCCACTTGAAAGGAGGAGCACCTTTACGGGTGGAGGTGAGGGAATTCAAGGGGCCAGCCACATGACTGAAATTCCGAATAAATCTACGATAGTACGAAGCCGTGCCAAGGAAACGCTTCACATCCTTCCTGCATGCAGGAACCGGAAAGTCAACAATCGCCCTAACCTTATCGGGATCAGTACGCAAACCATGTTCATCAACGACATGTCCTAAATATTTTAATTGTTTCCTAAAAAATTGACACTTTCCCATATTAATGGTAAGGCCTGCATCTCGCAACTTGTCGCGCACCCTGCGCAACATCGACAAATGTTCCTCGAACTGGGAACTTATTATAATTATGTCGTCGAGGTATATAAATAGCTTATTATCAAATTCCGGACCGAACAGCCGATCCATCAGGCGCTGCTGAGTTGCCGGCGCTGAGGTTAATCCAAAACACATAACTTTAAAATGAAATAGACCCCGTGTTGGAACGGTGAAGGCAGTCTTCTCACGTGATTCCTGTGAATCCAGAGGCACCTGAAAGTAGGCCGATTTTAAATCTATTGAAGATAAATACTTCGCATCCCTGAGCTGATCCAGAATATGACTAATATAAGGCAGTGGGTAAGCGTCATGCTTTGATATTTCGTTAAGTTTCCTACTGTCCAAGCAAAATCTAAGAGACCCGTCCGCCTTTTGGGCTAGCGTTACAGGATTATTCCACGGACTGGAACTGGGCTCCACTACATCATCCTCCAACATTTGATCTAATTGCCTACTCATTTCCGCTAATTTTTGCGGCGACATGACATAGTAACGCTGCTTGATTGGCGGGTGATCCCCCGTATCGATTTTATGGCTAACTAAATGAGTTCTACCGAGCCCCTTCTTTTCCGCCGAGATTTCTTCAAAATCAGCCACTACATTCAAAACCTGTTTACGTTCATCTTCACATAACGAGTCCAAGTCATGTAACGCCCTATCCGTGGGCGCTATAGCATGCACCTGACCCTGACCGGGCAAATATTCACTATGACTTAATAAAGCCAGCACATCTGGTGCTATGTTAAAAGTTCTCCAAAAGTTCAAGCCAAACAGAAGCTCAATGTGCACTCCAGGCACCAAATAAAATTTCACAATGTTAGTGTTGCCATCTACAGTGACTGGTAGGAAAATATAACCCGTAACGGGCGAAGAAGACCCGTTAGCGGTCTTAATGAAATTGATTTCTTGAGAGTGATGCACAGTCGCAAAATCGACAAATGAATTGATGGCATTTTTACCAATAATTGATATCTCAGAACCCGAGTCAAGCAAACCGCTATATTCTAACTCATGTATCACGACCTTCAAATATGGACGAGAGTGGACACTCTGATTTATTCCGTGAACCAGCGACAGCTCTACGTAATTTTTACTCTGTGGACCTGTCAACGTTATATTTCTGACATTAACTTTTAAAAGATTTTCCTCGCAGGTCGAATTTTCATGTAATAATTTTCGCTGGTTCACGCTTTGGCGTTTTTTGGAGTATTCCTACAGCGTGGGCAAGTGTTAACCGTCACCCCTTTTTCTCCACAGCGATAGCAAACCGGCCGAAATGCTTTACAAGTTCTAAGGCTATGTCCGTTTACCCTACAACGCACACAAAAGTTATTATTCTCTTCAAGCTGGACTGCAGCCACCTTTGGAGCCATTCCGTGACTCTTATAACCCAAATCAGGAGCAACACAAGAAGTAGTAACCCGTGGCGGCTCAGAAAAATGCTGGGAACGTTCTTTAGCGCCCTCCAACAGCCTACATTTACGCTTCAAATCCGACCAAGACTCTGCAGGGCTTAAGGCTAACTGTTCAGTGTAAAACGGCCTGATATTAAACAGCACAATGCCCAACTTCTCTTCCTCAGGTAAGGGCTTAGATAAACGAACAAAATAATTCTGCATAACACTCAGATAGTTCACTATACCCTCATCAGGCCCCTGTGTGCGAGCTCTGATTTCCTGAATTAAACGATGATCATAATCAGAGGGCAAATATTCATCCAAGACTAACTGTTTCAGGTCAGACCAACAATGCACCTCTGCCCGCACCCCACGGTACCAGCAGAGAGCCTCATCAACAAACAACTCTGCAGCTGAATTATAAAGCTTGGAATCTGGGATGCCCCGAGAAAGGCACAACTCCTCTAGTCTCTGCAAGAATGCTTTGATACAGGTTTTTCCATTGAAACGCAAATTAAGTTTATGAACAGATGATGGATCAGAATCCCTTGATGGAACTGACATGGACTGCTGCTGATTGCCATTGGACAGGGCAGGTCTCTCTGCCTCCATAGACTGTGGAACAGTGAAGCTACTCTTAAAAACCTGCCAGATGTGATCCATTTTAAAAAGCTTTTTATTCAACCTACATTGTAAATTTTCAATCTCAGAAGCCACACTCTCATCCCCATTAGCATCCAAACGACCAAGCCTATGAAACAAATGGTGAGCCAACGCTTGTACTCTATTCAGTGACTTTAATGAATTTGTTTTTACAGAAGCACTAGCAATCAGATCGTCCAGACTGTCCAACCTTTCCTGTATGTGACTCAACTCCGCCTCTGTATCAAAATCACAAGACAGTATTTCATCTGAAGGCAATTCCTTATTGAGTGCCCTAGCCTGAGCCTTCAACTCAACCACTGTGCCAAGAGGCTTCCCACCACGGATTCTAATCTCATACTCCAACTCATCTTTTAACAACAAATTGAAAGCTATAGGCCTCTCTTCCATGTTTATATTTCCAAAGTATTGAATTTAATAATATTCAGTTAATTACTTGTGTTTATTTATAATTTATTTGTATGCTATTTTCAGGGATGCAAACCTGCAGACAACAAGAGCTAAAATGGCCAGAAAAGACACCAAAAAAAAAACTCAGAAACAAGGCAAAGAAATGCCAAGAAATTTAATTCAAAACCGAAAGCAGGAAACCACCCTGAACTGGATGATACCAACCCAAAACCTACACAAAACAAGGCCAAGCAACCCGAATACACCAGCGTACAAAACAAAATGAAAAGAGCAAAAATACAGTTTCAACTATGATAAACTTTATTATTATTTTTAGTTCTAGCTTTAGATTACTAGTGATCCTAACTAAACCTAGCCGAAGGAAGCTTCCTAAGTCACTATTTCCGACCTCAAAGACAAGATTGCAACGATGAAAAAATTCCCTCTGAATTGTCACCAAATCAACGCTTCCGGAGCACAAAAAGACCAGGAAACGGGATGTAATACCACTGAACCTCGTATTCAATGTTCGGGCGCCATGTGATGATCGTTTTCACGATATAAACTAATATTTCAGGGTGAGGAGGCCAGTTTGACAGGAACTTGTTTTTGAAGGTAATTACTGTTTTTTCATGAATTTTTCGGGACAAATAACCCAAAAGGCCCGCAAGTCAGTCGGAGGGACGAAGTTGGGAACCCAGGAATGCTAATCCCGGTGGAAACAAGGGTCTCAAAGCCCTAAAGGCGGATCGATAACCGGGGTCGATAACCGCCAATGTAAACACTGGCCAGGAAACGGAAGTGGACCAACAAATCAACCGAACGTATTTATCACCGCACGGAATGCACAATCACGCTCCTAAATTCCATTAAAAGCCCTAGAAACGGCCACCGAAATTAAAATCAGCAATTTAATTCGTCTCCGAATCAATGTTTTTTCACGTCATCTGCCCATTGACAAATCGCTCATCCTTCTTTTTTTCCTTTCTTCCAGCCAAAGACACGCGCGCGGCTTGGCGACGCGCGCCCGAGCCGACCTCACGTTCCGCCGCGACTGTGGGGTGATCTGGTTCGGACACACATCGAGGTGACGATTTTCAATATGCATGTGGTGATGGGAATTTGATTATTTTCATTTACAACCTTTTTTTTTAAAAGCAAGACAGTCTGCTCTGCCTAAGGGTTTACAGGGGTTGAGTGGGGTTAAATTCAAAAAAGGAGTCTGGCACAGCTGGTCGCTACGCCATCAATGATTATTTTGTCAGTTGGATGTTTGCCAACATATTTAATGCTCTCCACATTTGCACGCTTGGATCTAAGAAGATCTTAACTGGACATCCTGATACAAACTGACATCCTATTTTGTATTCACTCAAAATCTAGCAAATAATTAAATTTCATTTCATCTCATCTATTATAGGTTTGCTCATTTTTCTGAGACCCTGAGGCACAGTACGGACCCCGGGGAATGCAGACCGAAACGTCAACGTCATAGGTGTGACAACGTCAGAGGGATGACAGGTGAGGGACAAATTTCACTAAATTACCAATAGATGACAGTGGCAGTACTTTAAATCGCGCAAGCATTGCGTTACGCTAAAAAATATACTCTGCCAGGAACTTAGACGATTGGCATCGCCTGAGTCTTGAGTCAGAGTCTGAGTCGATCAGTAGAAGACAGACGACGCTGCCTCTCTGCCGAAAAACAGGCATTACATGTTTATTATAACTAAGCAGACATCATGTCTCATGACTAAAGACGACATGAGTGACAACTCTCATAGACAAACCTCCGGCAATGGGCATAGGCAATCTAGGCAGCATCACCACATCTCCCTTTTTACAAAATATGAAATAATAACGAATTATGATAACAAAAACAACTTATTCAACAACTACTGTAACAACTTATAATAACTTCTAACATTCATGAGACTATCAAGATACGACTTAAATCAAACTAACTTTAATCAATCGATCCTAAAGAAAAGATGATTGTCCAACCAAAGATCAAGTTTGTTGGGTGGTCTAATAATTCTACCACTTCTGGTCTGTGGAAAACCAGTAAAATTAGTAGCGTTTTGCACCATATCACCAGACAGATCTGAAGACTGATCTTGTTGCCGTACCGTCTCTATTTCTACCATGACTGGAGAACTTTTCGTTTTAATTATATGCTGCCTGTTCCTTCTGTACAGTGTACCATCCTCGCCTTCTATTTCAAATGACCTTGGTTCTTCACATATATTTTTTATCACACCTGGAATCCATACACTGTTTGGTGTTTTCTTATACAGGACTTCATCATCCACTTTCAAATCTGGCAAAACTTTAGTTTTCCTATCATAATATTTCTTTGTTTGATCTCTATATTTTTCTTTATATTTCAAATGATCTTCGACAGACACAACTTTTGGAAGCAGATTTTCTCGTACTGTAGGTAATTGAGTTCTCAATGCACGTGACATTAGCAACTGAGCGGGTGAGGCTAACTGGCCTCGCGGTGTATTCCGGTACTGTAAAAGAGCTAAATGGGGATCAGTATTACTCTCTTCGCACTTCGTGAGAATACGTTTGCAAATTTTCACTCCGGACTCCGCCAACCCATTAGACCTTGGCAAATATGGACTAGACGTAGACTGTTTGATTCCCCATTCATCAGCAAAAGCATGAAATTCATTTGAATTAAACGGAGGACCATTATCACTCATAATAATCAACGGTATTCCATGACGACTAAAAATTGGTTTCAATACCCCAATCAAAGCTTTAGCACTGACTGTACTTATGTTGGACACTTCAATATAATTCGAATAATAGTCTTCAACCACTACATAGGTTTTATTTTTAAATGAAAAGAAATCTATTCCAACCTTTTCCCATGGAAAACTTGTCAGTTCATGATGTTTAAGTGGCTCAGGTGGATTAGCGCTTCTATGTGTAAGACAGGTGGGACACGACTCCACCATATTTTTAATATCCACCGCCATAAAGGGCCAAAAAACATACCCTCTAGCAAAAGCTTTCGACCTCTCAATTCCGAGATGCCCACTATGAATTATTTTCAATATATCAGGTCTAATACTCTTAGGAATCAAGATACTGTTACCTCGAAATAAAAGTCCTTCCTCAGAATGTATCTCCTGTCTATACTGCCAATACTCTTTTATTTCGTGGGGAACATCCTTTTTAATGTTTGGCCATCCTCCCTGACACATATTTTTTAAGACATTCATAGCTTTATCAGATTTAGTAGCCTCTTTCAGCCACTGAAGACGTTCTGGAGACACAGGCAAGGATTTCATTAATAAATTGACATGTACAACTATATCCTCATCTAAATCATCCTCCTCAGTTACTACCAACGCAGCTCTCGATAATGTATCAGCAATATACATCTGTGTACCTTTCTTATACACAACATTTAGACTATATACTTGAATTTTGAGCATCATTCTTTGTAAGCGAGTAGGCACTTCAACTGATGGTTTCTTGAATAAAGTGATCAGCGGACGATGATCAGTTTCCACAGTTACTGTTTGCCCATATATGAACTGGTGAAATCTGATACATGCAAAGACAATGGCATATAGTTCTTTCTCAATTTGCGCCATTCTTTGTTGAGTTGATGTCATCGTTTTCGAGGCATAATAAATGGGATGCTCTTTTTGTAGTAATACGGCACCAACTGCCGTACTACTCGCATCAACTGATAGAGTGACTGGTTGCTTCACATCAAAATGTGCAAGTACTGGAGCCCGACAAATCATGTCTTTTATATGTGAAAATATCTTTTCATAGTTAGCATTCCATTGAAATATTGTACCTTTTTTAAGTAACTCTCTTAGAGGCGCAACTTCCGTCGCAAAGTTGTCAATGTAAGGACTAAGGTAATTCAGCATACCTAAAAATCTTTGTAGATCTTTTACAGACTTTGGCGTCGGCATGTCTGTAATCGCTTTGACTTTTTCAGGATCGGCTTCAACGCCTCCTTCTGAAAACAAATGACCTAAATATTTAACATGTCTGCATGCAAAAGAACATTTTGCCTTGTTAAATCGGACGTTCAACTGTTGAGCTTTTTCAAATACCAGTTTCAGACGCTCATTGTGTTGGGCTAGACTGCTTCCACACACCAGCAAATCATCACTGTAGACCATTACACCTGGTATATCAGAAAAACTTTCTGTCATGACCCTATGAAAGTATTCTGGAGCACAGCTGATACCAAAAGGTAGACGCTTGAACCGGTAACGTCCAAAAGGAGTATTAAAAGTGGTGAGGTATGAACTCTCCTCATCCAAACAGCACATCCAAAATCCACTGCTGGCATCAAGAGTTGAAAAATACTTCGCTCCCCCAATCTTGGAACGTACCATATCAACTGTAGGTATTGGATAATGATAATGAGCTCGATAAATAGCCTTATTTAAGTTTCTTGGGTCTATACACACTCTCAGCTGACCATTTTTCTTTTGAACTAGTAAAAGAGAACTTACCCATTCTGTTGGCTCTGTGACTTTCGCAATGACTTCCATATTTTCCATCTTGTCTAGTTCTTTTTTAAGCTTCTCATATAAAGCAAATGGGACCTTACGCGGAGCATCAATTCTTGGTGAAACTTCAGGGTTGACTTTGATGTGACATTCACCTGACATACAACCTAGGCCTTCAAATATATCATTAAATTTGTGAATAAGGTTACACAATTCAACCGAATCACTCATATTTGACTGTGAGTTTGACAAAACTTCTTTAGAGACATTTGAGTGAACAACGGAACTTGACTCTGACATTTCATTGGAATTTACTTGACTTACAGAGTATACTCTTTTGACTAGACCTAATTCTGAACATGTATGTTTACCTAATACAGTTGGTGCATTTACATCTGCAATTATGAAAGTGATCATCTTACTAAGCTCATGATTGCTGAGATTAAAACTACAAGAAATGTCTTGCTGTCCAATAACCTTAACATTATCACCACTAAATGATATGAGAGTCACATGACATGGTTTCAATTCAGCATTATGTTGTAATGACTTGTAAATATTTAGTGACATAACATTGAGATCACTTCCTGTATCTAAAATTACTTTAACCATTTTCTCATTTATTTTAAGGTTTATTGTCCACTCTCTGTTTTCCTGACCTGTAGTGAGATGTCCTATAAATAAATCTTGTTCTTGACTTGACTGACCTGACTGCTCATGATTCTGTTCTGACTCACACTCGACGTATCTCACCACCTTTTTGGATCGACACATTGCTTCGTAGTGACCAATCGCACGACATTTGCGGCACTTAACATTAACAGCTGGACACTTATATCTGTGAACTTGTCCACATTTACCACAATTTTTCCCTTCTCGGCTTGACCAACCTTCTGTTTTATAACTTGTTTGAGTATTTCTCATTTGAAATATAGACGATTGCATTGTGTCACATTGACTTTTCGACATTGTCATCGCTTTTGCTTTTTCTATAGCTTCATGTAGACTCAAACTATCTTCAAGAATCAATTTTTCTCTGATGTCAATGTACTTTGCATGCATGTTAATGATGAACATTACCTTCACTAGCCTTTCTTGCAATGTTCCAAATTCACAGTTTGCACTGAGAGCTCTCAACTTAGTCACAAATTGATCCAGCGTTTGTTCTGGAGCTTGTTTATAAGTGAAAAAATTGTAGCATTCAAACGTTACGTTTGTTTTCGGAACAAAGTAGTTCTCGAAGAGTTTAATCAATTCCTCCACATCAATACTATCTTCATTTTTCTGAAACGTATTAAAAATCTCGACACATGGTTCCCCGATCATGTGAAGAAACATAGCAACCTTTCTTTGGTTCGACTCTACGTCCAAACATGACGCTCTCAGAAATATTTTGAAAGACTGCAGCCATCTCTTCCAATTGTGTGCAAGGTTGCCTTCCATGACCATGCTGGCGCAACCCGCCATGTTGATTTTCTTCATTTTTATGATATTTTTATCGTTACAACTGACTATTCAATAATTAATTACACTTTCACTTCTGACACCATGTTGATAGGATAGCGTAAATCAAGAACCATTTACGTAGGAACATGAATTTATTAATTATGTTTATTATAACTAAGCAGACATCATGTCTCATGACTAAAGACGACATGAGTGACAACTCTCATAGACAAACCTCCGGCAATGGGCATAGGCAATCTAGGCAGCATCACCACAGGGTTTAGGCGTCGTGGTTAAACGTTCGTATCAGCATGAAGACAGAATACGACGTTTTAATAATCTGAAACGTAAAAAATATAGTAAATAATTTATTACAAATAATAATTTAAACCGACATCGCTCGAAAGATTGCATCGTTGAAGTAGCAGTGGGCAGTGGCAGTACCGGACGACGTTCCGTGGGCAGGCCCTCCACAAGGTGGACCGACGATCTTGTCAAGGTCGCGGGAAGCCGCTGGATGCGGACAGCGCAGGACCGATCGTTGTGGAGATCCTTGGGGAGGCCTATGCCCAGCAGCTGTGGGCGTCGTTCGGCTGACATGGTGATGATGGAATAATTAAAAAAAACAACAAGATAAAATCTGTTGTGTAAAAAAGCGATCATTTCCTAATCTTCCATCGGTCCACTTAGGCGTGGCATCATCTATTTTAATTAAATTTAAGGATTCTTAAAAATAAATCTAACACTAAATCTAAGGTCTTTTTATTGCGTTGTTAGGCAGGTGTCTGAATCTAATAGTGCGGTCCGTTTCGCCCCTGTCAATAACCAGCCCACACGGTGCAAAACCAATGTCGACCAATCCCTCCTATGCGAGTATAGTTCGTCCCTCCACTACCTCTTCTCTCTATCTCTCGTTGTCCGTTCAAATTATACAGGTACGTACACCAGGGGACAATTTTCGAATTCGCATCAGTACTGAATGTATCTACATCTTTTTTTTATAATATTATTGCTTACAGTAGCCATAGTCTGCACTCCAACCGACACCAGGCCCAAGGGCTTGAGCTGGATGGGTGTCTGGGCCTTGATCAGAAAGAACAAGACAATCTTACGGTTGCTGGCGTCCATGTACTGCCACGGGATGGCGTACACCCCGTCCATCAGCGACTCGCTCTGTCAGAAAGAATTAGTACTTATTATTATGCTGCTAGCGTTTCATTTTCTCGAAAACATCAACAACGAGCTCGAATGCCCAGAAAGACCCTGCTATTGTTTCAGCCAATTCCAATCAGCTTTTGTGTAAGTATTTGATCGGAATCAGGTGAAAAAGGTGAGTTGTTCGGCTCCTGACTCGATCCGAAGGGATATCAGTGCGATAGTGGTCTGATTAGTGTTGTATATTGTGTTCAGTGAATCAATTTGTGAAGTTTACTGCTTTGATGAAATAGAATCTAATATTTATTGATTACAGAACCAAAAGTACATATTATCATAGAAAACAATTAACGTTATACATTAATAGAATTACTTATATACCCGGTTTTCTACAACACACTCACTTAAACTGTAAAAATGTTTAGAAAGAAGGAAAGCCGGTGCATAATTACTTTGTAAAAATGCAACATGAAGTTTGAAAAAATAAACCCATGATTGATAAAACAAAGTGACTGCTAGCAACAGGTTCTTATTTTCAAACATAAAAATGAAATAAAACTGTTAACGCTGGACTCTCGGGTTGGTATCAACTCGTCTAAAAAGCAACTGGTCTAAAGAGCAACTGGTCTAAAATGCAACTCGTCTAAAGAGCAACTGGTCTAAAATGCAACTCGTCTAAAGAGCAACTGGTCTAAAATGCAACTCGTCTAAGGAGCAACTGGTCTAATCCACTGTATCTTGAACTATTGTAAAATTTTTCGGCATTTAAAAAAGGACAAATTTGCGTCCAAAACCAAAACTATTTTAAACATAATTGATCATAATAAAAATAATATTTTCAGTTGCTTTTGGTGAATCAGACCGGAATGAAATTTTAATACTAATGATTAGTTAGATAATTTTCACACATAGCAGCGACTTTTCATGATCGGAAAATTAATAAATAGTCTTTTTTCCTGGATCAATTTCTCCTAAAGTGACTTTTAACAATGTCGCATATTGGCTTGAAAACAGGTCCATTGGACCTGTTTTTTTGTTTGGTCACATTTGGTACGCTGATACCTCCTGTGTATACTACATGGCTTAAAAGGCTGTTTTTTTGAATACAAAGGACATGATAAAAGTTTCATAGACAAAAGACCCACCTAAACTATGTAGTATAGAAGTTATTGTTCCGTATAACTTCATTGATACAAACAAAAAGATGAGGATACGGCATCCGCGCAACAAAGTTTGCCACACAAAAAACAGGTCTAATCGACCTGTTTTCAATTCAATATGACAGCGACTTGTTCGCGTGCACGTCAATGTTATGTGCCAGTTTTTGAATTCCCGTAGTATGAACGTAACGTATCTTCCTCTTTTTGTTAATATCAATGAATTTTTTACACTTGAGTTACAAGTGTAATAAACACTTGATTTTACAGTGTTGTTTGTGTGCATGTGTATGTAAAAATCATATGTCAAAACACAAGCTGAGTTTTTATTTTAATTTAAGGGTGCTCCTTATCGAAAAATACAGGGTGTCATTTTTTTTCCAAAACCAAACCCGAACCCTGTTTTGAACCCTGGCTAAAAAAAAGTAAAAAAAAACCAAATATGTAGTTTTAGTTTTTGCCAAAATTGGGCTAAGGCTCGTTTGCAAATTTTTCTGAATTCCTCATAGTTCAGGATTTGGCCTACCTCGCCTACTTTTTTAATGATTGCATTAATTTTTTTCGCTAAATCTTCAACAGATTGCCGCGTGAAAATGAGCTAACTTTAACACGATTTATTAATTTGTCATCATGAAAAATCGCGATCTGAAAAGTCGCTACTATGTGTGAAAATTATCTAACAAATCATTATTATTAAAATTTCATTCCGGTCTGATTCACCAAAAGCAACTGAAAATATATGTTTAAAACAGTTTTGGTTTTGGACGCAAATTTGTCCTTTTTTAAATGCCGAAAAATTTTACAATAGTTCAAGATACAGTGGATTAGACCAGTTGCTCCTTAGGTGAGTTGCATTTTAGACCAGTTGCTCTTCAGACGAGTTGCATTTTAGACCAGTTGCTCTTTAGACGAGTTGCATTTTAGACCAGTTGCTCTTTAGACCAGTTGCTTTTTAGACGAGTTGATACCAACCCGGACTCTCACTGAGAATGGGCTAAAGTAACTGAACATTTGTTTATGTGGCTGTGAGTATTTGCATGCGCATGTGTGTGTACGTGTATCCCACCTGAGTCCCAAGAAGTTCCACAACGAAAGAGATTTGAATTAACAATTGAAAAGTTGACACACTCATTACACCATATCGGCACAAAGAGGCGGAATCCTGAAAAAAAACTTGTTGTCAGAACTGTTCGTATGTGTAAAAACCAAATCAAATAGATATCCTTCTGTAATGGATGAGATCGCTTTAAGCGAGAAGGCCACTGAAATTATTGAAAAAATGATACTAAAAACGTCAACATCATTTTTGAAGACCTGTCCCCGAGATACCCCGCAGGTCGTAGTTTGATGAAAAAAGAGTTTCAGTTCTAAATATCGGGTAAAACCCAAAATCTGTTGTTTTTTTTGTGAAAATCTTAATGCGGTTCACAGAATACATCATTGACCATGCTTCGATAGTACAGGCCAGTTTTGAAAGAAAAAACAACAAACGGACAATCGGTTTTTTTTTTACGAAAACCTTAAAGGTTTTGTTTTACCAGTCTGGAACATTCCAATAAATAAATGCACCCGGCGAGCTGATGGAATGCAAAGTAGTAACACAACATGGGTCCAAACGCCTCTGAGGTTATTGTTATGAACCTGGAGAATAAAAATAGAATTAAAACATGAATTGTTAACATCAATGGCCACAGCAGACATGATACTTAGGATCGGCGACTGGCGATTTAGCCGCTTTATAGAAGATGAATGAAGCGATCAAACGTTTGTGGGTGTGGTGTTATGACAATACCAAGTCCACACTTTGTGTTGGGTATCGAGGCTGGAAATGAATAATATTAGCGACTCACAGATCTTTGAAAGCCATTGCATCACATTAAATAGAACGAGAAAAGTTAAACGGCACAAGCACTGTCAGATAGGAAAGCGTAGGTACACAGTATAGAAGGATATCAAGCTTCACAAGAATAATGAAGTTGAAATAATAACTTTAGCAACTCGACAACAAATACAAAAAAGAAGTTAGTTAAGCTTTGCGCGCCTTATCGAGGTTTTACTGACAAGACAACCATAAACTGTCATAGACCGCTGCATGAATTTGCTGCGCGGTGATCGACAGAGCGTTGTCGACGATCGCGTGTTGCGTAGTGTCGACATCGATAGCTGAGACTCATCATGATGTAGCGCATTGAAGTGTGAATAGATAGGTGTAAGAATGTTTTGTATGTTGAAAGTTACCTACACGTTTCATACCGCACACTGATTCCTGTAGTTTACATGCACTTTACATGGAATCGCCACACAAGGTGAAGCAGGTGCCCACTACCTGCCACACACTACAACTAGAGAGTATGCTGATGGCGGCGTTTAGTGGCCCGTGTGTGGGGACGCTAAGAAACGCCAAACGTGGTCCCTAAAAAAGTCCCTATTCGGTAGCTAACGCAGCTTAAACGAATTATTCCGATACCACTTCCAAACGCACGACGTCTTGGTACTATCTCACTGCGATCGGTCGCCGAATCTAAAAGTAGCACGCCTGTGGCTCTTACTTATTAATTGTTCTGTGGTAGTTGACAAGCTCCTTCAGCATAGCTGTAACTCTTTTGTTTTCTTCTCGCGTGAAGCTGAGATAGTCATTTGAATTGGATTCATGCCGGCGAAGTTTCTCTGGATTTGGAAAGTTTCTACAGTTGTAGTCGAGAATCTTCAAATGACCCCAGATGTGATATACAATAGCTGCTAAGAGAAGGTCGTAGGTGCAAAACATTATACAATAGTCGCATCCGAGGACCGTGATGCAGGTCGTGGTAATCATGAAAATCCAAGGGTTAGTTTGAAAGTTCCCGGGCAAGGACAAGTTAGCACCATATTCAAACTCGGCACCTGGAGGTGGATCTTTTTGAAACATGCCTTTTTTCCAGCTGTTGTAAATTGGAGCTAGATTGAATAGAAAGATTCCAGAGAAAATTTGAATGTAAACGAGCTTCACAAAAATGGTAAGAATTCCCTGGGTGCGTTGGTATATCTGGAAACAAAAATACATTAAAGGTACACATGCTGTGGTTAAAGTGAGGACTTTTTTTATTTTCTGTTTACCTTTTCCGTATATCTAGTTTTGTCCCTGTGATGTATGAGATGCATCTCACAGACGAATTCTTTGATCACTGCCGGAAAAGATTTTGATTGAAACCAGGGAATGGTACTTCTTTGCTTAAATTAAAAACGGAAAAAGCTACAAGGATACTGTGAACTGAGAGTTCGCGGACTGAGCGAATTTGTGAGTACTGTGAACCCTTAATATAAAAAGTAAATATTCATAGTTTAGTAAATCCAACTTTGACGTTGATCACATATTTTAGTATACTTAGATTGAAGTTAATTAACCTTGAGTATCTTTAAAAAATTAATTAATGAAAAAAGCTCCTCACCACGCAAACGGAATTGACGAATAAAAGGAGAAATGTCTGTCCCAGATAGAAAAAACTGAGTTGGGAGTAATGTCGTCTGATGAAAATCAAATCGGAAATTAGAAAAAGGCTCCACTGTGTGAAGACGAATGCTTTGCTGCGTAGAGAAGTGGGCCTCATGTCTTCACCGAAAATATGGTGGGGCCAAGCATCGATCAGGTGCAGGCACTGTCGCAGAATCTTCATGTAGCCTAGCTGCATTGGATCACGAGCGTTGCTGGTGACGTTAGAAGATAAGGTATGTAAAGGGTTCATTTTGAAGATATTTGAGGAACATGTGGTTTTGTTGTCTCCCCACATTGGCGGTGGGCCAAAAAACTATAGTAAATGGATTGATCTATTTAGTTTTTTAGCATAAAGATATTCAGTATATTCTTAAAATTGACTATTCTAGAATATTGTTTTTTTTTTCAAATTATTATTTAATTTGAGTGAATTACATGTACATTATGAACAACCAGCAGAAAAAAACAAACCAAATCGAAATATACGACCTACATTTCATATTTGGCAAAACCATGTAGTAGCTTTTCGATTTTATTAGCAGCAACACTGAGAGGGAAAAGTATTTTGCTTGTGCAAGTAAGTTGCAATCGATTCAAGGTGTTGCGCATATTTTGCAGATTCTGTTGACAAGTGTTAAAAAATATATTTTATATTGTCTTTTTTAATATTGATAATGGTGCAGATAAAGTAAGTGAGCTGTTTTTATCCTTTAGTTAGGTTGATTACGTGCTTATTTACTCAAATTATATCGGTTAGATAAGCTCAAAAATGGCATATTAATAGACCCAATCACGGTATGTACGGGTACCGTGGATTAGGAGTTCTATGGACGTCTTATTGAATGGAATGACTGCCTATCATTGATATTATGATTCACAATAATATATTTTCTTTAAACTATATTCGCAATGGGAAATTACAAGTCTTTTTAGGTTTCCGTACCTAAAAGGTAAAAACGGAACACTATTAGTAAGCCTCCGCTGTCTGTTTGTCTGTCTCAAGATTCAAAGGCATTTATTTCATAAAGACTTTTTCATGAGCATTTAAGACAAGTCAACAGTGAAAAAAAAAAAAGTGTGACTCTACTACCGGACTCCGGCAAGAAACTCGAGTCTGCCTGTCTCCAGGCTGTATCTCATAAACCATGTTATCTAGAAAGTTGCATTTTTCACAAATTATGTATTTCCGTTGCCGCTATGACAACAAAGCCTAAAAATGAACAATTTCAAGGGGGACCCCTATTAAATAAAGGTGTTTTTTGGTATTTCTGCTCAATATTAATTACGTTAACAGGTAGACGCTTTATGAACACTAAAAAACCGGGTTTTCTACAACATTTAAACTACGGTAAAAACGACTTACGTTTCGGCGACAATTGCATGTGCCGTGGTCACGAGCGGACTAAGTTTAAAAACCTAGGTAGACGCTTGTTTTCACAGAATTTCCGTGACACCTTGTGTTCTGGGAGTTAAATAATACCTTCTTAAATAAAGAAATTAACGGAAATAAAGTAAATATAAAATATCTTGTACAACAAACTTAGCAATTTTTACAAGATTATGGCACGGAACCCGTTTTTTTCAACTTGCGAATAATTGTATTGAATCATAGCCATTTATTGTTATCGGGTCCAAAATTAATAATAGTGTTGTGCGTGTTTACTTCAAAAACTCTTTTCTTTGTTTATTGAATAATTATCTTTCTAATGTTTTGTTAAGTGTCTGCAGATGTTTTTTCTAAAACATATTCTGCATTTATTAAATTAGCTATAAAATAATATCAAGGGTATAAGGGTATAAGGATAAGGTCAACCAATATCACCGGATATTATTTCACACACCGCTATAAAGCGCCAAATAAACACACTTATCTACTTTGTTTTTCTTGTAAATACATACTTTATATACATAGGAAAGACACAGACTAGTACAAACAGACATTTTCATGCACCCAAATGTTTGTACTGCGCAGGGTTTGAACCCGCGACCGCTAGTGTACTAACCCACTTCTAAGCCATTACGCCAAATCGGTCATCAAAGTTAATTTCAAATCAAAACCTATTTTTTTTTGAAATGACCATGACGCGTCATGACTGTCTAACGTGGAGTATTTGAAGTGGTGGTAATTAAAACTCAATGTTAAGTTAACTCAATGAGGCAGAAGTAACTTAAAATAGTAGACCTCGAAATGTAATTCTACTATTAAAATAGCATCAAACTCTTCACAAGACAGGTGTTTATGAAAAGTGTATTGATACACTTTTCATAAACACCTGTCTCTCACCATCGGTATACCTAGTGAACAAATTCTGACTCATTGAGTTAACTTAACATGAGTTTTAAAAACCACTATTTTAAATACTATGCGTTAGAGTTTAGACTGTTATGGCGCGCCATGGACTTTTTTACAAACAATATAAATAAATAAATATGTATCTCTGTAAATTGATAAACTTTTAACGGTATCGATTCTATCGTTAGTATTCAAAAGTAATGATATACTTTTGAAACTACAACATAATAGTTTTTCTTTTGTTTTAATTTTCATCTATAGTTTATCGACATTCAGTCGGAAAGCTAGTGTCGCGGCTGGCAACACCTGCTCCGTCTCATACTCTCATTTTATTATTCATACATTAATGGCACTGATTGTATGTCCACACGAGGGCGGGCGGTTTACACTGCTGGCCGTGTTTGACGTCCAGTTGTAGAAGCCATTACTTAGCGGTTCAAAAGAGTTTTCTTCTATTAACCAAATCGTTTATATCAACGTCATCGTCCTCTATGGCACCACTGTAGGACAGGTCCTCCATAGAACGCCACAGCGTGGGTTTTGGGGTGCAGGTCATCGGTCTACCGAGTGAGAAGCCTTCACACGCTGCGTCTTTCAGTTCGTGCTATACTGGAGAACCTTTCCTCTTAAACGGTTGTTGTTTCCCAGCTCGATGGTTGGAGTCTCAGGATTTGGTTGATGACGTCGCAGAAAAAAAAAACCTAAGTTTTAGTCAACTTCATGTTAGTAAGTATTTTATTTTATATTTTCTGACAACAAGAGAGTCTGAACTTTCTATTTGGCCTCTGAAAGCTTTTGGAAATCCGTGAAATAGAAGAGAGGTGCTTAACTTGATACTTGAAACTTCCTAATACGTAACCGTCTTATAATCCTTTGCTAATTAAAATTTCTCAAAAATCAGGTAAACTTTACTTCAGTTAGAAAAGTAGGTATTCACTTCAATATTGAGCGTGGTCATTGCACCCTGACTCAATCACTTGAACATTACAAAAATAGGTCATGGCTACAACCAGGGTGAAAGGTGAGCATCAAGTTTTCATGAGGTGGCTTCATCAACGGTAGTGCCGGACACGCGATCAGTTGAGTGGTCAGCTGGTACGTGTGGTCTAATTGTGGCTTCCTGCCTGCGCGCTATCCGCATCTGTGACCATTAAAACAGTAGGCCCAGCACGAACCAATAACGTTCTGGTAAACTAGAATGTTTTTTTTTCTTAAAGACATAGGAAAAACCAATAAAAGCTTCGTTTACTTTTCGATTACCAAAACGTTAGCGGTTGGTGCTAGGCCTACTGGACGCCACCGCGTGGAACGTACAGTTACAAAACGAGCGTACATCAGTGAAGGAGAAAAACCGAGAATACAATGAATACCTTGTAATGTTACAATGTGTAATTACTTGACCAATAACAAAATTAATAACAACAACAAACAACTAAAGAAAGTAATAACTAAATCTATAGTAAATGCTCACCAATTCCATTAAATCTACAGCATAATACAACATCACCTAACTGCAAGTTGTAAAACCCACGTGGTGGGAGTTTCACCCTAATTTGAACTCAGGATCGGTTTGAAGCCAGACTGTTTAACCATAGGGCCACGGCACACTTTCTTTCATTTTATGCCTTTTTTTTTTTGAAATATGAATAAATCCAAAATGTGCTGGCTGGTCTGTCTCGATCTGAAACATAATAACGTGTTTTATTATTGTTTTAGCATTTTCCATGCAGTATCTTTACTAAAGATCTGAAAACCAGAAAAAGACATTCGGTCGTCTTGGCATCAGGCAGGAACCGAACCCGTATCTTTCGCAAGCCTGGCGACTGCACTAACCTCTGTGCTACCGAGACCATTAGCAGACCGGCGAATCTTTCTGGTATATTAACCATATGAGCCAGGGTGATTTCATCAATGTTATAAGCATCCACCTCTAACAGCTTTAGCTGAGTGGGGTCCATTTAATTTTGGACATCGTGACACTGCTGCCTGGTGGAAATTATTCTTTGTTTTTCTATTGTTTGTTTTATTTTTTTGTTTTTTCCTAACCACCTTGTTCTGTTTGTTTTATCTGTTGCGATGTTCAGAATCAATAAACGTTTTTTTTTTCTTTTTTAACACTCGGAAGAAATATTATATCAAATATTTAACTTCCGATTAAGATGAAAAATGTGTGTAATAATAATGTGGGTCGGCCGTTGTCTATTTCCAGTATGCTGTAATCCAGTTTGTGGTCGCACACGCCGAGTACGAGCCGTCCTCGCACCTTTCATGGGCTTCGCAGTGGATCTCGAGCGGAAACTGCTTGTTAGTGACACATGTACGGAGGGATTATTCTCTTAATGTCTCTCGGCAATCTTCGTGTTTTGTCTGTCGTCGGATTTCCAAGAATCATCAAGAAGTATAGAAAATTGTTACTACGCGCAGGATGGTACAAATGATGATGTACAGTTTTATAAGATACACCTGGTTGTATCCGAAAATTTGTAGGTACCCCATGCATGATTCACGATTTATTTGTAGTAGTTAATAAGTTATCATTATTTAGATAAATGAATTATTGAGCAACATGCTTGTATCAGTTTGCATTCGGAAAAGAGATGATTGACAAGAGATACAGAGACATAAAGAATAAAATTGGGAAGCAATTATATACCATCGATGAATTTTTAAATCCACCGACTCTAATAACTCATCTTATCTTTAAGCAGTCGGGGACAAATATTTAATGGCTTAAATATAATCAAATATGCTTCTGTTTGCCTAAATTAATACTCCATTATCCTTGTTTTGTCAAGTGTCTGCAGATGTTTTTTCTAAAACATATTCTGCATTTATTAAATTAGCTATAAAATAATATCAAGGGTATAAGGGTATAAGGATAAGGTCAACCAATATCACCGGATATTATTTCACACACCGCTATAAAGCGCCAAATAAACACACTTATCTACTTCGTTTTTCTTGTAAATACATACTTTATATACATAGGAAAGACACAGACTAGTACAAACAGACATTTTCATGCACCCAAATGTTTGTACTGCGCAGGGTTTGAACCCGCGACCGCTAGTGTACTAACCCACTTCTAAGCCATTACGCCAAATCGGTCATCAAAGTTAATTTCAAATCAAAACCTATTTTTTTTTGAAATGACCATGACGCGTCATGACTGTCTAACGTGGAGTATTTGAAGTGGTGGTAATTAAAACTCAATGTTAAGTTAACTCAATGAGGCAGAAGTAACTTAAAATAGTAGACCTCGAAATGTAATTCTACTATTAAAATAGCATCAAACTCTTCACAAGACAGGTGTTTATGAAAAGTGTATTGATACACTTTTCATAAACACCTGTCTCTCACCATCGGTATACCTAGTGAACAAATTCTGACTCATTGAGTTAACTTAACATGAGTTTTAAAAACCACTATTTTAAATACTATGCGTTAGAGTTTAGACTGTTATGGCGCGCCATGGACTTTTTTACAAACAATATAAATAAATAAATATGTATCTCTGTAAATTGATAAACTTTTAACGGTATCGATTCTATCGTTAGTATTCAAAAGTAATGATATACTTTTGAAACTACAACATAATAGTTTTTCTTTTGTTTTAATTTTCATCTATAGTTTATCGACATTCAGTCGGAAAGCTAGTGTCGCGGCTGGCAACACCTGCTCCGTCTCATACTCTCATTTTATTATTCATACATTAATGGCACTGATTGTATGTCCACACGAGGGCGGGCGGTTTACACTGCTGGCCGTGTTTGACGTCCAGTTGTAGAAGCCATTACTTAGCGGTTCAAAAGAGTTTTCTTCTATTAACCAAATCGTTTATTTCAACGTCATCGTCCTCTATGGCACCACTGTAGGACAGGTCCTCCATAGAACGCCACAGCGTGGGTTTTGGGGTGCAGGTCATCGGTCTACCGAGTGAGAAGCCTTCACACGCTGCGTCTTTCAGTTCGTGCTATACTGGAGAACCTTTCCTCTTAAACGGTTGTTGTTTCCCAGCTCGATGGTTGGAGTCTCAGGATTTGGTTGATGACGTCGCAGAAAAAAAAAACCTAAGTTTTAGTCAACTTCATGTTAGTAAGTATTTTATTTTATATTTTCTGACAACAAGAGAGTCTGAACTTTCTATTTGGCCTCTGAAAGCTTTTGGAAATCCGTGAAATAGAAGAGAGGTGCTTAACTTGATACTTGAAACTTCCTAATACGTAACCGTCTTATAATCCTTTGCTAATTAAAATTTCTCAAAAATCAGGTAAACTTTACTTCAGTTAGAAAAGTAGGTATTCACTTCAATATTGAGCGTGGTCATTGCACCCTGACTCAATCACTTGAACATTACAAAAATAGGTCATGGCTACAACCAGGGTGAAAGGTGAGCATCAAGTTTTCATGAGGTGGCTTCATCAACGGTAGTGCCGGACACGCGATCAGTTGAGTGGTCAGCTGGTACGTGTGGTCTAATTGTGGCTTCTTGCATCGACTTTTAATAAAATATAGTTTTTTAAATTTCTTCAGCCTGCGCGCTATCCGCATCTGTGACCATTAAAACAGTAGGCCCAGCACGAACCAATAACGTTCTGGTAAACTAGAATGTTTTTTTTTCTTAAAGACATAGGAAAAACCAATAAAAGCTTCGTTTACTTTTCGATTACCAAAACGTTAGCGGTTGGTGCTAGGCCTACTGGACGCCACCGCGTGGAACGTACAGTTACAAAACGAGCGTACATCAGTGAAGGAGAAAAACCGAGAATACAATGAATACCTTGTAATGTTACAATGTGTAATTACTTGACCAATAACAAAATTAATAACAACAACAAACAACTAAAGAAAGTAATAACTAAATCTATAGTAAATGCTCACCAATTCCATTAAATCTACAGCATAATACAACATCACCTAACTGCAAGTTGTAAAACCCACGTGGTGGGAGTTTCACCCTAATTTGAACTCAGGATCGGTTTGAAGCCAGACTGTTTAACCATAGGGCCACGGCACACTTTCTTTCATTTTATGCCTTTTTTTTTTTGAAATATGAATAAATCCAAAATGTGCTGGCTGGTCTGTCTCGATCTGAAACATAATAACGTGTTTTATTATTGTTTTAGCATTTTCCATGCAGTATCTTTACTAAAGATCTGAAAACCAGAAAAAGACATTCGGTCGTCTTGGCATCAGGCAGGAACCGAACCCGTATCTTTCGCAAGCCTGGCGACTGCACTAACCTCTGTGCTACCGAGACCATTAGCAGACCGGCGAATCTTTCTGGTATATTAACCATATGAGCCAGGGTGATTTCATCAATGTTATAAGCATCCACCTCTAACAGCTTTAGCTGAGTGGGGTCCATTTAATTTTGGACATCGTGACACTGCTGCCTGGTGGAAATTATTCTTTGTTTTTCTATTGTTTGTTTTATTTTTTTGTTTTTTCCTAACCACCTTGTTCTGTTTGTTTTATCTGTTGCGATGTTCAGAATCAATAAACGTTTTTTTTTTCTTTTTTAACACTCGGAAGAAATATTATATCAAATATTTAACTTCCGATTAAGATGAAAAATGTGTGTAATAATAATGTGGGTCGGCCGTTGTCTATTTCCAGTATGCTGTAATCCAGTTTGTGGTCGCACACGCCGAGTACGAGCCGTCCTCGCACCTTTCATGGGCTTCGCAGTGGATCTCGAGCGGAAACTGCTTGTTAGTGACACATGTACGGAGGGATTATTCTCTTAATGTCTCTCGGCAATCTTCGTGTTTTGTCTGTCGTCGGATTTCCAAGAATCATCAAGAAGTATAGAAAATTGTTACTACGCGCAGGATGGTACAAATGATGATGTACAGTTTTATAAGATACACCTGGTTGTATCCGAAAATTTGTAGGTACCCCATGCATGATTCACGATTTATTTGTAGTAGTTAATAAGTTATCATTATTTAGATAAATGAATTATTGAGCAACATGCTTGTATCAGTTTGCATTCGGAAAAGAGATGATTGACAAGAGATACAGAGACATAAAGAATAAAATTGGGAAGCAATTATATACCATCGATGAATTTTTAAATCCACCGACTCTAATAACTCATCTTATCTTTAAGCAGTCGGGGACAAATATTTAATGGCTTAAATATAATCAAATATGCTTCTGTTTGCCTAAATTAATACTCCATTATCCTTGAATTTTCATTCTGCTTTTGAAAACATCAATAGAGCTCTGTTTCCTCTGAAAAAAGCATTACGAGAACGTAATTTTCGTTTGTTGAGATCGTTATCTAAAATAACCCAGTTTAAACAGATTCCGAGTCCTTCAAGTATTAGAAAAACACTCTACGTAAGGCCTATAAGGTTGTAATAACATGAAAACGGTGAAAGGAAATTGAAAGACAACAATTCTTTAAAACATCTCAAGTATCCTCGTGTATGTGCGCATGAAATATATCCCGGGCCCTGGGGTGTTTCCCCTGGCGCGGTAACTCATACCCAAGGTCACCCTGGTCTGATTCCGGTTTCCTCCCCAAATTTATGCGTGATCAGTTGACTGCATGTTACGAATACATGCATGTTTATAGAAAAGACTTTAGCTGTTTGTTGTATATGCTATTCTCGCAACTAGAATTATGTTGGTTGCGACTTGGGTTTCTCATCTTACTTTTTATCTGGCGTTATATTAAAACGTGAATAAACTAAACGAAAAAAAATGAAGGTTTTCAATTACATAATGAAATCAGCACATACATATTTCAAGGGATATCTATAGCTTAATGTGGAACATCGTCATAAATTCACAAAGCATACTCGTATTCGTATTACAGAGTCAACAAACAATCAGTAACCGGAGTCTGCGCTGAAAGCATTATACCAGTAAGCCTTTAGGGCTCGGTCTCGTAGTCAGCGAGGTGCGGGGCGGAAGCGGCAGCGGTGGCGGCGGCGGCGGCGGCGGCAGGCAGTGTGAGGCTGGCCCCACACTGCCGTCCTCCTCGGGGCCACTTGAAGTAGAGGCACACAGCCCCCACCGCGTGCACTCCTAGCGACCCCGAAGGCCCCCCATTAGTCGCCTTTTACGACAGACGGGGGCGAACCGTGGCCGTATTCTTACGCCCCGGCCACATTGCGGGAGCTGACCCACCCTGTCCCTTAGCCAGGGCAGATCACGCGGAGGCAGAGCCGAGGAGTGTTATGTAAGGAGAAAAAGGGGTCTTTGTTTGTCATGTCGGCGATATCTGATCAACGACGACAACATCTTTTATATACAGCTATTTTTGTAACTTTTGACTAACTGTAGGCAAAAGAAGTTGCGAATTCTCACAACCGGGCAAGGAAACAAAAAAGCGAGAATCATTAAAATTAAATTAATTAATCAACTATTATTTTAATTACAAGGTTCAAATTCAAGAAATATCTTGTAAATAATCATACGAACTTTTTAAAATTATTCTTAGGGGAGAGGGGGGCATAACGGGGACGCTAATAGAAAAAAACAATAAAAAAATGAGTATAGAATATTGGTATTAAAAAGTAATCACAACTTTTTGTTTACTTATTCATCTATAATTTGGCAGTGAATTTGGTGTGGTAAAAAAGCAATTAATATTTTTTATTAAAATTTTACGGAGCCTCTACGAAAACCCCATTGTGCCCCAGGTTAGGGGCAGTATGGGGTACCCAGTTCGGGGCAGTACGGGGTACACTATTTTAACTGGTACAAAATGAGCAGGTGTAGATTTCTTCTAAATCTGCGTCATCAACTCCGGCACAGGTTGTATGGGCCTGTCCACATCGGTCGCAGGCCACCCAACGCTCCGAAGACTGTCTTCCCTCTACGATAGTTTTTTCTCGCTTGGTTCGTTTGGTCGACTGAGGTGATAGGGAGAATTTGTCTTTAGGAGAAGCGTTTTCAAAGAAAGTTGTCAAATCACGGCAAACTCTCCGAATTGGAGATTGGGAAACGCAGATTTCATCTGGCATAGATGGTCCAGGCTGAGCTTCTGAGATGGTTGACTGTTGATGTTTTCTGCCGACCAACGGCGCCTGGAAGTTATATTTTTGTAATTTCGTACAAACCTAATACAAAACAAATAATATTATTGTAATATTTGCAAATGAACAGACGATACAGGGGCACAACGGGATACCCCATTATGCCCCTTAGCCACGTCCCCGTTATGCCCCCATGTCTAACATAATTTAAAATAAATAACGAAAAAAACAATTCAAGGTTGGAGTGATTTTGCTCAAAACACATCAATACATAATGCTAGTAGTTAAACACACCAAACAAAATAATTGTAGTGAACTAAACATTTACCTTATTAGACACGTTTTGGTATCGACCCAAAATAATATGAAATATGAAAAAGGAATTGAACGTCAACACGAAACGCGTGCACTGTGGTCTCCGGTCACTGCCGTACTTAATGTCGATGAGAAATACCCTCTTATTGGCTAAAACAAAACGCGCCTGGAATGCGTAGTTACTTGTATGTGGGGGTGACCCCGTCGTGCCTCGCGTCCCCGTTATGCCCCCCTTTCCCCTAAATATTCTGTTCGTTTCTTTTTGTTCCCTTAACTGGTTTATACCGTGATTACTTGCCTATTTCTGTGGTTTACATGTTTGGTGTTCTATTTTGGTGTCCTATCAGAAAAAAAAGCAAGCATTATGAAACGTTCGTTGTTGAAAGTTAAAAAAAATGCACAACACTATGTAAGACGCCCCGCTGCCGCGCTGCTGCCTTCCATAAACCTATAACCGCTCCCGCTGACTTAGTGTCCGCGGCCTTAGTTTCAGGTACAAATATTATTTACGTACGTAAGCGAAACAATCAAATTACTTTTACGAGTATTTTATTTCGGGAACTGGGCTGCTCAAGTTTATACGTTTACAATAAAGGGGATCCCCTTCTATTGATTTGATGATTGGATATAGAATTTAGACAAGAGACAAGGTTGATGGAGGAAAACCTATCATTTTATTTTTTGTGACTCTCATAAAGATATTGCTAATAGACACACACTATGTAAAATTTAATTGGGTTGTTTTGTACATGATTATAATTTAATTGTTTAAATCAATTTGCTGATTTTATTTTCCTAATGTTGGCATGAATTAGTAATGTGATAAAGAGTAAACAAGGATTTTTTGTAGGAAACAAATAACCCAGCCACAAAAGTGACTTTTTGGTTGTGATAACATAAAGTTTATTAATAACTACGTTTATAGAGTATATAAGTATTAAAATACTTTTACCCTTCTCTGAGGGATTTGTTCCCCAATTCTAACGTATGCATGTACTCGTAAGGCTAAACTCGTTGACCTAGAAACGCGAGCCCTTCGGTCACCAGATCAGTCGACTAGCCGCTTGGCTGAGTCGTAGAAGCCAGTAAACGGCCAATATTAAACGTAAAGATATTTCGAAATCAGATGATTTTATTAGTTTATTTAACTGTATTGTGACTATTTTCTGGTGTTTGAGTTTATCGTCAACTGCTTAACATGCGTCCACCAATGATTTCTAGATAAGCCGGTTGGGAACGAAATAACAATAATAATTGGTTAATAATAGACATGAACACCGTAGTATTTAATCACGATCAAGTAAGTAAGCCATTACATAATGTTCAGACCTTCATTGGCGTGTTGTTTCCTGTTTTTTTCTCAATGCCTGAGATTATTTTTCCCTATATTGTAGCCTATGTGCTATTCAGGTGTATAAGCAATATTATTGTACAGTTTTATTAAAATCCATTCAGTAGTTTTTACATGAAAGAGCAGCATGGCTCATTCACACATACAAACTTTCGCATTTATAATATTAGTAGGAAGTATGTTCACACGTTCGTGTTAACATACTTTAGTTTATACTTAAGTGTCATAACATACCAGAAGACACCATATCGGAAGTACAACGAGAAAACAACATTAAAATTGGTTCCACGTTGTTCTGTTTCCATCCTTTCCTTCAAGAAAATTTGTGAAATATAAATGTGGGGTGCGCTCCGTGCCCTTATTTTTTGACCTACTGGCATTAAATACGAGGGAAGGGGTCGGAAACCCGGTAGTAAATCCTCAGAAAGGATTTACACCTGGAGTGTTTGCTTTTGTGTAAGCAATAACTAGATAATTGCTTAAAGTCCGAACAGCAGAGTACAAATTAGAAAATGGTTACCTAATGAAAAGAAGCTGTCTATTTTAGTGTCGTATTATTAAAATGTTATTTAAATTGGTTTACAGAATTGATGGAACGTCGAATGTCAATGTACCTAACAACTCCTAATTCCGTAGATCTTATTATAATCTTAATATTCAGCATGTTAACCTCGCTATTGCAACACGATCTTTGCCACACCCTAACAGGGTGTATGTACATACTTTAATTTAATTATTAAAACCTCTGTACATGATGCATATTGTATAAATAAAAAGTAAATGGCATGTAATCGGCAGGCTGTCACAATACAAGTGAAATAGGTATATAAATACAAGTGAAATAGGTGTATAAGCCATCATCCGTCTAGCTCATTTATTGTCTTGATCCTAAAATATGTTTCAAGGTACTTTATGCTAAGGAGTTTTTGTTATCTGTTCATCCTAAAAAATATAAATTCAAATTTTAAACGCTACAAATAAAATAAATTGTAAACGTTATACAAACTGGATTTGTGTTCCAGTTTGTATAACGTTTACAATTTGCTCAGAAGTTGGCTAGGATTCTTGTTTCCCTACCTTTCATTTATCTGGAAGTGATCGCTTTCAGCAATAAAGCCTCCTTGACTGCTGTAGGTACCTACATTCTTAAGAGTTGTTGTATCTGCAATTAACTATATTACATCATAAAAATTTAAAATTAATTAAAAGTTTTTAAAGATCTTCATTAACCTCGGTTTCTATTCAAGATTATACAAAAATGTAAATGCACTCGGTCCTAGCCGACCGGCCGAGGGTCGCAAAATACGAAAACAAATACATTTTAATTTGAACAGGAGGAGTCAGGAGTAATGAAAATTCATGCGTCCAGTGGCCGCGGCCTCTAATGGAGGCCCCAAATAAAGCCAGGAGGGGGGCTGGTGGCAGTCCTCCAAACAAAACAAACTTGGATTTTTAAGTTTATTTATCATTCGGATTCAGTCAAGCCCCCTGTTGAGTGGTTAGTTGAGTTAGTGGATTAGTGGGATTGTTCACAGATGATAAAAGTAATTATACATTTTTAAAACTTAATTGGCGACCACAAAGTCGCGTGTAGTTACCAAGTTGTAGTTTTTTTTGTACATGCTACATGCTTTTGAAATAATGCAAACATAGAATATGGCAGCATAACAACAATGACCTGAATGAAAATGTTTTTATTTTCTTTGGTGCTGTTTTTAAGTCGTCAATAAAAGCCCACCAATTGTTTTATGCTGTTGTATGGTCTCCTTGGGAATATTTAACATTTATACTTACTATTATGTTTTGAAAAATAGTTCACAATACACCTAATGAAACATTAATAATGACTTGATACATTAATTACTATTATCAGTTATTTCAAGACACATTTCTCTAACATAAAGGAAGGAAAAGAGTACCTCAGCAAATCTCTCTGGATTATTTACTTTATCAAGAGAGCAGTTTAATATAATACAATCCCACGAGTAAACTTGACATCATACAAACAAACAAGCCGACCTTTTCCCGGCCCCTTTCGTTCTGGCGTAATACTCCCTTTCCGCTGTAGCTAGGATATTAATATTCATACTCTATGAACACAACGGGTGGATTATCATTAAACAATTTGTGCTTAATAACTCTTTATTTATTCACGCCGCCATTGTGACGTTGTTACAATTCCGCTAGCTGTAAAGCTTTCCTAAACTGGAATACAATATCTCTGTAGATGTGAGAACAAAGACGATTATGGCGCAGTTAAATGTATTTAAGAACTGTTTTTTCAATAGCCAGATAGAAATTATCAGCCCGATAAATGACACTGCGAATTAAAGAACTTTATTCTCATAAAAACACAGATTTTAAAATGTATATCAAAAATTAAGGACACAATTATAGATTTAATTAACGTTAATGGTTCATTAGAGTCAAAATTTGACATTCTTAAAAGTTATTTATTCTATTTGTTATAAAGTCTCTTTTGAAATAGTACATTGTTATCCTAGGGGTGAAAGTAACTTATTTAGTCCCGAGACGGGGTTTGGCGCCCGAAACGAAGTGAGGGCGCCAATAGTTCGAGGGACTAAATAAGTCTTTAACCCGAGGTAAACACTGTGCTTTTCATTACAAATACGAGGAAAGTAAAAATAAAAACATGAATTAATTCATGAAGATCGAATTGCCGCTTTCCCGCCTATTTTGTTTGTTTTTTTTTCTGGGGCCGGCCCGCTATTCAGCCATTATTTTTTATTTTCATCATTGGAAAAATGGTAAATAATTTACTCAAAGCTACGTTATTTTAAAGAAATTGTTGAAACTTAATTATAAAATAAAGTTATTTAAAAAATATATATTCTCTAATCAATACTTAACTTTAAGTTATTTCAATTTTACATCGTGGCTGTATAGAAAGTTGGAACATAGTTCAATAGTTAAGTGAAAAAGAACTAGTTTTTTTTAAAATAATATGACAGCTGTCAGTTGAAAGTGATTCTCCCTAGGGATGAAAAGTATTACTTTCAGCCCGCTTCTCAGGTCAGTAATGACCTACTTTCAGAGTATGAGTAATGAAAAATATTATTTTGACTCTAATGAACCATTAACGTTAATTGACGTCTCTGAGTGCGGCAGTTAGACATTCAAAATTTCCAAATATGCCGACACGTAAATTATTGGTCTGATAAATTTTATCTAACTCTTATAAAATCAGCCCTTATAAGTAACCTATCTTGTGACAAATAAAGAAAATGTGGTTTTTGCTCGCTATACTCAGGGGCTCCTTTTAGTAACATATGAAAATTTTATTGACCAACTGAGTACTTAGTAACTACATTACTGGACCTTAAGTTTAGAGTGCAATAGTGTATTTCGTAACGTAAGAAAAAAAAGTGTTTTCTGATTTCAAGTTTGCCATCTTTCTAAACTGTTATAAAATAATAATGCTTCTGCAGATAAAACATTTTTCTTCAGTAATGTTACGTTTTTATATTGTCAAGAACCTCTACCTGGCGGTTAAAAGCTTTAGTAGGTTATCTAGCAAATCCGCTCATGTCTGAGTTTTATAACATGAAACAAAGAACTACTACAGCAGGTAGGTATGTCTGCCTTTTACCAAGGAAAATATCATAAATCCTTAAAACCCCGCAGAAGCACTACTTTGTAAACATAATTTACATGCGAATACCGTATGTTTACGGTCAGCCATAGAAGTAACGCCTAAAACTTTTAAAAATTACTTTTACTGCCAACATTTTAAAGTCATTTATCAGCCGAACTAGTCGACCATACTGGAGAGACTGTAGAGGATTTGTTGACTAAATGAAGCCGCCTAGGGAGAAAAAAACACTGACTAGGTGTGAAATTAAATGCTACACACAAACTACTTACACAGATTGCACAAGCAAATATTCCTTCAAGCATAACAAAAAATATTTGCCTTCGAGCTTGATAGTTGATTATTTGTTTTTATTTGACCCTAAGTTAAGTCCTACAATTACTAAAACTACTATAAATCAATACTACTCGTATGTTGACTCAAATAGTTTGCTTAAGTACTTAGTTCCTATTAGTTAAGCCTACACAGGTAATCATTGGTTGAGTAGGTTAGTAGACAAGTTATTCAAAATTACTCTATTGCAAAGTTTCGTTCTAGCAATAATGTTTATATACTCCTTTGTTTATAAAATCAAAAAATCTGTAGCGTTCTTATCGAGTAGACATCTATGACTATTATTGCCCGTACCGTCATTCGCAGCATAAGGCCCTTGTCTCTCAGTCGCTGCATCTGCGGCTCGAGCCAGCGAGCCAGCGCCAGCGAGCCAAGGCACCAGCGAGCCAGCCCGTCGATAAGGACATCATTCCGCAGTCCGCATTGTTATTCATCCGACGACCTCCTTTGTGACGTTTTAGGAGCATGCAATGCCGCATCTCCCATTCCACTCACACCCGCACCAATACCGCCTCGAGCGACGGGGACAGGGCTATTGATGCGTGAGTTTTGCGCCATGAGCTTGTGGCCGAGTCCTTTGCTCTGACTCTCTCTGTAATAGGAATTTTCAGAGAGTGCGATAGAGAGGGGCGATGTAGCGCAACAGTTGTCGTACGAACTATCGATCGCTGGCTCCAGCCACGTGCGGAGACGGCGTTCCACCCTGATACAATTCCCTAAACTTGAATTTTGTATAGCACCGTGTCCATTGCTGTTTCAGCTTTAACCTTTTTACAGCCAAACCCTTGTAAAACGGCAATGAAAATGTAAAATAGAAGGTCGTAAGGCTTTCTATGCGTAGTAGTAGCAATTATTGCTTTATTTCTCTTCCGTTGCGCCGATCGTAAAAGAAAAGACAATGCAAAGGTTTCTTGTCTCACGACGCAGTATCAACAGATACCTAAGAGTATGTATGGGATTGTGCGTTATCAATGAACCTAAACAATCGCAATACCGTTACATTATCAATCATTTTCATTTATCTTTTGAAAGACTTCGTGATATTCTTTCCTGTAATTCGGTTAGGTACATCGATTTCTTCTAACAAAGAAAACGTTGGCTATAGATCACGTTTGTCATAGTGCACTGATTTGCACAAACATGATTTGAAAAATATTTATCAGATGGTTAGTGTCTTGGATTGAAAAATCTCATGATGAATTGAAAAGTGTAATGTTTAAAAATCTCTCTTTGGCAGTGGCAGAGAGTAAACCCCTTATTCATAAAAACTAACGCAACGCTACAGCATTGTTTAAGCAATTGACGTGTAATGTCACTTACTCGCAAATGGCGGCAGCAACAAGAGTAAAAGACAAAGCGATGCAAAAGTTAACGTGTTGTTGAAGCGCTGCTTAAGTTTTTACGAATAAGGTGGCTAGTCCGCAACGTCCGTTTAACTAACTGGAGGGTTAGTTATTTGAAAAAACCCCCTCTTAACTACTGTGTACACACTGCTATGCAATTTTTTGTTAAAAAACTATCTGTATTAGCCAAAAGTTGGTAACAATCAAGACGATCTTATTACCAAAATCACCATAGACATAATTTGTTCAAAACTATTTGACTCGTGAATGCGCAAGTCTAAAATTAATTAAGAGATATGGTGTAAATACGGCAGGGGTATGCCGTCCGGCATTTAGAATATGCGAGATATTCGGCAGTTTCATGTTCCTGCAGAAGGCGGGCGGGCCGCCCTAGAGCGCCCCTGTCCAGCATGGATTTATCGTACTAGGTCAGTAGGCCTATCAAGACAAAGACCATCTTTGGAGTAGTACAAATGGTATTTTACTTTTTTTGTACAACCACTATCTGCCTTGAAGCTTTTTTCAGGTCATCGGTTAACCAATCAGGTATTAGACGCACTGGTGAACCTGCAACCTCTGTTTCAAAAGCCAACTTCTCAACTAACTCAATAACCATTACACAGTACTTTCGGATCGTCAAGAATCTTAATTTTAACTACTAAATA
Organism: Udea ferrugalis; assembly: GCA_950022985.1. Taxonomy (NCBI): domain Eukaryota; kingdom Metazoa; phylum Arthropoda; class Insecta; order Lepidoptera; family Crambidae; genus Udea; species Udea ferrugalis. Next base: position 630,167 of record OX465524.1, on the reverse strand, counting down.
AACATACACATAATAATACGATATATAAACAATAATTAAAATACATGTACATTATGTGACTCTACCGCCGGCGTTGGAAGGTTGTTTCTACTGAGAAGACCCGGCAGTCACTCTTTTTAAGTCGTCAAACGTTTTACAGTACAAAGTGAATGTTTGAATAAACCAATATTACTACGGGAACTAGCAATAAGAAGTGCATTTTTTTGTATGCACTTAACACTGGAGTATACATTATTTTCAACATATTTAGCTCTGAAACATTTTCAAAGTCTCGCCCCAATTGAGTCAGTACTGAATTATGTTAAGAATCACATTGGAACTAAGTGACTTTGAACGTAAAGTTTCCAATGAGGGTGCAAAGCGAAAGCTACTCGTAGCTAGTATAAACTCTACTCGTAGCTAGTATACACTCTACTCGGCCAACCCGGCCGCGTCTCCGGGGAGTTTTTGCCATTTCTCGGAAGGATGAAGGCGAGCCGACTGGTTGTTAAGCCAGCTTACAGTTACCTTACATTTCAGTATATTCCGTAGAATTAGCTATACAGGGTGATTTTGCTAGTACTAACTTCTCAAATTTTAAGAGCGACGTGGTAACAGGATATCAATAGATTTCCGTGAAAAAAAATGTTTTGTACTTCAATTCTGGGTTTTTATCATGTTTCAAATTTCAAATTTAGTTTATTTATTTTATTCATGGAGAAACACGCCAGCGCACGTCACTATATTATTGCACGGGTTGAACAGGCATGACTGTATTTTTTTTTTGTTTATTATCGAAAGACCTTACATTTATGTAAACAATCCTCAAAGAATCACTTCATCTGGATCAATACCACCAGAGATATCACAATTTGAAATGCACAATTTTTGGACTTGCCCAAAAACGCTCCATACAAAAGCGACAGTGACGTCACTATCGCTGTCACTTTTGTATGGAGCGTTTTTGGGCAAGTCCAAAAATGTGCATTTCAAATTGTGATATCTCTGGTGGTATTGATCCAGATGAAGTGATTCTTTGAGGATTGTTTACATAAATGTAAGGTCTTTCGATAATAAACAAAAAAAAAATACAGTCATCATGCCTAACAAAGCGATACAAGAGTTAAAATGTTGTTGAAAAGCTGTTTTTTTTATGAATAAGGGCTGGGTCCCAAGTCTGCTAATTTTAAGACGCCGCAATCGAGTCGGCATGGAATCGTAATCGTCTAATTTGACACATTTGGTATTCCGCTCCTTAAAAAAGACCAATGATTCTCCATCGAAACTGGTTATTGCACTTTTTGGTAGTCTGCTCACTAATAGCGGTACATTGGTAAGCCGATTGTAAGAATTACGGTAGTCCGCTCCTTATTTGACGTTTGTTTGACGTTTAGCTCAATCGTATCTCTTTGACAATTGTGTTATTGAACAACAACACCTCTTGCAGTCATTGTGCTTAGATATTTTAACTTAAAAGCTGCTTTTAAATTGAAGTGAGTGCTTTTCTAGGTGAATTAAAAGATTGGCCACTACTTCCTACGAATCGTTGGCATGTTTTGACCATTGATAACGCGAGTGACCGCCGACACCGACTTCTTTAGGCTTTTAGCTCAGCACCATGAATCTCGGGCTCTAAATTCCAACACGGCAATGCTTACATGCATTTAAGGGGATGCCCAAGTCCGATTTATGAAACCATGGATACTCGGAAAAGAGGAAGTAATCTACAAAACAACAGCGGCGAAAGGATGCAATTTTAAGGTTAGTCCATTTTTTTGGCACTGTACTACCAGTATACAACACGGCCCAAAAGGATCCAAAGCCGGAATGCAATCAAGCAAAAAAAATAGGGAGCCATCTCTTATACAAGTAGGTATTTTGGAGTTTTTGTTGTATTTATTTTCAAAAATAGTTAGGTGAAACTTGATGTTACAGATTCTATCGATTCGGGTGTTCTGAGTTGCATCGATGAACTCACATAGCCATCCTGAGACCCATTGTACATGAGGAACGGGACCGTTATTGTAACCGAAAGTGATATTCATGCACACAAATGTTTGTACAGTCAGCATCAAAATGATTTGAGGACTCTATATGAACACAGCATTTTGATGCAGAATGAACTGTGCGGGGATCGAACCCGCGACCTCTAGTGTAGGAGCCCACTTTTGAACCAGAACACAAAATTGGTTGTACCAAAAAATACGTAACTACATTAACTTTGAATTCAAGGCTGAAGTATAATGAGCATTTTTTCTATAGGTAATTGTTTTATAATATTTCCAGGTGACAGTGAATATACTTTGCAGAGATCATGATGACCCCCTTACCTAACACAGGGGAAAGAAGGACATATCAAAACATTAACGGCTTAATGTCCCACTGCTGGGCACAGGCGGAACAGACGGCACTGATGGAATTTGTTAGAATGCTGCATTGAGGCTATGGAGTGATTATCAGTGTAATAATATAATAAATAAAACAATTCTTTAAACAATTTTTGAATCTTTTATTTTTCATACATGTTTAAAATTATCAGTGTTTCTCTGATAAAATAGGCAATATACTTAATCCTTGAATCACTTTGAGTTAAAATACTGCATCAACATCCATTGTGTACTTGGATTCAAGCATAGGTACATTTGAACAAACAGACAGCGGGAAGCAACTTTGTCTTCTAGGCATGAAATCTCTTTCTGGTTTCTGGAGCCTGAAAAAGAAGAAGGTATTTGTAAAAACGACTAAGTGAAAATAATTAATTTCAGTTAATGACTTTGCCTTCAAAATATATAAATAAAGGTACCGTGTGTGCTTACAATGTTTATATAGAAAGGCTGCAGATCACATAAGCCCCTGTGGCCGTGACTAGCCTATTTGTGGATTGCGCATGCTCCCGCGGACCATGTGCGCTTAGGTGGCCCTCCAACCTTTTCGTGGCACTGCGCATTGAGGTAGTTAATCTTCACCTGAAATTAAGATATAAAAGATCAGGAAATAAAGCGACGTACACCACCAAAAACTAACACAAAAATGAAATATGGTGTGCGAATACTTACCGATACGAAGGGAAGAAAGTATATTATTTACTGTCCAATACAGTTAGTTCTTATCTCGAAGTTCAAGTCTCGTTTAACAAATAAACAAAGCCAAAAATAAATTGATTTTATTGCATTTGCAATGGTGTTTTCGAACAAATTGACAACTTGACATTTGACAATGAGACATGACAGGCTATAGACAGGAGACACTTTTAATTTGGCAGACTTTGGCATGGAGAACTAATACTTTAGCCACCGTATTATAAAATAAAGTGTTTTAAAAAACGTGTAGTCATGTTAAATAATCAAACCAAGTAAGTCCACGCAAAAGAAATGTAATCTAATCTGAGAAACTGAAGAAAATGATCATTCAAATTAAAGAAATCATTCGTTCATTCATTCAGCGGCATGGTAGATTTTAGTTGGCAATACCGTTTGTTATTAAGACTGAACGTCCATTCCGATTAGAAATGCATTCATATTGAGACGATTGTTGATTTTAGCAGACTACCGAATTTGTGTCAATCGTATTGTTATCCTTATTGAGCCTCGGTTGAATGGACGTTTCGTTTAAATTAGCAGACTTGGGGCCCAGGTCATTTTGGCATATAGGCAAAAAATACACTCCATTTTTAAAAATAATTACGAAGAATATAGAGCAATTGTAAAAATTTGCCATGTACACTCGCGCAGTCATCCTGTATACCGTGTTGATTGTTAATGTTTGAAATCCAGTTGAGGTCAGTGTTGAGACAACGGTTGGGACAAAGGACCCCGAATTCGAGTACCACATTAATTAATGATAGTGTTTGTACTTCATTCGTCGTTTTTGTTTCTGGATTTCATTAACATAAAATAATTCTTTATTTATGGGCTAAGTATGTGGTGTTGTTTTTTATTCACCGGACGTCACTGAACGCTGAATGAAACAAAACTAAACAAAACTTGTAATACTGTAACTAACCATCGAATCCAACATACTTAAATAATAATTTTATTTATAGACGTGATTTATGATTTTCTTTTGTTGTCATCAAAAAAAAGTTCTACTTAGTTTTTTTGATTTTGTGGTTAAAAGTCTGTCATTCTCGAACTCTTTAGGTTCTAAAGTTTTAGTCTAGCTTGACTATGCATGAAAATAATTAAACAAACTATGGTGACTAGGAGAATCTCGACGAATTGGGTACAAAAAGATGTATTTCTTTTCAGCCGCCGATCACAAAAGATTATGATCGTTTGTACGAATAATACAGGGTGGCCCAGCGACAGTGGTCCAAAAATTTTTTTTAGGTTGAGGGCATCAAAACAAGTCATTTAAAAAAAACATTAGTTCCGCGAAAATCAATACTTTAGAAGTTATGATTTTTTCAAGTTTCTTTTGAAATTTCTCAACTCCAATCACTTAATTCACTCTTGTTTGGAAACTATCGCACTGAATCAGTTCAAATTTGGCATAGATGTACAATAGTAATGTAGAATCCATTCTATGTGCGAGTTTTGAGTTTATTCTAAGACAATTTGTTTTTTTCTTAATTTTCGTCAATAATTTTTCGCCATTTCAAAAACTAACACAATTTTCAAAAAATCAGCGCTGCAATGTTTGTGCATTTTATGATTTGTTTATGATCTTGAAAACTGTCCATAAGTATGATAATAGTCTATGCAAAAACTTGAAGTGATGCAACCAATGGAACACTTTCAAAATTAACATCATGTACGGTAAGTCACCAAAACTCAGAATGGGTAATTTTTGCACTGACCCTAATTAAAAAAAAAAAGTAGCCAAATTATTTTTTTTTCGGATAGAGGGCATCATAGCAACTCATTTAAAAAAAACATTAGATGTCGAAAACCAATAGTTTAGAAGTTATTATTTTTTAAATTTTGGGCTTAAGTGGTTGAACTTCAGAGACATAGAGCACTTTTGTTTGTAAACTGTCCTACTAAGGAACTTCAAATACGGGATGACTTAATAATTAATTCCATAGTTTAATTGGCTTCGCTTCATTTTATGTTGACTGGTAGATAATGCCTGAACAGCATTAAGTCCGCCTCTTGCATCACTCATTGTATCTTAATGAATAAATTAGATAAATCCTTTTTCACTCTCTTCTATTCTTACTCATTTTGAAGTTCGCCAGTCGGATAGTTTACAAACACAAGTGATTATGTCTCTGAAGTTCAACCACTTAGGCCCAAAATATGAAAAATAATAACTTCTAAACTATTGGTTTTAGACTGTGCAATGTTTTTTTTAAATGAGTTGCTATGATGCCCTCTACCATAAAAAAAATATTTTGGCTACTTTTTAAAAAAAAATAGGCTTAATGCAGAAATGACCCATTCTGATTTTTAGCGACTTACCGTACATGGTTTTAATTTTGAAAGTGTTCCATTAGTTGCATCACTTCAAGTTTTTGCATAGACTATTATCATAGTTATGGACAGTTTTTAAGATCATAAACCAATCACCAAGTGCACAAACATTGCAGCGGTGATTTTTTGAAAATTGTATTAGTTTTTAGAATGGCGAAAAATTATTGACGAAAATTAAAAAAAAAACAAATTGTCTTAGAATAAACTCAAAACTCGCACATAATATGGTTTCTACACTACTATTGTACATCTATACCAAATTTGAACTGATTCAGTGCGATAGTTTCCAAACAAGAGTGAATTAAGTGATTGGAGTTCAGAAATTTCAAAAGAAACTTGAAAAAATCATAACTTCTAAAGTATTGATTTTCGCGGAACTAATGTTTTTTTTAAATGACTTGTTATGATGCCCTCTACCTAAAAAAAATTTTTGGACCACTGTCGCTGGGCCACCCTGTATATTCGACGCAGAACATTAATCAACCAGCTTTTGATAAATTGTTCTTATAGATAAAAACATAATGAGTAAACTCTTTGATAAAAGGGTTATTGAAAACGCAATTAGTCATGATAAGCTATGCCATTATTGTGTATCTGTTCATAAAAGAGAAGTTCACGTGGCGAAGGAATGATTTTAACTTTAACTCTACCGCTTAGTAGCGGTTCCGCGACTGATTTGGTGTAGTGGTTGAGAAGTTGGGTACGTTTTCTATTTAATGCTTTCTAATATGTATTTGAAATGTGAATTTAGTACCTATGTTATATTATCTGGATTTTTTGTTTTTGTTTTGTTTAATTTTGTGGTATTTTTGACATTCTTATTTGACATTTTATTTTATTGATCATTGTAATTATTATCATTCTAATTGTAATCATTTCAATTGTTAGTATTCATTTTATATTGACAATCTCAATATTAATCTCGTATATATGGACATTTATGTTATGTATAATGTTATTTTGATATTAAGTAATAGAGAATCTAATCTATGAAGTTCCGCATTGTTTTTATTCCGACATAGTTTTCTTTCTCCTAGCAGACGAACGTCGCTATTCCCATAATATTTTAAAGGCTGCACCAAGGCGCTGACGTGATAGTTCAGCAAGGTACCATAGTCAGAAGAGGACTGGTGGCTCTGAGTATGAAGAGGTGTCTTCAATTTCCCGCTAGTTAGATCTTGATTCACCCGTTTCACCAACTCCCTACTGAGAGGTGTCCCTAACATCTCAAAATTTTGGGATATTTTTACATCGTTTTGAGCCTATAATGGTTGGGACTAATGTAGGCCAGTTAAAACAAAACAAAGGCAGAGTCTACTCCAGGCAGCTGATTAGGGGCTAAGTACATAGATAGATAAATAAACACTTTATAACACACACACACACACACACTAAATTAACACATTTGTAAGTAATACATGTTCACCATGAATGTGCAACAGGCACCATAGCGGCATATGTGCGGCAGGTACTATAAAGTAAGTTCATATTTTTTAGAAGTCGAAGTGTAAGTAACTTTTTTGTAAGTAAAATACGAGTTAGATATAAAACTCTCTTTCAGTCTCTCTCTCCAGACGAAAGATAGCTTCAATTGCAATAAGACTCCTTTGAAAATGTAATAATCCAAACACAACCTACTTACGTTGAATAAATAATTACACTTACCTGCTTCAAAAGTTAATAACTTTTGACTTACGATACGCGCTACGCTCGTCGAATCCACTACCAAGGCCAGCGGAAGTATTCGTAATAGGCGGTAATTGAAAATCGATCGCAAATTACATTATGCGTGCATCGCTCGGGGATCCGCGCTCGCGTGCCGCCCGCCCAGCGCCGCCTGCCCGCGGCCTTGCCGAATATACCGCATAAATAAATAGCTGTACAGATAGGGATGCCAAAAAAATAAAGCCAAATTTACTTAGCCTAACATCTTTACGACATCGGCAGTATACTTGACTTGACCTAGTTCTGAATAAAAACTGCGACAATCGAATGTAATTTTATCATTACATACATCGACATCCGTCCTTAGCACTCACAGCATTGATATATCTTTAATATGTACAACTGACACTGCACATTATACATTAAGATTACATTTTCTATAGCTCTAATACATATTATGCACCATTTTTATCTAGAGATGGAACGACCAAAAGGAACCATTTAGTAATAGTATTTAGGCTGTTTTGAACAATATCAATTTATTGCAAGGCAAGTGGCAGGTGTAAGTATATGTATATTTATAAAAATTTAACTAAAATGAATCGTGTTGAATCTAAACTTATACATAAGCTACAAAAACCATTTGCAGAAAGTTTAATTGCGACAAGGGCGTATGGCTCAGCATTACATAGCTTAAGATAGCATGAACTCTGGCTTTCAGCCATTGCTGTACTCTTTCAAAGCGAATGAACATACTTTTGATCATTTGTTGCTTGTTCGAAAATAACCAGTATTTTACATTTTATTGTTGTAAAACAACACACGCCGGGTCGGAAACGGGATGCGTGACCACCCCGACCAACATTTTGGTGATGTGTATTTCAGGCATCGCCGTGCTTCGGAAGGCACGTTAAGCAGTGGGTCCCGGTTGACGTCGCCAGATGTCAGTCGTTTAACTTAGTCAGAGGCCTTATGGCGGCTTGATAACATCTGACATTAAGGTAGCTAACACTAACCTTACACCCCTCCAACAATCCGCACTGAGCCCGCGTGTTGGAGTGTAGCTCATTCCACCTCATAGTTGAGGTGAGGCCTGTGCCCAGCAGTGTGACGTATATAGACCGTTTATGTTATGTTATGTTTACCATCTACCAACCCTATTCGCAGCTACCTGCGATGTTAACTCGGATTCGGTTCAATATAGTACTCGTAAGCCCGTAACGATGTCATGCTAAATTGTGCCCTGAATTGTGACAGTCCCGAACGGTCGGTAATGGCGGCGACCTTGTTGGCGCTGCTGCTCGTCGGATTTGACCGACAAATCGGAATGCGGCAGGCGCTTGCCGTGTATTGGGGCAATCATACAATTCATGGCAGTGGGAAGGAGGAAGTACAACGGAACCATTTCAATTACTTGCAGAATGCTATAATGTGAAAGTATTTTTAATCTTTCTATTTTCTTTTGTATTATTTTATTATGTTCTCGCTAACTTTTTAGCTCTGCAACAGGGTCACATCTGAACTGACCGGACGGACTCATTATATAGTCTACTCCTATAAAATTTTTGCCAGTTATGTATTGCAAAAAACTAACAGTTTAAGAAAGTAGGTCAGTAAGTCCTAAAACTTTATTATTCTATTAGGTAAGTCCCTAAAATAAATACAACACTTTTGAACTTGGTATATAAATAATGGTCCTTTCATAAAAATGGTGGTTTATCAGATTCACCAAAAAATACCAATCAAAATCGGATTTTAGGTATATCAGCTTGTAGGATGTAGGATATTGAACCGGATACAGGATACAGAGGATTTAAAGAATATAATTTTTCGCTTTTCTTTCCGCTGCATGTCTTTGACTGGATTTACTGGGGAATCTTACCAAATGTGAACTTCAATATTTTCAATAGTGACATCGTCGGTTGAAACAAGGCGTGGGTTAACGGGCGTTGATTAAAATTCAAATGAAGCTGAAACTTGGAGCTCTAACGAACTTCACGAACTGCAAGTTTCATGTACCGACCGGTACATTTCATTAGCGAGGGTGTTGCTAGAACTGTCCGTACTATAACCTTACAATGAAGCGTAATTTTGCGTTCTAATTATCTTGAGAGTTATCACTTAAGGGTACAGTCAGTAAGAATCCCATATATTGACAATGTGCAATGTGTCAATGAAAGGAAGGGTAAGTTTCCAGCAAGAATATGCGAGACCAAGAAGTACGAGAATGTACAAGATCGTTACATGAATGGTATTCGACGAAATCTACCATTGCATCACAAAGCAAAATTTGTGATTGCCAGGTGGCCTGGAGGGCTTTCAACAGGTGGCGTTGATGATGATTTTTACACGTCACGCATAATTGTTTTTCTGTACATATATGTTTAAAACGTAGCTAAACGCAACACATTAAACTCTCTTTAATAGAAACCGACCTAAAATAACCCACACTCTCCATTGATCCTCACGGCTTCAGTGCCATCAAGCAAAGGCGATATGTGGGTTTCTGAATTTTTCGTTCACCATGACATCAAAAATCAATGTGCCTCTGACTAACCTACCTGAGATATAGTATTGAGAGTACATACAATTATGTCTAGCCCACGACTGCGTAGCTTCACTAATCGTTTCGGATCCACTATTACCCCTGAGCTATAAGCTCCTCTAGTTTAAAGAATTACACTAAGCACTAGTTAGTGTTCGAACGAATTAACGTTGGTATTCAAGACTGTACATTGTATAAGACCACGGTGGTTTTTAGTATCTGGCAACACTATTAACGTGATAAGCATGCACAATATTAACTTCTTAGTTTTATAACGCCTTAAACTTTTTCTTTGCATTTTAAAGCTATCTGAGCGTGATCGCGAGAAGGTTAACTTCTTGTTAATTAGTTGTTATAACTTTAACAGACACCTCTTAAGTTACTAATAGCAAAATATATTGACAGAAAATTACTGATTTTATAAAGAAATCTGGCCTTTTATAATTAACAGACCAGACTGTCTTTTTACTGCAAATATATCAATTGAATTTGTGCGTTGCCTTTATTAATCTATATCCCTAGGCATGAGTAGTGTTTTTATATGACGTATGTTCCTTCACGATTGACAGTTGAACCAATACTTTTTATTGGATTGATCTTGTCAATGTCATCATTGAGCTAGCAAAAACAGACCTTAGGGTAGTCAACCCTTTCATTCCCCGACTGTTCAAAATTGAATGCACCCCACTCAGCTGATGCCTGGACCTGATATTTAGGCTGATTTTCAGTGGGACCTACTAACATTAACCTCCGACGGTTGCATTAGAAGCCCCACAGAGAGAAGAAGAGAAGAGAGAGAAGCCTCAGACGACAATAGGCGCGGCCTTCGCGAGGGCGTTCAACGGGCGGGACTCAATTCACTTTCGAAGCATGCACACACTTCGCCATATGAGATTATCCGCATTAAGCCCTTATTATCTACCTAGTTCCAGTTTGAAGGAAACATGACGGGATTATAGTAGATGTTACGATGGAAGTTACAATTTAAACTACTATTTTACAAATAGTTTTTTCAACTTATTTTTTTTAACAGGGTTTGGAATTTTCATTAAAGAAAATATTTGCACATACAACCAAAACAGGTGATCAATAGGAACTTTATTGTTATCTAATGAAGTTTTGGCTAGGCAAACAGGAGAGAAATGACTCATATTATTATTTACGCAGCCACTCTCGAGATGTGAGGATGCAGAATGATTAAGTTTTAACATTTTGAAACAACACTTTTGGTTTAATTTTAATTGTTAGATATTTAATATGGAAATTTTCATAATAATGTTAATCTGCTTAGCGGAATTAAGGTTTTGATGTTTAGGGGCTTCTGAACCTAGGTATCCCATTTTAATTCTGCATATTATAGCCCCCGGTCACTACCTATAACCTTTATACAAGGCAAGCATGTGCAATAATAATGTGTATATCTACTGATATAAATGCTAACCAAACACGGGCCAAGAACGCTTGCCAAATTGTCTGAGTTTCAGCCTTCGGGACAGTTGTCATATAACTTTTGGATTGAGTTCTATATTTCGCTTACATTATTCAAAGCCCGATAATAACCTTACCGTTACTTTACAATCATATTCTAGAAAGTGCAGGAACTTAAATCAGACTTTATACACTGCTCAAAAGTGTCTAGGGATATCTCAAGCAAAGTATAGCAAAGTATATTTTCATACAAAGTATAGCTATTTGGGAGGCTGTAAAAATTAAAATATTGATATCAACGTTTTAGAAATTTTTAGAACACAGAAACTGCTATATCTGCCCTTTCAGATTGTATAAAGAAATTCATTGTAGTAGCATTATTGTACAATCGTAAGGACGTTAAAAAAAGACAGATTTTTCTTTTAAAAGGTGTCAAAATTTTAGCAAAATCATTTTTTTTTTTGTAATATTCTTATCCTTTATCTTATGCCTCTGTCCTCGCGTTATTCTAAGATAAGGCTTAACTTGTGAACAAACTTAACTTTATGAAATTTTTGAAAAATGATATCCCTATTATATCCCTAGACAGTTTTGATGTGTACATTTGACATAAGCGCAAACTAAACAGCGCATAGGTATTATGTGTTTTCATATCTCGTACACCTTGCTTTGTTTTATCGCCTTACGTGTTATTATCGTTTAAGTGAACATAAACACTTCGTCGTATTACGCCGATATTAGAGTTAAAATAGATGTTTTTATTTACTTAAACAGATATTTTTCTCAGTCTCTTATATCACGGAGAGAGAACCAGTCCATCATTATTATATTCCTTCTACCTGCGCCACCTCTTCCTGCGATAGGAATAATGTATCAGATTTGTCACAGAAAAAGCGTATTTTTTATCCAAATAGTAGCACTCTATATGGTGTTTTAGTGTCTTACTACCACTGTGTTTTATTTCATATGTGTTTGTGAGTGCTTGCGTTTTTTTCGTTGTTGGTAATTGATTTGAGGATCAAGGTTTGATTCACACGCCAGTACTAATATTTGTTAATCAAACAGATATTGATGCTGCACTTGGGTCTTGTTTCCATGATGCTAGTACCTGTGTTGTCTACTGTCTTCCTAATACAAAGGAAAAAGGTAAAAACGTGATGCTGTGTTATATTTACTTTCATCACCCAACATTGGACATTTGTTTTAAAAACAGAACCTCTTAATATTTTTTACTGTCCACGATGTTTAAACAGCTTTGAATTATAGTAGCTACTTTGCATAATAGTCGAGTTGCGCCACTGCGTCTGCTTTGAAACATTGAACCCTGCGACGCAAAGCGCCAATAAAGAGCTTTTATTTCAATACGAAAATACTTAACGATGCGAAATAAATAATACACCGAGCGCAATCGGTACTTTGTATTTGGGTCCCGTAACGCTCGTCTCATATTCGTAGACGTGCTACGACTGAGAATGTGAGAGCTACGAGCGCTCCGCATGGCCCGTAGCTTCGTAGCATGCATGGGCGAGCGGAGAAAGTCCCTTTTGCATTAATACGGAGTTTCTCTGCATATGGGTCGCCGTAAGTGTCGAAGTTGACGCAAGCGGGCTCAAGTTACGTAACCCCGCGTTTTAGTGGTTTCTTAGTGGAAGCAGTTTTGGGTTATCTACGGACAGCTTTGTTACAGTTTATGATAAAATTGGTGTTGTAGGTGTTGAATTTTGACGAAACTTCAGAAATGTTTAAATAAAATGCCTGATCGCTCATCAGATATGAGCCTATTTAGCGTGGTTTATAAACATTAAAGATGTCCTTACATTCTGAATTATTCACGGTCGTTTTTTTCTATCTGGAAATAGTCTATTTAATTCATTCATTCATGATAAAAAGGCTTACAAAGTATCAAACAGAAAAAAAGCAATGCTTTATATTAAAATAACACCCCTAAACGCCATGTGTGTTGTTTTACTATGGGTTTTAACAGTTTGAAATAAAATTTATAAGCAAAAGTAAAAAAAATCAGAAAAAGGCTTTTTGTTATTCTAATTAACTAGATACCCAAAAATGTTCACTATTTTATTGTATATTATTTAAATAGCTCGTAGCTGCAGAGTAATTCTTTTACTCGGCCGTTCTCGGTTCCATTAGGTATAAACTCGCACGGACGTAATAAAAGTGGGAGTAGCTTTTCGCTTCCGATCTAATAAATGTGTCCGTTTTAAATGACTCAGTCGCAATATGCCGCGGCAGTAACACTGCTAACGGGTACTACCAGAAGCGCATTATATAGTTTTTTACACCCAGGACATAGAACTTTCGGTAAAAATGATTCTTTGGAAGGAAAAATCTCGAAATAAGCGCCTTTTGGTGAAATAACGACGTCATAAGTCTGCCTAACACCGGTAATCCCAGAATTTATTTGGTAAAAACTAAAATGGTTACCAATAAATAATTTCATAATATTGTATTTCTGGTGGCGTAGCGTAGAGAGCATCCTCGTCCAGTGAATCTTGCTCGGACTCAAGATGGCTGTTGTATCTCTTTGCATGCCGTCTTCCCCTATAATTAAGCTTATATTTATGTTAGAATATTTTCTATGTCATGCTTTCTGTCGTCATCATCATTAGCAGCCGCAAGAAGTCCACTGCTTATAATATGAAATCATACTTTAATCGAAATAATGTTTACATGCACTGTTTAACATGTAATCCTAAATCTCTTTAATATTTATAAACTCTTAACACTTTCATAAAGCAAATATCACAAATCAAAAACAAAGCTAATTCATAAAACCGTACACAAAGCTCAAATAGAAGTAAAAAAACAATCATTTCGTTTTCCAATCAAAGTATCTACAGCAAGTTCTGATTTATAACAACGGAACAAGCATTCTCCCCTGCGTCAATTCTATAGCCAACTGAAACTCGGACGTAATGAAAGTGGAACAAGCGGCTTCCGAGCGAATAAAAGTGTCTGATTCAAATCAGTCGACGCTTGCGATAAGCTGAGCTCGGGGCGGCGCCGAACACGCAGAAAGGGTATTTTTAACAACGATGTATTGGAAGGGTTGTTTGTCTGTTTTGGATTTTTTCGCTTAGTTAGATCAAAATCTTGACAGAATATTTTAACTAAGCGGTCAACTAGTTTCGAGACTACGGTTTGTAAAACAGCCAGGAGCTTCATTAAACATGATTCAACTGCTAGACAAAGACCTCTCTCAAAATACGAGACCATTCTTGCTCTAAACCTTCCGTATTTAGAACATTCCTATTACCTTCTTCATAATAATATAATTAGACTACATGCCTTGTCAGTCAATGCTGATACACTCAAGGACTTAACTAATTCAGTATCGAGTGGTTCAATCTATATATATAAAAGAAAGTCGTGTTAGTTACTCCACTTATAACTCAAGAACGCCTGAACCGATTTGGCTGAAAATTGGCATGGAGGTAGTTTAAAGCCAGGAAAAGGACATAGGATACTTTTATTTATTTTACTTTTTTTTATTTATTGCCCTTAAGGCGGAACGAAGTTCGCCGGGTGAGCTAGTTCCGAATAAAAAACCATATTTAAGAGAAATGCCGGGGGTTTCTCTTAAATATGGTTCAATATACGAAAAGCTCCATACCATTTTAAGCAAGGTTTAATGAACATTTTGAGGTACGTGTGGCGCAGTTGTGATAGTGATCGGCGATGACCGCTGTTGTTAACAACACACGCCGGATGCGGATCGCTAGATGTCAGTCGTTAGCCTAGTCAGAGGCCTTGGGGCGGCTTGATAACAGCTGACATTAAAATTTGCTCACTAACCTTCTCTCCAACAATCCGCACTGAGCCCACGTGTTGGAGTATGGCTTGGTCCACCTCATAGTTGAGGTGAGGCCTGTGGGGACATATATGTATGTAATGGAGATTTTACATGCGTTTTCGCAAACTTTCCACTAGGGAACTATGTTGCACATAGTGGAGTAAAGAAAACCCCCCTAATCCATTCGGTTAGAGGCGAGTCAGTAAACACCCGCAGATATAACCCGCACTTATCGACTGGGCTTAGCCGATTAGCCTCGCTCGAGGATTAGACGCGGTTTCGACGCCACGTACAAATGAGCTTCATGCGGATAATGTAGAGCTGCTGGGTAGACTCTATTTTAGCATAAGTGGAGACGTTGTTGAAGGCAAACAGGGTTAAGGTTATGACTTCTTATCACTTAAAAAGTGAAGAAGTTTAAGCAAGCAAATATAAACTATTTAAATCAATAGTATACTTATTTGTTTCAGTAGAGGGTCTTACGGACGAAGGGCCTTTTTTATCGTTGGCCATGACGGCATCTCAGCTTACTCAATAAGTGGTAAGTTATGCAAGGTATTTAGGTATATGTTCCCTGTTTTCTTTATTTTTTGTTTTCATGATAATAATATTGCAATGCAATTAATAAATGAAATGAAATGAAAAATGGTAGTCAAGGTTTAACGGTGAGTTCAAAATTTACTTCATATAGCAGTTGCTTGAAAGGTGTAAAATTACTGAAATTTCATGTAAATCTATGTACATGGAGAATATTTAAAACGTGTTAGAACTATGAGAGTTTGATTCCCGCATTATACATAGGTAGCGTTTTTTAAACGCACTGAGTTTTGTATTCTGGAACATCTGGATTCTGGGACAGAATACGTGGCTAACTATATCTAAACACGAAAATGTGTGCTGGACTGCTGCAGTGCGAGAGCATGTGTGTTGTACAGCTTGGCAAAAAAGTCCTGAAAGGGAACTAAAAAATATTATCACTGGCAATACTGTGTTTAAAAAAAACAAATTGGGAAGTTAGCACATTTTAGCTAATTGATACTTTTTTTATTGATTTTAGGTTTTAATTTTAATTTAATTTTCTGAGCCAGCTTTTGGGAATATACCGAAGAAAGGAGAAAATCATGATAACACGTCATTAAATTCAAAATGGTTATTACCAACGGGGACAAACTTTGAATAAGCTAATCTTATGTTGCATTGTTATTTCTAATTTTAAAATTTTTATGATTTTGCTAGTTTCTTCTTTCATTTTTTTACTTGGTAGTAGCAAACCGTCCAGACAATGTGTTTGTATGTGGTGGGAATCAACTGTGTTGGTGCCACTGCTTTTGCATTTCTGCCACCTAGCGGTTCACCCGATTGACCTGGCTACCTGTATGATTAACGTGGCGAAACTTAATCTTATAGGAATGCGAAAGTACTGAACTAGAATTTTGTGTCCTATAAGGTGATCGACACGTGATGCATTCGCGCGAACTTAGTACGTGCGAACGCGAGATCAAACCTATTGATGATAAAAGAGTGTCCTTACTGTGGTTCGCGCGATGATTGCGTCAGGCGAATAAATAGTGGGGAGCTAAAAAAATAAGTTGAATTAGTAAACTATCAAAACTGTTCGTATCGTAGTATACGGGGTGACCACATTAACGAAAGTGGCGCCCTCATTAATTTCACGACTTTTTTGCCAGGCTGTACGTATGTGTTTTTTTGAATATACAGTGCAACCCACGTGAAAAACTATCTCTGTCTATCTGAATACGTCAGGTTATCTATATATTTATATAATAAACTTACAGTTTGCAGACATTGCCACAATTTCGTGCAGTCAGATAAGCATCAAAATAGTTATAGCGCGAAACCTTTTCGTTATTTTCGTGGGTTAGGTACTCCGAAGCAACAAGGACACTGCAGTCAGTGTTGCGGCGTTCGCGCTTCTTTATGTGTGACGGGCACATTAGCGGTTCTGCCGACGATCATTTGTAACGGTTTACCGTCAATGCGGCGGAACCTGCACGTGAGCGGAGAGCGCGATGCCGTGTGAGACGGGCTTGTTGTTTCACTTGGACACAATGAAAAGAAAAATAATATTAAAGACAAATTGAGATGAAAAAAATGTGTCCAATCCCTTACGTCCTATCTATGTGGCGCCGAGGGCTTTACTTCAACACGTGGACTCAGTGCTACGGGTGGTTATAAATGTTATTGTCAGATATTAACAAGCTAAAGACCCTCGCCCACGGCAACTTTTTGTAGCAAAGTATAGCGATGGAGTTGCGATACTGCCGCGTGTCTGCACCGCTACAGTCGCAAGGCAAACGCAATAATTACTGTCGCGTTTCTATCGCGAGTCATGCACTATTCAGTTTTCTATTCACCCGATGTCGTCTGATACGGTCGCGGGTTTGCATCGATTTAAGTCGCGATGCTGTAGCGCGTTGGTGATGCGTTAGTTCTGCGTTAGTACCTAGTGCGTTGGCATCGCTTTAAGAATCACCGTTGGCGAGAGCCATAAGGCTTCTGACTTGGCTTACAACTGTCACCTAGCGACGACAGCCTGACTGCTTAGTGTGTTTTTCAAATCACGGAGACGCCCGAATAATACAATATTAAAATTCGGTCCGGGTGGTCATCCATTCCATTCCTGACCCGGCGTTGCCTATCCACTGCACTTAAACTTATGGTAAGCCTTTTGGTAGCTGGTAGCATAAATTATATCGCAGGGATATAATTTGCAGCAAATTACTACCCTGACCTTGTCGCGGCTGCCGTGGCATCTCGGTGAAATAGTGGGCTAAAGTGGTGACTTGCACGTGACGCACGAACTTAGCTTTATTTAGAAATATTACTTAGCTATTTTATTAGGAACTTACTTTTGCCTGCGACTTCATCCGCATATTTTTATTTTTCCATTTCATTTACTACATTTCCCCATTTTTTCTTGCCTGAATGTTGTCTAAACGATATCGCTCCCTGGCGATAACACCACCTCGCATTTTCCACTGTTCCCCGTAATTAATCTTGGATGTAATGTTTATCGTACAATAATCTACCTTTTTTATTACTGAACATACCAAGTTTGTAACATCTACCACTACATTATGGAATGCAAATAAATGATTGAGTATTGAGTACCTATCTATGGCTTATGTCTGTCTTACCTGACGTTCACGCCTCATAATAATAGATAAGTATTCTTTTGTTACACAAGAACGCCCGTAGGTGACCCGTATGTCCTTAACGCCTCCCTCCCTCCCTCTACCAAGAGCAAAAGCGGTAAGTCCCTTTGTGAACTTAGCGCGGGTATTTTTGGCATCTTTACATAACTTCGTTTCTCAACTTCGTCCTGTAATTGCGGTTGGCCATTTTCTTTCTTTTGAAATTGGAACTTGCGAGATTCTTTGTTCTGTTTAATGTTTTTAGGAACAAACTCTTGAAGTATTTTAATCAGACTCTTAAACAATTAATGATCTAAAGTAACGCCAATCAAAAACGTACAGCACGTATATGTATGCCTGTACCTACTTCCACAAAAATATAACAAATCTAATAGTAACTCTGTCTGTGAAAATTAATGTTGATTTGTAGCTCCCTGATGCCTTTTTTTTATTTAAGTCCGCTTATAATAATTATAATAGATAGATATTCTTTAACAATAATACCGACAGTGCCATCTAGCCCCAGACTATGCGAAGCTTGTAATATGGGAATTGAACAACGGTTAAACATACTAAAAACAATTATGTGACTGATTCTTTAAAATGACAGTTAATCTCACATGCACTTCACATCAACCGTCACACAGGGGCACTTTATGCTGCTGATATAAGAACCATTTTGCAATGGTTTTGTAAAGGTTGATGTGACGCCTCTGTACGTTTGCGACTCGCAGGGTTTTCGTGAGCCATATGAACACTCACGCGAAACATGTTGCTTTTCGTGTTAACGCCGCAGCCTGTCTGCATCACACACGCACATCAGGGCTGTCGCGGCAGGAAATGAAAGGATTTATTAATAATAATAACTTGGTCTCAAAAGGGTATTCTTTTGAAGTTTCAACAACCTTAAACGGTTCCGTAACAGTGCCATATTACATGCAGCTTAAATAAATCACTTAAAAATAGTTAAAGAAGTCATCAAATCATCAACAGCCGAGGACGCCTATGATTTCTATATATACGCTCGAACTAACACCTTTCAATCAATTAAAAATTATTTAACCGTTGCTATTGTGTGCTAAGTAAGTAGCTACTGGTTAAAAAGTTTTTAGGCGCTTTATTACCGAAAATATGACTTAAAACATTAACTCCCTGAGAGGAAAAATTGTGTTGAATGTCCTGTCTTCCAATGTAGAATATAAATGACGGACGAGATGAAATCCGTTGATTTCAGGCCACCTGCAGCTAGAAACCAGCAGCTATGTATATCTAAGTTAGAGATTTTTGCTTAGGAATGAATATGCTACGGCGAATGGTGAAGATGGTACCAAAATGACCTATAAACAAAAGATTCCAACAACCAGACCCAGCCCTGTGGTCGATACGTGCGAATCCCGACCCTTAACAATTTATCACCGCGGATACTGGCGGCGGGTTTACGCTCGTTGCGACGTCTTTACACGTCCTCGACTCCGTGTCGACCCTCTTGTCACTAAATTTACTGAATTAGGACTTATGGCGATGAAAAAGAATAAACAACGGAATGAAGAAATAAATTCCCATTGGATTTGTTTGGAACAAATTGACTGATGACGAGCTTTAAGTAGGTCGTCGTTCAACTAATTGAGTCAGCATCATCCTGGCAGTCAAACGATGCCTAGGCATAAGCTTCCAACAAAGATCTCCACAACGATCGGTCCCGGGCTGTCAACATTCACGTACATTCGACAACCGTTCCGCCCTAACGACCATCGGTTTTCCGGACTTTGTATCCCGCCATTTGCCACTTCAACGATGCAATCCTTCGAGCAACTACATGAGTAAGTACCTAGTAAAATACATTCAATTTAATAACTTTTATCCACACGCAGTCACGTCAAATAATATTAATGTATCATCACACTCAACAATATTTCTTCAGAGTCTGAAGCATGAGGATGGAGGAGCATGTGTTTTATGAGGTGCAAGTATTTCGGAGAGAGAGAGAGAATAGAAACTACATAACCTGATACTACCCTCTACTTTCCACCACCGGACCACCAGATTACGGTAGGACTTCCACCCGTATGTGGTGGACTTTTCAGCTATTAGCTAAGAGGAATCAAAATTTGGGTCTTGGTTACAATCCACTTCTTACTCACCTGACTGCAAAAAAGCTCCTGTTGGCTACGTTACTTAGAAGCAGGAGAATAACACACTCATGCACGAGTATTTAGCTGTATGTTTCAGTAAGGAGGCTGAGATCTTAAGATCTATTCGGAGGATAGGTGCAGTAAATCACTGCGTCCTACCTCTCTTACAAATCATTACTTCCAACTACGTCATTTTAGTACAAGTGTGCAAAAGAGAAGGTATTTGAATCCAGGCATTGCTCAAATAACCCACCGAGGCTGAGCCCCACCCTTCATACAATTGCGTCAGAGCAACAAGAGTACAAAGGGAACAATATTTGTTCCTGTCGAAGCATCCAATCGTCCATGTAAACGGTCCCTGCTGGCTTTACGAGCGTGTTGGGCTCGCGTCAACAACCTGGTCGTAACTCCACGGAGATACACCGAATGGAGCAACAAGATGAGATTCACGCGCCGTGAATTTTGAATGGGAGTGAGAAAATTGTTGGTGGATTTATAACTGGTGAAGGGTTTATTTTCGCGGGATATTAACTGCCTGCCCTACAGACGAAGCTGCTATGAAGCTGTGTGTCTATATTTATTTTAATGTTAGGAAAATGTGATACACAACGGGAGTGAAGCTTTATTTAGGTTAAGCAAGTTCTATTTAATGTACTTACGCAACTTATAGCTACAGCTTTAGTAAGCAGTGACAATAGAAACGTCGCGTCTGAGTTTATTTGGAGCATCATCATTAAACTTTAATCCAATCCAACACACGATAAGAATCCATATTTTCGGCAAAGAAAACCATCACTGTATCGTATGATGAGCTGTTGGCCCGGCCGGCTTGAGAACATCTGACTTCAAGGTTGTTCACTAACCTTACACCCCTCCAACAATCCACACTGAGCCCGCGTGTTGGAGTATGGTTCGTTCAACCTCATAGTTGGAGGGCCTGTGCCCAGCTGTGGGACGTATATATGTCGTTTATGTAAGCTATGCAAAGAGTGATTTTCCACTGATCAACTACTTATAATAACAAATATTCTCACCGCAGTATTAACTGCAAGGAAATAGCGGAAAAAAAATTTAACGGACGGAAATTTTTACACTACGTATAATTACTGCATATACCACCGTGCTATAAGAAGTGTTGTTATCAAATAAAGCTATGTAGTTTCCAAGGAAGCTTGGTAAAGAAGTTGAAGCGAAATTGTAAAGCAGCGAGTTTCGCATAGTAATGCAGCTCTTTTAGTATGCAAATTCAGGTTTTTTTTAATTTGTACGAGCCAGCACACAACAGCCTTTGTGCCCTCGATAATTACACGTAAGGGCATTGTTATGCTAAGTCTGGAAACAACTTGGAATTACTTAGCTTTTTACTTTGGCTGCGGGCCGAATGTAAGTTCTTGAAATGAGTTGCTGGATTTCTTTAGAAATAAGAATTGGAAGACGTTATCGTGGGACGTGGTAACTTTAAATACAGTTGTATGTATGAAAAAAGGATATCTGATAAAAGGGTTGGTTATAAAAAAACCGCGTGAGCATTCAACCGCCATCTGTTGAAAAATATATATAATGTGAACATTTTAAACCCCTTATTCATAAAAACGAACGCAACGCTTAGTCATAATTTAAGCAGTTGACGTGTTGACACTTACTCGCAAATGGCGGCAGCAACAAGAATGAAAGTGACAAAGCGATAACAAAGTTAACGTGTCGTTGAAGCGCTGTTAAGGTTTCTATGGATAAGGGGTATATAAGTGTCTTAAGTTTAAATATTGTTTTATACATAATACCTAATTTTTGTATTTGAAGTGCCCGTGGCGCAGTTGTGACAGTGATCGGTGACGATCACTGTTGTAAAGCAACAAACGCCGGGTCGAAAATGGGATGGGTGACCACCTCGACAGAAATTATGTGCTGTATTTTTAGGCCGTTTATGAGTATTTTCACATTTAATGGAAAATTTAAGTAAGTACCTACATAAGTCAGCCAGTTACTTACATGGCTAAAATAGCCATTCTACGATTCGCTTACGGCAGTGATCGAGGCACCGTGGAGGGCGCTTCAGCTTCAGCCGAGGGAAGTGCCGAGGAGGGCCCTCCACGGAGACCTCGCCTCAAGGTTGAATGTCTAATGTATTGGAAGGCCGTCTTTATTTTTTCGTTTTTCTCTGCATATTTGAAGACTCGCAACACCTCTATAAACCATAGTGATAGAGGTATAGTGACTGTCTATCAATGTTTGATGTAATAGAATAATATTACAATAAAAAAGACGTCATAACGTAATAAACCTATCTACGCCTTTTTATCATAATATCATTGTACAGGTACCTGTGCTAAAAAAGTGGCACCCGAAATCAGAACTTCGAACACCTGAGCAAAGCATTGACAGTTTTAAACGACACTGCACAACATGTATGTGTCTCGTTAACACTCTAGTCAATAATCACACTAAGTATCTTATACACACGGTCAAATTATAGGTAAGTACGCAAATAATATCATTCAAATTGAAAAAACTTTATTGCGACGAAAAGAAACGATAGTCTTGCGACATCTATTATAATCTTAACGACCAGTATCTGGTCTTTTTCCAGCAGTCATCTGCTGACTCAACTGGCATCTTCTTGTATTTTAAAAGAATTTAGTCTTTGCTGAAAAAAAGGTCTCAAGATGTTTGGTGCAATCAACATACATACCATCACGCCTCTTTCCCAACGGGGTAGACAGAGACCACATCTGTCCACTTGCTACGATCCTGACACACACTTTGCGCCTCCTCTACTTTCATGAGTACGTCCATACATGCTCGTCGGTTAAAGGTACTCCTGACCTGACCCTTACTGAGAACATCTTGAACTTGTCCAAGAAACGTTCGTCTAGGCCTTCCCCTTCCAACAGTTCCATTCACCCTCGCCTTATAAATCCGTTTAATCTATCAAGGGTGGTTCTTAATTAGTGAGCAACCTTAATGTCAGATGTTATCAAGCCGCCCTTAGGCCTCTGACTAGGCTTAACGACTGACGTCTTAACGTGCTTGACGTGTCTTTCCTCGTCGCCGATTACTGTCACAGCTGCGCCACGAGCACCTCACATACTTTTGTCAAATGCCCCATTTTTATTTCCTTGTGGATTTCAGGGACGTTTTTTATTAGGCTCCTCGGGGAGAATAAATTACTTTTCTTTCTCCTTTTGCGAAAGATTTCCCCCATGTTTAACTCATAACGTCACGGTTTTGTTTTTGCATTTATATTCCCAATTCCTTAATCAAATGACAAAACTTAGCCGATCTCGGGTCTGCCACGTTTTATTGCGCAAGTTCAGCTCGGAGTAGGACCCACCGAACTTTTTTATATTCATATTTACTTAGAAGCTACTTAGTTGTTGAACTCACCGACTTTCGTATGGCTGGGAATCAGATTTGCATGTTTTGAATGAAGCCACTGTGAAAATACAATATTATCTCTCGATATCTATCCATATAGCCCGAAACAAAGTTTTTAATATAAGTCCTATAGGCGGTTAAGATTTTTTTTTAACCTGCAAGATCCTACTTCTGGCCAAAGGTCTCTCCCAAACTTTTCCATCGTTCCCTATCCTCTGCAAAAGTCCACCATTCTCACGAGTAGTATACCAGGTCATCGCACCAGCGTTTTCTGGCCGTCCCCTTCGGCGATAGCCATCTTTGGGGATCCATTGGGTTGTAAAATACTCGCTGAAAATACTAGTGACATGTAGATGTTCATATTTCTTACAGCAACTGCAACTTCATAAAATTTCAGCCTTACCAAACAGTTTTCACATAAATGCTTGGTGTTCCTCAAGGTATAAGGGTCGAGTTTGTGATACCCAAGCGGGCCCGACTACAACCTTAAATTGGACACGTTTTCCTTTCATTATTTCTTGTGGTTTTAATATTACAAGTTATTATTATAATTATTATCGTGTTCCTTGTAATTTAATCAGGAATATAAATTACACTAGAATAGTGAATAGATAGTGAATGTAGATTTGCGTTAATGTCCTATTTGCTCTCTGGTGTAAGTATTTAACCAACTATTTATTAGGGAAAATATTTCATGTTTGGCTCTCTGCGTGACTGAATCCAACAGCAAGTGGAAACGAGCTGACGAGCCGTCAGGTACGTGTCCAGCCAGGGTTTCCAAAACGAATAAATAAATAAATAAGAGATAACATTCCATTAAGAGCGTCGTGGCCTATTGGTTAAAGACTCTGGCTGAATCCGGTGGTCCCGATATCAAATTTGGCCGGAACACACTCATTTACTTTGTGTTCATTCTACAATTTGCGGCTAACTCTCCGGTGATGGAAACACCGTTAAGAAACCCAAGCAACCCGGATAACGGCATTAGGCTCACCCCTTACCACGTTGGGTTCGAATTCCCTCGGCGAAATGTGGGCTTCTGAATGTTCCATTCACCATGACGGCAACAATCAGTGTGCCTCTTACTAACCCATAGGGATATGGTCGTGAGGGTATGTTATGTTATAACATTCCATACCCCAGGCTAGGATCTCAAAGTGAAATAGAAAATGGCGAAAGTAATAAAACCCTTCTAAAGTAGAGGGAATGTGTAAGGACCATACCTATCGCCGAAGAGCAGATGTTATGTGGGACTCTCCGTTTTGGAAGGACTTCTTGATCAGAGGCCTACCCACTAAACCCTACCTCCACCACTACCTACCACCTACCGTAGAGAGCTACAGCTACGTCCCTCATCGCCATTGTGGGGGAGGGTGAGACGCTACTGAAGACCTCCATCACTCTGCCTGTGCAGCCGAGGGTGTCGGGTAGAAGTCAAGCCACACAGCCGACGCGACGCCGACCGCAACGCAATGCGATCGCAGCTCGACGCGACCGCAACGCGACGCGACCGCAGCGTGGCGGGGCGTAAAATATACCAATTTGGTATAGCTTGGTCTCGTCGCGCTCCGGTCTCGACGACTCTGTGTGGCTGCTGCCATACTGTTTAGTACATGACCACTGGTCAACGTCGCGCTGCTGTCGCGTCACGCCGCGCCGCGCCCGCCGTGTGGCTTGACCTTTAGGTACAGTCGGGAGCACAGAGCTGTCCCTATCAAGCAGCGGAGGAGGTTTGTGGTTCATCCTCAATCTTCATTTTTATCTAACATTTGTGCCAGTGCGAGAACCGAACCAGCCACCGCCGCTATACTAATCGGGTCAGGAAGGACTACGCTAACGATGATTTCTTGTAATGTTGCTATTAAACTCTCATTTTAAAAATGGATATAAGTAATATCTGTCAATGCGATAAACATATTTTCGAAAACCTCCTCCTTTTTCAAAAAGAGGAAAGTCTCTTTTTTGGAAAAATAAAGATAGATAGATGGATAGAAATTCTTCATGGTACAAAACATTACATTTCAAGCAAATAACCAACAACAATGAGAACAATGTACAATTTAGCCGGTCTTATCGCTAGGGAGCGATCTCTTCCAGACAACCAAAGAAAAAAAAGGTTTTTAAGGTAGGTTTTTTTGTAGAAAGCATTCTTTACAAAAAATAAAAGTCGAGTAAAGGAGGTACGGTCAAAAATGTCAGCCGTGTTGTATAATATTTGGCAACCCTAC
The DNA here is from genome assembly GCA_950022985.1 of Udea ferrugalis. NCBI lineage: Eukaryota > Metazoa > Arthropoda > Insecta > Lepidoptera > Crambidae > Udea > Udea ferrugalis. Next base: position 604,435 of record OX465524.1, on the reverse strand, counting down.
GTCGCGCCGTGCTGACGTAGTAACATTATTCATAGCTAATTTGAATTCGCAAAGGCCCAATGGTTTATTCATTCGTTTATTATTAATGCTCGGCAGCAATAAGCGTAATGATCGTATCTAGTTTTATGTAAATTCCGCGCTCATTTGCAACAAGGATTGGCGAACTTTGACCTTCAAAAGTAAAATATGGGTATTAAAAGCTCCGACGAAATTGATTAGCATCGGTGGAGCAATGAAGCGGAGATTTACTGACAACCCACGCTGATGCGGTGTTGTCTAACCGACTACTGTAAGTACAGAAATACCTATGTCTGGATACAAATAGAATTTTCAAATTACAATTCATTATTAACATAACCTCGAAGAATGCGTTTGAGTATGTATACACGTAATCACTGCGCTACACTCTAATTCACTTGAGCTTTACTTAAACAAAATCATAATGATTTGACAACCAATTCGGAGTAAAGTTTAAGAAGTTTGCTTCTACACCGTACGCGGGGCTCGAACCCGCACAAAACAAAAAAAATGCCTTTAAGTATGTTTGCCTGTTGTCTAGTTCACATAGCACAAGCTCTGCTCAGTTTGGCGCTAGATGTCACTATGTCGATGAATTGCCAATGGTATTTATTTATTTTGCAATGCTTAACTCCACTAATGACATCGGAAGGTCAAAATAAAAAAACGAGTTTTTTTTTTTAGATAGACCTGTTACAAGTGCTTTTAAACTATCAACACAGTGTACAAACAATAATGTGTGTATATTATCAAGTTCAAACTTGGTTAGGGCATGATTTGGAACCCCAGGTAGGGGGTTGGGCAATGCGAAACGATTTTCGACAACGTTGTTGTTTTTACAATGTTGATGAGCAGCTGCACTTGTTGGTGGAATATTTGAAAGCATCACAGCTTTATTAAGTTCTGTAGACTTGACGTAATGCAGATAACGAAGATGATCGAGACTTATCACATTTTTTCACTTTTTAAGTTTTTGACCGGTGGCACCGGTTGACCTGAAGTGATGCTGTGACCGCGCGCTCTCCGCCCTCTATCTCGAAAACGGTTCACCGTATGACAAAAATTTAGAAACGAAATTTGTAGAGAATTTGTATTTTACAATATGGATAAAACATACAAATAGCAAAAAACCCAAAGGAAATGAGATATTTACAAAAAAACGATTTTTGTGACATTTGACCTTGAAATTTGATAGTTGCGTACACCCTACCATATGTAGGTTTTGAAACAACTTTTAGGGTGTCAATATACAAGTATTTACAGACTTACAGCTGGGTATCTCGAATTCCGAGGTGAACTTACTATAATGACTGGACTAAACAGAAAGTACAAAAGTAATAGTGGGTTTCTAGTTGAAATTGTAACAAAGAAAACTGGGCACATTTTGTATGGGATGTGGTCCGAGAACATATAGTAAGACCCATTTACAAACATTAAAAGCTGATACACCAATATTTAAAGCCATTAAATATTACAATTCGTGTGACAGTAAGCGATAAGTAGTTGAGAATAAGTCAGTGGAAACTCAAAAAATATTTAATCACTCTCTCGAGCTAGAAAACGATTCAATGAAGAGATTACTAAAACAGAAGTTTTAAAGTCGATATTTTTACTGTGCGCTTCGAATATATTTGTAACGACATCATACCTTTAAATGGCTCTTACATATTTTAGTAGACAACTGCTGGAATACGTACATCGTCATCAAAGTGGATAGAGCGCTTTGGAAAGTAATTTAGTGTACCTAATACCCGTGCAATAATGTAAATTGCTTTGAAATAAATTTTCAAAGGTAAGTTATGAAGATGACTGAGTACTTGTAACTATTATGATTCTTTATTACAAGTTGTTTAGGCACATTTCATGCGCCAGAAAAAGCTTTCAAGCTTTCTTGAACTTTCTTGTTCAGTTCAGTTAGTTAGATTAACCATCCTACTAATATTATAAATACAAAAGTTTGTCTGTGTGTTGCTCTTTCACCTAAAAACTACTGAATGGATTTTAATGAGACTTCACAATAATGTTGCTTATACATCTGAATAGGACCTAAGCTACAATTTATAAATAAAACAAACTGTTTTTTTTACTTCATATAGTCCACGCGAAAGAAGTCACGGGCGATCGCTAGTAACCCATAAATAAAATTGATGCCTTGATTATTGACGGTAGCTTTGCCAAGCAATTCTTTATTAGGTGTAGAGGAGATCAGGTCCAAAAATAACAAATGTGCTGTAGATGACTGGTTTGGTGTAATGGTTGAGAAGTTGACTACTACATTCAAAGATCGCGGGTTTGAACCCCGCACAGTACAAAAATGCGTGTTCATGATCACCACACGCATGCACTGGGTGTTTCCTATGTGTAAATGTATTTAGAAAAAAATACGTGTTCATCCGTTGTCTAGTATCGCATAGCACAAGCAATTGTATTGCTTAATTTGAGGCTATATGGCTCTGTGTGGAATAATTTCCAGAATTAATTAATTAATTATTATCAAAAACGAGTAATCGCAACACCGCTTCGCCGCCGTTACAGTGAGGGGGCGCGAGGGAATAAACCGGTCACAAGGTGTTAACTTACTATTATTACTATTTAAGTAATAAACTACCAGAGATCGCTTTTAGCGATAAGGCCGCCTACATTGTACATCTAAATCTCTGTAAGCATTGTAATGTAATTGTTTTCTTTGTGCAATAAAGTATATTTTATCTTATCTTACCTACCTACAAATATGTAGGTAGGTAATTTGTTACTTAAATATTTGCCAGCTAGTACTGGGACCCCGCCCGGCGCTAAACAGCGCGCTAATGATGAGCCGAAACGTGTCAACAATGCCGCACACTGCGCCGACGCATACCTAATGCCGCCTTTGTTGGGCGGCTTTGTTTATTAATATAACAACATAAACGGCCTATATACGTCACACTGCTGGGCACAGGCCTCACCTCAACTATGAGGTGAAACAAGCTATACTCCAACACGCGGGCTCAGTGCGGATTGTTGGAGGGGTTAAGTTAGTTAGCAACTTTAATTTCAGATGTTATCAAGCCGCCTTAAGGCTCTGACTAGGCTCAACGACTGACATCTGCTTAACGTGCCTTCCGAAGCACGGAGATACCCGAAATACACATCATCAAATTTCGGTCGGGGTGGTCACCCATCCCATTTCCGACCCGGCGTGTGTTGCTTTACTACAGCGATCGTCGCCGATCACTGTCACAACTGCGCCACGGGCACCACATAATCGAATATAACAAACACACATTATATTCAACAGATGTTTCGGTAAATCCAATGGAAGATGGGATGGTATTCATCATCAGAAATAAAACAAGAAGGGTAAATCAGCGATTTAATTAGGCGATTATGGTAACAAATTCAGTTTCTAGGTAACAAAACCAATGAACAATATACTCTGGTACTTTTAACAGCTATGGTATTCCGGTGGACGCCAACACTCACTTCGCTCATGTTTAGTTATCTTAAAAAAACAATTTCTTTGCGGTAACGGTCGTTTGTGAGAAAATAACTAAGCCAAACAACATTGTTTTTGAGACAAAGTACTAATTTAATGTGAAACATATTGATGATTGAAGTAAGCATGAAGCACAGAGATGTGAAGTAATATCCGCCGGAATACCCTCCCCGATTCTTAGGTTTTGCAATTTGTCAATTCATAAAAAAACTATTATAACTATAAATTGACAATTCATAAAAAAATTGAGTTAGTATGTGTACTGTTTGTGTGTTTTAAGATGCTTTGTATGTTAATTATTTAAAAAAACTGCTTATTACCAACCATATCAACTTTGTTGTAAAATAAATGTATTTTAAAAGATTATTATAAGACTTAATTAAATGTAGAACCACCCCTAACAACTTAGATAGTTTTCTGTAAAATGCATTTTGCAACGTGTTTATGGCGAATAAACAACGTCTACTAGGTGACCTAATTTCTCTGTTTATTTCCAGCTACCTAACCGTTAAGTTATACAGGGTGGCGTAAAAGTGAGTTCTTCATTTTAATTGGCTGATATTTTGTATGAGTTTCAGACACTGTTTGAATGAAAATATTTAAAAGTGTAATATTGAATATATTATCTAGTTGACCACCTCCAGAGTTGAACAACTTCGACAGTTTTACGGTATTTTAATTCGGTGGAGAGAGGCCTACCGGGAACACGGCGACGATTCGAAATGAAATCGTGATAGAGATCGTCTGAGCTGAAATGACGCACACCTCCACTGCATCTACTCATACAAGCAATCACTCTTGTATGCGCAGATGCGATGGAGGGGCGCGTAATTTCAGCTCAGACAATCTCTAGTCACCTATTCCATTTCGGACTCACCGTGTGTTCCTTAACAACGGCAATCGTTGCCACTCCACTGTCACAACTGAGCCAGTAGCACCTCACAATGACAAATAGTGGCAGTGGCTTACTAATGGCTCCACAAGAAAAAGTATTGGGTACGAAATGATTCCTAATAAGTACTTACGCGAACACAATACATCGAAATAAAACAACTTTACGGATTCTTCTCGCGGTATCCCGTGATCACGGCTGCTGTAAAGTAGTCGAAACGTCGGGTTATAATAGGAAAGAAAATATAAGACCGCAAGTAGAATCCATAAAGTTGTTTGATTTCAATGGATTGGGTACAACCTTTCTTACAGAGTGTACTACGACGTCGATGATCAATAAAGAAAGCACTGAGTTGATTAACCACAAAATTTATATTTTTAATCTCACATTTTAATCAAAACTTTCGTTACAACTTATTTTTGTCCAGAGCAAAAAAGGTCTTCTTTGCAGTTTAGAGTTAATTAGGATCCGTAATTGCGAAAAACGGGCACAAAGACGTTTTATGATTTAATAAAGGCGGGTTGTGCCTTTATTTAGCGGCGCTGAAACTCGTTTACATGTTGCCGGTTATGTAACAAGGAGAGACTTATTCCGCTGATGGAACAATGGCGTAGCAGTTTGTCTAAAGCCTCCTTTGTACAAATAGGGTGAACTCTGGGTTGATTAGGGACCACTGATTTGGCGGTCTTATGTAAATGTTTAGGGGTTTATCATGTGAATGAAAAAGTCATTTAGTGAGCTTATAAAGAGGGTGTAAAGTGGCTAATGTACCATGCAAAGTGGTGCTAGCTATAGCTGCAAACATGTTGTATACCGATAGGGCCTTCAATCTTTCCAGGTTAAGGATCGGTATGAACCTTTAAATAATGTAGGTTTTCTTTTTCTTGGTTGGCTTAGTAAGATATTCTGGTTCTGCCCTGGGTACAATTGTAAGAGCGGGCAGAGTGTGCTTCGGATTTTGTTAACGGAAGCACACTAATATTATGATTAACTATGATGTGTATGCAATCAATGTAACGATGACATGTGGCGATAAAATCTTTGGATACTTCATCATCATTATTTTGCAGCCACACGACGTCCACTGCTTAAAATAGGCCTCGCGTATTTCCGCGGCCATCAGTTCACCACGACTTGTGCCCTGCCAACTGCCAATTCAACTTACATCGGCGGCTTTAGTTCTTCTACGAAACTCCTTATTTCTGTTATTCCTTATAACTTAATCTTCTTTTTGTATAACTTATGAACGGCTGAACCGATTTAGCTGAATTATGGTAAGGGCGTAGCTCAGAACAAGGAGACGGGCATAGAATAGGTATGCATTAATCACATTAGATCCTGTTGCTTCTCGGATTTGTACCTGTCAAAAAGGACGGGATCAACATATTCGTTAACTCTCCGCACTCGCATTCTATGTGCTGAAGTCTTTAGGCCGTATCTGATACTAACCATCATAATTGTATTGCTTTCACCCGGTCGTTCCAAGCCCTTTGTTCTCATGGCGAGGCACCGCCCTCCTCGACAGGAATAATTTCCATACGGTCGGTTCTAGGGCTAAAGAAGTGTGGCTCATTGCCGTGACGGCGAATGCTAATGCTGCTTTTCAACATGCTAGAGCGGAGCTTATCGCGAATTTAACCATACTGAGGGCATAATTCAAGCATAGAAGTTACAACAACAACTTTAATACACAAGCAGAATTAGGTGTTCCCTTATTCGATTCCTACATCAACATTTAGAATCATTCTGACCAGGCCTTAGCCTTGGGTATCTTTAGTAAGTACTTGATTTCTGTAACACAAGCGGAGAACCTTCCTTTGGGGCCAGAATAACAAGCAACTTCGCTAGTACTTAAATAAATGATTATGTATGCGATGAGCTAAAAATAATACACTGAGCTGAATTCGTAAAGTTTGTTTCTAAGCAACTCGTGCAAAAGTTTCATTTTCACACGAAAACATAAATAGCTTATCCGATCTTCTTTTACGAGGCCTCTATATTGGGTAAAGTGGATTATTTTGAAGGCACACGCATTAAGCAACAAGATAAAAACAGTCTAAATAAAGAAGAAAAGCTTCTTTAAGAAGCTTATGTGTTATATCTAATCCAGAAAAGAAAATTCAATAAAGCACTTGGGATAAAGAAAAATAATTTTAAGTTTACCGTAGGATGGTATCATGCGACATCATATTTTTAGCCTTTGAGCTTATTAGATATGATTAATCGTTGTAATTTGACGACAGATTTGGTCTAAACTGGACGTCGTGGGTTCGTTCCCCGCACAATACAAACATTATTGTGTATGAATAAAATGACTGTATTGGTCTGAGTGTTTCGGATGTTCAAAAAGTATATACCTACTCGTTTTATAAAGAAATATCTAAGTATATTTTTCCAGTCTTGAACAATGTTTAAATTATCAATCTCTTGTTTTCAAGAAGTGCCTCATTACCTAGCGGTAATTGAAGTGCTCGTGGAGCAGTTGTGACAGTGACCGGCGACAATCGCTGCTGTAAACCAACACACGCCGGGTCGGAAATGGGATGGGTAACCACCCCGACCGAATTTCGGTGATTTGTATTTCGGGCATCTTCGTGCTTCGGAAGGCACGTTGGGCAGTTGGTCCCGATTGTCGTCGTTAGACGTCAGTCGTTTAGCCTAGTCAGAGACTTTAGGGCGGCTTGATAACATCTGACTTTAAGGTTGCTCACTAACCTAACACCCCTCCAAATCCGCACTGAGGCTGCGTGTTGGAGTATGGCCTCATAGTTAAGATCAGGCCTGTGCCCAATAGTGGGACTTATATATAGGCCGTTTATGTACCGAGCGGATGTATTTAGAATCGGATTGGATTAGGCTGAAATTAAGTTATGATGGACTGAGGCGGTATTCTCTCTTCACATCGTTGGGTTGAAAATCGATCTGCTAATTATGGGCTTCTGAATATTCTGTTCACCATGGCGATAGTCAGGCCCTGTTATGGTCATAGTTTATAATATTATGATATTAGGTATAATTTTTCTAATTTGCTAATAAGGAGATTGACATGTTTCAAAAACAGCCTGTATGTTTGATACAATGTGTGAAACCCCTACCTTAAAATGAAACAGGCTTTAAATAACACTATAATTTTCGTTATTTCCCCTGCAACATAGACATCAGGTGCCGCCCACACTAACAAGGGGGGTCAAAGGGGAGGGGTGAGGCTGATGAGCTGCCGAGCAAACATTAGAGCGTTTACTATTGTATCTGCCGTGTCATTGTTACAGCACAACTGTAATGTTACATATTACGTATAACTATAACTATTATTAGGCCTTTACTACACTAGCAGCCTTTATTTTGTCTAAATCCTCGTGTGTTCTTTTTTGCTATTTTTTTTAATTTCGCAATATTGATAGCCAGAAGGCATGTTTAGACGAACGCTACATGTTCAATAAACATCTTGATAATTATAAATCTATCCTCACGGTAAAAGAAAGGAATAAATGAAGTTTTATCATACATTTGAATATAAAAAAATGTCCTAGTTACTGCTAATGTATTGTTTTAATGACGATGGGCTATAATACAGCTTAACCCAATATTGTAATAGAAGATTAATAGAAAAACGATACAGTTACAAGATAATGAAAACACCCTTAGCGCGGGTATAAAAGTGATAGTTTTATGAAGCAATATTATAGCCGGTTTATAGCCGACCCTTCGACGTCCACAAACGGCTCTATTTATTGGCAGCCCCTTTATTGCCGTCTAAAGACGTTTGGCGGACGTTTTATAAACCACTCGCGATGATTGTTCGCAATTAAATGTCAATACATTTGTTAGTAGCTTTTATTCACATTTTCGCTGAAATACGTGAATTAGGTGCTATAAGAATTGTTTTCTTTTTCTTAAATTTGTTTGCCTTTTTGTCTAGCCTAATTAACAACTTTTCTTTCTTTATTTCTTAATTGAGCAAATGGGAGCGAGATAAGATTTGCCGCAGTTCTTTACTATGAATTGTCAAAAATTAAATACCAAACCAAACGTTTAATTATTGTCAAAATTTTATTCAAGCGTGAATATCATAAATACTTAACTAGTTTTTTCAGAAAAAATATAAGTTACAAATTATTTATATGCATAATTACATTTGATAAGATCTCCAACCAAAAGAAAACTGTTTTGTTTCCATTAATAGGTATGTTTTTTTATATTTCACCCAGCACAGTTTAACATGTGTCCTTAAAACAGGAAAGGAGATATTAAAAATAACATATCTAAATCAAATTACACCGCAAACAAACGATGCGCATTAAAAATATACGGCATTGTGCTCACTTTTCAGGCAATTTACGATGTATCTGCATAGTTGATGAAGTTTCTCGCGATCTGTCGCGGCACAAAGGTGGCGCGGCGGCTGACAAAGAACCGTTATTGGCCCCTTTGTGCGGCGCCGCCCAGGGACGCGCCGGCCGTGGGAATCCGGGATTTGTCAATATTTATTTAACATAACATAACAGAACTATATGCCAAACGGGACTTTATTTGCCCTAGTGTGGGTATGTTAATTTCCTGTTAAGACTGTAGTTCTTCATCGGATTTGCGCAATAATTATCTTACTCCGACATCTCTATATGAATGGTACTGAAAAGACGCAAAGCCACGGGCACCCTGCTAAAGAAGGTCTTGGCTTCGGCTTTGGTGAAGAGGGGTGCCCTGAGGCTTGTGGGAGACGCTGACATCACAGATAAGCTAAAAGACCTTGAACACGAAGGGTAGCTTGTCTGTCGGTTTTCTACATGTGGCATTTTGGAGAGTGTGCAAAGGAATTGCATGACCTGATTCCACCAGCTCCTTCTCTTCATCGGACCACTAGGCGCAGACTAGCTTTCCACCCCTATGTTGTTGACATCCCAGCGATTCGCAACAACTGTTTTGGTACACATTCAAAATGCGAACAGCAATGGTGAGCTTCATGCTGAAGTGTTTCCACAGCAATACAATTTCGGTTTCCTTACCACCACCTTACCACCTTAGACCATCATCATCATCATCATCACTCACGATTGGGTGAGATTGTGGTCAACTGCGCGTCTTACTATGTTATAAAAAAAGAGCCATAAAGCAAGATGTGGGAAAGTGACATTTAAAGGGTAATAATGGAAGAAAGGCCCCACTTGATACATAATTATGGAAAGGACCACAGTATTACAGATAGGCAACGACTTTTCTTTAATCGACTAGCTTTGGACAAGAGACTGAGCGGATCGGCAGGCTCCCCATCCCTAGTATTTAAATAACGTGCGTCGACTGGCCAGGGCTATCCCTGACCCATGGCAGTACTAGAAGATGACAATCGGACGTCATGCGCAACTTTCCAGAGGCTGTTAATGAAACAAACGACCACATCATAGAGCCAGTTATTGCTGGTACCACACACAAAGTTATTAAGTACATATTTATAACAATTATAAAACCAGTATTCAAATCCCAGGTCGCATCAGCGCGGCCCTATCGCGCTTCAAGTCGTGAATTTATGCGATGCTCCTTTGTTGGGCTGCCTCTGGAGTTTTTAAATTTACACCGCGTCCGGGCCCAGGTGGGGGGAAGGGGGGATGCCTTATGAATATCTCCGACGCTGTGATAAAATTGAAGCGAATATAGTGCTTATGTTGTACGACGGGTTAAAGTGATGCAGGTAAAAGTTTACAAATTGTTAAACAAATGTTTTGAAATCTGGGACATCTTATGCATCAGCTGAATTGAAACTTTATCTCGTTCTATCTTTTACAGAACAGCTGGATATATCCTACTAACCTTATCCTACCTATCTAACCTATGTTTTACAGCAAACATAATCTGCTGACCTACAGCAGCATAGGTCGTGGGCTTACTTCCCACACATGACAAACATTTTTGCTTAGTTTGAGGTCGGTAATTGACACAATGTGGGCTTATGAATTTTCCGTTCACCACGACTGCAACAATCAGTGTGCCTCAGACTAAACCGTTTGGTATAGACGTGAGAGTACAGGTAAGGCCAAATCATATTTCTACTGAAAACTGTTTTGTTGCAAACAGCCTAGCACCGAGATTACGAGTAGGTAATCCTGATGTAACGACATCCCAAACTTACATTCCCACCTGAATGCTTGGCGCCGTAGCACGATAGCAATGTTACAAGCTACATGTAATTTCGTAGCACTATGTTCGTAGCAATCCAAAGGCAGAGGTATAGGCATCAAGTCAGCCCCTTAAATGAATAGTTGAAACTCATATCTGGGCAATAAATTGAATGATAAATTAACTCAAGTTTTCTCAAAGGTTTCAAGGTTAACCCTGAAAACCGGGGAGCTTCTATTTTAAATAGATATTTGCCAAGTCTTAAAAAGACGACTTAAATACTGGTAAATTATATTATTTTACTTCCAAATACTAAACAAGTAAATCGAGGCGGAACGACGGGTTTTATCGCTGGACAGAGTTCAAAAAGTCCGCATCGGCCGGAGCTGGGAACCCTCTGTAACCTCCTCAGCTCCATAACTTGCCTCCGAAAGTAAGATTAAGACTGAGCGGAGCAATGGAACTTTTTTAAACCAGTGTTGCTGAACCATCGACAGTTACTTATCATCTAATAATTTTATTCCATGACATGTGGTACTAATAGAAATAATGACGCCGTTGGCTCTCTTGTGGTAACACTGATGCCTCTGTGTCGTTACCCCCTTATTCATAAAAACTTCAACAGCTCTTCAACAACTTTGTTGCTTTCAACTTTCAACTTTGCTCTCAACAACAACACGATTACTTTTGAATCGCTTTGTCTCTTTCATTCATGTTGCTGCCGCCATTGGGCAGTAAGTGACATAACACGTCAATTGCTTAAACAATACTTAACTTGCTTACTAGACATTTAAATAACCACTGCAGTAGCTCTAACTAGAGGTAGCACTATTTCTGCTGACTTATTAAGTAGTAGTAGCTTAACTGTCTTAACTAATTATCATTTCGGCACTCTGCTTCTCTGTACTAATTATATATGGTATGAGTAGATACTAAATCCTTCTTTAGTATTCAATAATAAAGTTAGCTTATTGGAAGAACTGCAATTGGCGTAAATTTGGAAACAGTGCTTGTACGCTACTTTTGATAGGCTAGCTATTACTAAAATGACACACTAAAATTCATTTGAAAAATAATAATGAAATTCCTAACTTCTCTGAGTTACGTGCCGGACGATACTTAACCACCGAATCGACCTGTATACCTATAAGTAAAAATAATACGATTTCCATTTACAAATAGTTACCATTAGACCGTACACTTTTCATTTCAAACTCTGAAAATATCATCATCATCTATATAAACGGAGTATTTTTCCGACCATTCCGATTCATGTCATGGCTGACAACCCCATACCGATGTGCCACTGGCATGGGATTGACAGCACCGCCCCAGGTAAAGCCGATCATAATCATTCTTATTTATTTAAATGTTTTTTTAAAAAACACGAAAGCGTCGTGGCCCAGTGGTTAAGATCAGATCTGGCCGTAACACACACTTTGTGATCATTATACATTTGTGGCTAACTCTCCGGTGATGGAAGACACCGATGTAAAAACCAAGGACAACGGCACTAGACTCACCCCTTACCACGTTTCCATTCAACATGACGGCATCAATCGGTGTGAATCTGGCGAACCCATTAGGGATATGGTCGTGAGGGTATGTTACGTTTTTAAAAAATAATGGTCCTTGTTTATAAACTACTTGTTGGTAACCATGAGGTTTTAAAAATGAAACTAAAATTTGCGGCGCCCTACAGGGTCCATATAGTGATGCCACCAATTATTATCATAACGACTTATGTACATTATGGTTTGCAAAAAAGTATAGAATTGAATTGAATTTAAAAAAATAGATGGAAAGTTGGTAAGTCAGTATTCGTTGGAATAAAATTCTGCGCAACGTTTGTTTGCAAAGGTGAATGTGTCAATGTTTGCAAAATATAGTGCCCGATCTTCTATTCTATCTATTTATGTTCAATATTTTGTGGTACATGGCAGTTGTTCCAAAATATAGTATGGGTTGCTTCGATTTTGAAGTGCCTTGGGGGTTATTCGCTAAGCCACGCACTAACGATTTCTACGCCATCATGCGGAAAAAGCAGCGTTCATGCTTTACAGTACGAGCCACTCTTACAACATTCTAAGGCCTAGCGAATGCAGTACCTATAACAGCAACTACCATGCAGTGCGCTAAAAAACTTGCAATATGCAAGCAATGCGGGCGAAACTTAGTTTTTGGAATTATATACATATACTTAGTAGGTATATGTCGCATTGTTCCGACGACCTGGCAGTTCGAGGCGCAGATGGCGTGACGAGCTGGACGCCTTTGCAGGGTACTGGCCGAAAAAGGCCAAAAATAGACTCGCGTGGAGGAGGGGAAGAGAGGCCTTAGCCCAGCAGTGGGATCCTCATGGCTGATTTACATTTAGATGTCGCATTCCTAGCAGGTCTCAACTTATTGTGCACGTGTAGTTATTCTTGTCGGTCGACCTTCGGATGTCAATTATTTAATAATAGATAAAGTACCTACGTATTCTGTTGTATCATAAAATATTTGTGCACTCTTAAAAAAGTGACCTTGTACCTTTAGCTTGTGGCATTTTCATGGATTGAAGTTGTAGCTTTGTAAACGTCCATTTGAACGAAATTGCTCCCAACCGCTTTTATGCTTGAACTACTCCACGGGATAGACACATAGCATTTCTTTTTCATCGCTACGATCCTGATACATCTTGCGATTCTTTCACCCCTACTGTTTATATTTTCCTCTTGTAAGCTAAATTTTTAAGTTCAACGTAAGTGTCGCATTGGGTGTCGATTGCAGTAGCTGCATCCGGGCACAGCGCAGGCTGCATCGCCTGACCGGGCCAAGGACAGCCCCGCCCCCTCCCCCCCCTTACCCTCCACTTATCACGTAGATGAGCACGCTCAAACAATTTTCAACTGAAATTAGCGAACAGCGATAGTTAAGCGTTTCAACGCTTCTAACGTTCGCTTATCTTCGAAACTTCTGTTTTAACTTTTGTCCTCATAAAAGTTTGGGAATGGTCCCATTTTTAACGATAGTCTGTTTGGGCAGAGTTGAGTACCTAATGTTGTGATGAAGGCTTGTTTTTGTGCATTACTCTCCACACAGCGTCACCTAGCCTCAAAGCAAGCTAATTAAAGCTCGTAAAAAAGACAACGGATAAACATACTTTTTTACTATTTTTGCAAATACTTAATTAATATACATAGAAATCACCCAGGCCAATGCAAACAGACATGTTCATGCACACAAATGTTTGTACTGTGCGGAGATGGAACCCACGACCGCGGTGTAGTAGCCGACTTCACAACCAGTACACGAAATCGGTCGTCAATTGCACTAGCAGAGTTTGGTTTATTTATGATTCAAGACGCGTTAGTTTGTAAGGTTCGATGCCTGCTGCGGGAATATTATCTACTCTACTACTCTACTATACAATACTTACAACGATGGCTCAGTTAGACAAAGTCTGTCTTAGTCCCGATATAAACTAATATTTCATTAGGTATTAATGATGTATTAGGACATGACCCATGCATTGTTAGAGGCATTTCCATGTTATAAGCGAGGAATATAAGAACCGATACTATTCTATTTAGTATACATTTACAAAGGGGCGTTCTGGGCAGCAGGTGTTAAGTGCACATCCAGAATGTCAGATAATTATACTAATATCATAAATGTGAAAGTTTGTATGTGTGGATGTGCCGTGTTGCTCTTTCGCGTAAAAACTACTAACTGAGTGGATTTAAACTAAACTTTAAAGTAAAATAGCTTATACATCTATCTATATAGCACAAAGGCTAGAATTTATAAAAAAGCTATAGCTTTCTTTTCTTACTTAAGTCCACGCTTGCTTGGCCTAACACAGGATAGAGACCTGTGGAAAAAATTGGGAGAGACCTTTGCTCAGCAGTGGGACAAAATAGGTTAATAGCGCAGGGCAACCGTTTTGTATGTTCTTTATTGTTTTTTTAAATTTAATTTTGTACTAAGGTACCGCAGAATATCAGCGTTGTGGTGTGGGTTTGTAATCCATACTTTGGAATGCAACACTATGATGCGTTTTTGGTGCATACCCTAAAATTGTTATTCCTCAATGTATCTATACAACTCGTGAAATGTATGTAGATAAAAATTAACGTTTTTCTATTCTATTCTAATAAAGAAGAAGTCCACGCGGACGAAGTCGCGGGCAGCCGCTAGTTTACTAATAACGGCTTTGAATAAATGGCAAAGATAGGAAAACCAGAAAAGGACAATCGGTCTACCTGGCCTGGTTCTGGTTTTCCTATCTTTAGTGAGATGATAATGCATTATCCCTAATGCTAAAAACTAAAAATAACCTATTAAATGACAACGAGTTAGGACACAGAACTTACGTTTTAAAATATTTTAAATTCCATCAAGTTGTAGCTTATAGGTCCGATAAATTGAATCTGACTGAATAAAGGACTCCAGGACGAATGCAGCCAATCCATTGAGTAATACCACGGTAAAGAAATATAACAGTAATATGACTCGGCCCCGTCCTTGAGTTAAGTGCCTACAGCCGCGCGGTTCGTCGCCATGCGATAGGGCTGCCGCCTGTATTATTTTAAAACATTCGGATACTTGTTTCTTTCTTGTTTTGAAATTGTTTTTTGTAATGGTAAATATTGTATTTCAATTTAATTAATGAAATTCGTATGGGAATGAAAAAAGGATGTGTTGATGTGAAAAAAGGATCATACATACCTACATCCTCACAAACTTTCGCATTTACAATATTAGTAGGAAGTAAGATTACTTAGAGCGTACATTTTTTGAAAGACCTCCTATTTTAATACCTACAATGAACCAATTTTTGCGGCGGACTAGCTATAAAACTATTACGTTGGCAAATCCCTTACTTGAAGAGTAGGTATGTAGGTCGATAATTTCACTGCCAATTGACACGTGTCGTGCGTGCAAAGGATTTCCGACCTAAGGTCATTCACCCGGTGTGGTGAAATTAAACCGTAAACCCGTAAATTTTAATGCAAGCGTACTTCACGAATTACTTAGATATTTATTCAATCTACCGCTGAACCACCTATTTCACTTGTCTGTCACTATCCTTCACCCTGCCAACTCATTTATTCAATAATCTAGGAGTATTTCTCGGAGGATAAAGCGAAATACCTGTCTTTAAAAATATTGTAACAAATTACGTGCTATTATGTAGGTACATAACAAAACATTTTAAACTTACCTTTCGGAGTTTGTAGGTAATGTAAATCTATCTATCTCTATACAACCAAACACAGCATAATATTTCTTTTTACCTTGCCCTGTCATAGTACATTTACAATATTATGTTCACAAAATGGTACAAAACACACAAAACTGTCCCTCCGACACTGCACGGCGCGCGGCGCATTCGCGACTGAGAGCCGACTTATGACCGATTTCGCCGGGGCGCGTTGGTATAACTTGCGTTCCGTCCGCTTGTTCGAAGTCACAATACTGTTATATTTCTTTACCGTGGTAATACGCATGAATGGATGGCGGTGTCAATTTCTAGGAAAACTCAATATTGTGTCCGAAATACGAAGGTAGTAAGGGGAGGCGCAGTGCCCCACTGGCACTACCCGTTGACCTAGTTCACCGATTTAATTTATTCACAACACAAACATTGAACTATCCTGCATTTATAATTCTGTTGTTTTCAGGAGGTATAAATAGAAAAAAGCTTTTAATTGAAGGTTGCCAGTTACTTGGTCTGCGTCAATTTTGCGTCTAAAACTCGACGCAGTCGCTTTTTTTGCTCAGTGTGTCTTTTTATATCATATAAATGGATAAGAAAAAATATTTTGTGCATAACAACAATACATGCCAGTACCTTTCTTCATCTCAACTATTTATATCGACAGTAAATACAATTTCATTGTCTCTCAGAACCGATGACTAATACAAACATATTGAGATATTGTCACACAACTTACTTTTCCTCGATGAAACTTCGGTCTTCGAGGATCTGAAGGTACGAGAATATTGTATGAATCCTATTCAAATACTGGATACAATCATGAATGTATGTATATATGTTTTGTATAGTACATATTTCGTAACACCTGTATTATCCTTCTAATATTCTAATATATTTATTATTTTTAAGTGACGCTATTTCACGTAAAAACTACTGAATGGATTTTATTGAAACTTTACAATAAACTAGCTTTTACGTCTGAATCGCACATAGGCCACAATTTATAAAGAAATATTACTTTTTGTTGATGAAAAATGTAAAATGACTTAAGCAGACGCATGACTGCGTTAGTGAAAACTTATAAAGTCTGACCATCTTAGCAAATATTTTTTCTTGCATTCTACGGTAACTGAAAGGTTTGGTGGAAGAAAGAAAGAAATAAATTATTTTTCTTTCTCTCTTTCTTTCTTTCAAATCTGTCAATCAAATCTGTCATCTGCCTCAAAAAACTTATCATCAGTTTTGCTCATAAAAATATTGTTAAGTTCATTATTTCATTGATTCGAATTTCCACCCCCTCCCGTTTTGATGCAGCGGGCGCGTGCGGTGGTGGGGCCAGGACGCGAGAAGGGGGGGAGGCTGGCTGGGCTGCGGGGCAGGGGGGGGCACATGAATGACGCACCTGTGCAGCGCAGTGCGGGTCAATGTCGGGCCGCAGCCGCAGAGGTGCCGGCTGATGGGACTTGTCCCGATTTTGCGAAACTAACGGCTGTTGTTTTTCGAGGTATAGAACTTTAGGTTGGCATTACTGTTCAAGATGGCGAAGGATTTCACAGCTGTCAATTAGTGTTTTATTCTCAGTTTGGTTAATAAGAATGTGAATTTTAAAGTTACACACTTCCATTCTTTTTTTAACTTACGGTTTATTCAATTTTGCATATGTTTTTCTTTCTCTGAGTTACTCCACTTGAGGGGTTGTGTGGGAAAGATCACTTGAAGTGCGTCTAAATATATTTTTTTCATAGAGCTTCCTGCCTGTTTCATATAAGTACCTACTCGACGCTATTTTAAAAAAAATATTTTTCGGCAGCTAGTCATGTAACGCATGTCAATCGAGAGAGAAAGTACTTAACTACAAACAAAAAACGTGAAGACACCTTATATCTAACTGATAGGTTTCTTAGTTTTCTTACTCAAATATCTCTAAAACCGTATCACTGAGATATAAGGCGTCATCACATTTTTTGTTTGTAAGTAATCACTTCCTTTATCGATTGACATGCGTTTCATGACTTGCCGCCAAAACATGATTTTTTCAAAATGGCGGACAAGTATGTGTGCCAGAGCTCTGCAGAGAGTAGTATGTCTTCTTAGGTAGGTTTCGAAGGTTATTAAGTTAAACACATGTTACCAGTTTGATGGCGGTTTATTGAGTGTTCTAAAAATACAATTATAATATATTTGCCTTAAAAGTAATATGCTTATTCGGCCAAACGTTACGATCGTGCAGGCGAATTGCGCAAACATAAGTTATTTGCTGAGTTGAAGTTTACATACTTCACCTCCCCCGAAAAGTAAAGGGTAGGTGGCCTCCCTTTTTTAAGAAAAAAAAGTTTCGTAACATTAGGCCTCTACTTATAAAATAATTATAACTAAGTGAGCTAAATTGATAACAAACTTTTTTTTGTTTGTTGCACATTAATTACAAAATGGTTTCGTATTATTTTTATGAATTAAAATCTCCTTATTCTTTTTTAATATTTTTACATTTGGTGAAAGATCTTCCAATACTTTAAAGGGTCCTTTATAGATGCTATCTAATTTATTTCCAACTTGGTTCTTCACTAAAATTAAATCACCTGGTTTGTAATTAACACAATGTAATTTTTGATCATAAAGTATTTTCCTACGATTTTTACATTCCAATAAGTTTTGTCTAGCATCTTGTTGAGCCTTTTGTAAACGGTATTTAAGTTCTTTTGGATAATCATCGAAGTTATACAATTGGTCACATGTTTCTTTCAAGTTGCTTGGTATGTTACAAACTTTAGCGAAAACTAGTTCGTATGGAGTGTATTTCGTTTGTGAATGGACGCTAGTGTTGTAGGAGAAACACCAGAATGGAATCCAATCGCTCCAATTGGTTTGGTTATTTTCACATTGAATTCTGAGATATGCGCCTAAATGCTTATGTGTATTTTCTAAACCTCCTAAAGTTTCATGATGATAGGATGTTGAATGAATTTTTTCTATGTGCAATAACTTGCAAACTTCTGACATAATAGATGACGTAAATTCTGTTCCGTTGTCGCTTATAAACTGTCGTGGTATACCGTAACGCAATATGAAATTGGTAACAAAGCACTTGGCTACAGTTTCGCTATCTTTCCTAGGTAAAGGATAAGCTTCTACAAACTTACTTAAATCGCATTGGATTGTTAAAATATACCTATTATTATAATTATCTAAATCTAGTGGGCCCATTAAATCTAAACTTACTCGTTCAAATGCTGACTCAGCAGTTGACGTAATCGACAAAGGTTCTCTTACATGTTTGTTTGTCGTTTTTTGTATCTGACAACTTTTACATTTTTTAACATAATTCATGACGTCGTTCGACATTCCTGGCCAGAAAAAGTACTTCTTAATATTATTTATCATTCTATTTATTCCTGCATGTCCACTAGTGGGCAAGAGGTGAAAATCATTCAAAATGGTAAGTATTTCTTCTTTATCGCTTACTCTTTTTAAATCTTTAATTATTAATATTCTCAGCGATTTTAATTTACATTCATTTAAACTGTGCAGTAATAATGTGACATGTTTACTGTTACTTTTATTTTTCATAATAAGTAATTCATTAATATTCAATTTCATACAAATTTTTTCTAAATCTCTCGCTAACTCCGCTGGGGATGATAACGATCGAGAATTAAGAAATATCGTCGCTTTTGAAGGGACGTAAGTGCAATGCTTAGCATTTGATAGTATTATATTCGCGTCATTTAATTCATTTTGTCTAAAATTATCTGAAAAACGTAATTCGACTACATTACAAGGTCTTTTAAGCACTTCAACAGTTGCAGGTTGATCGGGCCCGCGAACTGAAGGAAGTACAACTGACTTTCCTCCTACCTGAGTCTTAAGTTTCTTGCTTTGAGCTCTAGTCAAAACTAATACTGATTGCTCGTGCATATCTTTTAAATCTTGTGACGTCACCGAAAGTCGACTTAACGCATCTGCAGCTGAGTTATGTCGGCCTGGGACGTACTCTACGATGAAGTCGTATTCCTCTAAATACAGTCTAAATTTTGTCAAACGGCTAGATGGATCTTTCAAACTGAATAGATACACAAGTGGCCTGTGGTCGGAATAAATAATAAATTTTCTTCCGTATAAGTAAGGGCGAAAATGGCGTACAGCCCAAACTATTGCCAATAATTCAAGTTCAATAACCGGGTACCTGGTTTCAGCTGGCTTTAAACTCCTACTAGCATAAGCGATAACTTTTCCATTGCTGTTCGAGAGTACCGCTCCTAAACCTAATTTTGAAGCGTCTGTTTGTAATTTGAATGTATTATTGTCCGAAAAATCGGGATAGCCTAACACTGGTGGATTCATAAGAGCTAATTTTAATTTCTCGAAAGATGTTTCGCAATCGTTTGTCCACTCAAATTGTACGCCTTTTTTGCACATTCGATTCAAAGGGAACACAATGTTTGCGAAACCGGATATGAATCGTCGGTAGTAGTTGGCAAATGCGACAAAGCGTTTTACCTCGTCAGCAGAACTTGGCCTTGGGTAATTGCGAATGGTGTCTATTTTACCTGGATCTGGAAATATTCCGTCTTGTGTTATTTTATGCCCTAAATAAACGATTTCCTTGCGCATAAATTCGCATTTAATTGGGTTTAATTTAAGATTGACTTCTCTTAATCTGTTAAGGACGTCAATGAGATTTTTATTGTGGTTTTCAATACAATTTCCTATTACTACGCAGTCATCGAGATAAATAAAACATTTTTGGTAATTAAGGCCTGCCATTGCTATGGTCATGAGCCTTGAAAAAACGCTTGCGCTAGTTTTGAGACCCATTGGACAACGCTTCATTTGGTATTGTTTACCGGCTGTGAAAGTAGTGTACTTACGGGAGTCGTTATCTAAAGAAAGTTGATACATTTTATTTAAGCCGAATGATGTATATTTACGCGAATCGGGACTGAGTGATAACTGATAATATGACTGTGAAAGGTCTAATTTCGAAAAATAAATGCTACCTGATAATGAATCTAGTATTTCTGTTATATTAGGTAGTGGGAATTTGTCGTCTTGTATTCTATTGTTTAACTGCCTGTAATCAATGACTAATCTCCATTTTTTTTGATTTGATTTGTCCGCCTTTTTTGGGACTAACAAAACTGGACTGGACCATTCTGAAACTGTTTCTTCTATGATGTCATTTTCTAACATTTCCTGAACCTGTCTTTCAACCTCACTTTTCAAAGCTTGGGGGATTCTATAGGGCTTTACATAGATGGGGGTCACGTTATCTTTTAAAACAATATTATGCTCCATCAAATTCGTGACTGATAAAGAATCTCCTGGCAAGTGAAAGACATCGGCGTATTTCGCGCATATTTGCTCAATACTAAGCCTTTCCTCTTTATTTAAGTAATTTAAATCTAGGAGCTCAAATAAAGTTTTTATGCGTTCCACGGACTTAACATCTTTTCCGAGGTGAGCTACTTCAAAGTTATTTATTGACTGAATATTTACTTTAGAAAAGTTTATTTCTAAGTCTTCGTTTGTAGTATTCAAAATTCGCAACGGTATGCCATTTACTGATGGCTTTGAAATCATACCGGCGACAAAAACGCCTTCTTTTATTTCCTCTGCTAAAACTACACTATCTCCTTTCATCGTGCAAGGGATATGTTTAATTATTTCGCATCGAGCAGGAATTACATGTGTATACCTATCATAACACCTACCTAAGTTCAAACTTATTACGCTTTCCTTGTTAGATAAACGTAATGTTTTTGCTTCGTAATCGATAACGGCATTGTAATGCCTAAAAAAGTTTTCTCCTAGTATTCCATCAGCTGTACATGACAATTCCTTAAATACATAAAACTTTTCCCTAAAACTAATACCTTTATGTAATAAATCTAAATATATGTAACCTTCTGAAATTAATTTTCCGCTGACGCCCTTGATGGTTAGTTTGTCATAATGCAATTCATTCAAATATTCTGGGTGGTCGAGTAACCACTCGTATTTCATTACACAGATACTCGCGCCGCTATCTACTAATAAACTTATCAAATTATCTACGCCTAACTGTAATTGAACAATGCTGTTTACATTATAGTTTAAAATAAAATGTTCATTCATTGAAGGAACGAAAAAACTCGCTATTCGGTGCAGATTGAGTGCGTTCCGTATTATCAATTCGCTCTGGTTGTATTTGAGCTACGCGAGGGGCGTCTCTCGTGTTGTAACGGGATACGGGTACGTATTGCCCTCGTGGAAAACCTCGTTGATATCTTCCACGATTGTTTCCTCGAGACGATCTACCTCTATAAGAGTTGTGGAAAGTCCTTGAGCTACCATTACGCTGGAATAATTGGTAATTATTGCCTGGATTCTGCCAAGGCGTGGCGTTACCACGTCTGGTACCGGACCTATTGGCATTTCCGTTGCCGCGGTAAGGCCTGACGTTCATGACTTGTTCAGTTTTAGGCGATAGGGAGTTTTCGTCGAGAGCTGTTTGAATAGCCTCGGGGAGAGTCTTTAATTGCCGTGAAGCGATAATGGTGCTTAAACGCGAATCCGACAGCCCGTCAGCGAAACGCTTAATCGCTATTTTTTCATTAAGGGGACGAAGAACATCGAATTTCTTGGCGTCTCCGTCTGCTTGTGCTATGGTTAGGTTCACGAATAATTGTTCTAATTCGGAACCGAACCTGTCAATTGACCTGCGGCCTTGACTGGCCGTGTTAAGTTGCGACTGAATAGCGACTGCGGATTTTTTCTGCAGTAAATGCACACGCATATCTTTAATTAAATCTGAAATTGATGCGTAGTCTGACTTTAATCGTAGTTTAGCACCACTAGAAATCCTGGTCTTTAAAACAAAGTTAATTAATTGACGTTCGCCGTCATTATTTAGCATATCGCCATATAACTGAATACTATCTATCAATTGTATAATGACGCTCTCTTGGGCAGTCATTACTGGTAACAGAGCTAAAGCTGTTCTCAAATCAAAGTTACTCGTACTCGTAGCCATGTTTTCTATACTATCTTCGAACTCGAAATCTTCAGATAGGCTATACAGACCTAAAATAGTTTTGTACAAAGTATGAATGTCATCTATGCACTTATTAATGGACAGCAAACTATCAGTGCTTATCTCAGAATTCTCTATCTTTAACCTTATGTCAGACGAAATAAACTCCAAACGAGAATACAAATTATGCGCCTCTTTTAATCTATTTTTAGCAGCATCGGAGCTAAGCCTACGAGCTGGGCCTATTTTAATAGAATATTCTTTTATTTCTAGAAGGCTTTTAAAAACATTACTTAATTCTGATAATGACATAACATGTAATATTACCTACATAATATATTAAAATATAATTATTCTAGTACTTAGCTAATAGGACGTCAGTCATGGTAGAGCGGCTCATGGGCGGCGCGGAAGCGGGACACGTGGTGGCGGCGCGGCACGTGGCGGGGCAGCAGGAACGTGGCATCTGCTTGATGTGGGCCGGGAAAACCCTGGACTCCTCTTGATGTGGGCCGGGATTACCCTGGACTCCTCTTGATGTGGGCCGGGATTACCCTGGACTCCTCTTGATGTGGGCCGGGATTACCCTGGACTCCTCTTCTTTCTTCTTAGTGGTTTGTTGGGCGTGCGAGATTTTCGATGGAAATGGCGTTCAATTCTCGCCTCAATGTGTTGATAGCGCTCTTACGGCATTTCTTGATTATGTAGTATGAAATGGCAGCGACGATCAGGGCAAGTGCGACAATCAGCAAAGTCTGGATTATGTAATTGGCTTGGGAGTGCTCCAGCTTGGTGTTTGCAGTAGCTTCGCCATTGGCATTTTGTGCGATGATGACTTCTTCTTTTGAATGCGATTTTCCCATCTTGTTCTTGTTCAACAAAAGTCTTCTGTAATTAACGATGTGTCTTCTTTCTTCAAAATCAATTTTCTTGAGTTGGCCGGTGTGGCAGGGTCGCCATGCAGAGAGTAGTATGTCTTCTTAGGTAGGTTTCGAAGGTTATTAAGTTAAACACATGTTACCAGTTTGATGGCGGTTTATTGAGTGTTCTAAAAATACAATTATAATATATTTGCCTTAAAAGTAATATGCTTATTCGGCCAAACGTTACGATCGTGCAGGCGAATTGCGCAAACATAAGTTATTTGCTGAGTTGAAGTTTACATACTTCAGCTCATATAAAATTGTTTGGAACCTGAAAACAAAATATTGCAAAAACCTGCATAGTTTAGCGTATACCCAAAGTACCTAGATACGATTGTTTTCTTTACTCTAGAAATTAAATTGATATTTTTTCGCAATACCGCATTTTTTTCCATTTGTCACATAATCAACTTTAACTCATCTTATTTCTTATTTTTTACTTTTGACGTCCCACGCTCCGTGTCCCGCTAACCACCCACATAGTGACATCCTTAAAGGCGCCCTGGACCCGAGTGAGTTTCTCGCCTGAATTGGCTTACCTTTAACAGGAAATGTGATAGATTTCAACGTAGAATTCCTCAATTTACTACGAAAGGCAGGAGAAGCGAGAGCAAATTCCCAGTTATAGAAATTTCCGATCGTATCAAAGTTTCATTAACATGTTTTGTTACCTGCTAGCTTTTCTTGTTCAGTTAATATTTACAATTTTCTTGTAAGTTGGTAAATTGATTCAAAACTTCAGATAGTTTCCAGATTAGCAGATCAAAATTTTAAATTAGAATCAAAATGATGTTTGCTAACATACCCTCACGACCATTAACCCTAATGGGTTAGTCAGAGGCACACTGATTGTTGCCGTCATGGTGAACGGAACATTCAGAAGCCCATATTTATCCGAGGGAATTTGAACCCAACGTGGTAAGGGGCGAGCCTACCGCCGTTATCCGGGTTGCTTGGGTTTTATATCACTCTCCGGTAGTGAGCCGTAAATTGTACAATGAACACAAAGTGGGTGTGTTCCGGCAGGATTTGATCTCGGGACCATCGGGTTCCAAGCCAAAGTGCTTAACCACTGTGTGCTAACAAAGTGGTTTAAAGGTATTGCAGTTTTGACAAAAGCAATTTATACTCGCTACAATACAAAGTCGTATCTTGATGAAGGTCTTTTAATTTGAATGTTACTAAAATGTAAAACAAGTGAATCACTGTTTTGAATTCTGTAGTAATGAGGTTGCTTTTGTAAATACTTTAGATGTTACGTCTAATTTCCCAAAATATCTAACTAATAAATAATTAACAACTGTGATTAGTCACAGCTGTCAATTCTGCTTGGAATTACCTATAGTACGATTAATAATTGTAGTCAGCAAAATGACAACTTCAACAGTGACTGATACAAAAAAGGGTGACCCGCTACAATAGTGACGTTCGGCAATCACTAGACTTAGACATTTAGTCATGCTTTATTTTATTAGGTATCAAAGCCTTTTTTAAATTGTAAATGTTTAATAGGTACACTACGAATTAAATAATACGATTTAGGAAATATGGACCCTACCTCCATATTAAAACTTCTCACTAAAAAATTATAACCATAGCTGCGAAAAAAAAATCAAAGAGGTTCAGGGGAATTAACACTTGAAAGTCAGGAAAATACAAGTAATTTTATACGTTTTTATTCGTTACGGTTGCTATTGATTCCGACTCCGATTCTGAATCGGTATATTCAGAATCGGAATCGGAATCAGTTACATAACGAAGGAATCCACATATTGGTCTATAATGTGGTCGAGTTGACACATTTTGTCTTCGACTTTTATGGCATGGTGTATGCACTGTCCCCAATTATCAGGCGTCACCTCTTTCAGGCCTTCTTCAAATATTTTTTTACCTCTTTTATTTTAAAAGTTTTATTCTTCCTGGCAACGTACCCCTTTGCTTGAACCCAAACTAACTCTATTGGGTTGAGCTCACAGTGCTAAGGTGGCAGACGCAGGATTGTGACACCGTATTCAGCGGCCAACTCTTCCACAGCATAGCGTTCGTAATTTGATTTTTGTAATTTTACTATTTCGATTAATTGAGCCTATATCATTGTAGGTTGATATTTAATTTGTTTTTCATCTAACCACTGAACAATATCAGCCTTCCGCCAGTTTGAAGTGGGGATACGCTCGACTTTTCTTGAATGGTACGGTGCGTTATCTAATACCAGCACCGCATTTGGCTTTAATTTTGGCAAAATGCTTTTAAGCCATTTCTCAAAACACTCTGTATTCATTCATCTCTTCATGATAGTCCATACTATTTTTCTTCGATTCAAAAATGAGTAAACCGGAGTCTACAAAACCTTCATCACTGCCTATATGTGAAATTATAAGGCGTCGTCCTTTGCCGGTTGGGCCCTTTAGGCCTTTCAAAACTTTAGAAAACGCTTGTTTGGAAGATTCTACTGTTGTATCCTCCCAAACTTTTCTAGTTGTATGACCTGTTAATAAACGAAATTCTTGCCTGTAAATAATATAATACAGAAACAAAACATTTTGAAACTGAAAACCTATTTACTAAATACTGTTTACCGAAATACCTCTATGTCTCAAGACGAAAGTCTGACCAGTGTGTGTTGCCAGTAATGACATATGGAAGTGAGACGTGATTCACTACGACTATTTTGCCAGGCTGTAATGTCGACTAACTTTTAATTGTAAAAACTCGATTTACCACATCACTATTTATTTGGGACTGAAAACCTGCCACACTGAAAATATCATTTCACTGACTACAATTAAAAATCCGAGTATAGATAAAGAATAGCCTATATCACGATTATTACTGCTCATTTCACATCTTTTAAACTAGGAGAAGATTTTTAACTCTAACTTAATAATAAACTTTTTAAATTTTATTTCAGTAACTGGATGGGTTAAAGAAACCTAAACCCATAATAATAGCGATGAAATTTGACTTCCTACTTTAGACTTCAGTGAAATACCAAGTCAATTAAATAAATTAATTTGAATAATTCCTGCGTTTCGTTTGCCGTATCGTTTTAGGCAAAATTGTTTTGTTCGTTTAGTTATAGTCTTTATAAGAATATTTAAGGTCACAATTCAGTATTTCACGAGCTACATTCTTCAACGATCAGTCAGGTAAGTAGGTACCTAGTAAGTAGATTTGATATCTTTTTGGTTGTTGAATAAGTATTGTTACTTCCAATCAATTCCAAGTCATATCTTTATGAATTATTTGGCCGTAAGCCCCTGCCTGCTATGTCGCAGCTCATGGGTTTGAAACCCATTTAGGATAAAATGTTAATGATGATTGTGATGAACATCGCCAGAAGTCCTAAAGTAAGAACTATGCAACAATACGAGAATACTACTCGGTGTGCCCGATTATACTACTCGGACTTCATAGAGTTACGAGGTGGGCTACCCACTGACACAGCCACCTATGCATTTCACTGACACACTGTGTTACACGACATTAAATTGTGTGGAAGCACGACAAAGGCCACGGCCCCCAGTTCCCGGCAGCCCCACTATTCCTGGTTATAGTGGCGACCATGGTAACGGTGGGGCGGGGGGTGCAAAGAATCTCCGGGCTACGGGAGGCCACCACAACCGACTGACCCTGGCGACGTACAACGGACGCACGCTGCGGCTTGACTCGCATCTGGCGCAACTCGAGGTGGAACTTGGGAACATCAGGTGGCACATACTTGGGTTATGTGAAGTCCGAAGAGAGGGAGAGGACACCATAACTCTCAATTCAGGCCACCTGATGTACTTCCGAGAGGGAGACCAAAAATCCCAAGGTGGCGTTGGGTTTCTGGTTAATAAGTCCCTAGCTAACAACGTTGTGGAAATGTCCAGTGTGTCGAACAGGGTGGCGTACCTCATCATCAAGCTCACCGAGAGATATAGCCTCAAGGTGGTGCAAGTGTACGCACCGACCTCGTCACACTCGGACGATGAGGTGGAGGATATGTTCGATGACATATCGAGGGCCCTCCACTCCACTACCAAGACCCATTTCACCGTTGTTATGGGGGACTTTAACGCTAAAGTGGGAGTACAAAATTGCAGTGAATCGGTAGTAGGATCCCATGGATATGGAAGCAGAAATCATAGGGGGCAAATGCTCGTCAATTTCCTCGAACGGGAGGGGCTCTTCTTGATGAACTCATTCTTCAGGAAGCAACCCCAAAGGTAGTGGACGTGGCAAAGCCCCGACACTATGACAAAGAATGAGATCGACTTCATCATGCGGACAAAAAGCACATATTCAGAGACGTCTCCGTGATCAACAGGTTTAATACCGGTAGCGATAACCGACTCGTCCGAGGCTCTCTGAATATCGATTTCAGAGCTGAACGAGTCCGCTTGATGAAGGCCAGGCTCCGACCAACTCTGCTTCAAACTATCATGGGATCTGAAGCGTTCCAGTCAAATCTGGAGAACCGATTTGCTGCCGTGGAAACCACAACTGACGTTAACCAGAACCTTGAGGATGTGGTTCGAGTCCTCAGGGAAGAAGGTACGAGATTTTGTAAAATGCAGCGTAAAGGCAAGAAGTCGAAGCTTTCCGAAGAGACTTTAGGGCTAATGAAGAGACGACGGGAAAACCCACCCGTCACTTCGTCAGGGAAACGGACTCTAAACCGAGAGATTAGTACGCACGTGCGACGCGATCTCCGTTGCTCCAGTACTCTCTCTATTGAGAGAGCGATTGAGCAGAACCGGGGTTCAAAAGTGTTCGTACAATCTCTTGGAAGAAGCCACCTGACGAAGTTGACCATAGAAAGTGGAGAAGTCGTTGTCTCGAAGCCGGCAGTCCTTTCGGAAGTAGAAAACTTCTATGGCCGGTTATACGCTTCGCATGCATCTCGACCTGACCCCGGAAATGAGGACTCTAGAGCCACTCTAACACGCCACTACACCGAAAACCTGCCAGAAGTCAGCATTGACGAAATCGAAATCGCTCTTGGGCGGCTTAAAAATGGAAAAGCCCCTGGAGAGGACGGCGTAACAACAGAGCTGTTAAAGAGAGGCCTATGTTCAGCAGTGGACTACAACGGGCTGATGATGATGATGATGACTGTGTTACACACGTACCTTGATAAGTAACACAGTGTGCCGGTGAAGTGTTTTATTATTATTTCAAGTTCTTGACAGCCAATATAACGTTAGGTAGTATTTATTACCTACGAAGCTAAAAGCTCATTGACACTAAAAGTTCATTCACTTTCATCATCTTTTATTTTAATTATTACACAAAGTGTAAAGTGCCTTTACACATTAAAATGCAAAGAACCACGAAACCCAATTACTATTTATCGAGTATACTTACTCGTAACATAAAAGCGAAAGTACCCTTTTGCCATCTTTGATAGGTCCTCTCCCTCTTTCCTCCACTTTCAGACTTTACAAGCGATAGATTCTTATTCGTGATAGTATGTACTTACTAAGTACAGGTCTATATTGATGGTTAGTATGTACTCACTAAGTATAAAAATCTTTGCAGTTAATTTTTACAAATACCATCATCAAACATAAAGACAGACAACTGCCTTTGAACATGCGTTCACAGCAACTGTTACAAAACTTTTGCCAAACGGGTGGGTGTTATGCCAGAATTATAAGAAACCACTATGTGAAAGTTGATGCAAACGGCCTAGTGCTGGGAACTGGCATCAGAAATCGTCCAAGCTAAAATGACGCGCCCCTCCGCCACATTTACGCATTCAAAAGTATACGTAGATGCAGTGGAGGGGCGAGGCATTTCAGCTAGGACGATCTCTACATTGCTGTCAGATGTCGTTATCAAGCCACCATAGGCCTACGCATCGTGTTTTATTTTTCTCAGAATGAACAAAGTGACAGGTAAAAGATGCTGTGTATCCAATCGTACTTTTACAGTAATTTTAACTCTACCAAATCTTAATGTTACTTACTTACTCCATACATTATACCGGAAGGGCTTTTCAATTTTGCCAGGTTATACAAATTTGTCAGTCAGCAAAAGTCTGCGCGGGCCATAGTGGTTGGTAGTGTTTTTAGCTCCCCTGCTTCTATGAGCCTCTTTTTTGTATGTTATAACAAATGGAGTATAGGTAGAGAACGTCCAAGCTGAAACCCATCACATCTGCGCAGACAAGAGTGCTTGCTTGCATGCGTAGATGCAGTGAAGGGGCGCGTCATTTCAGCTTAGACGATATCCATCTACATTTATCTACTCTATACGACTATTATTTAACAAATTTCATTGTTTTTGTTTGCACGTTTCAACGAAGCCGTCGAGATCTCCCCAAGTCACAAGAGGGTAGACCTTCACCGCTGATCTCGTGCCTACCCGCGACAGCACCGCCCCCGCCCTTCACCAAGTTAATAAAGGAAGTAGTTAAGTTATAAAAGTCAATCAAACGACCGTTTTTACCTTTGACTCTAGCTTTCGTGCTTGTTTCGTGCTACGTGAATGTTGGGCAATAAAGGCAGTATTAATGTCGGAAAATGGCATTAAGCTATCGATAATATTGACGAATGGTGTTTTTATGATTTTTTATTTACATTTTTTCTTTGGAATAAGTTTTCGAGAATTCAATTTTCACTAATTTGTTAAATAAAATGAATTAAGAAACTTTAGTAGGTTAATATTAAACAAGACTGTTTTTATCCCTACTTCTGATCAGTTATTGAAGGCTACTTCCTTTCCAGAATTATTTCATTCACGACCAATCAACTTCCTTCAAAAATCTGTCATTATCAGACAAACTGTTATTTTAGATAGGTACTGTATTTAATTAAAAGACTGACCGCCGAACTCGAATTAAAGTTGAGCACCTCTTACTAGAATAGCTGTCATTGTCAGTGCTATAAACAATTTAAGGGACGTCATGAATTTGAAAGCGTGCTCAACTTTGATTGAAGTTTGTGAATTCGGTGAGTAGCACTTAGTAAGTCGAGAAGCTCTGTCACCCAGGAGCTGGTCTTGGCATTCCGGCTAATATCATCTCACATCTCAGTGCTTCACGTTACTTCAATCATCAATACGCTTCACTACGAAATAGTATTTTCCCTCATTTTGTGTCATCATCATCATCATCATGTCAGCCGAACGACGCCCACTGCTGGGCATAGGCCTGCCCCAAAGATCTCCACAACGATCGGTCCTGCGCTGTCCGCATCCAGCAGCTTCCCGCGACCTTGACAAGATCGTCGGTCCACCTTGTGGAGGGCCTGCCCACGGAACGTCGTCCGGTACGCGGTCGCCATTCGAGAACCTTTCCGCCCCAACGGCCATCGGTTCTCCGCGCTATGTGTCCCGCCCACTGCCACTTCAACGATGCAATCCTTCGAGCGATGTCGGTTGCCTTAGTTCTCCTGCGGATCTCATCAGTTCTGATTCGATCAAGCAGGGAAACACCAAGCATCGCTCTCTCCATTGCTCGCTGGGTGACTTTGAGCCTTCTTATGAGACCCATAGTAAACGACCACGTCTCACTCCCATATGTCATTACTGGCAACACACACTGGTCAAAGACTTTCGTCTTGAGACACTGAGGAATTTCGGACGCGAATATATGCCGGAGCTTCCCGAACGCTGCCCATCCGAGCTGGATTCGACGAGAGATCTCTTTCTCGAAGTTGGACTTACCTAACTGGACTGCCTGTCCCAGGTAAACATAGTGGTCAACAACTTCGAGTGTAATGTTCCCAACGTTAACTGGAGCGGGTGCAACATGGGCATTGAACATGATTTTCGTCTTGTCCATGTTCATCCTAAGACCCACTCTTTGAGAAGCATTACCGAGATCTTCGAGCATTATGTTCAGGTCTTCCAAGGTCTCAGCCATAAGAACTACATCATCGGCGAATCGTAGGAGTGTTAGGTACTCGCCATTGATGTTGATGCCGCGTCCTTTCCAGTCCAGAAGCTTGAAAATATCCTCCAACGCAGCTGTGAACAGTTTCGGAGATATGACGTCTCCTTGTCTCACACCTCGCTGTAGTTGGATCGGATTAGAGCTCTGGTTCTGTAATCGGACCAACATGGTGGCGTTTTCGTGTAGGCACCTCGATGTACCTGTAGTCTATTTGGCACCTTTGGAGAGACTGCAACACTGCCCAGGTCTCAATCGAATCAAAGGCCTTCTCATAGTCCACAAACGCCAGGCAAAGTGGCAAGTTATACTCTTCGGTCTTCTGTATAACTTGCCGCAGCGTATGAATGTGGTCTATGGTACTATAGCCTTTTCGGAACCCGGCTTGTTCGGGAGGTTGGAAGTCGTCAAACCTGCGAGCGAGACGATTCGCAATGACTCTCGAAAACAACTTATAGATATGGCTCAGAAGCGATATGGGTCTGTAGTTCTTCAAGAGAGTTTTGTCACCCTTCTTGAAAAACAGCATCACATCGCTTCTGCCCCATGCCTTTGGCGTTCTGCCCCCGAGGATGACAGAACTGAAGAGCGTCTGGAGGACCTTGAGTATCGGCCGACCGCCCGCTCTCAGAAGCTCTGTTGTGATTCCGTCATCACCCGCCGCCTTGTTGTTTTTAAGCTGCTTGAGAGCCATCCTAATCTCGTACAGGCTGACGTCCGGGATATCTTCGGTATAGTGTCCGGTAAGCTTGGCTCTAGGGTCTTTAGACGTGCTTTCAACAGGTGTTTGCGTGGAATACAGCTGTCCATAGAAACTCTCAATCTCCCTCAGGATTTCAGGTGTGGACGTAATGATGCTACCTGCCTTCAGTTTTCAGCCTCGTGAGTTGGCTTTGCCCAATAGACAGATCTCTAGCGAACACTTCGGAGCGTTTGTTCCGCTCAATGGCCTCTTTAATACGCTGGGTATGAAATTGGCGAAGGTCGCTCGTCAAAGACTTAGATATCTGTCTATTGAGTTGCCGATATCGATGGGCATCCACTGAGTTCTGTAGCCTCATTTCGTTTCTCTGATCCATGAGTAGGAGAGTATGGCTGGAGAGTTTCTTTGATTTTGGACGGCGGGTTTTAAAGTGCTTGGACCCTACCGTACGGACAGTATCCACCACCATGTTGTATTGATCGTCCACATCGATGCTGTTCTCAAGGGCTTCGAAGCGGTTTTGAAGCTCGAGCTGAAAGCACTCGGGGTTTTGAATCTGAGCCGGTATTGGTCGGAGCGTGGATTTTATCAGTCGCGCTCTCTCAAGCTTTATGTCGATATTCAATGTGCCTCTGACCATGCGGTGATCGCTTCCTGTCTTAACAGCGTTGATCACAGTGACATCATTGAATATGTGCTTCTTCATCGACATGATAAAATCGATCTCGTTTCTCACCTTACCGTCCGGACTGAACCAGGTCCATTTGCGGCTTACGGGCTTCTTGAAGAAGGAGTTCATCATGAAGAGGTTCTCCTTCTCCATAAAGTTTGCCAGCATCTGGCCCCTGTTGTTCCGTTGCACAAATCCAAATTGCCCCACTCTCAGCTCATCACCGCAACGTTGCCCCAACTCCGCATTGAAATCCCCCATCACAACTGTGTAGTGGGTTTTATAGCTATGCATGGCTTTAGAGATCTCCTCATACATAGCCTCCACTTCGACATCGTCGTGTTTCGAGGTCGGAGCGTAGACCTGAATGACATTCAGCAAATATCGTTTCGATATTCTGAGTATCAGGTACGCTACCCTGCTCGAAACACTTCCGATAGTTATCACGTTGTTGACAAGGGACTTGTGGACGATGAACCCGACACCACCTAGGGACTGTTGGTCGCCCTCCCGGTGGTATAGTAAGTTACCGGATTGCAGGGTTATCGAGACCTCGCCCTTTCTTCGGACTTCTAATAACCCAATAATATCCCAATGTAACTTACCAATTGCCTCTTCCAACTCAATCAGCTTCGCGTCGAGCCTCAGTGTGCGCGCGTTATAAGTTGCCAGGTCGAGTCGTCGATGTTGGCAGCCGGATCCTACCCGGGGATTCTTCGCACCCCCTGCCCCGCCGTTACCATAACCGCTGCCGTAGCCAGGAATAGCGGGGCCGCCGGGGACTGGGGGCCGTTTCTTATGTCGTGCCATCATTTTGGGGGGGTTTGCCATAATCGCCACGCTTGGCAGGCGGGTTGGCGATCGCAGTAGGGCCTGCTGTTGTTTAGAGACGCTGCTGCCCATCTCCTGGTGGCTGTTTTCCCTCAGTCGGCTTTTACGACACCCACGGGAAGAGAGGGGGTAGTGCTATTCTATTAACGTGCCGGCACTACACGGCACGTTAATATTTTGTGTAAATCATTATAAAATGATATTTGCCTTAGTTCTTCTCTGAAACGTTCACAATTGCAAAGAAATTGAATTTCAAAGACAACTCACTACGAACGAGTTGAGATTCGGCGCCAACCGGAATAGCATAGCTGGGCTAATGTACGGTCAATGTCACATCAACCTACCCATTTCCGGTCATTCCTCCTTGCTCTATTGCAAAGAATTATAATTCATCAAGAGCAAGGAAATAAATGGAAACGGGTATCTAACATGATAATCAGTTAACCGTAACCGTACAAGGGTAAGCTTATCAGGTACCTATAACATTGTAATGTTCTGCAGGCAATGCTATTATATTAAAAAGACGTAGATAGGTTACTTGTGCTAAAAAAGAGGCACCCGAAATCAGGACTTCGACCACCTGAGCTAAGCATTGACAGTTTGAGACAACACTGCGCAACATGTATCTGTCTCGTCAAAGATTCGAAGATCATGCTATCATCATGCCATCTTGTACACACTGTCAAATTATAGGTACGTACGCCAGGGGAGAATTTCTGACTTCGCGTCAGTACTGACATAACATACGTCTTTTTCATTATAATATCAAGGTCTGCAGGTAAGTATTTCACTAAACAATCCTGTCGTGCTGGCTCACATAAAGGCGGGAATTATCGACGAAGTTCGGCGGAGCTGCAGGTAGGTACCTACAGGCACCGTGCCGGCCTTAGTTGCTCGGTGGCACGAAATACCTTCCGCGTTTGTTCACGGCCACTTTTCAGAAGTTCCCTCCTTTCTTAACCTCAGCTACTATACTTTTACATTAAAACTACATAACTGTTCGGTAGGAACACGGAGTGGATTAGTTCTGTGACCTAGATATGTTCTTCTTGATGAATACTCCAACAATATACCAGAATAAGAGTATCCTCCTCACACGGACGTAAAAGAAAGACGGACGAAACATCGCACTAAAAAAAGTGAAGCATGCAAGGTGCTACAATTTCGTTTGTTCTACACGACCTGCTACGCTCACACGAACACACTAGGTGCTACAAACTACGCCATTTTACTACCACGTGTGAGGTGACGTCCGTGTTTCTTTTACGTCCGTGCCTCATCATTGACTCTTTTTTCATTACTCTTTGAAAACGTTATTGCGACTTGTATGACATTATTCGCAACATCCCTGCTATTAGTTATGCTAGCCCAGCGATATTTGTCATTAATATTTCAAAAACACTATTGATGATCCCATCCGCCGATTACTAAATCCAGATAGGTATAACCATTCCAACCCATCCCAGCAAGGACTCATCACGTCTAATTTAAAAGTTAGTCTTCCAAAAGGGCCCCAAGGGGACCTCTATCCCAGTCCCTCATTCAAAATAATTGCACATTTATGAAAGAAAAACTGCGCATGACCGAGGGGTCACACTAAAATATAGGTCAACGGCCCCATTCGGTGCCTCTCCAAAGATTTAGATAGATTTAAGTAGGTAGGTACTCGTTTCTCATATAAAACGTAATTAATTGATAAATTTACAACGCTTTCGCTCTGTTTTCATTTTTGAGTTAAAAACTCTTATTATGTAAGAGAGAAAATATTAAATACGAGTACTGACTGATAGCATTTATGTTTTATCTGGCGAACAAGGTGCAAAATGTTCTTTTACATAAACTTAAACGGCCTTATACGTGCCACTGCTGGGCACAAACTACACCTCAACTATAAGGTGGCGTGAGCCTTACTCCAACACGCGGTCTCATTGCGGATTACCTATTACTATTATTTCCATCCACCCTACATTTAAGCAAACAATGTCAAATAATTAATTTACACAAATTCCATCAGTCGCACTTATTTCTTATCAGCATATTTACGGGAAAATGATGCTTTCAACTGATGATAACCATTGTTTATTCAGGAATTAATATAGGTAAATAAATAGTTATGTTTTCAGTTAAAAAACCTTAACTTTTGAAACTAGTAGCGCCATCTAACGGTTTCTTTTTAAATCTGTTTGACATTTCTAAGCAAGCATTTATGAGGATAGTTAATTTTTTTGTTAATAAATATTGCCGTCATCAAACAAAAAGGAAATCCATTAGTCCTGAATCTTTGAAGAACGTTATTTACTGTCTCTAATATTTTTATGTTTATTAGGTACCCAGTTACAGTTCACAGTTGTGTACTGGTGCCACGGTCCGAACTTCGGTATCGCAAACAAAACTGACTAAAAGATTGATATACACCTTAATGTAACACTTGGTATGCAATAAAAAAAATTGAATTGAATTGATCCGAATTTGTGCAATCGTATTAAAATAAAAACAGACTAAGATTAACCCTTTACCTCATGGATTTTTTAAAAGTGGTGAAAAAAATATATGGTTTAGATTAGTTATTCTGATGCTTAGGAAAAATATAAAAAAAATATGCAACAACAATTAGCGGAGAAAAGAAAAAACAGTAGGTTCCAAATTTGGAACACCATGCATTCTGGTCATGAAAATTCTGTGTTCCATATTTGGCACACCATGCAATAAGGGCAATGAATGAAATGATACTATGTATATATTAATCACTATATTTCTAATTGTTAACAGAAGGAACAGATTGGTACATACGAATAATAATTTCTTTGGGGAATTTCGTTCGTTATTTTTTAAGTATCCTAAATCAACGAATGCAATTCTTTATAACAGTTAAGATCCTTATTTAAACAAGAAACACTTCTTCTAGAGCCTCTAGGGCACTGAAAGTATCATTATCTGACAAGATTTCATCCTCACTACTTTCTGGTATAGTGATAGCACTACGAGAAATACCTGTAATCAAATAATTTAATAGTAAAATCATTATCTTTAGAGTGCATTATTTCTAGTTGCGTAAAAAAACCCTTGCTTCGGAGGCCAGGGTACGCTTCGGTCATGGTGAAGAATATAAATAGTATATCAATTTAAATATAAAATATCATGTAGTCATTACTGCATTATGTGCCAAATTTGGACACCATATTTTTCATAGGTTTTGAAACCCGAGTGCATAGTGTGCCAAATTTGGACACCACGTTGAAAAAATGTTATTTTTGCCGAAAAGTCTTTTCGAATCACTCAAAATATTACGAACAAAAATTACAAACTCATGCGCACAGAAATTTTCTACTTCGACTAATTCACCGCCCAATTTCAACTATAAACAAACGTTTTTTGGCAATCTACCCGCATTCTATACAGTTGTTGAACCATAACGAAAAGAGGTTTACCTCCTTCGAATAGGCTTTAGCCTATTCGAATCCAAAGATGGCACTGGGAGTTTTTTGAATAGAAAACATTTACGTGTTCCAAATTCGTCATGACATGCGGTAAAAGGTTAAGGTATAAGGTAGCACAAGTATGGTGCTAAAAAAGTGGCACCTGAAATCAGAACTTCGAACACCTGAGCAAAGCATTGGCAATTTGGGACGACACTGCGCAACATTTTATGTTTAAGTCTCGTTTACGCTCTGATAAATAATAATACTATCTTGTACACACGGTCTAATTATAGGTGGACAATTTACGACTACGCATCAGATTGATATAACGTTTAAACCACTTTCAAATATCAAAGACTTTGTGACCACAGCGTCTCGCCTGTCATTAGGAGTCAATTGGCTATGAGGTCGATGAATTACAATATTTACAATAATTTAATGACAGCAGCACTCAGCAGCAGCAGCTACGCTGTCATCTTTTAACTTTTTTCAGTCATAAGTTCTGAACTTCTGACACACGTTCTGACACTTGTTCTTTCACTTACTGACGCATTCATATCAATCTTTACAAAACCATTGCAAAATGCAACAATTATTTTTAGCCTATTTAATGAAATCGATCCATGGCTGGCAAATTACTACAGTCTTTGAAGTTGAGTCTGAGGCTACTCATTAAATCCCATAAGCCCAGTTCGGACCACAGCCGTCATTCGTCATGGAATAGGCCTTCCAGGGGGATGTTGTCATCTGTCAAATTTGGCCTTCAATTTGCTAAGAATCCTATTGCAAATACGATAGAATTTTGCAATGTTTGAGTGAAGTGCTATCCAAATCAATGGTGTGACATAAAAGTGGTGGTATTCATGTGTTAAAATGACATCAAGGAGCAAGAATGCCGTTCGGAGTTACGAGACGGAAATTGAGAAAAGTCGTGAGGAGTCTAACTGGAAGAAGGTTGCAGACTTGGCTCAGCAACTCAAGGCCAGGTCTCCACAGCATGGTGAGCCTTTAACTGGTTCCTCAGACGATAATCACTTCATTCTCACACCAATTTAACGTAGTAAATCAGCTGCAACCTTGTAATTATGAAACTATCCTTGAACCTACAAAACTTCCCTTTGAATTAGGTTGTAGCTATGTTTTTGAAATAAAATTACTATTTAAACCTATACGTGTGATGGTAGTCACTTAAATTGAAGCTTGGGGTTTCCTAATTCTTTCATGTTTCATTGTTAATTTAATTAATTTGAATACTGGCACTGCCATGGGATAGAATAGTGATTTTGAATGGCTGTCTTGTTTCTTTTAATGGTTTTTTATTTTCGAATTTTTTTTCTATGATTGTGCAGACAGGCAATGCAAAGAGCTGACTTAGTTCAGTTGTGTAGTTGTTCAAGTTAGTTATTCCAGTTAACCATGAAAATCTGTATGTTCATGTTCTGCATCACTGATAACAAAAATAAGAGTTTTTAATTTTATTACTTTTGCAACAGAAACTTAATGAGTTATCAGGTAGTTGAATGCACAGTCGCAGAATGAAAAGGTTGACCGGTTTTCAAATAAATTCAACCACGCATTGCAAGCACATGTTACCTTTCCGAACTGAGTAACAGGCTTTACTATTTGACAATAAAATTAAGAATTGATTAGTTCTGTTCATCTTAACTTTGCGATTAACAGTTGGACTAAAACTTTTTATTAGTTTGATTTGCCGTTAGTTGTGTCAAGTTTGATAAATTAAATAATTACATCCTCTTTGCTTATAATGATTAAAACTACTAATGTGATTTTAGTTCCTGTCAATGCCAGCAGTGAGCAAGAAAAACAGATCTTAAGGTGGTCAACCTTTTTATTCCGTGACTGTACTCACATTTCTCTTAATTTAAGATGTTGGCTGCTATTGAAACTTGAATGCATTTATTATCAGATTGAATAAAGGCACCCCGAAGGATAAATCAATAATCATTATTGATAATACCTTTTCTGTCAGCTAAACAAAGTAGGTACAGTCAGCTTCAAATCCTGGTTGCTTTCAAAGTGACAGAAAAGTGTGTTTACTTTTTTTAAAAAATAATGGACTGCACTCTTTATTACTCTAGGGTGTTTTAATGTTGAGTTTATTTTTGAGTTTTCATCTAAACATTAAAACGGCTCGACTTTAGTATCATAACGGGAAGCTAGGAGCTTTTAGTTAATAGATCTTATTAAAACAAGTAATCCTGTGAAGTTTCAGTCGACGGAAGTCAAAACTTAGCGAGAAAAAAAATCCCAAAGTTTACGATGAAAACGGCTAAGTTAGGTTTTTTGACGCCATTTTTACGCCATTTTGACGTTTCGTTGCATCAGAGCATCAGACTATAGCTTATTTCTGAAATTAAATTTAGACAACAATATTTTATTTTGCTACCTTTATTCATTCAATTAGATATGTTACTGGCAATCTGTATAATTTGGATTATAAACAATAGTAGGTAACAGATACACACAGATAAGTCAGAAAATAGGCAAGAATGATAATGTGGGAAAGGAACTAGGGGGGGACGGGGGGGCGCAGCCCCCCTACGAGGGGGGCTCGGGGGGCGAAGCCCCCCGCCATAAAAAAGTATCATTATTTTACTAGAAGTAGCACTAGGTTAGGTTAGGTTAGAACTGTGACCAAAACCGCGCGAGCCGAGCGAGCGTAGCGAGCGCGCCGCGGCAGCGGCCGGCGAA
This sequence comes from Udea ferrugalis, assembly GCA_950022985.1. Lineage (NCBI taxonomy): Eukaryota > Metazoa > Arthropoda > Insecta > Lepidoptera > Crambidae > Udea > Udea ferrugalis. Next base: position 564,584 of record OX465524.1, on the reverse strand, counting down.
GCGCCAGAATCAACTATTTAAAAAAAAAACTCTTCAAAAAAGGGGGGGGGGATGCACCTCGCTCCTGCTCTCTGAAACAGTAGGGAGGGTCATCCATCACATGCTACTTTCTTACAGAAGAGTTTGAGTGATTCCCCCCCCCCCTTTCCCTCCACCCCCCAAAAGACATTGTTTTCCCTTTTAAGAAGTGTTTTTATGATTATTTTCAAGATTTTTTTTCTCGGGAGGGGGGGTTTCCGTCACCCCCCCTTTTGCAGGGGGGCTCCCCACACCGCCCCCTCCCCCCCCCACCCCCCAAAAACACAAAAAAAACCCGTTATGATACTAAAGTCCTTCCCATTAAAACACTGGTATTGTGTTGTTTAATGCTTCTTAGAGTTGCTTGTTTAATGCTTCTCACATACGGCTGCAATTTTTTAAAATGCCATCAGTCAAAAATGATAAATTATTTAGCCTTTTAACCTATAAATTATACGGGGTTGCATTTGATATTCGCACCCCGATTTTGATAGTGGAGGGGGGGGGGAGGGGGGAGGGGGGGGAGGGGGACCCTCCCCCCCCACCCCCAGGGTGCGGAAACAAGTAGTTTTTTTTTTATGATTTTTTAAAAAAAAAAAAATTTTCATTTATTTTTGCGAATGTTATGGGTGGGGGGGAGGGGGATCCCCCCCCCCGCGTCAAGGGGGACCCTCCCCCTCTCCCCAAAGTGAGGAAACCAGTAGTTTTTTTTATGATTTTTTTAAAAAAAAAAATTTTTCATTGATTTTTGCATATGTTATGGGTGGGAGGGAGGGTGATCCCCTAACCTAATCTATCCGTGTCGGTTTCGCCCCCACTCTAGTGTAGGCCAGTCGTTTTTTGGGTTTAAAAAAAAAATAACCACGAAGGTTTAAGGCGGGAGCTTCGCTCCGCTTCGCTCCCGCCTTAAACCTTCTAACCTAATCTATCCGTGTCGGTTTTGCCCCCACTCTAGTGTAGGCCAGTCGTTTTTTGGGTTTAAAAAAAAAAATAACCACGAAGGTTTAAGGCGGGAGCTTCGCTCCGCTTCGCTCCCGCCTTAAACCTTCTAACCTAATCTATCCGTGTCGGTTTCGCCCCCACTCTAGTGTAGGCCAGTCGTTTTTTGGGTTTAAAAAAAAAATAACCACGAAGGTTTAAGGCGGGAGCTTCGCTCCGCTTCGCTCCCGCCTTAAACCTTCTAACCTAATCTATCCGTGTATTTTTTATTTTAGAATCCTCAATTTTATAAGTCTTGATGATTATTACTACCTACATAAAATGCCACTGATTCTTACCTCGACTTGAAGTCGGATTATCCCGACTACAAGAAGGCTGATTGTCCATTTCGTCAATACCAAACCGATAGGCACCAAAAAGTCCAAAAAACACGCCAAGTTTAAATCGGTATAGCAGGATCGGAGTTCCAGGTGAAAAAGCCAACGTTATACAGGTGTTGCAGATATCGGAGTCCAGTAGCCAAGCCAAAGTCGTCAGAAATCCACAGAAAAAACACCGAAAACGTAAGGAGCACATTCACGAAACCACGAGAGAAACGGAATGACACCACAATGACATGTAAACAAACAAACCAAGATGGCGGAAAATACGTTCCGTTTCATCATTATTAAAAAACAAAAAAATTAATTATTTATTATTTTACATTATTTTTTTATTGAAAAATAATGATTAGTAATAACAATTATTAAATAAACAGAAAATACTAAAAACAAGGAGTTTAACAACCTAAAAGTCATTAAAACAACGCAAATTAACGTTTCGTTACACGTAACTTTAAACACGTATGAAAAAAAAACCATGCGTCTCCGCGCGGTGGGGGGGATGTTAAATGGAAGGGGTAACCACCCCCTTTAAAATGACACCACTTACAACCCCAAAATCGGGGTGCGAATATCAAATGCCCACCCCTATTTTCATCCACTTTTTTCCTGTTGCTTCTTTAATATCGTCTTCCCATCTCATTTTTGTCCTTCCAACTTTTCTCTTTCCGTAGAGGAAGATTATTGAAATAATAGCACAAGCAATTTAATTGCCTAATTTAGGGCTAGATGGAGCTGTGTGGAATAATGACTAGTGATACATATTATTATTTTTTTAAATACCTATGGTATGATTATACTATTTTCAAAGGGTGAAATTAGACTCTTAATGCGTGAAATTGAGTCATTTAGAAAATAAATATTGAATCCAAGAACATTCACACATTTAAATTGAAAAACAATTTTAGTACCTGTACTTACTGTGGATGAAACTATGTCTCTCAGTCCATTGTATGCAAATAAGCATAAAATAATATTTTCAAAAACAAAATCAGTGGTTTGAAGTGTTTCAAACCAACAACTTTTTGATTAATTTTGGCTATGTCACCTTTGTTATGCCCATATCAGCTAATTGGTATTGCTATTGCTTAATTCAAAAAAGTTAGTTATTCATTCTATCCTTGATATCTCCCGAGATAAGTAGGTATTTGAGGCAAAAAGGTTATTACGATCAGGTTACCACAAAATGTCTAATTCCTTCCGTAGATTTTCATTTTTAACATTATATTTATGGTGATTCATGCAGGGTGCAAGGTAGATTACAGAAAATCTAACAGTTAATGCTTACCTAATCTGAAGTTGCCTGTCCTACTTTATTGTTACTGTAATTTTAATATAAATCGCCCGGAATGGAGACGTCTCTTAAATCAGAACATCAATGCTTTTGAGTGCTTGCGAAAAGATGAACTCGACGCTAAGAGAGACGAGTTAAGTGCCAGACCACCTACGGCTCTTATTTACAATTATTGCGGTGGCGTGCTCACTTGCCCTTTGTGCTTAAAGACTTTTAAAGCCAAAATTGGCTATAACAGTCATATGCGAGCTCACGGTCGCGCTGGGCAGTGAGGCGCTGCCGTCGAGTCCGTTCAGCAGTCGCTGTAGCCGAAATCGGCTTTGACAGTATTATTATTATTAATTTTAATATAAAATATTTATTTTCAGAAAGTCTTGCTCACTTCCTCATCGGAGAAGGCAAGCTCGAAGCATTCCTTGAAGAATGGCCTCCCACAAAAGATCACATAGAGAGAGCTCAGAGGGAGCTCTCAGATGCGCGAGGCTACCTGACCCTGGCCACCGATGAGGCCGGCAAGAGAGCAGGAGTGGCTCTGGATGCCCATCTGCTTCTTGGGAAGTTGAACTATGCGTGTGGATCGTACGACGCCGCGCTCAAGCACTATATGCAGGCTGAGCTTCAGACCCTCACAGAAAAGGAACTGCCCGTGTTAGTATTCATTTGTCAAACTGCGTTATTATAGTATGTCCGCGTATTTTTTTTAATTTATTTCGAAAAACTCTCGTAAAAAGTCAGGTATGCAACGGGCGTTTGAAAGAATGCATTCAACTGGTAACGCGAACGGACTATAATGATTACGGTACTTTCAATCTTTTATTTTGCTACAATGTTATGGCCTCACACTTTTTTCGAAAAACTCTGTACACTTCCTTGTCTGGTATTTCAAGAAAGTAAATACCCTGACCGTGGGATCGTAGTTAGTTTGCAGGATTGTTCTACTGTTAGTTAAGTTGCAACTCATAATCAAAGTATTGCTAAAATGTCATTAAACGTTTTTTTTTCATCGATAGCATTACCCACGACATCATCGGTGTTGTGATATTCGTCTTTGATACCATATTATGACTTCTTGCTTGCTGATTGATAAGCCAGATAACAGCTTAAACTAGCGTTGTATTGTTTCTTAGTGATATGCACATGCCGAATATGTAGCGCCTGGCAAGATAACAAACATAAAATAAAATGTTCGAACGCAAATGTAAACGTAACGTTGTAAATGTTATCATAATCCATAATCGTAGATAATCTGAGCAGTCTTGTGTAAAAAGAAATAGGAAAAAAGATCTTGCACTTAATTTAGGCGTACATCCTTTGTTTAAAATACCATTATCACTACAATGTGATTCACCGCATACTAACGCAATCCCCTATAACACAAATTAGTATGTGCAATCTTAGTATGACGTGTTTCAGCAACTATCGCTTTCAGTTTCCTGCTCAGGGCCGGCAGAATGCAAAACAGTGTTCTGTGGTCCAAATTTTAAGGATTTTAGTTGAAATCAAAACGATGAAATCTGTAAGCAAGTAGTCAAAAGGATATAACGGTTTGACAACGGTTGTAATACTACAATGACAAATTTTCATGTTATTTGAATCGTCACTGAAATAAGTGAAACACTTTTTTAATTATGCAGTGAAGCTTGCTTTTCTTGAATACTTGAGATATATTAGGCCACTCTGTACAGAGACATCACTCCACTTCGCTTCACGTCTAGTCAGTTAACAGAGCTAGTCTTTTCGTAAGATGAGATGGTTTCCAAAACCCTTAATAAGGCATGGCATAGTTAAATTTTTCATTCGTTTTCGATTTTATGTCGAGGCATCAAGGTTCAAATTCAGGTGGGAACTATTTTCCCATTGCCCGATTGAAGGTACAGACGCCTTTAGACTTACTTCACCTCTCTTAGTAGCAAACTCGCGTATGTATGCTATTGGTTTTCTTGTAGGTATTGAAGTGTATAGCCGCGAAGATTCCTACCTACGTTCTCGCGTTAATTAGCTATCTATTTAGTCCCTGTAGCAACAAGCCGCTTAGCTCAGCGGCGCGGCTACATACTTACCTACAAGGAAACCGAAAGCATGATACGCGATTTTGACACTAAGATGAGTTACATAGCTCTAAAGGCGTCTGTACTTATATTGGTGTGGTTGGCAGGCGGAGTCTCCGAATAGTGGCTGAATCGTACGCCATCAAAGGGCTGTGCTTGGAACAGAACGCGGTACCCGGCTCGACCAGCCGGTACAAACAAGCTGAAAGGGAAACTGAAATGGTAAGAAAGATATAGCCACTAATTTTCTTTATAAATGAATTGGTATTGTGTTTAATTTAATTTCATATAATTGTGAATAAATGCAGCTATAGCCCGTCCGCGTTGAGAATGCAGTGATTTGTAAATTCAATTCTGTTGCACGCAAAAAACTCAGATCTACAACCTTTGCATTTGAAAGTATGCGTTCAACTGGTCACTGTGGACTTGACTTGCTAAACAGGAACAATTTGATTGGTTAGATCGAAGGACAAGTATGAAATTACTGCATTCTTAACGCGAACGCACCATAGGTCTGATTCAAGTTATAATCATTCAATTTAAAGTTTCTATATGTTTCACCCAGATCCGCAGTTTCGAGCTAGCGTCAGACCTGACGCTGTTGTACCTCCAGCGCGCGCAGACGGCGGGCGCGCGCGCCGGGCCCACCCTGGAGACGGCCCTGCAGCGCGTGCCCATCCTGCACATACGCGCTGGGCGGCTGCAGAACGCGATAGACAGGTCAGGACTTACTTACCACTGGGCACAGGATACATGGCTAACGCAGTTTCGAGCTAGCGTCGGACCTGACGCTGTTGTACCTCCAGCGCGCGCAGACGGCGGGCGCGCGCGCCGGGCCCACCCTGGAGACGGCCCTGCAGCGCGTGCCCATCCTGCACATACGCGCTGGGCGGCTGCAGAACGCTATCGACAGGTCAGGACTTGAGCTTACTTACCACTGCTGGGCACGGGATACATGGCTTAACAAAACTTTCGTAGTTTTTAAATCGATAAAAAGGGATTGCTACCATGTACCTTTTTTGTTTCGAGTTTCCGATAAGTATTTCGGCACTGTTACAAGCGCCATGGTCACGGAGTAACTGGAGATCTTACGGGTGAGATGCGGTGCGGGTGATTGCGGGAACGGTAGCAATCCCGTTTTTATCGATTTAAGTGTTAGTGATCATGAAAGTTTGAAGAAATATTTCGTAGTTTTGGCAAAACGAATGTTTCAAGGGATTGCTTATTTCATGTAGTTTTTGATATGCTAACCTCAAAATTCCCAAACCTCAATCAAGATCTAGCACGCCATCAAACTCGTTTCATACCGAAAATTGTGTTAGAAGAGACAGTGACAGCTAAACCTACTCGCGAGAGCTTCTTAACGTTGCTGGCGTTTGTGATAAGCGTCATATTCAAACGTTTGGAACTGATAGTTTTTATCTTTCCTGAAACTACGGACATTTAATTAGAGGTCCAGATCACGAGGCATTTAATTATTTAAATAAACACAAATGTTTTGGTTGTGTGTTTTTATGAGTGTTCAGTTACTTTTGACGCTGACTACAGCAATATAGCCTATTGCTAACGCAGTATCAAGTAAGTCATATTATTATGAAAGCAATTTCGTTAGTTCCGCTAACTACAATAGTTGGAAACGTTTCTGTAATCAGTTTGTGAAACGAGAGGAAATTATTGACTGTATTGGATATGCGCCGTCGCGTCAGATAATCACGGTGGCGTCGCATCACTGGGCAGACGTTGCACGATAAATATATTTGCTCAACTACAACTCAAAAACATCGCTAACTCATAGTTTGTAAGGTTTACTGTGGTCCTTTTCTGTTATATTAACAAACAAATGTTTTTAGACAGTTGAATTGAATTGAATATGAATGGCGTTTAAAACTGAGACAAGAAGAGTTAGGTATTGAGAACGTCAAGGTTGCTGGAGTTTTTTGTAGTAAACTTCTACTCACACTCGTGCAAACACTTACCCCCTTATTCATGAAAACTTAAACAGCGCTTCAACAACACATTAACTTCTGCAACGTGTGTTTAGTTTTTGATTGCCAAAACGTTAGTTGTTTGTCTTAGACCTACTGTGGGCCTAGCACGAACCGATAACGTTCAGGTAATCGAAAACTAAACGATACTTTTTTTTAAAGACATAAAAAAGTATCGTTTACTTTCCGAATCCCAAAACTTTAGCTGTTCGTCTTAGACCTACTAGTCTAAAGTCTACTGAGTGCCAAGTACGAAAGGCACATCGCTTTTGCTCACTAAACTGTCCCGAGTCTTTAAACGCGAATTCGTATGGCGTTGAAGCACCGCCATCTAGTGGCGATTAGGAGAAATAACGATTGTGAAGCGTCAAACCAAGACCCTGACGACTCTACCAGTAAATAATGACCTTCTTTATTCGGTCGGCTTACTGCACTCATGCCAACTCAAGAAAAACAAAGTTTAGTGAATGCTCGATAAACTTAACGGTGAAGTAACTCGAAACTGTTTGCACAGTATAAACATACCTTTTATCTAAGGCCGCCCGCCGAGTTATTAGCCTAGCGTGCACACAGACACGCGGCACAGCCCGTCCGTACTGCCGCCGCCCTATGCCTCCCTATTTTATGCTAGCGTGTGCGTGATATCGCGACACAGCGCGCGACGCGCACTCACACATTCAAACCGAGAGCGGCACGGTTCTTGCAAGGCCTACTGGTCTAAATGTATGTATGTTTGCAGGTATCGTGAAATGCTGACCGCGGTGGAGTCTTCGTCGACGCAGGCGCTGCGGCTGACGCTCACGCGCCAGCTCGCCGAGGTGCTCATGCGAGGGGTCACGGGACAGGTTTGATAATCAATTATTACTTTCGTTATACAGGGTAAAAAGCAGGTGATGCCACATGAAAAAAAAGGAAAAGTATTAAACTAAAAAACCCGACTGCTTTTCTGTGCAATTAAGAAATTTAAAAACCCTAAAACAAGAAAGCTGGCATGCCCGATTTCACGTAACTTGAGAAAAAAATATTTATTTTTATTTATTTATTTACTTCATCTGAACTTACATCTATCTTTAAGGGCGGGCCCAATACAAAAGAAGAGCTACAAAACAAAATTCCTGCATTCCCCATTAGAAATACAGTTATTCGCTATAACATAATACATATAACGTTATCTTTGTGAATTCGAACAGAGAACAGTGAAATAAGTCAATCTTCTTTGCAATTTTATTTAGAGCACGTAGCGTGAGCGTCGTAGGCTCTTTATTGATAAGGTAAATTTGAAATTGAAACTGTATCTGTTGGGACCCATTCTAAAAAAGGATGCTAATTTAAACCGAGCGCATACCTATTAGAAGGCTGACTTTCTAGATCGGATCCTTAACCATTGTTTTTAAGGTATGTGCAATCGGGTATGCCGGCTCTCTTGCTTTAGAGCCTCTTCATACCTAGCTAGTATTGAGAGATTTCACCTCGAGTTGATCTCGACTCACGAAATTGTTGAGGTATCGCTCGCGAGTGCGCCGCGTGCTCGCTCGATGTATACGTTCTATTTTAAACGTTTATTCAAATAATTCACATTGTACTGTAAAACATTGGACGATTTAAAAAGAGTAACTGCTGAGTTTCTTGCTGGGTCTTTTCAGTAGAAACAACCTTCCGACGCCGGTGGTAGAGTCACACCCCCTTATTCATAAAAACTTAAAGAGCTCTTATAGAACACGATAACTATTGTATCGCTTTGTCACTGTCATTCTTGTTGCTGCCGCCATTTGCGAGTAAGTGACAGAACACGTCAATAGCTTAAACAATGCGTTAGCGTTGCGTTCGTTTTTATGAATAAGGGGGACAGTGTGTACATGTATTTTAAGTATTGTCTATATATTGTATTATTATGTGTATGTTTAATAAGTGGTTAAAATTAAGATTCTTGATGATTCGAAAGTACTGTTTATGAGTTTTTTTTTTTTTTTTTAGTCTACTTGAATAAAGAAATATTGAATTTGAATTTTTGAATTAAGTTAACATATCTGTGCAGGTATACAAAGCGCCGGAAAAGCTGACAGTGGTGCCCCAGCAGGGCACGCTGTCGAGGCGGCGGGACGAACACTACTCGGAGGGGCCCTGGAAACCGAAGAAATACGCCGGCATTAATCAGGTCATTAGATTATTTTTATATTTAGCATTAGGAATAATGCATTATCATCTTACTAAAGATAGGAAAAAGACGCGGGTTCGAGTCTCGCCTGATGCCAGGTAGACCGATTGTCGTTTTCTGGTTTTCCTATCTTTAGTCAGGTAATAGAGTTGAATTTGTAATACTCGTTTGGCCCTACGAAGAATGCAGCGCAGAAAAGTTTTCTGTTATACCTTGCGGTTGTCTGGTAGAGAATGCCTCCAGGAATTAAGTCCGCCAATTGTACTTTTCTTGTAATTTATGCAATAAAGAATCAATTCCACCTCATAGTTGAGGTGAGGCCTGTGCCCAGCAGTGGGACGTATATAGGCCGATTATGTGTAAATTCAAAAATAAATAAATGCAGATGCAACTTATTTCTGCTGACTACTACAGTAAGTAGTAAGGAACCGCTTAGCTGTCATCATGTTCAGGTTAGTAAATTCCGATGTAGTTACATTTTGAAATTATACTTTACATTTGTAAAAAAACGGCTGCTACACCAGAGGCCGCAGGCTTGAATAATGTCAATTTTTCTCTACCGGATGCTTGTCTGGAAGAGATCGTTTTTAGCGATAAGGCCTCCTACATTGTACTGCTATATCTCCGTAAGCATTTTTATGTAATTGTTATCTTAATCCGTGTAGTTCGTGCCCCGCAACGAGTACGAAGAAGTAGTCCTCCTATTACTGGTGGGCGAGGCGATGGCGGTCCGAGACGCAATGTTGTCGCAGAGCGACATTTTGTTTGCTAATTCGATTTGACGATTTAAAAGTACTTTGTAACAGGTCTATTTAAACAAAGCTATTTTTGATTTTGATTTTGAAATTTCCTTATTCCGTCTAGTTCGTGCCCCGCAACGAATACGAAGAAGTGGTCCTCCTATTACTAGGGGGCGAGGCGATGGCGGTAACCTGTGATTGTCGGATCAGTTAGCAATAAGCACCGTTTTTTTATTTTTTTATTTTAAATGCTGATTCCTTGTTCTCGATCCAATGAAGAAATGTCCTTATTCCGTCTAGTTCGTGCCCCGCAACGAGTACGAAGAAGTAGTCCTCCTATTACTAGTGGGCGAGGCGATGGCGGTCCGAGACGCGGTATTATCGCAGAGCGTGGAGTTCGAGGCGGCGCGCAAGCACACGCTGCAGAACGCCGTCGCTGTTATAGACTTGTTGGCTGTTGCCGCTGCGAGGTGGGGGCAGCTATGTCTTGTTATTGAGGTGAGTGGATTGACCGATAATTTACTAGATTTTTATTACCTTCTAGCGTTCTATGGTTCAGGCCCTATGTCTGGTAATTTAAGAACGCTTCAATTTTATCGTAATTGAGTCTCAATCTGACACAAAAGATTTGATAAAATCAATTGATACTCTCCGATCACATGAAGCCCTTGCCCACGACGACTTTCTGTAGCGTGGCTATCGCAATTTAGTCGCGATGTAAACGCAATACTGTCGCGCTTCAGTTATCTTTTCCTCCCAATGTCGTCGGCTACTCAAAAAAGTAAAAAAGTCGCCATGGTCGTAGGTGGTTTTGAAGAGTCATTAAAATCTTAGACAAGTAAAAAACTATAAGGTTGCTTTGCTCCAATCATTCAGACTTTGCACGCAGACATCATTTTAATGCCAATTGTATGTTTCTGTCTCGGATCTGCCGTCCAAATACTCAGTCATCTCTGCCAGGCATATCTGTATTTCTATGACGTAATAAAAGCAATGATATTATAGTAAAAAAGAGGTAGATAGGTTATGTCAGTACTGAACCGAAGTCGAAAATTGAACCCTGGCGTACGTACCTATATAATTTGACCGTGTGTACAAGATAGTATTATTATTCACTGGAGCGTAAACGTGATATATACATGTTGCGCACTATCGTCATAAACTGTCAATATTGTCAATGCTTTGCTCAGGAGCACATTTGTTCCGATTCCGTTATAATCTTTATTATAATACCTCTTTATTATAATATCATTGAATATGGGCGTTTGTCCAGACATTGGGATAATATGCTTGTTTGTCCAGACATTGGTGTAATATGCGCGTTTGTTCAGACATTGGTATAATATGTGCGTTTGTCCAGACATTGGTAAAATATGCGTATTTGTAATGCGTGTTTGTGTATGCGTAATAAGCGTGTTTGTTCCCAGTCGCTGGAGAGAGCGATGAAGTTCTCGTTCAACAGCGCGCACGTGTGGCGCCAACGAGCGCTCGCCACCGCCGCCGCCGCGCCCGCCGCGCCGCGACCACACCACCACCACCACACGCAGCCAGGTAGGCTCACCACCACACACACACACATACATATACACATAGACACCGCCGCCGCCGCGCCCGCCGCGCCGCGACCACACCACCACCACCACACGCAGCCAGGTAGGCTCACCACCACACACACACACATACATATACACATAGACACCGCCGCCGCCGCGCCCGCCGCGCCGCGACCACACCACCACCACCACACGCAGCCAGGTAGGCTCACCACCACACACACACACATACATATACACATAGACACCGCCGCCGCCGCGCCCGCCGCGCCGCGACCACACCACCACCACCACACGCAGCCAGGTAGGCTCACCACCACACACACACACATACATATACACATAGACACCGCCGCCGCCGCGCCCGCCGCGCCGCGACCACACCACCACCACCACACGCAGCCAGGTAGGCTCACCACCACACACACACACATACATATACACATAGACACCGCCGCCGCCGCGCCCGCCGCGCCGCGACCACACCACCACCACCACACGCAGCCAGGTAGGCTCACCACCACACACACACACATACATATACACATAGACACCGCCGCCGCCGCGCCCGCCGCGCCGCGACCACACCACCACCACCACACGCAGCCAGGTAGGCTCACCACCACACACACACACATACATATACACATAGACACCGCCGCCGCCGCGCCCGCCGCGCCGCGACCACACCACCACCACCACACGCAGCCAGGTAGGCTCACCACCACACACACACACATACATATACACATAGACACCGCCGCCGCCGCGCCCGCCGCGCCGCGACCACACCACCACCACCACACGCAGCCAGGTAGGCTCACCACCACACACACACACATACATATACACATAGACACCGCCGCCGCCGCGCCCGCCGCGCCGCGACCACACCACCACCACCACACGCAGCCAGGTAGGCTCACCACCACACACACACACATACATATACACATAGACACCGCCGCCGCCGCGCCCGCCGCGCCGCGACCACACCACCACCACCACACGCAGCCAGGTAGGCTCACCACCACACACACACACATACATATACACATAGACACCGCCGCCGCCGCGCCCGCCGCGCCGCGACCACACCACCACCACCACACGCAGCCAGGTAGGCTCACCACCACACACACACACATACATATACACATAGACACCGCCGCCGCCGCGCCCGCCGCGCCGCGACCACACCACCACCACCACACGCAGCCAGGTAGGCTCACCACCACACACACACACATACATATACACATAGACACCGCCGCCGCCGCGCCCGCCGCGCCGCGACCACACCACCACCACCACACGCAGCCAGGTAGGCTCACCACCACACACACGCATACACATGTGTATGTACACACACGCATACACATAGACACACACACGCACCCACATAGACACACATACATAACCACATAGACACACACACACGCAGGGTGCGTTCTGTTTTTAGTCAAAAGTGATGCGAACGCGCTAATGGCAAGACAAGAAGTTAATATCCGGAAGAGATCGCTTTGTAGAGATATGACCGCCTGAATTGTACTAAATAATGGATTATTAATGTTAAATGGATTTTTGTGCAATAAGATAATCTCCCTGTTCTGGAGCGAATAATGGCTAATTTTGAAAACTTTTTTTATAAAATTTTTAGAAATATTGTAAGAAACCACGATTTAGTTTTCTCTTAGCAACCGTTTGTATTAGTCACGTGACACTGAATGTGTGACGACAAAACGAAGTCTGTCGGGGCAGCTAATACACCTTATAAACCAAACTGGGGTGCTATTCCGGCGGACGTCACTTCACATCTCGGTGCTTCACGCTTACTTATATCATCAATACGCTTCACTCTGAATTAGTAATTTCTCAAATTTTTATGTAAATAGTTAAAAAATGTTATACCTATGGCTCAATTTTTTTCTCTCAAACGACCACAGTTGCAAAGAAATTGAATTTTAAAGTTCACTCACCACGAGCGAAGTGAGTTTTGGCGTCCGCCGGAATACCATAGCTGATAGCGGCCTGTAGGCCTAGCCCGAACCGCTAACGTTTTGGTAATCGAAAAGTAAATGATACTTTTTTTCTTAAAGACAAACGAAAAAGAAAAAGATGTTTCGTTTACTTTTCGAACACCAAAACGTTAGCGGTTCGTGCTAGGCCTAATAGCTAAACGTTCCATGGCACAGGAGGCAGCGTGTGGGGCGCCGGTATCCGCGCGCACACAGTCATGAGGCGCGCGACGCCGCTTTCTCCGGCCGACGCTCCTTTGCGCCTCGTCGCCGCCAACACCTGCTACAATATGGGCTGGGTGAGACACACCTTATCTCTGTTGCCGTCTACCAGTTAACTATACTCTATAACCCAATGATACGTACGTAGATAGGCCATATCAGTACTGAAGCGAAATCAAAAATTGTCCGCGGGGTTAGACGTAGTTTATTTGACCGTGTCATAACGTGTGAACAACGTAAACGAGACAGATACATGTTGCGAAGTGTCGTCTTAGACTCAACACAGTCAATGCTTTGCTGTGATGTACGAATCGTTGGCATTTCGGGTGCCACTTTCTGGCACAAGTAACCTATTTTAATAATCAATTAATTCTCTATAACCCAATGACATTTGAATAAGAAAAGGTAGATGAGAAAGTGCCACTTTTTTAGCACAAGTTACCTAACTTGTGCTAAAGAAGTGGCACCCGAAATTAGAACTATTAGTTACCTGAGCACAGCATTGACAGTGTTGACAGCTTGAGACGACACTGCGCAACATGTACCTGTCTCGTTCACGCTAAATAATCATACTATCTTGTTCATACGTTACATTACGGTCACATTATACAGTGGTTTTTTTTTTGACTTCGCACTACTACTGACATAACCTATCTACCTCTTTGCTATTATAATATCATTGGATATGATATGACACTGTAATTGTGTGTAGATAGAGGAGGGGATTGAGCTGGCGGAAGAGGGGTTAGCGATAGAGGAGAAGAGCGAAGGACCGATGCTGGCGAGGTGCTGCCTCTACGCCGGCATTGGCCACCAGATGAAGGCACAGGTAAGCTAGCCAAGGGGCTAATTGTGGTCAAACCTTCCTACCTTTCTCCTATCTTAGGCATCAACTGAAGGCAAAGGTAAGCTAGCCAAGGGGCTAATTGTGGTCAAACCTTCCTACCTTTCTCCTATCTTAGGCATCAACTGAAGGCAAAGGTAAGCTAGCCAAGGGGCTAATTGTGGTCAAACCTTCCTACCTTTCTCCTATCTTAGACATAAACTGAAGGCACACAGGTAAGCTAACTAATAGGCTGATGTGATGTGTGTGACTGATCAAACCTAGAAAGGATTTTATATTTTTCATTGTGGTCTTCAAGATGACCTCACTCCACCTAATGGTAAAGAGCCAGGTCCAGATATGGCAAGTACAGTAATGAAGTAACTACTGGGCAGGTCAATCTCGTTTTGAAGTCCTGCATATTAATGCATTTGGATTTTCACGCCCCACTTAAAAAACCCGGGATTGTAGGAAGATGGGAACATGCGCTGGAAGAATGTTCCCACGACACTGGAACGAATCACCGAACCTTTTAGTGCGGACCAGTAATTGCTGGATCTTGTGTGGATGTTGACGCAGACCAGCGCTTGTGGTGTGGTAGTGGAATAGTGATTTATTTATTTATTTATTTATTAAAAGGCATACCAACAGTACAAATACATAGCAATTCAAAAAATATTATTAGGTTAGTGATGATTTGACCACAATCACACACATCACATCAGAAAGGTAGGAACTTTTCTCCTATCTTAGGCATAAACAATATACCTGGTCTGTTCACTAATGCACAAGATACCGAAAACCAGAAAAAATACATTTGTTCTGTAGCGTGTAGTTTAACAGCGAGATGATCATGTTAAATAACACACTCCAGGAGGATGCTTCAGAACCGAGTTATCGTACAATTTATTACAATTCGGTTGTCTAATCTTAAAACAAATACTGAATCGACCACCGAATTGGAAAGAAAAAGCTCTGTTGTGGAAATGCCTAATTATTTTCATTCGTATTGGCACAGTGTTTACTACTCTTTTAATTCTATCACATTGAGACTCACCCTTGAAATCCTATCAACATAATCGTTACAAATTATCGTATTAAGACCACAAAAAATGGGTAAGTCTAATTAAATCTTATTTTTTCTTTCATATCTGTATTTTTCGACAGAAATCGAACTCCCGGATAGAAAAAGAGTCAGAGAACGAAGCTAGTCTGAAACTGTTGGTACGAGCGGCGCAGTTGGACGACAATGACCACCTAGCCTTCTACTACCTCGCGCTGCAGTATATGTACCTTGGCCTCCTCAACGAGGCAATGGTGAGTACACCACTTGTACAAAGTACATTTTTATAAAAGTTATATCATAATGTTTGTTACTAGGCGCAGCAGTGCATACATTGTTGCGACCTACTGTTTATCGTACATGCATTTGTCATTTAACATTTTTCTTTTAGTACTCAATTAGACGGCAATCGGTTAACGTGCATTTTATTTTCGCGCCACTATATTTGATACTTACCCTTACAACTGCATCTGCATTAACATTTAATTACTAACACCACTCTTAAATACGTTGTAGCGACATCTATCTCGCCACATAGGAACTACGGGTACAATCCTGAAATGCCGTATCAAAGTTTTTGGAGCGATTGCGTATAGATAAAAAAACCCGACAACAACCGTCGGGCAGCAGCCCACCAGACCGAACACCCGTCTGGTCGGAGGATCCTCCCTTTTCTATGGTGGATGAAGAATATAACACCCTGTTCACCTTATTCCCAAAGCGTTTCTCTTATTTTATTATAGCATCAGGGAATAATACATTATCATCTTACTAAAGATAGGAAAATCATAAATAGACATTCGGTCTTGGCTTCAGGCGGGAATCGAACCTGAGTCTTTCGCAAACTGGGCAACTGCACTAACCACTGTGTTACCGAGACCTTTAACAAGGCGGCCGAATTTTTCTGGTATTTTTTGATAGTAAAATATCCGGTTTGCTAGATTACCAATATAGTTTATGTTGTCCATCTGTAAAAAAACCTAAAAGAAGCAGAGGTTGTGTTACCCAATCGTACTTTTACTGCCATTATAACTCTACCAAATCTAAATCTTAATCTTAGTTATTTGGAAGGAATTTTCAATTTCGCCAGGTTATACAAATTAGACGGCCAGTAAAAGTCGAACAAAAAACCAAAGTATTTATTTGTTATTTATTACCATTTCTTATTGTTTGTCTTGCCGATTTCGTAATTAGGTGTATTTTGTGCACAGTGGTTAGTGCAGTCGCCCGGTTTGCGAAAGATGCTGGTTCAATTCCTGCCTGATGCCAAGACGACCAAATGACTTTTTCTGGTTTTCAGTAGAGTCCGACCGAAACTGATTTTCCGGCCGAAACCGAAACCGAAACCGAATGTTCGGCCTAGGCTTCAGTTTCGGCCGAAACCGAAACCGAAACTCACGTGGTCAAGTATTAAATACCTACAATTACTAAATTCTGATAAATTTCACTATTGATTCTGCTAATAACAACAAAGCTAAGTTACAGACTATTTTTGTTTCCACACAAGATCCCACCGCTGGGCAAAGGTCTCCCAAATTTTTCAATTTACCCTTTCCTTTTGCTCAAGTCAGCCATTCGCCAGAGTAATGTACCAGGTGGTCGCACCATCGCTTTTTAGGCCTCGTCTTTCAATGAAATCAGTCTTTAAGGAGCCATTGGGTTGTCATTCGGGCCGGATGCATCTTACAGACTGCTCAGTACTCTCTCCCATTTTGTCAGTTTGGCGACTTTCTGGCCTAACGTCTTGAACGTCAGTTTTGGGGCGGATCGTGGTGACCATTTTCTGTCTGTGTGTTTAATGCCTAACACACTCCACTCCATTACCCTTGGACCCATTCCGAGCTTTGTCTTAGGGTGTTCCATGAGCAACCAGGCTTGTGGGCAGAATGCTAAGAAACGTCGAGAAGTTCTCGCTTTAAAGATATAGGAAGGTGGCACTTCATTTATTTGAGGCATAAGCCTTGAAAAGTTAGCTCCTCTAGGTGATTCGGCATCGGCATTTGATTTCCTCATCCTGCCTGTTCTCGAAGAAGACTATCTTCTTTCTTTTTTTTTCCAGCCAGATCCGGCAGATATTACTCACTAAACCCCCCGGTGACCTGCTTCAGCGCGTATCCAGAGCTCCCCGTGATCTCTGGTCAAGAACTCTGTGCCGGTGGACACCTGGCGCGCTATGCTAACCAGCCCACCTTGAGGGGAGTTACACCTCCTCTCTACACCCGCCAGTGTGTACGGCGGTGTTAGGTCACTCTTACGAGGTTACTTGGAATGGACACAGCCCCCGCCGTGTCCACTCCTAGTCACCCCGAAGGTCCTATTTTAGTCGCTTCTTACGACATGCGGGGGAGAACCGTGCCAGAATTCTAACGCCTCATACCACAAGGCGAAAGGAGACAATCTGGTTCAAGTCATTATGTATACTCATCAAAGTAGCATTGTCTGCCGTCTACCCCTTCCTTACTTCGTGTGCCGTTGGTCGTCAGTTTCGTTTTCGTCTGGTTCATCACCAGTCCAATGCGATAGCATGCTACACTTAGTTCTTTGAACTTTGTCTGCCCTGCCACTCGGCGGATGTCTTGGCGAAAACCACGATGTCGTCGGCATAACGATCAGTCGATTTCTAAAATTCGATATCGACTACTTCAGTAGACTAGGGTCTTGCCAACTGCCTCAAAACTTTCGCCAATGCGATAGTAAATAATCTGAGTGATCCAATATTAAACTATTTAAATCATTCAAGTACAGAAACGAAACGGAAACTTCATGAACAACCACACACACGATGTCCAATTCTGAGAATCAGGACTCCCCCTTAGATTTCCAGAGCGGCTGGTAATGGGTGGAACACATCCACCCAAACCCTGCGATCTCTATATGGTCGTTTGGCATCAAACAATATCCCCTCGAGAACCTTTCGACCCCAAACTGATGGCCCAGTTTCTCGTGCAATGTGCCCTGCCAACTGACGCTTCAACCTACTTTCCTTAGTGCCCAGCCGTGTTGGATGCAACAATTAACCTCTTTTTCGAAGGTGGACATGCCTACTTGAATCATTTGGCCAAACCATACTCGTCGACAACTTCGAGAATCGAGCTCCCAACAGAACAGTCTCAACGAAAACTTACATGTAATCAGTTCCGTCAAAACATTACCTCTAAAGAACAAACAAACAAATGTTGTAAAGTGGAGCGATTCCTTGTCGGATGCGTATGTGTTGGAGTGCGGGGTGAGGCAAGGGGGGTTGTCCTTGCCGAAACTCTTCAACATGTACGTAAATGATCTCATCGTTGAGCTGAGCAGCATGCGTGTTGGTTGTCGGATTGATGGTGTAAGCATGAACAACCTAAGCTATGCAGACGACATAGTGCTGCTCAGCCCAACGGTGGGGCCTCAATGAAATGCTGCAGGTTTGCGAGTCGTTTGCTGCAAGCCATGGTTTGACGTACAACGTTAAAAAAACAGAGTACGTGGTCTTTGGGGCCGCTGGTAAATGCCCAGACAACAGAACTAATATCACCCTGAATGGCTTGAACATAAATCGTGTAACGAAATTTAAATATCTAGGGCATATCATCGCCAGCGACCTCAAAGATGACGACGATATTGAAAGGGAGAGGAGGGCTCTAGCGGTTAGAGGTAATATGTTGACTCGCAGATTTTCCCGCTGTACAGAGGACGTAAAAGTCACACTTTTTAAAGCATACTGTCAGAACCTGTACACGGGAAATCTGTGGGTCAACCACACCAAGAAATCGCTG
This sequence comes from Udea ferrugalis, assembly GCA_950022985.1. Classification (NCBI taxonomy): domain Eukaryota; kingdom Metazoa; phylum Arthropoda; class Insecta; order Lepidoptera; family Crambidae; genus Udea; species Udea ferrugalis. The sequence continues at coordinate 545,588 of OX465524.1, read as the reverse complement.
GAAACCCTGCGAATCCAGTACAACAATGCCTTTAGGATGATGTTGGGACTGCCTCGATTCTGCAGTGCATCAGGGATGTTTGCTGAATATCAAACTGACGGCTTAAGCCGTCATTCGCAAGAAAACGAGCTCCCTGATCGCTAGAGTGAGAAACAGTCCTAATAGCATCCTGAAGACATTGGCGGACCGGTGTACATCGCCGACGTGGTGGTGCTTTGTGCGGAGAGTGGCCAGCACGGGAGCCTACCCTTTCACGTGATGGTCGCTCTTAGCATTATTAGCCTACATTTTTGTCATTGTATTTAAATTTTATTTTTCCAAAATGCTTGTTACTAACAATAGACTTAAGACACTTTACTAACAATATATGGATGTTAATCTGAAATAAAGAGAATTATTATTATTATTATTATAAAGAAGTTTTGCGTCTGGCGATTACGCACTGACCAATTTTAGTGTTCCAACGTAGCCATCCGAATGTCCCACGACAATTCCCGAAGATTGTGGAGGTCGCCAGGCTCTGCCATAACGTTGCCGCGAGAAACGAAGTTATACGACCGCGCACGACATCTTCCGAATTGAGTTTCGGTTTCGGCCGATTTGGCCGAAACCGAAACTGTGGCCGAAACTCGATTTTTTGGCCGAAACTGGCCGAAACCGAAACCGAAACCGAAAGTTCGGTCGGACACTAGTTTTCAGATCTTTTCCCTTCCTTTCTCATAATCGATAAACTAACTTGTTGTTTCTAATCCCAGGACGCGACCCGCTCCTGCCTCCTAGCCCGGGCCGAATGCTCCGGCGGCCTGCGTCTAGCCACCGCGCTGTGGTCCTGCGCGTGCGCCGGGCCCCGCGCGCCCCGCGCCCTCGCCGCCGCGCGCCTCGCCCGGGACCACTACCCCGCCGCTGATTGGCCGCTGTGGGCCCTTGCGCAGCTACCGACTCAAGGAGATAGTGCCGAGGTACGTATATACACACACAGACACACAGCGCCGCCCGGGACCACTACCCCGCCGCTGATTGGCCGCTGTGGGCCCTTGCGCAGCTACCGACTCAAGGAGATAGTGCCGAGGTACGTATATACACACACAGACACACAGCGCCGCCCGGGACCACTACCCCGCCGCTGATTGGCCGCTGTGGGCCCTTGCGCAGCTACCGACTCAAGGAGATAGTGCCGAGGTACGTATATACACACACAGACACACAGCGCCGCCCGGGACCACTACCCCGCCGCTGATTGGCCGCTGTGGGCCCTTGCGCAGCTACCGACTCAAGGAGATAGTGCCGAGGTACGTATATACACACACAGACACACAGCGCCGCCCGGGACCACTACCCCGCCGCTGATTGGCCGCTGTGGGCCCTTGCGCAGCTACCGACTCAAGGAGATAGTGCCGAGGTACGTATATACACACACAGACACACAGCGCCGCCCGGGACCACTACCCCGCCGCTGATTGGCCGCTGTGGGCCCTTGCGCAGCTACCGACTCAAGGAGATAGTGCCGAGGTACGTATATACACACACAGACACACAGCGCCGCCCGGGACCACTACCCCGCCGCTGATTGGCCGCTGTGGGCCCTTGCGCAGCTACCGACTCAAGGAGATAGTGCCGAGGTAGGGATATTCCTTCAAGTATCACTTACTAAAATGTCAAAAAAATGACAAAATGACTAAAAATGACAAAATGACAAAAAATTACAAAATTCCAAAAAAATGACAAAATTCCAAAAATGTGACAAAATTCCAAAATGCCAATGGTCAAAAACAACCCAAATGCCAAAAAATGACAAAATGCCAAAAAGCCAATGGCCAAAAACGGCCCAAATGCCAAAAAAATGACCACTACCTCGCCGCTGATTGGCCGCTGTGGGCGCTCGCTCAACTGCCCACACAGGGAGACAGTGCCGAGGCACGTATATACACACACAGACACACAGCGCCGCCTGGGACCACTACCCCGCCGCTGATTGGCCGCTGTGGGCGCTCGCACAACTGCCCACACAGGGAGACAGTGCCGAGGCACGTATATACACACACAGACACACAGCGCCGCCCGGGACCACTACCCCGCCGCTGTGAAGGGAAAAGGTCACGTTTAGATTAGATTAAATTATTTATTGCTCAAATAAAATATCACTACAAACTACATAAATGTCATATTAAAGGAATTTTTCATGAGATCGTCCAAGAAATTAAATTGCAATTAATAAAAATATAAATTAAATTACATCCATTAAAACTAAACGAAATAAATTAAAATTGCAGGAAATTGATAATAGTAAGACATTTTGAATGAAAACATAGAATACAAAAAAAAAACAAATCAAATATAACAATGTCATGTCACGGTTCACAAATTCGGCAGTTAAATAAAATGGATTATTCAATAAAAGGTTTCTGAGCTGCCTTCTGAACACCTTGTCAGACGGCTCGCGTTTCAGCTTAGCGGGTTTCTAGTTAAGAATAAATAAGTGTATAATTTCAAGGATCATCATATCAGCCGAACGTCGCCCACTGCTGAGCATAGGCCTCCCCCAAGGATCTCCACAACGATTGGTCCTGTGCTGTCCGCATCCAGCGGCTTCAGGGGCTAATTTAAGACTTCCTATCAGTACTGACATAATATATCAGAATCAGAATCAGAATCAGAAATATCTTTATTTAAATAGACCTGTTACAAGTGCTTTCAAATCGTCAAAAACTTAATCAAACAAACAAAAATACACTTAATAATAGACTTAAATACTATAATAGAAATAATAAATAAATACACAGTATACAAACATAATGTGACTCAACCACCGGTGTCGGAAAGTTGTTTCTGTACTGAGAAGAACCGGCAAGAAACTCAGCAGTTACTCTTTTCAATATGTTCTGTACAATAATCCGTTAGTAAATTACAATTTTATTTAGTACACATACAGTTATACAATTTCAAGAAAATGGTTAGTGCACAAAATAATGTTAAATTATTAAAAGCAATTAACAATATTGTTTAGAAAAGACTACTGGTTAACATTATAAAAAAGGAGTTTTGAGGTTCACATCCAGTTATACAATTCAAAGAAAAAAATGTTTGGTTGGTTCACATTATTATGTTGAATCCGTATATTTGTTACAAAATGGCTAATTGGAGTCCGCGTCGAGCTGAGAGCTTACTCCCAGGCGTTCCTATCCATAAGGTAGTCGGCTGTGGTATAATATCCTTTTTTTAATAAGACAGTTTTAATATGATGTTTAAACCTATGTAATGGTAACTTACAAATTGCTTCTGGAATTTTGTTGTAGTAGTGTATACCTTGCCCCATTAAGGAACCTAAAACCTTTTGTAACCTGAATAATGGAAGCGCAATTTTATTCCTATTCCTCGTATTTTTGTCATGTATGTCACTATGTTTAGTAAAGAGATTAATATTTTCTCGCACCAATATAATACAATTATAAACGTATTGTGAAGCCACAGTAAGAATCCCAACTTCCTTAAAAATATCCCTAAGCGAGGTCCGTGCACGAAGCTTGTAGATGGATCTGATGGCTCGCTTCTGAAGAATAAATATGGTTTGTATATCTGCTGCCTGGCCCCAAAGTATAATACCATATGACATAATACTGTGGAAATAGCTGAAATAAACCGATCGAGCTGTGTCTACATCTGTCAAAGATCTTATTTTTCTAATAGCAAAAGCAGATGAGCTAAGTCTGCCTGAAAGCTTGTCTATGTGAGGGCTCCACTGTAATTTAGAGTCTATCGTCATTCCAAGAAAAACTGTTGAATCTACAAGCTCCATATCATTACTATTTATTTTCAAATCAATGTGGTTATTTCTAACATTAGGCAACTTGAAATTAATACATTTAGTTTTGTTTGCATTTAACTGAAGGTTGTTGGTTGTAAACCATTGCAAAACCTTAGAAAGTGCATTGTTTACGTCATCAAAATTATCTTTATTTCTATCTACACAAATTTTCTAAAACCCTGCATAAATGGCTTGTTGAAAAACCATTTTGTACAATAGACGAATTTTTAAAATTTAAGTGAGAAATAGTGTATAATTGTAAATAAGCTTTATTTAAAAATTGTCATATACTTTAAAATATTAATTAAATGTAAGATATAGTAATAACAATAAAATATAAGTAGATAAGTAAAATAAGTAGATAATATTGCTTTGTAAATATTGATTATCCAAAAATTGTAATTATTTAATGTGATACACTGAGGGAAACTTAACATTATTATTATTATTGTTCATTTTTTGTAAATTGTCTTAAGCACATTGTTATTTTCCAGTTACCATCGTGCATGGTACATATTTGCATACTATTATTATATAGTTAAATAGGATTAAGCACGCAAAAACACTGTAACATCTACTTTGTAAACACCCTATTTATAGCAAATAAATGATATTATTATTTTTATTTGAAAGTTTCAAAATCTCGAAATACTCGTACGTATATCGGTAAGTACCTGAGATACACGGGCCTAAGCCAAGTGAGTCTCAGTTCCTAAAACTGGGTGGGTGGGGTTGGTATTGTCGTCCTGCAAGAACTTGCGAACAATTCGACATGTGTTAAGTATTGCGGCCTTTTGCATGGTCATATAGGTGCTCTCGGGTAGGTTTATATTCCTCAGGGCTGAAAGGAGGTGCTTCGGGATGACTCCAGTACAGGAAAGCACCAACGGTACGATGTAGACTTTATCCATTTTCCAAATATGAATTATCTCTTCCTTGAGTTCTGTGTATTTTTGAATCTTTTCTGTAATCGTTTTATTATTATTCTCTTTATTAATTGTAAATCTTAGGTCTAAAATTTGTACAACACATTTATAAAACAAAGATTTATAACAATATAAAATCTTAAGAATTATAATTATAAAAATTAAATAATTACAATTATAAAACTTAAGTGCTAAAGCTACAAAACAATGATTTATAAAAATGCTATAAAAACCTAAACCTAGAGTGCCACCAGCAACGGGACGGGCAGGGCTCAAATTGCCGGTGGTTAGGGCTGCAGAGAAAGAAACCTCCTGACAATACGTGCCGTGTCCAGGAGAACCGCCTTCTGTATCTGACCCTTGATCCAACTCTTTAGCGAGAGCCTCTCAAGATGTTGGTCGAGACTCTTCGCTATTAGGCCGTTTGCCGAAACGACTATCGGCACAATGATCGTCGAATCAACACTCCACATGGCGGTCACCTCGTGAGCCAAGTCAAGGTACTTGCTGAGTTTATCCTTCTCGGCCTTCACGAGGTTATCATCATGTGGAATGGTGATGTCGACGAGCACTGCCCGGCGCTGGGACCGGTCTATCAAAACGATATCAGGCTTATTGGCTACAATAGTCCTGTCCGTGATGATAGAGCGGTCCCAATAGAGCAATGCACGACCATTTTCAAGAACTGGCACCGGTGCGTACTTGTAGTACGGCACCTCCGACTCGACAAGGGCATATTGAAGAGCAAGTTGCTGGTGAATAATCCTGGCTACTAGGTTGTGTCTATGCAAATACTCGCCATTAGCAAGGTGAGAACAACCGGAAATAACATGGCGAATGGATTCGCCAGGACGGCGGCATGCCCGACAAATGTCGACCGTACCGTCCTTCATAATATATTTCCGGTAGTTATTCACCTTGATAACCTCGTCAGCAATTGCACAGACAAAACCCTCGGTTTCCCCAAAGAGGTCCCCGAAACGTAGCCAGTTCACCGATGCAGAGAGATCTACATCAGGCCCTGTTAAGGCCCGATAGAATCTCCCGTGCAGCTCCTTGCTCTTCCATATGTCCCTGCGATCATCAGTGCTGAGCACCGGTAGTTGTCGCCAGTTCTCGTTTGCCAAGGAGAGCGGCGTGAGGCCTTTATCAACTGCCACAACGTCGCGGTGCATCCCACACTCGTTGTTCAGGAAAAATCTCCTAAGTCTGCACACTTCGCGGTTGTGAAGGTTCTAAGCATTCAAAAAGCCACGACCCCCCACCTTCCGCGGAATGTACAGTCTCATAACAGACGACCGTGGGTGTAACATGCGGTACGTTGTGAGCAGTTTTCGGACTCGTATATCCAGGGCGTCCAGCTCGGTCTGAGTCCATCTTAGTATGCCAAAGGAGTACATTAGTAAGGGCATCACCCAACCGTTGAAGGCGCGGACCTTATTGCCACCCGACAAAGAACTCCTAAGTACCTTTGCCAAGCGACTAAAGAAGCGTTCCTTCACCGATTGTTTGACGTCCCCTACTGATATACCTAACGACTCCGACATACCAAGATATTTGTAGGTTTCGGCTTCAGAGAGGGAATGGAGTGTCACTATCTCAGAGAGTTGTAGGCTCGGAGAATCTACAACCCTCCCTTCCTGTACATGCATGACCGCACACTTATCTACACCAAACTCCATCTTGATGGCATTGCTAAAAACCTCTGTGACTTTTAGCAATTCCACCAAAACCTGGCGCTTAGGTGCAAATAACTTCAGATCATCCATGTACAAGAGATGAGAAATGACCTCACCCCCTCTACGAAGTCGATAGCCCAGCCTTGAATCCCTCAGTAAGGTACTAAGAGGATTCAAAGCTAAGCAAAACCACAATGGACTCAGACTATCACCCTGGAAGATACCTCGCTCAATCCTTATCATGTCCTGCGGGGCGGGGGGACCGTTTCCACAACCTGGTTGACGGAGGCCTGTGATCCACTGCCTCATGCATGTGCCTAGAAAAGATCTCAAAGTTGTATCTACTTTATACAACTCTAAAATCCTCTCAAGCCATGAATGAGGCACCGAATCATAGGCCTTCTTATAGTCAATCCAGGCAGTAGAAAGAGCTCTCCTACTCCGCCGGACTTGTTGGCAAATGGTCGTGTCTATGAGGAGGAGTTCTTTAGTACCTCGGGACCCAGCCCTACATCCATTCTGAGCAGCAGCCAAAATATTGTTAGCAACTATGTGTGCATTTATTTTTGATGCTAGAATGGATGTAAGGAGCTTGTAAATTGTAGGTAAGCACGTGATGGGTCTATAATTTTTAGCTTCCGAGGTACTACCCGACTTGAAAAGAAGGGAGGTGACACCGGTAGTCATAAAGCTGGGAAGAGAATTGGTCTCAAGGGCTTCTTGAAATTGCTCAGCCAAGCGTAAATGCGAGGATCGAAACCACTTGATCCAGAAGTTGTGCAATCCATCCGGACCAGGACTTTTCCAGTTCTGAGTCGTTTGGATTGCACAACCAACGTCTTCGAGGTCAATAATAACTGACCTCATGGTTTCAATGGACTCACACTCACGCTCAACCGTGCGCATCCAATCACCCTCCGTGTGTTCGACAGGCACCGACCAGATGTTGCGCCAGAAGTCAATCATGACACTGGCATCCGGCCGCTGTCCGTCGCTCACACGTTGAGCAATTCCCTCCCATCCTCGGTACACCTTCCTTTGGTCACTTTGGAAGAGGCGATTCTGTGAGTACCTGTCCACACGCTCCCTGTAGCGACGGATACGGTTTGCCCACGCATAGACTTTCTGTTTCAGATAGTCAATGCGTTCCGTGACACAAGTCAAATATTGCTGGGGCCGAATACCGGTCCCAGCAAAGGCTTGGTTCACGTAACGCATGACCCGGGGACGATTATTGCCCCGGCTGAAACAGACCAGCTTTGCAATGAGAGTCCTAGACGTGTTGATACGCCGCTCGATTCTCACTTGCCATGCGGGTACATTTGGGACGGGGCGTGCCGCCCGGCCAGAGTCCGGAAACTTGACACGCGCGACACGACACGCAGCAATGGCCCCGCAGTACAGAAACGAGTGAGTATCAACTAAATCTTCACTAGTCCGTAAGTACGGAGCTAGCAAAGCGTCTAAGGCACCCATTAACGCTAGGTTGTGTCTATTAGTGGGCAATCGAGGTAACCGAGGCCTAGGGACAAGTGTGGAACGATATTCCAGAATCGCGTCTTGCAAAGCCCTCCTCAATTGCTCCTTTGCCTGGGTACTTACACTTACGTTCGCACTTGTCTCCTCATCAACGCTGGGATCCACCCGTGACGCTAGCGAAACCGGTTCGGGAACCGAAACCGGTATCGGCATCGTATCGGATAGGTCCCGCGTCAAGGCAGAAGACGCGCGAACTGAAAGCGCCTCCAGGCGCAACCGATCAAGTGTAGGTTGGTCCAGCATCTGTAGACGCTGAATCGCCCTCACTTGATCCGATAATCGTTGGGTGGAAACAGCCAGAGTCGGTTCAAGGGCCTGAAACAGAGGTAGTATCCGGTCACGATACGCAGACAGGTTGGTTTCTCCCTCTGTAGCCCCATAATAGGCGCGCATGCAGTTGACATTTATGTCTCGTGTCCATCGCATGCGGCGCACTACACCACCGGTAGCGGGAGCCCCGCGCGGGGCAGACTGCCCCACAGGCCCCAAGCGTGCCGGTAGCGGTTATTATTATTATTATTATCGACATTAATCTACGTCTTTTTATTTTTAACAAGGTAACAAGTAGGTTGTCTTTGTGATATTCAGGTGATTTTGTGATTTAAAGGAAAACATTGTGCTATTGCAGGCGGCGTTAGCGACAGGCAAGGAGCTGCTAAGCCTGCTGAACAGCACAGAAGCGGAGGCGGAAGCGGAAGGGGAACTCAACGGGTACACCGAGCTGGACGCGCTATCCGACTCTCAGCATGGAGATGACACGCACAGTAACAGGGACGCGGGTATGTACCTATAAACCTGAGTATAGTACGATGCGCAGAACACTAATTAAGGTGTCACAAGCTGTCACTCACTTTAGGGTTTTTTTTTTCTAACCTACATCATCCCACTGCTGGGCAGAGGTCTCTCCCAATCCTTTCCAAACAGTTCGATCCCGTGCCAGGTTCTGCCAATCTTTCTATTAGAGTTATTCTCATTCATAATAAAATCTGATGACATTAAATGTGAAACCAGCATGAACCAATTTCGGACTAAACTCAAGACCTTGCTGCATAAAAAGTGGCTACTATTCGGTACCGGACTATAAAAAATGACACTCAATTATAAATCTCGCTATCTGAACTCGTACTCGTCCACGTTAACGTTGTAGAAAAATAGGTAAAAAATTAATTTTGTATGCATGTAATTAAATTGTTTGCAAATTTTGCAATGCCCTTGCGGCGCTATGTTCTGGACATAAAATTGTATTAAAACTACTGTACAGAGTCGCTCACTGCAACCTTTACAAAATTAAGGGTCTTAGGTCAACGGCATAAGCCGCCCTAAAGCCTAAAGGTTGACGTGAGCGCTTCTGTACATAGAAGCGAATAAATGAATATGATATTACGTTTCCAGCGAGTATCCGCGCGGAGAGCGCCGGCGCGTACCGAGCCGAGCGCGCGCTGTCTGAAGGCGCATCGAGCGCGGACACGACGCGCGCGCGCACGCCGCACCACCGCGCAGCCCCGCGCGCGCACGCCTGGCTGCTGCTCGCCGACCTCTGTCTGAGGTACTGTACCGACGGCGCGTAACAACGGCGCGAGCATCCGCGCGAGCGCGCACACCGCGCCCCCGCACGCCTGGCTGCTGCTCGCCGACCTCTGTCTGAGGTACTGTACCAACGGCGCGTAACAACGGCGCGAGCATCCGCACGAGCGCGCACACCGCGCCCCCGCACGCCTGGCTGCTGCTCGCCGACCTCTGTCTGAGGTACTGTAACAACGGCGCGTAACAACGCAGCGAGCATCCGCGCGAGCGCGCACACCGCGCCCCCGCACGCCTGGCTGCTGCTCGCCGACCTCTGTCTGAGGTACTGTAACAACGGCGCGTAACAACGCCGCGAACATCCGCGCGAGCGCGCACACCGCGCCCCCGCACGCCTGGCTGCTGCTCGCCGACCTCTGCCTAAGGTACTGTACCAACTACAGACTACAGCAAAAAATTAAAAATAAAACACTTAGAAACTTACTGAGCTCAGCTTAGAAGCTTCCAGATAGACATTTCTCTTAAATGACAGGAAAAAAATCAAAATCAAAAATCAAAAATAGCTTTATTTAAATAGACCTGTTACAAGTACTTTCAAATCGTCAAATATAATTAACAAACAAAACATACTTAATAATAGACATGAGTTGAGTTGTAGAATTGACTCATGTTTTAATTACCTAATCGAATACTACTGTAATGTTTTAATACTACTGTAATGTCATTCGTACAATAAAGAATATCTGTCATATTTATCTAAAACTGCACACTCATTACATGCTAAGTAGACTGAAAATTTTGTTGAAATTTCCCGTTGTGACTAATATTTTTCTGTTTTAGATTAGATCGAGTTTCCTCAGCAGCGGGTTGCGTCAGCGAAGCGGCGGCCCTCACACCGTTTAGTCATTTAGTTTTATATACAGTAAGTCTGTTAACTTTAATCATTTGATGCGACAGCGGTTAGAAGAATACAAATTGGCTTTTTCGTGGATTTAAGTAAATTTTAAAAAAGTCGGTCCGTTGACACACCCTGCCCTTTATTTGTAACAAAGTTAAGTTTTGGAATAAGGTTTCCATGAATGATGTCGAATAGTCTAATAACACTAACCTCATTTTCTCAAAAACCTACAATTTATCAACAAGCGAACCCGAGCGGCATTGGATGTGATGTTCAACATCTCAGCTCGCGCGTTTGTAATGGCTCAATTATAGTGCTCAGGCTGAGCCCCATAACTGGGCTGCCCCACGCAAGCTTCAAAGGACCGGGGCACGTGAATTTCAAATGTACCTAAATAATAATTGTTGTATTTTGAACCTTGTGTCGTCCAGCGAGGGCGCGTGCACGCGGCGAGCGCGGAGTGGGAGGAGGCGCGCCAGTGCTTCCAGAATGCGCTCGCGATACACCCCACGCATCTAGACAGCCTTGTACAGTTGGGTGAGTAGCATTCCGCCATAGAACGATCGAGTCTACTCTTGTACACGAAGTTTCGGTAAACTTTAAGAACGCGTATGATGTTTACAGGTTTTATGCTCAATGTAAAGTCGCGGAATGAAAAGGTTGACCAGTTTTCAAATAAAATAATTTACGCGTTGCAAGCACATGTTACCTTTTTAAACAGTGTAACGGGCTAGAGTATTAAAAAGCTTTACCGCTTGACAACAAAGTTTAAATTTACTTAGACGTATGCTCCTTCACGATTAATAGAACTGAAATCAATCAAAAAAAGTCAAGTAAAAGTTAGTATCGAGCCGCCCTAAGGCCTCTGACTAAACTTAACGACTGATATCTAGAGACGTCAACCGGGACCAACTGTTTAACGTGCCTTACGAAGCACAGAGATGCACGAAATACATCACGACCCGGCGGATGTTGCTTTACAACAGCTATCGTCGCCGAACACACCTCGTTTATAGTTCTTAATCTATATTTTTTGCCTGTTCAGGTGCAGCATACTACAACCTCGGCTGGCTCCGCTTAGCCGAGAAGTCTCTCCGAGAAGCCGCCGGTCTAGAACCCGGTCGTGCCGACACATGGCGACGCCTAGCGCTAGTATTGGCGGCATTGGGCGAGAGTGCCGCCGCCGCCGACGCCGCCGCCGCCGCGCTACATCTGCAGCCCAGTGAACCTTCCTACCCGCATCATTATCTGCCGCTGTGATGACGTCACAGACCCGCGGGTGCCAGCGGTCAGTGAATAGGAAGCTCTTTTGTTAATACGTCACATCACCGTAAAGTTGCGGATGGCGGTCAATGACCCCAACTCAATTCTTCTGCTACGAATTTCAATGAACACAACTGTTCTACCTACTACACCGCTGTGATGACGTCACGGGCCCGCTCGCTCCAGGGGTCGGTGAATACGAAGCTCTTTTGTTAATGCGACGGAGGTCAATGACCTTCACTTCTCCTTCCATGAACAAAACTTACTACTGTCCCTGTGATGATGTTATAGACCGACCTTGAATCCTTTCGTCTGAAGCTATGATGACGTCACGAGCCAGCGGTCAGTGAACACAACGCACTTTTGTCAATGCGGCGTCACATCTCGCGGACGGCGGTCAATGACCCCAACTCATTTCTTCTGCTGCAAACTTCAATGAACACAACTGATCTACCTACTGCCGCTGTGATGACGTCACGGGCGCCGGCGGTCAGTGAACACGAAGCTCATTTATTAATCGTCACATCACCGTAAAGTTGCGGACGGCGGTCAATGACCTTCACTTCTCCTTCCATGAACAAAACTGTCCCTGTGATGTCATTATAGGCCGACCTTAACTCCTTTCCTCTGAAGCTATGATGACGTCACGAGCACGCGCGCGCCAGCGGTCAGTGAACCGCACGATGACACCGGAAAAGCGAACGGTGGGCATTGACCTTAACTAATTCTCTGTCAACTAACTTCGGCTGCTTTGATGACGTCACACGGCTGCGCGCACGAGCGTTCTGTGAACCCGATCTCCTATCGCTGATGAAATGATGTGGATGGCGGTCAATGACCTTAAGACCTTAACTTATTTATCTGCCGCGGACTTTACTGTCGCTGCGGAGGTCCCATCACCGGAGAGATACGGACGTTGGTCAAAGACTTTAACTCATATCTTCTGCATACTATCATCTGCTGCTGTGATGACGTCAGCGGACACTACCAACGCGTGGGAGGGTTCAGTGAACCCAAGTCTTCTTCAGTCCGTCACCGTTATGACCCTATACCGTTTCAGTGAACTGTGTGACGTATCACGATAGTGTTAGGTTGATAACACCTTACCAATTGGTTTGATAGCGACAAAATTCAACGATCTATAACACCATCTTTCTTAGTTAATGCTTACTACATTATTTATTGCTGAAAAGTGTCCTTAAACATCACATAGTGCTGGCTTACTATCATCTGTCATTGCGCGTTGCTGCTGCGTTGACGTCGCATGTCATTGGAGAAATACGAGCGGTCAGTGACCTTTTGATATTCATTGACCTACCTAATTAGTTGATAAAAATGTCCTTTCGATACGTAATGCTGTCCCACTCCCTTGTTTTGTCATAGCTTAGGGCAAGGCCTCGTCAGTGCGTTCCTTGATTCGTGAGACATTCCGTTGCGGCGTCGCAACGCAGCGCACTAATGAGGCCTCACCCTTACCACTTATGTCTGTAGCTGTAATGACGTCATACCGTGACTAGGAGGGTTTTGCGCGTGGGGGTCAGTAACCTTTAGGAAATGACTCACGGTAGCGGTTGACGACCCCAACCCACCTTCATATTTTCTTCCAGCGACAGTATTTACATCCAGGGAGGCTAGCCAGGAGCAACACGTGTAGCAGGCGCAAAAATGTATAGAAATGACATTACGGTCCAACTAATGTACGAAATATATTACGACAGCTGCCAGTGCTATTGGAAATTGAACTTTATGCAACGGTTCAAGGGTCCTGTCAGTGAAGCCGCTACTCATGAATCGTATTTCTTTTGGACTGAAGTACAATTTCCAATGTCACTGACATCTGTCAAAATGTAAATCTTAGATCAGTTGGACTGTAAATGTCATTTTGCATTGCCGCTTATCTGGCGACTTCTAATGTCGTCTCATACATTCTTGAGCCTATATACATGTCGTTAGCTGACGCGTGCTTCTCATGGCTCAACCTCAAGATCTACTACAATACCTACTATGTTATCCGATGAAAAATACTTCTTATTACATACGCGGCGCAACGACTTACTATCAATCTTAAACCTCATAAATGTTTTTTGAACTTAGATGTTCAAATACATAATGTACATAATAATAATGTTATTGTTACAAATATTTTAACTGACGTAAAATCATATTAAGCACTCACTGCCAAATCTCACATAAATGAATCTTATCACAAATCTAATTAAAAGTAAGAATTATTCTGAGTCAACTGTTGTGAATTTCCAGATTTTCCAATTTTTAGTGAAGAATTCTTTTCTTTCGATTTTCTTAAAATATCCGATTTCTCTGACAATTTAATATAATTAAATAATTACTAAGTAATTGATATTATACGAAAACCTTCCGATAGAAACTCTTTTTTTACTTGTCAAGATTGGCGCTAATTTTGAAGTCAAATAATTACAGTGTTAGAAACGATCGATGGCTTGATGTATACGAAACATTCCGTTATTTAGAATACTCTTATAAATCAATTGAAATTTTCTTCGCAGCTTGATTGAAACTTAATTTGCATGAACAAATCAATTAAAGTAACAAAACGCGATGATCTACTACTACAGAAACATTTTATTTACAATGTAAAATCAGTTATAAAAAGTTCCTTTCACATTATGGAAGACAAAAAACATTATTCAATAGTTATTGTTAAATAACGTTACGGCGTAATTCACTGTAGGTCTGTAACGAACAATAACTAATTTTGGCGGTTAACCATAATTTAACACCGAATCGCTAAAATAATTTAAGTAACTGTACTGGCTACCATAGCTTAATCACAACTTTGCAGTTACAAAATGATCTTTGTCGTGTCGACATAAGGTATTACTTACTGTCAAATGTGGTACTCACCTAGGCTGTACGTTATTTCGGTTGTTTTAACTTCATCTACGTGTCTATTGCAATAAGTTACATACTGCTATCGATTTAGGATACAGTTTCGTATAAGTGTACAATGAACTATGTAAATCGTGTAACCGTTTAGTAGGATTGTCTGTCGACTGAATTATACTGTATTATCTCTAGAATTCGCCTTGGAATTGATGTAGTCTATGTAAAGATTCCTGTGCAGTCAAGGAAAACATTTGCAGATACATTGCCTAACTTTGATGTGAAATACTTAATTTGGCAGAAACTGTATTTCTCAAAAAAACCTATTACCTTTAATCAAATAATTATTAAAACTCCCAGCATAGTATATTGAAGCCCGTGGACCTTTTATTGTAAGGTCCAATCCCCATTGGCGTCATAATATAAATTACTGACGTGGGGCAAGCCGTCGAACATACGAACATTCCTCATTTAAAGAGGGTGACTGCACTCTTTAGGAGTCTTACATGGAAAATTTTGTCATCCTAAGCATTATTAACAGTTAAGATGACCTAGTCAGTAGTTGTCACAAGATATGGTCTCTGAGTCTGTGTCATTTCATTAACTGAGGAAAATAAATAGAGTAACAAGTTAGTTTTGGTTAAAACTCTGAATGCGCCGAGTGTCACGCGCGCTGGACTGGTTATACTTAAAAAATACTGAAACAGCACCTTGTATAATTAATTAATTCCTAATCACATTTAATTTTATCTCCAATTGATATAAACTCTAATAAAAACAATTTTATCTCAAATCAGATACGTATTGACTCCACATTTCTTCATCGCATTAGAAT
This sequence comes from Udea ferrugalis, assembly GCA_950022985.1. Lineage (NCBI taxonomy): Eukaryota > Metazoa > Arthropoda > Insecta > Lepidoptera > Crambidae > Udea > Udea ferrugalis. The sequence goes on along the minus strand of OX465524.1, from coordinate 530,263 downwards.
ATCAAGTAATTAGGATGTGTGTTCTTAGTCAGATTATTATAAAGTATTTTAAAATTTCCCAAGACAATAGTTACCTTGTAAAGTAAGAAAAGATATTCGTTATTGATAAGTGTCGTGTTCGTGTGATGTCTAAATAGTAATCATATCGTCATTTCTTATTTGCTATAAAATTATTTGGACATAGGAGTTACTGCTTGAGCAGAAAGAAAATTCGTGAAAAATGTAACGCGCTCTTTACAATTTCGTGTCGGCAATCAAATACCTATAGTCCGTTCGACTAGAGTTTCGAAACATTACCTAGATAGCCGAATAACTACGGCTACTGTCGCTACTAGCTTATGTTTCAAAGCGGCTCACAGCAACTGTGGATTTTTAAAAACAATAAGGGCATAAGCTTTGGGTCCTGCTTCTTGCTGCCTCTCGCTGAGCTGGCTATAAATAATGATTTTGAAACCTAAATATTTTATCGCAAGGACTATTCCATAATTTTACTATACGAAACCTATTGCTATCAATATTGCGAATTTTGAATTAAGCAAACTTGAATGGATTGATTACCTTGTTAGTTAGTTGAATTTAGCTTATAAATGAATGTTCATAACTATACATGTTAGCTCTTATTAATGTAAATACGATTGATATTTGATTCTGTGCTGCCATGGCATTCAGATTAGAATAACTTTTATCGAATAATTGTATCGTGTTTCCCGTCCATTGATTTGTAATTTCAAACGTAGTCGACACACAGAATTAAAATAATAGTTTTGGTATGTATTGTTGCAATGTTCTTTCATAAACAAATATTGAATTTAAAACAAACAAAAAATAAAAATCTTAAACCACTATTAATCAGTTAACAATTTATGTGCTAAGAACTTAAATTTAGGTAAGCTATTATGAAAGATGTCTATGACTACGGCCCCATTCATACTATTTATTGCGTTGTATTGTGCACAGCATCTGGGTAGCGGAGCGTTTCTACCCGTATTTGTCCTACAAAATGGAAGCGCAAAAGTTTTTTGCACCGGATGGCGAGGAAGACGCGATATTTTTTAATGCTGTCATTATTTATGTCTCTGCTTAATTACTTTTGTCGCAAGTTGTCACTTGCTAACTGCATTATTAGGGCATTGCAACAATGATTCATTAGCAAGAACACGTAGATTGATGGTGATTACCAATTAAGTGTTTTATAATCGACGCCCGGGCGTAGTTAAAACTTAAAAGAGCATAGTTAAAAGTAGCCAAAATGCAGACGCACGAAGGCGCGATATTAAAGTTATTATAAATTACGAATATGCCGATGATATTTCACTAAGAACCGAGCAACGAGCAAGAGTAGGTATCTTAGTATATTTTGATTAAAATTTTATTGCATTCAAACTATAGTATAGGTCTATTTTCGTTGTCATGCTAGAAGGAAAAACAAAACCAGTTACTTAATTGAAGTATAATTTTAAATGTAGCCTATCTCACTTAATGGCATAGTGAATTGTCATATCATTGCTACTTAAATTGGACGTAGGGACGATGTTTTCCTGTTGAATGCAAACGTTAATTTGAAGCAATTACTCCGAAAAATATTTAAAACCAGACTTTATCTTGCTGTATTAAGGTTGTATGTGCTTCAGAGGTAAAAGTTTACGGTAATGCGCAGTTCTTCGAGGTAATTGTCATGTATGTTGTAGAAAGATTTGAGGGTTTCATCGCGTCAACTGAACGGTTGAAGTTCGACTGAGCTGTTTCATTTTGGCGATCGTTCCTTTGTCCCCCCCAAAAATACACGTGAATTTCTAGGCAGCGAAATTTAATTTTCGCTGCTTAAAAATGGCATATCATATTTTATTTAATATTAAAAGTAATTTCGACCTTCGGTGTGTAATTTGATGTCATCATTTTTAAAGCGTAAGCAAATAAAACAATGTTATTTGTCAAGTCACTCACTCAATTAGAGATTTTTGTATGGTGTATAATCGATTAGTAAAGAGGTCAGTAATATGTCTTAGAAATTAAATACTTCCAAAATAAATTTATTTTTGTAAGCGCGCATGTCTGTTTTTATTTTCCATGTTGTTTGAGTAATTGTAACATTTGCTAGTCTCGATCACATAGGTACCGTGCAGTTTTGTTAGTAAGTAATTATCGTTTCGTCTACCGGTGTCTGTACAGAAGCGCGCGAGTTGAAGGCAGAGCTCAGGAATGCGATAGAAGTGCGAGAGTGACAAGGATAGCACTATACTGAAGGCGCGTGGGAGAAGCGTGCGGGTAGCGGGGGATATTCTCCCCCTCCTTACCTCAGCCCCGTTTGCGTTCAACTCGCGAGCTGTCTAAAAATGTGGAAAGACTACAATTTATTGTAAGCAAATGTTGACTTATTTTTGTAACAGTATATAACATACTTTAAAATGAGTATTCCCACATCCAGTTGCAAAATTGACATATTTATCAGGTGGGCTCTTTTTTGCAAACCAACCGCTCCTCTAAAGTTTCAACATGACCCTTCATAAATGTTCCTAGCGACACTTTCAATCCGCTGCCGGGGCCCTATTTTAAGCCGGGGCCAGGGCCCTCTTACAAGCAGCAGGGGGCCTCTTTTTACTTAATTAAATAAATTATGGATGATAAACACTCGAATATAAGTGATTAATACTTAACAATCTTTTCACCCCGATCCGCGTCACTGACAACATGACGGCCGCATGTCTTTTATGACTTAATGCCCTCTTTCAGTGAATACCTAAGGCTCGGTCAGTGCCCTACTATGGCAGCAATTCCCTCCGCTTACAGACAAACTTGGGTCAGTGATAAAGTTAAAAACCACTACGCAGACGCTAAACGCTATCGCCAACGCTAACGCGCGTTAGTAATAGCGTTCAGCGTCTGCGTAAACTGTCTATATGAGATAACGTTACTTCCCTACCTATCCGCTAAAGGCTCTGTACGAATATTTTACGCGAACGCTACGTTATTTCGTCATAGTACTTGTTATTGTGGTCTTGTAAGATGTCTGGGGAATGTATTTATTTTAACATACGTAGTTTTTGCTACTTTCTGTGTATTTGTGATGTAATGCTAGTTATTTGTAGTTTAAGTTTGTTTTTTCGGTGATTGTCGGTGACTGGTTACTGTGGTGTTTGCCTAATTTCAAACTCGGTTGAACGGTGCAAATCTTTCTCTTAATCGTAGATGGCAATATCCTTTTTTAGTTTTCTGTGGTGGCATATAATATTCATTTGATAATGGTTAATGGCTTTTTTTGTATGGTTTGGGACAATGTCAGACAAACATTAATCGTAAAGATATTGCGATTCAACATGTTTTATAATCGTGTTTCCGACTCCCCTTTCAAAATATGGCCATTTTTGAAATAACATTTAGCTACTGTAAGTTCGGTTTGTCACAAGCACCCAAATTCTACTTTACATATACCTAAGTATAATTCAACGATATTTAAGTGTAAAAAGTGTCTACTTAACGATAAGCTGACGAATATAATGCATTGACGCGCAGAGATAAGTTGTCTATGACGTAAATTAATATACAAATCCCAAATGTGTTGTGATTCGGAATTGTGTACCCATCCCCCGAATTCACAAACGTCAATCAACGCTAAGCACACGATCATGCTGTCCCGTAAAATGACAATAGAACTGAATGGGACAGCTATACTTGTGAGGGATGCTCAACCTTGATTCGCGTTTGTATGAATTAGCGTGAATTCGGGGGTATGTTTATCAAATTCCAGCAAAAAACTTTTCTATCATTTTAAGTATCACTCATAACTCATGTTTATTCTAAAAACAAGTTATGTTGGACTAAAATAATTAACGGTAAACATATGAAGTTTCAGTTGATTCGTATTTATGTATTCAATTATGCCCTATTTACTTTTGCCCGTCAATGCAGTATATTGTGATTGTTATATCATTTGATGTATTTATGTGGTTCGAATCTTGGCAATAATATGTGATTATTGAGTCCTAAAACGAATATCGTAGTGTTATAGGTACCAATAGGTAAGTGGAGCTAGGAAAAGTTAATATAAGTAACAAAAGGAGCTATAATAATACTATATCATTGAGTAAATGGTTTAATTGTATATTATGTTGCAAAGCCTCATAATCGAATGAACATCGAGCAAAAATTTTCCAGTTCTCTAGAAGACATGTTTCACAATAGAATCATATCGGGGTCGTATCACAATGAGGCTACCGTATTTGTGCTCACCAGTTGGCGCCACTGTTGAGGTAGGTGCAGAAACTATTTTATAACTGCGGCGTTTAACCTATACCATGGTATGTAAAGACGTAAATAGATCAATTAAATAAAGCCACATAATACGAGCACAAATTATGTCATTTGGTCTTTGAAAAACCTCATTAAACCTCACTCGACACTAGCGCCTCTAGTGGAAAAATCCACGCGCGATAGCCCCAATTGTGTTGTTATGAAAGAGACAACTAGTGCCGTCAATGTTGACATTTGGGATGGATTGTATGAAATCCCCCCAAGACCTGATCTCCAATTATCGTGAGGTTTTCAATGCCTAACCCTGGCATCAGGGTCGCAGTTGACGTTCTGTCTCCAATATCCTTTTCAACTTGTTATGGGAACTTATTTTATTTATGTAACGAAATTCACAGCTCTTAAGTAATATGATCAAAGTTACGTAGGTACAGGTTATACAGCCAATGAAGGATTTACATATAGTTATGTAAACTTTGGGCAGATCCACAAATGCGCTTTCGTGTTTTGTATTCATACAGATATTTGATTGTAAAAACAAAGTGTTGGCGATTCTTTGCATAGCGCCGTAATTTCCTCGCTCGATTCAGCATTTTCGAAAAATATATATGGCGTTATCTTTTGTCTCTTCAATAGACAAGTCAATTAACATAGTATTCAGACTACTAGCTTATCAGATAAGAATAGATCAGTTCAAGAACAGTTCTATACTACGCACGCTGAATGATGATCCCTATGACAGTTCGTTAGCGCTTAACATTGTACAGACGTCCTGTCACAACAAATCCTTTAGAGGTCCATTAAAAAATCGAAAAGATCATAATAGTGTACATTTGTAAATTATAAAGATGAATATTAAGAAAATATAACTTAATGTTCGTAAATCATGGCAAAAATCTCAATGCAAATATACATGGTACGTGCTGCAAAAGTTACGTCGTCCAGCTGTTATCGACTAGGAACGGACACATCGATAAACAAAATATCGATAATTTGTTGGAAAAATTTAACAAATGTATATTATATATATAATTGTATATTATTTATATCAATCTAAATCTGATGCAGGCTCAAGCGGATCTTCAAAATCTGAGTCTAAACTGCAGCTATCCGTGACAAGACGTGACAGACTGAATTTAAAAAAATACGGTAGCTCTGTGGCCTCCCATTGAATATTTTTCCTATAATGAATTCCTTAAAATTCAAATCAAAAATAATTCCAAACTCTTTAAATTATGCAATTGGAATAAAAATTAAACTATAGCAAAATAAAATATAATAAGGCTGTTACTTTTGTCCATCAATGCGCGTAATATTTTTTTCAAAATAAATAAATATTGCTTAATATGTTGAATGCGCTGGCTGGATGACTTTACATTTGCCTAAAAAAAATGTATTTTATCGAAATTGTTTGAAATTGTTTCGCATCACTATTACAACTGTCAGTTGAAACGTCATAGGGATCATCATTCGCCGTGCGAACTATAGTAGCTGTTAATGTTTATAAATAAATGAATTAAGTTTTTACTGCGACAGCGTTTAATTTTTTTATTTAATTTCATGTACAGTGCAGCACGAAAATAACGAGACACTACTGAAACCTCTAATGTCGTTTGTAAAGTTATAAAATTAGCCATAGACCGATGTAGTCTAGCCCTATAAGTTCGTTACGTTACCAGTTTAAAGCTACTTCATCGAATGACCCATCATTGGTCAGTCCTCCAGCCTATCACGGTTCAGTAGAAACTACTTCGCGAATATTCGGTATGACTTAGAGCAGGGTTTCTCAAACTTTTGGCACCACGTACCCCTGTTAAAATTTCCAGGAGACAGCGTACCCCTAATTAATTAATTGCTCCTCCCACCCCCCCAAAGAAAATAATAAAATTGACTATTGAAGAAAATAAGGTTTTTATTTTAAATAAAAGGTAACAAACATAGTGCCAAAAGAAATGTCTTTTTAATATTAATGTGATGGATGTGCTTGTTTCTTGTCGCAAAGGGATTCAATTTTAGGTGTAATTTTGGTCAATTTTAACCAGTTAACAACTGCCAGTTATCAAGCCGCCATTACGTAAATTTTGTCGCGTACCCCTTGCCCTCGAATGGCGTACCCCTAGGGGTACGCGTACCCCTCTTTGAGAAACCCTGACTTAGAGCGTGTGACGTTCCTCGTTCGTTCTTTCTTGAGAGTGAGTAAACGATTCCATAGTAGCAAGCAGTTACAGGAGCAATGAGCCCGAGAGAGTCGCGAACTCAGTGGAATGCCCCTAAAGCTTCCTATGTTACCTCATTAGCTAAACCTTGAGTGAGAATCATGTAGCTAATGCAATTGAGCACATGTAGGTAGGATAAACCACCCGATTATTGGCACCCTTCCTATAAAATCGAAAAAACAAGGCCACGACAGATTATTTGGGTTCGTATTGAATTAAATTAGGCTACGACAGATATATTTGTTTGTTATTATAAATGTTGTGGTCGCCTGTAATAGGTATATATATTAAAAAAAATTGTTCTAAATGTTGTTCCATACTGTATTAATATATGTACTGTTGGCGGTCCTTTTCCATAAATAAATAAATATTCTGGTTCGGTATGAATTAAATACTGGACCTAAAATGATGTCGTAGCCTTGTTTTTTCGATTTAATAAAAAGGGTGCAAAAAATAGGGTGTTAATAATCGGGTGGTTCACCATACGAGTATTTTGCATACTGAGGTTAAGTTGTTACCATTTCAAAGATGAACCTGATATACCCAGATTTTTCATCTATTCAGACTATTTCTGCTGAACTCGTTTTCAGTATGCATTTCACTTATGTAAAATTAGTAAAACTACGCTTACCATTGTAAAAATGTTCATGTAACTCCAAGAAATCATGACCAATGTAATTTTATTGTGGTCACTATGCCATAGTTTACTATTGATATTATATTATATCGGATTTTCTATAAATGTAATCACTCGTTGTCCCTCTCTGGGCATAGACTCGTTCACGGAGATATTATGTATTGTATATCCTACTATAATTATATGTATAAATACATTTATGAACTGTTGTGCTCTTGTGTACCTTTAATACGAGTAGATGATGTTCTTGGCATTTGATGTTGATGTACATAAAACGTTTAAGGATATAAAAAGTATATAAAATAAATTATTATGTTACATAAGCTGTTGTATTATTTTGCCCTCTTTTATAATAATAGATGTGCTCGTGGCGCAGTTGTGACAGTGGTCGGCGACGATCGCTGTTATAAAGCAACACACGCCGGGTCAGTAAGGGGGTGGGTGACCACGCCGACCGAAATCCCCCGACCGTTCATATCCGCGCTTCGGAAGGCACGTCAAGCAGTTGGTCCCGGTTGACGTCGTTGATGTGACGTAGTGATATCACCTGACATTAAGGTTGCTCACTAACCTTACACCCCTCCAACAATCCGCACAGCCCGCGTGTTGAAGTATAGCTTGTTCCACCTCATAGTTGAGGTGAGGCCTGTGCCCAGCAGTGGGACGTATATAGGCCGTTTATGTTAGGATTCGGCCTGCCACGCCCACTTGAAAAGTTCACCGTGTATAGGTATGTATCACTGTCCGAACACATGGACCCATAATGAATATTAAACTGATACTTATCTATGAGGCGAGTGAAACGCCCGATATTACCTATACTTTTATCGATCAACTGATGACAGATTAATCAGGCTTACGACATACCTAATTAGAACATTATATTAGCACATATACCTAACTAATAAAGGGACACTGAGTGCTTGCCAAAATGAAACTATACCTAAAGTACGTATTAAACAATTTTGTTCTAATACAAATACCTACGTAGATAAGTTACTTGTGCTGAAAAAGTGGCACCCGAAATCAAGACTTGCCCACGGAGCAAAGCATTGTCAGTTTGAGACAACACTTTGAAACATGTATCTGTCTCGTTTACGCTATAGTAAATCATCATGCTATCTTGTACACACGGTCAAATCATAGGTACGTACGCCAGGGGTAAATTTTTGACTTTGCTATGGGAATGGTGTTATGGGAAGATGTTGCCTACTACACCGAAGGGGTGCGCCAAAGTTCACCTAAAATTTTAACTCCTAATATCCGAACTCCGAAAATTTTTTTACTAAAATTTTTCATCCTAACAATCCCAATTCCTTACTTCTCTTTTACTAATGTTTTAGTTCCGAATCATTCAACTTCATAATTCCGAGAGCCATAAACACTTATATCCTATTTTTTTGTCAACATAACCGTCTTTGACCCTAATTCTACACTGGGAAAATGAATCTTTTCTCTATGAAAAACTATGAATTATTTGTTATAACAACTAATTGGTATTACTTGTCTGCCCTATACTAGAGTCGGGGCGAAACCGACACGGATATTTTAGGTTAGAAGCGAAGCTCCCGCCTTAAACCTTCGTTGTTTTTTTTTTAAGCCCTATAAAAAAAAAATGCCTGATTAGCTTGCTGCTTGCGTTAACCCCAGCACTTTTTTTAATCTTTAGCAATGTCCATTTATCAATGTGTGTATTCATTATATCGTTATGAAAAACAACATTAGGAGATCAAATATTATGAATTGAAGTTTTTGGAAACATGAGCGTTATGAACATCGTCATAGAACTACAAAAAGTATGAAAGAAAACTTTAGGACTAAAAATTTTAGGAAGAGTGATAATTCGGATCACAAATCGTTAGGAAGACCAATTTCGGAGAAACAACTTTAGGTGAGTCAATATGGACCCACACCGAAGGCCGTGGGTTCGATTCCCACCAATAAAAGTGTAAAGTAAAAGTAAAGTGGATTAAGGTCCAATTACCTAAAAGAAGGCCTGACTTGGCCTGAGCCCGTATATGGGAGTACCTACTCCTCATGAGGCCTGACCGCCTTGAATACCAGCAGTCTTTGTATCCTGTTTTCCTTATTGTCAAAATGTTTCACCCTACTGTTATTTGTTTGGGAGACGAACCGAACTACGCCGGTGGAAACTAGTCCTTACGGACGCCCCATCGTCACAGAACACCTGCGAGGGACACACCGCGATAAACGGGCACGAGGCCGCACCATGGTGCCTGGTATTAAGCACCGGACCATCACGTAACTATCACTATTATTAACGTAGGCACTTACAAAGGAACGCGATTTCGCCGAAACTAATAAATCTTTGCGTGTGTGGTAAGGCTGTTCAGAACGTGGTTAGATGCTTCTTTTGTGGTTCAATCGTGGTATTGGTTTGATTTTATTTGTAGTTAAATTGTGGTTACCAAAATACTTTAGATAATTGAGTATTTTTATTCGTTTCCAAGCAGGTATCCCATAGCTTTGCTGAGTTTGGGGCTAGACAAGGTTGTGTGGAATTATCATCAGCATCCTATTTTCCCGGTTGCTGCCGTTACGGCGCCCTAGGTCCGGTCTTCTGCAGCGGCCACGTTTCACTGCCGTACAAAACGACAGGCCTAATGATGGTTTTGTAGACCAGCCCTTTAAGCTTAACCAGCATTTTAGGATCACAAATGACACCTGCCACCTCACGCCATTTGGCCCACTCACCATTTGGTATCACCCGACGCATGGAGTACAGAACCCAAGTACCTTAACTGGTCCTTGCGCTCGACCTCGTCTCCGACTATGCGCACGGGCGTGGGATCTGTAGTTACAGGCCAAGTATTCGGTCTTCGCCACATTAAGCTTCATACCGTCGTTCTCTAGCGACTTCTTCCAGGTGTTCACACGTCTCACCAACCGCCCCTGTCCGAGTCTGCAAACGCAATGTCAGCAACCATGGGGGCTACTCATGCGAGCCTCTGATGCTGTCTGACAAAACGCCATATATCACGCTAAACGGAAAACGGACTAAGGACGGAAACCTGGTGAACTCCGACGGCAATAGGGAAGGGATTGGTGTCACCAACAGCTGTACGTACCATGGAATCGGCATCACGGTACATCTCTCGGATGATGTTAATATACGCCTCTGGGACTGATGTCCAATGTTAATGTACCTAATTTTAAAATAATTGAAATGAAACCGCTGATCGCTCTGATGAAGTAGGCCTATGTAGCTGTTGATGCCGTTGATAATTAATACAGTTATGTATCCAGTTAAGGATGCTTAAAATGTTTTCTTATCACTCTATTCATGAATGGTGATATTCAATTGTAATACGTTACAGTAAACAGATGTACATTGAAATAAAGTGAAAAGTCACTCGACCTGTGGCGACTGAAGTGGCCAGGCTACTGATATGTTCAGACCCACTCGACAACCGAATGGTGTCATTGCCGGCCTGCCCCAAACTCAAGAATTGAGGAGATAGCGTAGGCCTAAGTGTCATCGCGCCAAGAATTACTCAAGTGGTATGATAACAGAACTTTGACTATAGGTATTCCGTGAGAGGAATGATAGATACCTATAGATAACTCCAGCTTAGGCATAGTTTTTTGGTCAACTTATCAATGTTGACACCGTTAGATCAAAACATTTCTCGTGATATCATAAATTCTAATACCTAGATGTGCTTACAATTTTGAAGGCATCATTTTTCGATAGGTTTGTCGAAAAATGATTTGTTGTTTTTTTTTGTTTCTTTGGTTTGTTTGTTTTTTTGCCTGTCTCAAACTCTCTCAGCTTAATGAAACGTACGGTGGACGGCACATCACTCTACCCATTTTCGGTCAGTCCTTGCTCTATTGCAAAGAAATGACATTTGGCAAGAGCGAGAGAAAATACGGAAATGGGGTAACCTGATGTGCTGTTGACTGTACACTAAATATTTTGGATTTGGTGGCATGTGTTGCTTTATCTTGGCATCATTGCGGATCCGTCACCATTGCACTAGGAGCACCTTGATGATACCTACAATAATTGCAATCTTTAGTTTTGGATAAGTAGATACCTATTTAACAACAATTTCAAGCCTGTCTACCATAAAATATGAAGCGCAGAATAAACACAAATCAAGAAACAAGATTTTAAAATGCAAAAAGGTGAGGTGTTTCCACTGCAGTATAACTTGGGCCTCTTCAAGAAAAGAGTGAACAGCCATTTTTTAGGCCGGCATGTACCAACATAGGCCGCATCATCACTTAAGATCAGGTGAGATTGTGGTCAAATGCGCGCCTACTTAATCATAAAAAAAAAGGTAAAATGTCGTTAGTGCCTTACGTTTTAAGTAATAAAGGATTTAGAGCCTTAAGAGTTAAGAATTTAGATACGATTAATCAAAGTATTTGTAATAATAATGCTGAAAATGTGGTGCAATGCTTTTTTTAAATTGATTCAGACTCTGGTGGCACGCGATGACGAGGCCTATGGCGGAACACGCTCAAGGTCGTCGCTCACTAGGCAAGCACGGCAACTCCACGGCTCCGACTCAGCAATTATCTTGCCATACAAATTTGAACCTTAAGTTATAAGTGGTACAATATATTTTGCATGGCTAAGCCAACGGCGAACTGGTCAGCGCGTTCGCCGCTACTATACCACTCAACTCGTAGCTCGCGTCCTTGCAACCTAAGGTTCAAATTTGAAAGGCAAGATAAGTGCTAGGATAATGTGCTACGAGCTTTACACAGATAATGCCTATTCCTCTTACCCTGAAGACACAAAGGTTTTGTATCCACAAATACAGACGCACTGAGATCGTTCCACTGATTAGTGGAAGGGACCAGGAAGGACGCAACAAACCGTTGGGTGCGTTGAGCTGGATAGTCCACCACGAGGTGGAAGTCTCGGTGTCTCATATAGCTGAAAAGTAAGTAAGTATCAGGCTATGTTAGTACACATGCGCAACTATTGCTAATGGTTTGTATTTAGGTTCACTCTGGCCTCTCTGCGTCCACTGCCACTGTTTTCGTGTCTGACTCAGCACACTTGCTTGGTAGATACACCTGAAGCAAAAGATTGGTTTTAGGTTTTTATTCAACAGGATGACTTTGCAAGTACTTGCGTAGTTTTTTAAATCTATATCGATACGTCTTCGTTGTATTTTTATTGAACGCAGTGGTTATACCGGGTGCGGCAATTGAACTGTCCATATTAAAAAATTAAATATTTTTATTTACTTTGAATATTTATTAATATATTTTTTACATATGAAAATAAAACGTCTAAAATTATATTCTTATTTATTCTAATGGAATACAACTGCCTTTAGCCTGCACTACAAGCTTGAGTCTCTTTCTGAATGAAGCGCAGGCTGCTCGAATAACGTCGTCATTTAAACGGTTCCATTCTCGTGTAAGAGTAGTTTTGAGCGCCTCCACTGATGTGTGTTTTTTAGCACAGGCCTTCGCTTGTAAAACACCCCAAATACAAAAGTCTGGAGGGTTTAAGTCGGGCGAAGACGACGGCCACATATCTCGGTCGATCAGCACAGGAACGTTCGCTTTCAACCAATTTTGCGTCCCAGTTGCTCTGTGCGATGGCGCCGAGTCTTGCTGGAACGTCCAACGCTCCGAACCAAATGTCTTGTGTGCCCACGGTATCAATCCTGTTTTTAAGACTTCATTTTGATAGATTTGTTGATTTATTTTGGCTTGGCTGCGACCCATTGGGAGAAAAACAAGCGGAGAACGTCCTTTTTCGGACACCGCCGCCCATACGATGATTTGGTCGGCTCCTTGTCGTCGAGTGACTCTCAGTTCATCTGAATGATCGCTGACACGTCCTTTCAACCACACACGGTCATTTTGTTTGTTAAGAAACTGCTCAACACAGAAAGTTTTCTCATCTGAAAATACCAAGTTGGGAAGCTCGCCAGTGTCGAGCAAGCGAATCAGCTCCTTTGATCGAGCCAGCCGTTTGCTCTTTTGCAAAGCAGTGAGTTCTTGCGAAAGGTTTTTTTTTAATGGTTTAACCTTAAGCTTTTCCTTTAATATACGACGAACGCTGCGGTCGCTCACCTTAAGATCCTGGGCGAGCTGATTTGCTGAGCGCTCTGGATTTCTGCGTAAACGATGTCGCACCTTTTCGACAACTGCTGGCGCCGTTGCAGTACAGGGTCGACCACCCCCGTAGCGTTTCCTAACACTGCCAGTCTCGTTAAATCTTTGGATAGTACGACGCACAAATTTTTCGTTCAATTGAAGATTTGGTAGCGCTCGACGAATGTCAATGTTCGATTTTCCCTCCAAATAAAGAGCAATCACTGGATTGCGTTTTAAATCCATTATTTTAAAATTGGAACGTTTCTTCTCACGACCGAATAGTTTTGAATTAACATAGATAATGTGTCAGAGATTATATTTTCAAATTTTTGCCGCGTTCGATTCAGTAGTTCGAATTTTAAAATAGTTACAAGGAGGCGGACAGTTCAATTGCCGCACCCGGTATAAAATTTATTTTTTAATAATAATATTCTTTATTTTGTTTTTTGAATGTCCTTAAAAATAAGTCAATAAAGGTATGGGCTTATGTTTGGGCACAAAGATGACTTCTTCACCTTGTACTTCAACTCGTGCAATAATATCGTGTGCTGGCGTATTTTTCCATGAACGAAGTAAATTATATATTTTTTTAAATTCCAAATTATAAATCTCCAAAAACATTTAAAAAAAACCCTTTTTTCACTGATACCTATTTGGTTCAAGTCCTTCCAAATCACCCTGTATACCCGAACACATTTAATTTATCTTTTCAGCAAATTAAAATAAATATGTACTTGGCTACTTCCTCCAAACCAGACAGAGAGTTTTATGTAATTATGGTAGAATTACATAATCACCTAAACAAATAAAAATTACACTACCTAACATATTCCAATACACACAAAATTGTATGACTTTGCAAATAAACGTTGAAATTCTCAATCTGAGAGCAAATAGTTGAATATTCAATCTAATAGAAGGTAATTAGATAGTTGATAAAATAACCAAGTTTAAAAATAAAATCGTCTGCTAACACTGTGACTGATAAGAATAAATGAATAACATAAACGGCCTATATACGTCCCACTGCTGGGCACAGGCCTCACCTCAACTATGAGGTAAAACGTGCCATACTTCAACACACAGGCTCAGTAGATTATTGGAGGGCTGTAAGGTTAGTAAGCAACCTTAATGTCAGATGTTATCAAGCCGCCCTAAGGCCTCTGACTTGGCTAGACGACTGACATCTAGCGACGCCAACCGAACCAAATTTTGTTTATATCAAAGGTAGGCCATTTTTACTTGTCTTGCTGAAATCCGTGTTATTTATTGTGACAGCACTTTGACCATTTTGTTATTTAAAAGATATTTCTTATCCATCCATCGTCATCATCTTATCGTCCATTATAGTGTGTGAAGATTACACACAATCGTCAAACGCATTGAGAAATAATCATGAAACAATCAAAAAATATGCGCCGCCTTACTAACTTGTTTTTCTTTCTTATGACAGAATTAAAACTACCTTCACACAATTCTATCTCATAAACACAATCGTTCGTGTCTTATGATTATATTATTTTCTCTTTTAGTTTACAAAAAACTGATTAATTCAAGTATTGATTACAAAACGTCTGATGCTAAACATTAATAAAGTGTAAGTTGTAATCTCCGGAGGATGTTAAGTCAGTGATATAGATATCAGCGTCGCGGCGTGGCACCACACTCGCGTTTACCTCAGCCCGCGCCGGACCGCTGGCTCGCGTCAATCGGTGACCCATCATGACGAAACCCAAAGATGGGATCGACCTGGACTCGATCCTGGTGGAACTGGGGCAGTTCGGGAGATACCAGATACAGAATTATTGCTTCATTCTCATCCCGATCATGTTTAGTGCTGTGTACAATGGACAGTATATCTTTGCCGCTGCTACTATGGATTACAGGTATGTTTCAGAGTTTTATATGCTAATTAATAACTGACTTTTAAGTAAGCGAAACATTTAAGTTCAATTTGCTAATGTTAATTCACTGTAAGAAAATGGTGTGATGATAAAAAAACTTAAACAGATCATTAATAAAGTATTACATGAGTGTCGGAGAGATGATGGAAACAATACTCAAATATAACATTTACAAATACGGACTTTATTGATAACAACGCAGAAAAAAAAAATGTCCTAATCACATTGATGTTTGTCTTGGGTGGGAATTGAACCTGCGACCGCTTTATTCATAAGAAAGAAAGAGTGCGCCAATGCGCCAGCTGCTTAAGTATCATTATAAATATAGTATTTTGGAAAGATCAAGGTATTATTTAACTAGGTCAATGTAGATAATATTTTAAAGTTGTGCTAAGTCCGTTTCCAATATCGTCACCGTCGTGTCAAAATTAAATAACTGACACCTTTACCGAAATTCACTTTATAACATTTTTGAATATTGGAAAGTGTGATCTACATTTCAGTTTTTAGCCCGTTGCGATATGTATAATACTCGCTTAGATATCTTCGTTTTAGTAAATCTATTGACCATATATTACAACAAGGTTTGTACTAGAATTTCCGTGGAACAATTGAATAACTGGTAAATAAATTAAATAACTACATAATAAGGGCCACTACAATAAAAACAAAGTCAATAAGATACTTTGTTGAATTCTGCCACAACTCACTCCAAAACATTGTTACAAAGTTTAGATGTGGCAAAATTGAATAAAGGCGCTTGTTTAATTTTTCATTATAAAAATGATACTTTAACATAATTTTGAGATTAATAAGTGTGGTTAGTCAGTTTTTCCTATTTAAAGTCGTGAATAAAAATCAAGCTTATATCAAGCAAACTAAATAGGTAACCCAAAAACAATAAAACTGTAACATGTTTCTGAATCCAACCTCTGACAATCAACTTCTGATTACACCCAAAACAAATATTCGAATATGAAAATTAAAATAAATCAAGATGACTATTCCGATTCAACATCTAGCTCATTGACGTCAAGTTGAGCTGATGATGCAGGCAAGCTTTTACGACGATACGATGCATGTAATTCACGATTTTGAAGGCCATATTCAGTAATTGCAGCAGCAGCATTAAACAAGCCTAGTCTACAAACAAGAAGTACATTCTTGTTTGTAGACTAGGCTTGTTTAACGTATCTATGGATAATAATGCCCGGAAATTGATTCTCAAAACGTAAGCATTTGATCCTCAACCAAGCGTGGCGATTCCTGGCTACGGGGGCGGTTATGGTAACCGCGGAGCAGGGGGTGCTAGGAATCCCCGGGTAAGATCCAACTGCCACCATTGACGACTCGACCTGGCAACATTTAACTCGCGCACTCTGAGGCTCGACGCGAACCTCGTGGAGTTGGAAGAATTGATAAGTTACATTGGGATATTATTGGGTTATCTGAAGTCCGAAGAGAGAGGGGAGGGGAGGGAGGACTCGATAACCCTGCAATCCGGTAACTTACTATACCACGGATAGGGCGACCAACAGTCCCTAAGTGGTGTTGGGTTCATCTTCACAAGTGTGTCAACAACGTGATCACTATCGGAAGTGTTTCGAGCAGGGTAGCGTACCTGATACTCAGAAAATTGAAACGACATTCGCTCAATGTCATTCAAGTCTACGCTCCGACTTCGAAACACGACGATGTCACGGTGGAGGCTATATGAGGTATGAGGAGATTGCTAAAGCCATGCATAGCCATAAAACCCACTACACAGTTGTGAGGGGGCATTTCAATGCGAAGTTGGGGCAACTTGGATTTAGGCAACGGAACAATAGGGGCCAGATTATTGCTGGCCGACTTCATGGAGAAGGAGAACCTCTTTATGATGAACTCTTTCATCAAGAAGCCCGTAAACCGCAAATGGACCTGGATCGGTCCGGACGGTAGGGTCAAAAACGAGATCAATTTTATCACGACGATGAAACATATATTCAATGATGTCGCTGTGAACAACGCTGTTAAGACAGGAAGCGATCACCGCATGGTCAGAGGCACATTGAATATCGACGTTTAAGGAAGCGCGACTGATGACATCCACGCTCCGACCTATACCGGCTAAGATTCGCAAACCCGAGTGCTTTCAGCTTCAAACCCGCTTCGAAGCTCTTGAGAACAGCAACGATGTGGATGTATACCAAAACGCCACCATGTCCGTCCGATTACAGAACCAGAAATCGAAACCAATCCAACTACAGCGAGGCGTGAGACAAGGAGACGCTATTTCTCCGAAATTGTTCACAGCTGAGGATATTTTCATGCTTCTGGACTGGAAAGGATGCGGCATTAACATCAATGGCGAGTACCTAACACACTTGCGATTTGCCGATGATGTAGTTCTTATGGCTGAGACCTTGGAAGACCTGAACATAATGCTCGAAGATCTCGGTAATGCTTCTTAAAGGAGAGGATCTTCGAGCATGTTGGGACACCTGGGACAGGCAGTCCAGTTAGGTTAGTCCAACTTCGAGAAAGAGATCTCTCGTCAAATTCAGCTCGGATGGGCAGCGTTCGGGAACCTCCGGCATATATTCGCATTCGAAATACCTTAATGTCTCAAGACGAAAGTTTTTGACCAGGGTGTGTTGCCAGTATTGACATATGGGAGTGAGAATTGGTCGTTCACTTTGGGTCTCATAAGAAGGCTCAAGGTCACCCAGTGAGCAATGGAGAGAGCGATGCTGGGAATTTCCCTGCGAATTCCCTTAAACGAATCAGAAATGATGGGATCCGCGGGAGAACTAAGACAACCGACATCGCTCGAAGGATTGCATTCTTGAAGTGGGCGGTATACATAGCGCGGAGAACCGATGGCCGTTGGGGCGGAAAGGTTCTGGAATGGCGACCGCGTACCGGACGACGTTCCATAGGCAGGCCCTTCACAAGGTGGACCTACGAACTGGTCAAGGTTGCGGGAAGCCGCTGGATGCGGACAGCGCAGGACTGATCGTTGTGGAGATCCTTGGTGGAGGCCTATGTCCAGCAATGGGCGTCGTTCGGCTGACATGATTTCAGATTTTTTCACCAAAATTGCATAACTAAATGGATAAAACAAAACGAATAAATCAAAAATTAGATCAGTAAAAGTGAAGCAAAATTTAATAAGCCCTCTTATTCACTGGAAATATTCGTATTAGTTACTTCTTGGGTGTGGCAAAACTTGTTAAGTGACATACAAAAACTTGATAACTGCAACTTAGTTGTAAAAAAAGTGTGTGGCAAAACTAAATAATTACTTTTTTATTTTTCTATTTAAAACAGTGAAAAGTAACGTCATGGCAGACTACTTAAATTATGAGAGTAAACCTGCTGTTTAACATATCGAAAGATCCACAGTAAATTTTCTTCACCTTAAAAAGTTATTGCCATTTTTATGGAAAAAAAACACAAAAACGTGAATATCTCAGAGTTTTGGTTTTGTCAGTTATTTAATTTTGACACGACGGTGACGATATTGACAACAATAAGACTAACTTAAGACCCTACCTCCACTCCGTTAAAACTGTACCTATTTGTTTATATGAACATACTAGCGGCCGCCCGCGACTTCGTCCGCGTGGACTTAAGTTGAAAATCAAAAAGTATTATTTCTTGATAAATGGTAGCCTATGTGCGATTCAGATGTATAAGCCATATTATTGTAAAGTCTCTATAAAATCAATCCAGTAGTTTTCTCGTGAAAGAGCAACACGGCACATCCACACATTACAAACTTCCGCCTTTATAATATTAGTGGGATTTAAGTGAATAAAACAATACAAATTACATACCTACTGACTAAAAAAATTGTAAAGCAAACAACATTGTATAAAGTACTTACTACCTCACTTTATGACGTGGAAAAACTCAAGACAACAAATAAATGTAAATGTATGTACCTATATCGATACGGTTTTGCAATTATTTTTGGTATGTGCGAAAAATAAGTACGTTCAACTTACGCATCTCGTAGGTACCTACCATAATAATTATCGTCGTCTCGCCTCT
Organism: Udea ferrugalis; assembly: GCA_950022985.1. Lineage (NCBI taxonomy): Eukaryota > Metazoa > Arthropoda > Insecta > Lepidoptera > Crambidae > Udea > Udea ferrugalis. Next base: position 511,130 of record OX465524.1, on the reverse strand, counting down.
TCATCCTGACGCACATCTTGCTCTCTCTCTCTTCCATGCCATACAATCCCCAGCTTTCCTCATTTTTCTTCTCCACTTAACCCTGTCCTCGACATCGTGTTTAGAGACCTCACACTCCCTTATATCCTTCATGCGCTTCTTCTAATCTCATGAGTTCTTTACATTTGATCACAGGTTGAAGTTCAAGAGTAGGTTCTCTTGACCTGACCATTTCTGGGAGCTTTAACATGAGATAGGAGAACCAAGAAAGGCATTCGATCTTGGCGTCGGACGGACAGACCCGCGTCTCCTGACTGGGCTGCTCTTGCCACTAAGCTACTGAGACCAGAATATTTCTGGGATATACCCTGACAGACCCCTACAGACCCTGTAAGCCATTGTTATTCCATAATTTCAAAGGCGGCTGCCTTTCCAAAGCAAACACTCGAAAGAAACATTTGAACTTGCGATCAAGAGATGAAATAGCTTTTTGCAATTTTTTTCTGTTTTGTTTGGCAAAATATAACAATAAATATTGGACAGTAAAATACTGGATTAGACGATCATAAATATTATTAATCATGTCTTTCAATGGATTTTTTTATCTCGTAAATGTATCAAATTTGCCATTCATTGACAGTATGAAAGTGTACGTACGAGTAGGTATCAGAAATGGAAACTTTACATTATAATGTGTTTGGTTAAAGCTGTTTCAATATTAGCCAGGTCTGCCAATGAGTATTGCTCTTTATTTAACGGATTATGTACATACTTATTAAATATCATAATATTATCACCGTCCCGTTTCTTGGAAAGTGCTCCTTATATCGTTGGACAAAATATTTATTGGCGTTTCTTGAAAGCAGATGAATAGCTCGATACCCATCGACCTTTTCATCTCCCATCCCAAATGTATAAACGTACATGTGTCCCATATGTAGGTACCTACCTTTTTGTGTCATTAGTTTATTTGACATTAAAACTTTCATTTCGTCATCCATCAATGCATTGCCATGAACGCGTGGACAATTATAAAACCAGTGTTTATTTACTAATTTCCTACTTTTATTACCGATTACCGTAATCAAACATTTCTAAAACCAGTAACTAGTGGATAACCGTTATCGCTTCTCTTTATCCCTTAAATCTTAAGTCGGGTAAATGACAGTATCGGCTTGCTAATAATTAATTATATCGATAAGGTAAAAGTATTTAGATACCCCCTCCCCCCACACAATGATCCGCCGAACTTGACGCGTCTTTTTTGAGGTCCGGGAAGTAGCTTCAATCTTTCTATCTATCTTAAGTATACTAACAATCATTATTCTGTGTAGCAAATAAGTTACGGACAAAATAAGTGGATTTGTAATTTGAAGCATGTTAAATATTCCATTATGGCTGAAAGAATAATGGAGACAGTGCTATAGAAATAGTTGCTTACAAAAAAATATGAATAATAAAATAAAGATGGCAAATAGATGAGTAATCATGTCGAAGTATTTAAAATTTACATGTACAATTTACATACACGTTAATTTTTTTTAAAATTGTAGTTTAAACAGAATATATATTTATAACAGTCGTCATTTTGTCATAATTTTCCAATTTAACAGAACTTCGTAGAAAGTATGAGAAAACATCTTCCGCAGTCTGAAAGAGATCGTTTCCTGACGATAAGACTTCCTAAATTGTACATTAGTCTCTGTTATTTAATACTATAATAGGTAGGTAGGTACTGTAACTTTGTTGTGTGATTGTGATGTGATTTTTATTTATACCTTCTTCATAAACTAGTGATGTTTTTTTGCACAGTAAAGAATATTCACCCTATATCACCCTATATGGCTCTGTCAGAATATCAGCGTTGCTGCAACCATAAAAAGCTGTGGCGACAAATGCTGGGACAGAGACCTGGTTGGCCACAATAATTATTTTTTTTCACTTCCTAGTAACATTGCTTCGATTCATTTGTATAATTATTGCCATTTTTTTTTCTCTTTTTTGTTTACTCTTTGTCATTGTCTTTTAATATTGGTGTATATTTTTGTTTTGTTCTGTTTTGTGTGGACCAATAAATAGTTTTTCTTTCTATAAAACTATTTCTGTTTGCTTATTTTCTATCGAGAGATACAAATGACCTAAAAAAGTCAGCAATCATAAACTTCACAAAAAACAATGTATTGAATTGTAGTGAGTATTTACATACTTTAAACAGTCGATATGTTTTCGCTATGTTAGGTTGCGTTGCTTTTTCCGGGGCTGCACCGCTGGATGCGGTGGAGGAGCCATCTGCTGTGTGGCTTGTGGTTGCAGGCTCAGTTACAGTAGGGCCTGCGTGCGTCTTGTGGCGTGGGGTCTTGCACAAGCGTTTGGAGAGGGCCAGTAATTCGTGGCTGATTCAAGCTTGTCATTGACGCCTTGCGGAGCTGACCGCCGGATGCAACGTGGTAACGGCTCGTGGTTGTTAGCCTAGTGCGGACTTTCAGTGTACGATGGTAACTAGAGGGCTGGAGTGTCATCATTAGATGGCGTCCACTGAGATGGCGGAAGTAACTGCGTACACCTAGCTCTTCCTTTGCCTCCTCCCTTTTCGGTAGGTCGGCTGAAGGGGAGTCCCGTTAGGGGCAAGCACTAACCGCAGAGCGTTGTTGCGGAAACTTTGCCGCCAACGTGTCAAGTCGAGTACCTTAGGGTTGTAGTCGGTAGGAGTCCGATATGACCTTGTTATTGGCACGGCGTTATGGTGGATCATACTCTGGATAGCTGTACCCAACACCATAATGATTTACCTTTTATGACGAACTGGCACGCGTGAAATCCACACACGATCCAGCTAAGAACTATGGGCCCGCACCAAAAGGTTCGATGATTCGTTCTTGTGTCGTGCTATGCAGACATGGAACGCTCTTCCAGCTCATGTGTTCCTTTTTCCTACAATCTCGGGTTTTTTAAGTGGAGTGTAAAAAGTACTTGTCACCCCATATCTGCTCCTTATGGCTGCTTTGAATCTGGTGGAGTGATGTCACCTTGAAGACCATCGAAAAAACATTAAATTTTTCTTTCGTCGCCTTGGACGGCGAGGTATCCGTGAGGATTTCCCCCGTTGTTAAAACAAGAGATTATTAGTTAATAGACTGGTCAAGTATCGTAGTTTAAAGTATTGTTCTAGTTTCTTAATAAAGCAAGACGGCCACGAGGTCGAGGCATTTCCTCTGGCGACGCACAGGGAAGGAAACTTTACTCTCAAACCATTTGTACACAGATCATCTCTAAACTACTTCCGTCTTTGGAACATTTCCTGAACGATGTCAAGGATATGACGACCGATTTGGAGTAATAGTAGTAAGCTTATACTAAGAGCTCGTGGGTTCGTTCCCTGAACAGTACAAACTTTCGTGTGTTTAAACAATGTCTGTTTGTATTACTGCTATTTTGTTAGGTTTCGATGTTCAGCAGTGGTGTTTCGAGGCTGCTTATACTGATTGAAAGTCGTCCTTGCACGTTGGACCAAATGAGTCAGATTTTGATAAGTAGGTAGATAATATAAGCAGAATAACTCAATAATAATCGTGATAATGTTAGAATGCACTTTCTCGAAAAAAATAACAAATTTGTTGACACTGACATAGTTTACACGATAACTTAAAAATGTTCAATACCAATCAAACTATTTAAGTTCAAAATGCTCATACTTATATATTTTTCACACAGGCCTTAGATCATCTTATCACTAGTGATAAACCTTAGTGTGTAGTGGCTCAAAAAGCAAAAGCATACAAACTTACCATACCATATTTTTACTACCATATTTTTCTGCTTAGCTCCATGGTTGACTGGTTGAGAATGCCTTACCGGCATTAAGTCCGCCATTAGAATAAATAAATAAATAACTTACATGAGATTTATAATACCTATCCAAATTCTGTTTTACTGCTAGTGTACATAAGACAGAAATGATTACCACTACATAATATAAAACAAAGTCACTTTCTGCCCTATGTTCACTTAAATCTTCAAAAATTACGCAGCTTTGATGCAGTTTTTTTTAATAGTTAGAGTGATTGAAGAGAAATATGCACCCCTAAGTATAACATAACTAATCATAAAATTGCAAACGTGGGAAGCCTGGGCGGGTCGCTAGCAGATTATAAACTAGTTATTGCAAAAAAAAAAACTACATTCCGCTAACATTGGACTGATTGGCCGTGACCCCGATATCAATAATATTATCTAACTTCAACTTGTTGTCTCCTAGGCCGTTACTCCTTAAACCGTTCGTTACCTAATTCAAACGGAATTTGGAAAATGTAGGTCAGACTCAAAAAGTTTCTATCGGGGTCACATATTGCCAAATGTACAGTGTAGTCACCAACATAAATATTTAAGCAGACAAGGTGACCAAAATATAATTCTGATCGGTTACACAGTCAATAACTTCAAAACACTAAGTTATCATTATTAGCTGAATATTTATTTTTGACTTTATAGCCCATTTCTTGAGGAAGGCTGTATGACACGGACTATCGCTTTCACTCAATCGTTTCCTCTATATGACTTGCCACAATGCCAACTTGTATTATTTTAATTGTGTATACTTTCGGTAGGTACATTGATGTATGCAAGTACTCGTATATTTTGTAACCTTAAAAAATCTATAACTAAGTAATTTCAAAGATTTCAAAGATTTTATTTATTTCAAAAACTAATTTCATCCTTTATTAGACAGTTGATTAATACGTACTTTTGAAGATAGACTAACTAAATTTGGAACGGAATAATTGTCCAGCCGAAGGAAGCAGATAGATCTGATGCTCCTGTTTAAGATTATTAATTATAAATTAGATACACCGTACTTATTGTCGCAGTAGAATTTTAATACTGATTACCGTGTCCGGAAGCCGGAGTTATTTACTCTTAATGTCTACATTAACAATGCAACTGAATTCAACCCTCTTACCTGAATGTGTCGTCAGTATACTAAATTTGAATGAGCTCTTTGTTAGATGTCGATATTTTTGAATGTACTTAGTCAATAATTAATTAATCCTGGATCATTGTATTAGTGTAAGTCTTGTTGGTGACCTAATAAATAAATAAATAAATATAAATTCAAAGAAAGTTTTAAAGTTTTTTTTTTAAGTTTTAGTTTTATATAAATTTGATCCTTTTTTGTTTAAATTTTGTGTAAATAGTAATAGTTAACAATGATTATAATATTGTAACGATTATCAACAAAATATACCAGATATTTATAAGAAAGTATTAAAAATCGTTTTTAACGTTTTACATCTGTATTTTTTTAAATAATATATTATCATCAAATCAACCTAATGACGCCCACGGCTGGGCATATGCCTGCCGCAAGGATCTCCACAACGATCGGTCCTGCGCTGTCCGCATCCAGCGGCTTTTCGCGACCTTGACCAGATCGTCGGTCCACCTTGTGGAAGGCCTGCCCACGGAACGTCGTCCGGTACGCGGTCGCCATTCCTCCCCAACGGCTATCGGTTCTCCGCGCTATGTGTCCCGCCTACTGCCACTTGATCGATGTAATCCTTCGAGCGATGTCGGTTGTCTTAGTTATCGTGCGGATCTCATCATTTCTGACTCGATCAAGCAGGAAAATACCAAGCATCGCTCATCATCCATTGCTTGCTGGGTGACCTTGAGCCTTCTTATGAGACCCATAGTGAACGACCAGGTCTCACTTCCATATGTCATTACTGGTAAAACACACTAGTATGTTACGTTAAAATCTAATTTTAAGCCAGACATTCGAGACTTTACTTCTGCTCCGCTCTTGTATGTGTGATAGTATACACATATCAAGGGTTACAACCTACTCTCTATGTTTTGTAAATCTGAACTGTTAACATTTTATGGTGTCATCTGTTTTCTATATCTTTTATAAATAAATAAATATCATTAATTGACAATTATCAAAATTCAACGATTAAACCGCTTAAATTTAACGTAGGTAGATAGTAATGTACTTAATTGTACTTAATTTGTTTTTATGAATACGGTATCTTAATGTTTTATCCTATTACTATGATGTCTAATGGAAATTCAATTAATGTTCAAAGCGGAAAATACCTTATTCAGATGATATCTTTAACTCAAATTTGTTATGGTACGAGTAATGACGAGGCAGCTTGCCTTCCTGAAGGTCGAGGGCAAACTGCGAGGAAGTCCCGCATGAACCTTGCACCGACCGGTAAGGCAGGCTGGACCCACGACCTACCGCAAGGCGATAAGGTAACAGTACGCAAATAGGTACTAGTAATCTAGTATGTTCAAGATTACTAGTAAGTAATAATAGTACGCTGACGAATCATTGATTAAAAGAATCCAGATTGGCTAGTTCGGTTTGTGATTTGCTGACATGCGCATGCACATGTGTTACGATTTATTTTATTCAATGCACTGTACGTCCCTCCAATCTGTGGATTTTGTTGAAATAATAAAATACGGGAATGGGTAGTCAGGGATCTTAAGGCAGCTTGATATACTCTGATATGAAGGTTTATCACTAACCATACCTATATTACATCCCTTCAAAAATCTACGCTTAGCCCGGCGTTGGAGTATGGCTCGCGCCACTACATATTTGAGGTGAAGCCTGTGCCCAGATATAGGCAGTTTATGTTATGTCATGTGAAGGGCGTACTTCCGCAAAAATAAAGGACGACCTCATACTTAATTAATGCTAGCTGGAGTTCGGTGGATGCAGGATGGAATTTATCTTATGACAGACACATATTATGCAACAAATATTTGTGTGTTTGGAAGCCTGCAAAAGACAATTAAGCATTGCTAGAATTTCTCATAAATCGGTCAATGGAAACAGGCATTTTTCCTGAAAAACCATAACGTTTCGTGGTAAAGCCACTGTTTAAAGGGAACCCCTTCCCCTTAAACAGTGGCTTTAAAGGACTAATTTAAATAACTACCCGCCTGTCACACTGATAGCCGTTTTGTCGAAAGTATAAAAATATGAGAGAGTCATGCATAATAAGCTTGGGGGAGGCATATGCCCAGCAGTGGGCGTCGTTCGGCTGACATGATGATGATGATGCTTAATAAGATTTCGGTTTTTTTCGATGAATTTAACGTCCTAAATAATAACCAGTTGAACTAAATAATAACTTTATAGACCTGCCGCTAACTCATTTAAAAAAAATCACTGTACAGGCTTGTCACCCGCGCTTTTCACTCTCTGTGAGAATCTTTGAATGACAAAAAAATCATTTGAAATCAGCAAATTGTAAATTATTATTGTCACTTTGTCCCATAGGATATTTTCTTTGGCTTTGTCTTATTTGCATGCTATTTGATAATAATGGTTGGATCATAATATAATGTTACCACTGTCGATCTTTTTTGTCCACCCTGTTCAAATGCAAATAAATTATTCTTATTCTATAAAATGTATCCGGGAAAATAATGGAAACTGTGATGTTCGTCGTAATCTCGTAATAAAGGGCCTAGTCTAGACCGTAAACGGAACTGGGTATTCGTGCCAAGCAGAGTACCACATCAATTGTCACAAGCACTTAAAACTCTTGATATGTTTTTTCCGTCGTCGAGTTATTCACTCTGGTACCTTTTGTGAGATGATTAACTACTTGTGCAGTTATTGCGAAACATGCTTACACTTGCATTTTGACCTCAATAGGTTTCTAGTATGTAGTTTGTGTGGGCTGGCCATGTTAGCCGTAGAACCGACAACCGTTGGAGTAAACGTGTTCTTGAGTAGAGACCGCGTCTCGGCAAGCGTATAGTGTAGGACGTCCTCAGGCAAGGTGCAGTGATGATTTGCGCAGGATGGCTGGCAGGAGCTGGATGGGAGCAGCCGACGATCGAGTACAGTGCCGTGCAAAAGGAGAGGCCTATGCTCAGCAGCGGACTGCAACGTGCTGATTATGATGATGTAGTTTTAACTAACAGACAGAGCCTTTATACACCACACTGCTGGGTGTAATAAAATAAATATAAGTAATAAACAAACATTTTAAAATGTTATAATTCTTGAATATTTAACATCAAATTATTATCAAACTAGTACCTACTAGTACTTTTTTTGTAGCAGTCGATCAATATAACTTAAGTTTCATATACGTTGTAGGTATATAAGTATGAGAGTAAAGCGGTAAAGATACAAAAGATTTCATTATCTACTAAAGTATACAGTACTATTACTATTTATAACCGTCTGCCTACTGCACTAAAATATTTTAATCCGTGTGACACAGCGTTTTAGTTCAAATGAGTAAGAAAACTTTGTTTGATTTTTATAGTGTGGACGATGATGTGTAAATATATTTTTATTTTTGTAAAGCAAAATAATTTAACAGTAGACAAAGTTTTTTTTTTTTTTTTTTTTTTTTTTCCGAGGGGAATCCTGTTTACGGACATCCCGCCCTCCGGGGGAAGGGCGGGGGTGTGTCAGACTCGCCCACCCCAGAAGAGGGTGGGAATACTGACTAAACCCCCCGGTGCTCCAACGTTGCCATCGTGTTGATCGGGTTCGTGGGTACACACTGCGACATCCATGAACCCGGCAACGGCTGTCCACATCTGGACCCATCCACGTGTATGAGTGCACATAATTTCACGTAGTGATCAGGGCGTGTGAGGAGCACTCGGCACGCCCTCCACCTTAAGGCCCTTACGAGGCGCCGAACAGCCCCCGCTGTTGTCGCCCGTAGTGGTGGACCGTTTTAGGGCAGCGTCAGACGGTTGTGATCCCGACGTCGGCGCCCGGTTCTCCTGCGGCGGAGTGGGTGGGACGTAGCGTCCTCCTCTCTGATTCGCTCTGCCGCTTCTTTCTGTAAGAGGACCTCCTCGCAAAATGTAGAGAAGGCCTCCCAAGACTGTTCACTCACGGCTATAGTTTGGACGATTGCCGAGAGCGACAGGTCTTGTCCCACTTCTTGACGCAGTTGCGCCCTCTGTACTTGCCATTTTGGGCAGTGCTCCACCGTATGTTCGGCCGTATCTTCTACGTGCCCACACTCGTGGCACACAGTGGATGGCTCTCTCCTGGCTACGAGGCACAAGTACCTCCCGAAACACCCGTGTCCAGTTAAGATCTGGGTAATTCGGAAGGACAGGGCCCCGTGTCGTCGTCTTATCCAATTGTCCAGTGACGGACGGATAGCTTCTATGGCCCGGTGACCATAAGAAGGTCGCTGTAGCCTTCCACGCCATAGCTCAACTAGAGCGTCTTGTCCGTCTTGTCGCCATTTTTGTATTTCTTCCGCAGCAGGATTTTCCCCGCGGGCCCGTATTTCAACGGTCTTGTGATATACCTCCGCGAGGACTGCAGCATCTAAATCCCATGGTGGGATTGCTGCCAGTACGCACGCCGCCTCCCAGGCTATAGTGCGGTTTTTTTAATAACTTAGATATTAAAGATAGGAAAACCAGAGAAAGACATTCGGTCTTGGCTTCAGGCGGGAATCGAACCCGCGTCTTTCGCAAACCGGACGACGACAAACCTGGCTGTCAGGTAAAATATACCAGAAAAAATCGTCCGGTCTGTTAATGGTCTCGGCAGCACAGTGGTTAGTGCGGTCGTACGCTTTGCGAAAGACGCGGGATTGATTTCCGCCTGAAGCCAAGACCAAACATATCTTGCTGGTTTATCTTTAGTAAAATACATACATACATACATACCCTCACGACCATATCCCTACTTAATGGGTTAGGCAGAGGCACACTGATTGTTGCCGTCATCGTGAGTGGAACATTCAGAAGCCCACATTTCGCCAGAATTTGAACCCATCGTGGTAAGGGGCGAGCCTACCGCTGTTATCCAGGTTGCTAAGGTTTCATATCGGTGTTTTCCATCACCGGAGAGTTAGCCGCATATTGTACAATGAACACAAAGAGATAATTAATTAGTAAGATGATAATGCATAATTCCTAATAAATTAAGATATAATATTAACATAAAGCCTTGGCAAATTTCAGATGCAAAGTCCCAGAATGTGAGTCCTCGCCGCCCCAGCTGGAGCCCGGCTACTGGGGCTTGTGGGCGCTCCCGGAGGGCGGGGGCCGCTGCGAGCGATTGCAGCCCCTCGCTGACTCCTGCGCCCCCGACTCCTTCCACGTGAACGAAACCCTCGTCTGCCAGCAGTGGGTCTACGAGCATGAGAACACCATTGTTAAAACGGTGGGTGCTTTATTAACAAGCCAAAGCTTAGAATTTTTTTTTGCAAATGCAATAAAAATAAACACCGCTAAGCGATGTTTATATCTACCTAGCCCTGATGGGGGTTTTCAGAAGCAAATTGATTGCTTCCCTCATGATAATACTATTACCGTGCTCATGGCGAATGGAACATTCAGAAGCTCACATTCCACCGGAGAGTTGTCGCAAATAATAATTGTACAATGAACACAAAGTACGTGTGTTACGGCCAGATTCGTAGTCAGGACCACGGGCTGTGCCACGGGGTTCCGAGCCAAAGTGAATAACCACTGGGCCACGACGCTCTCTAAAAAAAGCGGCCAAGTGCGAGTCGGACTTGCCTATGAAGGGTTACTTAATAATTTATTTTTAAAACTACCCATGGTATAATGTACAATCATATTTTTTTAACTTTTATCATTCTGTTTAAAAAATGATATTAGAAAGCGCAACATAATTTTTGAATTTTGATGAACAAAAATATTTTGAGTTTTGGTTCTAAATATGGGGCTCCCAAAACTTAATGCAGCTTACAGAATACATCTACTTACCAAGTTTCAACAGTTCAGCTATAATAGTTTCGGAAAAAGTGGTCCGTATGTCATACGGACGGACAGACACACTGCGGAGAGACATGACGAATCTGTAATCGGTCTTTATCTTTTATACGGAACTCTAAAAACCAATTATCTGCAAAAAATTAACTGCTGAGTTTCTTTCCGCTTCTTCTCAGTACAGCAACCGCAGTTCGACACCGGTGGTGTAGTCACATTATGTGTGTGTACTGTGTGTTTTGTCTAACTGCCACCGTTTATTTTTCAAAATTTCGTGACCTTATGAACCATTGATAAATTTAGAACAGTTTGAATGAAGGTAAGATAAAAATAATAAAAATAAATTGAAATATTGAAAAAAACAAAAACTAGGAATGCTAGAATACCGCTACGGAATCGAGTTAGAAATTATTGAAATTCGTAGGAAAAATCGCATACGAAGCTCTGCGGCTAGGTAATTATAATGAAGAATATATGAATACCCACTGTGGGCGAGTCACATCATGAACTTGTAGAATCTAAAAGATTACCCAAGCCAAGATAAGAACAGGGCCTACGTGTTGTAGAACGTCTCTCACCACCTCATAGTTGAGATTGTGGTCAAGTGTCTGCTCAGCAGATGTTATGTTTGAGGTGCCCGTGGCGCAGTTGTGACAGTGATCGGTGACAATGGCTGTTGTAGAGCAACAAAGCGACGGGTCGGAAATGGGATGGGTGACCAGCCCGACCGAAATTTAGTGATGTGTATTTCGGGCATCTCCGTGCTTCGGAAGGCACGTTAAGCAGTTGGTCTCGGTTGACATCGGTAGATGTCATTCGTTAAGCCTAGTCAGAGGCCTTAGGGCGGCTTGATAACATCTGACATTAAGGTTGCTCACTAACCTTACCTACACCCCTCTAACAATCTGCACTGAGCCGGCGTGTTGGAGTATGGCTCAATCCACCTCATAGTTGAGGTGAGGCCTGTGCCCAGCAGTGGGACGTTTATAGGCCGTTTATGTATGTTGTTCTGCTCAGCAGTGAGCTAGAATTCGTTTCATCAAAAGTTCATGTATCAATTACCATTGGCCAATAAATATCATCCGTTCTTCGTCGAATCATTCGATATTACTTTTTTATATCCTGCTTGTCAGTTTATCTCAAGCCTCGTGTCCTTTGACAGGTGAAATATTATACTGAGGATTAAAAGCATTAACAAAAACGCAGATAATGTCCTTATTATTGGCACGTTAAACCCTTCATTATAACGTTATCATTATTTTAGTATATGCTGTTGGCTGTACTTACCTACAAAATGATCCAATGGTTTGGATCAGCAAACTTATGTAGCTATAATTTGGATTTAAAACCGTATTGGAAAAATATTTAAATCGCGTATTTAGTTGAACACTCTTCCAGCGCATGTGTGTCCTTCTTCCCCTATATCTGGACCTCACGGCTGCTTACCATCAGGTGGAGTGGGGTCATCTTGAAGACCACTATAAGAAAAAAAAAACAAATGCATTTCCGAAAATCGAAAATGTTTGATTTTCATTGAGTATTAGTTTTTGGTAAGAAGTAGTTTTTTTTGCTAACGATTACGATGAAAGTGGTGCTCCTATTAAGCATTACGTCACCCAGGGGGACGACGACGTATGTGAGACTCCTACTGACTAAACCCACACGGCACTCCATGGTGGCACTTTGGCGGCGAAGCTGGATCCTACCGAAAGTGATACCGCACTGCTCCGCCGCCAGTGCTGGCTCATGATGGGCCCCCTCCAACCGACCCTCCGACAAAGGGGGGAGGCCACAAAAGCGCCTGGAGTACGCAGGCACTTTTGTCGTCTCGGTGGGCGCCGTGCAATGCAAGCCAGAGCACCCCCGCACTCCGGCACTATGGCTCCCAACGTACGCAGAGTAGGGCCCGCAACCTTCAGCATATAAATATAGGTTGTTAATTCTTGGTTGGTCCTATTCACATTTGGAAAAAAGTGGTAGAGGTCCTGGTCAAAAAACAGAGAAAAATAGTTAGAGCTATAATTGAGTAATGTATTTATGTGATGTGTTAAAATAAAAAAGATCTAAATGAAGTTCTTGAATGGAGAGCATTCGAAGGTCAACGCAGCGTGGGACGCCCACCCGCATGGTTGATGTATGATTCTGTATACAAGTATGATTTCGGAATCACGGCACCGCTATGGATATCACGGCTTATTACCGGACTTATTGCCAAGAAGCATTTTCTTCCTGTCGATCGCAAGGTTAACATAATATCTAAGAAGTTTTATACACACATCAAAAGTGTCTAGGGATATCTCAAGCATTTTCATACAAAGTATAGCTATTGGGGAGCCTGTAAAAATTAAAATATTGATACCAACGTAGAAATTTTTAGGACACAGAAACTGCTATATCTGCCCTTTCAGATTGTTTAAAGAAATTCATTGTGGTAGCATTATTGTACAATCGTAAGGACGTTAAAAAAAAGACAGATTTTTCTTTTAAAAGGTTTAAATTTTAGCAAAATCAAACGTTTTTTTGTAATATTCTTAACCTTTATCTTATGCCTGTTTCCTCGAGTTATTCTAAGATAATGCTGAGCATTATCTAATATCTTTGATTTTGCTAAAATTTTGAAACCTTTTAAAAGAAAAATCTGTCTTTTTTTTAACGTCCTTACGATTGTACAATAATGCTACCACAATGAATTTATTTATACAATCTGAAAGGGCAGATATAGCAGTTTCTGTGTCCTAAAAATTTCTACGTTGGTATCAATATTTTAATTTTTTACAACCTCCCCAATAGCTATACTTTGTATGAAAATGCTTGAGATATCCCTAGACACTTTTGATGTGTGTATGTACAACTTGCTAGAATTATGTGGATAAGGAGAGAAAAAGTGACTAACCATAATTTATCTAATCAATTTATTAGCTAATGGAGGCCTATTTGTCAATTTTCCCTATAAATTCTGATAGGGGTCAAAACGATTCTGAAAACAATACTTCTAGTCAATATTTACAATAGATAGGCTGTATCTGAAATCCTCTAATCATAATATTTCCCAACTCCGCCACTAGTTCATGCTTAGAATATTATGTTTCACGTAAGCCTGGTCTAATCACTGTCCAGTCGTTGCCTGATAACATAGATATCGATAAGAAAATATGTTTAATATGGATACATATATTATATTGTAATCTGCGCCTAATTCATTACCTTATATTTCGGAAAAAAATTGAAAAAGATCATTCAATGCTCAAACTCAGAATGATTTCAGTATTATTAAGTAGGTATACCAATGTAAATCTAATGATTTCGATGAGATCGGCAACGCGTGAGCTAGGGTGTGCCCTTGTTGTAAAAAAAACCATAGGCTGCGGTAACCGCTTATCATCAGGTGGTTCGTATGCGGGTTTGACATTGTCGTTGTTTAAAAAAAACACTGTTTTCCACAAGAGCTTCGCTTTGCAGCCATGTACTACGACACTATTTGACCGTTTCCACTCATGCTAAACTACTCAAAATAAGTTACGAAGCGAGTAAAATGTCCTAGGAAGATACGCGACAATAGGAGCCAAACCCTATGAAACAATTGTTTATTCACTACACAGATGAAGATGAAGAGTACTTTGCAAAACTGTAAATTGACAATAAATTGTCATTGATTTTGCTTGTCTGGACTTAATTGTGATACCGCTTCAAAGAGTCTTCTAACCTCCTGTTTCTCGCCTTAAATTTTGAATTTCAGGTTTCCAGACTCTGTAATTTTGGCTGTGCCCTGATTATTTTCCTTTTCATTCCAGTTCGATATGGCGTGCCAAGAGTGGAGGCGCACCCTGGTGGGCACCATCCACAGCGTGGGTCTGTTTGCGGCGCTGCCCCTCACGGCTTACATATCAGATACGTAAGTATGAAGAACATCATCATCACTCAGTCATCATATCATTTCTCACTGTTCGTAATTCTCGGTTTGAGATCATTGTTCGTTGTTGAAATTGAATACATGCCTTTTGCATTTCTATAAAAGGACTAAGAATTTTCTTTTCTGCGAGGAATCGCATTGAAAAGCCACCGCTGTTTAATAACACCCCTACAAGTATTTCTCTATCGGCTGTGACAGTTAAACGGACTGAATTCTGTTGAATATTATTTATATCAAAAGCAAAAGACACCATACAAGGAATTTCATGAATTAAAAAATAACATCTCTATTTATAAAAATGGATTGCTGTTCGTTAGTCTCGCTAAAACTCGGGAATGGCTGGACCGATTTGGCTGATTTTGGTTTTGAAATATTTGTAATGGTCGAGGGAAGGTATAAAAGGTGAGTAATCATGAGAAAATGCTAAGAATATAGTAAAAATCTCAATTTTAGTTTCCTCTTAGTAAATGTCACGTGACACTAAATGTTTGACAACAGAACGAAGTCTGTTGGGACAGCTAGTCGGATATAAATATTATACTGATTTGTCTTACTAGCACGCTGGGTTATTGTACTAACTAGGCTTTTAGTGAGCATTTACCATTTCAAAAGATCAAGTTCTTGACTATGTTGATATATTTTTTTCAGATTCGGGCGCCGCACTGCGTTTGTGCTCGCGGCAACGGCGGCGGCCTTCATGGGCGTCATCCGCTCCTTCTCACCCAACTACATGATGTACATCTCCTTCGAGTTCCTCGACGCCATGCTGGGCTCAGGGGTCTACAGCAGCGGGTTCATTCTTGGTATGTTCAAATTTGTCTACATCCGCGAGTAATCGAGTTGAGTCCTCTTCATAATTGTGGTATGCATTTACAGCTTAGGTAAAAAAAACGTTATTTGCATTAAAGAAACATAGGTATTAAAAATTAATGAACCTTCAATGGATTTCAGGGCATTTGTTAATCAATGCAATCGATCATCCCACTAATGACTCCACATGTCCAATTCTTGGCAACTACGCATCAATGTGTATTAAGCAGATAAGAAATACATTAACATACTACGAGTATGCAGTCTTGACAAGCTTATTGACCCATTTATTGAAATGAAAGCGGTAAAAAAAACCTATAATACAGTTGGCAGAGAGGGCTCTGCCAACTGTATTATAGGTTTTTTTTAAAACTGTGCGTTTTAACAGAAACTTTCTGGCCTACACCACGAAATTGTGGAATGAGTTGCCGCATGCGGTATTTTTAGACAGATACGACCGACAGACCTCCACACCTTTAAGAAAAGAGCGTACTCTCATTTGAAAGTCCGGCAACGCATTTTGTGACCAATAAACGATTCTTTTTGATAAAACATTCATTTACTTTTCCATTATTTTCAGCTCTGGAGATGGTTGGACTTAACAGGCGTGTGCTCGGAGGCAACATTATCTCTAGTTCCTTTGCTATGGGACAAGTTTTTCTGGCCTTAGTCGCCTGGGGCGTGCCTTACTGGAGGACCCTCACTCTAGTCTTATACGCGCCTTCATTCTTGTTCATTTTCTACTTCTTTTTCATCGAAGAGAGTGTTCGATGGCTTCTTAGCAAAGGAAAGAAAAAAGAGGCTGCTAGAATCATATTCAAAGCAGCAGCTATCAATAGGAAGAAATTATCACCAGAGACAGTTAGAAAACTAACAGAAGAAGAACAGGTTGAAGAAGTTAAAACACAAGTAGATGTAGAGCCATCACCAAATCCAGCTGAAACAAATGGTCCATCGCTTGTTAAGCAAGTGTTGAGATCAAAAATCATGATATCCCGCCTGTGCATCTGTTCGTTTTGGTGGATCACTGTGACATTCATATACTACGGCCTGTCGATCAACTCTGTTTCTTTGGCTGGAAATATGTATGTCAACTACATATTGACATGTCTCGTCGAGATTCCGGGATACTGCTTAAGCGTCGTCACTTTGGATCGCTTTGGGAGAAAAGCATCCATCATGACAGCTTTCTACATTTGCGGAATTTCTCTTGTGGCCCTTCCATTTATTCCTATTGGTAAGTTTGTTTGCGTAAAATTCACTCTTTTAATCTGTGTTTGCTTCCACACTAACTGACACTTAAGTATATACATCTTCTGTATTACTTTACCGTTTCTTATTCAAAATTCATTCAAATTGTTTTAGCATCTCCTATTTCACAGTAACACCTAATCAATTTGCTTTTTTTCATATAACTTAGTGTTCAGAATGTATGCTAGGTTTTAACATTCCCTTACTTTGCATTATTACCTAATTAATTTTGTGAATTGTGAATTGGTTTGCTGCTAACCAATTCACAACACGATCGAAACACTTATACAACTTAATAAATAAAAAAGTAAACATATACAATTTAAAACTTTACGACTGTAAGAAAAAACTTACACACTGGTTAAAGTCCCTCAACTATACACAAACAGAAAATCTATTTAGGAACATAACATGACATAAATTATGTCATTTATTAACTTCAACTACATATTATAAATAAATAAATATTCATGCAGATCCAATTTTAAATTTAATGGCATGTGTACACACACAACACCAGAACACTCACTCACTCTCTCTCTCACCCACACACACACACACACACACACACACACACACACACACACACACACACACACACACACACACACACACACTCACACACACGCCCACGCACATACATATGAATATTGATAACTTTGGAAGAGCGGTAACTTCCTAATACAGGTATTTCTATACTTAAAAGGAAAGTTACCACAATATGTTGTTAAATTAATTTATCTAAGAAATAAAACATTTTCATTTTTTCATTTTCATTTTTTTTTTTCAATTTGCTTCTTCTGAAATAAGTCAGAGTAGTTAGGCAAACTGCCCACTGGAAGGCCAGAACATATTACATAATTATTTTGATTGGGAGCAAAGTTTATTGTAAATATTGGTTGCACCTTGTAGACATTAGTTCAACCTCATTCCAGACCTTCAATGGCTGCAGACGTCCCTCAACATGCTGGGGAAGCTGTGCATCAGCATGGCGTTCAGCAGCATCTACATCTACACGTCGGAGCTGTTCCCCACGGCGGCGAGGCACAGCCTTCTCGGCATTTGCTCCATGGTGGGGAGGATAGGCTCTATCGTGGCCCCACAGACACCACTATTGGTCAGTTAATTTATAATTACTCTCCTGATGAAATGGTGTTTTTTAGAAAGCGTCGTGGTGAGGTTCAACACTCTGGCTCGAAACCCAGTGGTCCCGAGTTCAAAACTGGTCAAAATATCTACTTTGTGTTTCTTGTACAATTTGCGGTTAACACTCCGGTGATGGTAAAGACCGATACAAAACCAAAGCATTTGGAACACGGCATTAGGCTCTTCTTTCCTTCCCAACTAAATATTATTATGAGATAAATAATGTCGACCTTTTGTAATAATGTGCTGAAAAGAATCTGCAAATACGTCGACATCGTGAACACCAAAAACTTACTACACAAATGGATAGCGCGGGCTGTGGGGCAGTTGCTAGCTTTTAAATATGTCACTGTTGGATGACCTAAAATACTCAATTTTTACACACACACACTTGTCCTCCTGACCGTCCTGCCGTTCACGTACGTCACGCGATGACTAGAACTTTTAGAGAGTCGTAGTATGGTGATTGTCAATGAGTGAGTGCACAGTTGAGTTAAAACAATAATTATCGGTCATTGCAGATGTCGGTCATGGAGTCCTTACCGTACCTGATCTTCGGAGTAATGGCGGGGTGCTCTGGGCTCCTAATGCTGCTTACTCCAGAAACTCTACACATGCGATTACCAGACACAGTGATGCAGGCTGAAAACATAACAGTTAACTCCAAGACTGAAGACTAACATGGCTGGTTCATGGCAGGTGTTATTTTTCGTGTCTTTGTTCCCACTAGGCTTAGGCCTTCAATTTGTGTCAACAGCTGGTCCGTTGCCGTTTACATCCGTCCTAGACATCTCAGATCCTTTGAACTGTGTCATGCAAAATGTGCCTGAATAGACAGATCTGTTTATTGCACATCTATGGTGCTTTTGCCGGATGGAGCACCGTGCAGCTTCACTTAGTTTATCAGAAAAAACTTATTTTATTTATGTTTTAAATCACATATGAGTGGTCACATAATTTAAGTCTGTACGATATGTATTGTGCAATTCTGAATGGTGTGTAACAAAACTTTTTCTAAAAATGTAACACAATTCTGCAGAGATTATTCAACAAAAATGAAAAATCTAATTATATTAGCTGAAAAATCTCACAACAAGTATAACTTAATGCCTGTACAGGCTGGCCTATATACCGCCCATTTGAAATTATTCAAAATAACATTAGTTCGCCGAAAAACGATTCATAGTTTAGATATATTGTTTTTTATTTATCCAGTTCAAATGACATTTCAAAACTTAATGTTGAAAATTATAGCTTAAAGAGCCTTCTTATGTTACTTTAAAATATTATTTAGACGTACCTGAAAAATGGACAAAAAAATTGAAAAAAATGATTTGAGAAAAAATAATAATATTTAGTGATTCATTTCTTTTCATTAATTTTATCTAATATTATAAAGGTAGGTAAGTTTGTAAGATCTTAAATATTATGTCAATGAAGTGTTATTTTATTTGTTAATGTGTGTATCTACTTGTTTCCATATACCTACATAATTAAGTTTTATGTCCGTGTGGCACTCCGTCAATACGGTTATTGTGACTATTTGTAGACATGATGTCACGATGTACTACCTACAGATTATCTAATTTTCATCTGTCATCAGTCTCTTTTAATTAAAAAGTAGAGTTATGGTTAGATCCGAGTATACAGCGTGAGTTTTTCAAGGGGGCATGGTAGGCCGAATCCTTGACTATGAGGAATATCACAAAATGATCAAAGGAGTCTCGAGACCGATTTCAACAAAAATTAAAATTGTAAACATACTTAGATTGTTCAAAAAACAGCCCCTATTTTTTGAAAAATCGGTCCCCAGACTCCTTTGAGCATTTTTAAATATTCCTCATTCCTGCTATTTTGTAATCTAAAAATATGCACCTGGGAACGGTGCATATTTTTGCAGATTAAAAAAATAACAGATTTAAAAAATCGGCCATTTTTGGGCCGCTTGCCATTATAGAGGATATATTCGTTACTGAGTACGGGTGCATCGCAGGATTCGTTGCTCCTGATTACGTATCGTTACTCGTATCGTACCTATTAGCCGTATGTCACTTTCTACGCACAGGCGACTGTTGTGAAATTGTTCACTAATACGTTAATCTGTATATCTGTTGTTTTGGTGTGCAATAAAGGATCTACTTATCCATCCATCTACTCATCAACTCTTGGTGACAAGACTATAAACAGGGGACTAGTAGAACATTTTTTCATCGATTGTTCTTAATATTTTATTTTAATTTAAGGAATATTGTGTAATAGTATCTAAGTAGGTGAATATTAATTCCGCACGCTAGTATCGTAAAATAGTATTTTATTTTTACATGTATTAACAGTGATTTTACCAAGTGATTCATAACATATAATTTATGTAACATAAGTATGTTTAAAGACTGATTGAGTGCAGAGTGTTTGTAATAAATATTTAAGTTGTATTTATTTTGGTGGACCATGTTGGGTTCATTTTGTTTTTGAACAATATAAAATGTTGCAAAATGCCACTCTACAAAACTATGACATTTTAAGTCATTCGCAAATTAGTAATCTAGTATGGCCACTAAAAAAACTGTGTGAATTTTAAAGTGTTTTATTCAAATATATCCTTACTAATATAGTGCTTATGAGTCTTCTTAACAATACATTAATCTAAATGAGCTAACATCCAATTAATTTACATTATAAACACGTTGCTACGCCAAATGAAATCGGAATATGTCTGACAGTTGCTTTAAGAATACTCATAACCCAAATCACTTTGGAAATCAATCAATAGAGTAATAACACATGGAAACACCAAGTCCAACCATGCGAAATAACTTGCAATATTTGCCAGATCCAGTCAGATCTCTAAATCAGTGTGATTTATTCATTTATTTATTAAGGACAATTTGCAGAACATACACCAAGTAGGTTACAGTAGGTACATTCTTAGGTAATTCTAGTTACAGCGTTGCTTTAGTAAAAAGTTGCCCAAGTTGTGATGAAATTAGCTATCGCTAACCTCTAAATGCAGAACTGGCAATTGAAACCCTTAATCAGTTGAATGAAGCTCCTGAATCTCAGGCTAATCAAATTCAATTCTTCTCTGAAGTTCTCGGTTTGATTCGACATCTTAGAGCGAATAGGTAGTGCTTCTTGCCTTAATGACATTTAGAATCAGTTATTTGAAACCATCAACCTACAGATAGCAAATCCTCTTGAAGTAAATATCAATTTAAGCCTTCCACCAGGCGAGTTCTTTGAGACGTAGAAGACTGCTTCAGGATCGCCCTCTATGAGGGAGATGCCTCTTGAAAAAATGAAAATGAAAATGTTTTATTTCTTAGATAAATTAATTTAACAACATATTGTGGTAACTTTCCTTTTAAGTATAGAAATACCTGTATTAGGAAGTTACCGCTCTTCCAAAGTTATCAATATTCATATGTATGTGCGTGGGCGTGTGTGTGTGTGTGTGTGTGTGTGTGTGTGTGTGTGAGTGTGTGTGAGTGTGTGTATGCGTGTGTGTGTGTGAGTGTTCTGGTGTTGTGTGTGTACACATGCCATTAAATTTAAAATTGGATCTGCATGAATATTTATTTATTTATAATATGTAGTTGAAGTTAATAAATGACATAATTTATGTCATGTTATGTTCCTAAATAGATTTTCTGTTTGTGTATAGTTGAGGGACTTTAACCAGTGTGTAAGTTTTTTCTTACAGTCGTAAAGTTTTAAATTGTAAATGTTTACTTTTTTATTTATTAAGTTATATAAGTGTTCCGATCGTGTTGTGAATTGGTTAGCAGCAAACGCAGTTTTCACAGGTTTAGCGGTGATGACTCTGTCTTTCCTTCTTTTGGTGAGTATTTCGGGTTCATATGATAAGGATTTGTGTAGCTTAAGTATGCAGCTTAGGATGTACAACTGTCTTACTGTCAAGAGGTCACTATAGGTGTATAAATTATCTGTAGGAAACCTATATGGTAGCATGTGCATTACTTTGAGTAAAGATCTTTGAGTTCTTTCCAATTCCAAGAACTTAATTTTACTGGCACCTCCCCATACGGGAATACAATACGATAATACGGATTGAGCCAAAGCAATATAGACACCAGTGAGCAGATTCTTGTCAGCGACATGTCTAAGCTTTTTAAATACCCAGATAACTTTCCTGATACATGACAGGCGCCGATCAAGGACCAGGCCTCTTGGACTCCTAATTATCGAGTTATTATCAAGTAATTATCAAGACTCCTAATTATCAAGGACCAGGCCTCTTGGACTCCTAATTATCGTGTTATTTCCCTATTTGGTCCATGTTGGAAGCTGTTGGAAAAAGACGTGGTGGCTCTTCTAACGAATAGGATTTCTACGCATTTAGAAATGGACATGCATGTCTGGAGTCTTTTTGGATCTTTCCGAAACTTTCGATTCAGTATTGTGTCCCAATAAAAAAAACTCGAAGTTACCCCTTTTTCTAATGTTTTTTCAATATCATGTCAATACTTACTTTTTTCATTTTTTAATCGAGTGAAGTCACTTAATATTTATAGACAAATTCGGTGAGTTTTACTAGATGTAATTACTGTCTTATTTCCTAAGTTCAAATTCTTACTGCGGCAACTCGTCCTGCTATTTTTTTGTATGAAGATTATTTTCAAGGCATACTTGGCCTTAAACCTCAAATCATAAATCGTCACAGCAATTCCTGGACATTCTTCCACACAGCGCCCTCTAGACCCAAGATAATTATAGCCCGTTTTTTTGTGATAGGTACTGGACAACGGATAAACATTTTTTTTTGTAAATACTTACCTAATATACATAGGAAACACCCAGACCAATTACAAACAGACATGCACACAAATGTTTGTACTGTAGTAGCCGACTTCTCAACAATTACACCAAATTGTTCGTCGCAACCTGCAGCCTCTGGCAAATGAAATGATCCATCATCGGATAACTGGGTGGTGAATTTAACATAGGAATATAGGATTTTGTAATATTTTCCGAAAATTCAATAAATAATTGAATTTCAAATTTAAATTCCTGAAAACTTTCCCATCTGAGTACCGAACCCGCAACATTTGGGCCAAAATAATTACCATTACCCATTGCTCCAACGAGCCAGTCAACTGCAGTACAACCTACAACAATATTATAACTTGGTATTCGTCATAATAATTAACCTTTTTTCGTTCTTAGTGAGTGTGCAGGTGATAAAAGGCAATACGATGTTTTTATGATTTCTTTTCAATAAAGAAGTTATAAGTCTTAGCACTATCAGCCGATTGAGGTAGATGAGTATTATATTGTAGCCATAAAAAGCTATAAGATGGTTATGGTTTTCTAGAGCACTAAAGAACATAAAGGTAAGCAATAACCACAGAATCAGCAATTAATTACGTCATAATAATATGATGGTTTTAGTATCATGAATGCCCAAAAAGATAAGTTATCCATCTCAAGAACACAATACAATGTTCAGCTTTAGATACCTACGTAGACTATCAATAATTATCTTATGTATTTTAGTCTCCAATAAACTATTTAGAGGGTATTTTTTCAGTGGAATGAGGTGTCAAATCTTTACTTACAGAAGTTATTGCAGTAGTAGTAAAATACTAAAACTATAGGTTTCACCTAATATTTGTATTAAAATCTCTTTCACTATTATTATTTCAGCCAAACGACGCCCATTGCTAGGCATAGGCCTCCCCCAAGGATCTCCACAACGATCTGTCTTGCGCTGTCCGCATCTAGTGGCTTTCCGCGACCTTGACCAGCTATGCTATTCCGGTGGTCGCCGACACTCACTTCGCTTGTGCGAGTTAACTTTAAAATTCCATTCCTTCGCGACGGTCGTCGTTTGAGAGAAAAGAACTAAGCCAAAAATCATTTTTTAATTATTTACATACAAAATGAGAGAAAATACTAATTCAAAGTAAAGCGTATTGATGATTGAGGTAAGCGTGAAGCACCGAGATGTGAAGTGATGTCCGATGTGCACCGCCGGAATAGCACGGCAGATCGTCGGTCCACCTTGTGGAAGGCCTACCCACGGAACGTCTCGTGGTACGCAGTCGCCATTCTAAAATCTTTCCGCCCCAAAGGCCATCGGTTCTCCGCGCTATGTGTACCGCCCACTGCCACTTCAACGATGCAATCCTTCGATCGATGTAGATTCTTTTGATAGATAGATTGTTCTCCTAAACGGATCTCATCATCTCTGATCTCGAAATCAAAAATCTTGTTACTTAACATAAACACATCGCAATAAATAATTAAAAATTGTTTGATCATGAACAGTCACGACTACAAACCCAAAAGACATTTTTCTTTACATTTTTTCCCTAAAACTCAGTAATTAGCATGAATGCTATTGACTACATGCAATAAAACTTTATCTGTTCAGCAAGTACCAACAGATAATTTCCTCTCCTTGGAGTACAAATGCTATTGTTATTACTTAGTCCAAATATTTCACATATTTTTTCAGGTATCTTAAATATTTAGCTTGAATATGTATGATTATATATCATATAGCTTAAAAATCCAGAGCTCCCATCTTATCTAAAGACTGATTTCGGCTATAGCAATTGCAAATCATGGACGTCCACTATTCTTGCCAAACCGTTGTGCGACTTTCGCTGGTGTCACCAATCTTGGCGCGATAATAAGTATGATTATAGTTAAGTTAGATCAGTTTTCTGCACTGAAAGAGCAGGGTACTTTGCTAGTGAAACACTTAAATGATTTAATTGAAGGTATCGTGTTTCGTCCTTCGGCGATCCAGATTCCAGTTTCCCGCGGACACATGACCATAGTTTTAGTTGCCAGGGGTCTTTGTCTCCACACACCCAAGTTGTCCCAAACCTAGGGCACTGGCAACGCTGTGTTTTATTTGACGCAATAACGTGTCGTTTTTTACGAAAAAGTTCATGATTGTATTCATTTCAAAAGTATATTCATTTCATAGATAGGTGTTATGTAAAACATGATGCCTTCGTCGCCCGCATTTAATTTCTGTTTCGTAATTTATCCGAAATAAATGAATAAGTTTCAGAAGCGGCAATTTTTTAATAAACTTGTGTCCGATGAGAGTCTCTCAAATTATCATAAACTGTTAATGATAAATTATGAGATACAACTAATTGAACGTTGTAAAAAGTAAAAACAATAGTTTTATCGCTTGCAGCCATGATGTGGTTACTACAATTATTTTTGCAGATACATATTTAAAACACAACTAGTTGAGATTACGAATCCCAATATTATGACCTAATTATTCTATTTTTAGCCTGCGATATTCAGCTGAGCACTGGAGGAGGGACGATCAATTACAGTTACAGTTTCATTGATTCTCCAATCATGCAAGTTTGCGGCAAGTGGCAGATGTGGTCGGTCCGGTTCCACTTTGGTTGATTTAGTACCTTGCCAATTACTTTTCAGAAAATGTGTAAATGTGCGACACCTATCATTACTTGATCTGAGACGTTCGGTTTGTATTTTTTTTCTAATACAACTTTCTAATTGAGTACGATTGTGTTGTTATTCTCTAACAATTCGTGGCAACCGAATCAAAAGTCGGATGAAAAATAGAAGTATTTGTAATTTGACCTAATATAACACGTTTGTTTGAGGTTTTCAACTGAACTTGATTCACTAGTCGTTCAGTACCACATAATATTTTTTGATAAAGAGTTCAATATTGCCGGACCTACACGCGGATGGACTTAGTACACAATATACAAATGGATTGGGCACATCTGTGTTCTTTTTCAAATAATTCTGTACATTTATTATTCTGTCTTATTCTCTATCATCAGAGAAAAGTTCAAGAGTAGATAGACAACTACATTCCAAACGTGTTCCAAAATTTAATAAAATGAATGCACGTAGTAACTGAGTCAATCTTATAACTAACACAAGTAAGATAACAAACCTGAATTCATCTGAAGCATCTTCTCTAACATCAGACTATCGTTGATCATCGATAACTTTATCATAAACATCAACGTTATAGATCCGTAATCCACATTTATTATCTTTATCGAAGTCTGTGATCTCATATATTACATTGATATTTGCATTTACTCTGCAGTAAATTTCAAAGTCCCGCTGCATCTGGGTTTCGTTCGCCAATGCACCGTGTTGCCAAAGAGGAATAAATTAATGTAACAATGGGTGATAGCCAAAAAGAAAGCATAGCTTTGGCAGAGCCAGCGAAGACTGTGGGACTTGATGAAGTGTTGGTAACTGAGCTGGGACAGTTTGGAAAGTTTCAGCTCTTAAGCATCCTGCTTGTAGCCTTTCCCATCCTTATGTGTGGATTCCCGAGTGAATACATTTTCTCAGCTGCTGCCATTCCTCACAGGTATTTAAACAGTATATTCATAAACTGTTCGTTTTATTTAATAAATGCGGTCTCCTCTAGATATGAGGATCTGGCCTGATATTCCAAAGTTAAAATCAAAAATCAATGACACGGCAATGACTGCTTTTTGATCATTTTTTAGTGCAACCATCAAAAGTATTTGATATAAGATATACCTAAACCTAAATCATTTTACATTTTTACGTAGTTATGGCGAAGTAAATTGTCATTTGATTAATTTTCTTTGAATACAGTAATATTGATTCAGTCAGTCTCTGTTAAGATTTAAACTTATAAGTTGAGTTTACGATAATTTCTATGAAAGTCTATCTTATTCCCAGATGTAGGATCCCAGAATGCGGTGAAAACAGTAAAACTATGGAGTTCGAGCCAAACTGGTTGCCAAACGCTATTCCTAAGACGTCTAGTGGCCTAACAAGCTGCGAGCGCTTCCAACCCACGGGAGTCAATGGATCCCTGTCGTCCTGTCCCGCTAGCATCTTCAACCAGAACCAAACAACTAAGTGCGATGGCTACGTCTATGCGAGGGATAATTCCGTTGTATATGATGTATGAGTCTAAACGTTTGTTATTTTATTTAAAATCTTATATATATTTTTAAGAATTTATGGTTGATTCTCTAGAATTCTTAAGCCATTAAGATCTGTTTATGTGCAGTGAAACCCATTTTTGGCAAAATTTTACACTATGCAAATTATTTTTATTATTAAAATAAATAGCTCTTCGTCAGTCTGGATAAAACTCGAGAACGGTCGATTTGTCTAGTTTGAAATGTTTGTGGAAGTTCAGGGAAGGTTGGAAAGGTGAATTATGCTGCCAAAATAAGCAATGTTTGAAAACAGAACTACGTCTGTCGGAAAGCTAGTTTGTTATAACTTTATTTATCACGCATGCTTTGTGATTATTTACTGTAATTCACTTCTTATGAAAAAAAATGCAACCTTTTTATTTTATTCGCATGTACTTACCTTGTAGTTAATAGAATTTATGATTCTGACATTATTTTTCAGTTTGATTTAGGATGCAATGAGTGGTTGCGCACTCTAGCAGGAACCATTGGCAACTTGGGCAATCTTGTGGTGCTACCCATCACAGGGTATTTCTCCGATCGCTTCGGAAGGCGCCTGGCGCTAATCATCAGCCTTTTCAACCTGGCATTCTTCGGCTTCATCAGGGCTTTTTCTGTCAACTACCCCATGTATCTAGTCCTGCAATTCTTGCAAACTATGCTTGGCGGTGGCACTTACAGTTCTGCTTACATATTTGGTAAGTAAACTATGCTGATGCGTTTTATAAGATATCAATGAAATATAATTATGTTTTCAGGTAGAATCGTGTTTGCTCATAATATTTAGTATGGCGACAGTAGGCAGTAGTACACAAATATGCGACCTCTTATAGCAGCAGTTGTTTACTTATATGAGTTTTTTTTTAAATTCCAGCTGCTGAATTAGTTGGTCCCAAATACCGAGTCTTGACCAGCGCCTTGTGTTCTTCTATGTTTGCCTTGGGGCAAGTCACTCTCGGATTGGTAGCGTGGCTCATCCATCCCTGGCGTCACATGATAATGGCACTGCACGCCCCTGGCATCCTCATAATCGCCTACTACTGGCTCCTTCCTGAGAGCGTGAGGTGGCTGCTCTCCAAGCAGAAATATGAAAGAGCCAGGGGTGTATTGGAGAGGGTGGCAAGAGTCAACAAGACGCACATAAGCGAGAAATCGATGCAAGGATTGTTAACTCCACCGCCTACTTTGGTGGAAAAATCGGTAATTTACCAATGTCCATTTTTATAAATCTTTAAATATACCTGCACAAGATGGAATGTCTTTGGCATAGTTACTACGGCAAGTTTTACTTAATAAGTGTAATGTTTACTAAGCCAATGCTTCATTTTGGCAAGTATGAAATTTTAATTCAAGAATTCGCAAAAGCTTAGCCATCCTTATAAATAGATAACTAGAACTGAAAACTTAGATGTTTTTGGGACTGGTAATAGTTTGCGGATTATTTTGAGATTTTCGTTTTCAAGTAATTGTAATAGTTTGTTTCACATCTTTGGTAGCACATGGGTAACAATGTATGGGAATTTGTACTGTATTAGCACAGGTGAACAAAGTGCTCAAATATAATCAATCAACCTAATCTTAATCTTAAATATTTAAAGTAAGATGTTTTTTTTCAATAACTGTTCACAGAAGGGGCCAAGATTGATAACCACGGTATGGAAGTCTCCAGTTCTGCTTCGAAGAGTATGCACGACGCCTATCTGGTGGGTCACCACCACTTTCGTCTACTACGGGCTGTCCATCAACTCCACTGGCCTCTCGGACACCATGTATCTGAACTACATCCTTACCTGCGCCATCGAGATTCCTGGATTCTTCACCGCAGTGCTAGTGCTGGATAGAATTGGCAGGAAGACTACTCTTTCAATTGGCTACTTTCTTAGTGCAGCCTGTAATATCGCCTTTGCTTTTATTCCAACGGGTAAGAAATAATCAAATTTTGAGAAATTATAATGTGAGAAGCCATTTTTGCTAACAAGCTCATATAAATAATTTATGTCTGTGTCTAAGTATTTGTTATTTTGTTTGATTACAGATCTGTACGTGTTGCGTCTTGTCTTGTACCTTCTGGGCAAGTTTAGCATCTCCGTCGTAGTAACTTCCTTATATTTGTACACCTCTGAACTGTATCCCACGGAGTATCGCCACAACTTGCTGGCGTTCTCCTCCATGATTGGAAGAATAGGTTCCATCACTGCTCCGATGACACCTGCTTTGGTACGTGTACTTTTGTGCAGAATTTTCAATAATGCCTTTCTATTTATTTATGGCCACACAGTCCTACAAATATTAAAACAGGTTTTACCTAATGCGATAATGTATCATAACAACTATTGCAACATACAATTTGGAAGTTATAACTCACCTACCTCACTGTCTCACATTATAATCGTTCATGTTGTGATTGTAAATTTGTAACATTCAGATAAATGAAATGAGAATGTTTTCTAATCTACCACTTTTTCATAACCTATTTTTTATTAAGTCTTTTTTTCTTGATTCTTTGATTCTTGACACCGTTTGAGTTGTCAGTGCAAGCTAAATATGGTAAAACTAACTTATATGTTTTCTTTTTTTCAGATGGTTTACTGGCGGGGTATTCCGTCAATCATGTTCGGGGCCCTGGGTATGCTTTCCGGTTTTCTGGTGCTGACGCAGCCTGAGACTCTTGGAACCAAAATGCCTGACACCTTGGCGGAGGCGGAAGCCCTCGGCTCACCTCAGTCCAAGGTTCAATGACGAATAAAAAATAGTTGATCTGAGTCATTTTCTGCCCGAAAATATTAATCAATTTATATGATAATAGCATGTACTAGCTCGTGCCAAAGGTGCTCTCTGGGACGTGTTTTAGATTGGCATTATATAAACATAATTTATAAGACCTAATTTTATCTACGTTAAAGATCTTCCAGATATTTTAAGAAAAATAGACGTACTTACATCTTTAGCTTGACACAGTGAAAGTGAAAAATATATTTATAAAGACGCTAAATTAATGATGAAGCACTCTTTGTGATTTTATGTTGTTTGAAAATTGGTATATAAGTATTGTACATAATACGTAATGAGGCAATGTATTATTGGCTTCAAATGAAACATTATTCAATTTGTGTTCAACCTTTTATTCTTGTCGTTTTTTACTAATTACTTGTAGTCCTAATAAACGCTAATAAATAAATCTTTTTACTCCTTTTTTATCTATTTGCTGCTTAAAGCAACAAGTAAGTTCCTACATTTATTATATAAGAGATTTGTGGGAGTGAAAGACAGTTAAAATTATATTAAGTACCTACTTATTACAGCACTTGAATATTCCAAATTTTGCTAAACCTTTAATAACAGAATGTTTTTTTAAATAGTGTGACGTTGGCAAAGATGGACACGAGGGAGAATACCAGAAGAATGAACCAGAAATTAACGTTGTTAAACCTCTCTTAAGCCCTGATGCTTCAGCTTGATGAAATAACTTCCCCAAGGCAGCCTCAGATGTTCACATCTGCGAAAGAAATCTCTTAAAGGATATTAGAAATGCGTCGTTCAACCAAATAAGGTCCAAATGGTACACATGTACCAATCAAACATAATGCTGGGCGAATCATTCGGCACACTGCAACAGTTGTGATTTCATTAAATAAATAATTCACTTCACACTATTATTTCATGGTACGGTATCCTCACAGGTAAAATATAAGTAAGTAACTTATTACAATATTGTGATTGAAAATGTAAGATAAAGCGTAATAAATATAACACAATTAACCAAACTTTTATGACAAACAATTGATCCTACTAATCATCAATAGCGTTATCCATTTTTTTTTTATCTTCTAGATCCCACTGCTGGGCAAGGTCTCCCCCAAGCTCTTCCAGTGGTCCCTATCCACAGCCAAAACCTGCCAATCTCTATCATTTATTGTTATCATCTTATTTCAAAATAACAATATAATGCCAATCAATCGATTATTCTGCTGGATACGAACTTTGAATTATATGCCGAATGTACCAACTACGAATATTTGGTCCTACATTAAAAGCTTAAGTTTATAAAATAAGTCATTTTAGAGTTAGCCAAACCCATGTTACACTCTCTGTTTCTCTTACATTGACGTATTTGTAACTACTAAGATGTTTACTTTTAGTTCCTGGTCGGGCACACCGAAAAAGTGCATAACTAAAGTCAAAGTATTTATTTGCAAACTAAGTGTAACAATGATTATTATTATTATTTTGTTCTGTTTCTGTTTCAACAATTAGCCTTCGCCTGTCACTGTCACTTTATTACTGTGATAATAA
Source organism: Udea ferrugalis (assembly GCA_950022985.1). Lineage (NCBI taxonomy): Eukaryota > Metazoa > Arthropoda > Insecta > Lepidoptera > Crambidae > Udea > Udea ferrugalis. The sequence goes on along the minus strand of OX465524.1, from coordinate 480,044 downwards.
ACACTGAATAACTGAGTACAAAACCGGTACTGGTAATTAAATTCACCTATTCGTACTTTCCAGCTTTATTATGATACCCATAGATAAAGAAAGGCTGAAATGAGATAAAGATTGTAAATAATATCACATTGGTTCTCGACATTTGGAATAAAATAATATTCAAGATAAGATAAGTTATGATAAGATACAAAGTAATTGCACGGACAACGATTACTGAGATTTAGCACGTAAAGCAAAGCTCCAAGCCAAGCTCACCTTTAAGCTCTTCTACTTCTTCTCCTCAGTTGTTCACTCTTTATAGAGTGTTCGTAGTCAGTATATCGGCTGGATCTTGCATGAATGCTGTTTCCACGATGCTCTGCCATGCTGGCCGATGCTTTGCAGAATGGAAGCAATCGGTAACCTTGAAATACGTCACCGACTTGATGAGGTTCGTCCACCGCGTCGGAGACCGATCACTTGCCGCCGATTTTACCTTGCTCCACAAGGCGTTCCATGGACTCCTCTTTGCGGGTACTCTGATGTGTTTTTAACCGTTCTTAAGCTGCGAGTTTTGAAACCTGAAAGTCAACTTGAAAGGTGACGGCCGACTGATTGGCAGGATAACCGCCCAAAATAAATAACGTGCTAGAGGCCGCAGTAGGCATCAGCGTCGTGGCTAAGTCACCCATATGATAGCAATAAATGTGAAGAAAGTAGGCCCCTAGACCCCGCTGTTCTTGGTTTCGGCAGCGGCCATGGTAACGGCAGGCAGAAAATCTGGCCCTGGTGTGTCATCTTATTACGCATAATGCTACGTGATGGTATGTGATGTACTTATGGGTTTAATGACAAACTATTGATTTTAGATCGAAATAAAACAACTTTACGGATTCTACTCACGGTCTTATTTTTTTTTTATTTTCTAACCTGACCTTTAGACTTTTTTACAGCAGCTCTGAATCCATAAGATTGCTTCATTTCAATGTAGATGTAATGTTTGAAAACATTATTGTTTTAGGTTATAATTCTAAAATGACACACAATAATGGATTTTTAAAATGACTAGTAGCAGATCCTATAACCGCCATTTAAATTCACACCAATTAAACAGTGGCAGTTTTCAAAGTTCTGTATAGTAGTAGTAGGTAGTAAAAAACTCTGATGATTGTAAAAAAATATTATGTTACTGTCAGTTTGTAAATAACCACATGGAGATTTCAGCAGGATAACAATAAAGAAAAGAATAATAGAAAAATATTCTTTGTTGGACATTTAAATTAATTTTTATTCGCACATTCGGTATACATTATCTTTATTGGTATATAACTGTAAAAAGCAAATAATCTTATCTGTATTTATGACACAATCTAGTTTATGTATGTAATATAATAATAAATAATTTCCTATAAATGGTTTAAAGCGATGTTTGATCAATGAAGAACCTACATTTTCGACTGTATCACTAGTTTAGCAATTAACTACGTCATCTGAATTGATAAAAAAGCTTTATTATTTGATTATCAACCTTATAAACGTATGGCACGTGCGCCTTTAAGAACGGTAATAAAATGTTCAGCTTCAGATAGCTTATCAATATTTTTTTCTCCATCTTTATCGACAACATGACTACATGTTTGTAGCGTGCCAAGCGAATGTTTAATTGTTTTTTTTAAGAAACAAAGTAACAACATAACGTACACGACCCAAACGGGGTTGTAAGAGACTGATTGTTTTCATTGCGAGCAAAACATTGAGAACGCTCATATTTTGCCGAGCAAAGATAATCCAACATTTGTGATTGGACTTCAGCATACCTACTTGTCCGCCATTTTGAAAAAAAACCCGTTACGGCGGCAAGTCATGAAAGGCAAGTCAATCGAGAGCTAGAGGAGTGAATACAAACAAAAAATGTAAGGGCACCATATATATATCTAAGTTATACGATTTTGCAGATATTTTAGTCCGAAAACTAAAAAATAAAGCAGCAAAACATTTTTTTTTCACTAAGTAGGTAAATATTTTAACAAAAAACTCAGCGTCACAGAAAAATGCTAGGAAACTTAATATATGCGTACACTCAGACCAAAAGGTGCCTCATGATGTACAGAGGCGCTCACATCAACCTTTACAAAACCGTTGCAAAATGGGTCTTATATCAGCGACATAAAGTGCCCCCATGTAAAGGTTGATGTGAGCGCCGCTGTACTGTCGAGCGCACATCACCCTACCTTTCATTACTATTTCAGGTCAGTCCTCCTTTGCTTCATTGCAAAGAAATGTAATTTCGCAAGAGCAAGCTTTTTTTTCCAAAATGGCGGACCAGTAATTATGCCAACGAGGTAGAATGCGCTTTGGAACCTAACGTGGTGAGGGGTCAGTCAGGCGCCGTCAATTATTTTTTTGGGTTTACTTCTACCGAAAAGTTAGCCGCTTTGAACAATGAATTCGATAAGTAGGTATGCCGGCTAGACTTAAACTCAGGTCCACATAGGTTGAAGGCGATGTTTATCAGGGTTATTATTAAGTATCTAACCTTTTTTGCACCACATCTTGAAATCAATTGAAAAACTTCAGAACTTTTGTGTCGCTAAGCCTGTGTTTTGTTTATCATATTAGTAGAAACACTTTGCCCAATATTTGCCCACTGAAAAAATTGGTAGTTCCTAGTTGGATGTTTTGTTACCACTTGCTCAATTACCTCTTAACCTTGTATTTTCCTAATCAACATTTATGGATAGAAACCAAAAAGTAAGCAGGATAGCTGTTCAGTGATATTTCTTTTTTCAGTAGGAGAAAGATTCGCTCTATGTCGTAGTTTAGGCCATAATATAGGCCGTTTATGTTATTTCGTAAAAGTACCTAAAACTTCATTGAAAAAACCCATCTTTACTGTTGGGATACGATTGGGTATCATTTCAAGTGTTGAGTGCACTCCACTTGGAGTGCTACATTTGCAACAAGATACTATTGTTAAATAACACACTGAAAAAAAACCTACTTAGCAACTGAGTTTGATAATATTGACACGAGATAACAAATCTGCATTCACCTGAAGCATTTATGCTGCAGACTCTATATCATTGAATTCATCGATAATGTTATCAGCAAAATAAACAGGTCTGAAGAACCGCGAATTTATACCTATTTATCAGGAAGATTGTGATCCTAATAGAAGAATTACAATAAAGTTATCTTGCAGTAGATCTGCTGTACGGGTAAAAGCAGTGCAGTTTTAACTGCAATAAAGTTTGTGGAAGCAGCATTCTTACAAATTTGTAGAGGAATACATTGAATTGACGATAATGGCCACGGCTGGACCGGTAAAGACCATGGCTCTTGATGAAGTGTTGGTGAATGAGTTGGGGCAGTTCGGAAAGTTCCAGTTCATAAGCATCCTGCTTGTAGCCTTCCCCATCATTACGTGTGCGTTCTACAGCGAATACATATTCTCAGCTGCTGCCATTCCTCACAGGTAGGTTATCAATCAGTATGTATTTTATATTTGAAAAGTTGTAAAACATTGGGCGATTGGAAAAAGTAACTGCTGAGTTTCTTGCCGGGTCTTCTTAGTAGAAACAACCTTCCGATGCTGGTGGTAGACTCACATCTAGGTATTAGTCTTTCTTGTTTTTCGATAAACAAATTCGCACGCAACAGAGGCACAGTAACCGGCTTTTAATTTCCCTAAAGATAATAGTTACTGACACAAATTCATGATGGATCTCACCAGCCCTTACCAGCTTACCACGTTTCCGAAATAACTACTTATAAAATTAATGATACATCTACGGAACAACAATTGACGTATTATAAAAAAAAACCTTAAAACCCTATTTGTAATTACAATGATTTCGTAAACAAACATGTAGCTTTAACTTGGTTTACCGTAACAGAATGCCGTTTTAGAAAATCGCATGTCTTTTATCTTCAGATGTCGGATTCCAGAATGTGGTGAAGATGCTAAGAACGTGTACTTTGACCCAAACTGGTTGCCGAACGCCATTCCAGAGGCATCTAGTGGTTTCGCCAGCTGCGAGCGCTTCCAGCCCACGGGCGTCAATGGATCTCTGTCGTCCTGTCCCGCGAGCATCTTCATCCAGGATGAAACGGTTGGATGCAATGGCTTTGTTTATGCACGAGATAATTCCGTTGTCTATGATGTAAGGGTTTTTGATGATTTCATTGTTGATATTAGTTTTAACTCATGAAATCTGATTTTAAACTTTACTTTAGTCTATTTCAAAATACAGGCTTTTTCTTTCTGGGCCCTTACTTTACTTTTAACTGTTCGTTTATTCATATTCATATTGTTTATTTGTACCATATAAATATACAGTTATACAAGTATACAATTAAAATATACATGACCCCATAGGGGTGTAGCAAAATGAAAAAGGAGCAAGAAGAAACATAAAAAACTTAAGTTAAGTAAGGTACAAGGAACATCCTAAAAAATAAAATAGTAGCACTAATAATCTATATATATAAAAGAAAGTCGTGTTAGTTACTCCACTTATAACTCAAGAACGGCTGAACCGATTTAGCTGAAAATTGGCATGGAGGTAGTTTAGAGCCAGGAGAATGACATAGGATACTTTAATTTATTTATATTTTTTTTTACTTTTTTCTACTTTTTTTTATTTATTGCCCTTAAGGCGGAACAAAGTTCGCCGGGTGAGCTAGTACACAATAAAAACACAATAGGTTTAGGTAAGTAAGTACTATCAGGTCCAGGCATTAGCTGAGTGGGGTCCATTGAATTTTGGACATCGTGACACTGCTGTCTGGTGGAATTTTTTGTTTATTTTTTCTTTTGTTATTTGTATTATTAATTTTTTCTCTAACCGTTTTGTTTTGTATGTTTATATCTGTATGTGTACGATGTCCAAAAGCAATAAACGTTTTTCTTTATTTCTTTCTAGAGCAAAATATCAATTGGTACTAATATTAATAATAGTCTTTTTATGTTTCAGTTTGATTTGGGATGCAACGAGTGGATGCGAACACTGGCAGGTGTCATTAACAACATGGGTAATGTGGTGGCGCTACCAGTGACAGGGTACTTTTCTGATCGATACGGACGGCGCCTGGCGTTGGTCTTCAGTGTCTTCAACCTGGGACTCTTCGGCTTCATCCGCGCTTTTTCTGTCAACTATCCCATGTACCTTGCGCTGCAAATCCTGCAAACTATGTTCGCAGGCGGTGCTTACAGTTCTGCTTATATTCTTGGTAATTCAAGAATTTTGTTGTTTTTGGGTGATAGCATATTATGTAGTGCCCTACAACAGATATGTTCAATCTAGCTGGCTGGAAATGAGTCATCCTGCATAAGCAAATTTGCATTACCTTACACATTACGGTTTGAAAATCTGATACAATAATACCCAAGCTTGTTTTGAAGTAATTTGTAGTAAATCCTACGCTCAACTTTATGAAACTGTTAATGTTAATTATTATTTTAACAGTAGAATAATGGTTTCAATTTCTTTTCTTTTGTAAGTAGCTAAGTAAATATTCTTTATTGCACACTAAAACAGCTACAAGGCCAGTACATAAGGTTTACACATTAATGTACAACTTGAGCGGTTTGTTTTTCTTTAGAGACTATTAATTTTAGTCAGAAACTGTATGGTATGGGTAGGTAAGTTATAGGAAAGGTATTTTAAGAAATTATATTTAATTTCAGTTACTGAGCTGATGGGTCCCAGATATCGAGTGAGGATCAGTGCCACATGTTCGTCCATATTTGCCGTGGGCCAAGTCATTCTTGGTTCAGTGGCGTGGGTAGTCCAGCCCTGGCGGTACATGATAATGGCCTTGCACGTGCCTTGCTTCCTCATTATCAGCTACTACTGGCTCCTCCCTGAGAGTGTCAGATGGCTGCTCTCCAAACAGAAGTACGATGAGGCAAGAACAGTCTTAGAGAAGGTTGCAAGAGTGAATAAGACTCACATCAGTGAGAAATCGATGCAAGGACTCCTAACTCCACCGCCTTCAGTAGATAAATCGGTATATTTTTATTTAATTAGTTAAATAATTTAAGTAAAGTTTACTCACAAACGCTTACTCATGTTCCAGTTAATGCAAGTTAGTACGTTACCGACATGCTCTGCATTTGTAGTCAGAGACTGTATTCATATAATTGCCTAGTACTTTTTAAGAAATTAATCTGATTTATTAAAACACTTCATTGCGGTCGGCGAAACAGGGTAGCGTAAAGACCAGATCCTGGATTACTAGTTTACTTGACCACGAAGGAAAGAGACAGAGCAGTCGCAGTAAAATTATGGACATCTGTACCAATTTCTATAAAGCATTATATTCAGACAACTCAAATCATATGGACGCTATAGATTAGAAATTTGATGTTAATATTCCCCTAATCACTTAAGGAGAGGTCAATATTGCTATAAAAAGCTTAAAATACGGTGAGAGTCCCGGTGAGGATGGGATCACTACAGAGGCCTTAAAATTGGGTAAGCCTAGCCTGCGCCCCCACCTCACAAGACTTTTTAATACCATTTTAAAGACTGGTAAGTTTCCGAGTAGCTCATGCCACTCAAATATCATTTTGCTATATAAGAAGGGAGACAAAACGGATATTAATAATTACAGACCCATAAGCCTCATTTCCCATATTTACAAACTATTCATTAAAATTATCCAAGGTAGAATCGACTCCAAATTAGACAAACAGCAACCCCCGGAACAGGCCGGCTTCCGAAGAAACTTCTCTACCACCGACCATCTTCAAGCATTAAACCAGATTATAGAGAAATTCCACGAATACAACAAACCACTCTACGTAGCATTTGTTGATTATTCAAAAGCTTTCGATAGTCTGGCACATTCCGCCATTTTTGCAGCGCTAGAGAGTCAGAACATAGAGCCACACTATATAAAACTTCTCCAGCTTGTCTACCACCAAAGCACAGCCGACATCAAATTGCATGCCCAAGGCCCACCCTTTGCCATAAGGAAAGGTGTCAAGCAGGGCGACCCGCTGTCGCCCAAATTGTTTACCAGCGCGTTGGAAGAAGTATTTAGACAGTTGGCAAGACTCTGGTCAAGTAAGGGAATCGATGTCGAAGGGAGAAAATTGACCAACCTCCGTTTTGCTGACGACATCGTGCTATTCGCCAACACTTCCGCCGAGCTACAGATAATGCTCGAAGAACTGAGCGCAGCGAGCTTTCGCATTGGACTGACGATGAACCGGTCAAAAACAAAACTGATGACAAATGGCACACAAAGTAGGGTAATGGTAGATGGGCAGATAATGCAATACGTCGATGAGTATATCTACTTGGGACAGATAGTCTCCTTCGAAAACAGGCAAGAAAAAGAAATCGAACGCCGAATCGAGAATGCCGGGAGGAGCTACTGGTCCATGAAGGCTTATATGAAGGGTGACCTTCCAATTTCACTAAAGCGGAAACTCATCGACGTTTGCATTCTGCATATCCTAACCTACGGTGCACAAACTTGGTCATTGACCGAGAATCTGAAGTCAAAGCTCGGAGTTTGCCAAAGAGCCATGGAGCGGAGTGTGTTAGGTATCAAACGCACCGACAAAATCCGCAACACCACTATTCGCGCCAAAACTGGGATCCAAGACGTTGGCCTAAAAGCCGCAAAACTGAAGTGGGAGTGGGCAGGTCATGTTTGCAGGATGCACCCGGATAAATGGGCCCGAATTACCACCTTATGGCTCCCCACAGACGGACGACGCCAAAGAGGAAGGCCTAAAAAGCGATGGTGTGATGACCTTGTAAACCACTCTAGAGACTGGCAGGTTTTGGCTGTGGATAGGGACCGCTGGAAGAGCTTGGGAGAGACCTTTGCCCAGCAGTGGGATCTAAAGGGTTATTAAAAAAAAAAACTGATTTATGATTAATAAAAACGTCGTTTAGAAAAAACCTTATTTCTAACTTATTTCTAACCTTACCTCTAACTCACAGTAAATGGAATAGAACTTCAACTTTTTTTAATTAAGAAGATCTAAGTTTTCAACTTACTAAAATCACAGCATGTTGAATTTTAAAATCTATTTGATAGTGTTTATCTGCAAGCACATTTAATTGCTTAAAAGAAATCTTCAGTGATTGTTTTTCAGAAGGGACCAAGCTTGATTTACAAAATATGGAAGTCTCCTGTCCTCCTTCGACGAGTGTGCACGACTCCTATCTGGTGGATCACCACCACCTTCGTCTACTACGGCCTGTCCATCAACTCCACTGGTCTTTCAGATACTATCTACCTCAACTACATTCTCACTTGCGCCATCGAGATTCCTGGTTTCTTTACTGCAGCATTGGTGCTGGACAAAATCGGCAGGAAGACCACCCTCTCCATTGGCTATTTTCTTAGTGCCGCCTGCAATATTGCATTTGCCTTTATTCCGACAAGTGAGTTGATTGTTATTATGTACTGGGTGTTCTATAATCGGACTTTAAATTAGCTGCAGTGAAGTTACAGTTATTTGAAATTTCTGAAAAATTAACAATCATTAAACTGCATCTAACTAAAATTCCGAGTTAAGGTGCGGTGGCTGACGGAGGATCGGCAACGATCGTTGATCGATCGAAGCAATACACACCCCGGGTCGGAAATGGGATGAGATCACTCCGTCCATAATTTGCTTCAGATACTATGTTTAGCAGTTGGTCCTGGCTCACGTTGTGAGATATCTGTGCTATGTGTAAAAAAGTATTTATAATTTTCATCAAATTGTGAAGCTAAAGTAGCTGTAGCCCGCTAATACCTAAATAAGAAATGCAAAGAGTTTATTGATTGCAATTAGCACGTGACTTACTCGTATTATAATTACTGTTTTTCTCCAGAACAATGGTTTAATGACGTGATTTTGATTTTGATCATGAACATTTTAGCGCCATTGCTCTTTTGTATTTTAGGTTCATGACGCTAGAGCCTTCAGATTCTATTGAAACTGAACGGTCTTTAAATCATTTAAAAAAAAATGAATATTATTATATTTTACTGTAGATTTGTACGTGCTGCGTCTGATACTTTATCTGTTGGGCAAGTTCGGCATCTCCGTCGTACTGACGTCAGTGTACTTGTACACCTCGGAACTCTACCCCACGGAGTACCGACACAACTTGCTTGCCTTCTCCTCCATGATTGGAAGGATCGGTTCTATCACCTCGCCGTTGACACCCGCTTTGGTGAGTACAGAATGGCGTAGAGCCAATGACCTTCTACATATTATGGACAAAATTAAACAGCTTAAACACACTGAAACAGGCTGAAACTTGAAGGATAAGTTGAAACGTATATACTGAAGCCTATTGAGTTTCTAGTGTTGTAATTAAATATTTAGCAGTTTCATTTATTTATTTATTCATTTCATTTATTTATTTATTCATTTCATTTATTTATTTATTCATTTCATTTATTCATACAACAATTGAACAAACCGGCTTACAGTTACCCAAAGCGCCAGTATGTTTAAAATTACGATTTACGAAGAGTCTCCACTGAAAAGGTGGCATCGCAGTGGCCTAACCGACTAAAACATGTGCGTGTGGTGTGAGTGCTCCTTTTTGAAAGTTGATCGAAACATTACGAGATTCAAGAATATTTTAGGAAATAATTGTCAAAACTTCAATAGTGCAAATAAAAATTTGTCAAAAGTAGGTGGAAAAAGTTACGGTCAATTAACTAGAACACTCAATCGGCTGATCTGAGAAAAATACTTGATCTCGTGTCTCACAAAGTAGTTATCTTTCTGTATATATTTTATTGTGAGAAATTTGTGATTAATTTGTTAAATGTATCGACAAATATTCAATGGTTTTTAACGGTTTGTCTTGATTTTATAAAGGTATCTGTAGATCACTCAATCCTCCAAGTGTGCCGATGGAGTGTTCCTAAAATCTTTAACTACGGCTACATAAATTCTTGACCTTTTTACTCTATTACACGCATACAATTCCTAATCAATTTGTTAAACAAAAATATTACAGTAAAATAGAGTAGTTCGAGAGTAAATTGAAATATTACTTTCTTTGATAGGTCCCGTCTGAGTGTTCCATATTTAAGCGTATATTTAACTAACTGGAACTTGTATGCAAACCGAGACTACATTAGAAATTGTCAAAATGCTTTTCCTAAAATTCAACATGTCTTCTGTTTCTGTAAACGTTTAGTTAACACCAATAATCAACTTTATCATATTTATAAGCCGAAAAGTACTACGTTGTTCATGTAGGGTAGATATCATTTTATTTTTGTAGGACAATTTTTTCATTTACCCACATTCCGCGCTAACTATTCATTCAAAGCTTGATTTTTGTTCGTATACAACAGTACGCAACAGTAATAAGAGTTAGAAGTTAATAAAGACATTGTAATATGTGCTGAACCAGTTATTGAGTTTACCTACAGTTGCGTTACGCTCATTATTGTGTTTGTCTATATTGTCATTTTGATTACTAATAATGAAGAACACTGTAAGTACCAAATTTTGTTTTAACTTTTTTTAGCGATATATTTATGGTAGTCTATTTTTCTCGAATATTAAGAATATAGAATGGAATATTAAATATCTGACGGCCGATTTGGTGTAATAAGGTAAGGTAAAAACACCTATTACGGAGGTGTTTCGCAACATTTGAAAATAAGAAACGAAAATAAGAATTTGTTAGTATTTTTAATGGTGCCAAACAATTATATAGTCAAAAATGGAATTTGTATTTTGTGTTGCAGTTGAGTCTTAGTTTATTTTCATGATATTTGTACAAAAATATTTTAATAGTCAGGTCGGTTTTCTCTAATACGGAGGTATGATATTGGTCGGAGCCTATTACTGTGGTAGACGGCTCCTAACACGGAGGGTCATTAACTATATTCATTGAAGTCCCGTACAAATAATATTCATTAAATAATAGATAGATTGATATTCTTTATTGTACAAAAACATTACATTTTAAGCAAATTACAGAGAACAATGTACAATTTAGGCGGTCTTATCGCTAGAGAGCGATATCTTCCAGACAACCTTCAGGTAGAGGATCGTAAGTGAATAAAATAAATGTGTGTGTGATAATAATATACAGCAGAACATTCATTTCGTACCCAAAAATGAAAGTGCCGCCCAGGCAAATATAATACTGGAATCTTATTGGAAATGACGCCCTGAAAGTTACTTTTTAGCACAAGAACCGTCTACAATTAACCCTTAGACTGCTATTGGAGTTTAACTAGCTTTCTAATAAAGAACACATACCGCAGAATATGGTATCTTATTTATTTTATGAGTCAAGTTAATGAATTGAAAGTGAAAAACAATTAAACATGCACAATATTTTTCGTTTCTGAGTCATACCACCGTATTAGAATTAATCCATAAAATTCGTATCATTTAAAAAGTGTGTTATTTTTATTAATCCATGGTCACCCTAATCAATCTCCTCGCATATAAATATGATAAAGTTGATTATTGGTGTTAACTAAACGTTTACAGAAACAGAAGACATGTTGAATTTTAGGAAAAGCATTTTGACAATTTCTAATGTAGTCTCGGTTTGCTTACAAGTTCCAGTTAGTTAAATATACGCTTAAATATGGAACACTCAGACGGGACCTATCAAAGAAAGTAATATTTCAATTTACTCTCGAACTACTCTATTTTACTGTAATATTTTTGTTTAACAAATTGATTAGGAATTGTATACGTGTAATAGAGTAAAAAGGTCAAGAATTTATGTAGCCGTAGTTAAAGATTTTAGGAACACTCCATCGGCACACTTGGAGGATTGAGTGATCTACAGATACCTTTATAAAATCAAGACAAACCGTTAAAAACCATTGAATATTTGTCGATACATTTAACAAATTAATCACAAATTTCTCACAATAAAATATATACAGAAAGATAACTACTTTGTGAGACACGAGATCAAGTATTTTTCTCAGATCAGCCGATTGAGTGTTCTAGTTAATTGACCGTAACTTTTTCCACCTACTTTTGACAAATTTTTATTTGCACTATTGAAGTTTTGACAATTATTTCCTAAAATATTCTTGAATCTCGTAATGTTTCGATCAACTTTCAAAAAGGAGCACTCACACCACACGCACATACTAAAACCTCTAGTAATCCCTCTAATCGTCCATAGTGAGGGTACGTGGTTCACCCTACCTTTTTAATATCTGTCACAACTTTCTCATAAATGCTTCTTTTCCTTATTTTCAGATGGTTTACTGGAGGGGTATCCCGTCTCTGATGTTCGGGGCACTGGGTCTGCTGTCCGGTTCCCTAGTGCTGACGCAGCCAGAGACCCTTGGAACCAAATTGCCTGACACTCTGGCGGAGGCTGAGGCACTCGGCTCACCCCAGTCTAAGGTTAACTGAAGAAGAAAAACTACCTGATCTGATATCTGCAACTTGTCACTATTTTTAGTGTCCTATGTGAGACGTAATAAGAAAATGATGCTTTTGCTTGAATAATCTATACGATAGTGCGCTATTTGCAAATGATATGTTTTTAGTTCTTAAATCTACTGAATAATATTTGACTTTTCAAAAGTGTTTGTAAAAGAAGCTCACAAAGTAACAGACAAAGTAAAAATAATATTTAATTATATATTATTTTTACTTTGTTTGTTACTTTTTAATGCAATGAAGTCACATTTAGCTGTTAAAAACCAGGGTAAAAAAACCCGTTTGGATAACCGTTGTGATCTTGCGGTAATCCTTTTTATAAACGTTAGGGAGCTAAACATTTTTTTCGTGTTTGATATGTACCAAGTACAGTTTTTCCGTGGACGCTTTACTTCTAGTTTGAGCTGTCTAAACTATACTTTTATAACTAGGTAGTCTTTATCAATGCTACTGTTGCATAATATTTTAATCTAGAATCTGGCTTATGAACACCATTCGTGGTATTTACCAGTGTCTGAGCCTGACGATTATTACCCTTATCAGATTTCCTAATATTTTAATTATATGTTATTAGCAGTCCACTTTTATGATAAGTATTCAATTGATCATGACGCAATTACAGAGATCTTTGAGAGAGAGACGTCTGGCTGGCCTCGCAAGCTTTAGCAGCAGAGTACCGCATCGGTGTTAATCATAATAAAAAATATTTATTTAGTTTAGTTTTAACCTATGATATTACAAAAAAAAGACGTAGTTAGGTTATGTGAGTACTGACGCGAAGTCAAAAATTGGCAACTTCAACGTAGTTCATTTGACCGTGTTATAGCATGTGTACAAGACAGTACGATTATTTACCAGAGCGTAAACGAGACAGATACATGTTGCGAAGCCTTCTACCTATTTTCATAATAAAATAATTGGTTTTAACATAAAATTTGGTAAAAAAAGATCATGATAACGCCAGGCTAATGTCGAGCAATTAAAATAATATTGATGCGTTTTCATATAAATAAACTCTCCTCATTTTCCCTCTACATGAATCCTTCTCATTTTCCTTTTCTATGAATTCCGCGACTTCGCCCACGTGGACTTATGTATGCGAAAAAAGTTATAATTTTTATTAAATTGTAGCCTATGTCCTATTCAGATGTATAAGCTATATTTTTGTTAAGTTTCATTCAAATCCATTTTTACGTGAAAGTGCAACACGGCACTACTACACATACCTACAAACTTTCACATTCATAATATTAGTAGGATTGTTTATTTATTTATTTATTCTTTATTGCACAAAGAAAAAGTACAATTGGCGGACTTAATGCCTAAAGGCATTCTCTACCAGTCAACCATCGGGCGAAGCAGAAACCTTGTTTGTTTAAAACTCGTTTGCTTTAAGAAACCTGCTAAATGAAATTAGGTAATTTAAATAGGGAAATGTATTTGTATTTTGTGCATTTGCAATTATGTTTTAAGTTTGCAGTATGAATGTATATGTTATAAGTATATTATTAGGAGTCCATGTATTTTAGTTATAAGACGTAGTCTTTGTATTGTAACTCTGTATGTGGTGCAAAAGACCAAGTAAATAAATAAAATAAACAAGTGAATTTTGAATCCAACAAAATCAGGAATAAGAGAGCCCACCAACTTTATTTGTATTTTTATCTGTGTTTTTTCGTCACTTAGTTACCTGGATTTGACCTTGAGACAACGAGGGCACTAAGACGAGCTTAACCCCTGAACCATACATCTCGCTTAGATATATACCTTTATTAACCTTTAACCTGAAATAGAACGTGACAAATGAAATTTTCAAGCTTAGCTCTCTCTTAGCCAGAAGTAGCTGACAATAAGCAAGTAAGAAACATTACAAACTAGGAGGCATCTAGTTATAGATAAAAATCAATTCTAGACGAAATTACTGACACGAGTTATCATAACAAATCTGCATTTATCTCAACCACTTTGTCTGCCATATTATGTTATCACGAAAATTTTCAACATTTTGATAATAATAATAGGTTATCGGCAACTTGTCAACAATATCATTGTTTTAAAAACAATCATTTTTATTAGCTTCGTCTGTGATCCTACAGATGTTCAATTGTTTATTTCAGTGAATCATATAGTGGCTTTGTAACTGGAGTCACGTTCGCGTTCGCGGCCGCGGCGTGAAACCTTTTTTTCGGAAAAATAATAGTGACTATGGCGGATGTTCACAAAGAAAATCGGGCCACAGCTGGGCCGGTGAAGCCCATGGGTCTTGACGAAGTGCTAGTGAACGAGCTGGGGCAGTTCGGCAAGTTCCAGTTCATCAGTATCTTGGTCGTGGCCATCCCCATGATTATGTCTGCGTTTCCGAACGAATACGTGTTTTCAGCTGCTGCCATCCCTCATAGGTATTTTGTAATTCATATTTTTTTGTTTGAAGCGAACAAGCTTAAGGGTCAGGGATGTAAAGCGGTCATCCCACCTATAGACAAATGCAATACCAGCGGAGTAACCGTTGCGTTGTTTACTTTTTGAAAAAGAATACGCTCTTTCCTTGAAGGCCCTTATGTCATACCTCTCAGAATATATCGCCGCTGGGAGACGTCCAATATTTTGGACGTCTGATGAAAAAAATGATGGAGTAGCCAACCATCCTCGGGTAAGTAAGTAATGAGCCGCAGGTATGACATTACCAAATGTCTTTTTCTGGTTTTCAGATCTTTAGTAAAGATACTGAATGGAAAATGCTAAAACAATAATAAAACATGTCATTAAATGGTTCCTCAGAACACTCGCCATTGTGCATTCGGTAAAGAATACAAAAAGACGTTACGCCTTTTTCCAGGGCCAAAGGTTCAAGGTGACATGAACAGAAAAGGATAATGGTATAGCTTAGTCTCATGCTTCTAAGTGAATTATACTCTCTTAAACTAGCAGAGACATACAATCTTATCAAACACGGAACGGTGGTAATTATCCAATTGGGTTGTAAATGTGCGAATTTGACATTCCATGTTACATTACCATCTTACGATCAACAAAGCTTTGGCTTTTATATAGAAATGTCTGATATTGAGTTAAATTTGATGCAACTCAGGCGCGAAGTTTTTATCATCTTCTCTGAAAACTCTCCTTTTTTTCAGATGTCAGATTCCAGAATGTGGAGAAGACAGTAAGAGTGCGGTCTTCAAGCCAGACTGGTTGCCAAACGCCGTGCCTGAGACGTCCAGTGGCTTTGCCAGCTGCGAACGCTACCAGCCCACGGGCGTCAATGGATCACTGTCGACTTGCCCCGCCAGCATATTTAACCACGGACAAACTATCGACTGCGATGGTTTTGTCTATGCAAGGGAAAACTCCGTGGTCTATGAAGTGAGAGTTTTTGGAGTTTCTTTTATCAATTTCCTAGTGATTCCATTACCTATTTCTCTATGCAGAATGCAATGTTCTGCAATAGTTTTATTCCTAGGAATACTTATGTAATTTTAGTAATTTATTTAAACCATCAACACAACTTTCTTTGTTCAAGTGAGCCTTTTCCTTCCAGTCTGACTCTTAAATTTTGTTTTAGTATAACTTAGGATGTAACGAGTGGTTAAGAGCCCTAGCAGGTACTCTTAACAGTGTGGGTACACTTCTAGTTTTACCAATCACCGGGTACTTCTCTGACCGCTACGGCAGGCGCGTGGCGCTGTCCATAAGCATCTTCAATCTGGGGCTCATCGGGTTCATACGCGCCTTTTCTGTCAACTACCCAATGTACGTAGTATTACAACTCTTGCAAACAACGCTAGGGGGTGGCACTTACAGCTCTGCCTATATTTTTGGTAAGTTCATTAAAAAAAACCTTGTTCGTCAATCATACACATACAGGATGTCCCGTAATGAATGGCCCAACTTTTAACCTAGATAGGTCACTCGATTATCTACCACTAATTAGAACGGCAGTTTTTGGAATTTCCTAAGACTTGCAAATGAAGAAGTGTCCTTTTAGAAATTGTCTATCTTGAAATGTTTTTTTTGGTTTGGCTATGACGTACAAATATTATTGTCAATATTTTTTATCATTTTTTCTTCCAATTTTATTGTAGCCTTGATTTTAATTCCCAACAACTCGATTACCATTTTTGCAATATTTTCAGAGGAGTGCATCATCAGTTCTCTAAAAAATATTGAAGTAATTAAAGATTTTATTCTGATGGTTTCCGTAAAAAAAAAGTGACACTAAAGTGCACCTTTAAATTAAATAAAGAAAATGCGGGTGGGTCAAAAATTGGTTTACTTAGATCTTACGGATGAATTTTCAATTTCAGCAACAGAATTGGTGGGCCCCAGATTCCGTGTAGTGACCAGTGCCACCTGTTCCTCAATGTTTGGTTTGGGTCAAGTCGTTCTCGGCGTAGTGGCGTGGATCATTCAGCCCTGGCGGTACATGATAATAGCGTTGCATCTGCCTTGCTTCCTCATCATCAGCTATTACTGGCTCCTCCCTGAAAGTGTCAGGTGGCTGCTCTCCAAGCAGAAGTACAATGAGGCCAGAGTGGTTTTGGAGAAGGTTGCAAGAGTGAACAAGACGTCTATAAGTGAAAAATCTATGCAAGGATTATTAACTCCACCACAATATTTCGTGAATAAATCGGTAATTTCCTGATTTTTAATCAAAACCATGGCAGTTATAAAGTTTCTTCTACTCTATAGTCACAACTTGTTCTTATTAATAAATAAATATTTTACCTCGATGGCTTTCAGGAGGGTCCAAGCATGGTTTCTACTATTTGGAATTCTCCTGTCCTTCTTCGACGTGTATGCACGACTCCTATTTGGTGGATGACTACTACCTTCGTCTACTACGGGCTGTCCATCAACTCCACTGGCCTTTCAGATACCATGCATCTGAATTACATCCTCACTTGTGCCATCGAGATACCTGGTTTTTACTCTGCAGTATTGATTCTGAATAGAATCGGCAGGAAGACCAGTCTCTCTTTATGCTTCTTTTTCACCGCTGCCTGTAATATCGCCTTCGCCTTCATTCCATCAGGTAACATAATCATAATCATAAGTAGCTTCAAGATGTCCTACCACTGAATACATTGGGATCCCGCTGCTAGATAAAAGCCAAAATAATTACAAATTGGGTACAAATACAGCGCAGCCAACCTCCATTTAGTTAAAAAAATTGCCTAGGTAGAATGTTCTAAAATTACCATTGTAAAAGGAGAACACTTTTCCCGATAATGAGTTGAAAAGAAGTTACTTACAGATGGAACTTGAAAAATTAAGTGATGGGGAGGTACACTTATTTTGTTTAAAATAAGTGTAGATAATAATTATTAGCAAATTAGCAAAAATGTGTCCTACTTGTAGAATGAAGACTAGACAACAATGAAACATTGATAGGTCACGTTTGTGCAACTATTAGTACACACGCTACTTGAGATGAGAAAAAGTTATACCTAACTCATTGTTTGACAGTAGTCGGCATATATCAGCATCCTAATCAGGGGCCATGAAGAAAGATATTACAGTAAATAAGATTAAACTGACAAGAAGTCATTGAAATTGGCATAATATTATGATTGATGTGGTAGGTAACTATAACTTTGACTAGAGAAAATGTAGAGCCCGAGTGACGTCAGTTAGCAGGATTGTCGAGGATAAATCCAGGTAAGTAGTTGAAATAGAAAACTTGTGTATCTTGATGAAAATTGTAGAAGAAGAGAATTTATAACAAGGATAGTAACGCATTTTTTCGGAAAACGCTGGCTTGCCGATGGCACGTTCTACCAGATTTTATTAGAAAGAGAATGTACCAAAGATTTATTGGCTATACGCTCACTATATAATGAATATTCTAAGTGTTTTCCCTCTAGAGAGCTATTTTTACTTCCAGATCTGTACGTATTGCGGCTGATACTATTCCTGCTGGGAAAGTTTGCCATATCCACAGTAATGACATCCATTTATTTGTTCACCTCGGAACTGTACCCCACACAGTACCGACACAGCCTGCTAGCCTTCTCCTCAATGATTGGACGAATAGGCTCCATCGTCGCTCCGTTGACACCTGCTCTAGTAAGTGTACTTTTGATGGTTCACTGTCCAGCAGTTAAACACTCTTGCCGGAACATTTACTTCCACAATTTTGCAGTTAACAATCCGGTAGTGGTAGGTATAAAACAATATACAACAACAATACCCAAGCAACCCGGATAACGCCGGTAAGGGGTACCCATTGAATTCCAATTCAACCTGTAAAACGTGATCTTCTGAATGTTCTGTTCACTATGACGGCAACAATCAGTGTGCTTCTGACCATCCCGTGATTTCGTTTGAGATTTACTTTTTCATGGTTCCTTAATACGGAAGATATACTTGAAACTATGACAGAATCACTTCGTTACCCTCCTGTATACTGTATTTTCTGTGTTTATACTTTATTTCCATCAAAGATTCAAATAAGTTCCTAATAATGAAAAAACAGCCAAAACCTGCTTCCTTCCGCTATGTGGGTGACTGCTCTTACCTGTCTTACTTATTATTTCAGATGGTTTACTGGAGAGGTATTCCATCAATCATGTTTGCGGCAATGGCTACGCTCTCCGGTTTCCTGGTGCTGACTCAGCCAGAGACCCTTGGAACCAAAATGCCTGACACCCTGGCAGAAGCTGAGGTGCTTGGTTCGCCACAGTCCAAGGTTAACTGATGAAAATTAGCTGATATTGTGTATGCCTATGCCTGTCACTTGTAGTTCAGCTTTAGTTCGCTGTGAGCTGACTCCATTCTTTAAACCAATTCCCTCGAAGGATTAAAACAACATGTATTGTGTGTGTTTTATAAACACTTGAGCATTTTGTTAAAAGCGTACATAATTGTGATCTCGAATAGCAGTTAAAGTAAGAAGAATGTTGTGAATAAAACCAATGATGATTACATTACAATAGTATTTCATTTAGCACATCCAGCAGCATAACGAACACATAGGTCCTTCTGTCAACAGCTCATGTTCTGGATTTAATTTTGTTTTATGTCGTTCAGAGTTCCTTAGAATACGTAAAACACATTATCATGATAATATTGAATGTAGCAATAAAAAAATCCTCTATTTATATCCAAAAGAGGAAGCGATTTGAAGTTTTTCGGGGCAAAGATAAATATAGATTATAGTTTTTACCAACCAATCAGATGTACGTATTTTATAACCGACCTGGAAAATAGGGGTATTTGATATGTTGTTATTAATTTTGAAATACAGCTCCACCATCAATTCACTAGTAAGTCCTTCCCCATAATGCTGCGCTTAAGTTCTCGGCGGGTCCTCCTTTCACCGAATTACGCGCCTGGTGGTAAGCGATAACGAGGCCAATGGTGAAACACGCTTACCCAGAAAATGTCTATTCACTCTTGCCTTGAAGACACAAAAATTGTGTGTATCCGGAAACACAGACGCGGGGAGAGCATTCCACTCCATAGCGGTGCGACCCAGAAAGAAAGCAGTAAATCGTTCAGTCTGGACTGCGGGAAAGTGGACCACATCGATGCCAACTAAATGAGAATGTCACTTGCTCATAGTAGATGCCCACATTACAACGTCCTACTGTGCAACGATGTCACGTCGTAGCTCGACACGACGTCGTATCGTCTAATCGTATTGGTACGGACCGTAAGCCCACCAGCCACGACCAGGTGAGGACTCATGGGGGGCAGTTATTCACCTGCCCTGTGACGATCAATAATTTACGATACCAATAAAGATAAGTGGATAAGAAATACAACAAATAAATACCTACATACCAAATAAAAAATATCTTGATATATTTATTACACTTCATAGTGTTTCAGATAAGTAGACATTGTCGCTGCCTGATTATCATTAATAGTCTTATTTCGTTGTATAGAATAATAATTCTACGTCCAAGAAATTGCAGCATTATTATTCTCTGTTAATTAATATGTGTTGTATGTACATACAGCTGTATACACTTTGAGAATTCATACTAATGTATCTCCTACCATTTTGTAGTTTCACGGAACGCAACAGGGTAAAGTTACAACTGCTATTTTATTTATTTTAGTTTATTGCTATGCTTCTCTCACTAGACGTTTCACACAGAATGCTATATTTAACAAATGAAAACTAAGATGACTATGAAATCTTTATAGCTTAGTTAATTTGTTAGGTTGATACACTATCAGCCGTGATTCAGTGTTATACAAAGATATCTATTAAATTAGTGAAGTAGTAATCGTAACCGCGGTAATACCTACGGGACTTGCGCTCGCGTCGCCACTGACAGATATTATGTGGATATAACAAAATAGATAATTCAAGTGCAAAAGTGCAAAATTAGTGTCGTGCCTGGGTACTTATATCAATTTCGTTTATTTATTTATTGCAATCACATTGCGAAACATAGGTCTAACATTAAATGGCAGTGTACATGTGACGCCCTGAATGGGCATAGCATAAGGTTTATATAAAAATGAAACCCTATGAAGAAACCGAAAAACTGCTGGAATAGGTCTCGCATGTCGGGAAATTGTCATTAGTGGAAGATTGAGCAGCTTCTGATCCCAAGATACGTCGTAGGGCTAATGAAAGGAATACAAACACACATTCTGTCACTACTATCTATGCTCACGCCGTATGCTCCCCCCCCCCCCCACTCAAACACACACTCCCTCAGTCACAACTACCTACCACCCAAACCTTAGACGTAGATTTTTGTTTAATTTTAATTTTTGTTTTTGCACTTAAGTCTGTAACCAAAGTGCTAATCTGTTTATTTTTATTCTTTTTTTTTTTTTATATTCTCAACTTATTTATTAGTAACTATTACTATTTATACAAAATTAAAACAAAAAGGAACAAATTTATATAAAGCTTAACCTAATATAAAAACTAAACTACTTATAAATGAAAAATTTCTTCTAAAAGAGGTGCTTGAGGCATGGACCCTAAGATGCTGGCCGCATTGCCGCGCTGGACTGCTAGTGACAAGCGCTGAGCGAAATACGCACCAGCCCTAGGGTCCCCTGAAGCGTGGACCAGCTTGGGCGCAATAGCTTTGATCAGCTTTTTTGCGTCCGAGCTCCACGGACCCAACGTTTCAACTGCGAACGCCGCAAACTCGTGGTCACCGAGAAGCGATGAATATTTGCGGCGTTTAAGAAGTTGGGCCTGTTCGGCCGCAGCACCAGCCCTCAACGAGGTGCCATGGACGTGGGAAGCTGCTAGCGTGTCGACGCAGGTAGCGTCCCAAATAAGGATTCGTCCTAACGTCCATGGCACAAGAGTAGCACCGTCGGGTTTCTTGCCATCGTCCCTAAATAAGCCTCGTGGCTCAACGGAAGCAGGAATAGAGGCGGTGGCAAGAGAGCGACGAATGATGTCGTTGAGGGCATTGTGGCGGAAAATGCGGCCTGAGCTCTGCGAGCAGGAAAGCCCATGATGCCCCAGCTGGCCCACGCTTCGTCCACAATGGCAAGTATGTTCCTGGCATAGCTTGCTACCGAGCCGAAGGCAGCAAGCTATGCGCAAGGTACTGGCGTCCAGCAACGTGCCAATGTTTTTTGAAGGCAGTGCGTGGAGCCAGTACCCAGATTCTACTTCAAAGACCGCAAGGAGCCTGGCACGGTCCGTACTGTCCACACTCTCTGTTAGTAGAATGGACTGTTGCAATTTTAAAAACGGTAGGTCCCAATGTTTTTGGCTGGCAGTTTCATCAGGGACTGTCTCACAGGGATGAGCGGCACTCCACGCCAATCTGGCTTCGGACAAGCAAGCTACCTCAATGTCAGAAAATTGGTTAATATTATTTAAAATTTTACCGACAAGAGGCAGCGAACTGTACCCAGAAGACAGAAAAGCGGGGAGAGCCACACTGGTGACAGACCTAATGCCCAGACCTCCAAATTTAATTGGGAGCACCGCTTGAGCCCAGGAACGATTGTTTAAATTTGAATTTAGAATTTGTGACACGATGTTTTTTAATGAAAGGTCTAAAATAGATGTCAAATGAGGAAATTTCCAAATCGGTGAGCAGCGCAAAATGTAGGTTAATTTGGGGGTGAAAAGGCATGAACGTAAAATAAATAGGGCTACGTGTGGATTAAGACTTAGAAGACGTTCAGACATTTCTTTGAAAAGATTAAATTTAGAATTTAGAATGGTATCTATGGCTTCTTCAAATATTGGAGAACCGAGTAGCGTAAGGGACGCTTTGGATTGAACTGCAATATTTGGTATTAGAATTTTGAATTTTTCAATTAAGTCTTGTCCTATATCCTGGTCCAAATTTTCAGAAATAAAAAGCTCACATTTATCAAAATTAATTTCGAGGCCGACTTGTGAGAAATAAAATATGAGAGTTTCTAAATCCTCCAATACTGAAGAAGCCTTTCCTCCAATAGAGCCATCATCAAGGTACCAAAGATTAAATTTAGAGTTTTCAGAAATGTGTAGTACAGAATAGGAAAAAGTGAAAAGTTGCTGCCAGGAAACGTAACTGTTTTCAGATACCACCTTGGCTACACAGTCAGCGAGACGCCGAGCGACACACACTTACAAAGTACTTACCAACTTAAATATCATACAATATACATAACAAAATAAATCAAAAACATCAAAATTAACATTTACACCAATATTTACACAATAATGTCAAAAAAGTAAAATTGACACAAACTGCTCCTCTGTCGCCTAGCTACAGCCAATCCAAGCCATTCTAATTGAATACCAACTTTCTCCTGATTGGTGTTGCTAAGATGTTGTCTTTATTGCCGGGGTAACGGGATGGCGGCCTTAGCAACCAGTTTGTCAAATCAGTTTTGCCGAAAATCGCCCGTATTTATAAAATAGGATCCAACAACACTGAGGGCGCAGGCGCGCCTGCCTTCACTTCCTCAAACTGAGTTAACTTCTATGAACTTTTGTTAACTTTCAAAAAGCCAGAAAACTAGCAAATAATAATATTAATTATTATTTTAAAAGAATGACACGTCCAGGTGCTGACATGTCATTTTGTTTTTTTATTTTTTTGTTTGTTTTTTTTTTTTTTTTTTTTTTATTCTTACCAAACTGCTTATCAATATAAGTTTCTGTTGCAATTTGTAAAAAGAAGAGCGGAACCTCTTGATACAGGCTTCTCTAAGCTTAAAAGGAGATTCCAGCCCTCACAATTTTAGGAATATGTTGTTTAAAGAAATAAAGTTTTTTTTTTTTTTTTTTAAATAAGATCTTTTATGTTTGGGGCTCCAATTCGAAGTACCTATTTGTTAACTATTTGTGAAGTGACCAAGTCAGTATGCAAATCTACAGACCAGGATATCTGGATGATGCGGAGGAATTGGCTCCACATTGGCTCACCTAAAGTAGTTTTTCTGAAATGTAATCATTACTCTACGTAAATTTTTTAGTCCTAAAGTTTTCTTTCATACAATTTGTAGTATTACCGACTAAAAAAAATAATTAACAAACGAGTTCATGGCTACCGACATTGCATTGCGAAGTTAAATGATTCGGAACTAAAACATTAGGCAAAGAGAAGTTAGGAATCGGGATTGTAAGGATGAACAATTTTAGAAAGAACATTTTCGGAGTTCCTATAATATTGGGAGTTGAAATTAAAGGTGAACTTTGGCGCATCCGGAGAAATCACCTGATCCCCATATTCATAAAAACACAAACAGCCTTACAGAATCACTTCAACCACTGTAACATTTTGTTTTTTTTCTTCGTCAGTGCTGTAGACACACGTCGCGTCAATCGCCTAACCAAACTGGGACGCTTTAGGGTTTATAACTATGGTGGTATATACACGTTGGCTGGGGTAAAAGTGAGTTTCAGAATAAGAAACTGTGTAATAAGAGAGCGACGTGAAAGAAGAATTGGTTACTAAAATTGAGATGGGAATGCTAAATGCTGAGGTAGTTTGGTCATATGAAGAAAGTATGAAAGACGAATAAAGGAACGATTAATAAGGCAAGGATGAATGGAACTGTTAGGAGGGGAAGGCCTTGACGAAAGTTTCTTGGACAAGTTCAAGAGGTTCTCAGACAGAGTCAGGTCCCTTTAACTTAAGAGTACCTTTAACCAACGAGCGTGTATGAAAGGACTCATGAATGTGTGTCAGGATCGTAGCAAGTGGAACGAAGTTTTCTCTGCCTACCATGTTAGGAAAGAGGCGTGATAATGGTGTGAACAAATAAATTATGAAATAAAATGAATTACGTTATATTGAACACGTTACCAGTGACTTCCTTCAGTTTTTTCTGTACAAGTAAGTATATGGATTTAGGATATAAGGAGGAGTGTTGAAACTTCGTCAAGATTTCTAACTGTGGCCGTCGGCAGTAAGTAGGTGATGTAAATAGAAAAATATTGTTTCGTCTTTAAGGATAATTAAATAAAATACTAGGTATAATATCTTTAATACGGTCTGCCTAATTTATGCAGGTTTGTACTTATATTTCACGGTCACGATATTATTATCAATATAATCTTAAAGAGAAGTAAGTAACACATGTGGTGACGCGCTTTATGACCTAGCATTATCTTTATAGCTTCTGTATTAATACGCAGTTAGTGTTAATGCAGACACAAATGATGAAAACTGCACAATAAAGTAAGATTAGAAAATAATGAAAATAGTTTTACATAAAAAGTTCATAGTTGAAGATGAATAAAAGTTATTTCAAGGATTCTTAGAAGGCTAAGATCAACAAGTACCTTTAATCGACGAGCGTGTTTGGGTTGATTGACGGCCAAAGTGACCCATCTAAGTAGCGACCTCGTTGTGACATTATGTCATTTAATTTTGAAGGCGCCTCATGCCCCAAAGTCGAACCTAACACTCATTAACAATATGAAAAGTTCTCAGGTACAACGTCGTGGCACAGTTTGTATCTATTTATTTATCACCTCTTACAACTACCATTATAGGAAACTTGAGCCAATGCGACAGTGTAACTATCCTGTACAAAAATAAAAAAGTAATTAAACCTCTTTGAAACCAAAAAAGAACAAATCTCTAAAGTAGTCTTAAAAACAAGTAAAATTTATACCATATTACAAATAGTGCCGTACAAATAGTTCTTGCGAATGCAATGCAGAGAATTGTCATAAAGATGAGTCCCAAATTGTGGCGCGGAACATCGTGGGACATTGGGCATCGTGTCTCTGTACAAAAACAACCGCCTGACAGCATACGCGAGTGAAACAGTGACAGTAGATGCTTTATGTTTGTTTATATTTCATTTTAGGAAGATGATAGTATAAACGTCAATATTTCAAGTTAATTTGATAGGTATAATAAAGAGATGTTTAAGAACAAAATTATTTTTGCTCAGTGAGGTGAAAGGCGAAACGAAGAGAGTTGGAATAATATAAAAATTAAGTAATTAGCGTGTCGATGATGTATGACCAGGTGGTTCAATTAATTATGAGACCAGATTTTTCCTGACTCGTGAATGACGCAGGTTTCAATCCTTACCTATTTCGTTTTTCCTGAAACTGAAATACTGTCAATTTACAAATTTGCGTGCATCCGATAAATTTTCCTGTTGTCCGTTTATCATATTCGGTAACTTATCAACACAATAGCATTTAATCCATTTTATTAGCCTTATCATAGTCGTGATCCCACAGATTACAATTATAAATAATTTACCTTATAGTGGGTCCGAAAGTAGTGGCACTTCAACTGAATCCACGTTAGTGGATGCAACGCGTAGCCAGTTATTGGAGAAGGATTCATTGAAGTGACGATGGCGGATAGCCGGAAAGGAAGCATGGCCACGGCTGGGCCAGCGAAGTCTGTGGACTTAGATGAAGTGTTGGTGAACGAGCTGGGGCAGTTTGGGAAGTTCCAGTTCATCAACATCTTGATGGTGGCCGTTCCCATCGCGATGTCTGCGTTCATGAGTGAATTCGTGTTCTCAGCTGCTGCCATTCCTCACAGGTAAACATTTATTTACATTTACTATTTTTTGTTGCAATAACTTGGGCTTCGAAACCTAATTATATTACTATACATACCCTGTACCTGCAACAGGTCGGTTAGTTGACAAAGCTAAAACCAAATCATATAACTCTCATGTGTGTTTTAAGATATTGCTTACTATAAAATAGAGATATAATTATTTTTATGGTTTTTCCTTACTGTTACTCATTGGTTTTTTTCTCAATCTGGCGAGAACTTGGTGCCCGTTTTATTTATTATTAATAACGATCTGTCTCTAGCGTTATTAATAGAATTTTAGTGGTAAGTTCAGAATTACCTTCCGAGAGGGTGGCCCTTTAATAGCCTTCAAGGGTGGGACACGATGTCCAAAATTAAATGGACCGCACTCAGCTAATGCCTGGCCAATGCAATGCAATTCATTGAGCTATGTCTACGGCATGATGCCGTAGACATAGCTATTTGTTTAAATGTATATATATATGGTTTATGTATATTTTATTATTTACATGTATTATTATGTTTTAGTGTTTATTTCAGTGTTTAGTTTCTTTAGAATTGTTCAATTGGTTTTTTTTCCTGTTTATTTTTAACACTGCACCGCCTACCATATTTTCTGCTTAGCCCCATGGTTGAGTGGTAGAGAATGCCTTATCAACATTAAGTCCGCCATTTGTACCAATGATTATGTGCAATAAGGAATGAATAAATAAAAAAATAGGGATGTAGCTCAACAAATCATATTGTCTCTATCAGCGAATCTGTCTCGGTAAGTCAAAATTTGAGAAAAGTACCAAAAAATCATAAGTCTAAAACAATCATAAATCGCTGAACATACATGAGGGTGGTTAGGATACACCTCGATAGCACCTTATTTTTAGCTATGATCATCAACGCCCCGCCACCCTGTATTTTTGTCTGAGTGGTTGACGTGGAAAAAAATATTTTTAGAGTCTGGCTAACGAAAGCGTGACCTGAGAAAACGCGGCAAATTCAAAAAATCTTCATCTGGTATTACTGACTAAAGTAGGAGAAAAAAAATTGATACTTGAGTAAATTTAATTTTCTTGTATATTTACGACTCTCAATTTTGTTTACGGAACTTTATTCTTTAAGGGCTCCTTTTGATGTGTCGGAGCCTTGACTGACATGGATGTAAGTAAAAAACGAGTGTGTATATAGATTTGTTTATTAGAATATACTTAAATGTGTTATTTATTTAATTAAATTCTTGTAGTCCACGGGCTGATGCTGATCATACTCAAAATCTGAGTCTAAAAATTCAACCTCTAAGGATTCTTCGGTATCAGTAGAGTCATCATCACCTACACTTATAATGAATTTTTCCAAGACTTCTTCTGTTATGTGATCTCTTTGTTTGTATTTATTTTCCACATTTATTACATGGTCTGTCATTTTTTTCCAATCTTCTGTAGTTATTCGGCCAAATGAGGTTTTAATTAGATTTTCTGTTTCTTTTGCAGACAGATTAATGTTTTTTTTTGCCACCATACGCTTAACTGAGCTCCATATCAGCTCTATCGGGTTGAGATCGCAGTGGTAAGGTGGCAGTCTCACTACCTCATGGCCGTATTGTTTCAACAGTTCGTCAGCAACGTACAGGGGATCAGGTTTATGTTTGTTAACTAAACATAACAATTCGGGTTTTGTATGGTAATTTTCGTAATTTATACCGTTGGAATCAAGCCACTTTTGTATTTCAGCTTTTGTCGTTTGTGTCGTAGGTACTTTATTCTGTCGTACAGTGTGGTAGCTAGCATTATCCATCACGATGACACTGGGTTCATTCAAATTAGGTATTAATTTTTCTTTTAACCATTTTTCAAAGTTTGCGGCATTCATATCATGGTGATAGTCCGCCAACCTTGATTTCGTACTAAAAACTAATAGTCCATTAGGTACAAACCCTGATTCAGAGCCAGCATGTACTATAATAAATCTTTTCCCTGAAGAGATATGTTCCAGTGGGCTTGGTTGCGGGGCACCACTCGATGATGGTCCTTGCCATGACATTTTAGGCTTGTAATTTTTGTGAACATATGTTTCATCTAAATAGATGATTGGTTTTCCTTCCGCTCGTTTAGCAGCAATTTCTCGTAGATACCTATGTCTCCAAGCAGCAATATCAAAACGCTCGACAAGAACCATGCGTTCTTCTTTATTTTTCTTGAACTCATACCCATTGGCAATTAATATTTTACGCAGAGTTTCTCTGCATCCACTAAAGCCAATGCTAGAACGTAATTCTTCTAGCAATGTGCGCAATGTTGGGACCTCCTTTCTCGCAACATAAAATTCGTTAATTTTATTTCTTATTGCATCAATGTCAAAACTGTCTAAATTCGACACTGAGCTTTTGTGGGGGCGTTTTTTTCCTGGAGTGTTCCACATCCCTTCATTTACAGATCCTTCCTTTTTAATTTTTTTTAGTG
Organism: Udea ferrugalis; assembly: GCA_950022985.1. Taxonomy (NCBI): domain Eukaryota; kingdom Metazoa; phylum Arthropoda; class Insecta; order Lepidoptera; family Crambidae; genus Udea; species Udea ferrugalis. The sequence continues at coordinate 451,248 of OX465524.1, read as the reverse complement.
TTGTGACACCAACATCTGCAAAGCAAAGTGTAAAATGAATATTTAATATTAAAGGAGAACAACCACGTCTCGTACAAAATATACCCAAAAATGAAAGTGCCGGCCAGACGAAAATTATACTGGATTCTTATTGAAAATTACGCCCTGAGGATTTCTTACTAGGACAGCAACCATCTACAATTAACCCTTAGACTGCTATTTCCGTTTGAAATTCTAAAAATAACATTAATTCTCTGAATAAATAAATTAATGGATTTCAGCTTGTGAGGTGTCGTTAGATTCGTCTTTACTGTGAGAGTAACACTGGGTATATCAAAATAAAAAAAAAACAAAATGGCGGATTTTCGGCGCTGAAGTCAATGTTTTCACGCTCTGCAGCCTGAACGACTAGGCGGATTTTGGCTGGAGGGGTTAGATTCGAATTTACTGTGAGAGTGACTCCAGGTATGTAAAAATAATACCTTTTTTCAATTTCTTTCATTTATATATTTTCTTAGTTTTATGTACCCAGTGTTACTCTTACAGTAAATCCAAATCAGATGACACCTCTACAGCTAAAATCCACCATGCCGTTCAGGCTGCAGAGCGTAAAAACATTGAATTTAGCGCCAAAAAATCCGCCATTTTGTTTTTTTTTATTTTGATATACCCAGTGTTACTTTGACATAAAGACGAATCTAACGACACCTCACAAGGTGAAATCCGTTCATCCATTAATCCTGGGAAACAATAATATTTCTTTAATTTGAAACTCAAGTAGCAGTCTAAGGGTTAATTGTAGACGGTTCTTGTGCTATAAAGAAACTTTCAGGGCGTCATTTTCAATAGGATGCCAGTATTATTTTTGTCTGGCCGGCACTTTCGTTTCTGGGTACGAAATGGTTGTTCTCCTTTATCCAAATAGTTTGATGACATCAAATAACACATTTTTGTGAAATGTAACAAACGAATAAGAGTAGACATTAAAAGGCGGGTTCCCGGTGCAGAGATACCAATATGGGTAAGTACCAATCCGTACAGGTAAACTATCCCAATGTTATACAGTCAAAATCTGTTATTACGACATTGAAGGGACTAATCATATTAGACATAACAAATGGTAATGCTTTTAAAGTAGAAATTCATCTATACATAAGTCCATAGATATAATTAAGAATAATAGGGTAGAGGAACCAAAAGATGAACAACCCCCAATAGATGAACGATCGATATAAATAATGCGATAAAAAATAATTGCACCTTTCTTTTGTGAAATATTTATATATATGTAATTAAGTGCCCCTTTTTCTTCTTAACACCTTCAAAATATTGACACAAATGTCACGGACGCGCTTACAATCGGCTGTTTCGCAAGCTGTTCCTGGCAAAAAACAGTTAACGACAATTATTTTAGTATGAAACCGTTCATTGTTCAACTTTTGAATTGATACCCCAAAACTTGAACCACATGAATGAGCTTTGAATTTCAGACAAAAAACAGTTAACGACAATTATTTTAGTATGAAACCGTTTATTGTTCAACTTTTGAATTGATACCCCAAAACTTGAACCACATGAAGTTATTCAGACGTATAACTTTCCTAAATTCGATCGTTGTTTATTGATATCTAAGAAACCAACACACAATTAGAGTGGGAAGGCCTAAAAATAATTATTTTTATAATGATATACGTGATTTTTAAATAAAGAGGTAAATAAATTCTTTAAAGTACTCCAGTAACACCAAATAAACTTGATTTAGAAGTGCAAAATTTTCGCGTCAATGTGTTTACATGATGATATACAGGGTGTCCCGAAACGTGACGTCAAGCGGGCACGGGATGATAGGCTAGGTCATACCGGCTCTGGGAAAAATAAGGAAAAAAATCTATGTCACTTGGTTTAGTAATAATAATAATAATTTTGATTTTTTTGGAAATCGCCACCCTTGACTAAGTTTTCATGTACTGTACTCAGAAATGACCAAATTTCGCAGCGTTTTATTTTTTTATTTTATCCTAGAAAACTATGCTTTCGATTATAGCCACTTTTATGATGATCAATTTTGGACATTTAGTAAAAAAAAATAAAGTTCGACTAAGTCATGGTTAAGAATTTTTATGTCAGCTAACTTCACCCCTCATTTTCTTTAAAAAACATTACTATAGCATCCTTGGCAAGTTGTCCAGAAAAATAGCACATTTAATCAAAATTTCAAAAAGATACAATAGTAAGCATTTCCTCGGCTTATGTTTCCATGAAAAATATTATGAACCATAATGGATCGTTCAAAACTTGAACTAGGTGAAGTCTACAGTATGCCTTGCTTGGATGGTAAAAGAAAAAATGACCGTAGGTTAGTGGCAGCGGCAAAAATGAATCGTTTACTGTTGCTAAGCATTCCATGGTTGGTCGGTTATTGTGATGGGTAGTAGAGGGATGGGTGACCACTCCAAAAAAAAAAAAAAACTTTTATAGCTTCTCCGTCCTTCGAAAGCACGTTAAGCGGTGGGTCCCGGAAGACGTTGCGTGTGCCCAGTGTTGAGCATAAGTGTCACCAGTTGAGGTCAGAATTATGCTCAACGGTCACGCTTGCTCAACGAAACTATCCTGTATTGCTACAATGTCATACTCTAACACGTCTGCACAGTGAGCTAAGTGTGGATTGTGGTACAGTCACCGGCATCTCAGCCTATTTCCGTTTTTTATCTCGCTCTTGCTGAATGACATTTCTTTGCAATAGAGCAAGGAAGACTAGTAGTGTATTTTTCCAACATCTCCGTGCTTCGGAAGGCACGTTAAGCAGTTCGTCCCGGTTGGCATCGTTAGATGTTAGTCATAATGCTTAGTCGAGGGCCTTAGGGCGGCTTGATGACATCTGAGTTTTTTTTTATATCACTGAATTTACACTCCTGCAACAATCCGCACTGAGCCGGCGTGTTAGAGTATGGCTAGCGCCCACCCTTATAGTTGAGGTGGGGCCTGTGCCCAGCTGTGGGACGGATACTTATAGGCCGTTTATGTATGTTTGTAAGGAGGACTGAACGAAAATGGTAAGGGTGATGTGGCATTTACCGTAAAAGTAAGATACCAGAGCTACTATTGAGCCATGTAGTTAGAAGATATTAAGGCGCCCTAAGCCCTCTGAATAAGTTTCGCGGCTGACTTCTGCTAGCACCTTCAGCTGGGGACAACAACTGCTTAATGTCATGTGTACGGAGATACTATGAAAAAAAAAACGGACTGGTCCCCATCACATTAACCGACCAATCATGGAATGCTTAGCAACAGTAAACGATTCATTTTTGCCGCTGCCACTAACCTACGGCCATTTTTTCTTTTACCATCCAAGTAAGGCATACTAATAGACTTCACCTAGTTCAAGTTTTGAACGACCCATTTTGGTTCATAATATTTTTCATGGAAACATTAGACAAGGAAATGGTAAGTATTTTACCTTTTTGAAATCTTGATTAAATGTGCTATTTTTCTGGACAACTTGCCAAGGATGCTATAGTAATGTTTTTTAAAGAAAATGAGGGATGAAGTTAGCTGACATAAAAATTCTTAACCATGACTTAGTCGAACTTTTTTTTTTTTACTAAATGTCCAAAATTGATCATCATAAAAGTGGCTATATTCGAAAGCATAGTTTTCTAGGATGAAATAAAAAAATAAAACGCTGCGAAATTTGGTCATTTCTGAGTACAGTACATGAAAACTTAGTCAAGGGTGTCGATTTCCAAAAAAATCAAAAATATTATTATTATTACTAAACCAAGTGACATAGATTTTTTTCCTTATTTTTCCCAGAGCCAGTATGACCTAGCCTATCATCCCGTGCCCGCTTGACGTCACGTTTCGGGACACCCTGTATAATATATAAAAAACTACTTATTCATAAGATCTTCTTTAGTTTATTGCTTATTAAAGAATCCAATAACATTTACCCCCATAGTTATAACCGTTAAAATGGTAGTTCATCTATTGGGTTCAAAACGTTCATAATTAGGGCACAGTGTTCATCTTTAGGGCAAAAAGCAAAAGTTTTATAGAAAACATTTTTTCATGAATAACTGGTAGATTTTAGGCATTATTTTCTTAAACTAATAGAATATTGAGTATATACCGAAAACATAAAAAATAACAGCAAGTGCAAACGGCTAGAAAAGGGTGAGATAAAAATACTCAAAATTACAAAGAACGCTTAATCGTTCATTTAATGGTTCCTCTACCCTACTTGAGTTTTGTGTACTGATAAATAACAAACTAAATGGAGAGATATAAGACAAAGCGAGCTTTGATTTGACTACACATTTTTTTTTTCTAAGAATTACAATAGACCCTACACTCGACACTTTTTCTTACATTTACGATCATAATAGACTTTGACCATTATACTGTGCCAGATGTGGCTGTGTTACCTACCTACTAAAATTGCTCAAAACATAGTTGGTTGTTTTGATGGATATGATATTACAAAATATATGTAAAAACCGACCCACAACGACAATAATAGGGACCTACAAATCCACTGTATGTCTTCACACTTATCGAAGCAATAAAACGATGCAGGTACATACCAGTTAGTGAAGATATTTCTTCTAAGAACTTAGTCTGCGTTTCTATTAAAGATTTCTTTTCCAATTCTCTGAATCTTTCCACAGTGTTTTTAATTTCACAGAGGCCTTCAATATCTTCTAAATTCTCTATAAACATAAGAAAAACTAGTATAATATCGTAATTATATATAATAATCAGCCAACAAAGACCAAGATTACAAAGTCGTACTAACCTAAAAAATCCGAGATTGCATCTAAACATTGTTGTTTTTCTTGAAAAACAGCTTTCTTTTCTTCTTGTTTTTGTTTAAACTTGCTGATCATAGTATGTAGCAGCTTTCGCACGTTACTTTTTATTGTTTTACCCATATTAAAGCAATTATAAATGAGAAAATATACGTCTTTTACGAAATACTGACAATTGCTGTGACAGACTTTCTGTGCGGTCCGTAATGCGATTACAGTAATGTGAGCGCTCACGGTGATATCAGGCGTCCCGAATTGCAATATTGCGTCAACAGCGCTCACAGCGCTATCAGCGTCAAAACCAATTCGGACCGCTAGATAGTGATACATAACCTAACAATTTTTAACTTTTAATTTCTATCGTTCCCAGGTTAAACTAGCGGTTCTTGTAGTAAAACTTTCTGTTACGTTATCACAGAAAAAGATTTGTCCCAGCAAAGATTTATTCTGAGAAATATTGACAAAATTATTTTTACGCTAAAATGTCTGTTTGACGTTTCATCTATGAATCTGACATAAGGCCCACGGTGATATCGCTCTGGAGCATTATCGTTGTGAGCGCAATATGGCGCCGTTAGTGACGTCACCCATGACGTCAAGCTGTCTGACGTTAGATGAATGTCAGCGCGATATTTCAATTCGGGACGCTCTGTGAGCGCGCTGTAATCGATTTCGACTCAATTCGGAACGCACCCTTTGACGTGCCTTTGACAGCTTCATAATGTTGCCATAAAAAAACTTTTAAGAAAAGTGCAGGTCACGCTTTCATTAGCCAGACTCTAGGTCTAAAGGTTTAAAAATGATTTTGAACAATATTCAAATTCAATGAAATCCTTACTTTATACCCCGCTCGTCAAGTACTCGCATTAGGTAGTCAAGTCATAAAACGCATAATAACGACACAAGGTTTTTTAAACTCATTATTTAAGTTACTCACCAAATATCGTCATTAGTTTAGAACAACATACTGTTTTTCTTACAGATGTCGCATAGCAGAATGTGGAGAAGACAGTAAGAGCGTGTACTTTGACCCAGCCTGGTTGCCAAATGCTATTCCTGACGGCTCCAGCTGCGAGCGTTTCCAGCCCACGGGCGTCAATGGATCCTTGTCATCATGTCCCGCCAGCATCTTTAACCAGACACAAACTGTCGGCTGCGACGGCTTTGTATATGCAAGAGATAATTCAGTCGTCTATGAGGTGAGGATTCGATTGTTATCACTACATAGTATAAAACAAAGTCGCTTTCTCTGTCCCTATGTCCCTTTGTATGCTTAAATCTTTGAAACTCCGCAACGGATTTTGATGCGGTTTTTTAAATAGATAGAGTTATTCAAGGGTTTATTCAAGGAAAAAGTTTATATGTATAATAACATCCTATTGCACCCGTGCGAAGCGGGGGCGGGTCGCTGGTAAATTATAATCAATGATTTTGTCAACACTACCTTCAGTAAAATAATATTTAGGTCTGCTTTTCTGGGAAATAATATTCAATTCATTATTTAACTACGATTGCATGCAGCAAACCACAATTTCAGCACCTGAGTATTGTAATTTTAGTGCTGACGAGTATTTTGTATTTTTAAAAAAGTTCCTGTTAGACCTAAAAGAAACTTAACTCTAACAAACCTCATGTTTCAGTTCGACTTAGGATGCAACGAGTGGATGCGAGCCCTAGCGGGTACCCTCAACAGCGTGGGGACTCTTCTGGTGCTACCTATCACAGGGTATTTCTCTGATCGCTTCGGAAGACGTGTGGCGCTAGTTATCAGCGTTTTCAACCTGGGACTCATTGGCTTGATCCGCGCATTTTCCGTCAACTATCCTATGTATCTGGCGTTTCAAATCTTGCAGACTACTCTTGGAGCCGGAACTTTCAGTTCTGCCTACGTTTTTGGTAAGAAGCTATAAAACATTATACCTATATACATATTTAATTGTTCTACTCTGGTACAATTATATTAAAATCTCAAAGTAGGCCCTGCTGTTCTCCACTTCTTTTTTAGTTCTCCAGAACAACTTTTTTCAAGTGGAATATTTGCTTTAAAGTTTAAAAATAGGCTGGAGTACTACCGGGTGCGGCAATTGAACTGTCCATATTAAAAAATTAAATATTTTTATTTACTTTGAATATTTATTAATATATTTTTTACATATGAAAATAAAAGGTCCAAAATTATATTCTTATTCATTCTAATGGAATACAACCGCCTTTAGCTTTCACTACAAGCTTGAGTCTCTTTCTGAATGAAGCGCAGGCTGCTCGAATAACGTCGTCATTTAAACGGTTCCATTCTCGTGTAACGAGTAGTTTTGAGCGCCTCCACTGATGTGTGTTTTTTAGCACAGGCCTTCGCCTGTAAAACACCCCAAACACAAAAGTCTGTAGGGTTTAAGTCGGGCGAAGACGACGGCCACATATCTTGGTCGATCAGCACAGGAACGTTCGCTTTCAACCAATTCTGCGTCCCATTTGCTCTGTGCGATGGCGCCGAGTCTTGCTGGAACGTCCAACGCTCCAAACCAAATGTCTTGCGTGCCCACGGTATCAATCCTGTTTTTAAGACTTCATTTTGATAGATTTGTTTATTTATTTTGGCTTGGTTGCGACCCATTGGTAGAAAAACAAGCGGAGAACGTCCTTTTTCGGACACCGCCGCCCATACCATGATTTGGTCGGCTCCTTGTCGTGGAGTGACTCTCAGTTCATCTGAATGATCGCTGACACGTTCTTTCAACTACACACGGTCATTTTGTTTGTTGAGAAACTGCTCAACACAGAAAGTTTTCTCATCTGAAAATACCAAGTTGGGAAGCTCGCCAGTGTCGAGCAAGCGAATCAGCTCCTTTGATCGAGCCAGCTGTTTGCTCTTTTGCAAAGCAGTGAGTTCTTGCGAAAAGTTTTTTTTTAATGGTTTAACCTTAAGCTTTTCCTTTAATATACGACGAACGCTGCGGTCGCTCACTTTAAGATCCTGGGCGAGCTGATTTGCTGAGCGCGCTGGATTTCAGCGTAAACGATGTCGCACCTTTTCGACAACTGGTGACGCCGTTGCAGTACAGCGTCGACCGCCCCCGTAGCGTTTCTTAACACTCCCAGTCTCGTTAAATCTTTGGATAGAACGACGCACAAATTTTTCGTTCAATTGAAGATTTGGAAGCGCTCGACGAATGTCGATGTTCGATTTTCCCTCCAAATAAAGAGCAATCACTGAATTGCGTTTTAAATCCAATATTTTAAAATTGAAACGTTTCTTCTCACGACCGAATGGTTTTGAAGTAACATAGATAATGTGTCACAGATTATTTTTTTAAATTTTTGCCGCGTTCGATTCAGTAGTTCGAATTTTAAAATAGTTACAAGGAGACGGACAGTTCAATTGCCGCACCCGGTATGTGGGAAAAATTGAAACAAATCTTACGAAACAAGATTCCTCAATGCCATATTGTTAAAGACTGTACCGTTCATAGAGTTGTGAATTTATTTTCAACAACATATCTTTGAACTAATGATTTCTTTCAGCAACTGAATTGGTGGGTCCTAGATACCGTGTAGTGACCAGTGCCACATGTTCTTCCATGTTTGCCGTGGGACAAGTCATTCTGGGCTCAGTAGCGTGGCTCATTCAGCCCTGGCGTTACATGATCATGGCATTGCACGTGCCTTGCTTCCTCATCATCAGCTACTACTGGCTCCTCTCAGAGAGTGTCAGATGGCTGCTCTCCAAGCAGAAGTTCGATGATGCCAAGGCGGTGTTGGAGAAAGTTGCCAGAGTGAATGGGACCTTCATCAGCGAGAAATCGATGCAAGGACTGTTGACTCCACCTCCTGTTGTAAAGGCTGAAACGGTAACTTACTGATATTTACTTGGGCATATTATTTTTCTAGGGTCATCATATAAGATGTTAGAGTTGGCAAAAAATTGAACAATATATCTACTTAGAGAAAAAATACTTTAAGATAAATAAAGTGAACAATAGTTTTGTTAAAAAGTAGGTAATCTTTTCCAGGAAAAACCGAGCTTGGTGTCTACTATATGGGAGTCCGAAGTCCTTCTTCGGCGTGTTTGCACGACTCCTATCTGGTGGATCACCACCACCTTTGTCTACTACGGGCTGTCCATTAACTCCGCCGGCCTTTCGGATACTATCTACCTAAACTACATCCTTACATGCGCCATTGAGATTCCTGGTTTCTTCACCGCAGTGTTGGTGCTGAATATAATTGGCAGGAAGACTACACTTTCAATTGGTTTCTTCCTGAGTGCTGCTTGCAACATCGCTTTCGCCTTCATTCCAGCTGGTAAGTTATAATCAGCATACTAAGATGATTTTTTCCCAAATATACGCCTACCTATATCGTTTTATACAAATCTGGCTTCAAAACCTCGCTAAAATACAATTTATTAAAATTTTGGTAAACAAAGTTAAAAATAATCGTCTTATTATCCTAATTTTATCTCAATCAGTAAATGGTACCTACCTACCTACTTGAAAGTATTAGCCTCAACAACACGGTGATTTCGCTTTCCTTTTAAGTGGAAACCATTAAAATATAGTCAAGCTTGATTAATGTTGATTGCAAGTAATCCTGACCAATAAAACACTTTATCACCGATAAAAGGTTCTGATAAAGAACAATCAACGGGTCGTTGCTTTGACGCCAATAATAAATGCGTAGATTTACCACATAGGTAGTAACATTCTTTTGTTTATAAGGTCATCAGAAAAATAAATAACAGTTGATATCATGATTATTACTGGAATTGGAGGTCGTAGATCATTCGAGATTATCAATTTATCGATATCGAAATGAAATGTAGATGCAAGGGTAACACCAACCTTTTGTATCTTTCTCTTAAATACGCCCGAGATTACTTCTATATCCCAGGTGGAAGAGTCAGAGGCACACTGCTTTTGGCCGTCATAGTGAACGCAACCGAACCGGTAAAAAGCCGAAGCGAGCAAATTTGAACCTCACAAATGATCTTGCTGATTTTCAACAATTATATTCTTTAGAGAGGCATTTGTTGTATTAAAGTCATAATTAACATCATCAACTAAAGTGATACATTTTTTTATTTAAAGAAAATACTATTGGCAATTGCTAGCTTTAAGCTCGAGTCTGCTCTGAGTTCGAGATTAGAGAAATCGTTCTTTCTGCTGGCTAGTTTTCGCACATATCAAAATAGAAGTGTCACATGTGAAGAACGTGGTAAAAAAAAAGATCGTAAATACTTCTTCCGCAAACGAGGCTTAGGTTTTTTAATTTGGTTTCAGATCTGTATGTGCTGCGTCTCATCGTGTTCCTTCTTGGCAAGTTCGGCATCTCTGTCGTGTTCACATCTCTCTATTTGTTCACCTCGGAACTATACCCCACAGAGTACCGACACAGCTTACTGGCCTTCTCCTCCATGATTGGAAGAGTCGGTTCCATTACCGCTCCGTTGACTCCCGCTTTGGTAAGTATTGCATGTGCTCTCTTTTTATATTTTTATAGATGCAATTTGGTCCAGCTCCTTTGGGTTTGAATATGAACATTTGCATGAGCATTGGATTTCAAACATATCTCGAATGTCCGTGATCAAACGTAAACATCTACTTGGGCTACCTACGAACTACGCTACAGTGAAATAATTTAACTATCTAGTTTCTTGATATTAAATAATACTAGTTATTTCATGATAGCTATGGGCATCATAGGAGATTGCTTTATTTTTTTATCACGATGATTATGAAATAGTAAATTGTATAAGAAAGATTAATTTTGTTACATTGAATGTTTTCAATGCCAAAAATACAATTTACATACCTATGCAGGTTGTGTTTTAATAAATAATCAGTCTACATTCACCACACTTCCCGTACTTGTTTTCATCGCTAATCATTATTACACCACATTAAAAACCAGTACAAATTAAGTACAATACTAAGATTATCCGAAAATCAATACAGATTAAAATTTCCGATTTCTTATCTGGTCTTGACATACGACACAATTTAGTATCATAATTGCCCAAAATGTTTTGTTCGTTCAGAGTTTAGTAGGATTTTTATTTTGGACACATAATTTGACTGATATTATCATCAATCTACTATATAAAAATAAGTCGAGTTTTCCTTCCTGACGCTATAACCCCAGAACCCACCAACCGATTTCCACGGTTTTGCATTCGTTGGAAAGTGAGGTTTATAGCAAAGAAAATTCAGGAAAATTTCAACAGAAAAGCGGGAAAATCTTTTTTCACATACATCTAAGTCCACGCGGACGCAGTCGCGGGCGGCTGATAGTTTTATGTAAAACTTCGAAACCTCAACAGAAGAAGAAAGAAAGAAGAAAGAAAAAACATTTATTGGCCCAAAAAAAAAACAGTTACTTAATATGGGCAAAATTCGTAAATTATCCTGAAAATATTTCAATGACAATTCTCTTCCATCTTCGTTAGCACTTGGAAAATATAAATTAATCTTATATTACTTTGTTTCTAAGGACCAACCATTCTAAACTATAACTTAATATTGTGAGCTCATTACTGATTCTTCTTTCTTAACTTTATTTCAGATGGTATACTGGCAAGGAATCCCCTCGATCTTGTTCGGTGGAATGGGTCTGCTCTCCGGCTTCCTGGTGTTGACGCAGCCAGAGACCCTGGGAACCAAGATGCCCGACACCCTGGCGGAGGCTGAGGCGCTCGGCACACCCCAGTCCAAAGCTCACTGACGAATGCACCAGCTGATCTGATGCCTGTCAGCATTCAGCGAGAGTTCTTTTAATCGCTGTTAACGGGCTCTTAATCCTGACGTTAAATCAAAATGCATTTCCACTCAAAGTTGTTTTTTGTTGTACACACAAACAGGAAAACATATTTTTGAGACACAAGAATTCTTTATGGCAGGTACAACTTTAATGAGACAACAGAGAATTTGATATTCTAGGACTGATTTAGATGTAGAGTACGATTGTTGATGAAGAAAAATGGGACAAAATAACATAAAATAATAAGTTACCTATACATATAGTGACTTATATTGTAATATAAAATATCATATTATTTAAACCCATGAACATATTTTATTATTACTTGGTTATGAAATATAATTTTAAAAGTGATTATTCATAGCTCTCTCATTCATTTAGGATACGATTTATTTGTAAGTTATCATGTAAATAGTTTTTTATGAATTTAAAATAAATGTTGAAAAAAATTCTTGTAACTTATTTTTTAAACCCTCAGTCCACAATTTATGATAACTCTACGAGACTGCAAAGACAAAATATAAATAATTGAGACATGTTAAAAAATGAAAACAAGACGAGCTAACTGAATTTCTCCCGGGAAATACCGGTTCCTTTAGAGCCTGGAACCGAAAATTCCGGTTCTTCGAAGTTAGTGCGGTTCTCGATTCCCTACATAGTATACATTGAGGGCTGCCTCCAACGATACGATACTGTTTTATTCTTCTCAGAGCAAAAATAAATCTCTCGAGTCTTTGGCAAATGTATTTTATATGTTCTTTCCAACTGCAATATTATTCAACTACGATACCTAAAAAATTGGAACTACCTCCTTTTTATACTAATTTATTCTCATAACTTATCAAAATCGGAAAGTTCTGCGCTCGGTAAGTCTCAAATTGTAAAGTAAATATTTTAGGACATAAACTACAAGGTTAACCTAAGCCTGAAGGGCGGGGCTGAAGGCTATAAAAATGAAACTAGCAGCACTGGAACAAAGTTATTTATTTAATGTTCTAATAACAGGGATGTTCTGGATACATCCATATTACAGATAAGTTACAGAAAATAATCTTATAAAATATAAACCTAGCTCGCCATGGGCCCTGAGCCTCAGTGCCGGTTCTTAAACCCGGAGAATGGAGAGCTCAGCTCACATGGCCACATAATACGAGACTATAATAATGTAAAGTTAATAAAAGATACATTCGTGGAAAATCCTACTTTATAATTATAAAATCAGGGTCTTAGGCTGGCTTGGTTGGTAACTCTAAGGATAAGTAATGACCTAACATGTGCTTTGGTGCTGTGCGGGTTAAGTGGGGGTGCTACGGAGTGGCAAGATGGTGCTACTCGGCCACGTGGTGGGCCTAGGACGGGTGTCAGCGTCCGCCTGTCCTCCCTCAGGGTGCACAGCTGATGGGGAACAGGTTCGGCAGCTGATGGCCGTAACTGGACACCTCCTAAATAGGAGAAAAAATGCAGACATTAGTCTACTGACAATAAAATGAGATGGGGGACCACGAGGGGAATCTAACACAAGAGATTAACACTGCCTAACCTACTCTGGGAGCACTTAATAAAGGGTTTCGAGACTCACCTGTTGGAGGATACTTGGTTCGTTTGAGTCTCCGCTACCAATTTTCAACTCCGGCACGTGGCGGCATGAAATCACTGTAAAAGAACACCACTCTTGTGAATTTGGATAGCACAGCGAGGACTCCGTGAAGACGGGGGCCACATAGGTTATGGTGGCTTACCAAATGCAGGAAAACGGGCCCGCAGACAGATTCTGCCCGATGTCGACTGCTGGTGCTGGACTGCTGGTAAATACATAAGTAAAACAAAAAAACTTGTTAATAAAAAGTGTGATTTTAAGATTAGCAAAACTTTAAGGAAGGAAAAGTTAGATTTAAAAGCCCAATTAGAACATAGTAGTTTATTATTACAGAAAAGGCAAATCTCATATGAAAAAGAGACTTTTGATTTAGAAAACAAGATAACCAGGTTGGAGAACTCTCTCAGGGACATGAAAAACAGATATGATATCGCCCAGAAAGAGATTAAGGAACACATCTTAGCTGCCACCCAATTAGTGGAAATGTCAACTTATAATGCAGATAGGTTTGACTCACTGATTAACAAAGGCAACCCTTGCAACCAATGTTCTGAAAGAATTGAGCTGGATTCTGGGTTGTTACATGCGAGACCGACCTCAGTTGTCCTTTGTGAGCCGACAGATGTGGTTACCTGTTCTACACCACCGGCTGCTACTAGCACTACTAGCAATGCTAAGAAAACAATTTTATTTTCTGACAAGATAGGTCAAGGATTAGGAATATTGCTGTCAAACGACACCAAGCAACAGGTAAAAAACTTGTGCTACCCAGGGCTGTCCTACTCCGACTTGATAGGTAACATTTCTAAAGAGGAGCTAGGGGAGAATACCACTGTGGTAGTTTTCCATGGGGACAGCCGATCAATAACAAAAAGGGGACTAGTAAAAAGCATTGAATCAATAATTGATATACAGGCAGAGTACAAGTGTAAATTTATTATGTGTGCTTTCCCATACTCAAGTACTTCATCACTTAGTCAGAACAAGGCCATACATGACCTTAATATAACTTTATATAACCTGACGTGTCGTCACAGTGACATAACTTTATTTGATACAAACTCATTTGTATCTTACTTTAGGTTAACTGAAGATACAATGTATCTTCCAATTAGGACTAAGAAAAAACTGGCTACCTTGTTAGCTTATAACATCAACGATGCCGCTTTTGGCAGTACTTTTTATTCCTATTTTGACATTAGTACTAGTACTAATTTACCGGTTTTACAAAATATTTCTACAGCAGGGCCCTGTTTAAACTAGGACCTAAGACAACAGCCAAGCCCAAACATCTGAATGTTTTTCATCAGAATATTCAAAGCTTGTCTGGCAAAGATTTAGAAATAGAACTATTTCTAGAAAATCAGGGTATAGATATTTTATGTATAACTGAACATTGGCTAACTGAAGCCAACCATCAGTCTTTTGTAATAAATAATTTTAAATTGTCAAGCGCCTTTTTTAGGAAGACCACTATTCATGGTGGCTCAATAATTTATACAGCAAATAGCTTGAAATGTAAAGAGCGCAAAGACATAGTAGGCCTGTCAGTAGAGCGTATCGTCGAGTTGTCTTGTGTGGAGCTTGAGGGCTATGTTGTGGTTAGTGTGTACCGGCCCCCTAGAACAAACTTTGACAAATTCGAGTCAGTCATGGAGGAAGTTTTAGGAAAGTTAAACTCTAAGGCTAAGTCTATTATTGTGTGTGGTGATTTTAATGTGGATTTATTAGGTACCTCAACTGAGCGCAACAGATTAGTGTCTTTATTTAAATCGTTTGGATTAGATTATCAATTTCAGGAACCTACTAGAGTTACAGCTACCACGGCTACTTGTCTGGATAATATATTTTGTGATTGTACTCCGATAAATAAATCTATTGTGTCCGTTTTAACATCAGATCATTGCGGACAAAAGATAACATTTTTAGATAAGGCTCTCACCAAGTCTAATCCTGCGAAAATCATTTGTAGACCAAAGACAGGACATCGCATAAATCGTTTTAGGGACCGTTTAAAGTGTAAGCTACCTTGCATTGTTTATAAGCCAGGTGACTCGGGAAACCTTTACAAGAATTTTTTTGAGTGTGTTAAAGGTGAGTTTGATGCTAGTTTCCCTCTGAGAAAGGTGACTCGTAAAGCTCAGTCAAAGTTTTCTGAATGGGCCACACCCGGAATTTATAAAAGTAGAAATAAAATGTACGAGTTGTATGGCTTGAAAAAATACAGCGTTGATCCAGTTTTTATTGAGTACGTTAGAAAGTACTCTAAAGCTTTTAGGAAAGTATGTGCAATGGCCAAGGCATTACACATACGTGATAAAATATCTAAGTCCCAAAACAAAATAAAAACCACTTGGGACGTGATTAATCACGAAACGGGTAAAACGAAGCATCATGATACCACATTTTCTTTGAATATTAACAGTAGAATTATTAAATCAGATGCAAACATAGCTGAAGCTTTTGAAGACTACTTTTCTAATATACCCGTGGTCACTACAGCTTCTCTGAATTCATGCCCAGCTAAAGCAGAACAGTTGTTGAAGGACAGTGTATCCTGTAAGGCTGATGTATTTATGTTTAAACACATAGATTCACTTGATGTTTTAAAATCATTTAGATTAATTAATAAAAAGAATACCACCGATCTTTGGGGTATTTCAGTAAATATTATTAGTCATATAGTAGATGTTCTTGCTCCGTACCTAGCCATAATTTTTAATGACTGTGTTGATGAAGGAGTGTTTCCAGATTTAATGAAACACAGTAAAGTGATACCTCTTTTTAAATCAGGCAGTAAACAGGACCCTGGTAACTTTAGGCCCATATCTATCTTGCCAGCTTTAAGCAAGATTTTTGAAAAGATCATACTAGAACAACTTTTGAGTCATTTTCATGAGAATAAACTTCTACACAGGGAACAGTACGGATTCACTAGAGGTCGTTCTACTACAGATGCTGGTATTGCGCTCGTGAAACACATCTTCAGAGCTTGGGAGAGTGCTCAGAATGCTCTTGGTATCTTCTGTGACTTATCCAAAGCATTCGATTGCGTCGACCACCTCACTCTCAAACGTAAGCTCGATTTTTATGGTGTTAAAGACACAGCGTTGGACTTAATTACTTCATATCTTAGTTTCAGAACTCAAAAAGTCGACGTGAATGGCACTTCATCTTCCGGATCACTGCTCAAAATGGGGGTTCCACAGGGATCAATTTTGGGCCCCTTTTTATTTTTGATATATATAAATGACCTACCTTTTTACGTTAGAGACCTTTGTGACATAGTTTTATTTGCAGATGATACATCATTAGTTTTTAATGTCGATAGAAATAAAGATAATTTTGATGACGTAAACAATGCACTTTCTAAGGTTTTGCAATGGTTTACAACCAACAACCTTCAGTTAAATGCAAACAAAACTAAATGTATTAATTTCAAGTTGCCTAATGTTAGAAATAACCACATTGATTTGAAAATAAATAGTAATGATATGGAGCTTGTAGATTCAACAGTTTTTCTTGGAATGACGATAGACTCTAAATTACAGTGGAGCCCTCACATAGACAAGCTTTCAGGCAGACTTAGCTCAGCTGCTTTTGCTATAAGAAAAATAAGATCTTTGACAGATGTAGACACAGCTCGATCGGTTTATTTCAGCTATTTCCACAGTATTATGTCATATGGTATAATACTTTGGGGCCAGGCAGCAGATATACAAACCATATTTATTCTTCAGAAGCGAGCCATCAGATCCATCTACAAGCTTCGTGCACGGACCTCGCTTAGGGATATAGTTAAGGAAGTTGGGATTCTTACTGTGGCTTCTCAATACGTTTATAATTGTATTATATTGGTGCGAGAAAATATTAACCTCTTCACTAAACATAGTGACATACATGACAAAAATACGAGGAATAGGAATAAAATTGCGCTTCCATTATTCAGGTTACAAAAGGTTTTAGGTTCCTTTATGGGGCAAGGTATACACTACTACAACAAAATTCCAGAAGCAATTTGTAAGTTACCATCACATAGGTTTAAACATCATATTAAAACTGTCTTATTAAAAAAAGGATACTATACCACAGCCGACTACCTTATGGATAGGAACGCCTGGGAGTAAGCTCTCAGCTCGACGCGGACTCCAATTAGCCATTTTGTAATAATTATACGGATTCAACATAATGATGTGAACCAACCAAACATTTTTTTCTTTGAATTGTATAACTGGATGTGAATCTCAAAACTCCTTTTTTATAATGTTAACCAGTAGTCTTTTCTAAACAATGTTGTTAATTGCTTTTAATAATTTACCATTATTTTGTGCACTAACCATTTTCTTGAAATTGTATAACTGTATGTGTATCTACTTAGTAATAAATTGTAATTTACTAACGGATTATTGTACAAAACATATTGAAAAGAGTAACTGCTGAGTTTCTTGCCGGTTCTTCTCAGTACAGAAACAACTTTCCGACACCGGTGGTTGAGTCACATTATGTTTGTATACTGTGTATTTATTTATTATTTCTATTATAGTATTTAAGTCTATTATTAAGTGTATTTTTGTTTGTTTGATTAAGTTTTGACGATTTGAAAGCACTTGTAACAGGTCTATTTAAATAAAGATATTTCTGATTCTGATTCTGGTGTTCTGGTGCTTGGGGAGCTTAACTTGCTCTGGCGCAGGTGTTCAAAGGTATGGGCTCCGATTTTGTCTCCAGACTATTTAAACCCTCGGGACGGAAGCCATCCTTTTTTTTCCAATCTAACCAACTGACAGCCAGCAGTGACAGCTGCGTTCCAAAACACGAAAAAATCTAAATATTGTTGTGAGGTCGACCACAGATAAAACAACGCTACAAAATCTAATTAGTTTTGTCTTGTTTATATTTAAATTATTTGATCTCAGATATGATACTGTCTGTCCAAGGTTTTATTAATTTGATCAACAAATTCGGAATTACTGTTAACCGTTATTACCACCGCAATGTCGTCCGCATATTGTACACATTTGTGGCTAATGTACTCCGGAAAGTCGTTCACATACCAAGAAGAGAAGAGGTCCTATAGTACGATTAATAATTGTAGTCAGCAAAATGACAACTTCAACAGTGACTGATACAAAAAAGGGTGACCCGCTACAATAGTGACGTTCGGCAATCACTAGACTTAGACATTTAGTCATGATTTATTTTATGAGGTATCAAAGCCTTTTCTAAATAATTGTAAAAAATTTATAGGTACAAAACGAATTAAATTATACGATTTAAGAAATATGGGCCCTCCATATTAAAATTTCTCACTAAATAATTAAAACCATAGCTGGGAAAAAAATGTTCAAAGAGGTTCAGGGGGATTAACACTTGAAAGTCAGCAAAATACAAGTAATTATATACGTTTTTATTCGTTACGGTTGCTATTGATTCCGACTCTGATTCTGAATCGGTATATTCAGAATCGGAATCAGTTACATTTATAACGAAGGAATCCACATATTGGTCTATAATGTGGTAGAGTTGACACATTTTGTCTTCGACTTTTATTGGCATGGTGTATGCACTGTCTCCAATTATCAGGCGTCACCTCTTTCAGGCCTTCTTCAAATATTTTTTTTACTTCTTTTATTTTAAAAGTTTTATTGTTCCTGGCAACGTACCCCTTTGCTTGAGCCCAAACTAACTCTATTGGGTTGAGCTCACAGTGATGAGGTGGCAGACGCAGGATTGTGACACCGTATTCAGCGGCCAACTCTTCCACAGCATAGCGTTCGTAATTAGATTTTTGTAATTTTACTATTTCGATTAATTAAGCCTTTATCATTGTAGGTTGATATTTAATTTGTTTTTCATCTAACCACTAAACAATTCCTTCCGCCAGTTTGAAGTGGGGATACGCTCGACTTTTCTTGAATGATACTGTGCGTTATCTAATACCAGCACCGCATTTGGCTTTAATTTTGGCAAAATGCTTTTAAGCCATTTCTCAAAACACTCTGAATTCGGCCCTTTAGGCCTGTAGTCAAACCTTTAGAAAACGCTTGTTTGGAAGATTCTACTGTTGTATCCTCCCAAACTTTTCCAGTTGTATGACCTGTTAATAAACGAAATTCTTACCTGTAAATAATATAATACAGAAACAAAACATTTTGAAACTGAAAATCTATTTACTAAATACAGTTTACCGAAATACCTCTATGTCTCAAGACGAAAGTCTGACCAGTGTGTGTTGCCAGTAATGACATATTATGGAAGTGGGACGTGGTCATTCACTACGACTTTTTTGCCAGGCTGTAATGTCGACTAACTTTTTTTATTGTAAAAACTCGATTTACCACATCACTATTTATTTGGGACTGAAAACCTGCCACACTGAAAATGTCATTTCACTGACTACAATAGGCATGATGACTGTATTTTTTTTTTGTTTATTATCGAAAGACCTTACATTTATGTAAACAATCCTCAAAGAATCACTTCATCTGGATCAATACCACCAGAGATATCACAATTTGAAATGCACATTTTTGGACTTGCCCAAAAACGCTCCATACAAAAGTGACAGCGACAGTGACGTCACTGTCGCTGTTTTTGTAAGGAGCGCGTAATAACTTTGTTCGACAGCTATATTCAATATTGCGTTTATGATAATGGTCTCCTAACATAATTCCTTCATAATAGTTTGGGTTACAAAAAAGTGATATTGTTTTACAAAAATTTAACACATATGAAATGGACTTGCCCACCCAAGTTTGCAGGCCTATTGTAGCCTCATTTTGAAACGAATTTCGATTGTGGTTTTACAATAACATTTGTAATCAATTATTATTTTTGGGGAACATAAAAAAACATGCAAAATCACTCATAGTCATCTACCCTATTAAAAATCCGAGTATAAGATACTTCCTTGGGATACGCCACCCTGTAGTTTTCGTGAATGCGATCTTTGTATCTCCTACGTATGGTTTAAGCATGCATAGGGACAGAAAAAGCGAGTTTGTCCAATACTAGGTTTGTAGTGATGATCACACACAAAAGTTAAACTATTAGGATTTTTTGTTTTAGTAACTCTTCGCTCTGTTAAGACCGTAAACTCTCTTCCGGAAACATCGAAGTTCTCCTACTCAAGAAAAATAGCAGAATCGCAGAGCTTCACCTATATTTAATGGTGGTTGATAAGGAGGATGTTTTTTCATACTATTTTTACTTGACTGTGCCAGAAGAAAGTATGAACGTATAATTGTTGGGCACTCTGCAGCTTGGCAGCTTTTTTTAGCTCGATGGAATTTGACTTGCAAGGTGTCGTTACTGATTTGTAATGACCGTTACCGATGCCAGTGTCACTCTCACAGTCGAAAAAAGACACAACAAAAAGGAAACGGTAACTAAAAAAACGAAAACCCGACTGCGTTTAAATAGGCCAGTCATTATAGTAAGTTCACCTCGGAATTCGAGATACCCAGCTGTAAGTCTGTAAATACTTGTATATTTACACCCTAAAAGTTGTCTCAAAACCTACGTATGGTAGGGTGTAAGCAACTATTAAATTTCAAGGTCAAAGGTCACAAAAAGCGTTTTTTTTCACTCTTTTTGTAAATATCTCATTTCCTATGGGTTTTTTGCTATATGTATTTATTATCAATATTGTAGAATACAAAATTCTCTACAAATTCTGTTTGAAAAAATTTTTCATACGGTGAACCGTTTTCGAGATAGAGGGCGGAGAGCGCGCGGTCACAGCATCACTTCAGGTGTATATTATCAAGTTCAAACTTGGTTAGGGCATGATTTGAACCCCAGGTATGGCATGGTATGGCTTCTTCCTCTTCACCGTCGTCTTCCGGCTGCTGGTAAATTTCAAACTAGTCTTCATTATCGTCTTCAACGACATTTGTCTCAAGTTCTTCCATGATTTTGACTCCGATATGGTAGAGCATTAAGACAAGCTTGCCCATTACATTGGTCACAAGCTAAAGAGCATTGCAAGCCTGCTTTCCTGCATCCGCATCGCGAACCACAACCACTCTTGCAGTTGCAGAAAATTGTATTTAGCAAATGTTTTGGAGCAGGTGGTAAAATTGTCATGATAAGCTCCAGAAAATCGTTTCGCATTGCCCAACCCCATACCTGGGGCTCGAAGTCATGCCCTAACCAAGTTTGAACTTGATAATTTAAACCTAAAGTGATGCTGTGACCGCGCGCTCTCCGCCCTTTATCTCGAAAACGGTTCACCGTATGAAAATTTTTTCAAGCAAAACTTGTAGAAAATGTTGTATTCTACAATATTGATGATGAATACAAATAGCAAGAAACCCATTGGAAATGAGATATTTACAAAAAAAGCGCAAAAAACCGATTTTTGTGACCTTTGACCTTGAAATTTAAAAGTTGCGAACACCCTACCATATGTAGGTTTTGAGACAACTTTTAGGGTGTCAATATACAAGTATTTACAGACTTACAGCTGGGTATCTCGAATTCCGAGATTCTTACCTAATTTAAGCTTAAATGACTGGACTAAAAATGGTATCGTGCGAGTCGAGAGCCATGCTAGAAAATTATTCACCTTTTTTAAAATTGACGCTGTTTTACTATAAATATTTTTTGCACAAGTTCTAGGTATTCTTCATAAAAAGCAGTAATAGTGTTCAGTAGATAAGTGCTGTCTGTAATAATGTTAGGTTATTGGTGGAAAATAAACCTGGCAACCTCTGGAAACTAACAATGAAAGTAAAAACGAATGAACTTAAGATTTGCCTTCTCAAATTGGTTCTGTCGAGTGCTTAGAAAACATACCAATTCTTTTAAACTTAAAATATCATTTTGTAGAGCCATCAATTAGAACGAAGGCGAATTTACTCATTAAAACGATAACAATAACATGATATTATTATTATGATAAAAAAGTAATAATCTTTCCAACCCAGTAACTTCTCAGTTTTATCACAGATGGCGACACTTTGTGCGTTTTTACGATTTTAAAGAGGTGTCTCCACTAAGCCTCTACCATAACCACCAAAGGAAAATTTAACAACTTTTGTGTTGTCAACAAGTGTTGATGACCTATGTTTCTGTTTTTCTTGTTTAATCAACGATCTTTGAAAATAAATGTCAGCAATATTGCTTCCGTTTTTGACGCTACACATTAGAAAATGTTTTTCCATTAATTTTAAGCATTACCGAAGATTCAAATGATAAATATGAAAATCATTCACAAGCCGGGGCGAAGCCATCAAGAATCACTGAGAGGCTTTTGTCGTCTCTATCGACATCTCGAAGGCATTTGAAAGGGTTTGATAGCACCGTTACAGAGAGATATGTCCAGCGACCGCACCAGTCCAGCTGAGACTGAGTCCCTTAAAGAGGCTATGGTTGAGCGTATGAACTTAACGTTAAAAGCAGTGTCCGAATTGGGAAAAGCCAACCTCATTGAGTTTATTGCCAACAAAACACAGGTATGTCTATTCTCTGACTAACGGAGATTTAATTGGACTCCTGCTTCCCTGAATGCACCTATACTCTTGACCAATCACCTTTAGCTCCTGAGGATGACCTCTATCCAAACTCAACTTGGGAAGTTCTATCGATTCCGCAAGAATAGCTACCGGAAAATTGGCACTATAAGGTCCAGTACAAGCTGAGTACTGCTCCCATCTTTGGCTTTGCCAAATACCAGCTAGGTGTACTTGACTTAGTGGATTGAAGGGCCAGGAGACTCACAGGCGACGATTTGCTCGTTGGAACCAAACGTCAGAGTTTACCAGTGTGAGAGGGTGCGCAGGATCTTCATGATCTGATGCCACTGTCTATTTCTACTACTGGATCACGCTGGGAGGGCTTCAACCCCTGTGTGGTCGACTTTTCAGCTATTTGGACTAAACGGTTTGCTGCTTCCTTTCTGGTCCGCACCACCATGGAGTAGACCGCTTTCCCATGTCTGTGTTTCCGAATAATAACGGTGTCTTCAAGGCAAGCGTGTTCCACCATGGGGTTCGCAATCGCTTACCACTGGAGTATTTTTTGTTAAACGTATTTTTATTATATTGGGCTTAAATTCGCTATGTGAATTTGTAAACGTATATTCCAATACATTTGATGCGTCATTAGTGCAGCCCAAATGTACGTGGATGTCAGTTCTACAGACAGACACGTGCATAATACATGATGCCCAGATTGATGGTGTAGTAAAGAAAATGATTGATTATTAAATACCCCACTAATATTATTAATCCTTTGATTAACTACTTACCTACTGAATGTGAAAACTACGGCATCAGACGGTGTAATCACTAATTTGTCAATGTCTAATTTTTGAAATTTGATTTGCTCTTAAAGGGAGGGTGTACAAGGTAGGGTGACTAGTCCTGGTTGCATTAAAACTATTCCTGCTACTCAAATAATATTTTTTTCTAGTTTGATTTTGGTTTACCTTAAAAATGTTATGTTACAGTGTAGTTTAAAAAATGTACGGTACGGTACGGTAAAATGTACGGTTTATTGGCTTTGTTCTCGTTCAGAATATAAAACCCGCCCCCGTTGTTATTTATTAAGAACCAAATGTAGTTTTCCGGTTTTCGGATCTTTAGTCAAGATTCAAATAGGGGCAGGAGGTATTCTGGAGTGCACAACGGGGGCTGGTTTTATATTCTGAACGAGAACAAAGCCAATAAAATGATTGAAAAATCCTGAATAAAAGGCTTATTTTTTTTACACACACAAATTCAATTGCGTACTGTGCAATTGCCTACAGCAAATCTTTGACCAAAGTCAAAACAACAATACCTACTTGGTTCAACTGTCCAATATTTTGGACACGAAGTGAACATCAGTGTTGATGTTGATAGTGTAGATAAAGGTCCTAATTATTTTTGAATACCTAAAAGTGAACGTGATCTATCACGTTCACGTTTATAGTGTTCGCGTAAATATTAGAAAACATTGTGATCTATCACGTTTAAAACACAGTAACACAGGTTTTTATTGTAGCTAAAGTCCTTAAGTACACAAGCAACCTTAAGTTTGATATCATTGAATCAAGAAATCAAGCGCAGCGTCCGATCCATCACGGTCATAATTTAATAACTTTCATAACACCTTTAATCCGATGTCTACTTTATCAGCCAATTGTTAATTAGATTGCGCGCGCGTTCCTTTTATATTGCTTCAAATTTATTCATCAGTTGATCTAAATTGGTAGCAGGGGACACAGCTCCTTCGAGCATTAGATTATCAAAATGTCGGGGGATAGAAAAGCTAGTCTTGGCTCTACAAAAGCAGAAAATGGGGTATCTGGAGAAAAACACATAGATTTGGACTATGTGCTGATCAATGAGCTGGGACAATTTGGTCGGTTCCAACTGCTTATGACCCTTCTGGTATCGATTCCTCTGATCATGTCTGCTTTTATGAGCGAATTTATTTTTGGAGCCGCTGCTATACCACACAGGTGAGTTTATCTAATATTTCAGCACGAAACTTTACACAAAAACATTTTTGTAAATTTCATTCGATTCCATTGATATTTTTCCAAGTAAGTACTTGGTATTAATAAAGAAAGCCAGCAAAGGTCCAAGTAAACATGCAAACTTTAAAATCTTCACAGGTGCCAAATTCCAGAATGTGGTGAGGAAACGAGACTAGTCGAAACATTTGAGCCTGAATGGATGATGAATGCGATTCCACCAAGTAATCTGGCCAATGCTGCCTTCGATTCGTGCTCCCGGTTCACATCACTTGCCAACGGCACTCTGGATGTCTGTCCTGCCAACCTTTTTAATCGGAGTCAGGAGGTCCGTTGTGATACTTTGGTCTACGCCAGGAGCGAGTCAGTAGTGTACGAAGTAAGTATTCTGCTTGGCTAAAATGTGCAGAAGTATCATTAACTGGGGGTTGTTTATGTATTCGTGGGTTTTGCTAAATAAGTGCCAAGTTCAGCCAATCAGGCATATTGGAAAGAAATGAAGAAATAGAAAATATTAATAGTAATACATTTCCTAATTTAGATTCTATTTATTGCATGCATTTGCATTGCGAAAACAATTTTTCAATTTAATGCTTAAATTGGCATTTTTTAAATAATTACGAGGTTTACATCTTTTTTTGAATTGCTTATCGTGTTCCAATTTTAGGTTTGTATTTGTTACGGTATGATTGCTCAATTCGGAGCGGGTTAATTAATTGATGTAATTAAGATTAATTGCAGTAACGTTTGGTTAATTTTTAAACATTTTTTATTTTTTTCCAGTTCGATCTTGGATGTCAAGAATTTATGCGAGCCCTGGCTGGCACTCTAAACAGTGTGGGCACTTTGCTGGTGCTTCCCATCACTGGATATATTTCTGATCGCTATGGCCGCCGCGTCGCTCTCATCATTAGCGTGGTCAACTTGGCTACCTTTGGCCTCATCCGCTCCTTCTCCGTAAACTACCCCATGTACCTGGCGCTGCAGATTATTCAAACCACTCTTGGTGCAGGCACCTTCAGTTCCGCTTACATATTTGGTAATTACTGATTATACTTACCAACTAAGTTTTTGGGTCCCATATCTATGTAATACTCAACCGTTTAAATTGATATACTTTAGTATCATACTCGTGAAAACTCAGTTTTTGTTGATGTTGATGTTTTCATCAGTAGCTTGATGTGGTTAATAAATTGGACTGTTCTTGCGCATGATTTCTAAAAAAATATTGAATTTTCAGCCGCGGAATTGGTTGGGCCCAAGTTTAGAGTAGTAGCTAGTGCTACTTCCACGTCCATGTTTGCTGTCGGCCAGGTTATCCTCGGCGCCACAGCATGGGGTGTCGATGACTGGAGGTTGCTGTTATTGGTCCTCAACATACCCTGTTTTCTTATCATTTCTTACTACTGGATCCTGGATGAGAGTGTGAGGTGGCTCCTATCGAAGGAGAAGTTTGAAGAAGCTAAGAAAGTTCTTGAGAAAGTTGCAAGGATAAACAGAAAGCAAATCAGTGAAAAATCTATGGAAGCTTTGATGACTCCCGCTCCTCCATCGCCCCACACTGCCCAGGTACGCTTAAACGACATTTGAAACCTAACCTCATCTTTGAACCTCAATATTTCTAAAAATTGACATTTTGTTGAGTTGAAATAAAAGTTTTCTAAATGTATTTACCTTCTCACAGAGTGGTGACTCCCTTGTGAAGAAGATTGTCAAGTCCAAAGTGCTACTGCGTCGTGTGCTCACTACCCCCATTTGGTGGATAACGACTACCTTCGTGTACTACGGGCTCTCCATCAACTCTACCGGCCTCTCTGACCAGATGCACCTCAATTACATGTTGACTGTGGGGATTGAGATACCTGGTTTTTACAGCGCCGTGCTAGTGCTCGACAGAATCGGAAGACGGCCGACTCTTTGCGGTGGCTTCTTATTGAGCGCAGCATGCAATATTGCTTTTGTTTTCATACCTAATGGTGAGTTTTTTATTAATTGTCTCATTTCTTTTGAACCTCGTTTTGTCATATTGAAGAAAACACCCTCCGCTGTTGACTAGTATCTATTAATCATGCAAATATCACAAATTACATATTAACCAGGATAAAAGTAATGGCAGTTTCAAGTAGGTGGTAGGAGATTTCGGTTTCGGATGATGACTTATAAAGAACTAGCAAATCCCACTACGACTCCATCTTACACAAGAATTTTGACACATCGATTACGAAGGTTGCACTAAAGGATTAATAATTATCTGATTGTAGCATTGATTTTTGTTCTTAACAGCTTGAAAATTCGCCGAAGGGGTCAAAAGAGTCGTCGAGTTTCCGGGTTGTTTCAGTGTTATCTGAATTTTAATCAAAGCTTTGATTTAATGGTCGATTAACGCTGCGCTGTTGTTACACGGATTAAAAATTGTTATCATAATTCATAGCAACTGTGTCGTGTGACTTGAGATAATAAGATAGATACATTTTTTGATACTACGTAATAAGAAAGCAAAATAGTGTGCGAACAACTATAGAAGCTCTTTCATGCATGTTAAAGCTTAGATTTTGAATAATCTTCATGTTTTATACCCTCGAAACCAGACATTTTATAATGTATTTTGGGGCCTGTGCCCAGCTGTAAAAAGTATTCAAGCTGTTTTTTTACAATCATTTTCATTTGTTACAGAACTAACGGTCCTGCGTCTCGTGATCTTCTTGCTCGGCAAGTTCGGCATCGCGCTAGTGTTCACCTCATTGTACCTGTACACTTCGGAATTGTACCCTACGCAACACCGTCACAGTCTACTTGCCTTTTCTTCTATGATTGGCAGAATAGGTTCAATCACAGCACCCCTTACTCCAGTATTGGTGAGTATTTAGCTTCAGGCTTCTCAAATTGTTTACTCTTGTCGTACATAGTACTTTTGTAAATTGGTATTGTCTGTCACAGATATCAATCAACCATGCTCTTCCTTAATAATTTTCTAAGATGTGCAGTTGGCATCAACATTATAGACTATTCGTATAGAGTGGTTAAAAACATATTTAGGAACTGCCACATAATTACTACTGAATGTAAAATAGTGCTCCAATTGTTAAAGGTTCTAGTAATGATTCAATTGCAAATTCTTCCTATAGTCTATTAAATTCTTTCACGTTTGTCACTAAAGTCCCTGTTTTATGATTACCAGACACAATACTGGCACGGTATCCCATCAATGCTGTTTGGAGGTATGGGCCTTCTCTCAGGAGTGCTGGTGTTGACGCAGCCAGAGACCCTTGGGACCAAGATGCCAGATACCTTGGAGGAAGCAGAGGCGCTGGGGCGGAGTTAACCCCTGGAGCTAGTTTAAGGGATTTATTCTCATAAGATTAAGAATACTTGGGTAGAAATTATATTTGTTATTTGAAATAGGGTAAGCGCAATCGAGTGGGCTCGCAGGGACAAGGATTGACGTTAGAAATAAATAGTAGAAGTCAACAAAAGCGCTAAGGACCTAACATTTGTAAGAATTTGTAAAATGTACACATTCTGGTTCCGTAGCAGCAACTGACACTGAACCGATATTATGTTTCACGTGCTTCTGAATGTCACGATTCTAGTGAGAGTAACAAAAGGAGAAGAAGAAGATATCGAGAGGAATGTATCAGGAGTTAGTTAGCAGTATTTAATAATTTAGTTGATAAGTTAGATTATTTTGTGTAAATACTTGTTTTAAGTTAGCATCTTTAAGATATTCTTTGTAAAATTATGTTTCTGCATTCGTTGTATATAGCTTCTACGGTAATTTTAAGTTTGGAGACTAAATTGATCTCTTTACAACAAATAAAATTCTTCAATCATGGTAAAAATATTGTATTTTTAATATCTACAATCCCATATTGTTTTAGAAACCGTATCAAAACCACAGCAAGACGTAATCATTATACGATACACACACATCGAGTTAAAGATAAAACAGAGGTAGAAATCGTCTAAGCTGAAATGACGCGCCCCTCCACTGCATCCACGCATATAGCAAGTACTGTTGTTTGCGCAGATATGCTTTAGAGGGGCGTCTCATTTCAGATTTGACAATCTCTACAGAGCTTACAATATACTAGAGTAAGAATACGCTTGAACATCATAAGTTATGCCTTATCATTCTTAGTTCTCTTAAATAAAAAGTTCGCCCAAGATTTTGCACGAATGGGAATTCGTGCAAAAGTATGATCGAAGCATTGATCAATGCTGAATCAATTGAATCAATTGAGAACAATCTTACTGAATTAGACTTTTGTACTTAAGTTGAAAATTTCAACGCAGGACCGATCGTTGTGGAGATCTTTGGGGGAGGCCTATGCCCAGCAGTGGGCGTCGTTCGGCTGATATGATGATGAAAATTTCAGAGTAGCATCGAGAATCACGTTAGCTATCTGGAAATATACGTGGTTGCATCACCTTATAACATATTCCTAATATTTAGTTCAAGATTGCTGAAAGTCTGAATCGTGACCACTTGTTATGAATAAGTCAAAATCAACTCGATCGTTATTGCCGTCTCTGAAATTAGGTTTTAGATTTGTTTTCAGTTTCTCTTTTATGACCACGTCATTGGGAGTCATAAGACTTCTTTGTTTTGACTTACTAACTCATGATCTTTAACATAATTAATAACTTTCAGTTGACGTGTAGGAGAATCTTATAGGAGAATCTTATAGGAGAATGTCGCGCGCGGTCATCGTGCGCAGCGCACGCGCAAAATGTTACGCTCACCTACACGTAAAGACGCAAACACCAATATTACGGTCAGTGATGCTAAATGCAGCAAGTGTTTGTTGTTATTAATGAGCTTTTATCTTTCATTGGTAACAAAGTGGATACTCTGCCGGAAACTAGTATTATACAAATATGCTTAAGTGCTTATTCGCTTGACGAAATCGAAAAGGCGAGATCTTTGGCTTTTTCGTTGCTTGCCCCAAACAAGAAATTTTTACGAAAAAAGGAAGGAGCGGAACAGAAGAGTCTTCAAGAAATAATAAAACTGGTGAAGGAGTTTGACCCCGACGGTTTACCCACTTTTGTGGCTCATAACCTTAACAAGTTACCACCGGTCACTTTCGACCACATTGACGTTACCTCCTTTTTAAAGGAAATGGCACTAATGAAGAACGAAATATCTAATTTGAAATCGGACTCTAAACCAAAACGTGACAATACATCAGAAGACTTGGACGCATTACGGAGGGATTTAGAAGACGTTAAAAAGATGCTGACACGGTTTACTACCTGTGAGAATGCTGATAGACGGATATCACGCACGTCTCTTGAACCTTATGTTGATAAGGACACTAGCAGACGTGTGGAGGAGTGTGAAAATATGACCCAGGCCGTAAAAGCGCAAGATTCAATTATTAATATAAGTACACCCACGTCACCCAAATGTTCTGTGCAGCCGGCCGTTGTACCTAACTATGAAGATTCTATTGTGTGTAAGCGCGCGGAGAACGATGACTCATATCTGAAGCGGACAGCGACTTTAAAAGAGACTCGTAAGGTAACACCACCTAGACCGGACAAACCAGTTGCAAAAATATTATATGCAGATCAACTTAAAAACTCAAAACACCTAAGTACTAACAATGATAAGCAGGATAATAGTGGCTGGAAAACAGTGGAAAAAAAATGAAAAAAAACAATTATTTTGAACAGACGAGGAACAGCTGAGCCCCTGAAACAGTTCAACTTCAGAGCGGCCGAGAGGTCCGCTTCCTTGTATGTTTCACGAGTGCACACTGACACGAGACCCGAGGATATTGCTGGATTTATTAAGCATAAAACTGACATCGACGTCAGAGTTACGAAGATTAATACAATTGAAAACGAATTCAACGCATTTAAAGTAGTGGTGCCTTCGGGAAATATTGACATATTTCTTAACGACAATGGACATCAGTTTTGGCCCTCTGATATTGTCTTTAGAAGGTACTTTGATAGTAGAAAAAATGTATCGCGCGAGGGCGCAAAAAGCATAAAAACAAATAACTAATATGAACAGTAAAAACGAGTTAAAACTAGTCTCTTTCAACTGCAGATCACTGAAAAGATCAATTGATCATGTGCGACAATTGTGTAATGACCACCAAGTTATAGCACTGCAGGAAACCTGGCTGTTCCCTCATGACCTAGATATTCTCAACACTGTTAATCCTAGTTTCGAATTCTATGGGCTGTCGGCCATCAACACGCAGTCTGGTGTTGTCCGTGGCAGACCCTACGGCGGAGTCGCCATCCTGTGGCAGAAGTCTGTGTTTCCGAGCGCGGAGAGAATACCATCTGACAACGACCGAGTCATCGCTGTGAAGCTAAGTAACGGCACGAGATCCCTGCTAGTATTTAGTGTCTATATGCCAGTTGCAGATAATGACAATTTGCCCGAATTTACACAGTGCCTTTCAAACGTGAGTGCAATTATCGAAAACTACGACTGCGAGTGTGCTTACGTCTTAGGCGACTTTAACGCTCATCCGGGAGGTCTATTCGGCGTGGAACTATTGGACTATTGCGCGGATAGTGATCTTGTTTGCGCGGATATTGATTTGTTGGGCGCGCGCTCGGACACGCATACGTATGTGAGCGACGCGCACGGCACGTGCAGATGGCTGGATCACTGTGTGGTTACTGCGGCGGCCGCGCGGACACTGAGCTCCGTGTCGGTGATGTATGACGTATACTGGTCTGACCACTTCCCGCTCGTAGTTAACTGTAATCTAGACATGATTTGTTCGAAAACAGATGTTGATACTGTACCTACGCCGTCTAAACATTCATGGGGCAACCGTGACAAAAAACAAATTCAATTGTATGCGAGTCTATGTAGGGATAAAATGAATATTCTTAAGAGTCAATGTTACTATAGATTTAATTGTACACACACTAATTGTATGACTGTTAACTATAAACAACGAATAGATGAGTTTTATTTCGATTTCATACGTTGTTTGCAATTTTGTGCTGATAGTTCTTACAGGTCCAAAAAACCTAAAGCTAAGAGGGTCATTGGGTGGAACTTTCTTGTCAGATGTAAACATTCACTAGCTAGGCAGACATTTAAACAGTGGTGTTTATTTGGTAGACCTCGTTCCGGTTATTATTATGAGGAAATGACTAAGAAACGTAAAGAATTTAAAGCTGCGTTAAAACAGGTTCAACAAAATGAGGAACAAGCAAAAATTGACATTTTGGCCCAGCATGTAAAAAAAGGTAATTTTGTGAAATTTTGGAAACAGACTAAGACGATTAAAAGTAACAAGAGTAGTTTACCCGTCACTATAGAAATCGAAAGAGATTCAAAAAATATTGCACATATTTTTTGTAACTTTTTTAAAATGGGCAGTCACAATGACCGGCCTTGCTGCAATGATGAGGTGCGGGACCGGCATGACCGGAAAATGCATGTTTCGTCTGACGATATCATGAAGATATTGAGAGGTATGAAACGGGGTAAGTCTCCCGGTCATGACGGTCTCAGTATTGAGCACTTGTTATGTGCTGGCCAGCACATAGGAGAGATTTTGGCACAATTCTTCAGTCTTTGTCTGCGGTACTCTTACCTACCTGAAGATCTGATGCGTACTATTGTTGTGCCCATAGCGAAAAACAAGACAGGCGATATTTCGAGCGTGAACAATTACAGACCTATTTCGTTGGCCACCATTGTAGCGAAGGTTCTGGAGAGGGTTTTACCAAACAAAATGGCACCTATTTTGAGACTTGACGATGCCCAGTTTGGGTTCAGACCGGGACTGTCGACGGACTTGGCCATTTTTTCCCTGAAACAAGTCATCGACTATTACGTCAGGAACTCCACTACAGTCTATGTGTGTTTCTTGGACCTCAGCCGCGCCTTTGACACGCTCCGACATGACGTGCTGTGGGCTAAGCTGCGCGAGGCTGGTGTCGGTGCGGAAGTGGTTGACCTCATTGCTTATTGGTATCGTACGCAAAAGAACAACGTGAGATGGCGTAACTCCCTGTCGGATAGTTTCGTGCAGCCGTGTGGCGTGAGGCAGGGTGGACTGACTTCCCCTGATCTTTTTAATTTGTATATGAACAGCTTGATCGAGGAGCTGAGCGGCACCCCGGTTGGGCTCAAATTAGGTGACAGATATGTCAATAATTTGAGCTACGCTGATGATATGGTGCTGATCAGCCCCTCGATCAAGGGATTACAAAAAATGTTACATATTTGTGAAAACTATGCATCATCTCATAATTTGACCTACAATGCTAAGAAAACTGAGATGGTGATCTTCAAATCAGGTAGAGGACCAGATAACGTGCCCACGGTTCGCTTGGGAGGGCAGCCGATTAAAGTCTCGAATAGTTTTAGATACCTAGGCCATATTGTGACGTCTGACATGAAAGATGATTGCGACATTGAAAGGCAAAGGCGCTCACTTTCTGTCATTGGCAATATGATTGCGCGAAAGTTTAATAAATCTAACGATGATATTAAAAAGATTCTGTTTCAATCATATTGTCAGTCGTTCTATACCTGCCAACTTTGGACTAGATTCACGAGAAGGTCTCATGATCGCATAAGAGTACAGTATAATAACATCTTCAGGCAACTGATGGGATTGCCGAGGTATTGCAGTGCCTCGGGAATGTTTCTATCTGCCAGAATTCATACTTTTGATGCGATCATGAGACATAGAATAGCGTCATTCTTGGACAGACTTGGTGGGTGTCAGAACACCATAGTTAAGGAGCTGTACTGTAGACTGACAGAGACCAACATGTACAGGTGTTGGCTGGACATGGCTGCGTGATGCTTAAGTGTTCGGCCAGCAGCTGTCAAGCCAATGTTCGTCATGACCCAAACCAGTGACCCGAATAGCCCCTTAGTAGTGCTCATCTTGTTGTTGTTTTTTTTTTTTTTTTTAAGTGTGTACAAGTTGAAAGTGCCAAATAATGTTACATTTTAACCATTTTAACCAATTTTTAACCATTTCATTTTATTTTATTGTATTTTCATTTTTATTTTATTGTATTTTAATAATTATCACCAATTCAATATTTTTGTACTATTGTACTATTGTACCGACTATGGATTTTATCTGAAATAAAGAATTATTATTATTATTATTATTATTATAAAAATCACTCAATTACTGATGTGACGTCTAAAACAACTTGTACGCCAATACTGACCTGCCATCTCTGAGACCAACCGTTAAAATACGTTCGCCCGTCAGACGAAGCACAACACAATTAGGAAGGTAACGAACGGGAAGAGGCATAGGATACCACTTGAACTAAATGAGTTGGCTGCGTTTAGCCTCAAATAAATGGTCTCCACTCGAGAACTTTTCGGCCCCAACGACCATCAGTTCTTCGTGCTATGTGCCCTGCCCACTGCCATTTCAACCTCGTATTTTGATTCGATCGTAGCAAAACACCGAGCATATCCTTCTCCATAGCCCGTTGTTTCGACTTGGGCTTTCTTATGAGGCCCATCGTGAGTCAAGTGTCTCAAGTAGTCAGCCGTAAGTTAAATTGTAATATGAAACACACCTAATTTATGTTTATTACGCAGTTTTTGGCTAACTCTCCTACGATGGTAAACTCGGATAAAAAACCCAAGCAACCCGAATAATGGTGTTATGCATGCATCATGACGTAAACGATCAGTTTGCCTTGACTACCCTAATGGTATTATAATAAAAAAGACGTAGACATGCTACTTGTGCTAAAAAAAGTGGCACCCGAAATCAGAACTTCCAACACCTGAGCAAAGCATTGACAGTTTGAGACGACACTGCGCTACATGTATCTGTCTCGTATACGCTTTAGTAAATAATCAGACTATCTTGTACACACGGTCAAATAGGGTAGATGACTATGAGTGATTTTGCATGTTTTTTTATGTTCCCCAAAAATAATAATTGATTACAAATGTTATTGTAAAACCACAATCGAAATTCGTTTCAAAATGAGGCTACAATAGGCCTGCAAACTTGGGTGGGCAAGTCCATTTCATATGTGTTAAATTTTTGTAAAACAATATCACTTTTTTGTAACCCAAACTATTATGAAGGAATTATGTTAGGAGACCATTATCATAAACGCAATATTGAATATAGCTGTCGAACAAAGTTATTACGCGCTCCTTACAAAAACAGCGACAGTGACGTCACTGTCGCTGTCACTTTTGTATGGAGCGTTTTTGGGCAAGTCCAAAAATGTGCATTTCAAATTGTGATATCTCTGGTGGTATTGATCCAGATGAAGTGATTCTTTGAGGATTGTTTACATAAATGTAAGGTCTTTCGATAATAAACAAAAAAAAAATACTGTCATCATGCCTATTGTAGGTAGGTACGCCAGGGACGGCTCTGCAGCAAACCCACCTATTGCTTTTTATGTTTGTTTTGCGTGATAATTTTCGACTTCGCATCATGACTGACTTAACCTACCTACCTCTTTTAAATATCATTGGACTACCCCGCTTGGTACTTAGTTGTGAGCGTTTGTTGTTTATAATAAGTTTGTTTTCCACTTTGATAATGAAATCGATAGAAAAACATAAGGAAAATAACAAATTTAAATCATAATCTTAAATTCTTTAATCTTAAGATTAGAATCTTTATTTAAATCAAATCTCTGTATTATTTGTACTCTATAATTGGATTATTTTATAGTACCGTACATTTTGTATACAAGGTGAAAAATTCGCAGCTATTAAACTTATTAATAGGTAAAAGTCAGTTAAGTTATATTTTAAGAAATATAGGTAGTACATAATATGTAGAGTCCGACCGAAGCTGGTTGTCCGGCCGAAACCGAAACCGAAACTCACGTTGTCAAGTATAAAATTCCTTCAAATACTGAATTCTGGAGCATTTTACTCATTATTCTGCTAAGGACAACAAAACAAAGTTACAGACTCATTTTTTTTAACACAAGATCCCACCACTGGGCAAAGGTCTCCCCCGAATTGATCCATTTACCCCTCTCTTTTGCTATAGTCCGCCATTCGCCGGAGTAACATATCAAGTGGTCGCCTCATCGTTCTTTAGGCCTCGTCCTTCAGTGATATTAGTATTTGTAGTATGTATAAATTTGTCATTTTCTTATTTGACATTTTCATTTCTTATTCGACATTTTTATTTGATTATTTGACATTTTTATTTACTTATTTGTCATTTTTATTGTTTTATTATTTCAGGTATTGATTAATTAAGTATTTAAGTGATTGTTATGATAAGCTATTTAACTTGTATGTTATTGGAATTGACATTTCTGTGAGCATGCATGCAAACTGAATAAATAAATAAATTTGAGGAGTCATGGGGTTGTGATTAGGGCCGGATGCATCTTTATTTATTTATTTATAATAAGGGACAGTACACAGCTCAAAATAATTGTGAAATGTAATTTTAAGTTACAATTTTGAGGGCCAATTATGACTATCCAACATATTACATAATATGAACAGAGGTGTTCCTACACGTTACATGTTACAATATTTCATCTTATTTCTACTAATCTAAGGAAGTTAAGTAGTAAGTATCTTACAGACTGCTCAGTGCTCCCTTCCATTTTGTCAGTTTCGCGATTTTCTGGCCTACTTACCGTCGACCAATTCCGAGCTTTGATATAGGCTGTTCCATGAGCAACCAGGCTTGTGCACCGTTTGTTAGGATGGGCAGAACGCAAACGTCGAGAAATTCTCGCTTTAAAGATATAGGAACCTTCCTATATCTAAAGCGAGAATTTCTCGCACTTCATATAAGCCTTGAAAAGTTAGCTCCTCCAGGTGATTCGGCGTTCGATTTCCTCATCCTGCCTGTTCTCGACAGAGATGATCTTTTTTTATTTTTACGGGGGAATGCGTTCATGGTCTTGCCACCATCCAGAAGAAGGGCGGGGGTGTGTGAGGTGCCGGTGGACCCCGCTATGCGCGCTAGCATAACCAGCCCACCTTGAGGGGAGTTACACCTCCCCTCTACACCCGCCGGTGTATTAGGTCACTGTCACACCGCCGCGCTTTCTCAGGGCCACATGAAATGGAGGCACACAGCCCCCGCCGTGTGCACACCCAGTGACTCCGAAGGTCCCCTTTTAGTCGCCTATTACGACAGGCGGGGGTTAACCGTGTCAGAATTCTAACGCCCCATACCACAGGGTGAAAGGAGACGATCTGGCCCGAAGTAAATATACTCATGAAATTCGCATTGTCTGCCTTCTACCACTTCCTTACTTTGTGTGCCGTTTGTCGTCAGTTTCGTTTTTGTCGGGTTCGTCACCAGTCCAATGCGATAGCAGGCTACGCTTAGTTCTTTGAGCGTTGTCTGCCCTGCCACTCGGCGGATGTGTTGGCACGATGTACGACAAACAGCGATGTCAGCCGGGACCAGCATGACGTGCATAACGTGCTTTCTGAAGCACAATACGCATAAAAACCACATCACTAAATTGCAGTTGGAGTTGTCAACCATCCCATTTCCGACATTATAATCTCCAATCGAGAAACATTAAAAAGAATCACCCTTTAGATACATTTATCTGTTTTTTATCTAGATAAACCCAAATAAATCCCAAAATGGTGATGCACCTACGTTAAGACTATGATAAGATACCCTAACTCGAATCTTTCGCTTGAAGCCGGATAGGTTACCTACCAGTCATTATTAGCCTTTCAGTTTGGTTCAGTTCACAATGAGTTGTTGGCTTGTAATACGGTCCTTTTCTGGTGGTACGGTCCTTTTCAGAATCAGGGCACTTTAGTTGTGAATACAGTGGTAATTAAGATGTTGACTAGTGACCAACGATTGCTTTGACCTGGAGGTCTGCTCACGTTTGTATCAAATTATTGTAAGGCGTTAGAAAGTATAAGTAGGTAGGTACTTGCAGTACGTAAATCGTATTAAAAAAAGTTTATTTGTCAAACAATATTGATACGGTTTTGTGACAATGTAGGTAACTTAATCTTATCGTTTGATTTGTTATTAGATTAGAGATAATGATGGATTTATTTGATTTTAGCTCATTCTATGTTAGTACCTAATTAGAAACATTAATTTGTTTGTTGAGTAGTCCGCCCAGCGGACATCTTAAGGAAAATGTTGCAACTTATTTATGCTTTTGCATAAAGAAAAATAAATTTAATTGCGCAAAATGCATAAAACCTATGGAAAACAAACTCGTTGCTTGGCATCCGTAGTTTCCAGACACTCGAAGTTTTACGAAATTTCACACCTATCGGACAAGACTTACGGTCACAACTTGTTTCTCAGTGTTTTCCTGTACAATTAACAATAGTAGGTCAGACTTGTACTACGTAGTATTGTTAGTAGTTCCATTAGAGTTCAGCCACCGGACCATGAGCTCACATGAGCTTCGTAAAGTTACACCGTAAGACTATCAGCTTTTTTATCGCTCAAGTTTCAGTTCTTTTTCGTCCGCAGCTACTTTGCTTTATTCTTACTGATTTACGTTTTTTTTCTCGTACCGAAATTTTCCAATCTATTTGATGGGGATAAAGATTAAATATTTTCGTAGTAACTTAGTATATTTTGGGTTTTCTAAACACTTAGTACAAGCTCTGTTCAGGGGGGGGCAATTCAAACTATCTATCGCAGAAATTATCACAATCAAATCCCATGGGGGTACTTCCGTCAGTCAATCTATATAAATTGTTAAAAGCTGACGTTTCGACGTTTATTAATACAATAATTAATCAAGCATGTAATGTGACTTATCTTAGGAAAACGACGTAAATGTAGATCGTTATCACGATTTAGTATTATTGATTGCCATTGCAGATGTTGTTGCTGAAGGACTTCGATCGTTATGATCGAAGCTGAAAGAAGTAATGGCAATTTCTGATTAGAAAAAGACGATGTGAATACTTCTACGAATTCATTGTTCTTGTAAAGGTAACAGTAACGCGTTTCGATATTCTGTAATAAATGGCACTGAACGATTTAATTGCTTGTCACATGTTTTCACAGGTGTTGAGAATAGTCCAATAACTTCAAAGTATGTTGTTCATGTGTTACTTCAATTAGCTAAAGCAACGCGTGAGCAATGAAGTGTTATGTCAACCTCATTAACAAACTTTCGAATAGACCGGTTACAAAGTACTTTCAAATCGTCCATTTTAATGAGCAAAATATAGTTAATAATATAAATGAATACCATAATATGAATTGTATACATTATTATATTCTTCTTCTTATGGTGCCATCTCCTACCGGAGGTCAACTATAATTAAAGCTATTCTAATTTTGGAGACCGCTGCTCTGAACAACGATGACGAACGGTGCTCATGTTGAACCAGGTACGCAGATTTTTAAGCCATGAGTTACGTCTTATTCCGGGTTTTCTTCGTCCTTGGATCATTCGGATTATTATATTACACTGACTTATGTGATGCTACCATGTGATGCTTTCCATGAGGTGGAGTAAGGCCAACACAATCTATACTAATAATTATAAAGTAACTACTGGTTCGAATTCAAAAAGTCCTTTTGTCTTGAATAGCCCATTAAAATTGAGTAGTTGCATTGTTGAAATAAACATAACGTTTGACTGCGTGACTGCGGTGTAACGCAGTCATCACAATCACGGCTGTTGTCAAAACATAGAAAGTAAAATCCATTTCAATAAAAGAACCCCCAAAGAGTGATTTGAATCTAGTCCTTATCTTAATCACCTCCGCTACTACTCCCCAAGGTGGTCCGATAAATTAGGCGATCACGCTATCACTGAAGACATACAACGTGACTTCCAAAAAACGTCATTGTTTATAATAATTACCTAAAATGGGAATCACATTATCTACACTCAATCAATGTCTTTTATTTTTAAGGAATCGATTAGATCCGCTAAAGCGCTCAATGTCACTATCGATCAGATTTACATCGATTCCATCTTACTTATGAACTGACCTTTGTTTTTCAGAATTTCGGCAATACAGGGTTAATTTGCACGTACTTGCCAA
The DNA here is from genome assembly GCA_950022985.1 of Udea ferrugalis. Lineage (NCBI taxonomy): Eukaryota > Metazoa > Arthropoda > Insecta > Lepidoptera > Crambidae > Udea > Udea ferrugalis. The sequence continues at coordinate 411,664 of OX465524.1, read as the reverse complement.
TTTTTTAGGAGTGACTTGGTATCTGGAATAGGTTTCGGTGAAAAATATAAAACTATACTATTCAATTTTCATAATTTAATAGGATAGTTTTATTTTAGACTAGCGGCTGCCCGCGACTTCGTCCGCGTGGACTTAAGTGGACTTAAAATCAACAGATTCGTCAAATTGTCTGACGTTAGATGGACGTTAGCGCGATATCTCAATTCGGGATGCCTGTGAACGCGCTATTTTAGATTTTGCCTCAATTCGGAACGCACCCATAGTTACGCTAAACGATAACCAACCACCTCGAGCTCCTTGGTATGAATCTTTCGTCTGACCTCAACTTCGGAAGTTCTATTGAGTCCAAAGCAAAAACCGCTGCTCAGAAGCTTGGTATCCTCTTTAAGGTTAGGCGGTACTTCACACCGGAACAGCTCTTACAGTTGTATCAAGCACAAGTTCGGTCGTGTATGGAGTACTGCTGCCACCTTTGGGATGGCTCTGCCAAATACCAGCTGGATGCACTGGACTCAGTAGACCGAAGGGCCAGGAGACTGATAGGTGACGATACGCTCGTTGGAACCAAACTCCAGAGTTTGGAGCATCGGCGTAAAGTTGCCTGTTTATCGGTTTTTCATAAGGTGTATTTCGGTGAGTGTGCGCAGGAACTTCATGACCTGATCCCACCCTCCACTTTCTACCACCGGACCACTAGGCGCCGTGAGGGATTTCACCCCCATGTGGTCGACTTTCCAGCGGTCCGAACTAAGCGGTTTGGTGCTTCCTTTCTGGTCCGCACCGCTAGGGAGTGGAACGCCCTCCCTGCGTCTGTGTTTCCGGATACATACAACCTTGGTGTCTTCAAGGCAAGAGTGAATAGGCATTTTCTGGGTAAGCGTGTTCCACCTTCGGCCTCGTCATCGCTTACCATCAGGTGAGTCTGAGGCCAAACGCAAACCCATTTTTAATAAAAAAAAAAAAACGCTAATGACAGCAGCCGTCTGTCATGCCATACCACGTGATTCCACGTACATTTTTATATTTACTTCATATTTTCAACAATTTACACAATATATCGTCTTCTCGCATTAAAACTGTATAAACTCAAAATTTACAAATTTTACAGGAGAGCATTTTTAAGGTTTGACGTATAATATTTTTAAAAATAATGGTCTTATCAACATTATTCTTGTAATTTTAGCTAGTTACATTATCTGTCTTTCAAAGTAAAATTAAATTGTAAATTAATTTTATTATGTAATAGCCGAAACGTAGGTCAAAAAAATAGTCGTTTTGAGTTTTAAGAGTTTTCTAGATAAAATGTTGCTTAATTTTCACGATTTAATTTGAACAAGAATATTTAATTTATGAAATACGATTAAAATAAGGGAAAAATATAGTATTTTTGGCAGTAAAACAATAATATTTTATGAAATATTTATTTCTTTCAGTACAATTATGAAATGAGTACACTAATTATGTATTTACATGTATGTACTTGTATGTATTTATTTGTATGTATTTATGTATTTACATTACAGAATTATACAATTTTTAAGAGAGAATTTATTCAAATTTTGTTACACATTTACAGCAATAAGTATTTAATTTCGAGTTTGCATAGTACTAATGAAATAGAACGCTTACCTGGTGATTAAATTTTTTGTTTTTGTATAGTTTTGAAGAGACACAACACATGCACTGCTCGGGCGCTTGAACGTAACTAAAAACTGTATCGTATTCGCGCGAAACAAATTCTCACTTCGGCCAATTCAAAACTAAACAATGCGCCATCCAGCGAGATTTTGTTGAACTACGCTGTTTTGTCAGTGTTTAAGAGAAAGATATTGGTTATACCAACTGCTTCCGCGTAAAAACTTAATTTCGAATATTTTCGGGAATTGTACACTTTTCATGCGAAGAGGCGATATTATAACATCTTTATAAATTGTAGCCTATGTGTTATTCAGATGTATAAGCAACGTTATTGTAAAGTTTCAGTAAAATCCATTCAGTAGTTTTTATGTGAAAGAGCAACACAGCACATCCAGACATACAAACTTTCGCCTTTATAATATTAGTAGGATAGGATTTAGCGAGAATGCATTATCTTCTTACCCAAGATAGTAAACCCATAACAAAAACTATTGGTTCGGGCGGGCGGGTAGCACAGTGGTTAGTGCAGCCGCCTGGTTAGTATGCGGAAGACGCTGGTGCGGGTGAGCCCAAGACCGAATGTTTTTTTCTGGGTTTCATATTATCTCTGTTAATTAACTTCATTCATGGACGAATGCGCCAGGGCCATGACAATATCATTGTACGAAGTAGAAGTAATTTTTGTGCGCGAAATTTTATTTATGTTTAAAAAGTACGATGAAGAAGTAGTTTTATTTATTTATTAATTTCATACAGTCACCCTGTATATCAAAAGTTGTATGTTGCTTAATAGCCTAGCTATCTAGGAAATTATATAAACGAACTAGGGGGTCGACGACTTTTTTCAAATAGTGATAGGAAATCTACATTTTGTTGTGCTACTCGTATGTCAGTGATAAACAAGTTAGGAGTGAAACTGTTATCGCTCACGTTTGATTGCGGCGCCTCTACGTAGGCATCACTCAAACACTGATCAATGATCGGTAGCTAGTTACCAAAGCATCCCTGCACACGGGCACAGTAAACATAACAGTAGGTTATCTAAGGCCGCCTGCCGGGTTAGCGAGCGTGCTTACTGACACGCGGCACAGTCCGGACGTACTGCCCGCCACCTTATTCCCCCATATTTTATGCTAGCGTGTGCGCGACACGCACGCACAGTCTCAAACCGAGAGTGGCACGTTTGTATGTAGATATTTTACTGTTCTCTGTTTACTGTGACACGGGCCACAAAACGCGCCACAAATCGCCTCCACAAAACGCCTCCACAACAAAAATTAATGCCCCTATTCCACTTATTCCACCTAATCATCCCACCTGAGAGGAAATAATGGTTCCCTTTTCTTCCCTTCCCACCCAGATGAAATATTGAAAGTCTTCTCTTCCTACCATCTGGAAGGGTAACTGCTATGTAGGTTTAGCTATAATGTGGTACAAGCAGTGTTGCTGCTCACTAGTCCCCGATATTATAGTAACAGAAATAGCCCCCTCATTCATTTGAATTGGGAGCTAGTACTTCATGGTCGATTTGTACTCGTAATGGGTTCCCTTCACCCTATTTCCATTTTGTCCAAATCGCTTATCGTCCATCTCATGCTCGTCTGTCTGGAAGGATCTGGTGGTTCAAGGTGGGATGGCTAAGTGGGATACGTGGAGTAGGGAGATTTTTCCACCGGAAGCCCAGGTGGTAGGTAAATGGAAGTGACAGCAGAAAAAGTAGGTCCAATGGGACCTGCTTCCAGGCCAATTTGTGTGTGATTCATACGTCAACGTCATGTGCCAGTTTTCGAAATAACGAAGTATGAACGTAAAGTATTTTCCTTGAATGAATCAATGAATGGAGAACATTTGGCGATAGTCATCGTGTCACGATCATCAGCATGGAAAACGGAAAATCTGATTAAGGTTGCAGGATTTCAATTTACTCATGCAACCACCAGTTGCAACAAGTCACAAAAAATTTACAGCAAAAAGCAATGTAGTAATAGTGTTGAAGAAGTTATGAAAACTGTCTATTCAAGGAAAAAACAAGAATATAGCCTTGCTGTTAGCTTGCATTTGATTGTTAATAATAAATAAATTTAAAAAATAAAGCTTCTTAAAAAATATTATTTATTAAAGAAAGTCGCAAAAAGTATTTAATTGCCTCTGTAAGGCTGTGTAAAGTTGATGGTATCAGTAATTATAACAATTAACTTACGGCAATTCAATCTATGGCTTCCACTAAATTAATTATTAGACTGTGAGAAAGGTCCCTTGTGCAACTAGTGCATGGAAAAATTATGAATAAAAACCTTTACATATATTTCACTCCACCTACACCGTATAGAACTGGTTGCCATTAACCTTTCTTAATTTTTAAAATGGCTTTGCGTTTAACCCCAGTCTCGCCTGATGGTAAGCGATGACGAGGTCGAAGGTGGAACACGCTTACCCAGAAAAATGCCAATTCACTCTTGCCTTGAAGACACCAAGGTCACCATACAACTACACATGAAATATCAAATACACACAATCTCCGAAACAAACATAAACTTAAACTTGCTATGCGCAGGACTGATTATGGACAATACTGTTTAAGAAAGCACGGCTGTTTAATGGCCTACCCAGTGACAGTGACGTTAAAAATTGTGATGCTATCTCATCCTTTAAAAAGAAGCTTAAGTTGCCCTTGGCAGCGACACCGGCTTATGGTTTAAGAGAAATGTAATATTTCTTGTGAGAATAACAACTTTCCAAACCTAAACCTAGGTTGTATGTATCCGGAAACACAGACGCAGGGAGAGCGTTCCAATCCCTAGCGGTGCGGACCAGGTAAGAAGCAGCAAACCGCTTAGGCCGGACCGCTGGAAAGTCTATACAGGGTGTTTCTTTTAAGGTGTCAAGCCGGCGCCAGCTGATAGTAGGGTACCATACCTATCGATTTAACCCCCATGTATGTTCTACGATTTTTTGTAGTTTTCGAGATAATAATGTTTTTGTTATTTTTAAAAAAAATGTGAGTACTTGGCTTTAAATAATTATAACTTTTTTTTCGTTTGACTTTTATTGGATATTTTCTTTTTATTATAATGCCTATTAATTGCAGTTTTATGATTAAAATAATCTCTGTCCTAACTTAACTACAAGATACAAAAATTTTGATTGATAGTGAAAAAAAAGTGAATCATGCAGAACATAACCAAAATTCAATCGTAAATTTAAAGAAAACAAAAGGTATCCCATAGCTTCTTACTAATTTCAAAAACTGCGCAACATTATAAGCTTTCATAATAATACAAGAAAACATGTCCTTTGCGGGGCATTATTCGCTGTAATCGATGCTCAAGTCTTGAGAATCGGAAATAAGTGTAATTTTCATACTTAATCATTTTCTAGTATTTTGGCAAAATTTTGTCAATTCTGAGATTTATTGTCTTCTAACGTTTAAACAAAGCTCATTTGTTAATAAAACAGTCATTTTTTAAATTCCAATCATTCGAAAGTCACAACTCCTGGTGTAATAAAAAAATTGAAATTGAGGAAACCCCACCCCCCCCCAACCCCTAATGCCCCATAAAGGACATGTTTTCTTGTATTATTATGAAAGCTTATGATGCTGCGCAGTTTTTGAAATTAGTAAAAAGCTATGGAATACCTTTTGTTTTCTTTAAATTTACGATTGAATTTTGGTTATGTTCTGCATGATTCACTTTTTTTTCACTATCAATCAAAATTTTTGTATCTTGTAGTTAAGTTAGGACAGAGATTATTTTAATCATAAAACTGCAATTAATAGGCATTATAATAAAAAGAAAATATCCAATAAAAGTCAAACGAAAAAAAAGTTATAATTATTTAAAGCCAAGTGCTCACATTTTTTTAAAAAATAACAAAAAACATCATTATCTCGAAAACTACAAAAAATCGTAGAACATACATGGGGGTTAAATCGATAGGTATGATACCTTACTATCAGCTGGCGCCGGCTTGACACCTTAAAAGAAACACCCTGTATAGTACCGGCGTATAGTGGTCCGGTGGTAGAAAGTAGACGGTGGATGAATTTCCTCAACGACTTTGACGTTAAAATACTATCAACATTTTCATTTTGAAACTGCTTTTCCTAACGACTCTCTACCTGAAGCTTGTCTGAAAAAGATTGCTCCCTAGCCATGCGAAAGCCATTGTACATTAGTCGCTTTAATTTAATACGGGAAATAATAAACCCAGCCACAAAAATTTTATTTGGCCACGTGATCAAACTTCTTATTTCATAACTAAGCAACAACTTAGATAGCCGCAAGTAAACCAACTCGTCATTTTTGCAACATCAACTGAAAATTTGAACACAATTATTGTTATTTGTCCTTCTGATATCTATTTTGCCACGTATTTTACAACTCATCATTATTTAATATTTTACAGCTTCAATAGAAGCTCGTCAAAAAGTGGAGTGTTTGAAGAAAAACCCTTTAAAGCTATTTAGCATATTCAGAAATTGGTAAAATGGATAACTGTACACAATGAAACCCACTAAAAGTTATGTCATTTCAAAATACACATAGATATTTATAAATAAAGTTTTTCATTTTGTCTGCTTTTATAATTTTGGTGCCGTATATTCATATTTAAGAAGTTTATTGCTTGAATGCTGACCACAAATTCAGATGCTATGTACTAACCACCATGCTGAGTTATATTTAGAGTGGCTTACACAGTAGATAAATATTGGCTGAGATAATATTATTTAGATGTGCGTTGATGTGGCTGACTTAGTAATTTAGAAGGCAACTTAGATAGTCCAGTCATTATAGTAAGTTCACCTCGGAATTCGAGATACCCAGCTGTAAGTCTGTAAATACTTGTATATTGACACCCTAAAAGTTGTCTCAAAACCTACATATGGTAGGGTGTACGCAACTGTCAAATTTCAAGGTCAAATGTCACAAAAATCGATTTTTTGTAAATATCTCATTTCCTTTGGGTTTTTTGCTATTTGTATGTATTATCAATATTGTAGAATACAAAATTCTCTACAAATTTTGTTTCAAAATTTTTTTCATACGGTGATTCGTTTTCGAGATAGAGGGCGGAGAGCGCGCGGTCACAGCATCACTTCAGGTCAACCGGTGCCTCCGGTCAAAAACTTAAAAAGTGAAAAAATGTGAAAAGTCTCGATCATCTTCGTTATCTGCATTACTTCAAGTCCACAGAACTTAATAAAGCTGTGCTGCTTTCAAATATTCCACCAACAAGTGCAGCTGCTCATCAACATTGTAAAAACAACAACGTGTATATTATCAAGTTCAAACTTGGTTAGGGCATGATTTGGAACCCCAGGTATGGGGTTGGGCAATGCGAAACGATTTTCGACAACGTTGTTGTTTTTACAATGTTGATGAGCAGCTGCACTTGTTGGTGGAATATTTGAAAGCTGCACAGCTTTATTAAGTTCTGTGGACTTGACGTAATGCAGATAACGAAGATGATCGAGACTTTTCACATTTTTTCACTTTTTAAGTTTTTGACCGGAGGCACCGGTTGACCTGAATTGATGCTGTGACCGCGCGCTCTCCGCCCTCTATCTCGAAAACGAATCACCGTATGAAAAAAAAATTGAAACAAAATTTGTAGAGAATTTTGTATTCTACAATATTGATAATACATACAAATAGCAAAAAACCCAAAGGAAATGAGATATTTACAAAAAATCGATTTTTGTGACATTTGACCTTGAAATTTGACAGTTGCGTACACCCTACCATATGTAGGTTTTGAGACAACTTTTGAGGGTGTCAATATACAAGTTTTCACAGACTTACAGCTGGGTATCTCGAATTCCGAGATTCTTACCTAATTTAAGCTTAAATGACTGGACTATAGAGTCGAATATTGCCATTGAAAAGAAGTTTGTTTAAAAACTACCCATTTTATACTACTGTTACATTTTTAGTTCAATGAAGAATATCTATCAAGAGATGGTAAATGCAAGCGTAAGCATTTGTGTGCATGATGTCGCTACGATCGCACGAGATTTTGTAATCGGCGATATTGTGCGGACAAATCGCTTACAATGTGAGATGAAAATTTCCTAAAATAGTGTTAAGGGGTGACATTCCGGATGACATCACTTCACATCTCGGTGCATCTATCATCAATACGTTTCACCCTGAATTAGTATTTTCTCTCATTTTTTATGTAAACTATTTAAAAGTAAGCGTGAAGCACAGAAATGTGAAGTGATGTTTGCCGGGGCTTCCAACACAGGACACGCGGACACAGTGTGGGCTGCGCAAGGTTGGTGATAAAATGTTATTAAGCCGCCATAAGCCCTCCGACTAGGCTTAGTGACTGATAGTCTCGCCTCACGCAGCTAAGCGTGAGGCGGGACCAACTACGAAGCATGGAGATGGCCGAATATCAAATGACTAATATTCAGTTCATCCATTACTAGCCACCCATCCCGGCTTTGCACGGGTGCAATGTGATGTTATTATACAGAAATTCTGTGGAAACGAAAACGCAGCCGCAAAGCCCTTTTTAAATTCGACTCTCGAAATTGTTAAGGATTACTACCGTGAGTGCAATCACCCAAAAATCGTTAGTGGAATCAGGGTAGCGATTCACAACCGAGTTGTCGAACGATTCGATAACTTTCATGAAATTCTAGTAAATCGCTTGTTCCGCGTTATCGCTTGAATTTTGTATATGTTAAAGCCAATGGCATCCAGTATTTATTAGGCGAATAATACAGACACCTCCCACATCAAAAAATGGATATATATTTTTTTGAAAATTACCGAATCGTTCGATAACTCGGTTGTGAATCGCTACCCAGGCTTTAAAGCCTCCAGCATAACCGCGTAGGTCACCGAGTTGAACTGCCAGCGGGAGCGGCACATAGCGTAAAGAATTGATGGCCGTTTTGGGGTAGAAATTGTAGACTGGGGACCAATATTTGATTGCAAAGGGGATGGATGACGTGATAAAGATCGCAGAATATTGGTGGATTCAGATCATCTAAAACCAGCCGCTGAAGACATCTATGGGGGACGTCTACGCTCAACATTTGACGTCATGTTGTGACGTCAGGCTGTTTGATGATGATTACATGTAGGGAAAACAAGGATTGTAAAACGATGCTGACGCTACATTCACTGTGTAGCGGTTAGAGCATTTGATTGGACCCGCAACTCACAGGTCGGGTGTTCGAATCTGGAGCGAAGCTAACAATGTTGTTGTTTCGAGTAAGCTCGGGGAGTAGAAACTGACCATTTAGCTCTTGCCTTGTAGTGGGAAGGGGGCTTACGATGGTATGACGAGCCGCCGAAAAGCCAATAGGACTCGGGCGTAGCAGCATGCTGGCCTTGCCACCCACCAGCTGCGGCCCAGGTGGATGACGGGGGGCCTTTGGTCGCTTCTCGTGGACACTGCCAACGGACGAGTTATAATCAACAAATATTACAGAAATGGATACAATGTCATCATTAAGTCTTTCAAAAAAAAGTAAAATTATTGTACTTTTTTTGTAATTTGTGCAATATAGAAATAATAAATAACTTTTTCTAAAGTGATAAACTGGCGTACGAAATTTCTTTAAACTTTCATGGTCGATAACTTTAAAATTTCTAACAACGGGATTGCTATGTTATATGTGATGTTGATATGTCTGCAAATAGCAGAAATGTTATTAGCAGACATAGTTGAGAACCTGTAAGATCTCCATTTAAGTAATCCGTAAGCATGGCGCTTGTAACAGTGCCGCAATATCGGAAACTCGAAACAAATAAGATAAATGGCGGCAATCCCATTGTTTGAAAGTCGAATGGCGTACTTTTCCTAAAACGGGAGTTTGTTTGAAGTACTTAATTAAGATTTAATAAATATAAAAGATTACATTAATGAAACGAGGATCACATCACTAGTAAAGCGAAACCCTGGGTTTGTAATTAAAAATAATATAGATGGCATAACCGCTTATTATATTTATTACGAATTTGCTTATATGAAGATAAATTGCATTTGAACCACAATTGAATTGAGTACACTTCTGAGCGCACAACATTTTAACACAGTGAACCAAAATGCTGGAGACTTTTTTTCTAAAAATGATGGATGTGTAAGTTTTAAGACTGTCCCCTGAATTCATAAACGTCAATTAACGCTAAACACGCGCTCACGCTCATGCTGTCCCGTAAAATGTCAATAGAACTGAAAGGGACAGCTATACTTCTGAGTTTGTGAATTCGGGGGTAAGCTTAGTACATCATTATCATAATGCAATCAAGTTTTATAGTGGTCTTCAAGATGACCTCACTCCACCTGATGGAAAGCAGTCGTGAGGTCCAGATATGGGGTTGACAAGCACAGTAATGGACAACTACTCTGCTGGTCAATCTCATTTTGAAGGCCTGCATAAATGCCTTTTCACGCCCCGCTTAAAAAACCCGGGATTGTAGGAAGAAGGAAACACATGCGCTGGAAGAGCGTTTCACGTCTGGATAGCACGACACAGGAACGAGTCACCGAACCTTTTGGTGCGGGCCGACAGTCGCTGGATCGTGTGTGGATGTTGACGCAGACCAGCGCGTGTGGTACGGGAGTGGAAGGGTGAGGATGGGATCAGTTGGAACAACTCGTCAGAGCATTCTCCGTTGTACAGGCGGTAGAGGACACTCAATCTGGCAATGTCTCTACGCAGTTGGAGAGGCTCCAGAGCCATAGTTGCCTCTGGGTTACCAATGATGCGGATAGCGCGCCGCTGCAACCTATCGAGAGCCTCTAGCAAGTACTTGGCGGAACCGTCCCAGAGATGAGAGCAATATTCCACACACGAGCGAACTTGTGTCTTATACAAAAGACAGAGCTGCTCAGGCGTGAAGAATCGCTTCACTCTGTTCAGGATTCCAAGTTTACGGGATGCTGTTTTAATAATGCTCTCGATGTAGTCCCGTTGGTTGAGGTCGCTGCGAACATCCATGCCAAGGATGTTGAGGCTATCCTTCACTGGTAGTGGGGTGCTCTGAAGAGTGGGACGGGAAATGAATGGCGACGTCTTGGCAGTGAATGCGCACACCTGTGTTTTCTTGGCGTTGAACTCGACGAGATTGCGTTCTCCCCATTCGGAAATGCGGTCCAGCACTCCGTCAAGCTCAACAACAAGAAAGCGCCTCTTCTCCTCGATATCGGTTCGCTTAGCCACAGGGCGCTCGAAATACCGCGAGTGGACTGTGCTGTCATCCGCATAGCAATGAATGTTACCGAGTGATAACATGTCATTGATATGCAGAAGAAACAAAGTCGGCGATAAGACGGAACCCTGCGGCACCCCGGCATTAATCTGGAGGAAACGCGACTCACGTCCGTCGCAGAGGACACGGATTCTACGTCCCTCCAGGAATCCAGCGATCCAGTCACAGAGGCGAGGAGACAGTCCACATGCCGGAAGCTTGGAAAGAAGCGATCGGTGCCAGACACGGTCAAAAGCCTTGGCAATGTCAAGACTGACAGCCAAAGCTTCGCCGTGCTTGTCCATAGCCTCACCCCATAAGTGCGTTACGTACGCTAGGAGATCACCCGTGGACCGTTTCGGTCTAAAGCCGTACTGGCGGTCGTGAATCAACGAGTGGTCTTCTAGGTAGCGGGTGAGCTGTGCATTTATAATCCGCTCGAACACCTTAGCAAGTACTGAGGTTACAGCTATTGGACGGTAATTGGCTGGGTCTGACCGGTCCCCCTTTTTGGGAACAGGTTGAACGTTCGCCTCTTTCCAAGCCTGCGGCACGAGGCCTGATGTGTAGGAGAGGCGGTACAGGCGAGTCAACACTGGAGACAACTCCCTGCACACTTTTTTAATACTACGGCTGGAATGCCGTCAGGTCCACTGGCTTTCCTTACATCGAGTGACTGCAGCTCCGCACGTACGTCACACTGCCTGATACGAATATCAGGCATTGTGGTGCCGCAATTCGGGGCCATAGGCGGCTGTGCACCACAGTCATCGATGCAGGAGTTGGCCGCAAAGAGGTTTACCAGTAAATCGGCTTTCTCTTGCGGCTGATGAGCCAAAGATCCGTCAGGGCATTTCAGCGGGGGCAGCGAAGGCGAACAGAAGTTAGATTGCACGTGTTTGGCCAGTCGCCAGTAGGAGCGGCTACCCGTTGGGTGTGAGATAAGTTCTTGGCCAACACGTGCGATACGCTGGGCGTCTGCTCTAACGTATGCCCTCTTAGTGGCCTTGGTGGCTTCATTGAAGGCTGTTTTGAGGGAAGCCACGTCAGGGTCATGGATAGCTTGGGCCTTGGCCCAAGCACGGTATGCCGCCTGTTTACGTTGAACAGCTGCGGAACACTCGCGATTGTACCAGGGACCAGCTTCGCTGACGCTGTCGACATCAGTAAATGTAATGTAGTATTCCATTCCAGTACTGATCTCGCCAGCGACAGCAGATGCACTATCCGACGCATCCCTTTCCCCAAAACAGCACTGCCGCCAAGGGACGGAAGCGAAGTATTCTCGCATACCGTCCCAATCGGCCGACGAGTAGTGCCATAACCGCCGCTTCACCCTCACAGGCTGTGGGGGAGCTGCACATGGCACTGTCGCGCCAACCAGGCAGTGATCGGAGGAGCCTAAAGGGGGCTAACCACCTCTGGAGGCTGCCCCACCAGGTCGCGCATAATCTCGGGATGGTTCGTCGTGCCGGGTGGTGCCCGGTTCCGGTGGGGCCCGGCGACCATTCCCGAGGGGGTACGGGAGCCCTTCCGTCCGGCGGACCGGCCCACGCTATTTCACACGCCCAAATATCAATGTAAGGCACCACGCTTTGTCTAACTTTGCCGCGACGACAGTCGTCCTTTCACGCCCCCCCCCCCCCTCACTTCTATGGCAGTCAGCAAACGGAAAAGGCCTACAGCGGCATCTCCATCCCCCACCAACACGCTGTTTGAGGTGGAGTTCGCTAACATCATTCAAGCTTCCAGTTCTTGTAACAGACTTTGGGAGAAAAACGTCGATTTACGTCGTTCTGGAGCAAATAATGTGGTCATTTATTCGGTCAGAAAGCCTTAAACCGAGAATACTTCGCTCTATGGCTCTCTGACAAACCTTGAATTTGGACTTCTTGTTAGGGTTTTTCGAATTGGTTGAAAAAGAATCCAGGCGGTTTATCGTTTAAAATATTATTTACTGAATAAGATACAAAAGTTTTGGGAAAAGATCCGTGCGAGCGTTCGTTTCGTTTCTTCGAATGTGTCTGTCTCGAGTGAAGTTAGCGAGGATCGCCCGCGCCGCCCCTCCTCTTTGGCTCGTCGGTCTCAACCAACTTCGGTTTGGTAATGGTGACGTCAGTTGCCACTAGATGGCGCCAACACTTCTGATGTTTGTGTTAAGGCGCGATACCAGGAAAACGGCTCTCGGGAAAACTAAAGTTTTATATAGAAAATATGAAGTATGAGGCACGAAAAAAATCGTCATAGTAGTCAAAGAGTTGCACAATCAGCTCAAACTTCCAGTATATGGATCAACTTACTAGATTAATGTGAAAAAAAAATCATCATATCGCTAAAAACGTGCAAAACGCACTCCCGTATTTCAAAAGTTTAGGCATCATATAGACTAACAACTTACGTGTTTTAAATAACGTGTAAAGATCAGATATCAAAGAAGCATTGCCAACCAGTTGTTTTTCATTGCTTTGTTTCAGTTTTGTGCAAAAACTTCCCAAACATTCCGAATTTTTCGCTTGAAATCTCCATACAAATTACTATGGAGTGAGTGAAGTTTCTTTGATAGCTGTCCGCGCACCGTCGCAGCTCACTCCCCCCCATGTCCCCAAGGTGAACGCACGTCGCTTTTGACGAAAATGACATTTATAATTACGCGGATAATTTACACGAAATAGGCGCACATAGGGTCTTTTGTTGAAAATAGTACAACTTTGTTTTTTTTCCTCCGTACTGTTTGTTCATATGCATTATGCATAATTTATCAAACGTATGATTTTATCATGATTCACCATGAGAGTAATATGGCAGGTTTATATTTATAAGTACACTTGATTAAAAGCTCTCTTGGGTTTGACAATTTGGTACTAGTTGCCATTTCATTTTCCTATTTTTTCTTGTAAATGTTTACTATTTGTAACTTATACTGAAAGTTTTCACCTATTGGTATTTGAAAAACAATCTATGTATTTACTTTTAGCATGGTGTCAATCTGCAGCATCATCGGTTAATGCCAATACGGGATCTGCCTAAAATATTCAAGCAAAACAACGGAACGAAGTAAGAACGCAAATAGCTTTGATTGCTTTCAAATCGAATTGATTAAAACTATGTTATTTGTGTGGTCTAAGCTACTATGTTATCTGATCATGAAAGCTTGATTAAGCTGTCTGAATAGATTAAAGGTTCTTTTTTGAACAATATTTTTTACTAAATTAATTTTGGAGGCCTCTATCATAACTGAAATGGTTCGACAAAGAAATTTGACGAAACATAAAGATACAAAGTTATAGAGCAGAAATCAAAGTTAATACTTACGTTAAGTTAAGTCTTTGAAAAAATGCGAACAGAAAACTATGCATCGAGTTCGTGTACTTACACACGCCGTATTTTTATGCTTGTTTGTATTCTTCACGCAGTGACGTGCACTCACCCGGCGTCATGTGGAAGACTGAGTTGCGGGACTGCGCAGACGGCTGTCAAAGAAACTTCACTCGTTCCATGGTAATTAGCATGGAGATCTCGAGCAAAAAAAAATGAAAGTTTGCGTTTGCTTATACGAAACAGAAATAGTTATTGCAATAGAACATAATGACAAGTTATTCGAAATGGAAACACACTTCACACCGGAACAGCTTTTACAATTGTACCAAGCACAAATTCGGTTGTGTATGGAGTACTTCTGCCACCACTGGGATGGCTCTGCCAAGTATCAGCTGGATGCACTGGACTCAGTAGACCGAAGAGCCAGGAGACTGATAGGTGACGAGACGCTCGTTGGAACCAAACTCGAGTTTGGAGCATCGGCGTAGAGTTGCCTGTCTATCGGTTTTTCATAAGGTGTATTTCGGAGAGTGTGCGCAAGAACTTCATGACCTGATACCACCCTCTACTTTCTACTACCGGACCACAAGTCGCCGTGAGGGCTTTCACCTCCATGTGGTCGACTTTCCAGCGGTCCGAACTAAGCGGTTTGGTGCTTCCTTTCTGGTCCGCACCGCTAAGGGGTGGAACGCCCTCCCTGCGTCTGTGTTTCCGGATAAATACAACCTTGGTGTCTTCAAGGCAAGAGTGAATAAGCATTTTTTGGGTAAGCGTGGCTGGCGAGACTGAGGTCAAACGCAAACCCATTTTAAATTAATATAAAATGGATCAGATAGAACTTTGATATAAATATGAATTATCATATTTACGTCAGCCATGGAAAAATGGCAGTGCAAGCATTTTTATCTCTAACTGGC
Source organism: Udea ferrugalis (assembly GCA_950022985.1). Lineage (NCBI taxonomy): Eukaryota > Metazoa > Arthropoda > Insecta > Lepidoptera > Crambidae > Udea > Udea ferrugalis. Next base: position 396,579 of record OX465524.1, on the reverse strand, counting down.
TATTTGCACACAGCTTTTCCCTGTAGTAATTTGAATGAACTATACAGACAAACGTTCTATAAAATATAATTAGCATCAACTATCATTTAGATAGTGAAAGCTTATGTAAAAACAGACAGAAAAACGCGGAGGGTGACTTCCTTTCATACTATGCTCTACTCGTAGATCAATTCCAGTAAGATGAAGATCACGGTGGATTCTGTATTAAATTCAGCGTAAAAAGCCTGAAATACGATGGCCTCTACAGGAGACTAAAGGTATTATACTCAAGTGTTATTATCTAAAATAAATTATCCACTAAAAGTGTCTCAACTGTTGACAACTGTTAAATTCCTCGTTTTAGTTAGTAACAAGATAGCTCCCTTTAATGCTTCTTGCAGCTTTTCATTACAAGTAAGACCAATTTATTAGTGGGTTCTTCTGCATGTTACTAGAAATGGCTCCGTGTATTGCTATATCATATGCTTTGGATGTAAGACATATTTTGTGTTGATGATGATCGAACGGATAAACCAAGTTACAACTAAATCATGGGCGGTGCTAGAGTCCTTGCAGCGATGCCAGATCGACTATAGGTACATCGAAGCTCTGAGGTGTCTGTATAGCAAAGCCACTATGTCGGTCCGTTTACAGGACCAGAGTACGAAATCTATTCCATTGCAGCGTGGTGTGAGACAGGGAGACGTCATTTCCCCAAAACTCTTCACCAACGCTCTGGAAGATGTTTTCAAGCTATTGGAATGGAACGGACTAGGCATCAATATCAATGGCGAATACATCACCCACCTTCGTTTTGCCGACGACATTGTTATATTGGCGGAATCGCTCGAGGACCTTGGTACCATGCTTGGCCACCTCTGTGAAGTCTCCCAACAGGTGGGTCTTAGAATGAACATGGACAAGACAAAAGTAATGTCGAATGTCCATGTTGACCCTGTACCAGTAGTAGTTGGGAACGACACCGTCGAAGCTGTGGACGAATATATCTACCTAGGGCAAAATGTCCGTCTTGGTAGGTCCAACTTCGACAAAGAGGTGGCTCGACGAATCCAACTCGGCTGGGCAGCGTTCGGGAAATTTCGCGACATCTTCACGGCCCGTATCCCTCAGAGCCTAAAGACTAAAGTCTTTGAGCAGTGCGTGTTGCCAGTGATGACTTACGGCACTGAGACGTGGTCTTTAACTGTTGGCCTTTTAAACAAGCTCAGAGTTGCTCAGCGCGCTATGGAGAGAGCTATGCTTGGAGTTTCTTTGCGTGACAGAGTTCGCAATGAAATTATCCGCGAAAGAACTAAGGTCACCGACATAGCTTCTCGGGTAGCCAGGCTGAAGTGGCAATGGGCAGGCCACATCGCTCGCAGAACCGACGACCGTTGGGGAAGAAGGGTTCTGGAGTGGCGACCACGAACTGGAAGACGCAGCGTGGGGAGGCCCCCCACTCGGTGGACCGATGACCTGGTGCAGTTTGCGGGAAGCCGTTGGATGCTAACGGCCCAAAGCCGCTCGTTGTGGCGCTCTATGGGGGAGGCCTATGTCCAGCAGTGGACTTCGAGAGGTTGATGATGATGATGATGATGATGACAACTAAATCTCGATGGAATCGTCAAGTACCAGATATAACATTGTGCAAATAACGTGGTCACGAGAATAGATTGCAAATAATAGTGTAAAAAAATAATTGGCAAAACCGCTTGTTAGTATGTTTAATAAAATACATTTTTTGGTTAGTTTCTTTTGTTTGCCCTATATCCTGAAATATTTTGGGTGGCGAAATAAAAATATCTTTGGTGAACGCATCAAATGATTATCATGCCGCGATCTATAATAATAATAAATAAATAAATATCCCTGGACATTATTCCACACAGCGCCATCTAGCCCCAAGTGAGCTAATTATACTTCGTTTTTATGGGATACTAGACAACGGATAAACATACTTAAATACTTTTTCTTTTGTAAATACATACTTATTATACATAGGAAACACCCAGACCAATACAAACAGACATGTTCATGCACACAAATGTTTGTACTGTGCGGGGATCGAACCCGCGACCTTTGGTGTAGTAGCCGACTTCTAAACAATTACACCAAGACGGTCGTCCGGATTTATGCATTGCATTTATGCACGGATTGCACGGCCCAACCACTGTGTGACCATAGCTGTCACGATCGCTTTCAAATTTGACAGATTTTCTCTCCGGCCGACCTTAGTATGGACCCTTAATGACCATGCTTGCGCACCGTAGGTTAGACCCATCTTCTATTACTGCCTTATAATAATAATATAACCTCTACTTTCTCATATCACTTTTACAGCAACGCAAGCGAGACAATGCAGCTTACTCACATGAAGATTTTGCGTAGGATGATGCACATGATCAACGCTTGGCCCCATCGCATTCTTGGTGAAAATGTCAAGACTTTCCCACTTCGGTCCATACCCTTCTTAATCACATTATGGACCTTGATCCTCATTGGCGAAGTCGCCTACATCAGAACAAACTACACTAGGGTCAGTTTCGTGGATATGGTTCAGACATATCTCACTGCGTTATTGAATGTCATTTGCATGGTAAGGGGCTCACATATATTTTCTTTCTTGAATACTTAAGAGACTCAAAAACTCAGTTGCATGAATTAAGGACTGCGAATCCTAAAAATTACGAATGTGTATACAGTAATAGAAAGTTACGCGTTTTACAGTCAGTAAGCCTCTATCTTTCTAGACTGGGTCCCGATTGTTACTCCTCCCCCTCCTGTTACTACAATGTTTCGTAAGTTAAGTGCAATCGAGTATGACAAAGTTCTTATTTTAGGGTTCATTTTACATTCCCGAGTTACACAGAAACGCAGTTGGGCTTTTCGGAAAGGGTTTTTTTTCATTTTAATCAACCCGGTGTTGGGTGAAAACATATTTTCTAGAAACAAACCCAAACTAAAAGGAACCACACACACAACGTCTTTTAACAGAGACATGTAATATATTTTTGACAGAAACAATAAAGATAACCCAAATCAGATCCTTAAACTACAGTAAACTGTATAGAATATTTGCTACCTTTTTATTTTCTTAACTGTGACGTCTTCTACTTTGCCAATTTCAGCAGAGAATCCTCATTCCCTACTTCCGTCCGAAGGCTTACCAGGAATTGGTCAAAGCTTTCGTTCGTGAGATGCATCTCATACATCACAGGCACAAATCTGAATATTCAGAAGCGGTAAGAATGAAATAAAGAAGTAACTACCATATCCAACTTCCTACTAATATTATACATGCGGAAGTTTGTATGTGTGGATGGATGAGTGCCGTGTTGTTCTTTCACGTTAAAATACTGAATGCATTTTAATGAAATTTTAAAAGAATATAGCTTAATCATCAGAATAAGACCTTTTAAAACCACAGACAATTTGTATTATGATCGACTATAACATATATTTAATCATTTCAATTTTTGTTCTAGATATACCGATACATCTGTAGAATCTCTAGTATAATTGTCCCAGTACTTATTTTTCAAATATTCTCTGGCTCTTTTATGTTCCACGTATTACCAGTATATAACAACTGGAATAGGGGCTTGTTTCGAAAGGAGGAACGTCCAGATACCGAGTTTGAGTACTCTATCAACTACTCCTTGCCCTTTAACCACCAAACGAACATCTTTGCGTATGTCCTAATAACCTTCTTCAACTATTTCCTTACATTCGACTATAGTCTGGCTTTATGCGGATTTGACCTTCTCCTAGATGTTATTGTATTTCACATCTGGGGTCATTTGAAGATCCTTGACTATAACTGTAGAAATTTCCCGACTCCTGAGAAATTTCGTGATCAAAAATCAAATCCCGATAATGAACCATATTTTACGCCAGAAGAAAATAAAAAAGTTGCAGCTTTTCTGAAGGAAATCTTCAACCACCACAGAATTATTATGGTGTAAGTATAAATACCCACGGCACGGTAGCCATCGTATTTGTATAATTCTGTGTTCACTCTCTTTCTATTTGGACTCCATGATTAATTACTTTTAATTACTCGCATGTGGCACAGTATAAACCACACAGTAGGCTATCTATATACAAACGTGCCGCTCTCAGTTTGAATGTGTGCGTGCGCGTCGCGCGCCGTGTCGCTATTTCACGCACACGCGATTTCACGCACACGCTAGCATAAAATAGAGAGGCATAGGGAGGCGGCAGTACGGACGGGCTGTGCCGCGTGTCTGTGTGCTCGCTAGGCTAATAAGTCGGCGGGCGGCCTTAGATAGCCTACTGTATGGTTTATACTGTGCATGTGATCAACACATTTTTGGATTAAAAAATCAAGCAGTTGTGGTGGCCCGATTCCCCCCGCGCCCTCGCTAGCTTTATAACGCGTGTCTAAGTTTGTATTTTACTAGCGACGAAGTCACGGGCACGGGAGTGGAAAGACGCGTCGCTGCGCTTTTGAGTGGTGGCCCCGTTAAGACAAAGACTTTATATCATGGCCCGTTAACACAATACGTCAGCTAGAAACTCGATCTCAATATTGCAAATGCTTATTTGTGAAATGCTTGAATTTTCGTTAGGAATGACTGGAATCAATTGGAAATTGCCATGAAAATAATGAGAACCTCATACAGTTCAGTAAGCCTCTCACGATCACAGTTGAGGCGACACCGTAGCTATTGAGCTTGGCATTCCGTAGAACTCCATAGCTACGGTAGCCAATGAGCCTTTTCTAGGTTGAGATTCTAAATGGTTGAATCAAATATGTGTTTACAGGTTCATGACCAAAACTTCAGAAACGTTTGGACTCATGGTGGGTTTTTTCTACGTGTTCCATCAGATCACTGGGTGCATGTTTCTTTTTGAATGTACAAAACTGGTAAACTTTTAGGCTTATGTTCAATAGATATCCTTACAGTCTTTTATTCGGTTACGTAAGCAAATTGGTTGTTTTTTACAGACCTCATTGAGCAGATATGCTATGATTACTGTTACATCTTTTCAAATGCTGATACAAACGTCAGTCATTATGGAACTTCTCGGATCTCAGGTGAGTTTTTTATACAAAATCCTGTTACAACTCTACAGTGGTTAGTACTGGAATGAACTAATGTGTATGTTATCTGTAGGCATAATGATTTCTCATAAGATGTAAATCTATTGTTGGTTGTATGACCTGTTCATTAGTTGAATCATGTTTATTAAGAGCTGTGGATTTTGTTTTGTAAATAAAATAAAGTTAAATCAGTTGTAGCATAAACTATCCACTATTCGTTAGTCGGTTTAATTTCAGAGTGAGAAGTTGAAAGACGCAGTGTACGCCTTCCCGTGGCAGTGTATGAATATCAGCAACCGCAAAATCGTGCTGTTCCTCCTGCACAACGTGCAGACGCCCATCAGGCTGAAGGCTGTGGGCGTGATGCCAGTGGGAGTGCAGACAATGGCCAGTGTAAGCTATTATGTTAAGTTCTAGTCTTTTATCTAAGCACCATTATTAGCATTTTCTTGAAGTTCAAATTATTGTAAAAATAAAAATTGTTATTAAAGAGCGGTCTCTCCTAAAACAAGCAAAAGTTTGCCTTAAAGGATCTCCTTTAAGCCATGACATAGTTTTCTTAAACGTAAAACGGTTTGGAAGATTCCAAACCGTTCTACGTCATCAAATAAATAATTTGTATTGTATTTGATTAAAACAAAAAAGAGGTTTTTACAGGGTGAATTTGAAGTCAGTCGACAAAATTCAATGTTCTAGATTAATATAGCCATACAATCTTGTAAACATTATTTGAATGGAAACGCATAAAAATATCATTGGAATTTTGAAACTAGGACACCGACCACGGGGAATACTTTTTCACACGACTGTACTACCCACGGCGAATGTTCCTTAGCAACCCACGCGCAGCATGCCAGACGCTAAGTACCTTTATAATTCGATTCCAATCAACTTATTTGATGGTAAAACACAAAATAACTAATATTTAAAAAAACAATGCGTCTGATTTCTGATTTGGCCTCATAAAATGAATGTGTAACAGTAACACAACCAACCCTAAAAGTTTGACAAAATTGTTTTCGGTTTCACCCTGTAGTATTTGATTTAAAAAAAGGAGAATTTAAATACCAGATAATATTGTCTTTAACAAATACAAAATTCAAAGCGCTTTCGCTGACCAAGCGATTTACTTAAATAAAGTTACCGAATCGTACGATAACTCGGTTTTGATTCGCCCTCCTAGTTTGGCAATCATATGAGTGCCTGGTGTATGATGATGATATTACTAAGCCTTGAACAAAGACAACAAGTACGGTCTAGTTCGGACCAGACACGTGTACGTGAATGCCCGGTCGCTGATGCACCGGCTTTCGAAGGGAAGGGACCTTAAAGGGAAGCATCGATAAAAATGAAGCTTAAAAATTGAAACCCGACTGCCACCGGCGTAAAAGAAAGACGGACGGAACATCACACTTAAGCTACAATTTCGTTTGTGTACGACCTGGTAGACTCACACAAACACACTAGGTGCTACAAACTACGCCATTTTGCTCCTTGTGACACGACACGTGCTAGTCACGCACACACCTAAACTGGCAGCTGATTATTTGCTTCACTCACTCATGAGAAGAGGTGACATCCGTCTTTCTTTTAAGTTCCCGACTGCTATAACACTCTCTAGAAAGTACGTAACAAGAAAGTAATCTGTGCTGAAATTATTATGTTCATAGGATACATGTATTCACATGTTAACATTATTTTAAGTACGATTAGGTATTAAATAATTACCAACTAATGCAGGTACTGCATTGTATCAATAACATCCATGTATGTTATGAGTGATGAATTAAATAAGTTATAACATACGTGTATGTAACAATTGATAATACAATATTTTTTATGTATTTTCAAATATTGCACTTTTAACGTTTCAGATTTTGAAAGCAACTTTCTCCTACTTCACGCTGCTACGAACACTTCAGAGAAACGCCTAAACGTTGCTTTATTTGTTTGTGGCATAATAAAATGTATGCCATAATTATGTAATTTCTTTGCATACTTGAAGTGAAAAAACAAAAGTGTTGATCATACTCGTAAAAAAAGGAAACTTTTTTGTTAATTCCTTAATAGCTTTTACTTCTCTTAAAATTACATAAAGTATTCACTTAACTTAATAAATGCTTCATCAATATTATCGTGTTTTTTGTTTTGTCTATAACCAGTGATATCTCCACCTCTGGAGCAGTGGAAGGCACATATTTTTTTTATTATTTATTAATACTGCTTGAATTACTGAAACATTATTATGTTAATTTGTCGAAATACCAAACCTCTAAATATCAAATTTTCAGTTAACATAAAACAGTTGTGCCTGCAAGCAATTCGTTTCTTGGGGTTGAAAAAACCCACGATGGTTTAAAGCGGGAGTGAAGTCTTCTAACAGAGTCGGTTTCGTCCTGACTCTAGTATTGAAATAAATGACTGAGTTCAAAAAAAATGTGAGAATTATTGAATAACACAAAACATCCGGAAACCATAAAAAGACATTTGGTCTTGGCTTTAGGCGGGAATCGAACCCGAGTGTTTCTCAAACAGGGCGACTGCATTAAGGAACCACCACCCTTTGTGCTACCGAGATCATTAGCAGACTGGCCGAATCTTTTTGGTATATTTACCCTGAGCCAAGTGCAGTCGCTCGCTTTAAAGCCAAGACCGAATGACTTTTTCTGGTTTCCAGATCTTTAGTAAAGATTCTGCATGGCAAATGATGAAAATAATAACAACAACACAAAACATGTTTTTAAATCTAAACTAGAAACTTATAAAAACAGGATTTGGAGTATTCCGTAATAAGAGATTTTGAGCGTGACCAGCTCACTGCCACTTCAGCTTGCTGATTCTGCGAGCTATGTCGGTGATCTCAGTTCTTCGCCAGATAACCTCATTACTGATTTAACCTTTAAAAGAACTCCAAGCATAGCTCGCTTAAACCTTACACTTTCGGCACCGTACGTCTGGACAGGCAGGACGCATTGGCTGAAGACTTTAGTCTTCAAACACTGCGTTATAGGCGCTTACTGAATGCCGCCCAACCCAAGCAAATCCTTCGGTTAACCTCCGGCTCGAAGTTGTTTTTACCTAGCTCCGGTATCTCGACAGATATTAGCTCCGGCTGGGTGTGACCGTGGGACATGACCTTATTCTTGTCCAGGTTCATGCCTAGACCATCGCGTCGGGAAGATTCGGCTAGGTTACCCAAAGTTGAATAAAGCGAAAGAAGACGGCGTAAAAACATTAGTCAGACGGCATGAAGAGCCATTTATCGGCATTTTGTCTATTTTTCTGTTTAATTTCTTCATAACGCAATGCTTTTTTAGATAATCGATTAAGTCAACAAAACCGTTAGAGCTTCGATCGATCAAACTTATCAATGTTATCTTATTTAAAATCAAGTTACTATAATACCTTAGTTTTGGGAATTCCTACGAATAGCAAAAATAGCATTATCGTTGATAAGTATCAGGAAAATGTAATCAGGCAACCAGGGGGTCAACTTGTTTTCATAACACACGATGAAATCTCAACGACGCGGCGACGTAACGTGATTATTGTTTTTCTATAGCTTACATGAACTACCCGTTTAGTAAAATGATTTGTTATTTTTATCTGACCTAAAAATATCTTTTTATTACTTTTTAGTGCATACTTACCCATTTTGACGGATTTGTTCAGTATTTTTATCAAAATACTTAACAAATCCGTCTTCACATTGAATTCATATATAAAAATATATTGTTTATATTTATTATTTACACTAACGGCGTCATAAATAGATAAATGTTCAGGATATTGTCCTCAATACGTTTGAGGAGAGTACGAAAAAGATCACCAAGGATGGTGATCTTTCTCCTATACTTACTATTTTCCACGTTATTTCTTACGTTAAAATTACCAAGCCCAGTCGGATGCCTTAGGGCGGTTTTATAATATCTGACATTAAGGTTTCTCACTGACTTTACACACCTCCAATAATCCGAACTGAGCCCGCGTGTTAAAGTATGGCTCGCGCTACCTTCTAGTTGAAATGAGGCCAGTGCCCAGTTGTAGGAGGTATGTTTATAATGTTTCCAGTGGTCTTTTTTCTGGTTCCAAAAAAGCAAATGGCTCTAGGAGTAGGGTCCCGCCTACTTCTAAGCCTCCGCTGTCTGTCTGTCTTACACAAGGTATCTCATAAACAGCGATTGCTAAAAAGCTGTTTTTTACAAATTTCGTATCTACCTTGCCGCTATAACAACAATGCGTTTATCTTTATTTGAATAAAGCGCCATCTTTGACAAAATAGATTAATTAGGTGGAAAGATATGAAACGATTTATCATGTGAATCGAAACATAATTCTTCTATGTCCTGATAGATGGCGTTAAACACATATTTAATTAGTGAAAATGATAATAGAAATATACAGTTTATTACCTACTGCCTCTAATGGCTCTTCATAACCTTTGACAATCGGTTTGGTGTTATGAGTAGTAAGTTGGGTACTACACCAGAGGTCGTGGATTTTATCCACGCACATTAGAAACATTCGTGTGCATAAACATGTTCGTTTGTAATGGGGTAGCATTCCGGCTAACATCATCTCCATCTCGGTGCTTCATGCTTGCTTCAGATATCAATACGCTCCACTTTAAATTGGGTTTTTCCCTCATTTTGTATGTTAGTAATTTTAAAATGTTATTTGGCTTAGTTCTTTTCTCTCAAACGATGATAATCGCAAAGAAATTCAATTTGAAAGACAACTCCTCACGGCCGAGATGCGATTGACGCTATAGCATAGCCTGGTCCGGTCGTTTCCCATGTATAAGTAATAGGTTTCTGCGTCTCAATGGTTTTAGGGAACTCTATGATAAAGGTTTTGTTATGATTAAATATTGATATTCAGCATAGATAATGTGAAGTTCCCTGAATATTTTAAATAGAATTTATAAACGCAGCTGTGTTTAGATATTGATCTTAATATCCTAGAATTGTTCGGTTTAACAAAATGTTGATTGGCAGAGATATGTTAGGTTCCCCGAATAATCTAAATAAAATGATGATCTAAATATTATTATTATTATTGATTTAATAGTCAGTCAGGGAACTCAAAGATACTGTATCATTGATTGGGGAAATCACAGAGTCCTATCAATCACTGTCTTTCGATTAATTGTCAAAACACGATGATTAATCTAATTGTTCAACGTTATTTTAGTCACAAGTAATAAGGTGTTAAAAAGGGCAAAAAGATTGTTTGTTTAACAGATACAACTGTAAGTTTGTTGGAGGAGATTGTGGAAAACATTTTTTTCGTAACTAAGCCATATTTGTGATTGTGTCCTTTTAAATTTTTTTTTATTTCCAGTAACAGATTTAAGTTAAGCAAATGCAAATTTTCCTGTTTTTTTCTGATCAATTTAAGTATCAGCAAAACGTATTTACACAAAACTTGCCTGGAATTAATTCGTCGATTCATCTGAACCGGTATTAAGGAATACAACACTCTCTCAAAGTTGGTACTTTAAGATGTTGGGCGCTAGGAAAAAAAGTGTTGGGTCTATAAAGGCAGAAAATGGATTACCTTTGGAAAAGCACATAGATTTGGACTATGTGCTTGTAAACGAGTTGGGTCAATTCGGTCGGTTTCAACTGATCATGACCCTCCTGGTATCAATCCCTTTAATCATGTCTGCTTTTATGAGTGAGTTCATCTTTGGTGCTGCAGCCATACCACACAGGTGAATTTCCTTTCTCTTTTAATTGGCAGAGTCTTATATTCTTAAATCTTCTGATTTTTCAAGAAATAACCTTGGTTTCTCTTAAGGATAATTTCTTCTCGCTAAGATATTTTTATAAGTTGTTTCGTATGTTGTGAAAATGGTTAGTTACTTGTCAAGCAAGTAGTTTAATTATGTAAGTTCACTTATCTTTTTTTTATTCACGTTCATCTACACATTCATCGCTAGAATGATCTTACCGGATTCATACATCAGACAAAAATGCTTATTAAATATGTGAGAAATATTTTTATAGATGTAGAATCTCAGAATGTGGAGAAGAATCTAAACTAATAGAAACGTTCGAGCCGGAATGGATAATGAACGCTATTCCACCTAGTAATGTGGATAGTCGAAACTTCGATGCCTGCTCCCGATTTCCTTCAGTTGCCAACGGCACTTTGGATGTCTGCCCTGCCAACCTCTTCAGCAGGTCTGAGCAAGTGGCCTGTGATGGTTTTGTCTACGCTAGGAGCGAGTCAGTTGTGTATGAAGTGAGTGTTTGATTAATTGAAATGTTTCGTAATTGTAGTTAATATTATTTCCGGCCCAGATGTCAGTGAACTATATTTCGTTTTATTCCCTTCTAGTTTGACCTCGGGTGCCAAGAATGGATGCGAGCCATGGCTGGCACTCTGAATAGTGTGGGCACTCTGCTAGTACTTCCTATCACAGGGTACATATCTGATCGCTATGGCCGTCGCGTCGCTCTCATCATTAGCGTGCTCAACTTGGCTACTTTTGGCCTCATCCGCTCTTTCTCCATTAATTACCCCATGTATCTCACGCTACAGATTGTTCAAACTACTCTAGGGGCTGGCACTTTCAGTTCAGCTTACATTTTTGGTAATTATAATCTGTTTTATGTACGCAGGCCTATAAACAAACTAAATGATACTTTAAGCTCCACTTTGCATCCCTTATTGCTATTTAAAATTGATGGCGGTTGTAAAACTATCTGACCAGCAATAGAAGTATTACTGCCTCAGTATTTGTATTGCTGTATCAACGTTGATTATAAATGTATGATTTAATTTCAGCTGCGGAGTTGGTTGGACCCAAGTTCAGAGTATTAGCTAGTGCTACTTCAACGTCAATGTATGCTTTCGGGCAAGTGGTCCTAGGTGCCACAGCGTGGGCCGTCGGTGACTGGAGGTTGCTGTTGATGGTGCTAAATATACCATGTTTCCTCATTATTTCTTACTACTGGATCCTGGATGAGAGCGTGCGATGGCTACTATCAAAGGCGAAATTTGAAGAAGCGAGGGTGATTCTTGAGAAAGTTGCAAGAATAAACAGAAAAGAGATTAGTGAAAAGTCCATGGCAGCCTTGATGACTCCCACTCTTCCTGAAATCCAAACTGCTGCTCAGGTAATCTATATATATAAAAGAAAGTCGTGTTAGTTACTCCACTTATAACTCAAGAACGGCTGAGCCGATTTAGCTGAAAATTGGCATGGAGGTAGTTTAGAGCCAGGAGAAGGACATAGGATACTTTTGTTTATTTTACTTTTTTTTTCTTTTTTTATTTATTGCCCTTAAGGCGGAACAAAGTTTGCCGGGTGAGCTAGTTTAGTAATAATCAAATCACATACTAAAACAAAAAAGTATTATACTACTTTTCCGGTTAAAGTTACACCATTTGCTATACCTTTTTCACACAGGCTAGCGACTCCCTGATCGAGAATATCGTCAAGTCTAAAGTGCTTCTTCGTCGTGTGCTGACAACACCCATCTGGTGGATCACGACCACTTTTGTGTACTACGGGCTGTCCATCAACTCTGCCTGTCTCTCGGACCAGATGCACCTCAATTACATCTTGACCGTGGGCATCGAGATTCCAGGCTTCTATAGTGCAGTATTAATACTAGACAGGATTGGACGACGGCTACCTTAATGATCGGCTTCTTTTTATGCGCAGCGTGTAATATTGGATTCGCCTTCATCCCAATTGGTAAGTGCTTGTTAGCTCTCATATTTTTGAGTCCCGTCTTTAGGTAAAAACTGCAACTAAGATGCTACTTTAGAACGAAAATAATTAAAAACACTGAGTTGCTATTGTTATACATGATAAGTTTTTCAAGGATAAAACAGAAACACTTAGTCGATTAAAATAGAAATACTAGAAGAAACATCTTGGTTTAGACATCAAACGGATTCAGAACCGCCGTAGATTACTAATTCATTTGGGAGATTTCCGTAAGCCAAAACAAAATTGGTAGAGTTTCTGTAAGGCTGCAGGTTTGTCAATCCCGACTGTTAACAAGACCAATTTTTTTAAAGAAAGATTTGATTTATTTCTGAGATTCAAACCTTAATTAAGCGATCGTACTCATTACAGATCTCACCTTTGTGCGTCTGGTGATTTTCTTGCTGGGTAAGTTTGGGATCGCGCTGGTCTTCACCACGCTGTACCTGTACACTTCAGAACTCTACCCTACACAATACCGACACAGTCTTCTCGCCTTTTCCTCCATGATTGGCAGAATAGGGGCTGTAGTGGCACCCCTTACACCAGTACTGGTAAGCACTAGCATTCATATAATTATGACTATAACAACCTGTTCTGCACCTATCTGCAACAGATTTCTGTGGATAAAAACCCATTGATTTTTTGAGAAAAAAATCCAGTTCAAATCCATACGTTATCTAGTTCCGATAATACAAGCTTTACTTAGAGCTTGGGCTAGAATGCGCTGTGAAATTTTCAAAGACTCTGAATATGCGTGGACTATCAATATAATAATATTTTGTTCTTGTCAAAGTCTGATCTTGACTATCAATTAGGCTTAATATTGATACTTTGATATTATTTACTGAATCTCTGTGTATTTTAAGGTCAGTTGCCTTTCATTTCATGATTTTCAGACGAAGTATTGGAGCGGGCTCCCTTCTATGCTATTTGGGGGAATGGCTCTGTTCTCAGGAGCTCTAGTGCTGACCCAACCAGAGACCCTTGGCACCAGAATGCCTAATACCCTGGCGGAGGCAGAGGCGCTAGGACGGGGATAAAATGGACAGCTACAGCTGTAAGGAAGCTTCCTTGATTGGGTAGTAGCAAAATAATGCAGGATTCGATTCAAGATTTTTGAAGACACGTTCTGATTGGTTGGATCCAACCAGTCAGCCAGTAGCCAGTTTAATAGTTTGCGATGGGTGGACTTCTGAATGTTCTGTTTGTCCTGATGGCCAGTTGGCGTGCATCTGACTATTACGTTCGGGATATTATGTTTGAGGAGCTGATAGTATGATTAGGATTAGTCAGTTCGTTTTTAGTTGTATTATCCAGTTTTTTTAGGCTCTAATACAATTATTCTCGAATTGTTATTGCCCATATTATCACCACTTACTGTACGTAATAACAAATAAAAGGGCATGAAAAATAATATGTATATGGACCTCCATAAATGTCTGATTTCGATATGCTACTGAAACTCATCTTAGTTTATTTACCAATTATTTAAAATGTAAAAAAATGTGAAAAAGTAACGGCAACACCTCGTGATTTTCTGGCTATAGAGGGGCAGGGAGGAATTATCTGTTTTGTAGTTTTACTTTACTTTGTTTAATGTAAGTATTTAGAATTATTTCTATTTTTACAATTAAAACAATAGAAATAGTAATGACGCATTTTATTTTTCATAAAATGTTTATAATACTATATCACAAGATTCTTTAGTAATTTACAAGATAAAAAACTTAACCTAAAAATCATCCTGCTGTGATACAAATATCAAATCCGTCCCACAATCAAGGTAAAAGACTAATTAACACACTAGTTAACCTAAATAAATAGTTAAATTAAAATATGAACCTATTACGAATTCTATCATCAATCATCATAATTGATGATCACGTATTACTACTTAAATGTCATTATTGATCCTTCAAAAAAGGAGGAGGTTACCAATTCGACGGTTTCTTTTTGTGTAACAGATCTGATTCACAAATGCTCACTTCGTTTATGACAAAAGAGGAGCCAACATTTTTGTATGAGCTCTAGGATACCTACTTTTCCGCCATTTTAAAAAACGTGTTTTGGCGGGAACAAAAAATTTAGGGAATTTCTCCGTTTTTGGACTCAAATATCTCAAAAACCAAATCACTTAGATATAAGTATGGTGCCCTTACATTTTTTATATGTAATCACTTACCTTTTCGATTGACATGCGTTTCATGACTTGCCGCCGAAACATGTTTTTTTTTCAAAATGGCGGACGATTAAGTATGGCAAACAGGTAGGATGCTCTTTTGTTATTCTCTGCATACCTAATGATTCCAGATCTCATTTGTTATGTATGTATAAATGACAGTATGTTTTACTCACAGATCGCTGCCACTCGCTGAGTATGCGTAGCGATAAATGATTTATTAAAACAGAGTTTACAAGAAAAAAATTAGAAGCAAACCTTCAGCTTTTATTATAAAACTGATGATTTTCTAAAATATGCTAGTAACAACTTAATTTTCGTAAAACTTTTTGGTACTCAGGCTACCAATTTCAATTTGTATGGAGAGTTCCAATTCCTAGAAATAGCCCGTCCCAATAATAAGATTCATATTTAGTTTACATTTGGGATAAATATTGAAATACCAGAGAAAACCCTGGTGACGATTTACCCCCGTAACATTTTTTTCATATCTTCGCAATATTATCTCGTATCCAAGATCTCACATTTAAAGATTTTTAAACAACAAGTTTAAAGAATTAGGTGATATTATTCTCAATGTTGATGCAGATTATTCTAGATTATACCTTACAAATATTTCATTGGCGATATTAGGTATTCGGTAATACGTGTGTTGCAGAACTTTCCAATTATTTACAGATAGCAATGCGGTCATTTCCTTACTATCAAAAAATACATGTTTTCAGTAGGTTTAATCAATAAGTACATTGATGATATTTTTATTTTTTCATTAGGTATTATCTTCGCTATAGGAAAATAGAATGTGTCACATCAGCTAAGTATCTCTTAAAAATATAACATAATAGTTGTGAATGTTACAGTTTACTAAATGATCTGAATGCTTTGCTATCATCCAATACATAAATCTATCAGTCCCAGTGGTATTTTGTGCTATCTCCGTTATTCGAGATTCATATCATAAAAATAGAATCATAATATATTTAAAAACTTATTAGAAGAGATTCATTACATTCAAAAGACATACTTACGTTGGTTTGCAATTACTGCTATATAACCGCAACTTAAAAATCACTCGTTATGTCTAACGAAGTCTGTTTTACATGTCATTCAGGTAGAAATAATCGGAATAAAGATACCTACTAGTACAATTTACATTCACATACCAGTCTGTTTTATCGAACACGAAACTTTAATTTGTGTCTAAGAATAGGTAATCTATACGTAATCTTTAGAGTAAGAGTCTGTCTTTAATACTCGTAAAGTCATGGCAAAAATGGCAAGTAGTTTAATATGACCCAATTTATATACATTATCTAACACAGAATTAAATCTACGAATTTCCTAAACTTTAACATAGTTTATTCTTTGTGTTTTAAAATCTAATAACAATCTAAAAATAATTAAACAGTACATTCGAAGCGACTGTTCAAACACGCAACATATTGTCTGATCAAACTTTCTCACTTTGTCTTTATACAATTACAAAATTACATGGCCTTTAGATTTGGCATAGATGTTATCATCGCTGATTATCACACCTTACCGTGAGGTCACTAGGAACAGGTGAGTCATGTTCGAAGACATCACAAGTCCCTTTAGCCTCGCTCCCAAGACGCTCCGCTTCTGCGATGTGGTCGGGTAGAGCAGTTTTACTCGTGTCGGGTAACACTAGTGCCATTATAGCTGGCCCCAATGCTACTACACCAAATACTATGCTAGGCAAACCAGGCATGTATCGTTCCTAGAAAAAGAAAAATCCATAAACATTTACTAGATTCAGACTCAGATTCATTTACTACTTATTATTCATACTATGGAGAGTCATAGTATAAATAATAAGTAGTAAATGAATCTGAGTCTTCACGACTTCTCCACGACTAATACATAGAGGATAGGTGATTTGTAAGGAATTATTGTGTTATTTGAACTTTTATGCGGCCTGCCTTACCTATTCACATCAATGAGGATCATAAACCAGCTCATTATGTATCACAACTCAAATGTCACGAGAGCCCTAATTTCGTGAAATGCAAACCAAATTAATGAAAACTTGCGCGTACATAGAACAAACTATCACGCTCCTCTCTAAGAGACTTTATGATGGTTTGCTCTATTTTTAATAATATGTATGCTCGCGTGGTTCAGAAAACTGGTAATATTCTAACCAAACAATGTAGAAGCCTTACCAGCAATGGAGCTTGAGGCGCAAGCACTGCGCCAAGCCTGCCAAATGTATTCGCAGTGTTGGTAAGAGAATTTCGAGAAGTGGTAGGGAACATCTCTAATGCAACCACTGTTATAGAGAAAATCCCGTAGCTGCTGCACATCTTGCCTATCACGTAGAACAACATTGATGCCCACGAAATTGCTGGAAAAGATAACAATAAGTAGTTAGCAAAGCTAAAAATATTACTGCTAAATCACTATCAGAAAATATTTGGTTAATCAAATTGTAGGAACAACCTAGTATCTTCTAAATAGACTTATCTTATAATTCTAATTAATGCTATTTAAAGATAGTGAATGAACAACAGACATGATTATCTTTTGCAAGATTGTTTAAGAACTCTAATAAGATTATGATATTGAATATGTACTTACATTTGGGCACAAAAGCAGAGGCGATAAAGAAGAAAGCGCACAAAGTGTACGCGATACAAATCGGCGTCTTGCGGCCGAACCTGGTGAGTGTGACAGCGGTGACAAAAATAGTGGGGATGGCCACCAAAATCATAACGGAGAAGTTCAGGTACTTGTCACCAGATATGCCACCGGTCGAGTTTATGATTACGCCGTAGTTCACAAACATGCAGCAGAAGAAACAGCAGGCTATCAAGATCAGCCGGAGTAAGATTTTTTTGGATCTTAAAGCAACAAGAAGTTGCTGCCCCTCTTGCACCGGTACATGGTTATCCTGAAGAAAATTAAAAACGTTAACAAAAGTGGTATTCACAATTTGTGAGAGTTTGTTTTTTTGACAAGTCAAATTTCTTTATTTTTAGGGTTCCGTACCTCAAAAGGAAAAAACGGAACCCTTATAGGATCACTTTGTTGTCCGTCTGTCCGTCCGTCCGTCCGTCTGTCAAGACCCTTTTTCTCAGGAACGCGTGGAGGTATGAAGCTGAAATTTATATCAATTACTCAGGTCTACTGTCCCTTGAAGCTGTGAAAAAATCAAACTTCGAAGCCAACGCAATCAAAAGATACAGCTGTTTATGCCGCAACTTTTCGACACTTGCAAGGGAATCAAAACCTACAGGGTGCTTCCCGTGAACTCAGAATCTTGAAATTTGGTACGAAGCAAAGTCGTATAGCATAGATAAAGGAAAAATTACGAAAACCATAAATTTTTGGTTACATCACATAATATATATTTTTTTCATAATTTTAAACTTACTACCCATTTCCTCATAAACGCGTAGAGGTATTAAATTGAAATTCATACGAAATACTCAGGTCTATAATACCTTTAAGCTGTAACAAAATCAAACTTCTATGTCAACGCAATCAAAAGAAACAGCAATTTAAGCTGCATATTTTGAAACTCGCAAGTACTCGCAAGGGAATCAAAACCTAAAGGGTACTTTCAGTCGGCCTAGAATCTTGAAATTTGGCATGAAGCAACGTTTTATAGCACACATAAAGGAAAAATTCCGAAATCCTTAAATTTTTAGTTACATTACAAAATATATATTTATTAGTTGTACAACTATTGATAACGTTTTTTCGAACTTCAATGTTCAATGTGGTACTATTCATAACTTTTTCAGTCACCATTTACAGGTCTGGTTCAAATTTAATACTTAATTAATATTTTTGAACCAGATTTCTAAATAGTGACTAAAAAACTTAGTAAATAAATAACTTTAATAAAAGAACTTTCGCAAGTCTGCTGCAAGGCTAGTATAAGTGTTTCAGTTATATTATAGATAAATCATCATCATCATCAGCCTGTTGTAGTCCACTGCTGAACATAGGACTCATAGATAAATGATATGTGTTAATATAAAATAAAGGATTACTTAAACGATAAAGAGATCTTTGCCTTAAATTTATGCTCCTCCATCTTTCCCCATTGTAATGTAATGAATTTCATTTTGCAATAAAAATACCATAGTTATGACTCGATTGTCGTAATGAACGAACTTTGTAAACCTTGTAGGTTTGTACGGAACCCTCGGTGCGCGAGTCCGACTCGCACTTGGCCGGTTTTTTTCCTTTATTCCTGCATTCGGTGGAAGTTCTTTTTAATATTCTTATTCTGATTTCTCCTAAATAATTCACACGAACCTGATCAGCTTTGCTTCTTTCTTCAGAGATCTTGGACATCATTTCTTTTGCCGCTTTTGAGAGAGTGATGTTGTTCACCTTGGCGACCTTGTTCAGGACTCGAACGGCTTCATCTTTTTTGTTATGTGCAAGCAACCACCTTTGAACCAAAATACTTAGTTACTTTACCACTGTCTTCGCGTTGAGGAACAGGAAGCAGAGGATTTCATAATTCTGATAAAGGCTATTTTTGCCTTTATATTCCTGGTAAAGATTTGGCTTATCATAATGAGCCAAGGGCTGTTAAATATTCCTCCCTTTTTGACAGGACAAGACAGCAACTGACTTCCATCAATATAATAGATCGCAGCACTAACTTTTTGAATCTGACTAAAAATAATTAGGTCCACAGCATAAAATTGATTCAACTTCCCCCACCACCATGTCAGATATAGCAGAGAACAGAGAAATAGAAGGAAACAATTATTCGTAGCAACGGAAGGTGTCTGGCATTTGTAAGGTTTTTTCTAGTTTGCTTACCTGACTCCCTCGTCCACTAAGAAGATGTAGAAGACCACAATCAGCAGAGGCGTGTAGATGGCGCGCATCATGTACCGCCAGTACGGAACCTTCCACGCGATCAGCCCAAAGAACGCGCCGCCAAAATTCGCCATCATATCAGATATGCACGAGAACACCACTCGTCGCTTCTGGGTTACACTCTCCAAGGCTGGAACAAAAACCAGTTGGTTGTCATCCTATTATTTTTATAAATGCGAAAGTTTGTATGTGTGTGAATAAAGATCGAGTTGGAAGTGTTGGCAGTTATTTTGGTTAGGGAATAAGGTAGCCAAAAGTCAGTCGTAGGTGCTTTGTTTAGTTTTTATGACACATTATTACCCTATGTCATTGCTCATACTGCAGTACATTCTCAAGAAATATTATTTTAGATGTGTTCACCATTTAGCATTCCAAAAATATGGCGTAATATTGCTGTCTGCTTATACATATAGTAAGTTATATACATAGTAAAACATTAATTTAGTTAATTCACTTAAATAATTTTATGTCACGTACAGAGCTAAGTATTGATAAAAATTAATTCCCCCTGGTCGACTTTGATCACCGCGGCTATCTTAGTGAGATTAACCAGTTACGCAGGATGTAATTTGTGATAGTGCAAAAGTTGCTCTCTCTATTCCATCACTTTTCTATGACACGACCGGGGTGAAGAGAGGACCAACTTTTTAAGAAATCATAGATTTTCCTACTTTTCGAGCACGAGGTGATTGGACTCAGACATAACTAGGAAACAACAACACATAATATAAGCATGTTGTTGGTTTGCGAGGGTTACGAACCCAAAACTCACGCTACAACTTGGAGGCAGTCAGCGAAGAAGGGAAGCTATTGATAAAGATGTCATAATCAAAACCCATTGGGGCATTACTATCAGTAAACAAGAATTAAATAATCAAGCTATCATTTTCTGACATCTTCTAGGTGACCGATTAATCTACCGTTATATGTTGTTGCTTATCATAATCAGGATTGTTATCAATTTTATGAAATTGAGCTTTCATTGATTGATGTTTGATCATGATTAAATAATTTTGTGATTGTAACGTCATCTTCTTATGAGAGAGATTGGCCGACATTGGCCTTAAACCATGTGGGATGGATATTGGGAGGGGAGGCCTTTGCCCTGCAGTGGGACGGAATGGGTTGATTTAGATTTAAAACGTCATCTTCGGTAGAGTAAGGAGGCCTTTGATTGTATAAGCTCTGGCCGCCGGCCTAAGGCCGACTCGCGGCCATAAGCTAGTAGTTATTTAAAACCTTAATTGGCAGTTGCAGCCCTTGCAGGGTGTGACATTTGTCGCTTATTTATAAGACCTTATGGAATGTAATGTTATATGCAAATAATAAATGAAATAAAATTAACTAAGGGTTGGTTTTGGTTCGTTTTTGTATCAGACAGCGAGGTATCCATGAGGATTTCCCCCGTAATAAAAAAAGGTTGTGTTATTTAATTTATTCCAAGAATCGAACCAGAGACAAAATCGAAAAGACTATACTTAATCGAATCATACTGTATCCAGGACCGTGTCTTAGAACACCTGCCCGCTTACTCCTGTAGGCCGATGATCAGTTACGTTCGAACATGATTTGTCACTGTTATCCTTCGATCTTTACTCAATCAATGTCTTTTTAACTTTTTTTTGAATGAAATCAATCTCTTTGGCTAATGTCCTTAAATATTTCTATCGATCATGATAACACTGATTTCATCTTACAAAATATCGCGATATGATTGTTTTTAGACAGGGACGTTTTTTATCAATGTTATAATTTTTATTAATGAATATTACGTGTAATTAACATTCGCGGTTTTTTTAGTAGAGGATCTAACAGGTGCATAATTTGAATTAAACATAGGTAGTTACACAATCTCATGAGGTGTTCTCGACAGTAAATTAAACCAAAGCTGCCACTTCTTGTTCTGCCAAGTCTATGATCGGCAATGGACTTCTTGCGGCTGCCAATGATAATGATGATGATGAAATACACAGACAGCTGTGGTTCCTTGTTTATAAGTCCTACGAAAAAAACACTCACTCAAGACCATGGAAGCATTGCCGTAGCCCAGGGAAGTCTCCAGGAACTCGAAGACGAGCAGCATCCAGTAGTTGACGGAGAAAGACTTCACCAGGCCGAAGAAGCCTACCGCCAGAGACGTGCACACTATGGTCGTCTTGCGGCCGTATCTGTAAACACAGAATACATAATATTTACATTTGTCGATTTAGCGTACCATGATACCTAAAATGTATGGAAAATACAGGAATTATCCATGTAGCGGTGTTTTGGGGCGTGTAGAATGTGGCCTGTGTAACGCTTAGCGTCCCCACATACCAGCCACAAAATGCCGCCACCTGTTCATCATCATCATCAGCAGCCACATGATGTCCACTGCTGAACATAGGCCTCCCCCATAGATTTCCAGAGCGGCCGGTTGTAGGCGGCCTGCATCCACCGAAACCCTGCGACCTTTATGAGGTCCACCTTGCGGGTGGGCGTCCCACTAGGTACCTGTTATATTCCTGGATTCAAGCGTGTGAAGTGTAGCGGCCACTGGGTTCACCGTATGCGGTGACATAACAATAACCAAAACAACAACATATAAGAGACCATTTATTGGAAGCAAATAAAAGGCTGAATTATTAACCTGTCAGAGACGAATCCAGCGATGAAGAATGAGAAGACCAACCCCAGGTTGTGCACGGTGCCGATCATGGTGCGCTTCCATGGCTCGCAGCCCAGATCGAACTGGAATCAGAATAAAATTACAATCAGCTTCAGATGGACAGGCCTTGCCTACTAAGTTGGCATAAGTTTTCCTTAGTTTTACTTAAGAGGAGGGCTAGCTACAAGCGCACCCGGGCTACACATAATTCCTGGTAGTTGTCATACATTTTAAGCGCCCCAGGCGGAATGTAGAAAGCGCCTATAGAATGTACCTATCATTTATTTTATTTATTTACTTATTTATTCGAGCCAAACTGCAGGAGCATTGAAATGACGTCAAATGACATTCAACTTTTCGCCGATTTTTTGACTATTTTGAGTTTTGACTAGTGTGATCTCATACGTTTTTAACTCTTTCTTCATTCGTCTCGGGGCGTGCGTGTTGTTCATGGCTAGTCCCCCAGGGTTGACAAGCTCAAAGGCTATAATCACTTTCCTCGAGTACTTATTTTCAATGTAAATGTCTGAGTACCTAAGCCTATTTTTGTTTATCTCTTTTTACCTACGGGAAATACTAGCATACCTACAAAAACATTTCGCTTGATGACTAAACCTTGTTTAATGACTTCCTATTTATCTTCTTTAAACTATTTAACACATTCAAAAATCGACACTTAACTAAGTTAAAAATATAATTAAATAATTACACGATAATGACTCTTGTTATTAGGCGTTAAATCCACAAGAGTTAGATAAAAAGACCCTTTACATATTATTTCATTTCATTCATTAGATTTGAATTATTTACGATTTATCCATGTTACATGAGTCACAAAAGACGTTAAATTATTCAGTATCCTAAAAATGCCCTGGCAGAAGCAAAACTTCAAAAAAGTTTTGTTCCGAAATTGGAACAATTTAATTTTATAACTTGTGTTTTTTTTTAATTGCACTAAAAATAAACTAAATATTTATTGATTACGTGTGACGGGATCAAGATCAGATAATGATAGTGGAAGTAGAGCAACTCGTGTGTCAGTATTAGAGCAAAATTCCTAGATATATGCTTTTGCTCTGCTTCCCCTTTGTAAAGAAAGGCGTGATAGTGTCTGTGTATTTAGTCAGCAACATCATTCAGTTTAATGACAATTCAACTTGTCACCACTAACAACGGTGTTTAGCGTTTGTTTACGCATGCCTGCGCACGCGCCGAACTCGTCCGTGACAGTGACCGGCGCTGTGTCATTGCCAGTCGATCACGTTTGTCGCTCTCGTGTACGCGGCCACCACAGCTTACATAAAACTGAAGCAGTAACTGAACTCCTTCAAAATAGACTGTTCCAAAGTTCCAAGTTGTATGATTAGAGCTTTGTGAATACACGTGGCAAAATTCGAAAAGTTTCATAACATTTCTTAAAAAGAAAGAGAGTAAAACGACATGACTATGCTTCATTTGTTATCAAATTTAGAGAGAAGAAGCAGGTGTACCAAACAAATGAATGATTTGCATTTGTGATTGACTTTTGACGGCTAACAAAACCACGAAGTGTACCCTAAAAATAACCTTTTATTACTTCTGTCAAGTTCTGTCTAATGCTATAACAAATGGAGTATAGGCTGACTGGTTTGAAAGCAGAAACAAACACATGAACATTAAAGAAAAATATTTTTAAACCCGTTAGTTGCATTGATATTTATAAATAAACACCTTCTCATGGTGCGCGCTATAAAATAAAACAAGTTTCAGTTTTGGCTGGTATGACCTTAGCCGATGGAATAAAATGGATGATCCGTAATAATTTTTCGGACTAAATATACCTATACGGATACTTCGCCTAGTGCATTGTGGTGCTGCTAAGTGGTGTTACTTTAGATACGGTTGTACTGTGGTGGCCATTTTTAGTTAATGGCATAAAACGTATTGCTACTGTACATTTTTATATTAAATAGTATTTGTGATGTTTGGTTTGATGGTCTTACATAATAATAATAAATAATATATAATCTTTATTGCACAAAAATACAATTTACAGAGTTTTAAAAAGAGGATGTTCTTTTGTACAATTCAGGCGGTTTGTTTACATGAATTAATCCTCAGCAAAAGCTTCGTAGAAAGGAAAAGTTAAAAGTATAAAAACCGCGATGCCTTTGTAGACTGGTACCACAGTATAATCATACTGTGCTGGTACGTTCAACAACGTAACGGGCTACCCATTTTTGGTCGTGCTCGGAGATCGGCGATCTCTAAAATGTTAATAGTTTTAATGATAGCTGACTTCCGGTAGGAGATGGCACCATAAGAAGAAGAAGATCGTTAACTATGATATTAAGTTCTATTAATCGAAAACAGGAGATAACAGCATCATTACACACAGTCAAACAACTGCAGAACGCTATGCCTCTACTCGTAGCAGAGTGTAAACAAATGTCGCTTTGACAGCACGCGATGTTACTCAAAGTAAAGGTGCATATTAAGTTACGAGTACGTTTCTTCTAAAATGATAGCTGTTAAGAAGACGAACGTATGATTGAAACATCGTTGAGTCACGATGACAGCGCGATGTGAAATGCCTTCTAAGACTTTTCCAGTTACAGTATTAGTTCTTGCCAAGAAGCAAAACAAAAAATTATATAAGTATTAGTTCTACAAAGATCGGTGAAAGTTTATGTTATCAATATCAAACGGTTCAAAATGGAAATGTTTCCTACGATTAACATAAGCATTAAAAACCTAATGCAAGCGGCGGATTAACTAGCAAGTTTAGTAAAGAAGGAAACAGGCCGTTGTGTGGCCGGGGCGTAAGAATGCGGCCACCGTTCCCCTCCGCCTGTCGCAAGAGGCGACTAAATGAGGGCCAACGAAGTCGATGGGAGTGCATGCGACGGAGGCTGTGTGCCTCCACTTCAAGTGGCCCCGTGGAGGATGGCAGTGTGGGGGCAGCTTCACACTACCGTAATGCCGGCTGGTGTTAGTAGGGAGGTCTAACTTCCTACGAGATGGACTGTGTGAGCAGCATTGTGCACCGGTGTTCAACCGGTAATGTTCCTTCTCTACAAAAGAGATCTCGGTGAACCCTGGTCACGCACGGAAGAAGGCTGCCCCGGTATTTTAGTGGGTATACCAACTCTCCGTCTGGGGTGGGTGGGAAGTGCGTAAAAGCATTTCACCGGGTAAAAAAAAGGCGACGCAGCGATCGACGCCGTGAATGACGCGGCGGGTTTCTTAGCAACAGAGGAGCAGAGGGTTTATTAAACCCTCCCAACCCATTTCTATATTTTTGAGTTTGCGTGTGGGATAACGCGGACCGCTTCACACACCACCTTACTATGAACGGTGAAACTGCTCGACGCCCAGCATCTCCTCAAACGAGCCCTTAAATTGAATGATGGAAAGACTCAGCTTTACTTACTTCAGCTACGACGCTGTTCTGGTTCTCATAAACGATTCTCTCGCAGTGCATCGTCTCGTTGTACTGGAATCGGTCCGGGGTACATTGGTCCCCCAACTGCGTCACGCTGGCGTTCCACTCGCCAGTCCAGGGTTCCTGGGGTACGAGCCGTCGACATGTGTTGGTGCTGTTCAGCGCAAAAGAACTCCAGGATGCGTTAAAACTGGAATCGAGCTGGTCACATTCTGGCACGTAGCATCTGTTAAGGGGATAGAGAAATGAGATAGATATTAACGAACTGATTTTGTTTTTCTTCGAATTTAAAGGATTTAGGAAGAATCAAAGTTGTTTCCAGTTCGTCTAAAGTCCTATTTAGGTATGTTCAGCTGTTTTACATATGAGCCTCTCCGTGTAATATCCATTAAGTTTAATGGGGCTTTTAATTTTGCGCTGTTTTTGAGAGTTAATTCGAGTTTTGACCTTTTTTATGGCCGTGGCAAATACATACCTATAGCAGAAAAAAAGGTTTATTCCAACGAAAAATGAACAATGCATTTACATTTAACATCGTTGGAGGTAGTTAAAAGTAGTTCAAATGTCAGCCTGTATACCTTGCTCATTGGGATATATTCAAGAACGGTTGTTTTTACACGGTTATAAAAATTTTAACCGTGGTAATAATAAGAACCAAGATGAACTTCTAGCCTTATCTAATAAGCAAAAAAGATAAATTTATTTAATATGAGATCGTTTTCTCATATTTAAACGCCAAACGCCAAACTTAGAAGACATTATGTTGATCATCAGCTATGTAGGTACATCATAGAGTATCACTGTACCATAACATCATAGTTTACATAACCGCAACCTCACAATGATATTACATATTGTGTTGTTGTCCAATAAAACGACATGTTTCAGAATTACCTTTTCAAATTAAACACTGTGAGAGACCTAATTTAAAAAGTACTTTAGAGGTTCAAAGCACTATCAGTGCCTGAAACATAAACTTCAGTATTGAGAAACAATGGATAATAAAGAAAACTATAATAATTCACCAGGATATACTCGTAGTACACAATTTCGTACTTTTCACTACTAATCATTAACTTTAACAATAGATGATTAAGTTTATGTAAAGGAATGTAATCAGACAAAATATTAGTATTTAATGAATCACTAGCCTCACTAATGCAAAATATTATAGCGTTTGTGTCAGAACAGTGATTTAAATTTTTGTAAGTGTCTCTATTTTTTTTTATGTATATTTGTTTAATATTTCATATTGTTTAGCATATAAACGTGTTGGCCATGCTGTAGCTATAAGTTTATATTGTGAATAAATGAATGAATAAATAAAAATAATAATCACCAATGTCAAATGTTTACGTGTAATTCGCAATAATATGTTCACTTTGCAGTTTAGGTGTCCACGTGGCAGTACAAATAATTTTATGAGGAAATCTGTGTCGGTTGTAGTGCAAAATAATAAAAGTTAATATGCACACATCGCCATTACTGAAGAAAACACGTAGCGATTCATCTCAGTTGAAAAAACGGAGTTAGACCAACCCTGAAGTTTTATTTTTTTATTAGGAGCCTGTCATTTCCCACTGCAGGGCAAAGGCCTACCCATCCCGTTTCCACTGCTGCCGGCTGACAGCAGCCCGGAGACGAGCTGAGTCCTGCTCGTCTCGCCATCGCATTTTCGGCCTGCCACGAGGACGCCTTACGTCTTGAGGCACCCAGTCTGTGACCCTCTTAGCCAAGAGTTCTCGCGACATGCGACAAACGTGGCCAGCCCAATTCCACTTCAGCTGAGCAATTTTTCGTCGGTAAGGCCGGTTCTGGAACGCAATCCGCTATCACGAATGTGGTCTGCGAGTTTCACGCCCAACATACTGAGTTCCATAGCTCTCTGACAAACTTCGAGGGCGGACCTCTGACGACACGTCAAGGACCAAGTTTGAGCGCCATACGTGAGAACGGGAAGGTGCACATGTCCATGAGCCTGCGCTTCAAAGAAATTGTTGCATTGCTCTTTAAAAGATGTTTGAGGGACCGAAAGCTCTTCCAGGCGTTCTCGATGCGTCTTGCAATCTCTTTATCTTGTCTTGCCTGGAATGAGACTAAATTGGCCCAGATACACATGTATCTGGGCCAATTTAGTCTCATGTTGTTAGGTGCATGGCACCTCCTCACCGTTCACGTGAAGACTGCACTTGACACTATTCGTCATTAACTTGGTCTTAGTCATGTTCATGCAAAGGCCAACCCCAAGACTTACGGTGTTAAGTTCCTCGAGCATAACTTCTAGTTGGCTGGGAGAGGAGGAAAATAATACGATGTCATCAGCGAATCGTAGGTTAGTTATTCTGTTTTCGCCAATAACAACACCCTTCTCTTCCCAACCAGCTGCCAGCTTTCTAAAAACCTGCTCTAGGGTGGCCGCAAATAACTTTGGTGACAGTGGATCTCCCTGCTAAACTCCTTTCTGGACTCTAAATGTTGGCCCTGTGGTGTTTATTTTAATGGCAGCGGAGCTCTTGTTATAAAGTCGTCTTAGAAGGTTAACATATGTGGGTTCTATGTTTTGTTTTTCTAAGGCGTCAAACATTGAAATATGGTCTAGACTGTCAAATGCTTTAGAGTAGTCGACGAATCCTAAATACAGGGGTAGTCTATACTCAGTGTGTTTTTCTATTATTTGGTTGACGGCGTGAAGATGGTCTATAGTGGATAAGCCTCGTCGAAAGCCAGCCTGTTCTTGTGGTTGCACTGCATCTAACTGTCCAGATATACGGTTTTCTATGATCTTGACGAATGCTTTGTATAGATGTGATACAAGGCTGATTGGTCTATAATTGTTGATGTTAGTTTTATCACCTTTTTTGTGAAGCAAGATCATATTGGAGTGACAAAATCCCTCAGGAAAAACGCCAGATTTCAAAATAAGGTTGAAAATATTATAATACATGTGTATGTGTAATTTGCTCACCTGAAGTTGACCTCAGTGGCAGCAAACAAGTAGTTGTAATTACACATGACGAGGAAGGAGTCACGAAAGGCTAGAAGCAGCAGGAGCAGCAGCTGGTACTTGCCGAAGCTGCCCAGCTCGCCCAGGATGCCTTCTAGGTTGAACTGGCTCTCGGAGCTCGAGGTCTGGTCCACTGGCATCTGACAGTTATTAGATGATTTTAGGTATCATAGATCTGATTGTGTAGTTTAATGGGGTTTCTGTAATTGACATGGTGAGTCCTCAATAGCACGTTGCGTTGCGCTGCGTTACTCGATTATACAAACAATATTCGCAACGTATAATGCAGCATGTCGTTTTCAAACTGAATGTAAAATATAAAACGGCCTATATACGTCCCACCGCTGGGCACAGGCCTCCCCTCACCTATGAGGTGGAACGGGCCATACTACAACACGTGGGCTCAGTGCAGATTGTTGAAGAGGTGTAAGGTTAGTGAACAACCTCAATGACAGATGTTATCAAGCTGCCCTAAGGCCTCTGACTAGGCTTAACGGCTGACAATTAGCGACGTCAACCGGGACCAACTGCTTAACGTGCCTTACGAAGCCCGGAGGATGCCTGATGTTTTCCGGGGACGCTTACGATGGACAACTATCGCAATCGAATAAATAACTAAGTAGTTATCAACTGGCCCGTTTAATTTGAAGTATTTTCTATCACACACCTCTTCATACATGTTATTCGAATAGCATGTTTAATTGGTGAATATTCAATCTTACTCATAAAAACGTCTTAGTCAAATAAATACAAATGTTGATTTCTACGTTATAAATTAACAGTTCCGTATTGACTTTATGATAAAAATAAACGTCTTATTTAACAGTTGAAATGAGTCATATCTACTCATTGAATTCACTCGCATTTCATGAATGAAAACTCAATAAATTTTCGTGTGAATAATATCAGCGATGACTATATCATCGCCTTTTTGGTCGTTTTCTGCTAGTGGCTCCAAATCAGTAGCTTTCCTAGCCCACTGCTCATCCAGCATGCGGCAAACATTCCCATGTGAGCAGGGGTGGCATTCCGGCTGACATCACTTCACATCTCGGTGCTTCACGCTTACTTCAATCATCAATACGCTTCACTCTGAATCAGTATTTTTTCTCATTTTGTATGTAGATGATAAAAAAATGGCTTTGTTCTTTTCTCTCAAACGACCACAGTCGCGAAGAAATATAATAATTTTAAAGATAAACTCATCACGAGCGGGGTGAGTTTTGGTGCCAACCGGAATACCATAGCTGAGCGGATGATTGGAAGACTTCGGTAACTCAGGTTTGGGAGCGTATTATCGTATCACATTATTGCCATTGGCATAAGTACTAGTAAGTATTTTGTCTTCAAATAAACTTACTTTTAGAGTTGTGTCCTTTGAGTCCATGACTCCGTTCAGTCGATCGTTGACTGGATGATTGGCAGGTTTTGCGAAAATCATACCCTGTAACAAAAGTGAGTTGGAGTCAACTCGTAGGATGTAGGTACCGCTGTCTCACAATTCGTGGCTAGTCTATTGGATCGTACGGTGTAGTAGCCACCACCTAATCAGTCGTAGTTTGGTCGACATTGAAGTATGTCTCATAACAGTATATTTAACTCAAGAGTATATTTTGTTGTTGATAACATTTGATTTGACGATTTAAAAATACTTTTAACAGATCTTAGTGCTTAAGTCAAGTTATTTTTGTTTGTTTGTAACACCTCATAGGAAAAGTAGGATGCAAATGCCGGTAATTTTAACCCTTAACCAGGCCGGTTAATGTAAATTATCCATTGCTTTTGAGCTTTATTTCAGAAGACTCAAAATAATATGAGAAAAACATTCCGGGGCCTGGTTAAGGGTTAAGCAGTAGGTTTAAAGTGATGATTTAACTCTCGTATGATTCCTGAATTGTTTTTATTGGTTGGTTGAAACTTTATTTAAAACAAATACCTCAGTAAATTTCGACTAGGGGTGATAGAAACCTATATCGTACCCCGTTATCCGATTAATTTATTTGTGTGTAACATCAATAACATGAAAGATTAAGTATTGAACATAATCGTTGCCGATCTTCTGTCATCACTGTGCCCGCTGCTGTCAAATATATACAGAACTCAATAATTTTGCTCGTCCGAAATAAACAAGCTAACTTCAAACACTGCGAACGCATGTAAGGCAACCCATGAATCAGTCACGTGACCATTCAAGGTGAAAATTCAATCAAAGACAGACGTAAGACTTTGTAATAACTATAAAAAGATAATCAAGTTATTGGAGAAATGCACGTTGCCGCTTGACTTTTACTCAAATTCCTAACTCTCGGAGTTTCAGCGGTCTGAATTCAACCAATATTACGAAGATCCTAACTATCAAGAGAGAGTGGAATTGTGGTTAAATTATCTAAAGTAAACTTCAAAAGTACATTTCTAATAAACCTATCTTACTCGTACCAGCGGTCGCCTGCGAATATTCACTTTCTGAAATTAGCGCGTTCAAACAAATTAACAATTCCCTTAGCTTTATAATGAACTATCAGCCGCCCGCGACTTCGTCCGCGTGGACTTAGCTGTATGTAAAATTTTCCTGAATTTTCTTTGCTATAAACCTCAGGGAAATCAGTTCGTGCGTTCTGGAGTTATAGCGTCAGGAAGGAAAACCCGACTTATTTTTATATAGTAGATAACATAATATAGCTACATAATATTAAATCTAAGTGTTTATAAATATTTTTGTAACGATTTACTGTTGCTTGTCCTCAATTCATCAGCCTAAAAGCTTAAAAGCACCCACATTTATAAGGCGGGCTAATTGTGGAGGACAAAATTTTGGAGATCTTTTGGTTCAGTGCACCGCCTTGATTTTTCTTTCTGACTGTGTGGTTGGCTGGTAGAGAATGCTTCTAGGCATTAAGTACGCCTTTCGTACTTTACTTTCGTGCAATAAAGAATAAATAAATAAATAAAATTTTGTCTCCCATTATCTCGTGCGGATAGTATGCATTCGCTAGTGAAAATTGCGACATAATGTGTGCGTGCGCATATCTTTGGCGAAATAAAAAAAATTGGTTTAATTTTAAT
This sequence comes from Udea ferrugalis, assembly GCA_950022985.1. Taxonomy (NCBI): domain Eukaryota; kingdom Metazoa; phylum Arthropoda; class Insecta; order Lepidoptera; family Crambidae; genus Udea; species Udea ferrugalis. The sequence goes on along the minus strand of OX465524.1, from coordinate 364,617 downwards.
GTTTATGAATTTTCTAGAGTGAAGTATGGTTCATAAAATATACAAACTAATATATTACTAATATATTTTATACACTTTTAACTATATGCATATTTTTGTACGCCGACGATGGTTTGAGAGATTATAGAAAGTCTTCCTGTTTCTCCCAATAATTATTTTAGCCACTCCTGCAGGCAGTGTTAACAAATAATTGGTAGGGGATCGTTCCTTTGATTCCAAGTTAGTTAGTTGATTCATGCATTTAAGGGTTAAGCAAACAAACAAAATATTGAAACCTTTTTATCTTCTGCTTGAATTCTTCTAGATTTAGATAGAAAGTCTAATTCACTTTTACGCTTACTCTGTGCCAATATTTAATTAATAAATATATACTACATCAGTTGTCAATCAAGTAAGCTAAACTGAGTTGATCTCTATAACTTAGTTTTTTTTCACTCACTCAAACTTTTAAAGATATGTTTATTTACTAAAAGAAGTTAGAAAATGACTAAGTGTGCCGCCGACGGCTAACTAAAACGCGTGTAGTGTGCCTTTGAGTTTTATATCACCACCATTAACGCTACACCCGTAATTACTTACATAACTTGTATGCCCATTGTTTTGTCCTTTCATGCATACATCATACAATTTCGAGCGTTATGTTCAGTGGTAATATGGATACCGGCTATTTCGTAGACTGCTTTTTTCTTTATTTGGGAAGTTTGTAAAGTACTTTGTAAGGGTGCCTTTCCACCAGAGGTTTACCTGGCTTCGCTCAATAAAACTATTCTAGTGGTTATTAACAAACACATCCCTCGCAACTAGAGCGTATCAAACATGGAGAGGAACGCTTCTGCCAGTGTCTGGTCAAAAAGTTGAATGTTGACAGAATTTTCTAGGCGAGCTTGCATTGTCTTCGCTTTCTTCCAGGAGAAATCTCATTCAACTTTTGGACTATTACTAAACATACTCGTAGGTCTTTTTCATTACTAATTCAATTTAAAAAAGACTAAAGGCTTCTTTCTGTTTATTTTTTTCATTTATCTTTTTTGCAAAAAGGTGTTGCTTTTACTACCATATAGATTGATTTTACAAAATGAGAATTTTGAACCAGGAGAGTCACAATGTTTCAGCCTTTATTTGAAGTAACAAAAAATACCATTTTGTCTGTAGAGCATGAGCTCAGCAGATATGATGGCTTCTAGGTTAATTTCAGTAAGTATCTGGTAGGAGTAGGTGGGCGTCTAAGTGGCTCGACCGATTTGACGACACACCCCGACTTCTAAAATCGAACTGTTCGCAGTATGGCTCGCACCACCTCATGGTAAAGTTAAAGTGAGGCCTGTGCCCGGCAGTAACATAAACGGCCTATATACGTCCCACTGCTGGGCACAGGCCTCACCTCAGCTATGAGCTGGATTGAGCCATACTGCAACACGCGGGCTCAGTGCGGATTTCCAGAGGGGTGTAAGGTTAGTGAGCAAAAGGTTGCTCACTAACCTTACACCCCTCCACATCCACATCCACATAAAGGAATGTCAGATGTTATCAAGCTGCCCTAAAGCCTCCGACTAAGCTTAACGACTGACATATAACGACGTCAGCCGGGACCAATTTCTTTCTTATTTTGAAGTTCTAAAATATTTCTAAAGTTCCTGTGATTTTTACGTCTGGCGTGTGACTGAATACAAACGTTTTATACGAAATTCCTATGATTATGGGTACAATTGCGGCGGTCTTATCGCCAAAAAGCGATCTCTTCCAGACATCCTTGAGGTTGTGAAACGAGGAAAAACAATGCGGTGGTTCAAGATAATGAATAAATCTCTATTACATTTCTTATCAATTATAATATTTTTATACTAGACCGCCTTTGTTTGGGACAAAAGATTGTGATATGACTCAGGATCAATACAGGACTAAAATCTGACTCACCTGAGTTAGATGCAAGTAAAATTCACTGTCTATTATTTTTGAGACTGAGTTGTAGTTTATTACTAATTAGGAAAAACTATTGTCCCTTTCTGATTGCATTGATTATTGTTCTATCCGTTACTAATATTTCAAATCATTTTCCTGAATTCAACAAAGATGTCATACGATCCATATAACAGTGAATCTGTTTGAAATATTTGCCATTTCGTATTTGGGGATGGTGAGGAACAGGGTGTGAAGTTCCTCATCCTCCATTCAAAGGGAGGATCCTCCGACCAGACGGGTGTTATGTCTGGTGGGCTGCTGCTTGACGGTTGTCGGGATCTCTTATCCATGCGCAATCGCTCCAAAAATTTGAAAGCGCGTTTCAGGCTTGTACTGCTAGGCACCCACTCACCTCTCCTGGCAATGAAGGTACTCTAACGCGGGCACAGTGCAGATTGTTGAATAGATGTAAACTTAAAAGCTAGTGATAACCCTTACAGTCAGATGTTATCAAGTCAATGACAGTCAGGAATTCAGGATCAACTAAATTTGCCTTCTAAAGCTTGGAGAAGCCCTCGATTTTGCACTTAATCAAATTATATGTGACTGCAAGCCCGATCTAACACAGTTTATGCGGTATCTTCTTCAAAAAGACAATGAACCTCTTTGTCAGGTGGCACTTGCGTATCAACCCTGACGTAAATGGCCAATAACTCATACTCAGGCTTTTGTTTTATCACACGTTGCTGTAACTACGTCACGTATCCTATAACATAAGTATAATCCTACAAGCAGCCTCACAATTATATCTACTACGTCAGTAAACTCTTGGACGCTTCACGTTTCTCGTGTATCAGAGAGAATTATTTATCTAGCTAATTTATAAGACTATTGTTGCTGACTCACTATCTAAACCGCCGTCATCTAGTACCCACTGTACAAGACTTGCTCAGTTTGAGACGAAACGGCGCTGTATGGAATAATCACTATCATGATGATTTTCGCGACAATTTCTATGAGGCCAAACCAACATTTTTCACTTTCTTGTTTCTAGACTTTATAAATTATCGTCCTTATCATTTTGCGAACGTATGACTTTCTTCGCTACACATAGGACATAAACAAAAATATCTGAAGTCTGAACACGTTGCAGTTGCAGGCATTTTGTTTGCCAAAAGTTGCCATTGCAGAACCTTTCTCTCCCGATGTCTTAGGCAAATTGGGCAAATTTTATGAAACGCGGATGGCGTTTCCAAAGACGACACTTTTATTTTCTAAAACGCCGATTATTGGATGACAACCCTTCCCATAGCTACAAATGCCAACTACCTAAATGTAGTCCGCGGACTCTGCGGCGATATACAGTGCCCTGAACTGCTACCGCAGTTATAGCGACTCTTCGTGCCAGATAATTACTTGCCGCGTTGATTGCGACACCACCTATTTGCGCACCCGCCTATATAGTCGCAGGGTGGCTCACGCTGCCACTTCTAGTTGGCCAGCCCAACTGCCCATTCGCAGACCCATGGAGTATGATCGTGTCAGCTTGTGTCACATTTTGCGAAAAATGTTGTATTTTTTGTCCTCAAGATGACCTCACTCCACCTGATGCGAAGCAGCCGTGAGGTCCAGACATGGGGTTGACAAGCACAGTTCTTAATGAAGAACGACTTTGCTGGTCGATCTCATTTGAAGGCCTGCATAAAAGCCTTTTCACGCCCCACTTAAAAAACCCGGGATTGTAGGAAGAAGGAAACACATGCGCTGGAAGAGCGTTCCACGTCTGGATAGCACGATACAGGAACGAATCACCGAACCTTTTGGTGCGTGCTGACAGTCACTGGATCGTGTGTGGATGTTGATGCATACCAGCGCGTGTGGTGCGGGAGTGAAAGGGTGTGGATAGGATCAGTTGGAACAACTTTTCAGAGCATTCGCCGTTGTAAAGGCGGTAGAGGACACTCTACCTGGCAATGTCTCTACACATTTGGAGAGGTTCCAGAGCCAAAGTTGCCTCTGGGTTACCAATGAAGCGGATAGCGCGTCGCTGCAACCTGTCGAGAGCTTCTAGCAAGTACTTTATTTTTTTATGTGCGAGGGAGCAAACGAGCTTAAGGGGCACCTGATGGGAGATGATGATGATATGAGAGCAATATCCCTCACACGAGCGAACTTGTGTCTTATACAAAAGACAGAGCTGCTCAGGCGTGAAAAATCGTCTCACTCTGTTCAGGATTCCAAGTTTACGGGATGCTCTCTCGATGTAGTCCTGTTGGTTGAGGTGGCTGCTAACAACTATGCCAAGGATGTTGAGGCTATCCTTCACTGGTAGTGGACGACATGCTCTTTGGCAAACCCACACAAAGCTTTGCGTGTTTAATGAACAAGGAGATTTACTACAAGATATGTACATATTTGTACGCTAAAAATAAAAATAGGTACATATGTAGTTCCGATGTAATATTCAAATCAAAGTGGGCTTGCTGGGGAGCATGCTCTGCAGCAGGCCAACTTTGATACACACGACTTTCAAAATACATTTATGACACCTAAGCTAGGAAATTAATTGTACTTCGGTCTATAGCAGTCAATTTATTAATTCGTTTAGTCCATAACAATTTATGGGCTAGAAGGATTAGCCGAAAAAAAGTGACTAAATTTGCAAAGCGTGGTGTAGCTCTACATTTTTAGTATTTTGTAAAGATCTGTTAGGATAGTGCGATTTCAAATTTGCAACTTCAGAAAACTTGTAGAAATTGAGAAAATCACGAAAAACTTCATATTTTTGGTACTTTTTTCTCTCGAGGGCCTAAACTATAATGTTTCTGTGAATAATGTTATCTAAACTTGTAAAATGTATTTAATTGCCTACAATATGAGCCCAATAGCACCAATAGCAACTCTATTACACTATTATCCAACTGGGTTGAGTTAGGTTAAGTATGTAAAAGTTAGGTCAATTCTCGAACCTTTTTTTTTTTTTCTCGGTGTCAAAAAATGCATTTACGCACTATCCCACCCATCAATTCCCGAACCTAACTTATCTCATCCAACTGGGATGAGTTAGGTTAAGTATGTAAAAGTTAGGTCAATTCTCAAACCTAACTTTTGTCATCCAACTGGGTTGGATGACACCCCCCTTCGTTGGGGGGTCGGTTGGAGAGGGCCCCATTAGGGGCTAGCACTGGCGGCGGAGCAGTGCGGTATTACTTACGGTAGGATCCAGCTTCGCCGCCAAAGTGCCACGGCCGAGTGCCGTGGGGTTTTAGTCGGTAGGAGTCCGACATAACCTCGTCGTCCCCCCGGGCAGCGAGGTATATCCATGAGGATTACCCCACGAAAAAAAAAAAAGGTTAAGTATGTACCCCCTCATGGGTTCTCGCCTCGGCGTGGCGACGGGGCTTAGTACCGGTGGTAGGGGCACCACTGGGAAGCAAAAAGAACCCAGGCGTGGCAGCGTGGTGGACTGGACACCCATCCGCTGCGGCCCGTAAGGGCGACGTGGGGCTGCGGGGCCAGTGGGGCCTGCAGGCGCCTTGAGGCGCGTGGTTGGGGCCGCGGCGCACAACCGGTTGGTGAGGGCCAGTGATCCGAGGCTGATCCCCCCTGTGCGTCGCGGCCCGGCTTGGCCGTACCGCCGGTTACGGCAGCGGAGCCGCCCTTTGGGTGGCTCGTGGTTGCGGGCCCGGTAGGGTCTGCGTACGGTGCCCAGCTGGCGCGCGGTACAGGGGTGCCGTCGCCGGCATTGCACGGGCTTCACCACTGCCTGGTAGGGACGGCTTGACATCCTCGGCTGTCCCTTCTGGCCTCCCCTCACGAAAGGGGGGTCGCTTCCGACCCGCCGTGCAGGCGGGCTCCGTCCGGGGGAACGCGTAACAGGCCTCGTGCTACTCACCGTGTTCCCCCACTACGGACGATCAGAGGGAGTAGTAGGGTTTTTAGTGGGTAGGGCCACTGGTATACCACCTTTCCAGTGGAGAGTCTGACATAACCCGTTCGTCCCCTGGTGGACGGGTATGCGTAAGGCATTTCCCCTATTCAAAAAAAAAAAAGGTTAAGTATGTAAAAGTTAGGTCAATTTTCGAACCTAACCTTTCACATCCAACTGGGTTGAGTTAGGTTATTTCGGAAATCAATTTAAGACTGGTGGTAATTAATTTGCAGAAGTGATGTAAGTAGTTTTGATTTTTGTCGTATAAGCCTGTTATAGTAGTGTGAGTTCCAGTTTGCAACTTCGAGAAACTTGTGGAAATTGAGAAGAAAACTGAAAAATGTTGAACTGGTTTAATAGAGTTGCTATTGGTGCTATTGGGGTCATATTGTAGGCAATTAAATACATTTTACAAGTTTAGATAACATTATTCGCAGAAACATTATAGTTTGGGCCCTAGAGAGTAAAAAGTACCAAAAATATGAAGTTTTTCGTGATTTTCTCAATTTCCACAAGTTTTCTGAAGTTGCAAATTTGAAATCGCACTATCCTAACAGATCTATACAAAATACTAAAAATGCAGAGCTACACCACGCTTTGCAAATTTAGTCACTTTTTTTCGGCTAATCCTTCAAGCCCATAAATTGTTATGGACTAAACGAATTAACAAATTGACTGCTATAGACCGAAGAACAAATAATTTCCTAGCTTAGGTGTCATAAATGTATTTTGAAAGTCATGTGTATTAAAGTTGGCCTGCTGCAGAGCATGCTCCCCAGCAGGCCCACTTTGATTTGAATATTACATCGGAACTACATATGTACCTATTTTTATTTTTAGCGTACAAATATGTACATATCTTGTAGTAAATCTCCTTGTTCATTAAACACGCAAAGCTTTGTGTGGGTTTGCCAAAGAGCATGTCGTACTACCACGACACTATGTAGTTCCGATGTAATATTCAAATCAAAGTGGGCTTGCTGGGGAGCATGCTCTGCAGCAGGCCAACTTTGATACACACGACTTTCAAAATACATTTATGACACCTAAGCTAGGAAATTAATTGTACTTCGGTCTATAGCAGTCAATTTATTAATTCGTTTAGTCCATAACAATTTATGGGCTAGAAGGATTAGCCGAAAAAAAGTGACTAAATTTGCAAAGCGTGGTGTAGCTCTACATTTTTAGTATTTTGTAAAGATCTGTTAGGATAGTGCGATTTCAAATTTGCAACTTCAGAAAACTTGTAGAAATTGAGAAAATCACGAAAAACTTCATATTTTTGGTACTTTTTTCTCTCGAGGGCCTAAACTATAATGTTTCTGTGAATAATGTTATCTAAACTTGTAAAATGTATTTAATTGCCTACAATATGAGCCCAATAGCACCAATAGCAACTCTATTACACTATTATCCAACTGGGTTGAGTTAGGTTAAGTATGTAAAAGTTAGGTCAATTCTCGAACCTTTTTTTTTTTTTCTCGGTGTCAAAAAATGCATTTACGCACTATCCCACCCATCAATTCCCGAACCTAACTTATCTCATCCAACTGGGATGAGTTAGGTTAAGTATGTAAAAGTTAGGTCAATTCTCAAACCTAACTTTTGTCATCCAACTGGGTTGGATGACACCCCCCTTCGTTGGGGGGTCGGTTGGAGAGGGCCCCATTAGGGGCTAGCACTGGCGGCGGAGCAGTGCGGTATTACTTACGGTAGGATCCAGCTTCGCCGCCAAAGTGCCACGGCCGAGTGCCGTGGGGTTTTAGTCGGTAGGAGTCCGACATAACCTCGTCGTCCCCCCGGGCAGCGAGGTATATCCATGAGGATTACCCCACGAAAAAAAAAAAAGGTTAAGTATGTACCCCCTCATGGGTTCTCGCCTCGGCGTGGCGACGGGGCTTAGTACCGGTGGTAGGGGCACCACTGGGAAGCAAAAAGAACCCAGGCGTGGCAGCGTGGTGGACTGGACACCCATCCGCTGCGGCCCGTAAGGGCGACGTGGGGCTGCGGGGCCAGTGGGGCCTGCAGGCGCCTTGAGGCGCGTGGTTGGGGCCGCGGCGCACAACCGGTTGGTGAGGGCCAGTGATCCGAGGCTGATCCCCCCTGTGCGTCGCGGCCCGGCTTGGCCGTACCGCCGGTTACGGCAGCGGAGCCGCCCTTTGGGTGGCTCGTGGTTGCGGGCCCGGTAGGGTCTGCGTACGGTGCCCAGCTGGCGCGCGGTACAGGGGTGCCGTCGCCGGCATTGCACGGGCTTCACCACTGCCTGGTAGGGACGGCTTGACATCCTCGGCTGTCCCTTCTGGCCTCCCCTCACGAAAGGGGGGTCGCTTCCGACCCGCCGTGCAGGCGGGCTCCGTCCGGGGGAACGCGTAACAGGCCTCGTGCTACTCACCGTGTTCCCCCACTACGGACGATCAGAGGGAGTAGTAGGGTTTTTAGTGGGTAGGGCCACTGGTATACCACCTTTCCAGTGGAGAGTCTGACATAACCCGTTCGTCCCCTGGTGGACGGGTATGCGTAAGGCATTTCCCCTATTCAAAAAAAAAAAAGGTTAAGTATGTAAAAGTTAGGTCAATTTTCGAACCTAACCTTTCACATCCAACTGGGTTGAGTTAGGTTATTTCGGAAATCAATTTAAGACTGGTGGTAATTAATTTGCAGAAGTGATGTAAGTAGTTTTGATTTTTGTCGTATAAGCCTGTTATAGTAGTGTGAGTTCCAGTTTGCAACTTCGAGAAACTTGTGGAAATTGAGAAGAAAACTGAAAAATGTTGAACTGGTTTAATAGAGTTGCTATTGGTGCTATTGGGGTCATATTGTAGGCAATTAAATACATTTTACAAGTTTAGATAACATTATTCGCAGAAACATTATAGTTTGGGCCCTAGAGAGTAAAAAGTACCAAAAATATGAAGTTTTTCGTGATTTTCTCAATTTCCACAAGTTTTCTGAAGTTGCAAATTTGAAATCGCACTATCCTAACAGATCTATACAAAATACTAAAAATGCAGAGCTACACCACGCTTTGCAAATTTAGTCACTTTTTTTCGGCTAATCCTTCAAGCCCATAAATTGTTATGGACTAAACGAATTAACAAATTGACTGCTATAGACCGAAGAACAAATAATTTCCTAGCTTAGGTGTCATAAATGTATTTTGAAAGTCATGTGTATTAAAGTTGGCCTGCTGCAGAGCATGCTCCCCAGCAGGCCCACTTTGATTTGAATATTACATCGGAACTACAGATGTACCTATTTTTATTTTTAGCGTACAAATATGTACATATCTTGTAGTAAATATCCTTGTTCATTAAACACGCAAAGCTTTGTGTGGGTTTGCCAAAGAGCATGTCGTGGTAGTGGAGTGCTCTGAAGAGTGGGATGGGAAAGAAATGGCGAGGTTTTGGCAGTGAATGACATACCTGTCGTTGAACTCGACGAGATTGCGTTCTCTTCATTTTTCCCAATGATGTTAAATGTTTTGTCATGTGTATTCGATTCAATATTTTTGAAAAAAAAATTGTATTGTGTGTTCTTCTGATTTTAATTAAGTAATATTGTGTTGATACCTGTTTAATTCAAAAAATATATATCTTAGATAGTGAATAGGTAAACCACGATTTTGGACTCCCAGTAGATAGATACTCGTACAAAGGCGGAAGTACCATGCGTTCGTCTTATCCACGTAAATTTTAAGTCCACGTGTGGGAACACCATGGTCTCCACACCACACACATTTATAAATAGTTTATTTTAATTATGTGATCTCCAATGATTGCGACACGTGTAGCTAACTCGGTGTCATTGTTCTCTGTCGGATCGCGTTACTGCTCTGATGATGATGAATATACGCAACTTCAATAAAGTCTACCACGAGGCCCGGTTTTGTCATCTGATTCGCTCATTCAGATTGGTGATTTATTTACATGATCTGGCACGTGCTCTTAAAAACAAAAAAAATAAAATAATGTTTTTCGTGCTTCGGAAGGCACGTCAAGCAGTTGGTCCCGGCTGACGTCGTCTAGATGTCAGTTGTTAAGCCTAGTCAGAGGCCTTAGGGCGGCTTGATAACTTCTGACATTGGGGTTGCTCACTAACCTTGAACCCCTCCAACAATCCGCACTGAGCCCGCGTGTTGGAGTATGGCTAATTCCACCTCATAGTTGAGGTGAAGCCTGTGCCCAGCAGTGGGACGTATATAGACCGTTTATGTATGTATGTATGTAATGTTTTTTTTAAGATGCGGAATTTGATCCGTCAAGTTATGTCATGTTGATGCATCGATCTAGAGAACTTTCAACGATTTTCTGAGTTCATGATTGTTCGATTATTTTATGTTGATCATAAAATAATCATGCAAAAAGCATTCGATTTTAAGAAGAAAACCCTTTAAAAAGGTTTGTAAAACTTCATTGCAACAGTTATATTATCTCTCATTTAAAGGTCTAGAAAACTCAAATGTTCTGAGTGACAAAGTACTTGTGGAAATAAAAGTTCATGCGTTGCTGAAACAAACAAGGAAATTATTATGAATGGGGCAAAACCACACGTAGAATGAGCTCATTAAAATAACAATTGGAGAATCTATTGGTTGATTAATTTCGCTATAAAATGCCACTTTTTATTGATACTTCACTTACATTGGTAGTAATATTGGCAGAACAAAAACAACAATATATTTATAGCTTACATTTTTATGATATAACAATATAAATTACCAATGAGATAAATCTGATGAATTAATTTTATCTATTACGAGACTTCTTAATTAGCGGCATTTCCAACGTAAATAGTTGTAATCAAAGTTATGAAGTAAGACATCACAGCCCTTTTGAACGAAATATAAGTTAAACTCAAAACATCTGTCGACACAAGTTACAGCCTTTTTGAATCGCCTGACACCACAGTGTGCAACAAAAAAATAAAACTCGTTCTTTTCGAATGACAATGGCAGTTAGTAGGTACTGTGACATTATGCCAAGCTCATATTTTCATACAAAAGAAACAATCATTCTTTCACCTTTCAAGCATATTTTTAAAATGTTCACCAATGTAATGCAATGTGGTGAACTATTAATTTAAATATGACAAAAACCAAATATTGTTCAACAAAATGCAGTTTGGTTCAATTCCAATAACCGAAAACCAAATGGTGTTGTGTTTAATGTTTCGTGTGAATTTGATAGCTGTGTGAACTATTACTAAAGCGTAAGACCACAGTAAACAGAGAACAGTAAAATACCTATCTACATACATACGTGCCGCTCTCGGTTTGAATGTGTGCGTGCGCTACGCTCGCCGTGTCGGCACGCGATTTCACGCAGACGCTAGCATAAAATATGGGGGAATAAGGTAGTACGTACTGGCTGTGCCGCGTGTCTGTGAGCACGCTAGGCTAATCACTTGGCGGGCGGCCTTAGATAGCCTACTGTATGTTTACTGTGACTTTGGTGTCATACGGTTGAGCATCCGTCTTCTGTCGTGCCAGTCGGAACCCAAACGTGCCGCTTTCGAAGATACAACGAACGATAAAAGTACTCATACTCAGGTATGCAAAGTTTGTGGCATTGTTGGTAATCGTGCAAAAATAAATATTATTTAATAGCTATTAATGATTTATATGTAATAGATTTTCACGATTTGTTTTCCCACTTAACATACTATCAGTAAATAGATTGCATAACAAAATAACACGTCAACTTGTGAACGGGTGCCACCTTCGGGAGCTGGTCAGCTCAAGTTTACCCAAGTTTACTTATTAACTTCCTGTTTTATTTATTTTCATGTCAAAACTGTATGACTTTGTTGATTTATTCCAAAATTCACTTTGTACTGAAAAACATTGGACGATTTAAAAAGAGTAAAAAGAGTTTCTTGCCGGGTTTTCTCAACAACCTTCCGACGCCGGTGGTAGAATCACATTATGTACATGTATTTTATGTATTGTTTATATATTGTAGTATTATGTGTGTGTTTATTAAGTGGTTAAAATTAAGATTCTTGACGATTCAAAAGTACTGTGTAATGGTCTACTTGAATGAAGAAATATTGAATTTGATTTTGAAATAATATGATGCCTAAGTTTGCTGTAATGTTTGCTGTGTTTGTAATGGGACATCTGTTGATGGAGATGGGAAATCGGTGGACTGTATTTAAAGTATAGAAATAAAAGTATATTTTATAATAACAAGAAAGCAAAATACCTACTTAATAAAAAACAGGCAAACATACCAAGTCACAGACAGCCAAATTAAAACAAGAGACAACTCACCCCCTCATGGGTTCTCGCCTCGGCGTGGCGAGGGGGCCTAGTACCGGTGATAGGGGAACCACCGGGAAGCGAAGAGAACCCAGGCGTGGCAGTGTGGTGGACTGGGAACCCACCCGCTGCGGCCCGCAAGGGCGACGCGGGGCTGCGGGGCCAGTGGGGCCTGCAAGCGCCTTGAGGCGCGTGGTTGGGGCCGCGGCGCACAACCGGTTGGTGGGGGCCAGTAATCCGAGGCTGATCCCCCCTGTGCATCGCGGCCCGGCGGGGCCGTACCGCCGGTTACGGCAGCGGAGTCGCCCTTTGGGTGGCTCGTGGTTGCGGGCCCAGTAGGGTCTGCGAACAGTGAGTGCCAGCGGGCCGGAGTGCGGGGGTGCTCTGGCTTGCATTGCACGGCGTCCACCGAGTCGGCGAAAGTGCCTGTGTACTCCAGGCGCTTTCGTGGCCTCCCCCCTTCGTTGGGGGGTCGGTTGGAGGGGGCCCCATTAGGGGCTAGCACTGGCGGCGGAGCAGTGCGGCATTACTTACGGTAGGATCCAGCTTCGCCGCCAAAGTGCCACGGTCGAGTGCCGTGGGGTTTTAGTCGGTAGGAGTCCGACATAACCTCGTCGTCCCCCCGGGCAGCGAGGTATCCATGAGGATTTCCCCACGGAAAAAAAAAAAAAAAAAAAAAAAAAAAAAAAAAAAGAGACAACTCATAAACGTCAGAGGATAAAAAAGTCAAATGACAATCATATCATTTGTAAATTGCAAAGGAGTATTTACTTCGTTACTGTTCACAAATAATAAGAAGAATACTTGTGTTTTTCGAACGGTCCAAGGTTTTCTTTTTTATTCACCATATAAAACTTCTAAATTACAGGATTTGTGCATAGTCGCATGCTGAGAAAACACCACTAAGTTTTGTGTTCACGCGACTTTACAATTCTTAACAGTCACAATAGGCATGACGACAGTATCAAATCATCAACGATTTGAATACCTTAGGGGAAAATACATATTAAAAGGATTTAAAAGACACATTTAGTTTGATTTTAAAATCTGAGATTAATCAGATTTTCGATAAAGTAAAAGGATAAAATACTGCAATCCGCCATTTTGACTCAAACGTCAATCACACACTATGACGTCACTCTAATGGAAATCAACAAATGTCACTGTCGTATTTCATACAAGTGAGTTTGACAGACACTTGATATTTACATTAGAATTACGTCACACGGACGCCATGACACCTGCAAGCTTTTTCGCGCGCTGTTGATAAAATACTAGAATAATGTCCTCAAACTTTGTTAAACTGACCTTTGAAACCGAAATAAAGTTTTTTTAGTATACAATACATGTGTACCTTTATCACGAAAGAAGATTTCAAAATTGTTCGTCATGCCTATTATTGCAAATATGTGATAACATTGTTTTTACTTACACAAGTAAGAATTATAGAATAATAACAACTTAGGTACTTATTAATTTCAAAAATTACCTAACTATAATTCGTTGAATCAATTTCAAGAAGAATTAAGTAGATGCACTTAAACTAGATTGATATCAAAATGATTTTTTAAATTTTCGGTAAAGTACCTTTCATGTTTTTGGATCCCAAAACATTCCGTAACTCCGACGGTAGTTTGTTAATGAATCGAGGGATAAGGTAAGCAGCCGTTCGTTCACCGAACACATTATTGGCGCTGCTCGTTCGCAGGATTATGTGTGCCTTAAGTTTTGATGAAAAGAATTAAACTCATTTGTACGTGTTTAGTCGCATACTATGACATACTTAGAGACACAACAGTTTTATCGCAGAAGTATGTCGGACTCCGGCTGACCTGCTAATTGTATCTTTATTAGTTCACTTAAAACGACATGTTGGATTACTTATCGTTATTTATTTACTGCCTATTCTTGTCGGTGCAAACTGCTGATTAAGCTATCTGGAATAAATAAAATAGAACACAAACGCGTGTCGTTTTAACCAGAGCAATGACTTAATTAACTCGATCACTGGTTTTGAGACCAATAATTATCATCATCAGTGTTTAGACGTCCCCAACGAGTAATGCTTAATTTCAGCTGCTTAATTTCAGGACATATCCTATTCTCCATTAGCGCCTATGTATAGTTTACAGGGTATTTGTAAAGCATCACGCAAGAGTAGATTAATACATGGAATTAGGTAAAATTTTTGTTCAAAGACTTTTCGGAAAAAGACAAAACCGTCTTCGTTTCGTACAAATCTCTGAACAGCTGGTAGAGTTTTGTATGAAAAGTCGAATTGTTTTTTCTTTCATTCGGAGATTGTAGAAACAACGTGGTAAATAATGTTAGCCATCTTTACCTGCGAGTTTGTTGGTGTTTGACAAAATTACCCTATATAACTAGAGTTGTATAAAAGTTACTCTGTTTGTGATATTATCTGATCTCAACTTACCTTCACGGATTCCTTCCGCACTTCATATTTTCTAACGCTGTTTGTGTATCATATCTTTTTTTTGTTAATTGCTTTTATTTTCCGCTCCATCACATAAGTGTAATTTTTATGCAAAGAGTGAGTCTCGTTTGTCACTACATTAATAGTTCTTTAAAAACTTAACTACGTAACTTTCAGTTTCTGAAGGGCCAGTTATTGTCAAGCTATTTCATGAATTAGTGATGAATAAATCAAATTTTTAATTTGTCCCTTGGACTACTTTTAAAAGCATAATGAATGACACTGAACACTACACAAATACTGTACGGAAATGATAAATTAAAATGGCCTGAATACGCGCATTATAGTCGTAGACAGATTGTTCTTCAAAACTTGTTCAGTTGTATAGTTACAGCTATTAACTATGAACACAAAAAGAGTCGTAAACAATGCAAAACGAGACAAGACATGATGATATGCATTACTGAACCCGCGCATGCGCGTGGTGAAAACCGGAAGGCGACCGCGACAACAAACTGTTCAACAATTGCGCATTTTGTTAAGGCCTTCCTGCTGCTTCAAGAATTTCAGTAAACAATATAGATTGACGCATGGATTGAGACAAAACTGCTCAAAATAATGAAATATCTGCGTGTATACGACTGATTTGGGGTAGTGGTAGTAGTCAGCTACACTACTCAGAGGTTGCAGGTTCGATCCCTACACAGTACAAACTATCGTGTCTGTTTTTTTTTTAAATCACCCAAAGAGGTCACCCGATGGAGAGTAATCACCTCTGTCCATGGACAACTGCAACACCAGAGGTGTCACGAGATGCATCGCTTGCCTTTCAAAAAGGAATACCCTCTTCTCTTTAAGGCCCCGATGTCATGCCCTTCCGGAAACACTGCCGCTGGAAGACCGTTCCATAGCTGTACGCAGTAAAAAGTGATACGTGAATCGCACAGGAAGAGCGTCCACCTTCCATGTGTTGAGTGTGGAACTTCAGCTTATGACGCGTTGTGTGGTGATGGAACTAAGAGTTTGTGCTAGTCTGGGTGTTACGTATGTATATAATGTATGTATTTACCATGAAAAGTATTTGATAATGTTTATCCGTTGTTTATATCCAATATGACAGCTACCTTCATCACTGACCATTCTGTTCTTCAGCTGTGTTCCTCAGTGACAATTTTTCACTGTTTTTTTATTTCCAATGCAGTCATATTTCTCAAAGGTACAAAGCATATTTTTAAGCATATTCAGAAACAAAACGTATCGATTTTCAATAGTTTTTGTGTTGAAATAGAATGCGTATAATGCGAAACATCACCATTAAAGTGTGAAAATTGCTCCTTTCAATGCTGAAATAATATTATTGCCGTATTTGATTTAATTTAATCAAGATTGTATACTCAAACAATTTGAATGGTTCTCTGGATTCATTTTGCTATTATTGCGCAGATTTTTCGCAATAAAAATTATGATGGTAATTATTTCATTTTTTTGGTTGATAATTTAAATTTAAATTCAATATTTCTTTATTCAAGTACTTTCGAATCGTCAAAAATCTTAATTTCAACTAATAAACATACACCTAATAATACGATATATAAACAATACTTAGAATACATTTACATTATGAGACTCTACCACCGGCGTCGGAAGGTTGTTTCTACTGACTCAAGGATTAATAAGGGTTTCATTTGGTATCCAATCGCGATAAGTGAAACATGGCCTCTGTACCTACTTGTTTGATTTAACACGAGTAAGAATACTGTAGTCCCAGCGTTACGTTCAAAAAAGTAAAAAAACTCACCCAAAAACGTAGAGATTACATTTCTAACTTATAGAAGTTTAAATTGCTTCTTATGATCACATGTTCCACTACTGGCTGAATGACGGTTGATGAATCAGTTCATTTATATATGCATAATGTTATTATTCAATTGATGCGTATATTCAAAAGTGGCTCCGGTATAAGTTGACATTTCGAGCCACCTATCGCTTCATTTATTAAATAAAGTAACAAAAGCAGCAAATCCTATGAGGATATCCATCCATCTTCCCAAATTCAACACCCAAAAGCTACTTATTTAACATCTTGAGTACACCACCCCTTAAGTAGAATACCTACTCCTATCCCACTTTCTACCTAAGGTCACAACCAGAATTTAAATATTTCAGTTTCAATAAAATTGGTTTTAGGTCTACAATTTACCAATACATTATTTGAAGAGAGTTAAACTTGTAAGTTTAAAGGAACTGCTGAGTGGTGGCTTTTTCTTTTTAGAACAGTTCTGTAATGTAGAGAACTGCACTTGACCAGTGTTATCTGGTAACAACCAATTCCCCTACCCATATCTGGCAAAACATTCAAAAAAGTAATTCAGTTTTTTTTGATACGTTGCACGTGTTCCAAGCAAAAAAAAAGAAAATACTCACATGTCAAAGCGGAAGTTAATCACTACACAAACCATCACTTTATATTTTCAAGCTATATTTTTATCACTGCGTTAGTTTTTTAGCAATTTTTTGTATTGACCTGTCTACTTTATAGAAAATTGTAATAGGCAGCGATTGGATTATCCCAGTGCTTGCGCCGGCGCTGAGTGCGTGCGTTGCCCGCGCGCACCGCACACGTAACTCTATTGTGCCGCAGAATCATAGCTATTGCCTTCTCTCGTTACACTTCTTATAATGCCCTTTTTAACTGTTTACATTTGTACGTTCTGTAATACTTTCATTTGTTTTTCATTCTTTTGACTTCTTTGTTTTTATTGACGATCCGTTTAGCGCAGTAGTTACGAGGGACAAAAACACAGAATTTGCAGATTCGATTCTCACACCAGCTACTTGAAAAGTTTTATATAAATTAGGTTTATCGTTTTTAATGTTTTTGAATCGAGCTGAAAAGCAAAACTACGTTAAGAAAACTAGAAGAGAGTTAACCTGAGCAAATGTGGCATCGGGTCACAAGTTGTAATGTGAGCCAGATTCACCATAAATATAATATCACAATAACGTCCTGTCATGCCATGGCGTTGTGCCACCATGATATAAATTTTCAATTTTCAGGTGGTTATTAGTGTATAACCGTACGAGTAGGTTCGTGTTTTGCTGAGTCATTCAATAATTTGACTTGAAAAGTATTATATCAATTTCTAACCTCTAAGTTTCTTAACCACTCGGTCTAAGGTCAATGTCGGCCAATCTATCTGACAAGTATTAACCTGGTTCATAGTATTTAAAAAAACTGACAGAGCGACAGAGCCATCTAACTCCAAATTAAGACAACGGATAAACATACAAATTGTCATATTTTCAAATACAAAAACGATATGCATAGGAAACACCCAGACCATTGCATACAGACATGTTCATACACACGAGTGTTTGTACCGTGCGAGGATCGAACCCGCTGCCTTTGGTGTAATAGCCAACTTCTTAACCATTACAACAAATCCGTCGTAAATGATGTGATCTGATCACGCCCTAAGCTCATCTATTAGACGTAGTTAACCAAATTACGGTAGTTTTGCTAACAAAGAGCCCCTTTTGTAATCGTATATCATTAGATAATTACACAAGATCACAAAATACCTACATTTGTCTAAGATGTATGACACTGCGAGCTATCACACAACGTGCATGTCAACATGATATTGAAGAAAAGTAGCATTAAAATCTAGAATCAATTCGGTTTGTGGAAAGGGAATATGCCTTTGAATACTGAATATTGCTGATTTTGTAACTGAAGTAAAGATCATCATGTTCTTTACTGTAATTTATTTATAATTTGAACAACTCTGTACAAACTAAGTATGTACATGTTAATAGTACAGGAAGCCGAGTAACGAAGTGTGGCGACCTGAAATGTAAAAATGTGACAATAATTTGAACCAACGTTAAATGACATAAAAGATGTCATACTTTTATTTTGAAAATATGATCTGAACTGCTACATGCACAGTTAGATAGATTAATGAATAAGTCCCGTGGTTTATTCCATATGTTCACCTCGGTGAAAGAAGTGCTAATTTTCTAGTCTACTCGGTAGTTACTCTTTTTTAATCTTGTTTGTTTACAATAATTGCGGTAACAGAATAACAACAGTGAAGTCAACATACATGATGTGCAGGGGAGCAGTGGAGTCCGTTCTTCACCCTGGACTTTTTTCACCAAGGTAAACAAAGGCGTAATTTTTTCATAAATCTAAGTGATACCACGTACAAAGGATTGTACTTAAAACCTAGCTCTCTGCAATGTATTAATGTATGTGTATCAATGTATTTATGTATTAATAAAATTGTAATTTACTAACAGATTATTGTACAGAACATATTGAAAAGAGTTACTGCTGAGTTTCTTGCCGGTTCTTCTCAGTACAGAAACAACTTTCCGACACCGGTGGTTGAGTCACATTATGTTTGTATACTGTGTATTTATTTATTATTTCTATTATAGTATTTAAGTCTATTATTAAGTGTATTTTTGTTTGTTTGATTAAGTTTTTGACGATTTGAAAGCACTTGTAACAGGTCTATTTAAATAAAGATATTTCTGATTCTGATTCTGATTCAAGTAGCAGGAAAAGGAGGGCTTAAATAGGACTTGATCAACCTATCAAAACCAACCCTGAATCGTTTTTTTTTTTTGTTCACAACAATAATTCACATCGTAGGTATTCGATCGCAGCAAGTGGAAAGAAGTGCCACAGTTTAATCTTACAGTAAGCTATCTACATACCAACGTGCCACTCTCGGTTTGAATGTGTGCGTGCGCGTCGCGCGCCGTGTCGCGATATCACGCACACGCAATTTCACGCACACGCTAGCATAAAATAGGGAGGCATAGGGAGGCGGCAGTACGGACGGGCTGTCTGTGTGCACGCTAGGCTAATAACTCGGCGTGCGGCCTTAGATAGCCTACTGTATGGTTTATACTGTGGAAGTGGTCTCTGCCTACCCCGTTGGGAAAGCGTCGTGATGGTATGTATGTAATTATGACATTACTGCATACTTGGCAAATATTTTGAGTTAGCCTGTCAGCCTTCGAAATATGAAGAACCAAAAGAAAACACCCAAAGAAATGGGCCGTCTTCACAAAAACCATGGAAGTCAGGCGTCGATCTGATGAAGCCTTTGTGCTCTGTCCTCGCGGCTGGTGCAAGTCACGACCCATCCAGGCAGGTCGTGACAGCGACGCACTCTGTCATTCAGTCCGACATTCATAACATGTCGTTTGGAAATGCAAAAAAGATTCTACTTTTTTTGTATGAAGATACCGCTAGCCTTCAATGTTTATTGTATGCAGTCTATTCACCCTAGAACTGCTATGGTGATGTTTAGTTATTTTTCATGTAAATACTTATGTTACGTTTCTGCTAATGACATTCAAACTTAAAAAACAAACTGCCTATATACGACTCACTATTTTGGGCTCAGGCCTCACCCCAACTATGAGGTGGCGCCAGCCATAGTCCAACCTGCGGGCTCGGTGTGGATTGTGGGATGACATTCGGTATTTTTTGTATAAGAAACACCCCACCTACCTGCAAGAGCAGTGTTTGACCTAGCTTGTGCTGATTACAATATAACAATATATTGATATTAATAACGACATTAATTCAAAATGAGACAAATTGTTTATAATTAAGATAAATAAACAAAATTATGTGTTTCAATACGTAACCGCCTCATTTATATTATTATAGAAAATGTCTACCAACACAATACAACTGTTACAACTAACAGTGTAACAGTTTAACTATTAAAAATAACTCTAATTAATAAAGTGTCTATCACAACAACACAAATAAATAATACCCAAACGCCTGTTGCTTTTATGTGAGCACGTTACCATTATTATCTGAAATGCCTGCTGTTCGAGCAAACTGAAGTGAAAATAACAACGTTTCTCTGGGACTTAACCCCACCAAAACACGAAAAATGGGCTTGTCACCTGCTTCACCACCAGGCAAACCAGACCCTCGATTTTTACAGCAAGGACAGACTACTTCATATTGCTCAAAACTCAACTTCCTGGGTGTTATTCGGGATAGGTTTCTCATAAACAAACACAAAGTGCCAACGTAAGACAGGATAAATAAATATAATTAATATCCCTGGAAACTATTCCACACAGAACCATCTAAGATGAGCTAATTCAACCCAATTTTTCTGGGATACTAGACAACAGATAAACATACTTAAATATTTTTTCTTTTGTAAATACATACATAATATACATAGGAAGCACCCAGACCTATACAAACAGACATGTTCATGCACACAAATGTTTGTACGTGCGGGGATCTAACCCGCGACCTTTCGTGTAGTAGCCGACTTCTACAATTACACCAAATCGGTCGCTATAACGATAACATCTGACAGTTAGGGTTGTCAGTACTGGATCACTAGCTTTACACCCTTTCAACAATCCTTATTAGAGGTGTACGCTTACAAAGAGCCCAAAAATCAGATAATTCCAAGATCAGCCTAAAGGAGAAAAAAATATATTTAAAAAAACGTTTTAACTTTTCAATTTACAAAATATTTACAAATAACTTTAAAAAATGCTTAAAGCTAAAATTATTTACACAATTTCTGAGTTTTTCTACACACGCACACTTATTCTGCTTTCTGGCCGAGCGCGGAGGCTTCTTCCATAGTGTCAGGGAACTTAGTGCCTTTCGTCTCCGGTGTGATGAAGACCAGCGCACCGGAGAGAAGTGCGAAGCCAGCGAACAGCACGAAGGGCAGCTCCTCCCAAACCGCAGCACCCTGGAATTACAACAATGTTAAAAAGGAGCAAAGATACATACCACGATATAGTTGTCTTCGAATTTTTAGCGTTATCGTTCGCAGTGATAGGAACAAAGAAAATATATTCATTGTGCAATATAAACAGTTAAGTTCCCATATATATCAAAACATTAAACAAAACTGGACAAAAAGATAGGGCTCGAAGAAAAAGAAACTTCAACTTGTTTTTTTTTTGTGTTTTAGTCCTTTAACATTTTTTTTATTGCTGTGTAGGTATGTTGCATCATTGTTGAGTCAATAAATCACTTGTTTTTCTTATTCCCTATCAAAAACTAAGATCTTACCAAAGCAGGTGTAAGGGGGGCGAGGATGGAGCCAATTCTGCCCATCATGGATGAGAACGCAAACAGGCTATGCCGGTACTTAGTCGGGTACAGCTCAGCGGTGTACACGTAGATCGACGTCATCACCGTAGCGATGCAGTACGTGCCGATCAGGTACACGACCAGGGATAGCGCGTAGTTGCCTGGAATTATCATAATTGTTCAAAAAAATTAAAAAATTAAATAATAAAATTAAAAAGTATCAAAAACTGTTTCTCTGTCTAATTACACCTATGCTTTATCGCATTTCAAAACCAACGCGACTGGCGGATCCCAAATCCAGAGACGTTGTTTAGGAAGTATTTGCAATACAAGAATTAGAGCGGAAGGAAAAAAATGAGAAACTGATTTTCCATGCCAATGCATTGAGAAATGATTTGTGAGCTTAAAATTTCACTAAAATAATCTTGTAATCTGACCTCGAACTAGAAATTATCCATATTTACCTTCAGGCATGAAGACGTATCCAATCTGACAAGCGGCACACAGCCAGAAGGCTATGATTAGAACCGGCTTCCTGCCTATTCTGGCAAGAAGGAACACTGCAGTCCAATATCCTGGGACCTGTGAAGCTGCCACCGCGATGTAGTTCAAGAAGCGGTTTCCAGACATGTTCACGGCGTTGATCGCCAAACCGTAGTAGATGAAGGTAGTTGTGATCCACCACACGGGGGAGACCAAGCATCGAACGAGAATTTTCTTATGTCTGAACACTAGAACGATTAGCCATGGTTCGTTTCTCTTCTCTTCCTAGTGAAAGAAAATAATCAAGGTTTTAACATAACTTATCAATATCTTCACTACCATATGGTCGTTAGGGATATCCCAAGTGGAGTGGTCAGAGGCATTTTGGTTATTGCCATCATAGTGAACGGAACATTCAGAAGCCCACATTTCTCTAGGGTTATTTGAGCCCAACGTGGTAACGGCTAGCCTATCGCCGTTATCCGGGGTGCTCTGATTTTTATCGGTGATTTATAAACAAATTGCCGTGAATTTTACAATGAACACAAAGCAGGTGCTAAAGTAAGTAACGTAGAATATGTCGTTAATGTAGATAAAACAAGAAAGAACCCAGAATTGAATGATTGACTTCGGATCCTGTATTTCTATCTTTATATACAGTGTGTCTGGTCACCGGTGTCGGACCCGCTAGGGTTCTGTAATATAATCAATTTTATCGACAAATCCACTGTTTTTTTTTCTCTTCTATTACAAAATGGCGGCCATTTGTTTTTTATTTCGCCGAACCGAATTTTACCTTTCAAGTGTGTTTCAAAGGCTTTAATGGGAACTTTTGTCCTTCTTTTATGTCAACTTTTTGTCTACTCTTTCAGCTGCTAAACGAACCCTTTTTCATGCTTGGAGGTCCAGCACATCAGTAGATATTTCAATATAAAGGAACACACCCTGGTTCGGCGAAAAATAAATGGCCGCCCTATTGTAGAAAAAAAAAACAAAAATAACAGTGGATTTGTCGATAAAATTGACTATATTACAGAACCCTAACGGGTCCGACATCGGTGACCAGACACACTGTATATCTGAGCAGGACATTCCGTAGACATCGCTGCTTAAACATTTGTTGAACCTACTGATTCTAAGGCTGAAGGTAATAAATAACGAGTTTAACTGAATCGTCCTTAATACCGTAGCGCTTTATACTTTGTGCATGAGGGTCCGGTGATCAACGCTATCAATGCTTTTGATAAATCGCAAAAAATGACATGGTGTGCTGTGAGTTCTCCCGAGGACTGAAGATTATTATAATGTGGGCGTTTAACACCCGCATCCTCTGAAAGACCTTTATGAAGGCCATCCAAAATTCAAAAGTATAAACGTTCCTTGAATCACTTCGTATAATCATGATTGCAGCATATTATCAGCTGCCAGTTTAGCTGTGTGCGTGAATAGCACGTGTCATTGGCGCTGTCACACGGAGTAAAATGGTGTAGTTTGTAGCACCTAGTGTGTTTGTGTGAGTGTAGCAGGTCGTGTACAACAAACGAAATTGTAGCACCTTGCATACTTCACATTTTTCAGTGTGATGTTCCGTCCGTCTTTCTTATACGTCTGTGGTTAGATTAGCAAAGTTTTTTACCTCTATTTGCGCCTGGTTTATCTTCTCTTCCTCCGCGGTGTCTCTGAGGGCTTGCAACGATTTGTCAGACAGCTGTTTTCCGTTTACTCTCGCAATCTTCTTAAGCACTTGCTCTGATTCTTCGTAACGACTTTTGCTCATGTACCTACGTGGTTAATGAAAAGAAATCACATTTAATGCACAAGTAGGTAATTTGAAATACTTGAAAGTTTAACAATGTGTCCACCCTCCGATTTAAAATTAGCTTAAAGATCTGCCCTTAAATTTAATACTTGGTCAGAAATAAAATACTGATGCTGATGTGATGCCTTATATAACTCTGTCATGTTCACGAATATGTACATGTAAAAGTGAAAGTTTTATTCATCAGATAACGCTGCTCAAGCTGTTTTTATTGAAGTTTATGCTATGTTTAGTCATGATATAAAATAGATACCTAGATGAAGTCTCAATTGCACATCAAAAACTACAAAAATTACACTAAAAGAATTATATACAACTTGTGAATTGTGAGACTTCATCCTTTGAAAAACGACCACCCCAAACTAACGGGTAAAGGGGAAAGTGACGGAAAGGGTAGGCGATGGCACGAAAAACTACATAGTTAGGTAATTCCGGCAAGTCACATACATGATTCACAAAAGTATCATTATCTTCTTGTAACTGATCACTTACCAGCGGACAGACTCCGTCATGATCCAAAAGAGTGAGATGGTGAGAAGCTGTGGCACGTACAGCGCCAGGGTCAAGTATCTCCAGTTCGGTATTCCCCACGCAATCAGACCGAGGAATATCTGACCCACGGAGAAGAATGTGTTTATGCTGGCGCCGGCAGCAACTCGATATTTTGGCCCTACCACTTCCATCACTGTGTGCAATGAAACGTTTTAGGATCAATCGGAAGACATGCGTTGCATTATAGTAATTTGTTTCGTAATGTCAGAGTATTGGAACTCAAACTGAGCAGGAGATTTACTGCTCAGTTTCAAGATCACTACAGCTTGGATCCTTTTGAGAAAATATAAGTCAAGCAAATGTTCATGCATGCAAAATTTAAGGTAAGGTTAAGGTTAAGGCCAGTATAGTAGTAGTCAGTATAGTACAGTTAGTCATTATTTTGAATATTGTTGAACTAAATATACCTCATGGCACATAGGGATATCATGGAGGCTATTTGAAGTTTATTTTTAATGATAGGTAAATGAATAGGTAAAACTCCGATGTACATTGTACCTAATCTTGGAGTTTATTGGTCACATAAAACTTATCGGAAATTCTACGGGTTAATTGTATCGTGATGATCATCCACTCTTCAATCGTTCAATAGCACGTGCTATACAAAGTCATGGCAATAACAATACTCAGGATAACTTATTATCTTTATGAGGTCGTCTGGAAATTATAACCATCATAAAAAATACTTTTTTCTATCAGTTTCTATCAGTAATTTACAACTCTACTTAATGGAAAGTCCGTCATCGGTTCTGAATTCATATAAAGCTACATCGAGTTCTTTCGAAAAATAATTACCTATTGTAAATTATAAAAATAATTATTGAAAAATAGCAAAAAATGCTCTGTTATTGACATAGGTACATAACGTCCGTGCAAGGAAAAGTCACATACAAATAATACACCGAGACTTTTTAAAAACCCAAAAAAAAGGTTCGCAAAAAAATGTATGTCAGTAAGACAATTTTCAACTTGCTTAGTTTTCATAACTTCTGTTTTATGGGACTTAAAAGAAAGTGTGCAACTTGTTTGATTCAAAGTTTTTCCATTCCATCACAAAATAAAATTGGTTTGTGTGTTTTTCAAGCAATGAAAATGATTATTTTTAAATTGGGTCCTTTTGATGCACAATTCTTGTAAAGCAAGGTAATTTTAACGAACAACATAATAAGTTTTATTTTCATCACGACTAGATAATACGAGTAAATTTTTTGGGCAGACAAAAAGTTACGGTGTATGAGTCGTACACTTACTTAAAATATACATCGATGAGAACCCTCCAGACCCGAACGTGGCCTCCATGAATTCGGAAATGACAAAACCCCAGTAAGTGTTCGCGAAGTATCGGAGGCAGCCCAGCCAGGCAGTATTGAACGCATTGAGGGTGAGGGCGGTGCGTCGGCCCCAGCGGTCGGAGACGAACCCGGTGATGGGCAGAGCGGTCAGGGTGCCAACTGTTCGGATGGAGCCGATCAGAGTACGTCGCCATTCATCGCAAGCCATTCCAAACTATCGGATCGGAGAAAATAACATTAAAGCACAATAAGAAAACATGACTAAGGAGATGATTCAAATGTGACTGGGCTAAAAAAGTTTTCCAAAGGGCATGAAGTTTTTCATGAGACGTTTAAAAGAGTTGAAACAAAACCACTTTACGGATTCTACTCGCGGTCTTATATTTTCTTCCATTTTACACCCGTGTGAAGTAGTCGAAACGTCGGGTTAGAAAATGAAAGAAAATGAAGAAAACACCGCGAGTACAATCCGTAAAGTTGTTTCATTTCGATGTATAGTGCTCGCGTAAATATTAGAAAACATTGAGTTGAAACAAGCTTGCGCTAACGATTCCTCTGAAGTTGTATTACGCATCCAATAATCTACATGTTGCGGTAACAATTTACCATGGTATCTACCACCAAAATTTACGGCATAATATACAATAAACTCAATAATTATTTATTTAACACGTTAAACGCCACGCGGGTCACAAACAATAGGAATTCGATTGTTACAGTGACCGACGGCGGTGAAAAGCTTAAGATTATTTATATATCTTTATTAAATTTTTGTTCGTACTCGCAGGAGACGATTTTAATGTGAATTTTGTGTAATATGTTTGCTACAGGAAAAAATTGTGGTTTTTGATTTATATGAGGGTGAACATAGTTATGAGTGGACGTCCTATAGTTGATGGGGAAAATAATAATTAATGATGTTATTTGCGCAAAGTGAATGAGGTATTGATCATAAAACGTTTATTTTCAAACATAAAACAGTAAGGAAAGATATTTAAACTCACATCATACACAACAGTGTCGGTGGTCTCGTACAGATGTCGCTGGCAGCTCTTCAGCTCGTTCTGATTGAACCAGTGAGCCGGGCATACTTCCTGGTCATTCGGGAAGTCCGTGTTGTTGGTGCTCACGAAACGTTCGCACTGATTGAAGTCCCCTGTGGCGTTCGAAGCTCTGGGGATAGCGACCCCTAACCAATCAGGGCTGAAGTTTGGTCTTTCCGGTGCATCATAGTCGGTATCACACTCGTTGATGTGGCATCTGAAAATCAAAAGTAATGGTAAGTACACTGCTCAAAAGTGTCTAGGGATATCTCAAGCATTTTCATACAAAGTATAGCTATTTGGCAGGCTGTAAAAATTAAAATATTGATACCAACGTAGAAATTTATAGAACACAGAAACTGCTATATCTGCCCTTTCAGATTGTATAAAAAAAATCATTGTAGTAGCATTATTGCACAACCGTAAGGACTGTAATAAAAGACAGATTTTTCTTTTAAAAAGTGTCAAAATTTTAGCAAAATCAAAGGTTTTTTTTTGTAATATTCTCAACCTTTATCTTATGCCTCTGTCCTCCCCTTATTCTAAGATAATGCTCAACTTGTAAACAAACTTAACTTTATGAAATATTTTAAAAATGATATCCCTATGATATCCCTAGACAGTTTTGATGTGTGTAGTTACAAGATCATTTGAAAAAACCAACTAATCAATGATATAATTTGAAGGTACAATCGTAGATTTAAATTCGGTGGTCTCAGCAATGACTTGTTTAACAAAACTTGTATGTAAACATTTGTCAACCGACAGGATACGGTATTAAATTAAAATCTTTTCAATACTATTGTTATTCGCTTCAGTTTGATGGCAACGTGAGTGTGATGTTCTACATCGCTGCCGAGTTGTGCAGCCCTAACAGTATTTAAATCCAACACATAATTTACTGTCGGATTGCTTGATTCCGCGTAGGTACGTCAAAAATATGGAATGGTCTCCCAGCGGCGGTATTTCCGGAGAGATACAACATTGGGGCCTTCAAGAAAAAAGTGTATTCCTTCCTAAGAAGCAAGCAACGCATTGGTGACACCGGTGGTTTTGCGGTTGTCCATGGCCTGAGGTGATCATCAGGTGACCCTCAAGCTCGTTTGCTCCCTCTAACTTAAAAAAAAACTGACCCTCAAGCTCGTTTGCTCCCTCGTACTTAAAAAAAAACTAACAAAATACAATTCGGTCATGGTCTTAAAATATAAATTTCAACTTAACAGCGGAACCACGACGTTTTATTCACAGAACTACCGTGAAAGTCCGGCACTAATCGCTTGTTATGAAATGTCCATCATAATAAGTGCAGTACCTAGGCACTATCTAGACCTTGAACAAATTAATCCTTCGACCTTCTATTCATACGTCAATAATTTACTTTCACGGAGTAGGTATATCGGATTCCAGTTGCTACAATAATCGTGATGGATGCCTCTTATCTTGAACGTTATTATTCGTGATGATTACTTTCGTTTACCAACATTACAACTAATCATCGTTTTATCTATGTTCATTGAATAGATAAATAATTAATACTTGGAAAATACCAATTTAATCTCCTATGAACCCAATGCGACACATAATCTGATTCGCCATAATCTTAATTACTATCTTATAAGCGGTTAATTACGGTAATTTAATTAGAATGAAAGTGAACTTTACTTTCTTAGTAGAGAAAATAAAAGAACAGCCAATGCTGCACCAGCACAATTTTACGGTTCCTTGTTTCTAATATGTTGATGCTTAGGCAAAGAAAGCTGCGACCTGTGGTGGATTAAAGGTTTTACTAAACCAATCGATCGAGAGGATCCATCGACTATCGATCGGCCACTCCACCATCGATCGATGCCCTCGATGGTGATCGATTGAATGGTCTGGTCACAACCCTAGTGGGAGCCGTCAAAAAACTCAGTAGTTATCTGCTCTTTGCAAATATGTTGCAGTAAATAAGTTAGTAAATTACACTTATTGCCAAGTGTACCAACTCATGTTATAGGTCTGCATAGGTAGACTGTAGCACAGTCTATTACATCACATAAGATATGCCATCTCGTCTTAGAAGTCAAATACTAAACATATATTCCTACTTACACATCATAATATTATGTATTGGAACACTTTATACTTCTACAGTTATTAAACTGAAACATCAACATAATAGGTAGGCGCAGTAATGTTTTGCCTAGGATTTTTCTAGTTCAAGTGTCGGTCTATTTTGTTTTGTTTGGTGTAACATACTTCATACCTAAATACGTTTTATTGAAATAAGTATAACTCTCTCTCTCTCTCTCCCTGTAAAATTATGTTATCCCGTAGTGACACTTGTGAGGTAATTTTCTGAGAAGTAACATTATATGGAAAATTACTAAAGGAAAGGTCTCATTTTAAACAAATCATTTTTTCTTCCAAACATCCACAAAACAAAAAAAAAACTTCTGCATACAAGATACCGAAAATTTGAAATTAATCACTGCAATACAAAACTAAACTCGGCGCTCTCAATCATAGGTGAAAAATTGGCAGGGGCAGAAATACTTCGAATTTGAAATACTTAATATTAAGTGCCCTTCGAACAATTTGTATGGTTAATTTTGTAAATGTATGGATAGTAAAAATATTTTATTAAACAGGAGACCTTTCATTAAACAGGAGCAAAAAATCGCTCAGCTAAAGTGGAACTGGGCTGGCCACGTTTGTCGCATGCCGCAAGAACTCTGGGCAAAGACGGTCACAGAATGGGTGCCTCAATATGTAAGGCGTCCTCGTAGCAGGCCGAAAATGCGATGGCGGGACGAGCTGGACTCATTTTTGAGCAATTGGCGGGAAAAAGCACAGAATCGGCAGCAGTGGAAACGGGATGGGGAGGCCTTTGCCCTGCAGTGAGAAATGACAGGCTCCTAGTAATAATAATAGGAGACCTTTACTCTACTTTGCCATATAATGTTACTTCCCAAAAATGTATCCTTGTAAAGCACACTGCGAGATGGCATAAAAATACAGGGTGACCATTTTTTTCTAAACGAACAGTCTCGATTCCCAGCTAAGGAAAAAGTTTTTGCTTAAATCTGAGTATACAGTTTCAGTTTTTGCCAAAATCGGTCTCGTGATCCCCTTTGAGCATTTTTTGATTTACCTCATAGTTCAGGATTTAGCCTACTACGCCTACTTGAAAAACTCACCCTGTATAGATAAAGATATCTGTGAGATTTCTCAATTGTGAGATAAATTAGAAAAACGTTTGTATCGTACAGAATCAAAATCTGCAAGATTCTGCATACATATTGGCAATGTCATTTTTAAGTACTGGCTATTGCCAGAAAATCAAATCAAACATAAAATTCAAAAATATTTCCATGCAAATAGAGCTGTTACTAGTACTTTCAAGTCTTGAAATTGACTATGGAAAATAAACCTAATAAATAAATATTTACAAATTATTCTACATAACGTCATCTAGCCGGTAGTCCCTTTCTTCGCCGAATATCGTACGCCCGAAAATCGTTATCCCGAACGCGTTTTCTATGATCATCACTATCCATAATGGTCTCGTATACGAAACTTTGTTTTACCTAATCGTCTACAACTATAATGGTTTTGTGTCATAAAATTGAGTGCTATAATAATTATACGTCCTAATTTTACTAGCTATAAAATTACTTGGTCTAAGTGTGATTTGACGTAATGAATGTTTGTCCGAATGGTAGTTTATAATAAAAATCTAAGTCGAATCCGAGGGTTCGTTTTTTTTTTCAAACCCTAAAATAATATGCATTCTGCATCCCCGCATGCTGCATGCTTGCCTGCACGCTGCATGCTTGCCTGCACGCTGCATGCTTTCCTGCATGTTGCATGCTTGTTTACATGGTGAATGCCGAGGACGGATCCAACATGGCCGGGATAGGTGAGCTGCGCTCACGCCTTAACCTTCGAGGGTTAGTTTTTTTTTTGAAACCCTAAAATAATATGTATGCTGCATCCCTGCATGCTGCATGCTTGCCTGCATGCTGCTTGCTTGCATGCTGAATAAGCAAGGTGAATCCGACTTGGCCGTGATAGGTAATCGTACGAAGGCTTTACCTTCGGGGGTTAAGTATTTTTTTAGCGAAGCCGTTTTATGTTAGTATAGAAAGCCGATGTCTTTTGCAAATTATCGATTCCATTTATTAAAGCAAAAAATATTCAGGACATTCATTAACATTTATGCAATTTCGATTTAAGTGCTCGATATATTATGAGAAGTGACGTTAGGACTAAACACTATTATGAGAAAAGATTTTAGGTTTTATAAATGTTAAAGATTGTGATAGTTATAGCAAAGAATTTTATGACATATTACAATTCGGAGTTATGATTTTAGGGCAAGTGATATTATGAGACAGTAAATTAGGGCTACCTATCATTCGGGCAAATGATAATTATGTCAGAAAACATTATGACACGTTAAATTATGTACAAGAATTTTATGAGACACTATAAAGAACCCATCTAGCCCCAAATTAAGCAACTTAATGCTTGTGCTATGGAATGAAAGCAGTAAATACAAAGTAAATAAGAACGAGTACAAACATAATGTTATGCATAGATACGTAGGTTTGTACTATGCGATCAAACCCGTAACCTTTGGTGTAGTGACCAACACCTTTTACCATTACAATCAATCATCGTCAATATTGGCAAAAATAAATGAATAATGAGAATAATTGAACCTTTCAAAACATTTCGGCATGTTTAAAGATCCGAAGTAGCGCAGATGGCGTTATTACGATCTTTTTACAGCTCAGTTTACGTCTTTTTATTCATTGAAATATGACTAAAACGTGTAAAATAAGTTACTAGCAATGAAGAAAAATTAAGGTTTTTTTGGCACTATTTACCACACAAAACATGACTTGTGACAGTAAATATGCAGCTCAAAAGCTGAGTTTGTGACTAAAACTGCCAGGTTATAAGATATTGTAATAGGACCTCAGCTTTTAAAATAGGTATACTTAGTTGAACCAAGTTGTGAAATGGCCATAGACCCTAAGGATGATGGTGGGCTGGCAATTTTGAAGGATTGATCTGAAATATTTCCCACAGAGCATTCTTATTAGACCGTTTGCAGTCGAATTAGAGTAGGTCTCTGGACTTCTAGGGTGGAATGTTCACTTCATTCATTATAAAACTATCACTTCTTACCTGGTTCGTATCCTTCCAGTAGTGAATACATATTCGTTGGCTCCCCAGCAGGCGAAGACGACGATTATGAACCCCAAGACCACGTAGCGCCACTGGAAGCAGCCGAACTGTCCAATCTCCTCCACAAGAATTGTATCTAAATCTACTCGATTCTTCTTCGTGCCCTCTTCCATTTTTGGATGGTCTTCTTTTTCTGTACTCATGGTGTACTTCGTTAGTCGCCTCGGAACTTTGGAAAACTTCACTGACTTTGACTTAAATTATCCCCAATAACTCTTTTTTTTCTGAGTTCAAGAAGGAAATTTAAAAACCTACGAATAACTTGATGAACCTGGACGAAGCTTTTGTCCAGTTCGTTCAAAGCTACTGATCCGGTAAGTCCACCTGTACCATAGTCGGTGAACGTAATGACAAGTGATCGATCAGTCACAATATTTATGAAGAATAAATTGATTCTTATCTTCGGATTCTTAATCACTGAAGAGAATTCTGTAAACTAGAGTGAATGAAATGACAAAATTACTTCGATATCATAGTGAAAAAATTGGATGCGTGTTTGTTTATTCATAAAAAACGCAGAAATTTTATGGAGATAAGCTCATTTTTATTTTTAAAGTTTTATCAGGATTTATGATTCTTTAAAACTTATATTAGGAATCAGAATGACTATGAAAACTGTATTTTTCTATTTATCTCAATCGCTACTAAACTTTAATGTTACTGCCTGGGATGGAGAAAAAGACGCACTTAATTGCAATAGAACGATCTTAGGGCCACAATAAAAGTTATAAACTTTAAAAACTCCCGTTAGGCTTCAGACAAGTTGTAGGTCTGTAGGTAAAGATCGTCTAAACTGAAATGACGCGCCCCTCAACATCCCCCACAAGCCCCCCAACCACCCCCACACAAGCTAATTTCAAATATGTGCGCAATACACATAAACATGCAGTTATGATTGGTTGTTCAGTTGACCGTTAGGCTCAAACGTCAAACGCATATCGGCAACTGAACGACCAATTAGAATTGCATGTTTAAGTGTATTTCATATACAGGTTGGCCCTTGTTAATTTCTTACAGTCGTAGCTCTTAATTTGAATTTCGAACAAATAAACGTAAAATAAAAAAAAAGATCATAGACACACCCAGCACTAATTTCGGTTCATGGACTTGGGTCCATGGTTGACCCTAACCGGGAGTGACCAGAAGCGACCTCCATGGTTCACGCCCCTACGTTTTATATCGATAAATCGAATTAAAATCGTCATTTTTGTAAACATTTAATGTACGTTTTTATCGAAACCGTTACAGATATGAAAAAAGGGACAACACCTCTATTTCAGATTCATTCACTTTCTATGCCATTTCAGTCTTTAGGGGTATTTTTGAAACATCCTGTGTAATTAAAATTGGCTTGTGTGCGTTAATGCGTAGGTGGGGCGCGTCATTTCAGCTTAGACGATCTCTATCAGGAATTTGGTGTTATCACTAAATCGCTTTTACTTAGACAACATCAGAAATCGCCTGCAATTTTACGTCAAGAGGATAAATTGCTCCTGTACACTTGGTTCCGGTTTGTAAAACTGAATTTTCAATTGCTTCTTCTGCTATCTACCTGGCTGAACAAAATTAGTCGTACTTATCTTTCTCTCCGAGATAAAACATCTTTGCTTGTAAAACAACAATATCAGTATTTTTAGCTAAGCTAGATTTCACAGCTACCGAGGTATTGTTGTACACATAAGGCAAATAATACATTGTATTTATGTATGTATATTTAGTTTTTAAAAATGTATGTATGTTCGTTATACGTTATGTGTTTATAGACAGTCCAGTCAATTATGGTTAGGTATAAATATATATTATATGGATAATAATGTGGTATCGATAAACATTCATATAAACACTTTTTTTTAAATACGCAAATTACGATTTTTTAGTTATCATCATGTTTTATCATACATAAGTTTGAGGGGGAATTTTGATTTCTTGACACAAGAAATAAGTTAAATGTAAAAATTTCATCAGTTCACTTTACATTAACCGTACGATAACTTGTCATTAGTGGACGACGAAACTACTCCTAGCTATCATTTTCTACTAACATCACATAAACGAAATATACCTATGACTTAGCGTTGGACGCCCACTGGCGAGGTGGACGGATGACATCATAAAGGTCGCAGGGTTTCAGTGGAAGCAGGCCGCTCTCAACCGGCAGCTCTGGAAATCTATGGGGGAGGCCTATATTCAGCTGTGGACGTCATGTGGCTGTTGATGATGACGATGATCACATAAAAGTTTTTACATGTTAAAAGGCAGTTCACTACTAGCGCCTTAATCGTGTTTTATTAATTGTGGTTTATTTATGATCCATAAAAATAAAAACATAAACGGCCTATATACGTCCCACTGCTGGGCACAGGCCTCACCTCAACTATGAGGTGGAATGAGCCATACTCCAACACGCGGGCTCAGTGCGGATTGTTATTTATGATATTTAAACAAAAACTGTCCAATTAAAATCATAAAATAAGATATTTTCTGTATTCTAAGATGATAACAGACCGAATTATATATTAATTATATAGTAGTGTAAATAAACCAATTGGAGATTTTTGCTTAAAACCACTTTTAGCACAGATCACAGATTGTAACAGTGATTGTTGTTGATGTTGAATTGAATGGACAAACTACACACATCAAAACTGTCTAGGGATTTCATTTTTTAAATATTTCATAAAGTTAAGTTTGTTTACAAGTTGAGCATTATCTTAGAACAACGCGAGGACAGAGGCATAAGATAAAGGTTAAGAATATTACAAAAAAAAAACGTTTGATTTGTTAAAATTTTGACACCTTTTAAAAGAAAAACCTTTTTGTCTTTTTTTAACGTCCTTACGATTGTACAATAATGCTACTACAATGAATTTCTTTATACAATCTGAAAGGGGAGATATAGCAGTTTCTGTGTTTTAAAAATTTCTACGTTGGTATCAATATTTTAATTTTTACAGCCTCCCAAATAGCTATACTTTGTATGAAAATGCTTGAGATATCCCTAGACACTTTTGAGCAGTGTATTTCTAATCAGCTAATTTGAAATGTGACTAGCCTTAAATCCAAAAAGTGATACTTAGCTATTTTTAACTAACTAGCAACCGCCCGCGACTTCGTCCGCGTGGACTTAGCTGTATGTGAAAAAAGATTTTACCGCTTTTCTGTTGAAATTTTCCTGAATTTTCTTTGCTATAAACCTCACGGAGCCCGAGACCTTTCCAACGAATGCAAAACCGTGGAAATCGGTTCGTGCGTTCTGGAGTTATTGCGTTAGGAAGGAAAACCTGACTTATTTTTACATAGTAGATTAATCTGAAAGCTTAACTAATTGTACAATCCTAATTTTTGACCATTCTGGATATAAGTTAAAAATAGATCAGCAATGATATTATAATATTTGTGCTTAAACCAATTCGGTTAAATTTTTCGCAGCTCCGTTACCTACGAAAAGAAAATATTCTGGTACAATGTGGTTGGTTTTTCCAATGTTGATTTAACTTGAAGGTTCCTAAGGTAATGAAGGTGATTGAATTAAAATTCGTTGTGCAGATCCTTGGGGGAGGCCTATGCCCAGCTGTGGGCGTCGTTAGGCTGACATGATTATGAATTAAAATCGTAGTTTCTCAAAATCCTTATTGGAATAGTAATGGTGCATCTGAACATTGCCAAGGAGTAATTTCAGGGGGGTAATATTATATTTTTTCCCAAAAATGCCAATTCACGTCAACAGGAAAAAAAATAAAAAAATATTACATCTTTCGGTAGATAATATTAATTATGTTAATTGACATGATAAGAAGAAAATTATTTTTCATTACTCATACTCTGAAAGTAGGTCATTACTGACCTGAGAAGCGGGCTGAAAGTAATACTTTTCATCCCTAGGGAGAATCACTTTCAACTGACATCTGCCAAATTATTAAAAAAAAACTTAGTTATTTTTCACATATCTATTGAACCATGTTCCAACTTTCTATACAGCCACGATGTAAAATTAAAATAACTTAAAGTTAAGTATTGATTAGAGAATGTATATTTCATAAATAACTTTATTATAATTCAGTTTCAACAATTTCTTCAAAATAACTAAGCTTAGAGCAAAATATTTACCATTTTTCCAATGAAAAAAATAAAAAATAATGGCTGAATAGTGGGCCCGCCACAGAAAAAAAAAACAAACAAAATAGGCGGGATAGCGCCAATTCGATCTTCATTTATTTTTAAATCTTTTTCTTTGGCTAATTCATGTTTTATTTTTACTTTCCTTGTATTCGTAATGAAAAGCACAGTGTTTACCTCGGGTGAAAGACTTATTTAGTCCCTCGAACTATTGGCGCCCTCACTTCGTTCCGGGCGCCAAACCCCGTCTCGGGACTAAATAAGTTACTTTCACCCCTAGGATAACAATGTACTATTTTAATCCTCTCCATCGGGGATAAG
The DNA here is from genome assembly GCA_950022985.1 of Udea ferrugalis. NCBI lineage: Eukaryota > Metazoa > Arthropoda > Insecta > Lepidoptera > Crambidae > Udea > Udea ferrugalis. The sequence goes on along the minus strand of OX465524.1, from coordinate 328,119 downwards.
GCGAAGCAATTGATAAAGCCGATCAAAATAGACGGTTTTGAGGATTCCAAGAAACCGACCAGCCTCATAAATTGAGGAATTTTGATATTTATTTATTTGTTCTTCAGGAAACATACAGTATTTAAATTATTTACGGCTATCACTTATAAATCTCACTAAAACCAATAAAGTTTCCACTTATATATTATTAGATATTTAGATATTTAGTTTAAAAGTTTGCAAGGCTAACCCCCTTATTCATGAACAAACGCAACGCTAAAGCATAGTTTAATCGACGTGTAATGTCACTTACTCGCAAATGGCGACAGCAACAAGATGCAAGTGACAAAGCGATGCTAAAGTTCATTTGTTGTTGAACAGTTATTTAAGTTTTTATGAATAAGGGGGTGAGATGTTATTCATCATATTCAAATAACCAGAAGGATCACAGCAAACGCTGTCAACTCATCAAAATAACTGCAGCTTCTTGCAAAAAAAAAGAAAAAAATAACAATATCTAAAGACGTTTTATTGAACTACAATGGCCATGCTCAAAGTCTGAAATAGAAAGACTATTTTCTAATTCACAAGAATTCTAACAGATTACGATTGACTTCCCAAAAAAAAAAAGTATTTATTCAATATAACACATCCCCTTACGACCATATCCCTAATGGGTTAGTCAGCGGCACACTGATTGTTGCCGTCATAGTGAACAATCAGAACATTCAGAAGCCCACATTTCGCCCAGATTTTGAACACAATGTGGTAAAGGGCGAGCCTACCGCCGTTATTCAATACTTACTTCACTTTCGGTGGGGGTTTCTTATGGTCTTTTAACTTTTTTTTTTATTTTTTTTATTAAAAATAGGTTTGCGTTTGGCCTCAGACTCACCTGATGGTAAGCGATGACGAGGCCGAAGGTGGAACACGCTTACCCAGAAAATGCCTATTCACTCTTGCCTTGAAGACACCAAGGTTGTATGTATCCGGAAACACAGACGCAGGGAGGGCGTTCCACTCCCTAGCGGTGCGGACCAGAAAGGAAGCACCAAACCGCTTAGTTCGGGCCGCTGGAAAGTCGACCACATGGGGGTGAAATCCCTCATGGCGCCTAGTGGTCCGGTGGTAGAAAGTGGAGGGTGGGATCAGGTCATGAAGTTCCTGCGCACACTCTCCGAAATACACCTTATAAAAAACCGATAAACAGGCAACTTTACGCCGATGCTCCAAATTCTGGAGTTTGGTTCCAACGAGCGTATCGTCACCTATCAGTCTCCTGGCCCTTCGGTCTACTGAGTCCAGTGCATCCAGCTGGTATTTGGCAGAGCCATCCCAAAGGTGGCAGCAGTACTCCATACACGACCGAACTTGTGCTTGATACAACTGTAAGAGCTGTTCCGGTGTGAAGTACCGCCTAACCTTAAAGAGCTTCTGAGCAGCGGTTTTTGCTTTGGACTCAATAGAACTTCCGAAGTTGACGTCAGACGAAAGATTCATACCAAGGAGCTCGAGGTGGTTGGTTATCGGTATGGGTACATTCAGGAAAGTAGGAGTCAGATTGAAAGGACTCCGTTTGGCGGAGAATAGACACGCCTGAGTTTTGTTGGCGTTGAACTCAACGAGGTTAGCTTCGCCCCAGTCGGACACTGCTTTTAACGTTGAGCTCATCCGCTTTACCATGGCCTCTCTAAGGGACTCAGTCTCAGCCGGACTAGTGCAAGCGCTGGACATGTATCTCTCTGTAACGGTGCTGTCGTCTGCGTATCCGAAGATACCTGGGCACAGCAGATCGTTAATGTGCAGCAGGAATAATGTTGCAGAGAACTATTTATTAAAGTCAGTGCAGCTGCACTGTACTGTACAATCTAACTCTAAATTAAGTTGAACATTGTCAAAATAATATAATCCTTCAGCATTGCCAAATAATATCAGTAGTTAGTACTCTACTTAAACTATGTAGTATTAAAGTGTAATATGCTTGAATGAAATTAGTGATTTATTCACGATTGAAGAACCAGTAAAAACTTGTATTGTTTTCATCGGTAGTCATATTAGTGTTTTAAGTCTCAAAATTACTTTGTGATAAGATAAAACCTTCACCTTATCAAAAAATACAATGCGTCTTGATTCAGGACTAAAACCGACACAAGCTCAATATGAACCGTAAAATTTGCTCCAATTTTTAAACTGTCAATTGAAGTTATGTTAAGATACCTTTAAACTCATTCTGAACCGGAACATAACAAGTGGAACTTAACACAAATTTTTATTGTTAGGACTATTAAATAATACGTACCTATCACTCAATACCTGCCATTTATAGCCAGAGGTAGCATTCTGCATTTGCACACCGAACGTTTGAGCAGTGAATTCGAAGTGAGATTGTATTTTGGTGTTTTGTGAAACTCAATAACTACGCGAATGTTATCGTTTGGGTTAAAAAAAACTAAGTCAAATAACTTCTATACAAATGAGGCCAATAGATTGATTTGAGATTAATAGATAATAACCATCTACAACAAAATTCGACAAACTTTATGAGAAGAAACTTAATATTCGCCAGTTCAAAAAAAAAACATCTCCCACAAAAACCTACTACTCCATTGCAAAATACTAATTTGATAAGTCCCGGCCCAGGGGTGGCATTCCAGCGGACATCACTTCACATCTCGGTGCTTCACGCTTGCTGAAGTTCTTTGGGCATATCTCCAGAAACGAGGACTCGATGGAGAGACTTGTAGTGCAGGGCCACACTGAGGGGAAGAAAGCGCGAGGCCGATCTCCTACTCGCTGGATCGACCTTATTAGGAAGTCTACACAGTCGACCGCAGTACAGTGTACTCGCAACGCACAAAGTCGAAATAAGTGGAGAGACATCGCGCGACGTGCGGCTGCCAGCGGCAGCGGTGAGCCGCTACCCTGTTCATCATCAGCCACGACCACTCTGCCAAGAGTGTCCGACTTAGAAGAAGACCACCCCCTTCTGGGGTGTATGAGGACCACATTCCATCTACTAGCGGGAAGAACGCAATGTATTTCTCCGGGTAGAAAAAAGGGATAGCGTCTCTCTCAAAAAAGTTTACCCATATTTACATAATACTTTGTGTCCGCGGTGATAAATAAATAATAAATCGAACGCTACCACTTACCAGCAGTTGCTGTGAATGTGTTCATGCGAGCATTTGCTATTAAATTCGTCCAGGTAATGATAATAATATATTCCTATTCTATAATCGCACAATAGTACATGCATCTTCTGGGTGTAGTCTTTGGATAGATTGTACAGATTTATTCAGAGAAAAAATTATAAATGATACTGACAAATATTTACCTGAGATGTACTCGCATCAGAGTAATATTTAATGGTACCAAGAAGCCTCTACATGTTGGTTTTGGCCCCAGACACGCCTCACAGGACCGGGTCTTCATGGGCACGTAAATATAATATGTACCTATACAAAACACCAGGTACTTACATGTAACAGACAAGCCCAAACACAAGCCCCTGCTTAAGGAAATACTTAATACGAGCAATGATGCCTACAAGTGTAGCATTCAGGTGTAGCTTGCTTGCAACTGAGTTTCTGAGTTTCTTGCTGGGTCTTCTCAGTAGAAACAACCTTCCGACGCCGGTGGTAGAGTCACGTTATGTACACGAATTTCAAGTATTGTATAAATGTATATTGTATTATTATGTTTGTGTATGTTTATCAAGTGGTTAAATTTAAGATTCTTGACGAGACGAAAGTACTGGGTAATGGTCTACTGGAATAAAGAAATATTCAATTTTGAATTTTGAAACCATAATTCAAATGTTTTAAGCAGATTTCATTTCATCATTTCATAAATTTTTGGCATAAAGTTTTGCATAGAAATATATTGATAATGTTCTTTAAGTTAAGTTTTTATTCTGAAAAATCGTGTTAAACTTTTGGATACTTCTATATATTACCACAGCTGATAGAATCATAATGTTATTCAGATACAAATAGTATCATTAAATTCATCACAAAAACCTAGAATATTGTAGCAAAGCAAGTTTTTTAACCACAAGAATTTGATACTTCATAATAATATATATGAGTTACTGAAACGGCCTGTTCCATTTTGTATTTTCTTTTGAGTTTTATTAAGTAGGTATTTGTAATTATCAGAAATGTTACATTCATCATCCTTATCTAAACACAACATTGCTATCAATCATTCTTGTTTAATCTGCTTTCTTTTACAAATACCCGCTACTTTATATCTCCAACCAATTTATCTACCTTTTCAGGATATTAATAACATTCAAAACCGCAAGCTTTAATTTCACTATCTACCAGAAAACTGCCCATGACTGCGGAATGTATAAGCTGGAAAAAACTACTAGGTAATAATAATCAATCGAATGGTTGACCCAGTGAGCTGGGCACGTATCCTGGTCGTCTTCTTCCTGGTCATCCAAGAGGCTAATTTCATTAGAGCTGACGAACCTGTGCTTTTGCTCAAAGTTGCCTGTGACGTTTTAAAGTGCCAATGATGGCGTTGTGATGCTAGTTATGATCGAAGTTCACTGGTTCTGTTGTTTCACTCGTCGATGTGGCATTGTAAACCAAACGGATGGTTATGAAGAAATAGTTTATATCTAGTAGTTAACAAAAAAGTCCTATTCAGGTTACGGAAGTGCCAAAAAGGTCTTTGTCAAGGCACTTACAAAGTCCATCATTATCTCGTAATCACACATACATTTGCACACCTACTGTAATGCAATATTCGTATATGTTATCTGATTAATTACCGTTTTAATTCAGCTGAGATTATATTAAGTAGTGTCCGTGTTTTAAATCTATTATCAAAATGACATCGCGTTTTATACCCCACATGTGCGTCGTGTGTGATGTGAATCTCAAGGGGGCAATCAATCGAAGGTTGCATGCATATATCACTTCAGGGTTCAGCTCAGTGGTATTCGGCTGTCGGTTCAAATTATTTTTTAGTTCAGCTCAGGTTTTAGGTATCAGGCGGTATTCTGATAATAGTAGTTTTCAATACAAGTGCGGAAAGTATGTCATTTTGCACGAGTCTCGAGGCATCTTGGCCCGAGCCGGCAGGCGAGGGTCAAGACTCGGGACGAGTGAAAATGACACTTCCGCTCGTGTATCGAACAACGTTTTTTAATACATTTGCGAAAAAAATAATATCAAACCAATGCGAATCATTAACACAATTAAATCAAGAGTAAAAAGGGCGGGAATGAAAAAACTTTTTTTTCAAGGCACCGGTTGTTTGCATTCAGCCTAGTAAAAATAAATTATTTTGAAAAAATATGTTAAATACTTGTGTACGAAAAATGTAAAATAAACAACATTAAAAACGATCAATAACCAAAGTATGTCGTGACAGTCGTGACTAATCGTAAATAAAGAAAGCGGGAATGAAAAACTTAGGATTGACAGTATTTTTTTAACACGGCATCGATTGTATTCAGCCTAGTAAAAATATAAGAAGTAATTTAATTGCATTTAAACATGGCAATGCAATAAATACCTATTATTTTATTTCAAGTATTTTTAAGTGAAACTCATTCATACTTACAAATATCCGGCCATTGTTAATACACAAACAGCCAACTTTAAGTAAACTGTTTCAGAAATTTAATTGTTAATAGTTACTAAATAACCCTTTATTTTGTCAATTATGCAATTGAAATATTTTTAATAATATTATATTCCCAGTTTTAATGCCAAATAACGTATCAAAATACAAAATAAAGTGATTGAACAGACAACCTCTTTGGTAGGATGTATGAATTTTATTAACATTATCAAAAAAAAATTGGAAAAGTAAAAAGCACTAGTGCGGAAAAACCAACTTTCCGCACGCTAAACAGCTACGAAAAGTACCACTTTTTGAGCAACTGTATTAAAATAGTAGTTTTCGATACAAGTGCGGAAAGTATGTCATTTTGCACGAGTCTCGAGGCATCTTGGCCCGAGCCGGCAGGCGAGGGTCAAGACTCGGGACGAGTGAAAATGACACTTCCGCTCGTGTATCGAACAACGTTTTTTAATACATTTGCGAAAAAAATAATATCAAACCAATGCGAATCATTAACACAATTAAGTCAAGAGTAAAAAGGGCGGGAATGAAAAAACTTTTTTTTTTCAAGGCACCGGTTGTTTGCATTCAGCCTAGTAAAAATAAACTATTTTGAAAAATGTTAAATAAACAACATTAAAAACGATCAATAACCAAAGTATATCGTGACAGTCGTGACTAATCGTAAATAAAGAAAGCGGGAATGAAAAACTTAGGATTGACAGTATTTTTTTAACACGGCATCGGTTGTATTCAGCCTAGTAAAAATATAAGAAGTAATTTAATTGCATTTAAACATGGAAATGCAATAAATACCTATTATTTTATTACAAGTATTTTTAAGTGAAACTCATTCTTCTCATTCATTCATGCCAAATAACGTATCAAAATACAAAATAAAGTGATTGAACAGACAACCTCTTTGGTAGGATGTATGGAGTTTATTAACATTATCAAAAAAAAAATGGAAAAGTAAAAAGCACTAGTGCGGAAAAACCAACTTTCCGCACGCTAAACAGCTACGAAAAGTACCACTTTTTGAGCAACTGTATTAAAAACTATCTTACTGGAAGGTGATTCAGTTCCGTGCTATCGAACGATTCGGTAAAGTCCTTTTGTTGGTCTGTATTATTCTGTTTATTAACTCTAGGAGCCATTGGTTTCTTACATGTAATAATATTTTGTATACTACCTGCTCGTCAATGGCACATTATGTGTCATGTAAACCTGTTCTAAAGTAAGTCATTATAGCCCTACGGTCTAACCGGGACATAATGTTGTACTGAATTTCATTATTTCCCTTGGCCATAAAGTGATTTGAATTTGGAATGCAACCTTGTAGTCAAAAATGTATAGGTGCAATGAGATTTTATTCCTAGTTCGAATGTCGTGTAGTACTGGCCACTAACAAAATAGATGCCAGAGAGAGAAAAAAGGCGACGACCGCTTAAATAGCTCCTGTGTCCTGTGCTGATAAAATAAATGTACCGAAGATTGTATGTAACTCATCTTTCCAATGTCTTCGCACAACGGTCTTATGTTTCTAACATCACTTTGAATTTTTGATAAATACCTAATTTCTCATATTTATACCGTAAGATGGGGTTAATTGGTATCTGGGTCTTAATTGGGACAGTACTTTGAAAATGTTTCAAAGCTCGAGAGAAGTGCTGTATTTATTTTATTTTTGGGTGTTTTTGTTTATACCTGTAGTGAATATAAAAACATTCAAGAAATTAAGAAAAATAAAGCTTTGAAACATCTTCAAAGGCCTGTCCCAATTAAGACCCAGATACCAATTAACCCCATCTTACCGGTATTTTATTTATTTAACCTATTTTCACTTGAAATAAATATTAAAGCTCTTACTTTTTTCAGCCATAAATTTCGATTGACTCGCAGAAAGTATAAAAAGTAGAGTATGCATCGCGGGCTTAAAAGTGTATTTATCTTGGGCGGTCTTGAACGTCGGTTCAATATGACGCCCGGGACATAATACACTTCTTTAAGCCCTTGTTGCATAATCTACTATAATGCTCCCGCGGAATGACCAATTTACCTAAATTACTGAATTTCGATATTCTAAATGCTACACCGACTTAAATAAAATGTCTTATCAAACAGATAAATAATTTTAATAAATAAATCGATGTTTATACATTATGTAGAGATCCTTTTCTTTCCCAGGTTTTCGGCGTCCTCCATGGTGTCAGGTAGCTTGGTGCCCAGGGTCTCGGGCGTGGTGAAGATGAGCAGCCCGGACAGGAGGGCGAAGCTGCCGAACATCACCGACGGCAGACTAGGCCATACTTCTTGAGCCTGGTAAATTACACGAATATGTTTCATCTACAAAATAGAAAGCCAAGCCAGCCAAAGGGTGTAATTTCATTACAACTGAATGGAAAAAGACTGAATATTTTTTCATAGATTTTGTTTATTTTTTCTCAGCATATACCTTGGTTGGTTATGAGAATCAAGTTAAACTTACCAAAGCAGGAGTAAGTGGCGCTGTGATGGACCCTAGACGTCCAATCATTGAGGAGAACGCAAACAAGTTATGTCGGTACTTAGTAGGGTACAACTCCGCAGTGTAGACGTACACTGACGTCATCACCACGGCGATGCTGTACTTGCCGATCAGGTACACCGCCAGGGAGAATCCATCCATACCTGGAATTAGCAAAAATAAACAGTTTACCTGTCGTTCCAAATACTGCTTCACCCAAGTTTTTAAAGTGAGAATAAGTTCCTTTAAAATCGAAATTGCAAATACTTTGTACCAAAGATAAACTGTAAAGTTGTGAGTTCGATTCCCACACCAGCAAAAAATGATAGTTTTGTTTGATTTTTTCTGGATTCCATGAAACCTTACTTTACTTACTTAATTTCATACTCGTACAGATGTGGATGATTTAGCTGAAATTCTACGATTTCTTTTTTTTTTTCTTATTGATAAAATAAGTTGCTTACCTTCTGGTAAAAAGGCAAACGTGAACTGACAGGCTGCGCATAACCAATACGCGGTAATTAATACTGGCTTCCTCCCGATCCGGTCAAGCAGCAGGATAGCCGTCCAGTATCCAGGGATCTCAATGGCCGCAACGATGGAGTAGTTCAGATAAGAGTTTCCAGAGAGGTTCACCGCGTTGATGTTCATCCCGTAGTAGACCAGGGTATTTGTAATCCACCAGATCGGAGTGATGCAACATCTCGATAGGATCACACGAGATCTGAACACAAGAATAGCCAGCCACGGTTCATGCACCTTTTCTGTGTTCTTCTCCGCTTCAGCTGACGCACGTAGAGCTACCAATGACTTTTCTGACAACTCTTTCTTATTTCTCTGAGCTACTTTTTTGAGAACAGTTTCTGCTTCTTCATAGCGGCCCTTACTCATGAGCCACCGAACGGATTCAGAGAGGATCCAGAAGTAAGTCACGACGAGCAGTTGGGGTGCGTAAAGGACTTGGGTAAGTGTCCTCCATTGTGGGACGCCCCATGCGATAAAACCCAAGATAACTTGACCGAGGGCAAACAGGGTTGAAATCGTTGCCCCTGCTATGACTCTATATTTTGGACCCACCAGTTCCGTAACTGAAAGACATTAATATACACTTAGATAAATAGAATTTGTATAGAACTGTAATCAAGTCTAAGAACTGACGTCATTATTACTCGTAGTTTTTCTAAATTCTAGTTATTAATATTAAAGTCAAATTCAAAATATTTTTATTTAAATAGACCGGTTACAAGCGCTTTTAAATCTCTGTAAATCTTTGTAATATTGTGTAAACAGGTTTTACAAAGACTAAATCGAAAGGCAAGACTATTAATTTTCACTTCTTTTTAAGATTCTAATAAAAATGTTGAAATTAAAACAAAACTTTTTGACGTTTTCTGATAAGGGAACTCAGTTTCACGAGATCCAAAAACATGACTAGAATCCAATTCTAAAGCTCGACTAGAGTTTGCCTAATCTTAAACATGCTTTTTTGCTTACATCCATTCGTAAGTAACTCAGAAGTAAATACTTTTTGATCTTTCTTGGGGCAGAATAACCAATGACGAAACACCACTCTAGTTGAATCGTGTTGTAGGTGCATTCAGTTTTGGATTACACAATCTCCACCCGGTTTAGCTAGGGATAAAAGGCACCGCTCATCGGTGCCTTTAATTTTGACCGATGTTTAAGCCAAATTAACATTTAAGAAGAGAACTGGGGTTTTTACCGAGGATGTAGCAGGAAGAGTAGGCACCAGCTCCTACAGCGGATTCGATAACTTCCAGAGCGAGGAACCATTCATAGCTGTTGACGAAGGAGCGCACCAAGCCGATCCAGCCGGTGTTGAAGGCGTTGATGGTGAGCGCCACGCGGCGGCCCCATTTGTCCGAGATGTAACCGGTGATGGGTAGCACAAGCAGGGTGCCGATAGTTCTGATAGAACCGATAAGAGAGCGCTTCCATTCGTCACAAGCCATATCAAACTGGAAACCACAGAATATTTTAAGAGCTACCGTACTGACAATAGTTGTTTACTTATGGATCACCCTACAGCTTATCATATACAACATAATAAATAATAAGAGGAAAACAACCAGTGTGTGTTAAAAAGTGTTAATTAAAAAACTAGGTGGTTTACTATTGTGATATCATAGAGCATACAGACGTGATCTTAATGGTCAGGCAGAGTTGAAACTTACTTAATTTATTTATTTATAATCACCAACAAGGTTACACTAACATTAAGCTGAAGTAATGATCCTAAAGTTACTTACATCGTTAACAACGCTGAGATCGTTCTGGTAGACATATTCCTCACAAGGCAAGGTGTTGATAGTGTCGAACAGTGAGGCTGGACAGGTTCCTGGTGCGGGCCACGACCCGTTGGAGCTATTGGCGTAGCGGTAGCACTGGTCAAAGGCTCCGCTCTCCAATCTCGGTATTGCGTACTCTTTCCACAAGGGAACAAACTCGGGTTGGTCGGTCACATCGCATTGAGGAATCCGACATCTAAACACAAATGATGAAATTTAAAGCTAATATCAATCTGTTTTTAAATCTTAATTCCATGGTTACATAAACGGCCTGTATACGCCCCACTGCTGGGCACAGGCCTCACCTCAACTATGAGGTGGAACGAGCCATACTCCAACACGCGGGCTCAGTGAGGATTGTTGGAGGGGTGTAAAGTTAGTAAGCAACCTTAATGTCAGATGTTCTCAAGCCGCCCTAAGGCCTCTGACCAGGCTTGACACAGCACAAAAACAATTTTATGGTTAGCAGTACATTGAAACTACAGGCGGATAGGTTTATGTATTGTAATTAATTAATCTGTTAATACTGTTTAAGTGCGTGACATCATGCTAAGTATATTTGAGTTAAAAAAACTTCAAATATTATCTTTTTTTTCAATAGTTATGAGAGGTTTGCTATAATTTACCTGGAGGGGATTCTTGCAGTGGTGAAGATGTACTCTCCCGATGCAAATGCTGAGAAGATGACTGGTAACGCAGCCAATGCCAATGTGATGATCTGGTACCTCCCAAACTGACCAACTTCTTCGATCAAAATATTATCCAGGTCCACCTTCTCCCTCTTCTGTCCTTCTTCGACCTTTTCACTACTTGCCATCGTCTAATTATACTTCGGAAGCTCTTGATCGCTCGTGGAACTCCCACGTCTTATAATGAACAGAAGATAAGGTTAATCAAACCTCTCCTTCTGTCCCGGTTTGAAAGTTATGATTTTAAACAGAAAAGTATCTTATATATTTTAATATCATCTGTGAATCAAAATGGACACGTCTTAAACACGGCTCCTTTGCAAATAAAAGGGCATAAAAGTTTCTACGAGATTAATATTTTCCGTGTAAATTAAATCCTACTGCAAAAATTTACCTTTAGGGCCAAGATCTAAGGGTTTAGACATATATTTTCTCAAAGAATGATCATTCGGGTAGCCCTGGTGATGCTCTCCCTCTGGGCTTGACACTTCTTTGAGGACAAGGGATAAGGGGTTCTAAGTTTTGTAACATCCCATTTAAAATTTTTAGATACTGGGCTTTGCGTGGAAGGCATTTGGCTATATTTTGTAGTGCTGTTTCGTTTTTGTCGTTTCATAGAGGAGCAAGTTTTATTTTTTATTTTTTTAAATGTGGTCTGAAGGTCATATCCGTTGCATATGCATTGTGTTTTAGCAATATAAAGGTCATAAGATGATCCCACCAAGTTTCATGGTACCTTTTATTATCAACTTTCGAGACATCTCATTGTTTATTTTCAATGGAACAAAAAAGCTATAAATTCTTAGCTGTGAATATTATGATTATGCGTTTTAGCAATATAAAGGTTTGGAGATTCGATTAGAACCACAACTTGAAAGTGTTAAGGTCCTCTTGAGCATCCCCATTCGTTGCATCAAATATTTTGATGTAAATTAACAGGACAGAAGGTAAATAATGTCGACGGAGCATCAGAGTGTCTTTAGCAATATTATTGCGCAACAAGCTTGGTGTTTTAGAAGACATGTTAAGTGGGTGGTTTGGGCATATTACAGTATAGGCCTAAATAGGCTTGAGCAATTCTGACTTAAGGCTGACCCGATTTTATGTTACTCTTAGGCGTCTATATTTGGAATAACAAGCTTTTTTTATTGAAACCATTTGATCGCGAACGCAGGGTGAGACGTTATCAAAACAGTGGTTGCAAGCTACTGCCACTCGTTTCTCGGAAACAAATCCCATACGCCTATCTTCAGCAGTAGATGTCCTGTCCTAACCATGAGAAATCATCAAATCTATGAAACTTGGCCTGTGCTTTACCATGACCTTAAATCGGGTATTTTTTGGATCCCCCAAATTTTGTTATCATAGTATATTGCATCTTAAATATCTATCGACGTTTATATTGCCTTTATGTAGGATAAACATTTATAACTACGATTAGGATTTATCGTAATCGTTAAATGTTTTCAATACGCAAATACTCACGTAACTAACCATAGGTTCTTCCTGAGGTTTTTTTGTAGGTAAATTTTCAAATATATTTTGTACCAATTTTATTTGATTTAGATTAGATAAAAAGGAGAAAATATTTACGTCATATAGACATGCATTTAGTGACTCAAATCGCCGTAGTGCGAACAATCGAGATATTTGAAGTGAATTTATAAACAGACAGCTATCTTTTATCGACAGGGTTCTGCTTCTTTGTGAATTGAACAACTAAGCAGAATGTATTAGAACGCTGATTGCTTATCTACTTGTATTTGAATAAAACAAATATGTTTCAGTAAATATTTATAGGAATTTTAAACTCTTTTAATCCTGGCCTTTACAAACAAAACCGATGAACATTAATGTACATAACAAATATATTGAATTATTTCTCCCTTTCAAAAAACAATATTAATTCGCACACATTATAATCTATCTTCAGGAATGGCATACATCAATGCGTCCCTGCACACGGGCCGCAAGTCACATGCCGCAAGATGCCACCACCGCACGGCATATTTTTTGTAGTTTTCATACATTTTATATGGACTTGCCGCACACGGTGACGCCGGTGGCCGCCACACGCCACACGCTACAAACTATAGGAATATGCCGGTGGTATGTGATTGGGCTGTTAACGGTTATAAAATAACCAGCTCATTTCAATCTCCCTTACTCTCCGATTTCATAAACGTCAATTCAAGTTTAGCAGCCCTTTTAAATAAAGCTGTCACTTTCAGTTCCATAGACACAGTGCAGGACGGCATTAGTTTCATTGACATTCGTGAACTTGGATTAGCAATCTAGTAATCAGTGTCTGTATCCGTGGTTTCCCTAGGCTTGATGATGCCGAGCTTGGTGGCCAGTGAAGCCACGTTGGCTCTGACCTCCTCCTGTACCAGATTGAACGACATCGCGAGGAGGGCTATCCCAAAGAGGAGGTACAAGGAACACATGGCGATGGAGTGGACTGCTGCTGCTGGTTCATCGGTGTTCTGACCCTGGGGAAAGAAATGGATCATGTTCACTGACTTTATCAACATACAGTCCGCTCACGATAATATCACCAGACCGGTTGATAAGACTGATTATGAGGCATTTAAGAGTGCAAACCCGAGTGAATTTGAACCCAACGTGGTAAGAGTGATTCTATTGCGTTTATTCAGTAGGTTATTTATTGTATGGATGTTTCATCACTGTAGAGTTAGCCGCAAATAGTACAATGGACAGAAGGCAGTTGTTGCTACTAGTTTTTATCTCGCAACCCTGAGTGGTTCCTTCCGCGCCAGTGGGCTTTATTACTGGGCCACGGCGCTCTTATCAAAACTCGACACTGAACCACGTTCTCACCTGAGCTGGCACGAAGTCTCCAAAACCAATGGTGGTGAGGGTGATGAAGCAGAAGTAGGCAGCGTCCAGGTAGGCCCAGTTCTCCCACTGCCGGAAGAGCAATGTTCCCAACACAATGTAGAAAGCCACCAGGAAGACGCACAACCAGATTGGTACCGGTTTTATCTGTAATTTTATCAATGGTTTTATATTCAACTTGTGAAGGGTCTCGAGTTCGATCAGCGCAAAATATAACAAGTGTGTGCTGAACATGTCAGTATTTGGTCTGCGTGTTTACCAAGTATTTCATTCATACAGGTTTTTAAAAAAAAAAACATATTAAGTAAGCCTACTTCATACAAGCTTTGCTTCGTTTGGGACTGGCCGTCTATGTGTGGAATAATTCATAACGACATTGATTCATTAATTTCACACGACACAACGAATGTAGACTTGCACATCACAATAATAATTTCTGGAACTTACTTCTTCTTTTACCGCTGGTTCTATGGCATATATTTCAGATTGGCGGGATCCCCATACTGAAATCAAATTGTACATTACACAATCACACAAAAATATAGAAGAAGGAAGTGAGAAAATGTCTGAATAAAAGATTTCTTTACCTGGAAGCCGACTTCGTCTCGGCATAGGCGCCACCTCTTCGTCACTCCAGTCCTCTCTCTCCGGAGATGGTGTCTATCGACAAAAAATGGAACTTGCACTAACAAATAAATCATACAAGTACATCAATTTCCTGGCATCAAAATAGAATTAACGAAAAGACAATTGCCCTGATTCTAGTCGTAATCGCGTTACTTACAAACGAGTAATAGAGGATTAACAACGAATTAAGAAAAGATAAAAAACCACTGAAAAACAGTAGAAGCTTTTTATGTTTTTATTGTCTCTTCAAACTGATCTCACTCCGCATGATGTGAAGCAGTAGTGAGGTCCAAATATGGGGTTGGCAAGTACTTTAATTCGGTTACTTCTGAGCTTACTCTTAACTCTTGTAAATTAATATATTTTAGTAAGCAGACACTGCAACTTCAAGATACTTTTAAGAAATCATCACTTCATCTCTTACGTAGTGCCTATGTGGTCGCGTATTGTCCTCAACTGTGTAGAGCCTTCGTAGTCTCCTGCCCCTCGGCGGCTCAGCTCGTCTTCCGTCTTCCACTTCGTCCTCCCACCGATGCTCGTACTCATAAACAGCGCTCTTGGCTCTGCGCCCGCGCCTTGGCGGCACGTAATCTTCACGATCTCCCTCGTAGTATTCCGAGCGACCTCTATCCATTCTGCAAAGAATTGAAGAAAACTAGATGTTAGGGTTCATTAGAAGGAACGGCAAAGATTTCCGATTGAGCAGCACCCACAAACTACTATATGGAACACTAGTTAGAAGCCATTTAGAATATGCCAGTGTTGTATGGAATCCTTCGTACTCTATTCACTCGCAAAGAATCGAAAAAGTCCAGCGATCCTTTACGCGATCACTCGCTTATAAGTCTTCTGGCATAAGCCACAGGTCGCCTTACAACTGCAGGCTAAACTTTTTCAAAATGATTAGTTTGCGTGAACGCCGTGATGTACAGGATTTGACGTTTTTGCACGGGCTTATAAATAACAGGGTCAATTGTACAGAGCTTCTCGAGCGAGTCAAACTTACTGAAAGTTTGACTCGCTCGAGGAGCTACATTCCTCGCAAGCCCATTGTAAGATTATTTTCTATTCCCAATAGCAAAACTAACCTTGGCCACCATGCACCACTCGCTAGGTGTTTTATCAAATACAGCCATCTCAGTAAGAGATGCCCTGAGCTTGACATATTCAATGACTCCCACCGTAAATTTAAACGCAAACTCTTTGAGTTCTTGTCTGCTTAATAGGATGTTTTTGTTTTGTTTTTTGTTGTTGTGTATGTAAAATTTAAGTTTCTATTTTCTTTTTGTATTTTTCTGTTGCTCGTATGTACCAATGAGAATGCTGTGTATACCTGTCATTGGTACATACACTAGACTATAACCTTGTATTGTTTTTTTTTGAATTGTTATGTGTATGTACTGTTGGTATGCCTTATTAATAAATAAATAAAATAAAATAAAGCGTGCTTTCTAGTCAGTCAGTTAAAAAGGTTTGCCCATTTACAAAGACAGTATTTTTTACAGAAGATGTATTGTTTTTTAGTTTATGAAACTAAACAGATTTCAAAAAACGAATCCTTGGGAAACGATCCATTGTTTTTCCTCGAACCAACGATTTCTGTATTTACTTTGAGCAATTGCGTAATATTTCTGTTACTCTAGAAACTAATTAATACGAATTTACCCTTAGTATGAGATAATTCAAATTATTCACCAAAATACAGGGTAACTTGTAAGCATTACTCACCTTCGATCACGTTCCTTTTTATTTCTTGGGCTATCAAACTCATAATTTTCATCTTCAGGGTCATATTCACGATCTCGAACATTATAATAGTCATCGCTTTCCCGCATGTTTTTATCTCTTTCCTCGAGAGCTTTTCTCTCTTTATAGTTCTCATAGTCGACATCATGAAGATCGTGCATTTCAAACATGTTCTTATTGTCCTCCACCTCATAATGTCTTTGGTCATCAAAATCCCGTCTCGGTCCGTATTCTGGTTTGGGTTTCGAGGGTCTCGGGAGAGATTTGCTGCGCAAATCCGTTTTAGAAGTCACGTTTTTCTGGTGGTTGTCTAAATCTTTCAAAGCTGCCTCTAAATCTTGCAGCGGTAGAGATATTTTCGGAAAATGTTCTGAAATAAAATGGATACTGGTATGATTGTGGCTGAATACATCTCAGTGGCAGCCAAGAAGTAATGGATGCAAGAAGCGAGGAATAGAAAAGAAAAAAAAGGCTACACTTATCGAAATAAAACAACCTTACGGATTAGTGTTCGCGTAAATATTAGAAAACATTAGGCTATACTTAGCATGTATGAGAGCTAACCAGTGATGATGATGATTGTTAACTGTTGTATAGGCAGTCAGCTGAATACGACATAAATAATTTTTCTTACCTTCTTCGTCTTCATAGGTATCACGACCATAACCCTCATATTGCACTGGTGACCTCTCCTCTCTGTTGAATTCTTTTGAATCTAAAATACAGGTGATTTTAATAATGACACAATTCATAAAGTCTTGTGAAAAATTATAGGCCTAGTGATTAAATATTGTAACTTCTTAACATGATATCTACCCTAGCTCAAAAAAACTTAAACTGCACAGCACTGTTTTAACTGCTGTATTTTTCCCAAAGAATGAATAAATAAACTTCTGTAAAGTCTCGTCTTTTTCGTTTTTATTGCTGTCTACATTTTCGACTATGTGGCAGAGAACTTTATTTGCTATACCAATGCTGTAATACTGAATTTATGAATAAAGGGGTAATGTTCATTCATACACGATAGCATACTTCTTTCATAAGAGAGCTATCACGACTGTTTAAAACAGGAGGGATTATTTATCTTTGCGAGTCCGTATATTTTCTCCTTTGTTTTGGGGGGCCTTCGGGGTCACTAGGAGTGCACACGGCGGGGGCTGTGTGCCTCCATCTCAAGCGGCCCCGAGGAAGAGCGGCGGTGTGGGAGTGACCTCACACCGCCGTACACACCGGTGAGTGTAGAGCGGAGGTATCGCTTCCCTCGAGTTGGGCTGGTTATGCTGGCATAGCGCGCCAGGGGTCCGCCGGTGGAGTTCATGACCTGAGATCTCGGGGACCCCCTGGGTACGCGCTGAAGCAGGTCACCGGGGGGTTTAGTGACTAGTGCCTGCCGCCTCACGGCAGGCGAGCCTCACACATCCCCGCCCTTCCCCCGAAGGGCGGGACGTCCGAAAAGGGATTCCCTCCGAAAAAAAAAAAAAGGGGAGTTCCTGTATTCATCAGTAATGGCGATAACTCGCCTGCAATAATGGAAAATGATTGTCAGTATGAAGGGTAATCAGTTTAACGTACTATATCCTCTATAGTAAGTGGCGGGTGGTTGCGACCGCGTGCGCGCAGGGTTGGGCGGCGCGGCGTGCGGCGCGGGGGGGCGGCGGCGCGGGCGGCCGCTGCTGTACCCGCTGTCGCGGTACCTGCAAGAGAAATCATAGAATAGTGTACCGTCGACCTACCCTGTTTCATAATATCCCTGTTACCCAACAAAAATAATATTTTCTTCTCTATCGTGTAAATTGTGCACTACATTTGGAATATGAATAAAAATGCGTCCCTGTGAATCGGAGATCTTAGCAATTCTAGTTATGGTGGGTGGTGGTTTTTTCTATTTCCTTAGACCCTTTGCCTAGAGGTGCCCGTGGCGCAGTTATGACAGTGATCGGCGACGATCACTCTTGTAAAGCAACACACGCCAGGTCGATTATGGGATTGTGTATTTCGGGCATCTTCGTGCTTCGGAAGGCACGTTAAGCAGTTGGTCCCGGTTGACATCGCTAGACGTCAGTCGTTAAGCCTAGTCAGAGGCCTTAGTGCGGCTTGATAACATCTAATATTAAGGTTGCTCACTAACCTCACACCCCTCTAACAATCCGCACTGAGCCCGCGTGTTGGAGTATGGTTCATAGTTGAGGTGGGGCCTGTGCCCAGCAGTGGGACGTATATAGGCCGTTTATCTATGATGTATGTTCGCCTATCCCTAAGTTAACACTTCCATGTTCCTTTTAAATAGTCCCATTTATTACCTGCAGTCTGTGTCCGAATGTGCTCGCTCTACCGGTCGACGTCTCCTCGTAGAGCCGCGCACTGAACGTCTGTAACCCGAAATAAGATTGGTCCAATAAAGCACAGGTGGGTCTCAAGACTCCAAAGAGGATTAAAAAACAAACTGAAATTTAAAGATTAAAAACAAAAAAAAAGTAGAGCAAATTGACTTACAAAAGAATTTGCTACAGGCGCCATAGAAAATCCTACCTCATGGAATGGTGGTGGCGGTGCCGTCGCTTGGGCGGACGAGTGCACACGTAGCAGCAAACTCGCCAGTACAAGAACCTGTGTTAATATAAATTCATTCACAAAAAATATTTTCTTAAGGTATATTTTAAATAAAAAACAAAAGACATCAATGCTAGAAATCAGACAGAAACATTTTAAAATAGAAACAAATAAAACAAAATGAATTGTTTTGTTTTGAAAAATAAAATTAACATTATAAAGATAACAACGTAGAGAACGTAAATGTTAAACTATCAATTTTGATCTTACCAATTGAACTTGAATGTCTTATAATCTCATTGTCAAAATATCTCTACCCTTCTTTATTTTCTGAGCAATGATTATTCTGGCTGCGTCTAACTAGCAATATTCGAAAAGGAACCGATTAATAGTCTTCGTCTGTTGAGAATATTTTAAAGTACCTGAATGAGGAAGCCATGACGTCACCGATGTTGGAGAGGCACAGCAGCATCAGCGGAATCCCAAGAATGGCGTAAAAGATGGTCACCACCTTGCCCGTCTGGGTCTTGGGCGCTATGTGCCCGTAACCTGGTAATAAGTTACGGCTTAAGTCAAACTCAAATAATAATATACGCAGGAGTCGACAGTTTCCCGGCCATACTTTTACCACAAAGTGTAACTTAAAAAGAACCTTTTTTTTACTTCTGTCTAATGCTTTAATAAATGGAGTTAGACAAATATGTGAGTGACTCTACCTGTTGATTTCAAACAGTCGTTTCTGTACTTAGAAAAACCGGTGAGAAAAACAGACACTTTTTTTGCATGTGTTCACTTATTTATTTTATTAAGAACACATATCCGGTAACAATTAAAGAAAAGTCTCAAAAAAATTTGTCCCTGCCTCGACATGACGGGCAAATGCAAACAATATTAATATGATGTAATAAAACTATAGTTTAAAAGTGCAATGACTAATAGAAGGACCAGGTGGGTACATTCTAGATACGAGTATAGTTTAAGCAAAACTAGAAAAATATCAAAATGCTCATTATTGCAAAAAAGTAACATTTAAGGTGGTAGAGTCGCAACATGTTTGCGATCAGTATGCGAGTATGCATGTAATTATATTTCTTATCCCGTTTACTTATTTTCAGTTATATATCGAATACTAAGATTGAATTTTAATGAAGAGCAAACTTTTTTAACTGCGATATCCTTAAACTCTTAACTGCAAGTAGGTACCTACATAAAACTTTTTTTGTTAGCTAAGATAAAGGGACTAACCATGAGTTTGAGGCGATCAATTCGTCACACACTCTTTTATGTAATAGGATGATGAAGAAAGAATACCGTGCGATTCCGTTACATATACCTCAGGGTCAATTTTGAATACCAATATCATATTTACCTACGTAAATCAAACATCAGAAACTGAAATGTATTACAAAACGATACGAAACTAGTTTATATCACCAAAATAAACGACGACCTCCAATGGATTGCAGCACGATTACGTCACGCGGCGCGGCGAGCGACTGCGCACGCGCGGTGACGTCACGCACAGCGCGGCGTGCAGAGAGCGGGTGCTTACTTTATCAGTCAATAATAAGCATCGGTGGTTCAGTGGTAGAATGCTCGCCTGCCACGCGGGCGGCCCGGGTTCGATTCCCGGCCGATGCAACTCTTTTGCAGTTGAATTTTTTAACTTTTCTATCTATATTTTCCGTTTTTTACACAACAAACCTTAAAATTTGTTCATCTGTGTACAAAGACGTCACCGAAAGCTTGTTATTTATTTCGTTTACATTTTGTATTATACAACAGTGCATTTGTTGGTTGAAAAGAATCATCATTTTAACTACAATGAAGAAAAAAATGTTTAAAATTTAAGGCCCTGACCGCTTTGATAAATGATACTTTCATATCAGCGGTTTGAAGACTTATTTATTTATTTTATTCTTTGGGGTATTAGCATTTGATGTATAACTAAGGTAATACGTGAAGCACTCTACAAATCCTCAAGAAAGACTTCGTGGAATTAGAAACTTCACTTAACGAAGCAGTTGAAATAGTTGCCTTAAATAGTATAAGCCCTTGTTAATTTTTGAATGGCTTTCAAAGAAGTTTCACTTTTACTTTTTTTTTTTGAATGTAGAGTTTTCGTAACTAAATAAAATAACTTAAAATGTTTTTCTTTTCCAAGGATCATCCAATACGATAAGTGATAACTTATTGTTTCGTGTAATCGTGAATTTTCGATCAAATCATTTCTCTGTCAAACACAGGTAGGTGGTCAGGGTAGTGCCTAAAGACACATTCCACATTATAAAATGGATTAACAATTTGAAGATAACTATCGAATCGTACGATAACTCGATTCAATCGCTATGCAGGAGTTGAAACATTACTGATATTTTTTGTTTTATTCTTAAAAGTTCCTTTCAGTCTTTCGTCAAACCAACGACTGCGTTAAGGTTTCTAGTTGTCATAGATAAACCATGCTCTTTTGATCTGCCTACCTACCTACTACCACCTAGTTTAAAAAAGTTAAAATTGTCGGTATAAACAAACATTATCTGAGTCGTAATCATATCAATCAATGCAAATATGTAGTTGGTTTTTTTACCAATCGGAGTAATTTCCGTCATATTATATGAAACGGATGCCGTCGAGGTCGCCTTCTTAGCCCCAAATCGAACAACACGAGAACTACCTGCCCAAGCGAACTGACTGGCTGGATGCCATTTTAAATGATCTACTTAATCATAGCTTTGTTACTTAGGAATAAAAAAGCAACAAAGATTATAGACATGAAATAGTTAACGGACAAACTAAAATATTACAATCAGTTTTTGCATTCAAATTATTATTTGTAAACGATAGCCTAAAATGTGCTATTGAAAAATGATATCCTTAAGCAGACAGATTGGCATCATCATACATGAACAATAAACATTAGAACCCAGAACAAAATTCTAAAGAGGAAGCGTAAAGCCGCGTTTGCACTAAGCAACATTGGTCACTCGACATGTTGCACAACATGTTGCTCATCATGTTGCTGCCATCACTGCCATAATCGGTGCAATGCGCATAGTATCAAACGACAAGCCGCGCGTCATGTTTGAAACAACGCGCTGTAGTGCAACGTCGCGAACTTGTTAAGCGTCACGTGTTGCGCGTCAATTGTTGCCTAGTGGAAACGCGGCTTAATACTCAAAAATACAATGCCAGTATCATGTCACCCAAATTAGATTAGCCTTCATTGGGTAATGGGGGAAACAATGGAGCAGCCCAATTCGTCCGACCTCTGGGCTTTCCCGCGAGTGGCTGACCCTGCCGCATGAGACACAATGTAACGTATAATAAAATAACTTCATAGTATTAACTCAGAGCACCTGTACAAATACAAACGAATTTCAGGCTTATTAAACTAAATTGACAAGAATAAAATAAGCGCAAGACGTGTGTCCGGAATGGAAGAAAGTCGTCTTTGCTAGAGGTTTTTTTCGTTAATGAGATACTAATTTTGTGATCTCGATATAAATTTTCATCATCTTGTTTTCTTCTTTCCTCATATAGTGAAATTTAATAACAAACATTTCATAATAACTATCTTAACTTCTTTACGTATCTTTTAACGATATTGTTCATGTTTGACTGCCGTCGTATTTCCATGATTAGCAGGTAATAGCCTTCTGTGAAAAATTAATTTGCTGTTTTTGCAAAAAAAAATCTTTTCAGTGAAATGGATATTGTGTATAGCTAAAAATTTATTAAGATAGAATGTATTGGCAAATGCTTCAATGTAGATCATTTTTTGTCGTTTGATTAAGATAATAGGATTTATATTTTATTTGAAATAATATTTCTTCAGAGTGTTGAAGGTCTTTAACATTGATGAAATAACCCTAGCTCATAGGGTAAAATATACCAGAAAGCTTCGGCCGGTCTGTTAATGGTCTCGGTAGCACAGTGGTTAGTGCGGTCGGCCGGGTTGCGGGTTCGATTCCTGCCTGATGCCAAGACGACCAAATGTCTTTTTCTGGTTTTCAGATAATAGGATTTGTCTATTTGATCATGATGACAAATAGCAGATTAAATTAATTTAGGACAAGACATAGCTATTATTGCCAACAGTAACATGATGCAACGTGATCTCATGACATAATTTATATTAACTACGATGAGTAGGCTCTGTGTTATGTTAATAATTTATTTATTCTTCAGGAAATAATACATAATATTTCAAAAACAACTTCACAACCTTTTTTGATTAAGATATCGTGGAAACCGTGTTTCCGGAAAGGAATAGGGGAGGACATTGTGTATGTAGAGATAATAAGTTAGCTTTTAAGAAATGTATTTTTGTTGTGGTTCCTGAATAAATATTTTTTCTTGCTTTCTTTCTTTCTTATTATATTGTGTATTTCAAGCAATATGGACAAAGATCTAAATTCTATAAACAAGTTGGGCATTAGTAAATCCCAATATGAATTCAGTAATAAATGCCTTTTATAGAGGTGGGTTGTCACTGTTATTATTAAAACTTAAGCGAAAGCCTGGACTTTTTAATCAGTTAGTAGTACAAAATTCAATCACCTAGTTACCAATTAATGGAAATGTAATAAAAAAACTGAAATGTTTATTTAAATAATATTCAACGTTATTTCTTTATCTAATCACTGAGAAATAAACAAACATCCCACTTTTAAATTTAAAAAAAAAAACAACTGGGATCTACCGGGACGAAGTCACGGGCGTCCGCTAGTTCGATTATAAAAGAGCGAGCGAGAAAAGTGATCAGTTACAATTACAATAGCGATTGTACTTGCAGTCAAGGCCACTCGCTTTCTCACACGCACGCGAGCGCAGCTTTTGCGCGACCTTCACCTTGTGACGTCATCACACTTGCTGCTTTTAACGGAGCACCTTGACCTATTGACTTATCGAAAATACTTTTTATGGACCGTATGAAATTACTCTTTTTTACTTTTGGAATATTTACGATTGCCATTTGTGTTTTTTCTGCACGGATTAAATTAGAGTGATCACTTTTGGTTTTAATATCGTTCATTTTCCGTGACCAACTGATTAATTTTTAAGTCCAAGAGAATGTTTGTTTTTTTTTTAAAACCAGCTTGTTTTCTGTAACTAGGCCATTAATATTAACAAAATAATATTATCTGAGGAAGAGCCAAGCGAAAAGCAAGAACACTGCCTTCCTTTTATCGAAGCGCTTCGTCGAGGTAGCCTTGCTTTGGTTTCGAATATATCAGATAGTCAAAACCATTGTGATAATATCACAATAGTTTTAAAAGAAGATGTCAAAAGACAACTAGTTGAACATACAAAGTTCCAATTCAGCTCGTTTTCATTAATAAAATACTCCAATTTCTTCAGTGACACACTGCTGACCATCCAAATGTTACGGTACTTATTTTCAGGAGGCAATGAGACTCTAGAGCTGAAATAGGGCTCTGGAGTTGGTATGCTAATACTTTATGAGTTAAAAACAAGATTCGTTTTGTTGCATAGAATGTTACCCAGGCCGTATCTCCCTGGAATGCAAATGAACTTCCTGTGTGTTTTAAGTCTGTTTAAATACTGATAGTACTTAAGACCCTCCTGCTGTTGAGTTCAAGCGCATCTAAATTCAACCTTTAAACTTAATTGTACACGTTTGTGTTATGACACTTACGTATTTTGCTTTAACGAAGTATTAATTAACATGAAGGATTGTCTAGTTCCCAAATAAGGTTCTATCGAAAGGCATTACAGTTGTTTTTCCTTTTCAGTCGACTAGCGAGCAACCGAATCGCGGTGCGTTTCGTCAGCAGCCAGCAGTGCGCCCGCGACGGCAAAAACGTCGCTGAAACTCAAAGCTCTCAGTTACATAACAGAGGGCGCGTGAGACGGTCGCCCTTATATGGACATAGTTTTGTAGAAAAAATATTTGTGATTTTTTGGAAATTGTGTTTTGGAAAATGAAGTTTGGTAAGCAATAAGTTTTCAAATTAACATTTTTTTATGTTTTTATTATTTTTTGATTTTTTTTGTGCAGTATCTTTATTAAAGATCCGTAAACCAGAAAAAGATATTCGTTCTTGGCAAACCGGGCGACTGCACTAACCACTGTGCTACCGAGACCATTAAAAGACCGGCCGAAACTTTCTGGAATATTTTCATTTTTTTTGTAATTAATTAATTATTTTAGTGTTTTTAATGCTATCTTGGCGTAACGTATTAACGCATGGATGAAACGGTTTCTTGGAAATAGTCGCAATTTCTTGGAACAAAGGGTTGACTGAAGGGTTGGGGGTCAGAAGGACTTGGTCATAAAGCCTCCTCAACCACTGCCCTCCCCAGCAAGTTTTCGCCGCCACCCACGAGGAATGAAACTAATTTTCTGTGTGACCCAAAACTATTTTATAAAGTTAAGGCTTAGGCTACTGTATGAAGAACGCGCTATAATAGAAGTGAAGTGAGGCTCCTTCCACCGTGTGGTTGCGATCACAAAAATCGTGAGCCTAAGTGACAGTTCCACGTTCTGCTACACACATTAAACCTCAAAAAAGCAACTCTATCTATCTTATTCATACGAACTGAAATCGGTATTTGCTATACCGATACGAGTCTATGAAGTGCTGGTATTGTGATCCCTATCGATACCCCTATCCATAGTGGTGTTCCTTTTAAAGTTTTTTGTTGGCACGATTGTGCTCAATTATTCATTGTGAATGTATTATAAACGTATGTAGTGTAAATATAACTAATACGCTTAATGAGTAATTTTGCAATTTTAATTGCAATAATAGTATGATTTAAGTCAATTTCCGGAATTCAATAAATAAATCCTGTTTTTGATATACATACATGTTAATCTGATTAACTGTTCTGATTTTGCTATTTATTCATTTATTTAACAACAACAAACATTTTTATGAACGTACAAAGTTTGAAGTAATACTTTTTTCAAAGAAAAGAGTAAAGTA
Source organism: Udea ferrugalis (assembly GCA_950022985.1). Lineage (NCBI taxonomy): Eukaryota > Metazoa > Arthropoda > Insecta > Lepidoptera > Crambidae > Udea > Udea ferrugalis. The sequence goes on along the minus strand of OX465524.1, from coordinate 302,318 downwards.
GTAAGTTGTCCTCTTTCGCTGACAAGTTTTTTTGTAGCAAGGGCAGTAGTAACCTTTCCTCGTCTTAAACCATTTAATTTTTCATTGTACGTTTTACCTGTACTTTTGAGGTGAACCGGTACATGGCAGTCTGGCAGTGAAAAATATCAGTAGTTATCATACCAGTATCAACCCTTATCCAATCAGTTGCCGGTGATTAGAATCTTATAAACCGATCATACTGAGTAGGATTTAGATTGCCATCAGTCATTTAACTTGTAAATTTAATGTAATTGTTTGTTTCTTGTTACCCTGTGAGAATTTATAACGACATGTTATTCCCCAGTCGTATGTTAGTAACTAACTAATTGCCAACAGTTCATTTATGTATTTTATTAAAACGAAGATTACCCACTCTTACATTGCTAACCGAAATAAAAGCCAATGGCTATCATGTTGTTTATGTTTGTACTCGTTTCATAATTTAATTATAGAGCTTACCTATAACATATTCATGAGTTCCCTCAAATTGACGTTTAACTATGTGATCGCTGAAACGGATAGCCGAAAGTTTGCTGATCAATATATTTGAATCACTTTGTCATGAACTCATGAATTATGATACTGAAATAACCACTTAGTGGTTCCAAACGAAACATTTCCAATGACAAACAAAACACTACGTTCGTTAGAAGTGCCACCGAACAAAGCTATTCACGTAGACACGCGGACAGATGTCAACTTCCGAATAAGATATTATGTATATGTACTCAATAACAATGCAATTATGGCCATCGTGTCGCTCATAAGGCGTCTTGCCTCAGAGATCCTTGGCCACTTGCGAAACCCAACTGGCCGCCCGCCCACGGAAGTGCCGCTAACTATGGGTAAAATCATGTTTAAGCATTACCCTATTACTAAAAACGTAAGTGAACTGCGTAACAAACAATAATCTAAGCGACGCAATGAGAAAGATGAACGTTTTGTAACTGACCTTAAAATATGCACACTCATTCACACTCATTACTACAAATTAAAGACGCGTGTCAAGTGAGAGCATGTCAAAAAGTCAATATGCAAAGTATTAGATTCTCAGAAGAACTTAAGGTCTTTAGCTAAACAGACACAGTCTCGTTTTGCAAGACTAGTTTAACTTTGTTAAAGTGAGTTTTGTTTTCTTAATTTCATATTGTTTTAAGAGTGAAGTGGTGTACTGAAGTACGAACATTTTAGGTGATAGAAATCAATGATTTCTGCTCAAAATTTTCGCAGGGAAGCTTTAATTTCAGACTTTTATTTTTAGGAAACCTTGTAATTAAGTAGACTCAACATAAGTCATCGGTGGGTTATTGTTTGAATTAGTCACAATATTGCCCGCCAATGTCATTGATCAATTACCCATTTGTTACACTAATGTCAATGATGATGCCAATAGGAGCAATTATGTTGTTTCCGGCTCTACCAAAAGGGCAATGAATGCGTAGTACAATTGTAATAAACTTAAAATTGATGCTAAGTATAGCTAAATATTACGACAACACCCTCGAATAATTACAGTTTTCATGCATGAGAGACTTGGTTGGATCCGATTATACACATCATATCTTAAGAACCTTCTTAAGATTATGATAATAATATGATGTTGGTAGGTGCCAATAGTTGGTGCTAATGAGTCACAACCATTATTTGAAAATGTCACCTGGTAATGTTGATCACGGTTTGCATAGAGAAAATAAATAAATTATACAATTTATGCTTCATCAAAACTAATGGAAAGCAAGGCGTTTTGCAAAAAAACTCAAGAATAATGTAATTTGTTTTTTCCAGAATAAAAATTTGACAGGTAACGTACGTAATCCTGGTATACGTTACCAAAACTATTAGTCAGGAATTACGCTTTGAACTTTTCAACTAAACACAACTGTATTTATAAACAAGACTCCCATTGAATGACCTAGTTCATAACATTACCTATGTTATGAAAATACTACACACGATTGTACTGCGGTTACGCTAAAGCCACACAAAAGATTCGATATTATAAATCCAATCTTACATCTATTGTTTAACGTTGTCATGACAATGGCTTGATATCATTAACACTAGGTAATAAGATCCAGCATGAATAAGGACTATTTATGGTAGACTTATCTGATGGACGTGAGGTCAACATTTTACAGTCTGACTGAAGCTTTAGATTGTGTGGACGTCCTTTGAGTTTAGAATGCTAAACTATAACAGTTCCAAATTATGCTCTTAGCAAACAATGCTTTTGGTTATTTTTTAAGTACTAACTTTAATACTTCACTTGAGGAGGTAATACGAACCAACATAATCAGAGTGTTCTGCAAGGAACAATTCTAAGCCCGTTTTTACAAATGAGCATAGCTTATAAATCATGAAAGATGTTAAACGGTATGCCGTTTCCGTGATCTCACGAGATGATAAGGTAATCGTTCTGAGATCATCTGATGTTGTTTAACAACCATTTTAACGCATAGTCAATTAAATTTTTATAGGTCCCAGAGGTAGCTCGTGACTTAACTGTCAGGGTTGTTTTAATGACAAATCGGATGACGAATGAAATCTCAAATCTTGACATAAAACATGAACTGCTACAGTCAGTAAAATATCTCTGATATCTTCTTATTTTATGGTAATATTTTGACTTTTCTTGCGATTATCAAAAACATACCGTTAACATACTGTTTTTTCCCAACTCAGAAAGATATGAATTTTATGATAAATATTATTCCTTGACAAAGGCCTTTCACAAAAGCCACAGCGGTTAAGCACAATTGCTCGTTTTTTTTGACGAACATAGAACACATTAAATTATACCAAGTTATTGGTATAATATTTTTTTCACTCAGCTAATGTGGCAACCGGCTGCTCTGGTGATGTATGAGGGACGCCTTTGTTCTTCATGCGGTTCTCATCATATCAGCCGAACGACGCCCACTGCTGGGCATAGGCCTCCCCCAAAGATCTCCACAACGATCGGTCCTGCGCTGTCCGCATCCAGCGGCTTCCCGCGACCTTGACCAGAGGTTGTGCCATCATAAGGGGGGGTTTGCCATAATCGCCACGCTTGGCAGGCGGGTTGGCGATCGCAGTGAGGCCTATTGTTATGCGGAGACGCTGCTGCCCATCTCCTTATGGCAGTTTTCCCTCAGTCGGCTCTTACGACACCCACGGGAAGAGAGGGGGTAGTGCTATTCTATTTACGTGCCGGCACTACACGGCACACATGCGGTTCTCAATGAATGTTAAATGATGAATGTTGTGTTCCTCAACAGGCACAGTGGCGCTGGTGGCTGCGTGCGTGTGCGCGTGCGCCGCGGAGAAGTGGCAGTGGCCGGAGGGCGCGGCCTCCGTGCGCATCGACACCAAGGTGCGGTTCATTGACGACGAGGCGCGACGGGATCACAAGTGAGTGAGATAGGCCTGAGGTCCTGTGGCGACTGCAAATCGGTAACGATTATCAACCACCAAATAAAGTCCACTCAGAACAGTCAGTGCCCTAAGAAATATATGCAGGCACATTCGCTAATTTAAAGTTCTACTAGGCCACAAAACATTCGAAAAAATTAAATTACATTTTGTGTTAATTTATTTATCAATACGAATCAATATCTAAAAAGCTATGACTACGAATATAAAGATTATGAATTAGGCCAATCACATTATGCAAACCACTGAAATGGTGTTAAATCTCTTCGTAATTTAGTAACTAAGAAAACCCACTTTTAATGAACTGTAATGCATACCTTCACAATTACTTAGCCTTGTACGAATTACATTACAATTGCATTGGAAAATCCCAAACAGTCTTGCACAGTCTTGCAGTACCAATGTAAGTAAAACCCACAACCTCGATGGCCGCACGCTAGCCGCTGTTCTGCCTGAGCGGGCAGAGATGACACTTGAAGGACTCATTTTAATCATTCAGACTTTGGCCATTATTCATCTACCACACACAGAGGATAATAAGCAGATAGGGATAGCAAATTAACGTGCTGACGCAAGCGAAGATGTGCGCAGCGACGCAGGGCTGCCTGTAACAGCCAAAAAACAGAAGCTTGTATTAACGAACTTACATACATTTAGTTTCAAAAACAATTTCCAAAATAGAACCATGATATTATATCTGCCACTGCAGTTTATTATTCATTTTTCTGGCCAACCCTAAGCCCCGCCGTCGCGCAATCTTTCCAGGCGGCTCAGTTTCAGGCCTTGGCATACATCCGCATATTGTTCCAGTCATTGTCCTTCTCGCATCTTCTACAACAGTCACTGTACTAAACCTCCGCTAATTGCCACTTCCGACATCAGAATAGCCGTCTCTACATCTTGAGGTAGACTCTGACGTAGAGCTCAATGGTTAAAGCTCAAATATTTCCTCATTATACCTACTCGTATTTACACTTTTATCATTCTTCCACGCTTCATTTACGCTTCACGTGCGTTACACAAGCTTATAACTTTTAAAAGAAGGAGAAAAGATTTTACCTAATCTAAATACCTATCTCAATGATTAAAGATCATCTCAAATAAGTGAGATATTATATTTATGGTTTACCTAAAATTTTATTTTACTCGTAGCTTCAGTTGATGCAATAGGGAATATGCACTGTTCTTTTTAATATTTTTTATGATAGCTTATATCGTTTTATGACTGATCAATAATATTCATCACCAAAAATGCGAAATAGTAGTATATTTATAAATTGTTAAAAACTTCAAACTTTTTCAAGCGTTTCAAACGCCGCCATTATGGGTCGCTCGGTGGTCATGGACTCTGACGTCACACAAGTCTATGACAACACAAATGGAACCTACAAACTATTGAATTCTTCTTCTTGTCGCGCTTTTGACAGTGACATATGCGTAGACTTGGACATCACACTCACACGTGACTGTTTCAACCGCTTTGAATTACCCACATTTTTTGCACTTTTCAATAATTATTTTTACATTGACAAAGAAAAAAAATTAGGAAATATTGATAGACACGTAACGAGAATCCAAAATAGTACTCAAACAAATAATATGACCCTCATCTGTTCCAAGTGCATATTCCCTATTGTTATTGAAGGCATCAATGCCGAGCTATTATTGTGTCATAGCGTAAAATTGCCTGCTATACTTAAGGCATGAGTGAGTTACCGGCTAAGATAATCTACGCGTGCAATCTAATATGTATACCTGATATGAAGATCATTTTGAAATCTTAATAAGTGCATCAATATAATTCGTTCATGTCTAATTGTTTCCGATTGGTTTCTATTTGGATCCTTGAAAACATGAATAAGTAGAAAATCTTTGCTCTGGTTTCACTGTAGAAACTTTACTATGCTGTATTTGTTTTATGTCGGCTCTACATAATAACGAATACAAAAACTTACAACAGTTAATTAGTTACTATTGACTTTACTCAGTCTACACTTAATTACAATAATAATACAGATAGAGCCGAGTTTATTGATCATTTTTCTTTTACTTTCTGTTTCGCTTACGAGATTAAGATAAGAAAAAATAAGATATACCTACCTACTTTATTGCACAAAGAAAACGAATTATACAAAAGTGTTGACAGATATCCAGAATGTACAATTTAGGCGGCCTCAGCGCAGAGAGCAATCTCTATACGAGGTCTTTTCATCATCATCATATCAGCCGAACGACGCCCGCAGGGATCTCCATACAATTCAGCCTTTTCAATAGAAGCCAATACCTATGTAACGTTATTAGGTAAAACGTTAATGCAACATCCGTGAAGCAATGCAACAGAGTGCAGGCACACTCCCGGGGGCAAAAGTTGCGAAACACCGAGAGTTGCGCAATTTCTTTTCTCTAATACTTATTAGATAGCGTTTGCTGAAAATGCTTGCAATATTTTTTGCGAAACTGATCATTGTAGGTCAGTAATTCAATTCATTTGTCGTGGCAAATTACGTTTTGCATCGACTGACTATAGATGCCAATATGCAACACAAAAGAATATCTTATATCTTTTCTGTAAAACAAACAAATAATTAAATTAAATATTATTTATTTAAATTAAATATTATTATACAAATAGATCTGTAACAAATCAGCAGATTAACTAAAGAAAAACAGATAAAAAGAAGTTCCCTTTTGAGTTCAACTCCATTTTGATTACTTGGTTGCTCTTTTCGTTTGGGTTACAACTTTTTACTGACAATGCCTAGGTATAGCAAAATTAATTAATTTGATTGTTTTTGTGTAATCAGGAACATCGCCGAGGGTACATTAGCGGTCTAATAGAGGTTTGTCTGACTCTGAATCTAAAGGCGTCAAAATAAGACTGCAGCTAAATTATGTTGATTGTTGAGTATCCAGACCTATCTCCATATGTTTTTGAAGATCCAAAAATTATCGAGGCTACTTAAATAGCACCAAAGTAGGGCTCTACTTATACATATAAGTCCACGAAAACTTTTTGTTTTCTCCTTATGCATGGTACGAATAGTTAAAGGCTGCTGTAAATACATTCAGAAACACAATTTTCTAATCTTCCTGTTCTTCACCAGGGCTCTCCACAACGACCAGCGGATCCAATCCGATGAACCCCAGTTCTCTGAGCCGAGCAACACCGAGGGGTTCTACAACCGGCCCCCCGGAGCAGGGCGGTACCCCGTGCGGGTCGAGGAGGCTCATCGCGCGCCTTACAGGGTCAACAGCCAGGGCGTCTACCCCGTGAGGAAGGCGTGAGTTTTCATTTCAATTACCTACTAATGTACGACCTGATTGGTGTAATGGTTGGCTACTACACCTAAGGTCGCGGTTTCGATCCACGCACAGTATAAACATGAGTATGCATCAACATGTAGGTTTGTACTAGTCAGGGTGATTCCTATGTGCAATCGATTTATGTTCACAATTGCTTTACTTAGGGCTAGATGACGTTGTTTGGAATGACCTCCAGTGATATTTATTGTTATTGTAATTTCAGTGGTGGAACACACTAAAGACCCATTCGGTCCTGAGTTCAAGACTGGTCGGAACGCCAACATCATGTTCATTGTTCAATTTGGGGCTAACGGTCCCGTGAAGGAATACACCATAAAACCCAAGCAACACGGGTAGAGGTGGTAGGCTTGCCCTTTACTATGTTGGGTTTATGACTGGCCCACTAGAAGACAATGCCTTTTGGCGTTAGGTGCCATTCGTATTTTTCAATTTCAATTCACACTGAAAATGAGCCACTGAAAGATCAGTAATTTAATGACTCATAGTGATTATGATACAGATCACGCGATTCCTCCTATCCTTTCGCAATCTCTTGTCTTCTTCCGCAATTTGCAAAATTGATCGCAATCATAGACAGCCTTCATGGAAGTATACTTAATTAAAAGTCAGACATTGAATAGTCCTTCTGTGAAGTAATTTATTTCTCCACATTGCATTAAAAAAAAAGTTTGTTGAGTACATACTGTTGTACAAAATTATTTGATCTTTTTAATCGGTTACTCTCTCTGATAATGTTGTTTAAACACTCTGTTAAAATGGTTCTCTCTACATTCCAGGTCTCCATACTACTCGGATGGCACTCTGGACTCGCTGCAGTATTGCAAGTGTGTTTCCACTCCCGAGTGCAACCCATCCGTCGATTCTGTTGTAAGTTGCACTTAACTATCAAGTCGACATAATGACTCGACTTGAGTCTTGTCGACTTTAGAAATACGACACCAATCACCACTAGAGAGAACGCTTAACACGCTAGGCTAGCGTGTGTGTGTAGTACTAGACGAACCACAAATTTCTTATATACTAAGTACACATCACGTCATTAATACCTTCATACTCGATACAACAATACTTATGCTCTACCATTACATTATGGAATGCCAATAAATGATTGAGTGTTGAGTATGCTATCGTGAAATATGACAAAAATAATATGTTGGAACTCGTATGTGAACCGATTCAGAACGGCTCTGCTCGTAGGCGAGTTAGCGGCGTGGACAGTTCGCTGGACCGCACACACATACACATTATGCATTATCCACATTATTGTAAGTATACATTACCTAGGTATTGTATTGAATACTGGATTATACAGATTGCCGGTAACATACAACAGTGACAATCGTTCGTTACACCTTTTTACACGTTGTATCTTTCGATTATACTATAAACATTAGTCTGCTTTAAATCAGTGAAATTAATACTGTCCGCGTTTTATTTCAGAAAGCGTGTGGCGTCGGAAAATATTTGTGCTGCTACAAAAGACCGAATAAGAATAATCTACAAAATACAGGTATTTATTTGTAATTTTTGTTGCCTTTCAGACATTAAATTTTTAATTTTTACTTGGTGAGGAACCCTTAACTCACACGTTCAAATGTTCTTTTTTCGTAGAATTCTTCAATGAAGTAGAAGATGAGCGACCGATGCTGTTACCTGGACAAGGAGGTAATGCTGGGCCCTTCCCTCCTCCTCCTGACGCGTTCAACGGCGTCTTCGGTCCTGGCCCAGACCGTGACCCAGCACTCCTCAGACCAGTCCAGCAACAAGTGCCACCCATCCTGGTAGGCCCCGACGGCCCCACTGGCATCATAGGCCCGGGACAAAACAGAGGCGTACTAGTAGGACCAGGTGGCCCCACTGGGATAATAGGCCCTGGCCAAAACCGAGGAGTATACGACGGTCCTGAAGGTCCAGGCCCAAATCCAGGTGTTCTAGTCGGTCCTGATGGCCCGACTGGCATTATAGGTCCTGGACAGCAAAATAAAGGCGTCCTAGTTGGCCCAGACGGCCCCACCGGCATTATTGGACCCGGTTTAGGAAACAAGCAATACCTTGAAGGTCAAGACGAGAGTGAATCAGCGCAGCGAGGAGTGCTAGTAGGACCTGGCGGTCCAACAGGCTTTATAGGTCCAGCCGGATACGGGCGACGGCCAGTGCTAGTCGGCCCTGGAGGTCCTACAGGGATAATTGGGCCTTACGGAAGGCAAGGCCCGGCGGTGCTCGTCGGTCCTGGTGGGCCGACTGGCATGATTGGGCCTCCCCGGAGACGGCCCTACTACTACGGTAAATAAGTGTGGTGTGTCATGTGTGAGGCATTGACTAATAAACTAAACCCAACGCGGTCGGCGCCGATGCTTGCTTGAGTTGTGTTGCCGTAGTGCTCTGTGTAAATATTATTGTAGTTAGCCGTTTGGCGGCGCGGCCGCAACTACGCCTTAGTATTAGTTACCAATGTTACCATGTACTTACCTGTGTAGAATAGTAATAGCATAGTGCATAGCGCTAACGTCGACAGTAAACTTAATCGCACCGAATGTTCGCAGGCTGTTCGCGACAGAGTAGGAATGAAGCGAAAGCATCAGGTTTTAAAGCTAAGTCGTGCAAGAGGAAGTATTGATTGATATGTCACTGTTAAATAAAATTGAGTTTTTATAACGTTTCTTATTTATGACCTTTAATAACAAAAGCATCGTTCTGTGGGTGTACTATTTTTTGCAAACTTGACCTGGTACTCATACCACAATTAGATAGAGTAAACACCGATAAAAAAACTTAAGTGACCCGGATAACGGGAAACCGATTGCGTCATTTTACAACTTATTCAAGGCAAACGACAACATGTTCAGAGATTTGAGACAAAATGGAACGACACGGGATATCCGATGACAACATTGACATTGCATAAAAAATATTATCTGGACAAGTTAGTGCGTTTTAATTTACTTACAAAAAAGCTTCGTAAATTTCAACTGGTTCCAACAAAAAATTGAGTGTCAGAAAATTTAACTCATTTCACAAAACGTTGGTAATTGGAAAAGTTTTAATAGACCTTTAATTTTGCTTTTTTACGGGAGCAAAACACATCGAAAAATAATCTAGGAATTCATAAGTTCTTTCTTCTTTTAACCCAGAAACTCGACTCTTGACATTCACAGAATTTGTGTAGGGTTTGGCCCCAATATAATCATCGAAAATCCTGTATTGATAACGTATTTAGTTAAATACATAAATAATAATAATGTAATAACAGCAGCGCTATAAATTTATGACAATGATCAAATGTGTAGTGTTCAGAGTTCTAGCAAAAATAAAAGTTTAAATAACAGTTTGATAATCTTACAAATATTTGCAAGACTTAAGTCAACATGAGAACTTCCATCCCGTGTATTAAAGAAAGTAAATAATTCTCATTTTAAATGAATATTCCTAAACTATGTGGTAAGTGCCTTTTTAGTAGAAATTACCAGTGTTGTAAGACAAAGTTATCGATGACTCATCGGCATTAAGTCCGCCTTTTGTACCATTCATTGTTGTGCAATGAAAAACAAATAAACAATGACTTATGCATTGGCAAGTAAGGTACTTTTGGTGTCATATTTAATATTTAATGGTGTTCTTTTTGAAATACCAAACCAAAAATATTATTTTTGGCTTACCTACTTAATTCAATGCGAAGTTGAGTCTACTTGACATTTCGTAGAATTTCGCTAACTTGAGCAGTTTTTGCCAAATCTTCTCCAAAAAAACAGAGTATAGCGATAATAAGTATAACAACATACAACATTTTTGTCCACCTGATGCACGGTGTACAAAAGTAGGTACCTACTACGAGTACAACCATTGATGTTACACTAGCATCGTGAGTTACACCGCGCACCCACAGTATTCTATTTCGATAGTAAACTGAATCAAACGTACGCGAGGTCTTTCACCGAAGTAAATCTGTCAGATTCTCTCAAAAATAAAATCGCGAGCAAATATGAGGGGAGTGAAAAATGACGGAGTGCTACAGCGGGCGAGGAGCCAAGAGCACAGTACACAGAGAACAGTAAAATATCTACATACAAACGTGCCGCTCTCGGTTTGAATGTGTGCGTGCGGGTCGCGCGCCGTGTCGTGATGCGTGGTGCGTGAGCACACGCTAGCATAAAATACGAGGGGATAAGGTGGCGGCAGTACGGACGGGCTGTGCCGCGTGTCTGTGTGCACGCTAGGCTAATAACTCGGCGGGCGGCCTTAGATAACCTATTGTTATGTGTACTGTGCCAAGAGCTCCGAGATATCCGCCACCAGCAGAATTATTGCCAGAAGTTGCACCACCTTGCGAACTGAGAACACAAATCAAGGAATAAACGGTGATGTATGTTGGGATTTGAGAATGGATCAAAGAAACAATACGCATTACCGAATCAAATGAAACAATGTTTTTGAATATTTTATGAAATCTTCTTTAGCAAATGGTACATTTTCGTTCCTTTTACTTTCATCGCAGTTTCTATCAATATTACTTGTAAATGAAAGGAAAAGTGGCATCTATCTATTTCGCAGATTTTGCAAGCATGCCCGCTATTTTTAAGTACATTGAGGTGTTTTTTTTACACAATGACTATAGCAACAAGGATGTCGAACGCCTGATGGTAAGCGGTTACCGCAGTCTAATGACACGTGTGACATCAAGGGCATCAATCTCGCGTTGCCGACCCTATAAGAACCTCTTTAAAGAGATACATGTCCAGCGCTCGCACTAGTCCGGCTGAGACTGAGTCCCTTAGAGAGGCCATGGTAGAGCGGATGAGCTCAACGTTAAAAGCAGTGTCCGACTGGGGCGAAGCTAACCTCGTTGAGTTCAACGCCAACAAAACTCAGGAGTGTCTATTCTCCGCCAAACGGAGTCCTTTCAATCTGACTCCTACTTTCCTGAATGCACCCATACCGATAACCAACCACCTCGAGCTCCTTGGTATGAATCTTTCGTCTGACCTCAACTTCAGAAGTTCTATTGAGTCCAAAGCAAAAACCGCTGCTCAGAAGCTTGGTATCCTCTTTAAGGTTAGGCGGTACTTCACACCGGAACAGCTCTTACAGTTGTATCAAGCACAAGTTCGGTCGTGTATGGAGTACTGCTGCCACCTTTGGGATGGCTCTGCCAAATACCAGCTGGATGCACTGGACTCAGTAGACCGAAGGGCCAGGAGACTGATAGGTGACGATACGCTCGTTGGAACCAAACTCCAGAGTTTGGAGCATCGGCGTAAAGTTGCCTGTTTATCGGTTTTTTATAAGGTGTATTTCGGAGAGTGTGTGCAGGAACTTCATGACCTGATCCCACCCTCCACTTTCTACCACCGGACCACTAGGCGCCGTGAGGGATTTCACCCCCATGTGGTCGACTTTCCAGCGGTCCGAACTAAGCGGTTTGGTGCTTCCTTTCTGGTCCGCACCGCTAGGGAGTGGAACGCCCTCCCTGCGTCTGTGTTTCCGGATACATACAACCTTGGTGTCTTCAAGGCAAGAGTGAATAGGAATTTTCTGGGTAAGCGTGTTCCACCTTCGGCCTCGTCATCGCTTACCATCAGGTGAGTCTGAGGCCAAACGCAAACTCATTTTTAATAAAAAAAAAAAAATACTCTGCTTGAAGAACTCTCAAATCATCATTTCTAATTTTCTCCATCTGCATAAAACAAGTACAAGATTAAACCTTTTGCTTCCTAAACAAGCATTGATTTTCCCTCTTCACAAACAACAATTGTGTGTTCTCTCAGCTTACGCAAATAAAAATACTCTCATTTGTGATACTGTGTGGTGGTACCTAATAATGTTGTTGTAAGGTGATTCACTTACCAATAGTGGTGATGACGATGATGGAATAAAACAGCGCGCCGGTGAAGGTCCACTGGATGTGCTCGGTGCTCTCGTTACCGTCCCAGCCGCGCACCTTCATCTCCAACAAGATCGCATTCTCGAAATCCTGAATGGATTTTACACGCACAAATTAATGGTAAATTGATTTGATACTAATATTTAAAAAATAAGTACCGTAAGTATAATAAGCACCAAGAAAGACTGATGTCAAACACAAACCCATATTCAAAAATAAAAAATTGCGAACAATCACAAAATTTGGTTTGTTACATAACTAACAGAATCCTTATGAGCGACACTACCAGATAACGTGATAATACGAGTACTCAGGGTGAGTTTTTTTTTTCAAAACCAACAGGTTGCGTGACAAAAAAAACTGAGTATGCAACTGTAGTAGTAGTCTTCTTTTAGAATTTGTCTCTATAATATTTGTCTTAAGTAGTTTAGGGTTTAGCCTACCACGCCAGCTTGAGAAACTCACGCTGCTAACTGGAAGGCTTATGGACGGCAGTGGACGTCTTGAAATTTGATGATGATAATGAAGATTTTAAAATCAACAGCAAAGGATAAAATCTTGCTTCTCAAAATTATATAATCTAATTTAAATTTTAGAATGTCACAAAAGTGTCTCTTGCTAAGAATAATTGTCTACAAGAAAATAAATGTGTCGCGGTATTGTGACAAAACGCTGTGCTCGGATTGTGTACGAAATAATAACATCAAACATGTGTAGCAATTTATTACAGTCATTTTAGGAGTAACGTTGTTCAAAAGACACAGTTTTTTTTATATTTATGTGGTAAATAAATATAAGAACTGTTTTATTTACATTATTAGCTCTAATATAATTTTCTAGCATACATGCTAGATTTATAAATCATGAAATAATTAACTGTTGTTATAGTTCTCACTTAAGACCAATTATGATGATGATGATGATAGTAATTTATGTAGTTTCGATTTTCTAGCATGCATGCTAGATTTATAAATCATGAAATAATTAAATGTTGATATTTAAATGCTCTAACTTAGACTAATTATGATGATGATGATGATAGTTCTACAAAATCGATCAGCGCAAGTGCTACGTAGACCAGTTTGGTGAAAGAAGCGGTAACCGCATACAATCAAGCTTTTGAGGTTGAATATGAAAAGCATTCAATCCTCCGGCTTAGTAAACGTTATTTTTTCTCTGATCTTGGTATGCATCCTCATGTATATTACCAGTTCCATTACCTTAAGCATGTCAACAGCACCAGTAGTCCAGTTGCTCTGGTTGAGGAGTGGCACCTGTGTCGTCATCAGCCACATGCTCTGTGTCGTGTTCTCCCGGATCCTCGATATGTTTGTCTTCACCTAAAAAACCAAAAAGAATATTTTATTTTCTTATAATTGCATGAACTACCTACACATTTAAATGAAATACGAACCTTACGGATTCAAATCTCGCTTTCAAGCTTTCTTTCATTAGTTTTATGTTACATTCGATGGTTGAATAACAGTTTCTTGAGACAACAGCGATTTTATGAACTCAACTTATCTTTATTTCGAATACACTTGACAGATAATCAATCTCTGCCGTGCTATTCCGGCGGTGCACATCAGACATCACTTCTCATCTCGGTGCTTCACGCTTACCTCAATCATCAATACGCTTTACATTGAATTAGTATTTTCTCTCATTTTGTATGTAAATAATTGAAAAATGTTATTTGGGTTAGTTCGTTTGTCTCAAACGACCACAGTCGCAAAGGAATCGAATTTTGAAGTTACCTCGCCACGAGCGAAGGGAGTTTTGGCGTCCGCCGGAATAGCATAGCAGTGCCGTTTAAATACCTCTCAACTCGAAATGTTATTCACCATATGAAAAAAAGAATAGTTCCGATATTTAAGATTCACAGAATCACCCTGGGAACCTAAGAGAGACTCACGTTATAAATTCCCTTAAACGGGTATTCGAATTCTGGACCGAAGATACTTTTTTCAGTTACCATCACTGAACTCAGGACTGGCTGTTATTACAGATATTGTGCAGATACTGCAGATGATGTGTTTTAAGTAGGTAGGTATAACAACAATCGGCACTGAGCCCGCTTGTTGCAGTATGGCTCGTTACACCTCAAAATTGAGGTGAGGCCTGTGCCTAGCAGTGAGACGTATATAGGCCGTTTGTGTTATGTAAGTGTTCCAAAGGATCCCATGCAGGCAAAACAAAACCGTTAATTTCTGCAATATATTCAAACACATAAACCACCTATGTGTATAACGACGGCAGAAATAACAACGCACCATTTGCTAGATATTTTTCCGACAGGCGTACTCCCCAAATAGTTGTTTGAAGGCGGCCGCCACGCCGCCCGCAAATCAAAGCCATTCGTCAGGCGATGACGAATGACGCCAATTAGCAAGCGAAAGATATCTTCAGTTCGGCGCCAAGCTGTCAACGCGGAGCCATCAACACTTGCTCGGAATTTAGCTTCAAACCCTTGGTTAGAATTACTTTGAAGTGGAATCCGAGGAGTCTTGAGAATTTCAGTCATCTCTACTATTACACTATTATCAATAGTCTTGATATCAAAAGGTTTAGCAGATGTAAAGACACTAAGCGTGAAATGGTTCAGTCTTGAACAAGAATATAAAGGTAACACATACTTATTACATGAATATGTACATTTTGCATAGGTACGTGTTTGATCAAGTAAACAAATATCTTTGTTAGGAACAACATGGCTTCAGGAGTAGGAGATCAGTTGAAACCAATCTTCTTACAATTGTTAATTTTATATCTAGCCAGCTCAACGAGAAGCATCGAGTTGATGTCTTGAGGTACTTCGACTTTAAAAAAGCGTACTATAGAGTTAATAACGATGTGCTATTATTGGACAAACTTGTTAGCATAGGATTTGCTCCGAAAATAGTACATTTGTTTGCAGACTATTTGCGCGATCGGAAGCAATACGTAAGGCTTGGTTTGTACGAATCCGTTCCTTATCACACGTGTTCCGGTGTAAGTCAAGGATCTATCCTTGGCCCTCTGTTATTCCAGATAATGGTCAATGACATACCATCAGTCGTCACCACAATGATTCAAAAGGAAAAAAAATGAAACCCTACAATTTTCACTTTCCTTGCATCCTTGGTAGTATTGATACAGATTCATTTCCTAGTGGAGAGTCACTAGTAAATTAAACTTGTGTATTTTGTATGTGGTGGTTATGTAATATACTTATTTAACGACGAACCTCTCTTTCATGCTGAGCCTCTAGTCTCTCGAAGGTGACAGCACCCAGGATGCAGTAGGCCACCACCAGGCTGATCATCACGAAGTGTGAGAATACCACCGAGCACAGCCGCCAGGTGTAGTACAGCACCTGATAACAATCGAATCATAACCAGCCTAACCTAGCTTGGTCCACAGATGGACGAAGCAAAAACTATTTTAAACATTACATTCTTTTCAATCCCTAGTCCCCGAAGCAGTCTTCCTGTTGCCGTCATGTGTAACCGTACTCTCAAACTTCTTATCTTCGATTATTATTGCCATTTAATTCAAGGTACAAAATAATACCGTAATAACTACTAGGAGGCATTCCTTAACAGTCAATATTCAGCCTGTGGCGTTACTTGCAGAGGGCAATCTAATATATTTATGGGTATATGTATAAGAGACCCACCACCACCACCAGATCGTGGTTCCGAGCACAATCTCTGAAATAAGAATAGCTTTAATAATAGTTGACCTCCGGTAAGAGATGGCACCGTAAGAAGCAGGAGAGACCCGGCACGTGTCGGTAGCTTATCGTGAATAGCTAAATCTTGCAGCAACAGTGTTTAATAATATTTTCACTAAAGCCGTTCACCGTTTAACAAGTGGGTAAGAAATCAGTCACTTGCAGATTACCACTTCATCTCTTCGAGCAGCATCTATATATTAGCGGCCACGTTTGCTTACAATAACATACTATGTAGTATTTGTGGCTGAAGCCGGCCAACTGATTTATGGCTATTATATCTTAAATTATTTAGTGGTTTACCTCAAATTATATTTAGACATTTTAGGTCAGATTGTAATTAATGTGTTTTTGCCCATGTTTTATCGTCAATTTTTATTTGAACTTCGGAGCATCATTCCCAAATTAAAACTGTATGACTTGATAGTAACGCACTCACACACAGTGGGTTCAACTCGATAGGGTTTAAGGTATATGCCTAAACATTGGTGAAACAAACCTGGCCGCCAGGTATAATATACCAGAAAAATTCGGCCTGTATGTTAATGGTCTCGGTAGCACAATGGTTAGTGCGGTCGCCCGAGTCGCTAATGCTAAAAAAAAAACCTATTGATAGGGTTTAGTGATTCGTTACAATAACAATAATATCTTCAATATTATTTCTAGTATTACTCATCTTAGTTACTTGTACTTCTTTATGTGGATCTACTCCCAAAGTGGACTGGAAATTTTGGAAAGCAAACTTTGTGTTACCTTTCTAGTAACTTTGGATCTTCGTCATTTGCACTTCTGAACATCGACCTCCACCGTTAACTCCAGTCATTATCATTCCTCTCGAGAAGGAGCATCTACAAACCTTTGCACATTTGCTGGGCGGCGGCAATGGAGCAATGCGGTATTCGCGGTCTGCTCGAGGCTCTCGTCGAGACATCGTGAAGGGACTAGATCCCGACTGTTAGAGAATCAGAGAGGGTTCCCTCTCTATTCACTCCTCACACTACACCTCAAATTCACCCAGATTCGGCTCACAACTTAAGGTATCCCGTTACACTGCAACACTTCACTTTAACGTATAATTCGTTGGAACATTATAGTGACTAGACAAAATTTCACTCTGATACATTCTCATTCTGTTTTTCATTAAACGACCTGCACATTGCTGGAATAACTGTAACCCTTTACTTCTATTTCTGATCGTCTACAAACTTTTCAAACAGAGAACTCATCCTGTTAATCCACTCAAATTTACTAATGTACTCAAATCAAAACAAGCATAATATTTTATGTAGTAATTCACACTGACACTGCTATGACTTCTGGTTTAAATATTTACTTTAATGTTGTTATTGATATTCGCGCGTGTAGCGGCGCCCGCGCAGGGCAACCTCCGGCCGATAACTTCGGGAGTAGTTCGGGATATATCGGGATTGTGGCCGAATCCGCGAGCGCCGCGTTTTATGATCAAAACGCTGCTATTTGGGTCGCCACGGAGACGGTGCATAGGGCTGAGCTATGTGCTCGTCTAGAGTCGCTTTTACATTAGACCATTAAATGTGCCATTGCATTGCATTAAAGGCGCCTACATTTATTAAACATATCATACATAAAGTACCCTCACGACCATATCCCTAATGGGTTAGTCAGAGGCACACTGACTGTTGCCGTCATGGTGAACGAAACATTCAGAAGCCCACATTTTGCCGAAGGAATTTGAACCCAACGTGGTAAGGGGCGAGCCTACCGCCGTTATCCGGATTGCTTGGGTTTTCTATCGGGGTTTCTCCATCTCCATCATTTTGATTGATTTGATTGATTGATTTGATCACCGGAGAGTTAGCCGCAAATTGTACAGTGAACACAAAGTAGGTGTGTTCCGGCCTGATTTGATCTCGGGACCATCGGGTTTCGAGCCAGGGTGCTTAACCACTGGGCCACGACGCTCTACATTTATTAGCTCTTACATTACGTGACTTCGGTTGGCTCTACTCACCAGTCTAAGTCCAGGTCACTTTCTCTCCAAATATTTTCCGAAGTCCATGTCCGATTCTGGGGCGCTCTTAAGCACATTACCTAAAATTATTACGGATGCGATTCAGAAATCTTAAAAGAGAGAGTTAAAAGATCAGTAACGCTGTCAAAACCAGCCTAAACGGCAGGAGTAATTTTAAAAAAAAAATATTACGCGATGCAGCATTTTGCATGCATAATTTCGTGTTTTTCCAGCTGAGAAAACTGTTAGTGGCAGCCCTGCCGACTGCCATTCATAAGCTGTTTCCATTGCATCGCTAATAATACGAATGTGGAACATCAGATTTGCTAATAGTGCATACCATGCACTCGGCAGCTTTTATAGCTCGACGACATACTGCTGTTCAACTAAAGAAACCTATGTAAAACACTATCAAACATTCAACAGCTACGGGCCTACTCCGTGAAAGCGTAAATATCGATGCAAGATGCAATACGGCGTTTGGCCGCCCAAAATTTCACGAATTTCATCAATTCTGCAGTACAGTACACCTACAATGCAGTTACTGTATATATTTACACCACTTCTGCAACACCGTTCTACTGAAAGACAGTGATTTTTCTTTAGAGATACTTAAGCATCCTTTTGTTTTTTTGCCATGACGGCAACAGTCAGTGTGCCTCTGACTAACCCATTAGGGATATGGTCGTGATGGTATGTTATGTTATGTTGTATTTTTGTTCACTAACTAATAAAATAAGATGCGTAAAATACATCCTGTAGGTGATAAATATGATGTGAATCATAAAAACAACCCTTTCAACCACCCTCAATAATGTTGTATCGACACACATTGGGGCTAGTGCGTGAATCCTTACTTTTTACTACGCATTGTATTGCCGAAAACTCCTGAAGGAATGGCATGTTCATGAATTTATAGTTATAATACTCGTATAATATTTCGTACAGCATTTCTGTCTCGCCCAATGGTTGACTGGTAGAGAATGCTTTTAGCATTAAGTCCGCCTTTTGTACTTGTTTGTGCATTAAAGTGTAAATAAATAAATAAATAATAAATATTTCAATACACAATCTTTATTTACATAATCACAGCATTCAATTGATGCACAATTCATTTAAAAGCACTTAAACACTAAAATATCACTGCAGTATCTTATCAAGTTGCTATATTGTCTAAGGTAACAAGTCACATAGGACTCTATTCTGTAGATAAAAAAAATTACAATAAATACAGGGATGATTTTTAACAACATTGTAACAAAATATGTTTACTACTTAACTAAATATTGTAAAATAAATAAAATTATTTGCACTGTGTTGGAAATAAATTCAATGCTCGTCTAGTTATGGTTTAACATGGAATACGGTATATCCTATACTTTAAATAATGTATCAATGATAAAAACATCTCACGTGTCAATCATTAGGTAATAATAATAATTATAGCTTTTAATCATAAAGTTGATTGATGCTTTTTCTTGTGATTAACTGTGTTATCAATTGCTGAAAAATGGCACTATTTTTGTCATTATTAAAATAAAATAAAACCGATGTAGGGACCCACTTGTAAAAATAGTTACTGCTGCAATTATAATATGAAATAATAATATAACGACGATAAAATCATGAAGTTCGCTCCGGGGCCCTCTAGAATCAATGAGGATAGCCTCGGTGCAGCAGTAGATTTCTTTTGGCAGTAAACGATGATGATGATGTTGGGGATCGTGTCCCGTTACGTAGGCTAATGGTTTATTTATTTATTTTCATTCGAGCTAAGGTTGTGACGAGCTTACCCTTATTAGTATGCGCAAGTAGTAGTGTAGTAAAGTTACCGTTGAGGTATATGCGCTTGGCATGGCGGGAGAGGAGGACAAGGTAAAAGCGGTTTAGTCTAACACCCCTATTCATAGAAACTTAGACAACGCTTCAACAACCCGTTAACTTTTCTATCGCTTTGTTGCTCCCGTCATTTTCGAGTAAGTGACACAACACGTCAATTGCTTAAACTATGCTTTAGCGTTGCGGTTGTTTTTATGAATAAAGGGGTAACTCGATTGTCTTTTGTAAGTAATACTACCCCACTTCCATACCTGAGGCATACTGGCTACTACAAACGGTCATAACTAAGCAGCTTGTTTTTTCTCTAGCGTCCCCGTCTTCCTCAAGAGGTGACTCCCACTCGCGCGCAGATAGCAACTAGACGCATCAGGCCTGCATATTTGTTTGACACTGACTTGGTTTATAGACAATTCCTGTTATTTGCGCTCAGCCTAGCTATTCTTTTATATTCTTAACTAATAAACATTTTTATCGGCTCTAACTCCTAGCATTCATTTGTATATCTTCATTGGGCGCTTGTGGCGTCTTTTTGGAGAGTCTTTCTGCATCCTGTATTGTGTCTGGAAGCCGCGTGTTAAGGGTCTCCGGCGTGGTCAGCATCAGGGCACCAGCAATGAGGGCCGTCGCGCCGAACAGCACTGATGGCAGCCACTCGACGTAGATAGCCTGGAATCATTATGTAGATGATGTAAAACTCTCAAAAAATTAAGTTACTGTTTAGAGTTTGGGTCCGTTGCTACTATGCAGCTATTATGAGAAACAATCATGAAGCTTAATTCTTAATAGTTCATGGCTCAGTAGATATTTGCTAAGCAAATATTTGCTAAGCAAATCGAAACAGGCATGACATGAAAACTACAAAAAAATGGAGAACAAAAGAAGGTTACTCCACACCACAATGGTGCTAAACCTCTGGACTTTCGCATTACCCTATTTTTTGGGACATAGTTATCTGTTAATCAAGGAAATGTTAAAGGGCTTTTAGGGCCGGCGCCCACTATCGGCATCGGCACGCTTCAGGTTTTTAAGGTGGCAAATAGTAATATACTCTAACATAATGGCAATAAAGTAGAAAATGCCGAAACAGAAACAGAACAAATGCATTTTGTTTTTACGAGAACACATCACGGAAATTTCTATCGGCATCGGCACGCTTCAGGATTTTAAGGTGGCAAATAGCAATATACTTTAACATTATGACAATAAAGTAGAAATTTCCGTGATGTGTTCTCGTAAAACCAAAATGCATTTGTTCTGTTTCTGTTTCGGCATTTTCTACTTTATTGCCACTATGTTAGAGTATATTACTATTTGCCACCTTAAAAGCCTGAAGCGTGCCGATGCCGATAGTGGGCGCCGGCCCTAAAACGAAAATCTTACCAGTAACGGCATCTGTGGAGCGACGATAGAACCAATGCGGCCGACCATAGAGCAGAAGCCGAGGAGCGAATGCCGCGCATGCGTTGGAAACAGTTCCGAAGTGTACATGTAGATGCCGCTGAACGCCTGCGTGATGGCGATCTTGCCCACCAGGTACAGCAGCGTCGCTAACCACGCAAGAGCTGGAATAAAATTGAAAAAATATTTAACATTAAATAAATAATACCAACATGTCCAGAATAAAATTAAAATGAACCTCTTTGAGTGATGCCTTAGCTTCATAGGCTCATACGCTGATTTTAAGTAATCCTTTGGGTAAACACACGTGAAAAATAAATATTTCTAAATTTATCTAATCGAATAGAGAATCAAGGCTGTAGCTTATTACTTACTTTTGGGCACAAAAGCTATGGCGACGCATGAGAATCCACACACCGTATACGCTACCAGCAACGTTCGCTTCCTCCCGATTCTGTCCAACACCAGCGCGTTGGTCACCACGGCAATCACCTCCACGCTCACCACCAGCATGTAATTAGTGTACTTGTCCCCAGCCAATGAAACTGAGTTAATAGCGAGACCATAGAACACAAAGGTGCACGTGATCCACCACCAAGAGCAAATCGCCAGTCGCGTCATTATTATCGGTGAGTGCATCACTTGGAGCCATAACCCTTCTTCTGCTTTCTCTTGCTTTTGGTTTACTGGCTTTGTCTTCTCTTCAGTGAGCTGCTTCATAGTTTCGTCAGATAACGTCACATTATTCGTCTTTGCTGCTTTCATTATTATCTCCACTGCTTCTTCTTTTCTGCCTTTTGATAGCAACCACCTGATGCTTTCCGGAAGGAAGTAGATGTAGAGAATGAAGAGTAGAGATGGTGGGTAGACAATCAGGATGAAGGTACGCCAGTAGGGGAAGGTTTTGGCGAGCAAGGCAAAGCTTAATCCACCGATAACTAGCATGATTCCAAGGAAAGCTGTCGTTAAGACTCTTTTATCTTGCCCGAGCAGCTCGATTGCTGAAACCAAGAAATATAAAAGTGTTGTATTATAATTAGCAATTTTATTGTAACTGGTCCAGGAAAATCACATTTTAACAGCGTTCAAACGTAGTAATTGAAAGTGTGATTTTGAATTTAAAAAAGCTATTGCTCTTTCGCGGAATATAACGTATTAGCTACCTATACATTTATTTTATTTTCTTGTGAGTTTTCTCAATTACTAGATTACGTTCAACCTTCTAAGCAGCATAGAATATTTTCTGTCTGTCCTTAACTTCGAAGTTCTATAGATCGGTAGATATACTTACTAAGAATATAAGCAGCAGGGAAGGCACTGGCCCCAGCTACCGTCTCGAGGAACTCAACAATGATGTACATCTCGTAGGAGATGGAGAACGCCTTCAGGGTTCCGATGGCGCCCACCAGCGTGCAGCTCAGGATCAACGCGCGCTTGCGGCCCCATCTGAAAGGTTCGGTGGAGTTATTTATTTTATTTATCGTATGGCATCTGACTAATACACTGTAAAATACATAAAACTTGAACGCCTGATTATTGGATGTTGCCAGGGCTCTTCGCAGCTTTTCCGCTTCGGAATTGATAAGCATTCTTAAGTTGTTATCATCATCATCATCATCATGATATTAGCCGAACGGCGCAGACTTCTGGGCATAGGCCTCCCCCAAGGATCTCCACTACAATAAGTTAAAACAATAAGTTGTTACAACTCAAAATAATTAAAAATAAGTATCACCGTAAAGGGAGCGCTTCTTTGTGATAAACCGTCAGTATTTGGTAATCGGTTATTGTTTTTAAATATTCTAAAACTTTTCTGTGGTCTGTGCTATAGGGGTAGGATTTGATGTGCTAAAGTTGATCTCACCTGTCAGAGATGTAACCGATGATGGGCAGTGAGACCAGCATGCCTATGTTGTGCACCGTCCCTACCAGCGTCCGCTTCCAGTCTTGACATGCCAGGTTAAACTGAAAAAACAACACAAAATCTAAATATTATGTGTGAGAACATTCGCGAATTCAAAAAGCGGTTGCAGGATCTGGGGTGGCATTTTCAATACGCACTTTGAACGTTCGAATAGTCAATTCGAAGGCAGATTTAGATTTGGCGCTCTGTGAAACTCAAAAATTACACGAATGTGATCGTTTGAGTGAAAAGAACTTAGCCAAATAATTTATTTAAAAATTGTTTCCTTATAAACGAAACGAATAGACGATTAAAGTTGGCGTTTTCTTCTAAGGGAAATTGAGGTGAGATTTGGCGTAAACGATAATTGCATGGCTGTTCATTCAATATCATTATTGTTGCCATTGTACAATTTCTTCTCTTCTTTTTTTCCGTTTTAGTTTTTATTAAGATTCATCTGCTTTATGATGAACTTTTTACAGTCATTATCAGAAAATCTAACTGGAGTGATGGTAAAAACAGTTTCGCACCGTTGCTTATTGTAATGCCAGATTTGTCGTTTTTGCGAATCGGTCACAGTAGGATCTCTAAATAAATCAAGGGTGCGCCGGTGATGCGTGAATGCCCATTTAGGTGAAGCCAGGGCTATCACTTGTTTCACATTTAAGCCTAGGTTGCAAAGCAACAAAGTGTTAATGATGGAGGTTTGCAAAGAATCGATGATGGTATGTCGGAAGATATTGTTCGAAATTTTGATTTCTTGACTGTCTGTGATAGTTTGTTCGATTTTTCTACTATCGCAATGGACTTCCACTTATTTTTACCAAAAGTAAAGTAGTGGATGATTTGCTATATTCTGAACGAATTTTAAAATGTATAGTAATAGAGACTCAAGAGAAACTGGCATGGAGTAGGGAAAGGCATGATTCGTTTAAAGTAGGTTAAACCAACAAAGTCAACCGAGCTTGTATATTGTAACATCCTTTATAAAAGTAATGATATTATTTGTAAAAACACGTGAAACCCTACAGTGCCAATGATACAAAGCGAGCATTCGACCGAAACGCGAGTCATCGCATTGGCGTAACATCATAATCAGCTGGTACTGCTGCTGTAAATATCTCGTCATCTAGAACTTCATCTGTATAAACAAAGTCAGACCATGTCAATAAAAACATCTCAATTTAAAAAAAAATACTTTGCCGCCTTTTTGCGATGGTTCACTCTAGGTGTACATACCAGACAACAAATAATTTTCTACACGTATAAAGGTACCAAACGAGGTTGACGAAAGCACACTCGTAATTTATCAATCACTTATTAAATTATACAGGTGTGTGTACTTTGTTATATAAGCCGTCAAAAGAGCTAATACAAGAGTTAGCGACAAAATCACTTTTTAAAAATAACAAAACACCTGTGTAATGTTAAGTTGTTTGATTAAATTGAGAATTAAAACAAAAGAAATAAAGTTAAAATGTAAACTCGTTTTGATCAATGTTATACAGGGTGGCCGGGGAGTTGACGTCCAAAGCTAGAATTTAGATTCCTCACATCAAAGTCTCTCCATATCACTCCCATGTATATTCTACGAGTTTGCTTAGTTTAGGAGCTAAGTACAATAATTTTTATGATTTTTTCCTAATTTTCAGCTATCATCGGTTTTTTATTTTTTCTCTCAATGTGGCGAGTATTTGGTGGTTGAATTTTCGCTGATAATTATTGACAATACTTACAAGTAGCACCCTAAAAATTCCGACTATCTAGATATTGCGGAACTTCCTCAAAATTTAGTCGCTTTAGCTGAAGTTCCACGCTCATCACCTAAATGGTTGGTGCTCTTCAATTGTGCGATTCAAGCGTCACTTTCCACAGTCTACAGCTAAAATATTTAACGATATTCCAGCGGCAGTGTTTCCGGAAGGGTACGATATAGGGGGCTTCAAGTAAAGGGCGTATTCCTTTTAGAAAGGCAAGCAACGCATTTCGTGTTGCAGTTGTCCACGGGCAGAGGTGATTACTCTCCATTAGGTGACTCTCTAGCTCGTTTGCTCCTTATCGCGTAAAAAAAAAGTTTTTTTCAATGAGGGGCTTTATAGGGAAACAAAGACAACAGAATATGTCACAGAGAGTACGTCGGATCGGGTTGATTTGGCGTTTGTAAATAACGAACGTAATTGTTTTAGTTTAACCGCCTCGTCCCACAGCGAACAATCGGCGATTTATCTCGCGATCGTTGTGAGACAGCCCATTATTGTCTTGTCAATACATAACACGTGATATACGACACGTAGGCAACACTTTTATATTGTAGTTAGAGTCGCAATCAGATATATTGAAGCACACAAGGTGACCAAATACTTCTGGACAGTTTTTTTTTATTGCACAGAAGTAAAGTACAAATGGCGGACTTAATGCCTAGAAGCATTCTCTACCAGTCAACCACACAGTCAGACAGAGAAATTAAGGCGGTGCACTGGAACCAAAAGTAAAATTAAGTCCATAAACTAAATACATACATAATAAACTAACTGTACACGATACAAAATACATATAGGTAATATAAATCGATATTTATTAATGTTTATGAATAAATATATAAAACATATAATACGAAGAAAATAAACAGGTGAATTATCAATTAGCGATCATTTCACAGCCATTAAGTTGAATACACCCAATATTGCGGACGTAGAGGGATCAGTGCGCCTAGCACCAACCGCTAACATTTTGATAATCGAAAAGTAAACGATTTTTTTTCTTCTTCATTTGAAGACAAGTTACCTTATACCTACCTGGTGTAGCAGATTATTCACAACAAAAAATGTGGTCATAGAAGACGGAAAAAGTATAATCCACTCCACTAAACATTAATGTTTAAGTTAGTATTTTGATTTTGTAGATTTAAAATGTATTTAAATCTTCCAAGTGGACTAGACAGTCCAAAAATTATTTACATTGGATTTTTAAAACGTCGTTTTTTATGACGTTCAAAAAGTAAGATATAATGATAATACGAAAGAAGAAATTATAATAGGTACCTATATTATGCTTTTAAAAACAGAGGTATTGTTACCCTAGCAACCGGGCGGGTTGTTTTACTCAGAAGACCCGGCAAGCCACGAGCGAGACAAGACAAGGTGTTTTAAGTAGAATATGTTTCAGTCTACTTAGCGGTCCCGACAGACTTAGTTCTGTTGTCAAACATTCAGTGTCACGTGCCAGGTAGAAACTGTTTCTAGGAGAAAACTAAATTGTGGTTTTTCACTATATTTCTAGCATTTTTTCGAGTTAAGACGCCTTTAAAAGGCGACTTCCCTGGATCTTCACAAAAATTTTAAAACCAAAATTATCCAAATCGGTCCAGCCGTTCCCGAGTTTTAGCGAGACTAACGAACAGCGATCCATTTTTATTTATTGAGATATTGTACACATTTTGACGAAGAAGGTAAGCATAGTCTGCCCAATCTATGGTTGTGTAATGGCGCGTGTCGGGCTCGGCGAGACGATTTCTGCTAATAAAATTGCTTTCGTAACGCACCAGGCCTTCGAACGATAACATCGCTTGATTGAATAAATTGTTAGTTTTCAAAGAACCTTATTATCACTTTTTTTCTAATTTAATAAATAATTGCAATCATTTTAAATATTCGAAATATTTTTTAATCATTAAATTATTGCGAGGTTATCCAACCTAAACATCTGTGTCAACACTTATGTGTTGTCTTTGTTTTTTGTCCCAGTCAACCGAAGAAAGGCAAACGTCATGCCGTTTAAAGAACTGAAGAAGGTGACACATTCTTCTCTCTCTTCAATGACTTAAGTCAAGAAGGAACCAATGCGCCAATGGGACGAAGACAATTAGATATAGTACCAGTCAAAAGGGCGTCGGCCCTTAGGCGTAGGCTGAGCGTAGGCTTAGGCAGGACATCGAAGGAGTCCACAATGAGGACTGCGGCGATCGCACAGGGGCCCCACATAAGTAGCTAATTGGCGAATTATCTAATAAAAGGAACGAATAAAATTAGAAACTGACCGACATGAGACAATTGAAACTGGTGGCAACTCAATAAAACTGTACAGATATGTGGACTGCAAGATGGTGGAAACGCATTAATAGATGAACAAGGAAAAGTACAGCATTTATTTTGTAATAAAATTGTGAAATTAGAGTTTACCAAGTAGTTCCCACTTTCTGTTCTTCAGTTTTTTAAACGATATAACGATTGCCTTTACCTTTTGCCTTACTCTTCATCATCATCATCATCATCAAATCAGCCGAACGACGCCCACTGCTGGGCATAGGCCCCCCCCAAAGATCTCCACAATGATCGGTCCTGCGCTCTCCGCATCCAGCGGCTTCCCGCGACCCTGACCAGGTCGTCGGTCCACCTTGCTCCTTGCACCTTGTTGCCTTACTCTTATTCCTTCTCTTTCTCTCCATCTATATTTTTTTGATTTGGTCATGTCCTAAAATGTGACCTATGATTCTTCCACATCTGTTCTTTATTAAGTAATATCAGTATGCCTGATTGTTTTGCTTAAGCATTTAGTGCAGGCTGCATTCGTTTTTTCTTTGTTAATTTGTTGTTTCATTTTCTTGGAGTCGGAATTGAGAATCGTATTCAAGCAGTGTTTTTTGTCGTTCTTGCTTCACGAAAAGGAAAACCCAGTGCCAAAGCAAAAATAAGGTACGTCGGTAAGTAGTCAATACGACCACGCTTGGTCTAATAATGTCATAATAATGGTTTATCTATTTGGAAGCTACGATGATAGCCACTAGGTAATCTTGGTCTCCATTGTAATTTACTAAACGTTTAACACACTTTTTATGTAAAACAATAATTAAATAAATATAATATTCTATTCTCATTTAACTTTTACAAGGAACCGCCATGCCACTTACGACTGTCATGCCAATTTGTCCACTGTATTTTTTACATTAATAGTTTTTTATTCAAGTAAACGCTATTATATTAGATTCATTCTTTTGTTTTTGACTTACATTCCTACCTACCTATATGAGCTGTGATCAAATTACGAAACACAAACGAGACAAAACTATGATATTCTAAGTTACTCCAGCATTCATTGAAAACTTTAATAACTAATTATTAAAGTTTTTAATGACTGCTGGAGTTGCCCTCAACTGCTTTATTTAATAAGTACCTAAGTACAAGACTAACAGATAGCTATCTTTCAAACTGTCCACTCGAGAAGTAGACTGCTGCATAATTCCAGTATGCAGTATCATTTTAGAAGGCCAGCTATTTTGTATGTGCATGTTCATAATAGCTAACTACATATTATCTAACGCCCCGAAATTTTAAAAACGGATTTGTTATGAGGTTCGTGATGAAATCTCCTTACACCATTGCTTCTGTTTGATAAAATGAATAATTGATTCTAATTATTTTATGAAAATACATGTCGCTAACATTTAGAAGTTCTGATGGAAGTGAAGGAAATCGTGCATTTTGTATTTTACCGCATAATTATCTTAATTTTGAAGTAAATATAAAAATAGATAGATAGTAGTAATTCTACGATAGTCCCACGCGATCATCAACATCATCATCCGCGCTCCACTGCCCCTTGTAATCATCAGGCTGTATGTTGGTACACCCGACCGCAGGCGTAGTATTACATTAGAAAAACAACCTTCACTGCTGTGGTTTAGGGTCTTTACTGTCCAAATGCTAGTGTTCGCTTTGGTTAAAAAAAATACATGCCATAATAATATAGACAATATGCCGCTGGACAGTGCCTTTGTTTACATTTGATACGAATATAGATAATTTTATTTGATTTCGTCTGCAGTGACCAGACAGTTGGTATACAATCAAATGGTTGTGTTTGCCTGCCGCTAATCAACGTTATAATTAGCTAAATTGGATTTAAATGAGGCATAAACAACAAATTAGGATCGCTACGAACTGACAAGTTCATCATTTCTCATGAAGAGGCAAGGAAGAAGTGGGAAAAATGACAATCTTTGTGACATTAAGCAACGTAGGCGCAACAAATGTGGAGATTCATAGACACTACGAATCCTAATGATTGAATGAATAGAATATTTATTTGTGCAAAAACAATATGTGTACAAGGTAAGTATTTGATTCCAAATTTGAAAAATTGTGTAAATTTTTCAAATTTTCGTGATTGGTTTTTACTGTTCTCTAGGAGGTTCACTAATGCAGAAAGCAGCGTGGTAGAGAACGTCTAAGCTGAAATGACGCGCCCCTCCACCGCGTCTACGCATAGAAAAGTGTTTGTTTCTAAGCGAACCTAAATGCAGTGGAAGGGCGCGTCATTTCAGCTTGGACGATCTACGTCTATCCGATAGAATAATTATGAGATTTTGACCTACATCTGCCGTTTTGGCAATCGAAGGAAGGTTTGAGTTCGGATAGACTCCTTATGACTGCAAATGAGGTGTGCGACCGTGTATAGGAAAACTATAAACTAACATGAAACTGGTTTTATGTGCTCGCTCGTCTGGTAACATTGGTTCCACGGCACCTGGCAGTTGTCGTTATCCTTTGACCATTTACGGCATTTCCTCACAGATCCTCGCATAGGTAACATTTCCGCCACTACCGCGTTTTACGCTAAACCTGAGATTTTCTTCCTGTTTTGTTTTTGATAACTTCTGTTTAGTATTATGTTCACTGAACGCTTCATCGGCATTTCAACCACCTTTCGCTTCTATCATTGTTGTGCAATATTTTTTTCATACCGCGTAGTAGAAATTATAGAGCATTCGATTCAAATATCAAATAAAGTAAGAAAATATACTACGTACGAGTAGATTACCTATGAACAAGAATAAAATAACAGGTAAGTTCTACCTTCTTTTGCTTAAAACCGTAATTTCTCTATGATCATGTCGTGTATTTGTATTATAGCTTGGTTTGCTAGTATACTAAAGTATACATCTCAATTTAAAATGATAAAGTATCTTGAGTTTGTTTGTATCAAAATGCATTGAATAAAGATTATTTCTTTTCTAAACAGGTTCTTTCCTAACAAAAAGCTTGTTTTCTTTGGTAACAACTTTTTGCTCGACTGACCTCTAAGACAATAGTATCCTTGGACGCGTACAGCCACCGATCACACGCCTGCAGCTCCTCGGCGTAGGCCTCCTTCTCACAGCCTCCATCAGGCAGCGTCCGTCGGTAGCAGCGCTGTTCCCGACTGCCCAGCGGCAGCGCCAGCCAGGAGGGCTCGTATTCCTGAATAGGTTCTTTCCTAACAAAAAGCTTCTTGTTTTGGCAGCAACTTTTTGCTTGACTGACCTCTGAGACAATAGTATCCTTGGACGCGTACAGCCACTGGTCGCACGCCTGCAGCTCCTCGGCGAAGGCCTCCTTCTCACAGCCTCCATCAGGCAGCGCTCGTCTGTAGCAGCGTTGTTCCCGACTGCCGGGTGGCAGCGCCAGCCAGGAGGGCTCGTATTCCTGAACAGGTTCTTTCCTAACAAAAAGCTAGTTTTCTTTGACAACAACTTGTTGCTTGACTGACCTCTGAGACGATAGTATCCTTGGACGCATACAGCCACTGATCGCATGCCTGCAGCTCCTCGGCGTAGGCCTCCTTCTCACAGCCTCCATCAGGCAGCGTCCGTCGGTAGCAGCGCTGTTCCCGACTGCCCAGCGGCAGCGCCAGCCAGGAGGGCTCGTATTCCTGAATAGGTTCTTTCCTAACAAAAAGCTTCTTGTTTTGGCAGCAACTTTTTGCTTGACTGACCTCTGAGACAATAGTATCCTTGGACGCGTACAGCCACTGGTCGCACGCCTGCAGCTCCTCGGCGAAGGCCTCCTTCTCACAGCCTCCATCAGGCAGCGCTCGTCTGTAGCAGCGTTGTTCCCGACTGCCGGGTGGCAGCGCCAGCCAGGAGGGCTCGTATTCCTGAATAGGTTCTTTCCTAACAAAAAGCTTCTTGTTTTGGCAGCAACTTTTTGCTTGACTGACCTCTGAGACAATAGTATCCTTGGACGCGTACAGCCACTGGTCGCACGCCTGCAGCTCCTCGGCGAAGGCCTCCTTCTCACAGCCTCCATCAGGCAGCGCTCGTCTGTAGCAGCGTTGTTCCCGACTGCCGGGTGGCAGCGCCAGCCAGGAGGGCTCGTATTCCTGAATAGGTTCTTTCCTAACAAAAAGCTTCTTGTTTTGGCAGCAACTTTTTGCTTGACTGACCTCTGAGACAATAGTATCCTTGGACGCGTACAGCCACTGGTCGCACGCCTGCAGCTCCTCGGCGAAGGCCTCCTTCTCACAGCCTCCATCAGGCAGCGCTCGTCTGTAGCAGCGCTGTTCCCGACTGCCGGGTGGCAGCGCCAGCCAGGACGGCTCGTATTCTGTGCTGTTCGACGCTTCGCATTCCGGGATGAGGCACCTGTGGAGAAAGCACTGTATTTAGACAAGTCTTTATGGCCTGATATTAACTAAACTAGTAGAGTCACAGTGTGTTTTTTTTAATTCACAGTATATCAATTCTCGACTTATCGTAAGGTCTACATAAAATAAATGCTTTTAGCTATCAAACGTAACGTAAATTCAGCAGAGATTATTACCTCCCTAGTCAGATATAGTAAAAAAAATGACTGACATAATACTGAACATGGCCCATTTTTGGCTAATAGCACTTCAACACCACAAAGCATCTGGTACTAGAACATTTTATTTTGGATACTTTTCTTATTAGGGCTACTCTATCAATCCTATGATGACCACAAATGAATAATATTTACCATTTGAATACCCTTACTATTATTATTATGAGCCTGTGCTGTCCTGTTGTTGGGGAAAGTCTCCACTTCCCACTTGTACGATTAAACCACAATACAGGCGAATTAGACCTCAATGCTTTGTTTTATTTTTAAATTTTTCTCCTTCGTCAATGCCTCCGTTAAAAAGTAGTTATGACGGTATGTATTACAAGTACGGTAATGTTGACAAAACTATTTTCTGGGAACGCAACGTAAGACACGCAAACTCATTCGCACCTTGACCACAGGTAAAATCCATCATACTGCAAATAATGCCAAAATACCTCTATAAACTTATGATGAGATGAGTCACACATTATGACTTCGTCCAAAAAAAATCGGTTCAGTACCTAGCTTTGGTTTATTTGCAGAATACAAAAAAAGCTTAAATATAGAAAACCGCGATCATTTGAAATAACGAATGCCGTTGAATATAATAACATACTCAAGGCTTCACAGATCGACAATCTCAGAAACTCTGAAATGTCTAATGGATTGACATAACCGCAATAAGTAAATTAATAAATAGAAGAGAGTTTTTTGTTGTCTAACCCTCGCGATCGCTATCGCATCGTCATCTAACATTTTCGACCTCCG
The DNA here is from genome assembly GCA_950022985.1 of Udea ferrugalis. NCBI lineage: Eukaryota > Metazoa > Arthropoda > Insecta > Lepidoptera > Crambidae > Udea > Udea ferrugalis. The sequence continues at coordinate 269,471 of OX465524.1, read as the reverse complement.
ACAGTCCTCACAATATATCAAACGTTTTCGCAGCGTTTCAAAACGGGTTTATTTTTAAACATTTAAAAATAAACAGTTGAAAAGAACATAATGGATCTTACTAATGATCAAAATCCTAACTAGTCTTACATACATAGTCTAGAGAGTAGAGATAAATACGATTGTATGTATTGCAGTACGTGGTCATTAGCACTATTTAAGCATGCTGGTACTAAAACGTGACTAATACGGGTTTTTCTTAACTAAAATAATACACTATCATCTCAAACTATTAGGTATGATGAAAACATTATCCAAGATAAACATTGTCAGGGCCCTCTCACAAAGAGACGCCATATAAAGTTTTAGACTACAGACACGACAGGCTTGCCAAGCCCAGGGTTGGGTGTTGGTGAATTATTGATATGAAAGAACTAGTGTTACCGAAATTATTGATAGGCTATCAGTACGGCACTGTGGAGCAGCAGTACTACTGAAGAAAAGGCGCATCAGAGTGAGCCACTCAAAGTTAAGGTTTTGGTTTTGGTTAAAGTATCGAAAACCCTCATTGGGTTATAATTGGGTTGCAGTTTTTTCTGCAACCAGGTGACCAGACAGCTCTCCGTATAGGCGTCTAGAGATCTGTCAAATAGCTAATTTTTTTACCCTCATTGAATAAGGAACTCGCGAATTAAGACATTAAGACATTAGCGGTCCAGTGAAACAGGGTCCCAAAGATGAACAACTTGTAAGTAGCATAAATACGTAAAATGACGTTGATGATGTGCTATTAAAGATCGTCTCGATGACGATGCGTCGTTGCTGTAATGGAGCTCTTCCTGCAGCAACAATGGCACTAATTAGCTGTAGGTACCGTGAGACTGTAAGACGCTTGGTTCTGGACAGGCCACGAGGAAGGATCGTGCGTTCATGACCCTGTACAACTTTATTTTCATCAGTGGAGCTTGATTTCTCAATCGTTCACTGAAAATTTACAGGCTATACAGTTAGCCGATAATTGGACAGATTGGATAGGTCTGAACAGACTGCGTGTCTACTAATAACTCTACAACGCATCATTTCATGTAATTTTGTAGTGTTTCATGTCGTTCATTAATTCGAGGGTCACCTCACCTACCTACCAACCTATGCACTCCCAGGTGGAAATTTCATCCCGATAATCGCCTTCTGCACCCACCCGGTCGCTTTCTCCCCAAACATACGAGTAATGTTGTTAGATTGTGGTTAATTATGGTTTTTGCCACCCTCTGCGGTGCCCATAAGTAACATGCCACTTTAAATAGGAGGGTAAGGAGTCCTTTGCATTTACTATACAGTCCAGTGAAGCTGCCGAAGCCATCAGCGACTGAACAGCAGAAGTAACTTAGAAAAAAATGAATGATAAGTTTTATACACAAGTTTGACGACCCTTTCAATCGTAGTGGCTATAAGTCACCCATGTTTGATAATCAAACCGATTTTGTGTTGAGTCTAAGAATGGGTGGTACCTTCCTTGGTCATTTCAGGTTTCCATAAGACAACTTCACCCTCGCACTAGAGATCAAAGCAATGCATGAGATGGGGTCTCATTTTATTTATTCACAAGCATATCGAAACGAACGACGTTGTAGAGCAAGCAATGCAAATATAAAATAGTGTGACTGACATTAATAATGTTACTTGATAAATATTTAACAATAAACGCATGTACAAAATACATAAATATTAGAAGTTTAAAATGCTGTTAGTAAATATTGCCCTATTCTGATATTGTTATATTAGAGGTTAGTGACAACCGACACACCCGGCCCTACCTGCAGGAAATGTGTCATTTCAAAGGCCAAGCTAGTAAACATTACTATTTACATGGTTAAATACATTTGTACAAGTAACATGGTTAAACTAGTGCTGAGGTATAATATTAAATAATGTGTGTACTCATGAAGATGATCAATTTCGCTTTAAATTAAGAGAACTTTCATATTCATAATTAGTAGGATTACCAATTATTCGCAGTTTACAAACTACCACCAGACGAAACTCTTTAGTTATTTCATCTTATCATTTTAGTCGTGAAGTTAATTATCAATACAAATTATTAGTTTCTATGCAAGACTTTCATTCCACTCTATCAACTATAGTAAAAGGTTGTGCAAACCGTACACACTCACTGATCATACATTCTAAGCTGATCATGTATTTTACAATTGTTTCCATTTCAAATTAGATTTTTTTGAGTTCCTTAAGTCAGTTAACTCAAGGACAGTGTTTCCCATAGCGAGCGTGTGTGGGAGATCCCAATCAACAGACGTGAACAGACCGTCTTGTAATACCTTGATTTCGCTGGTTCCAAGTGAACCAGAAAAATGGAGAATTAGCAAGAAACAGATCCGAACCGAAAGTGAACTGTATAAGGACGTAAAATGACGTGTGTGCCTCATCCTCATGGTGCTCTATGGCGGCAAAGCAATAAATTGAGCCAATATTGAGCAAAAGCGGTTAAATCAAAACATTTTATTTGTTTAAATTACATAGTTCATCTATTAGTACCATATTTGTACATGCTAACACGCCTTTGTTTTGCTTTGATTGAAGTCATAACTTTGACAGCTGGGGACAGTGCGGTTTGTGTGGTAAAAGGATATTGTTTTACCATTTTCCTCATATTTTATAAAATTTTATCTCACAGTAAAAACTTCCTAATACATTATTAAAAAACAACACAAAATAATCAGCCAAATCACTTTGCCAGCTGTTCTTGACTTTCGCGGTTAGCAACACAATTAATATGTGGAATAAATAGAATTATTATTAGAGATAGTTATTATTATTTAAATTTGTTCTTATTATGTTATGACTAATTTTATTTTGTTATATTGAAATGTGATGTGTGTACAATAATTAGAATTTTAGATTTGCATGCATGTTTAATAATAACGATTTTAGTCAGTGTTAGCCCCTCCACTACATATTTGCGGTGCCCTACAGGGTCCATAGTTGATACCAATTATTATTATAACAACTTATGTACATTATGGTTTGCAATAAAGAATTGAATTGAATTGAATTGAATTGACATCAGTTTACAAAATGAGTATGTTCCTTGGTGATTATCGAATGCTTCGGGATAGAACTGTCCCATCTATTGCTTATTATGCTGCTGTTATATGTTGTTAGGACTACCCAGCATTCTGCTTTTTTCGGGCACAGCTTTCCTTTTCGCAACACCGCGTGGAAACCGTCCACATGATCGTCAACAAACATGTCAGAGGAACTGATGGCGTAGCCAAGTGCCGCCAGGGTTTAAAGATGGATAAAGTTAAAAATATGTGACTATAACATTCGTCAACGGGCAACAACGGGCGAACCCGTGTGTCAATACTAACCCGCGAAGACAATTATGAATAAACCAGAATTGAATAATCAGATTATTTATATTTGTTTAAGTGTAAAGTGATATTCGTAAAACATGAGTATACATGACTTTTAGATAGTTCAAACACAAACAGTTTTTCCAGGCATGTTTCAGCCTCAAGCAGCGTATAAAATTATGAAATAATAGTCCGTTATTATAAACTACATTACTTTTAAGTACAAACAAAATTGACATTAATAGTCCGTTCTGTATAATTCTATTGTGTTGGGTCGTAGGTAACTCGTATGACATGACATTGACGGGAAGCTGGCTCGAGGAAGATCCGTGTACAAAAATTAGGTACTTAAATTGTGTACAATGAAAACATTGAACTTGCTTGAACAATTACTTCGTTAGCATAAATCTTAGATGTTTGAGATTGAAAAATGTTTTTTATAATAATAAAAAGGTTATGTCCGATTGTCACCTCTAAGTAACGCCCTAAGGCTGCGTTTATAAAAAAATCACTTCATTGAGTTCTTTCCATTGGTTACTAAAAAAACATTCCTCGCAACGCATCTCTGGTGGAAACGCACCCTAAGTCGAGGCTCGGCCCTGGGCACGGTGATAGCCTGACGGCACCTTTATGTACCTTTTCACAAATTGAAAATGAACTACCCAACATATCCTGATTATAAACCCGATTATCTCAGCTTTTAATTCAAATCAAAAGTGAAATTTCTTCCTTGTTTTTTATTTGAGCATTATGAATAACGCCTTATTCTCTCAGTAACGACACAAAATCCAAAATGGTCTTGGGCACAGGTGGGAGCTTGAACCAGCTTCTTCCGCAATCCAGGCGGCTGCACTAACCACTGCGCCAACCAGACCATTCTAGAATGATCTTGGTACACTTGAGCTCAAGACCGAAAGTTTTTTCTGGGTTATCCATTTTTAGTCTACTGTATTTAATACCGGTAAGATGGGGTTAATTGGTATCTGGGTCTTAATTGGGATAGGCCTTTGAAGATGTTTCAAGGCATTATTTTTCTTAATTTCTTGTACGTTTTTATATTCACTACAGGTATAAACAAAAACACCCAAAAATAAAATAAATACAGCACTTCTCTCGAGCTTTGAAACATTTTCAATGTACTGTCCCAATTAAGACCCAGATACCAATTAACCCCATCTTACGGCTATTTAAGTAAAAATTATTGTATTCCTCATAGTATAGTATACATATAGAAGGCACTTGAAAATAATTAATTGTTAAAAACTACATTGTAGTCATTTGCATCTACAAATATGTGTAAATGTATAAGTGACTCCGCTGTTTCTCTGAAATTGGTGCTTATAAAGAAATGCCACATTGCTTCACATTCCAGTGTCATGTGTTGTACCGCGCTAATCACGTAAACATCACAACCATCAATAAGACAATCATTCGAACATTCTTGTCAGTTACCCCGATAATTTATAATATTCTCAGGATTTGAAGACTCCAAGAAGAGTACTTACTCGTACAATTTATTTACTCATTAGAAAACGCAGTGACTGGTAAAATGTCATACTTTTAAGCGGTAAGAATGTTAGAAGTAGAAACAAAACATTTCGTGGGGAAATGAGTTACGTTCAGAATTGTCATTCATTTGTGAGGTTTTTTAATAATACGTCTGTGGCAAGCAAGCATGCGGATCTAAACCTATGGACCCACGCAAAATACCAAAGGTGATGCCACCCAAGTTAAAACTTTTTCAAAACCTTTCTTTTTATCTATTTTCCTTTCTTTTTTCTCTATCGGAAGGTTGTCTGGAAGAGATCGCTTTTAGCAATAAGGCCGCCTACATTGTACTGCTAAATATCTGTAAGTATTGTTATGTCATCGTTTTCTTTGTGCAATAAAGTACCTATATCTTATCTATCTTAAATGAAGGTAAAACTTTTTAAAAAGTTACTCTTCTAAAGAGTTCTTTAAGAGCCCATGTGATCAGACTTACCTGTAGGGCTCATCACCAGCCAGGAAAACATAATTGATGGCGTACAGAGCCGCTGTGAAGACTGGCAGCGCCAGGAGGCAGTAGTTGGTGATGTGGAACCGCTTGAACTGACCCAGCTCCTGCATCAGCCGGTCCGTATCCAGGCCTGTGGCAACTTCCTCTTTTTTGGACATGTTGACTTTGTCACTAAGCTTTATTTATTAGAAAGCTGTATTTTTTCTGAACCATAAATGGTTACACACACTCTGTTAGATTCTTTTACAGAAATATAAACTTAACCGTGGCAGTATGTAATATCAATCAAAATATCACAACTCAAAATTCTTGGCACTTATAAATACGCGTTATGTTAAAATTTAATTTCAAGCACAGCCTTAAACTATGCTAATAAATGTTTAAATTTACTTTTGAATTATAATATTAATATTTTAAACTTTCACGTGCGTGTTTGTTTATCCGCGCGCGTTTGTGCGCGTTCGATGCGCGTGCGCGTGCTGAGTGCGCGGGAGTGGACGCGATTGGAGGATGCACTGCGCCGGCGGGCACAGTGTTGCTTCCGGTAAGCGTCAGAGATGGATACGGCCTTAAACGGAAACGCTACTAGCATTTTTTGCAAAAAGGTTCCGTTTTCCTTCCTTTACGATTTTCACCTATCGACGCGACGCTTATCTGAGTATATTTAGAGTTTTTCTAATAAATCAAGTCAATGTTTAAGCCTTCTGAAGCTTATTTTATTAACAGTTAGTTGCTTATGCTTATTTTTATCTGGCCGTTTGGCCTCGACTTGAAATCTTTCATGATATGATTATTTTCGTTGACTGGTAGAGAGTGACTTACCTTGACTTGCATTGACACATTCTTGAATAGAATAAATAAATAAATACTGTGTTAAATTCGACTGGCCATTTAACTTCAAGTGTCATTTAACTTACCTACTAATCAAAAGTAAAATTAATACATCTGCATCTTTACAAAAGACGTTGGGTTGCACCATCTGACTTTAACAATAACAAACATCAAAATTTCAGTTAAAGTTACGGTCAGGTAAGCAAAAATGACGTCAAATTGTCAAATTTGACAAAAACTTTAACTTTAACTTCTACTATGGTGCAACTTACCCTTAATTGCAGAGATTCTTACCGAATCTCTTTGGCGTAATAAAAACGTTTATTTGAATAAAATAATTAATGTGTGTTTATTTCATAATTGAACAAGTGTTTTCCTACAATACTTATATGTAAATTAGGTATATCGATACGTCACGGTAAAATTTTCTACAAGAAAAGCACGTAATCCTTAAAAAAAAATGTCCCTGCTATTTATTCACATTATTAACGATTTTTGGGTTTTTGTCCTATACTTGTGCTGTTTGCTGTGCTTTTAAATTTTAGATTCTATGTCAAGGGGAAGTACCCAGTTTTGATTCAAATCTATTTCCGGGAGTCGAAATATGCATGCTCTTTCTCGTTGCGTTGATACAGAAGACTAAAGGTTAGTTAATTATTTATTTTCTTTTTTTTTGTATTATTATTTCTTCAACAGACCTATTATTTGTTTCATGACAATGTGTTTTAACGTCTTTTCTGTGACATGGATCGAGGTAATCCGAAAAAAAAAGATTTTGTTTTTATGTTTTTAAATTAAGTTGCAGCCTAATCAACTACTTAGTACAGAACTAACCAACACTAACTAATTTAGCTTTACTTAGATTCCACATCTGCAATAGGAACTTATTTCTCCCACCTGTAAGTCTCGTCTCCAGCCAGGAACACATAATTGAGACCATAAACGCCAGCCATGATGGCGCTCAGTGCCAGCTGGTGAGGTGGAACTGCCGGAACTGGCCGAGCTCCATCATCAGACGCTCCGTGTCCACTGCACTTTTTGATTCACTCACTTTTGTAGACATTATTTCCGATTAAATTAGTTGATAGACCCTCAACTTCGCGTATTTTACCCAGATACCCACTGGGTAAGTGATCTAAAATTGGAAGTCTGTCTAAGTGATGTTTTCTGAGAATGATTGACCAACACAACGTCAAAACTCGTTATAAATTCTGTTTACAAACACAGATATCAAGATTCACTTTTGGCTGTGGATGATTGTGTGTTGTCCTTGTCCCGTTTGTTATTTGAACATTTTCTTAATTAGTTTTTAATTACTATCTTGAGGCCCAATCAGTCGTTACTTAACGGCGAACACACATGCCTAAGCACGACAAATGAGGTGCCGGTAGCTCAATGGCGGCAATGAGTACCGATGCTGTTTCTCACTCTAGATTGGGTTCGGATCCCATCGTGACCAAATGACAGGACCTTCGTGATTAGGAAGGTTTCGCAGTTGGTCTCTGCCGACGCAATGATAATATTAGTCGTTAAGCTCCTTTAGGTTAAGAATTCCCAAAATGTTGAATGTCCAATTCTCTATAACTCCAATTCCCACCAAGTCCAATCACCAAAAAATCTACTTGTCTTGTTAATTGATTTGTTGCTTTTCTTTATTATATCTTAGTCAGAGGCCTCTTTATTAGCTACATAATAAATGTCATATCCTTGTGAGCTAGCGTTGAGATGGCTCGTGCCACTTCTTAATAACTTATGTCTTCACTTATTATTTACTAACGTTTTTCTAAGGCTGCAACGAGCACTGGGACGTACGAAGACTGATTATTTTAATTTTTTCGGGCAACCACACACAAAATGTCTTCACTAATTAAGAACAATTTAAGTCTATTTTCACTTTTTGACTCCTTGAATTTGTTTGTGGTACACCCTTACGCTTGGGGTCAAACATTTTAGTGTATTATTAGTGTTTATTTATTAATTTAATTCAGAATACAGCATCGGTATGCACTCGTACTTTAAAAAAACCTAATAAAGTAGCTGTTATCAATCGTAGCATTTTACAAACCTAAATAACGCGCATAGCATTTTTCGGATTATTTTGTTTTTATGATTGAAGGATTATGTGTGTAATTATTTTTATGGCTATTTATGTGCTCTCGTGCTAAGAACTTAAACTTACGTCGACGCAATCTATATATATAAAAGAAAGTCGTGTTAGTTACTCCACCTATAACTCAAGAACGGCTGAACCGATTTAGCTGAAAATTGGCATGGAGGTGGATTAGAGCCAGGAGAAGGACATAGGATACTTTTTTTTTCTTTTACTTTTTTTTATTTATTGCCCTTAAGGCGGAACAAAGTTCGCCGGGTGAGCTAGTTATTGATAAGACCTAGTAGAGTTGTGCAGTGAACAGTTCCTTGGGTTTCGTTTAGTGTACCTATTCACTGACCTGTACGTCTCATCTCCAGCCAGGAACACGTAGCTGAGGCCGTAGGTACTGGCCACGAACACTGTCAGCGCCAGCAGGAAGTAGTTGGTGAGGTGGAACCGCCGGAACTGGCCGAGCTCCTGCATCAGGCGGTCCGTATCCACTTCACCATTCGGCTCATTCACTTTCGCAGACATTGCAGTTGTCAAAAACTTGCTATTGGAACGTCACTTTTAACCCTTTAACAGGCGGAGGGAAAATAGTTCCCACCAAATTATGAAACTTATGCTGATGAAATAAGGTTTAAAACCAATGAAACGTAAACAAATATGCGCTTGCCCGCACGGCGCGCATGGCACTGCGCAGCGCTGCAGCGCCGGCGCGTTCCTCAACTTGTAAGTGTTGTGTAACTAGGATTGCCGAAAAAGCCCACGCCGTCCTAGTTGAATCACTTGCAACTTTATAACTGAGCTCACAAGATTCGTTATTGGTTAATGTTAACGCGGATTCACAGCATAGCCAAAAACCTGATTCGCGTTATGTGAGGTCACAGGTCACTAAGAGTTCCATAACCAGCTGTTTAAACATAATTAGCAATATATCAAGGTTCTGATCGAGCTTATAAAGATTTGGGTCATTAAATATAGCTAGTAGGGCAGTAACTAGTTAACGGCACATTTTGTCTTAGTAGACTAGCAATTTATACCACACTTTTCAATATTAATAATTTACTTGTATATAATAGTTATAATAGTATAGTGTTGAATGCACTATGGGGTGTCTTCGGAGAATGTTTCCACTATGATTCTGATTTCAAATTCTCCAAACGCTATGTACCCATCACAGGTCCCTTTCCATGGCCACATACTAATCTAATCCAAAAATGTGTTGATTAGCCATGTGTGTCTAATATTAATAAATTACTCAATGTTATTTTCGTTTATTTTATGTTATGATTACTTAATTTCAACAGCCCTGTCCTAGTCGTAGCTTCGTATTGATTCAAGTCCCAACCACCAAACGTGTCCAAACTCAAACTATATTAATTTCAAGTCCCAACCACCAAACGTGTCCAAACTCAAACTATATTAATTTCAAGTCCCAACCACCAAACGTGTCCAAACTCAAACTATATTAATTTCAAGTCCCAACCACCAAACGTGTCCAAACTCAAACTATATTAATTTCAAGTCCCAACCACCAAACGTGTCCAAACTCAAACTATATTAATTTCAAGTCCCAACCACCAAACGTGTCCAAACTCAAACTATATTAATTTCAAGTCCCAACCACCAAACGTGTCCAAACTCAAACTATATTAATTTCAAGTCCCAACCACCAAACGTGTCCAAACTCAAACTATATTAATTTCAAGTCCCAACCACCAAACGTGTCCAAACTCAAACTATATTAATTTCAAGTCCCAACCACCAAACGTGTCCAAACTCAAACTATATTAATTTCAAGTCCCAACCACCAAACGTGTCCAAACTCGAACTATATTAATTTCAAGTCCCAACCACCAAACGTGTCCAAACTCAAACTATATTAATTTCAAGTCCCAACCACCAAACGTGTCCAAACTCAAACTATATTAATGTGGTTATCTATTATTCATCCTTACATTGTCTTCTTACGAGGCCACCATCTGTTGTTAAAATTATGCCAATGTCAAATTCCTAAAAATATATTAAAATGGATTTGGAACTCAAAATTTAAGAAGCATAGCTATGACATAAATAATTATTAGTAAAAAATAAAGAAATATCTATGTATTAAAACAATTTCTCCGCACGACGTTATCGTAGGGTCGAAGACCACCGTTATCGGTGAAGTGAAGTGAATTTAATTACTCTACATGTCGTTTTATTGTTCTATTGTAATTTGTAATATATTAATATAACAGAGAGATTAGCAATGTTTGCGAAGGAAATATGAAAGGTTCACGTGTCGGTTACTGACTCCAAGATCATTGGAAGATATAAACCTTCATTACTTCACAGAGATGAGTAAACTTACACGATCTTGACGACCGGTTGGGGGTAATGGTTAAGAAGTTTGGTGTAGACCAAGGGTCGCGGGTTCGATCTCCGCACAGTACAACAAACATGTAAGTAGGTTTGTACTGGGCTGGGCGTTCAGTGTGTACATTAATTATGACCTATTTGAAAAACAGTATTCTAGTATGTTTATCCGTGGCCTAGCAGCCCATAGCACAAGCATTTAGTTCCTTGGTTTCTAGCTGATTAGCACTGTGTGGAAAAAAATCTAGTGATCTTTTATTTTATTTATTAACCTATCATTTTCCAAATAACTGTGGTTAGAGGACTCTTTCCAGAGGAGATAGGCATTGTCGTTATCAAAATGAACGATAGGAGCTGACTTCCTTAATTTGGGATAGGTTTGATTTTGTCACGGTAATGTACAGCAGTGTTTTTTGCCTTGTGAATTTATACTAAGTTTCTCTCTTTGCAGTTGAAAATCGCAAAACTCTTTTAATAATTGCTGATCACGTAATAAATAAGCTTAAGTTCTAAACTCCAGCTTTTGAGAGAGACTTCAGGTGTCAAGGCCCACGGAATTATTATGGTTATTATTAACGTACCGACGCATTTAGAACCTCACTTAGAATTAGGTGGATAATAGCTAGTAGCCAGATTTTCAAGATTAATAGTAAAGTGAAAGGAAAGTAATCTTCATCTATGTAAGCACTCGAAAAATGGATCATACCATAAAGATAAAAATTAATCAATAATTTATAATGACCGCGTACCGGACGACGCGTACGTGGGCAGGCCCTCCACAAGGTGGACTAACGATCTGGTCAAGGTCGCGGGAAGCCGCTGGATGCGGACAGCTTAGGACCGATCGTTGTGGAGATCTTTGATATGTCGTATGGTATGTTGTTTCGTCGTTCGTCTGATATGATGAATTTATAATGTGACTCTACCTCCAGTTCGGACGTTGGCCAACAGACAAGATTCCAGCAACAAACTCGATAGTTGCTCTTTTACCCGTGCACACCTAACAGTTGCACACTTCAGTTGAAGAGTGAGATCGCTGGAGGAATTGCTGAGTGAGGTCTTTGCCCAGCAGTTGGACAAAATAACAATTTGAAAGAAAGAAAGAAAAATCATTCATTGGCCCAACAAGTTTACAAAATTCTTAAAAAACATTAACATGATAACAATTTATGTTATGTATGTTTATGGGCAATTATTTATTTAATAAAGGTATACAGACAGATTGCAGTCACTTCATATACACAATATATTAAAGAAATATCTTCTGAAAGGCCAGCCAGCAATTCAAAGATTGTACACACAACATGGATTTCAATGATTGCTTATCTATTCAAACTAACTTTAACTAATTCAGCTTTTAAATAATTCGCGTGTTCTGAAAGGTAAGAAAAAAACAACTAACTGAAAACTTACTGAGCTTGGCTTATAGAAAGACATTCGGTCTTTTGGCGTAAGGGGGGAATCGAACTCGCATATTTCGCAAACCGGGCGACTGCACTAACCACTGTGCTACATGTTTCTGCCATATGTGTGTGCTGTGTGTTTCTTTCGAGTGTTTAGGGTATATGCCTAAACATTGCTGAAACAAACCTGACTGCCAGGTAAATACCTATACCAGAAAAATTCGGCCGGTCTGTTAATGGTCTCGGTAGCACAGTGGCTAGTGCAGTCGCCCGGTGTACGAAAGATGCGGGTTCGATTCCCGCCTGACGCCAAAAGACCGAATGTATTTTTCTGGTTTTCCTATCTGTAGTAAGATGATAATGCATTATCCCTAATGCTAAAAAATTAAAATAACCTACCCTAGGTCCTTGTTCCCACGCATGGACACTAGAATAGTCACAGAGAACTAACGATTTTACGAGAATGGTCATGTTCAGCTTGTTACGCTTCTACATTGTATACACAAATATGAATGTATCCGACATTTTATTGCACAGTAGCGGAAGCAGGCATATCGTGCCAGTTGACATCTGCCATAAACATCTCTCTGTCAATGCTTATTGTGCGACCAGTAGCGACCTTTCCGAAGGCCCAATAACTTAAACTATAAAATTATAAGGGTGTTTACACACGGCGACTGCGTTCCGTGAGATGCGGTTGTAAAACAAACGCCAAACGTCCACATATTAATTTTTTTTTAAAAAAAAACATTTGTTTCAGGTATTTTAACCCATACTAATTCATGACGACACATTATAAATAAAATAGCATTACATTACATTATTAAATCACATTAGAAATCAGTCACCTATGCAGGATGGAATTCTAACACGCAGCCACAGTAAAACATAACAGTAGGTTATCTAAGGCCGCCCGCCGTGTTATTAGCCTAGCGTGCTCACAGACACGCGGCATAGCCCGTCCGTACTGCCGCCACCTTATTCCCTCACATTTTATGCCAGCGTGTGCGTGAAATTGCGTGCCGTGCGCACACACACATTTAATCGGTTTTAGAGCGGCACGTTTGCATGTAGATATTTTACTGTTCTCTGTTAACTGAGACGCAGCGGAATGTTCAGAGCAGCAGCGCCGCGCGTACTCAGCGGAGACGTCAGTAGAACAGCTGGAGACGAAGCTCGGCGACTTGACTAAGGAGAACCAGGCGCTCGAGAAGAGGCTGGCACATGTCACGCAGAAGTAGGTTACATTGTGAACCATCCAGAGCTTGTTTATACAACATCAATGGAAAACATGCAACACCGGAGAGTAAGCTATTACCGCAGCCCATAGACAAAAATAACGCCCACTTCTCGATAGATCCACTTCCGAACCGGTGGTAGAGTCACATTATGTTTTTTGGTCAGTGCATATAGATCTGACTTGTCCTAAGTGCTTTTGTTAGGTCTACATGAAATAAATGCCTTTGAATGTTGAATCTGTGGTATGAGGCATTGAATTCAGAGAAAAAACTCCACTGTACTCGACCTCGATACTTTAACCAATGAACCGTGTGTGAACAATGAGGCCAGTTGGCGGCACTGTTAGCTGTGCAAGATGGTCGGCTTAATGTGCGGAACCCTAGTCCCAGCTATGTTGCTGAAAGGCGACTCAGTGAAGTTAGCCACGCAAAATTGGCCCCCACCAACCAATTGTGTGCTGCGGCCCCACCACACCGCTCAGGACGCTCGCAGGCCCACTGAGCCCGCAACCCCACGCCTCTCATACAGGCCGCAGCTGGTGAGTAGCAAGTCCACCATATTGCCAGACCAGTGTTATCTTGGCTTCCTAGCGGTTGACCCTAAGCGTAACTATTTTTTTAGAGTAAATGTTATTAATTAAATTCTGATTAATTTCATTAATGTTTTTTTAAATCAATTAACAAATGAAAATTTAAAGCACAGGTGTTATTAAGAACAGTTTTTAATGACTGTACTGCAGTGTGTAACCGCTCTTAATGATGTCCTTATAACAAGCACCTATGACAACACACACCTAAACATTCGACCAGCAAGCGCACTCGACCAGCCAGCGCACTTGACTGACAGTTTGCGAAACTGTAGAAAGGCCACCATTGAAAGAAGCCAATCATTATGTACAAATTCATACAATAGATGTTTTCAGACTGGTTCTCTAACCTATTAATAATCAAGAGGTATTCATATGTTATGAAATTAAACGTGCCATAATTTTTGAAGTTTACAACACCTGATCACCGTCATCCACATCCATGGACCGTCCACATGAACCCTGCACCTGTACCGATCATCCGTCAACCTGGGGGGCTAAAACAGCAACATTTTAGCATTTCATATTATGAATCATCTAACTGACGTTTCATCTAGACCGCGGTCCGTTTCGAGTCAAAAGCGAGTAACAGCGCGCTCACACGCATCCCGAATTGATAAATTGTATGAACGTGAGCGACGTCAGCGCGCTATTACTCACTTTTGACTCGACACGGACCGCGGCCTAGATGAAACGTCAGTTAGATGTTTCATAATATGAAATGCTAAAATGTTACCGTTTTAGCCCCCCTGGTCCCATTTTTCGTTAGCTTTCAAATAGTATCAGGAAAAGCAGTTGCTTGTGCCCAGCCAGAGCTCTAGATTCCGGAAAACAGGACTCCGTGGACAAGGAACTCCAGGGAAACTGAGACCCCAATGGTTATTTTCCCCCGAACCGGAGGGTATTAAGATCCCTGAAGGACGCTACACTATATCCTAAAGCAAGCTTGACACAATAACATGACCTCCTGGGTCAGCAAACTTCTTCCTAGATATTGTTTCATGAACCTCACGCAGGGTCCTTCGCTAACAATCACCACCCCGAAGGCCCTAATGCAATTTTCTATGTACGGTACTCAAAAGTACAGTTTTGTCAAGATCTTGATCTTAAGGCGGCGGGTTATGCCAATACGCGTTAAAGAGGTGACTTTCATTGCGTTTTATGGCAAAAACATTGAACCTAAGATGTTGAAACTGATACAACATTATTACTTATATGTTGACCTATAAGTGTTAGTTCGAAAACACTAGTTTTAGTTCTTATTAGCACTCAAAATTCAATTCATTCTGCGGATATGCCGCAAATTTCTACATCATTTAATACTCTTTCGAGACAATGTGGTCTAGAATCGCACTTGGTATAGGGAAGCATAGCAGTCCTGCCAGATCTGTTACTCTTTATATTCTTAATTAGCTAACAAATTAAGGATATATTGGTATTTTCTAATTTACGGCTATAGAGCAATAATGAGAGATTTTGCTCACACTATTATTTGCGGCGTTATATCACGTGACTGCACTGACAGCGCATGCGTGTGAATGACTTGTCACTTAGACAGCGTAACAGCAGCGGCTCTTGTCAGTCTATGTTATGATGTGTGTGATGTGTATATATCAGTTTAATAAATATTTATAATAAAATGGACAGAAACCATGATTTTCGTAGAATCACGAAAACATCCCGCACGACTTGCAGTTATCACTACAGCACAACGAGCCCAACAAACGATTGGAGCTGCAATGTAAGTACCTACCTAAATATCTACCTGATTTAATGAAAATGATTGTTATGGCAATGAATGGCGCAATAATTCATATTGTATTGTGCGTTGTCCCTGCTGGGCTGCTAATTCAAAAGGCAATCTGTTTGCCTAGGTACATAATATAATATTGGTGATTTTAGACTCGCGTCAAACTTTTAATGCACAGAGTCACCTCCAACACAGAGATTAATTTGTTTGAGTTAAAGTAAATCGTCTGGTCCTTACCGATTTGGGCCAGAATGAGACTGCCTTCTAGGCCTTGCCTGACTTTTTTTGGAAATATGATTTATTATTTATCTTTGTTGTGAAAGATGAAAATATTTGTACATTGGATTTGGAGTTTTTCATGTGGGCGTATAGTGGGCGATAGGTCAGATGCTAAAATACCTAGGAGGAATTTATAAAAATGGTCAACGGAGTCTAAAGACCGATTTGGACTAAAACTGAAACTGAAGACTACAATTTTACAAGATTACAAACGACCTTTCCTTCAGTTTGCCAGATAATGTTACTTCGCAGGATTTGATCTTTGTAAGCGACACTATGCGATAGCATAATAATATAAGGGTGTATTTTCTTCGAAACGAAGAGGTATGATTTCCGGCTAAAAAGAAAGTGTTTTCAAAAATCTGAGTAAATTTACAGTTTAAAGTTTGTTGAAATCGGTCTCGAGACTCCTTTCAACATTTTTCTCAATACCTCATAGTTCAGGATTTGGCCTATCTGCCACGCTCACTTGAAACGTTCACTCTGTATATTGTTTGTCCCGTGATCTTACTGAGTTGCGAGTTACTCTGCTTTGTAGCATTACTTTAGGCAACCGAAACCTATCCTGTGAGCAGCATATGGTCACCCTTTTTAGGAAAATCACCCTTTTATAGAAAACCTTCCTCTTTTTTAATCTTTTTTTTTTTACAGCTTTCTCAGTTGGCTTGGAAAAAGCCGTGGCAGATAAAAACTTCCGTTTTGAACAGAAAAAACAAAGACAAGGCAACACCTAGAGGAAGGCTTGTTGCAGACCCAGTTTACGTCATGGAAGCCATTTAGCAAAGAAGGAAAAAACTTTGCGTTGCGTCAACTATGCCAAAAAGATAAAGATGGTACATTAAAAATTATATGTTGTTGGCTTTGACTATTTTGTATGAATAAATAAATACAATCATTGTTCTTGCGAATGTTTTTTTAATCCGTATTTCCGAAAAGGTTGTTTATTGACTTAACCGATGCACATTACTCATAATACACTTTTAGATACAAATCCAAGACATAGGTACACATCACGGTACCTACATCGCAATTCCTCCAAAATAATGCTTAGTTTCAAAATACGAGTACACAGGATGAGTTTTTCAGGGGGGTTGTGATTCTCAGAAGCGATTCGGTAAAGGATTCTCCAAACCGTTTTGATAAAATCTAAAAACATAGTAACCTACTATGATTTCGAAGAATCTTATTCCTTTTTTAGGATTTAAATCCGCTTGGGATTAAAATGTATTTCAGGTTTCCAGCCTTTTTTTGAAAAATGATACGCCGAATTTCATTTCCTAACCAACGTTTCACATACTATTCACTTTGTCAACTAACGATTAACAAATTTTTAAAAGGCAACATTTCATTTGAGAACTATTAATAGGTATGCCGATTGTTAAAATGTCAATGGACGTTTCGGATAGTTATAATTTGTCAAACCCTTAGATTGAAATTCTATGGTCAAACCATTCACTTGGCTACACAGCTATTAGATTAGACGAATAACGTTTGGTCAGATTAACTGTTTTCTCATTGTACTACATTGTTATTATGCGGCTCACATTTAGATTATTTGTCCATAATTGGGGGGGGTTTTGGAGGTTTGGGGGGAAGAGCGATAGTGGGATTAACCCCGGACACCACACTCGCGCCGCGGAAATGTTTTTTTTTAATTTGTTAGGTAGTCACGGGAAATAATAGGTGCGTAGGGCGAAGCGACGAGCATGTTAGATGTACAAGAACCAGATGAATAATAATAAATAGTCAAAAAAAATATTTTTTTCATACATTTCGAGGTTAGGGAAAAAAAGCATTTCCTCGGCCCTGGAGTTTTATCCGAGGGTTGCTCCACTTCCACCCTTCCCCCCAAAACCTTTAAACGTAGGGGTTTTAGGGGTTTAGGAAAACAATCTAAATTCCTTCCAAATTGCAGGTCGTCCATTTGTTTTGGGTGGGATGTATTAAAAAATTGATTTTGGTCGAACGCTCTTGAAAGTGACGGATTTAGGTGGGATGTGTTCAAGAGTGACGGATTCAGGTGGGACGCCTTGGAAAGTGACGGTTAGAGGTGGGACGCTCTAAAATTGATGGATTCAGTGGGACGCTTCTAAAAGTGTCAGATTTAGGTGGGACACTCTTGGAAATGACGGATTTAGGGGAGGAGTTTAGATAATTTTCCCACGATTTTGGGGCGATTAAGAGTTTAGGGGTAGGAAAGGTTAGTAGTGAGGCAAACCCCGATACCACTCCCGCGCCGAGAACATGTTTTTTTTTCTTACCAAAATGTATTGAAAAAGATTTTTTTCGGACCATTATTTCTGGCGGCTAGTTCATGTACACCATAATAATATTTACAAAAAGTAAGTTATATCTACATAACATTAAATAGTTATTAGAACGAAACCCCACATAATTCAACATTCGGTAGATAATAAATAACCGGATTAACCACACGCTAAATAAAAAACAAATAAAATTATATGTTGAGTTTTCAAAATGATCATTCAGCGTAGTCAAATTCTGCAAAACACTCGTTGGGAAATGAAAATCGGCCTGAAATTATTCGGCGATAAGGCAGAGAACCAGTATTTTGTCTACCAGACCCACTTGGAAAATTTGCCCCGTATACTATTGAAATCATTTACTTGACCTGTCGACGATTGTCGCACGCTCACATCAATCATCACCTGGAATTGGTAAGTATTCTCCCACATTTGTACGAAAATCATTAAGAACCCTATTTGGCTTAGTTTTTATCACTCAAACAATCACAGGGACAAAGTTATTAAGTTTTACAGAAAGCCGAAATTCTAATGAAATGAAGCACGCTTCAGTGCAGTGTGCATTGAGAATGACACCCCTGCTTCTTTCGCAGTCTAATGAATAATCGATCTATCAAAAATTTGATCCGCGTTATTAACTTAAGCCGACTGAGCGATAATACAGGGGCTAAGCTGTTTTTTTCTTCAGAAGCAACAGGTTCGATGCCTGGCTACTTAAGTAAAAGTTCGCCGAATGGATTTTCGTCAAAATCTGTCTCCTTCGAGCGTACAATGCTCAGCTGGACAGTTTACCCTGTATAAATAATTGCAATATTCACAAATGCTCAGACGGTAAAGCTCTATCCGAATATAGCATTACTGTCTTTTGGCCGGCACATTCACCTCCACCTGAAAAGATGATGTAATTCGAATTCTTTAGAATTGTGATACAACGGAACTAACTCGGCTGTTAAGAGCTTTTATCGAATTTCGGTATAAAATACATTTATGTACTTGGCTAAGCTGTCTCATAACATCTTAAGTCGTATTTTAGTTTCTTTAGTTTTCCTATGAAATAGTATCTCTGAACCTTGTACTACTCTGTGATACACACAAAACTTGTATGTCATACTTTCTAGCCATCATCGTAGCGACACAGCGAGCCATCTATCGCGCACAGGAGTGCAACTTTTCAAAATTCAAGGCCAAATTCCAAAAGTCATTTAGGATACCCTCCGCCTTAACAAAACTGTACTTGTAATCTGTCCTCGCTCCTCCACAATTGACACACATTTCCACATTTTGCATTTTGTGTCTTGAGCATACTTGATCGGTAAGTAACATTTTTTTTTACTCTTACTTCTTTGTTAGTATACCAATAATAAATAAATAAATGGTCTTTATACTAGATCTTCCTGCACTAATGGTCATCCGCTCTTAAAGCTGTGAGATGAATTTAGTATAGGTTCATGGTACATCCAAGTATACAAATAAATAAATTTTAAAAAGCTTTGAGTCTTGGAAACTGGCATTTCAACCTAGCGGCAGAGGTTGTTATTATTCTATGGCTGTCTTCAGTACGATCTTTGTGCTTTATACTGCTACTGATTATTTCACTCGGTGCCTTATTATTTCAGCAAATAATTATTCACTGAGACCATTAATAAATAAGTACCTTAATTACCTAACTTTACAATAGACACATTCTTTGATTAAAATTGACCTTTATCATTTGATAACAATGTCATTGCATTACATCTGACCTAAATTAAAAACCAAATTCTTTTGTCCGATAGTGTTGTTTATTTTCCAATCAACTAAGTCAATAATGTCGGCAAATAGTTTTCTCACTGTCGAAATGTAATGTGAATATTAATTGAATGGCAATGACGCCTTGGGTATTGTTTGTGTGTGTTCGTGTTTGATCGTGAGACGTCATAACATCTTAGTTATGTTATGTTATGTTATGTTATGAGGTTTCTTGACGGTCTTGATTACCAGCTCTTGTCATCGCTTCATGCATTTCAAGAGTATAAAGTAACTAAGTTATTGCCAACGACTTCGTTCGTGTCAAATTAGCCTTTTAACGCTTGATTTTGAGATTTAATTCACTTTCGTATAGCTTATACCTAGGGATAATACTAAAGCTTTCGTGAAACCCCGGTCGGTGGTTTTCACGCGATACTTACGTGCTTAATTACTTTTTCATCCTTTGAAAGACTAAAAAATAAGATAAAAAAGACGAAAAAAGACTAAAAAATATACACTTTGCAGTAGTCATTACCTACAGCTTAAAGTTACTCTTTCTAAGCACTGCAATTTTATTGCACACTGTCTAAGTAAGATACAATTTACATATTAATAACAGCACTTAAAACAAGTTTGAAATAGGTAGGACCATATAATTTTGCACAGCTCCAAGAACAAATTATGAGGAGGCTTCAAGTTGAATTACCTACTTAAGATTAGAATGTAAGAGTTATGCCCTAGATTTGATACAAAACAATTAAAATAGATTACATCATTTCAACATTCTAAAAATCCTCGATAGGGAGCATGCATGCTGACATGGACTACAATACAACACCAAAGGGTCAATCTTAGAGACAACCAAAAGGCCTTCAACTACCAACTGCCTAGTACCAACAGCTTGTCATGTCTTCCTAAACAGGAGATGCCTAAAAAATATGACTTGAGCTACTTGCTTGGAGCGACTTCTCTATAGGTAGGTTCAGTGTCTTCTACCACCTTAACAATGGGGAATGCTCTGCCGAGTTGTTTCAATTGATCCCACCCTCACCCTTCCAACCCCTCCGCCACATGAGTTAGTCTGGGTCAGCATTCACAGACAATCCATCAGCTTTCAGACCGCACCAAGAGGTCTGGTGATCCACACGAGGAACGCTCTCCCAGCGCATGTGCGCTCCTTCTCCCTACAATCCTGGGTTTTTAAAACAAGGCGTGAGAAGGCATTTCTGCGGGCATTCAAGATAAAATAGCCCAGTATTAACCACTGCGCTATGAGACCCTGGAAGACTTAGCACGAAGCTTGAGTAGGCTGCAAGGCGAACCACGGCGGACGCTTCACCACACAGACTACACAATTATTTACCAGCAGTAACACAGCAGTACTATTTTGCTGTTTGTAACCGTAAGAAAGGCTCCTCAATTACGGGTGGAGAAATATACTGGATCTTAGCAAGTAGAATCAAGGTGGTTTCAGCCGTCACCAAATGTTTACGTGGTCGTGGCTTCCCAATCCATGGAACTTAAAGAAATCTGCCTATTCTCTCGTTTCTGTTGTAAAACAAACACTTCGAAATATAATGTGACTTTGAGGTATTCTTAGCATCAAACGTACAAACGGAAACAGTCAGCATCAAAACCATGTGTTCTTTCAGATTGATTATGATATATTTGACCACTGTGAAAGGAAACATGTATTTGCACATACACGTATTACATACAACTCGATGGCTTGGCTGAAGCTTTTAAATGGCTTTTAGTTTGTCAAAACATTCTAACACTTTGTTAGAAAATTAGACTGTGATGCTGATAATTATCGATGTCATTAATTTTTCCCTATAATTAATAGGAGTACTTTGAAACCATTCAGTAAATCTGAGTTGAATCGTATTGCGCCCACATGCGCTTAAAAACGATGGTTACCACCATCGTAACCGGTATTTTCATTACCAAGCCGTATATTTTCAAACAATCGAAATAATATTTATGTTATAGAGTGCACACGGTACGATTATGTTTGTTTACAGATAGATTGATAGACTTACCTGTAAGGCACATCAGCTGCCAAGAAGATGTAAGTGGTATGCAGCAGGCCTACTTGCACAGCGACCAGCGCCACCAGCACATACATCCGAAGGTGGAACCGGCCTGCCTGCCCCAGCTGCTTCAGCACGCCGTCAGCGTCCACGCCGCAGCTCAGCCTGCTGCCACCCTCCACAGCTTTAGGCTTTTGAACGCTTGCACTGCCATTAGACTCAGATCCTTTTGTTTTTACAGCATCGGAATTAGTCACACTTTTGGGTTCATTATCCGTCACTGATTTGTTTTCACTAATGGTCTCTTCAGTCTTAACTTTTGCCATAGCGTCTTTGGGGCTTTCACTGATCGCACTGCCTTCAAAGCCGGCTGTAGCTGAAGTGACTGCGGCGCCAGGTGTCCCTGCGAGCACTGGTCCGTGGTCTGCTGGCCCCAGGGCAGACAATGCTATAGAAAGCCTGCACTCGGTCACGGCCGCTTCGGACCGATCTATCGCCGTCGCTGCGTGTGCGCATTACCTGCAAATCAATTCATCTCATTGAATGTACAGTGAGCGGCACGTGAAGCGTAACATTACAGTGAAATTTGACCTTTAGTGCTTGGGTATAAGGCGGCACGAATTGTCAAAGTGTATGTACTGGATGAGAAGCCTTATGTACTCGTCGTTGAGCAATAAATGTAATATGGTTGGTGGACAAAAAAGACGAAAGAAAAGGCGACTGTTAGATAGCTTAAAAAACAAGGTTGGTGCACTGATGGTTTTGTCAGGCTATTTTTGGATTCATGTTTGATGAGTGTTTATTAAGTTATCAGTCGCAAAAACAGTCAAGTTTTTAAAGACTGATCACGTTATTACGAACAAGATGTACAAGTGAACATATTTATATGATTCCTACTTGAGCCAATCTATACACCAGTTTCATCTTGTTATAGTAAATATAACATTGAATAGTGGAAAAAACGAATCGTACCACTTAAACATTATCATAAGAAAGCATTGAACGCTTAAACTAAACAACGATTTTAACAAATTTCGATTTATTTCAACTTTATATTTTGAAATAGCGCATTGGTACACACTTCACACTCACTACTTAAGTTAGTATTTATTTAACTTTAAGTACAGCTTTGCAATTACAACATTTCCGTTTAATTTGACTCCAGCATCTTGGGATATTATACAAAATACACAAAATTACAAAAATGAATGAAGCAGTGGATACGATTTATTTATTATTGATAGCACAAAAATGTTTCATTGAAGGCTCAATGCCAATTGTACCAGTCAACCATTACGGCTAACCAGAAAAAAGAGTAGGTGGTGCGGCAGCGTAAAACGATTATAATATGTAAAACTTACATAGTAAGTAACTATTTAATTATTTCAACTGTTTATTGATGGAACAGAGATTTTAGCAATTAATAAAATAAAATAAATACACTTAGAAAATAGAAAACTTAAAAAAATACTTAAAATTAAATATTTACAATAAAAAAACACTATCTAAGCTACGCTGGCAGTTTTCTTTTTTAGTTCAATTGTTTTATTTTTGTACTATTCTTGCCAATATTTAATCTTCAACCTATTTCTATTGTGAATTAAATAATCAAATAAATTAATCACTATCTTTATTTCTTTATCTCGTCATTAAGTGACAACACTCATTTGTATAAATTAGAGTGACCACTTACCTTCATTCCCAGAGGCTGATCGAAGCACATCTAGTCTTATCCACATAGAGATTAAATTTAAATACCTAGGCTCGACATTTACTTTACACAAGTAGGTATACCAGTAGATACCTACTTCATAGCTCACATTCGGTTTTTCCTTCTCGTTTCAACACCGTCGCAGATTGCCATGTTTTCCTTTTATACGGGGTGCTCGAAATCGTTTAACGGTTGTTGAACATTTAACTTTAATCACTATAACGCTGATTAGACTGTCATTACGTCAATAAATGGCTACCGTTTAAAACGATGTTCAGTTGGCTGGTTAACACGTTGTCTTTTGCATCTACGGTTTGCAAATGACTGTCATTTAAACGATTTGGTAGTTGATGTAGAGGTTACGTTCCAATCTAAATCGTGATCGTTGACCATCACATTCATCATCATCACCATCATCAGCCTGTTGCAGTCCACTGCTGGACATAGGCCTCTCCTATTACATGCCATTGAACTCGATCTTCAGTTGCTCGCATCCAGCTCCTGCCAGCCATCCTGCGCAAATCATCATTCCACCTTGCCTTACACTACGCTTGCCGAGAATCGGTCTCCACTCAAGAACACGTTTACTCCAATGGTTGTCGGTTCTACGGCTAACATGACCAGCCCACTGCCACTTCAGCTTGCTAATCAAGTGGGCTATGTCGATAACCTTGGTTCTCTGCCGTATCACCTCATTTCTAATTTGATCCCGCAGAGAAACGCCGAGCATAGCCCTCTACATAGTTCGTAAAAGTTTCAATTGTTGTTAAATTCTACGTCCCCATAATCCATTGAAACAATGCGTGTGAAGATGTTTCTTCATCTTTATTCAAAAAACTTATAGACTAAGCTTTTACTTTATGTAAGTATTATGAAAATAGGTGGCTCTACAAAATTATTATGGTATGGTCCTTCACCGCGAGTATATTATTAATAACGCATAAACTAATATTGAAGTATTAAAAAAGTCACCCTGTACTTTTGAAAGAAGCAGACTCGGAGTCTCCCCAACAGCAAGTTTTTATGTGATCAAACTAACTCAATATTTGTGGCTTTCCGGTTGACACTGATTACCGATTAGGTTCTTAACTTTGTTTATCTTAATTTAGTGAAATAAAATGCGTCTTTGAATGGCGCTTCTGTTCATTGATAGATAAATTGCGCTGACAAGTCTTTTTTTCATGTTCAAGGCAACACTATTCATTTCACTATTTTTATTCAATACTTATTTCTCTAATGTATTTTAATATGTAATTATGTAGTATATCGCAAATTCGACTTTGAATTTAGTTGTTTGAATCATACTTATGGAGTGACTCTGTTTATCTCGATAGTGATCTCGGTAGTGTGAGCACTACCAATTAATGGTCTCGGTAGCATAATTGGTAGTGCAGTCGCCCGGCTTGCGAAAGACGCGGGTTCGAGTCCCGCCTGATGCCAAGACCGAATGCCTTTTTCTGGTTTTCCTATCTTTAGTAAGATGATAATGCATTATCCCTAATTAATGGTCTCGGTAGCATAATTGGTAGTGCAGTCGCCCGGCTTGCGAAAGACGCGGGTTCGAGTCCCGCCTGATGCCAAGACCGAATGCCTTTTTCTGGTTTTCCTATCTTTAGTAAGATGATAATGCATTATCCCTAATGCTAAAAACAAAATAACCTATTAAAATCGTAGTTTCATCTTAATCGAAAGTCAAATATTTGCAATAATGTTTCTTTCGAGTGTTTAAGGTATATGTCTAAACATTGGTGAAACCAACCTGGCTGTCAGGTATAATATACCAGAGAAATTCGTCCGGTCTGTTAATGGTCTCGGTAGCATAATTGGTAGTGCAGTCGCCCAGCTTGCGAAAGACGCGGGTTCGAGTCCCGCCTGATGCCAAGACCGAATGCCTTTTTCTGGTTTTCCTATCTTTAGTAGGATGATAATGCATTATCCCTAATGCTAAAAACAAAATAACCTAAGACAATCAGTTTTTTAAGAACGACGTTCATTTCCACAACCCAATTTCCAGAGCGGCCGGTCGGAGGCGGCAACCATCAACATCCGTAGATCTGGTTGCGGCTCTGCATCCCGAACTGCGTTTGCCTCCAAATGGTCCCAATTCTAGAAACTTCATTGATCACTAGCGACCGCCCGCGACTTCGTCCGCGTGAACTTAAATTGAAAAACAAAAAGGTAGGTATATTTTTTTGACAAATTGTAGCATTTGTGCGATTCAGATGTATAAGCTACATTATTGGAAAGTTTCATTGAAATCCATTCAGTAGTTTTAACGTGATCTTTCACGGCAATGGCACGGCAATGACAACACGGCACATCCACACATACAAACTCTCGCATTTATAATATTAGTAGGATTTATTAGTTCGAACACAAAAATACAATTACAGTAGAGAATATTTATTTTTTTAAGATGACAGCACCTAGTGATATCGAGGCGTCGAGTCCCATTCCAAAGCCTCTAGGCGAAATGGCAATACTGGGTGAGCTTGGCAGGGGCTCCGAGCCTAGCCGAGTGCCGCGAGCTCTCTGAGCCGTGGCTTGCGGCTTTAAAAAAGTGAACTTGAAGCCTTCAAAAGAGCTTAAACCTAGCTACCTTCAATAGTTCTTGATCCGAAACAACAGTTGCAGAGACAATACGCGAGAACACCTAAAAGTTTTGTGAAAGTTTAGGCGGCCCCATTATTGCTAAAAGCTCTTACAGACAACCTGAAGGAAGAATAGTTTTTGGTGATCTTAAACTTGAGGTCCCAAACTTCACTCAAAGTTGAGTTGGCCTGCTTGCTAGGCCGTAACTCGGCTCGATCCAGTACAAAAGCTAAAGTGGTCTTGTCATTTGACATTCATTCAAACATAAAAACTAAATTAATCAAGAATACCTACTAATTGATTTGGGTGTCAAAAAACAGTCCATTTGTTTCTAGGCTGAACATCTCGCCAAATTCCTTTAAAAATGTAGGTATTACTATCTTCGCACTTAGGCGATTTTGCTATTCATTATTAAAAGGAGCTGCAACACGCTATGATGACCACCGGTTCTTCTGAGTTTAGAGATGAAAAGTATAGTTGTTTTAGTATTATAAAATAATTCAAACCGTCTGTTGCTATTGAGCATGCAGCTAGCTTTATGGTAAGCCATTAGTCATGACCATCAACTATGAAAAAAAAACTACGCTAGATGATGATGATGATGGTATGCTGGGTGGTGGCTTGATGTATAATGTCGTGTGCTATGAAAAGAACACACTGACAAACGGATCTAGAAATTAAAGACCAATTGATGATCATCGGCCTTCGATTTAGAAGGATTAAGTTTAACCGCCGAAATAACAATGCCTGGTAGATGACATGATTCCTTTTGGAATTTGTCGAATAAAACAGGATTAAAGTCAAATTAAAATAAATCAAGAAATTATCGAAGAATAAGCAAACTGTTTTTATTGATCACTAGCTGTTCCGACAGACTACGTTCTGTTCCCAAACCTTCAGAGTCACGTGACAGGTAGAAGCGGTTGCTGAGAAAAAAGTTAATGGTGGTTTTGCTATGTTCCTAGCATTTCTTCATGTTTACTCACCCTTCCAACCATTTCTGAACTTCCACAATAATTTCAGGACCAAAATTAGCCAAATAGGTCAAGCCGTTTCCGAGTTTTAGCGAGACTAACGAACAGCAATCCATTTTTATATATAAAACCAGCTGTCCCGACCGACGTTGTTCTGCTGTCAAACATTTAGTGTTAGTGGAGAAAACAAAATTGTGCTTTAATATATTTCTATAGATTTTTTCATGTTTTCTCACCTTTCCGACCTTCACGATTATTTCAAGATCAGAATTAGCCAAATCAGTCCAGTGGTTTTCGAGTTTTAGCGAGACTAACGAACAGCAATTGATTTTTGTACATATTATTATATTAAGATTTATAGTAGATTATTACGAAGTTTTTGTGGGCTGGGGTTCTAAGGCTAGTTCTAAGGCTAGGCTTTCAAATATTTTTTATGATTTTAGTTCAATTTTCAGAAGGTTTCGATTGAAGAAACTTACCAGTACCTTCCACAAACGGATAGTTCGCGCTGAGTGCAGACACATTAGAAATATCAAATAAAACATAAAACTGTAGCGCAAAAATATTTATATTTTCGTGCATACAAAATTCTGTAAGTATTCTTCATTTTACTTATAATAAACATAATTTTGAGCTTTCTTGTAAAATTAAGAAAAGTTATTAGTGATAGGGACCATTTAATCAAAGTATTTATTTTATTTTATTAGAGTATTTCTAGGCGTATAATAAAAAACGATGAGTGAATGTATGTGCTTAATCACTGAAATTACGCTAATGATTTCTTTAAGATAATAATTAATCCAATAATACGATGGTAGTAAGGCCTGGATTTCCTGCGGAGCTGAGCGGACATGAGACGTGTGAACAACCAAGTCTATTTCCGTATAAAGAAAGTACAGCTCTGCACACCTCCGCTTCGCTCAGCTCAGCATTAGGTGGAAAACCTTGTGAATTAGTTCGGGCTTCATGTGCAACTGGAACCCACACTCTCCAGCGTATGTGTCCACTATTAGACTTTCGAGTAAAGAACAATTTTCTCAGCTCACTATTTAAGGTCTTACACCATCTTCAACTGTTCACTTTTCAACGTTTAAACTGACACAATTAAAATATGTAGGTATCCAATGGTTCTATTCCCTCATTCATCCAACTTAATAACACAACACAATTACACAAAACTTTAGAGCTATATAAGCTTTATCACTTAGGATATGACGATTCTTAAACATTAATAATATGCCTTAGGCACTTAAAATATCCTTACCCTGATCTTGCCATTTCAAAAAGGTATTAAAAACGTTAATTCTTAAGAGAATTGGCAAAACTTGGTAAACAGGTGAAATAAGATAGGTAAGTAGGTTTAACCTCCTCCACTAAATTAGATAACTACAAAATTGTACATGCGTCGTATAAATCTTAAAATGCAAACTTATCAAAAGCATCTAAAATCGGTTGGCAAACAATCTTGTTTCACAGGATGTTTGGATTTATAAGGCATCTTGTCATCAAGCTGAGCGAGATGAGCCTCAGTAGCGTATTTTGACATGTTGAACATGGCGTCACCACTAATTTATCAGATGAGCCCTTTTGTTCTGCACACATGGTAGTTGGTTGCGGATTTTTGTACTGCCTCCGCCACTGATATGAACACAACTTATTTCCTAATTTGTCACTTTCGTCTCAACATCGCCTCGCGTGCAACGCATCATATACGTCGTACACGGTAGATCACGGTGTTTCGGCAGCAGGGGCGTCGTCCGTCGGCGACGGTGCCGGCTCGAGGTCCGCGAAGGAGTCTGGCAGCCGTCGGTGCAGCGTGTCGGGCACCAGCCGCGTCAGCGCCGCGCTCAGCAGCGGCAGCGACCCGAACAGCGCCGTCGGCAGCCACCACTTGTACACCGCCTGTGGAAGGGACACAGCTGGTGAGTAATGGACGAGTTTTTTGGGACTGAAACTGAAGAAAAGTTGTTTATTTGCCGAACAATCTGCCTTTAAAAAGGTACGGTGTAAAACAGAATAAAAAAGTTCACAATTGGAGCCTACGGTGTGGGGCTCCCTTATCAGGCTCCTTATCAGAGGCATTTCACAGCTTTTTTTTACTGTTTACCACATGAAAATGACATAGTACACCATAATATGCAGCCCAGAAAATGAGTTTGCGGAACCGTCTGGATTTGAAAGATGTCCTGGTTCATGTTCTGGAATTACAGTCACGCAACTGATAGCAGGAATCCCCAGATTGAGTTTCCTTTCGGTCACCATATTTTATTTTCTTGGTATTATTCTTATTAATGGCAAGTACACGTTACCACACTCCTGTATACGATTACACCTGCCTAAACTGGTTATTCAAAAAGGGCGAAATCCAATAGCAAAACTATTAACTGCGCCGAGTTGGACATTATTCGCCAACACGTTCATCGGGAAGGCCGACAAGTCACAAATACTTCTCCCTGCGCCTTCATAATTGCTTGCACTTAGCCGACTGGGCTAAGCTAAGTAGGCACTTACAGCTAAGTAATGCGACGTGAATGGCGGCCAAACCTTAAGACAGGTTGCTATTCCAAGGTGCTACTACAACCTGATATCCTGCAAACCTACTTGTCCGTAAAAAATAGTAACCGATTGAGTAGTATTAGAAAAAGCATCAAGCTGTGAAATTCAAATCAAGGATTAAAGACTCGGCTCATAAATTCTCATTGAATTTCAGAAATCTGACAATATTGTACTCAGAATTGAAAAGAATACATTGCAACACCTCAACCTCTAGGAATAAGCTACACGAGTGTGATTTCAATTTGGCTTTCAATGAGTTATGCTAACTAAGGGTTCATACATTTTTCTCAGTCTGATACAACCTGAACATAGCGCTGCTGTAAAGTTGTAATGCATTCGATGTCTTAAAACTACGTTTTCGAGCCCCCGCGCGAGTCGTGTTTTTGCTGGCCGCACGGCCAATACGTGGTCGCTGGCCGCTGGTCGCCTAGTGCGTGCACTTGCATATACCACGGAAGAACCAGCTGCACTTAAGGAGAGCATCAAGACAGCGAACGCATCCAGCTGCTGGAAGTCCTTTCCTGAGTTTTCTTCCGTATTGGGTTAGTGCATCATTCCTCACCAGTAGCGTCGTTAAAGGCGCAAGAATGGCGCCAAGTCGGCCCATGGTGGAGCAGGCAGCCAGCAGCCGATGCCTGGCCCTCGTCGGGAACAGCTCAGCGGTGTACACGTACAGCGCGTTGAGGGACATGGTCGCGCCCATCTTGCCCACCAGGTACAAGGCCGTGCCCGCCGCACCGCTCGCTGGAAGAACAAAGTAGACATCGTCAGCAATCATTCGATCTCTAAATATCTGAATCTGAAAGTACATAATTTAGCTGTTGATTTCTTTCAAACTTTTCAAACAAATGAATCATTTATTTTACGCCGGCCGCCAGGTGATCAAGTTCTTAGCAAGTCCTCAAATAGCTGGACAAGTTGTCGTACTCGTAACCATAAACGGGCGTAAATATACAAATGCCGGTTACCGGCGCCGGCGCCGCGGTGACGTGACGGCCGGTCATGGCAGTTTCCACATGCCGGTTTTGAATCTAAACTACACTTAAAACATACTTTCCCAAACTTGACAGGTCTGTAACTGACAAAAACAAACTTTGGTATCTTAACTTAAGGATAAGTTATGCCACGCTTTTCGCTGCCTTTAGTCTTGAAACGTCGTCATTCATTAATTTCTTCACATAACAACAATATGAATGAAGGCGTAAACACTGAATGTCCACAAACAGGTCAGTCATGTTAGGAATTTCATTTCATGATGTACTTTTTAAGACTTTGACGGTATGAACTTCGATGTCGAAGAACTGATATGCATAAGCAGTCACACTAACACCTGCACAAGAAAGTCATATGAGTAAATGTCAAGCTGCCTTTGTATACTCACATGCAGGCAAGCACGGAATCGCGATGAGCGCCATTGCAGTCACCATGAAGGCTGCCGTCAGCAGCGGCCGCCTGCCCACTCGGTCCAACAGCAGCGTGTTGGCCAACAGAGCCGGCAACTCAGCCGCAGCAACGAGGACGTAGTTAGCGTGAGGAGATCCCCACAGCCCATGAGCATGGACTGCCAGTCCGTAGAAGACGAATACAGCAGATGCCCACCATACGAAGCACACGAACAGGCGCTGCCTCAAAGCTTGGTATCTGCAAAAACAGGTTTTTGTGTAAGCAACGGTCTGTAGGCCGTTTTAAATTCAAATATTTTTTTGTCCACTACAACATACTTAATTTTTTTAAAGTGGCTAGAGAAGGCTTATTCTATGCGCGATGATGACTCATGTGTTGTACCAATATGGAACTAGTTTTATCGCGCTTAAGATGTTAATGAACGATTTATTCAAATTGTGGTTTTTACTGACCCAAGCTCAGATTATTATCAGATTGGAGTAAATTTTGAATAATAACTGGATTTACATAACTTACTTGATTAATGCACTAAAAAGGCTTTCATCTTGTATATCCACTTCGGATTTGTTGTTCAGTTGCTCTGCTTCACTGAGCAGCATTTTCTCGACACCTTCCGCAGGAATGATTACTTTGTTCCACTTGGCCGCCTTCTTTATGATTTCAACGGCTTCAGGCAATCGTCCTTGGATAGTGAGCCAGCGAACGCTCTCGGGAAGCAGCCAAGGGTACAATAGTAGGAGGAAAGAAGGAGGGTAGGCAAAGCGCGCCCAGGTCCGCCAGTAGCCGGTCAGGTAGTCCAGGAGCGATAGAGTGGCAGATCCCATCGCTAGCGGGATGCCTAGCACCAAGCTCGCCAAGATCCTTTGCTCCACTCCTAGCCACTCGATCACTGCAAATATTTGTTATATTTTACGCAAAAATATAAATAACTTATAATGTACAAATCTTTTCCTGGATACAGTAACAGTTATTCAATTCAGATAAATTAAAATGTCCAATATCAGCAAAAACAAACTGGGAACTCACTAAGAACAAAGGCTGCAGGGTAGACGCTGGCACCGAACACGGTCTCAAACATTTCGAAGAACAGATACGCTGGGTAGGAGGTCACGAAGGACTTGCAGAGCCCCAGCACTCCGGCGCCGCAGCCGCTCACGATCAAGGCTGCGCGGCGACCCCATCTAAGAGTTTACAAGATTACGCTACAGATCAACTCTTTATCTTGAAGAGAAAAAATACAAATTCACAAATATGAAAGCAAATCATCTTTTTCCGCGTAGAATACGCTTAGAGCATAATATAAACAGACAGAAAGATTCCACTAAGAACATTTAACATAATTCATGGCATTTTGGATACGTGATCTTTCACATATTGGCGGGAATGGTGCCTGGAGCCAATAATATTATGCATATATGGAGTATTGGTAATACTCGTACCTATTCTAAGTTCACTTAAGTCCATGAATGGCGAATCAATATTGAACTACTATTTACACAGAGACCAAAATATAAAGCTTTTGTCATAACTACCTGTCTGAAACAAATCCCATGATCGGCATAGAGATCAACATGCCGATGTTGTGCATGGTCCCCACCAGCGACCGCTTCCACTCTTGACAAGCCAAGTCGAACTGAAAACAAACCTCGATGTTAATAAATCTGCAGATACACAATGATGCTGATTTTCGCCAAAAATTTCATTTTTCTGAAACTGACGATTGTTCTGTAGGAAAAAGGGAATAATCTTACATGAGTTTCTACTTCTAAGAATCTCTTTTACTAGGAGATAGAAGAGTTTGAACTACACTGCTCGAAAATGTCTCGAAAGTGAAATCTCAAGCATTTTCATACAAAGTATAGCTATTTGGGAAACTGTAAAAATTAAAATATTGATACCAATGTAGAAACTTTTAGAACACAGAAACTGCTATATCTGCCCGTTCAGGTTGTATAAAGTAATTCATTGTAGTAGCATTATTGTACAATCGTAAGGACATTAAAAAAAGACAGATTTTTCTTTTAAAAGGTGTCAAAATTTTAGCAAAATCAAAGGTTTTTTCTGTAGTATTCTTTTTTCTATCCCTAGACAGTTTTGATGTGTGTACAACAAATCTGAATCTAAGAACAAAAGTCTAAGAGATTTAAAAGCGATGATGTCATTGAAAGCTTGTTACCCACAAATTTATCAAGCATGGGACTTCGAGAACCTAATCGTTGTAGATAAATGATACCTAGTAACAATTCAGTGAAGCAGATCAAGCGTTAACTCACTTCAGCGACAATACTGCTGCCGCTCTGGTAGACGTACGCCGCGCATTCGACAGCCGTCTCATTGTCGAAGGCATGCTCCCCGCACGCGTCCTCCAGCACTTTGAAGCGCGTGCAGCGTGAGTTTTTGTCCAGGGCGAAGCTGGTCCAGGCCGGCTCCCAACGCTCTGGGCTGGACACACTCGACGACATTGAGCTGTTCTCGCATTCTGGCACGTGGCATCTGGAAAAGACGAACTTTATCAGGAATGGCAGCTGACCATTGTTTCGTGTTTGGCATCATTTCACATATGACTCAGGTTTTTTTATTCTTGACTTGACTGTTGTTAGTCTTTGATGGCTTTAAATTTTTTGTGGGTTGTCTGGAAGAGATTGCTTTTAGTAATAAGACCGCCTAAATTGTACATTGGCTCTTAAATGTTTTCTTCTTTGTTAATTTCTCTGTTGTGTTTGTGTGCAATAAAGTGTTTCTTATCTTATCTTATCTTATGTACCTAGTTTGAGCGCAAAGGGCTCACAACCCTACCAGACGGCTTACATTTTGTCTCTGTTTTCGTGATTCTTAATCAAAATTAGACAGTTTCTTGCTAGCTAAATGTGTTCAGATATTTGTCTACTAATGCTTTTGCCTACAAAGGTGATTTTCAATTTTAGTTATAAAAATGTACCTATTGGTTATTAATTTCAACTTCTGCAACTTACGTCAGTTTTTAACTATTGTAGGACAAATTGTGAATGATCCTACAGAACACGTTGCATATATTATCTGATCAGACTTCAAATATATACCTACATAATGATACCATGCATAATTTGTGTCGTTGCTGAGAGTGGACTACATAGAGCCCTTATTATGTATTTGGGGCGATTGCGCGGGAAGGCCTTAGAATTACGTTCAATGCGGGCTGTTCTAAAACTAGGCCTAGTGGGTTTCTATGGGGGTATGGATGTAAACAAATTATAGTTTTGATAATAACCTCATAAATATTGAAGTGCACCTTGACCTCTTTGCATGCACGAGGAAAATATTTGTTTTGAGTATAATTAACGTATCGGCGTGTAATGGTTTTAAAATACCGCATTTCATGAAGTGAGTAACTAATTAAATGTGCAACGTATTCACAATCATTAGCTCTCGTTTAGCTAAACTTAATTGGTCAGAAAGATATAAATATCGCCTTAGAGGCTGATTGTTGATTATAGTGAGACATTTATCAGACCCTTAAATTACAGCAAAACACATTTCTAAATCTTTTATTTCGTAATGTGAATGTCTGCGGATTCTTACTTTAAACACTAATAATCATGATTACCGTCAAGTAGTTGAGTGTTGACTTCTTGAAATATTAAAAGTCCCCTAAGCCGGGAATCGGTATTTTGATCAGGTTTGATTTATTTAAACATTGATTATTACCAACCTTTTCAATAGCTTCAATAGCTAGTAAAACTTTCGATAAACTTATTTCACAATTCTAATTCAGTATCGGTGAGTCGCGACACTTGCGGCCGCGTCTTATTGTCTCCTGGCACTAGGTATTGAACTCGTATGCCCTCACGTCTAATTTCAAATTAGAACGAATAGACCAAAATATCCTGGCTATTTATAATTCTAGCTGTTGCTTTCTTCTGCAAAAGTAGGTTGGTATGCTAACACCCTCGGAGTCGGAGTGCACCGTCACCAGTGCACCACGCAATATGTTTAAAGCCACTTTGGTAACAAAAACAGTGAATGGAACAGTTAATTTTCAGGGTCGTAGAATGTGATACTCAGGAAAACTCCATTGAAGTAAAGACCTTTAATTATCAAGCAAAAAACTAACCAAAACATGGGAAAAAAACCTGAGCTGCGTATTCGCTACAATTAACTTTTTTATCTCCTCCAGCGGTTTGTGTATCTGTGGCTGCATTATGCACTATTTTAATACGAACTAACAATACCTTTTGCAGTGATACTCGTAGATTACCTAACAGTGGAAACCTACTAACTTAATTTAGTTTAATCCGTCAAGCTCCCCACCTGATAGAAACTCAAAATTGCCTGACATTGAAAGCACGTTTGTTTACTTATCCAATCTGAATCAATAGATGGTTTTCTTAGTATTGTGATAATTAGGTAATCAGTTTCAATCATGCTGTTCTGTACTTACTGTGTTTACTTCTAATATGGAGGTGTCCGTGGCGGAGTTGTGACAGTGATCGGCAACGATCGCTGTTGTAAAGCAACACATGCCAGGTCGGAAATGGGATGGGTGACCACAACGACCGAAATTGAGTGATGTGTATTTCGGGCATCTCCGTGCTTCGGAAGGCACGTTAAGCAGTTGGTCCCGGCTGACGTCGCCAGATGTCAGTCGTTAAGCCTAGTCAGAGGCCTTAGGGGCGGCTTGATAACATCTGACATTAAGGTTGCTCACTAACCTTACACCCCTCCAACAACCCGCACTGAGCCAGCGTGTTGGAGTATGGCTCGCACCACCTCATAGTTGAGGTGAGGCCTGTGCCCAGCAGTGGGACGTATATAGGCCGTTTATGTTTATCAATATTATTTAAATTCTCATTGTTAGAAACGATTATAAAAGCCTATTAATATTGATAGCACTTGATTAACCCAATGTCAAACTTTTTCGAACCGCCTATTTAGGTCAGTTCCGGCTTCCGACTTAATGTTTTAGAAAACAAAATGGATCATCGTAAGCGTCTCCGTAGCGACAAAGGTGATCGGCCCAAGCCCGAATCAGAGTCATCACTCCCGACTAAAGTCAGTCACATGATGTCATCACGTACTTCGTGTAAGTGAAGTTTACTGAATAAAACACGCGATTGATCGTACACAGTAGGAACCACAAAAGATGACACCGTAACGCCATCTTAGACTGCCTATGTGTGTGAGTTCGTCATGAGTTTAAAAAAGGTCAGGCGAATGTAATGTGATCCAGAGGTTATAGGTAAAAAAGCAACTTTTGACACCTTTTACACGAAAATATGCTGATTTCAGAATTACGTATATTATGTTTTTATTATTGTTTTAGCATTTTCCATGCAATATCTTTCTAAAGAAAACCAGAAAAAGACATTTGGTCATGTTGGCATCAGGCAGGACTTGAACCCGCATCTTTCGCAATCCGGGCGACTGCACTACCAATTATGCTACCGAGACCATTAACAGACCGGCCGAATCTTTCTGGTATATTTTACCCTATGAGCTAGGGTGATTTCATCAATGTTATAGGCATCCACCTCTAACACTCGGAAGAAATATTTTTTCAAATATTTAACTTCCAATTAAGATGAAATAGCTATTACTATGTTTTTATTATTGTTTTAGCATTTTCCATGCAATATCTTTCTAAAGAAAACCAGAAAAAGACATTTGGTCATGTTGGCATCAGGCAGGACTTGAACCCGCATCTTTCGCAATCCGGGCGACTGCACTACCAATTATGCTACCGAGACCATTAACAGACCGGCCGAATCTTTCTGGTATATTTTACCCTATGAGCTAGGGTGATTTCATCAATGTTATAGGCATCCACCTCTAACACTCGGAAGAAATATTTTTTCAAATATTTAACTTCCAATTAAGATGAAATAGCTATTACTATGTTTTTATTATTGTTTTAGCATTTTCCATGCAATATCTTTCTAAAGAAAACCAGAAAAAGACATTTGGTCATGTTGGCATCAGGCAGGACTTGAACCCGCATCTTTCGCAATCCGGGCGACTGCACTACCAATTATGCTACCGAGACCATTAACAGACCGGCCGAATCTTTCTGGTATATTTTACCCTATGAGCTAGGGTTCAAGTTCAAGTCCTGCCTGATGCCAACATGACCAAATGTCTTTTTCTGGTTTTCTTTACGTATATTAATCACTAATAATCCAGCAGCCGATGAGCAGGTTTCGTTTCAAAAGCTTCTCCTACCTGAAATTTGTTGACACAAACCCAAATTGGAACTGTATAGTGTTTTATGCTATTTTCCTAAATTACCAGAACTTATTACTTGTATAGACGTTATATTTAGAAGCAGAACAACAGACGACAACAGAAGACGTAGCGACAGTTTGCGTCGACGCACAGTGCACACGCGGTTCACAATATTCTAGAGGAATTTGACAGAATGCGGCGTTTTATGGGATGCAATACACTGCATCCTGTCAAACTCTTCTCGTTTTCCCAACCGAACTGTATGAACTCCAAAACTTCCATTGATAAACAAATATGCAAATAATCAAAATGTCAATCGTTTTAGCACGACCAAACTGAGCAACGACGCTGACCTTAAAGTTTGTTTGTCACACAAAGCTTAGTGACCTTATCTACACTTATAAATTCGTTTGTCCTGAGTGGCTGTCACCTCTAGGGCAAAACTACCGAGTCAAGCCTACATATAACAACATACATTATTTCACTTGCTGATTAAAATCAGGAATAACAAGACTGAAAATTTGAGAAGCTATTTTGAGGTTTGAGGTTTGAGAAGGATAGCAACAGAAAACGATTTCTAAAAGAAGCCTCGTAGAATTCGGATGACTATATACCCAGTTATTTCGCTTACTACAAGCAGGCAAAGTCGCGCTAAAGCTATATTGCGATAATACCTGGTTATGATAGTAATAAAGAGGCTTTTGCGCCTCAGGTGACGGGTGTGTTGGTCATGTGATGCTTGCGGGGGCGCGGGCGAACCAGTTCTGCGCGCGCGCCGCGGGCCCGGCAGCACGTGACCGCGCGCGCTGACCCAAGCCTTTTCACACCAACTACTTTCTACCGGCAAACTACTGTTACAGTACCGACTGAGTGAGCTGAACTGCTGATATGGCACACAGATTGGCAACGGCTAACTGGGCTTCAGTTTTGGACAGATATTCAAGCCGCAACCAGACTTTCACGCAGAGTTTTTAAATGCTAATAGACAAACATTGAACGGCAATAACATCGATTACATGCACGACTGCTGCCTGGAGTTTATTATGAGTGTGATGAAGCAATCTTAACTGACAGGCTGCCCTACGGAAGCATTTAACAACCCTGAGTTTTTGAACTCTGGACCTAATGGAAACGACCAAGCAAAGTAGTTGTCCCTGGCGCTATACATTTTATAACAAACAGTTTCTAAAGTTAAACATTCAGTAGTTGTCAATAGTAGGACAACAAAACGTAATCCAACAACTGCTAAATTTCGCGAAGAAAATGTTGTCCGAAAACTGAAGCATCTTCAGTTTCAGATTTCGTTATTGGGTTACACAAGAGGTTTGCACATTTCCAATACCCATTAATAAACAAATCTGAGAAACTACTTATTTAAATTTGAAGCGACCTTGATTTGTTTTCGCTTGATAAAGTTTGAAGACTGAATTCAAACGCGTTAAACGCATATATTAATATTAAAACGTTTGTTCAGAGGTCGCAAGTTTAAGTTTGCTTGCTTAGCGATTCTGACATGACGAGCTATTTGCCTAGTCATAACTTGCTTTCCGGTGTGGCGGTATGATCCTGAACTATGTTCATGGTTGCAGAAACCTGCTCTGTTTTACGGGAGGACAGATAATTAGAACAAAAGTTAGAACAACTAGAATATTTTCTGTTCTTTTTTATTAATTAGTATGTGCCCTAGGGCCCTTCTATTAAAAATGACATTAACGCAGCCTGACTCCAGCATGAAAGGTTGCGATAATAGGTCACCACCGAATTGAACTTTTCCGGTGGGCCACAGTATACTGTGGCTGGGCTAACGTTTTTCTCGTTACTTATCTTACCGCCGTACTCAGAGACGTCAATTAACGTTAATGGTTCATTAGAGTCAAAATTTGACATTCTGAAAAGTTCTTTATTCAATTTGTTATAAAGTCTCTTTTCAAAAATGGAATTTTGACGCTAATCAACCATTAGCGTTAATTGACGTCTCTGAGTGCGGCGGTTAATCTCTAAATGCAGTAACGAAGATTATCCGCTCCATAAGTATTTACATAGGTAGGCACGAAAAAATAATAATTAAAATAAAATCGTTACTAAATTAGCGCTGGCTGGCAATAATATTTAATTGTAACGGTTTAAATCGCGGCGTGAGTTTTTACACACGTCTCGCTGGTGTGCGAGGAACACACGCCACGCATGCTCGTGATGATGACTCATATATTCGACTCACGACTCATAATATTGTTGATGGTTCAATACTAGTTTAACGTATTTACAAGTTCAACCCTAGCACCAAATACAATTGATGACCTTGAATTTAAGCTGTTTATTTTTAAAATTTAATGAAGTAGGTATTTACACCAGATTTCCGTTTACATCAAAAAAAGTTTTCTTTTTTAAACCTACAAGTGTAATGTAACGGCATAGTCGACAGTGAAAAGAAAGGCGTAAATTGTCTACCAGATAAAGGGTCAAAGGCGTACCTCTGTCTTCATTAATATAATAAACGTATGTTTCACAATCCAACGAATACCTTTATAGATTGTGATCAAAACATCCACTTAACAAGCCATGCGCAAGCGCACAAAATTGTATAAGTAATTGATTTGATATATAAATAACATAAGTAATTGATTTGTTATTTATGTCGTTTATAGTCGCACGCACCTCGCGGCGTGTGCGCGCACGCACCTCGGCGTGCGGACGGACCGCGGCTGTTTTTTTAGATCGTCCTTGATTCTGGACTTGTCACGTGCTCGGAGAATTCTGAATGACCACTAATCCAACGTTTAATATTCGAACCAGAAATTATTTGGAGAGGTGGACTTTATTACCAGAAGATTTGGTTTGTTATGCAAAAACTTACGACCTAGTGGTAGAAGTATTTTCGAGTTAAATTATGCATTCGATTATTGAATTTTATGATTTCAGCTCGAAAAATTTATTGGCTGAACGTAGTTCTCTTTTATATCGATAACGAGCGGTTGCAACCCATCCAGCAAAATCCTACAATCTTAAAAAGGTCGTGTGTTGTTGCATGTTGGTGTGAAATTGAAAAGATTGACACTTTTTCTTGTTTCCCACATCTTATATACTTGACCACATACAGCAATCAAAACTCACGTAGCCACCGATAAACAGACAAGTTGCGCATACGCTGGCGAACATGGATGTCCGCGCAATTTTACAAGCTCACCGCATGTCATGAGGAAACCACGAGCGGTCAGAATATGAACAAACAAGTGTTGAGATATACACAGTTTTACCAACGTTTTAGTAATACACGGACAGCACACTAACAAGTTCCTAGCAAAATGCTCCATTCCAAAAGTTCGCTCAGGAGGGACTCCTTCTGGCTAAAACCCCACGGTACTCGACCTTGGCATTTGATGGTTTAACTTTGTTACCCTTTTAAAAATTCAAAACCACGCTTTCCACCGCCAAAGAGTTCCTAGCCCTAGTTGTCTTTTTGTGATGTAAAATATAGAACATACTTGCAAGTAACGAATACGTCATCGGAAACAGCTTGACCTGTGCACAATGCGCCAAGCCACACTTAGGATCAGCCGAGCACGTAGACTTTGGAATTGCTCATATCAGCAGCATCAGGTTCACGCTTTGCGCAACAGATTGAGAGATTGTCACGCATGCGCGTAGCACCACCGGATGTTGAAGATTCTTGAACCTTTTTCTTTTTATTACCCTTTTATATTCGGCATGCGGCGAGCATGTATTTTATATAAGGTCAGCACCTACTTCAGTTTTGTTTCGGCTGATGTAACCCTTTCTCTAGTAACCTTAGATTATGTTCTACCCCTAAACTTTAAGATATCCTGAATACAGTTTTCATTTCAAATGTAGTTTTTGAGACGCTAACTGCGTCTTTTGCCAGATAATACTATGTAGTGCCATGCTGCATTAATCGTTTTCATGTAAATCATACGTAGGACCCAACTGACATGCTAAGTAAACATAACGTTATCTTATCACACAACCGCAGATTGTTGTCTAGTCTTGTTTTGTTAACTTAACTTTTTGGGTAATCTGTGGCGACAGCAGATTGATAACGATGCTCATCTTCAATGCTAAACTAGACCCAACCTGGCCGGTCATGCAATTGATTGGTGTCCACCACAACTGAAACTACAGATTTTTCGGGCGTTTTCGTGCTTTGGAAGCCACGTTGAAAGTAGTTGGTCCCGCTGCTTGATGTCAATTGTTTAGCCTAGGCGGAATGAATAAGTATTTATATCAAATATCGTCGGTAACAGTGTCGTATTCGCGAAGAATAAGTATCTTAATTAATTGGGTTTGTTTTGTCCGTAGATTGCAAAATTTTAGGGTCGCTCAGTTTTAATTGCGCTGTCCCAATTAGGTCGGTTAAAAGAAGTATCGTTGCAAATAAATAATATGTTGTACCGGTGAGTACCGATTGTAACCGGCAGTTATCTACGCGTGTTATCCGGTTCATTCTTTGCTGACCCATGACAGATTACAGAGCACTGGCTAGACAAAACTGGTCAAGAATCTTATACATTTTTATGTTTAGTCAGTTAAAAGAACATTATGAAAAAACCTGTATTAGATTGATTGATAGACTATGGCAAAGAAAAGTAATAAAATAGCCAATAGACCAGAAGGTTTAGGTTCAGTTAGTTCGTTACAAACATACAAATCATTCTTCTTTAAAATATCCGTTCAGATGTAACGTCAAAATATCGAATTCTGACAGATTTAAATGTCACTGTATCTATTTTAAAATAGGGACTAACTGCATCTGCCACTTCGACAAACAAATACCAAACCAATTGACCTGCGAGTCAAATACCCAATTGTGGTGCAGCCACTAATTTATTCAATATTAATAAATCCAATCACCACAAGTAGTAACACTCATATTTTCCAGTTTAATTTACAACCATGCGTTCAGACAATTCGAAGTACTTAATTAATGTCATTGTATGTTTCTAGGGATCCACTGTTTGGTTGCATTTTGAGTTTTGGTCTTGACTCATACCTATGTACTAGCGCTGAGAAAGAAAACTAGAAAATGTGTAGGTACCCGTGAGTTACTCAAACGAACAGTAGACCAGGTAGATACTCATTACTGTGTTTGTATGTATTACTTATCTAGATATAATGGATTACTAGTATAAGGCGTGCCTAGGCTTTTGCATACGATTTGGATCAAGTTTTTTTTTAACTTAATGTGTTTTTAATATTTTGTTTTGTTCCAAATTCAGATCAATTTTCATTCGTACCTGTAAAGAATCAAACTGAAACACGAAAATACAATAGGCACGAGTAAGTAACGATACGGATTTGTGAGTAACGAATCGGTACTTCGAGTCAGGCGATGCAACGGTTACTTGGTAACGAATACTCGTTACCTACATACGGTTTGCTACAGCTCTAGATACTACTGACAAGGATTACAGTCCGATGCATAACGGAAACAATATTTATAAAATTCCATATTAATAATAGCATTTAAGAGGCACTCAGTAATCAACGCCCTTCAAATTATTCCAAATCCGCGGAAATCCAAACTGATGACGACCCTAATCTATTTTATCTAATCGTTATTCTATTTTTTAGCAAAGTAATAAGTTTCCTTGTGTGTTCAGTAAATAGTTACCCAAGGTAGGTTGGTGAAAAGAGAGATAAGTATTTTCTTATTTACTACGAAAAACATACGACCTCGTATTAAATTACAGAGACAAAATATATCAAATTTTAGCCAAACAAACCTAAATATTGATTACGATAGTTTGTTTATTAACATTTATAAACGGTAACATTCCAAAAAACATCGATAGGTAGGTTAATTCAGAATTTTGTCTGATTGGTTTTGGTTTTAGGATTTTTTTTTTTCAAATTTCTGATTTGTACCTTGTGTCTTCCTTTTATTACATTTAGTTTGATTCTTGCAACACGTAAACCGCATTCATATCGGTTTACGATCGTTGATTAATTATTTTAAAATTCCAGTGTTTATTTGTATGTAGTAAATAGATAGGAGGAAAACATTTTTTACTCTTCCGAATAAAGCACAATATAATGTTTTTTTACGTCAGTAGGTACCTAATATTGTTTTGTTAACGTTCGCTTTCAGCAACATAAAATCATTTGCGTTAGTAACTTGAAGTCCTTTCTTGTAGGTACTAACTAATAAATAAATAAAACCTGATTCACGTAGTGCAGTCGCCCGGTTTGCGAAAGATGCGGGTTCGATTCCTGCCTGATGCCAAGACAACCAAATGTCTTTTTCTGGTTTTCAGATCTTTAGTAAAGATACTGCATGGAAACAATAATAACCAAAACCTCATTGTGTAGATGATTCG
This sequence comes from Udea ferrugalis, assembly GCA_950022985.1. Taxonomy (NCBI): domain Eukaryota; kingdom Metazoa; phylum Arthropoda; class Insecta; order Lepidoptera; family Crambidae; genus Udea; species Udea ferrugalis. The sequence continues at coordinate 225,789 of OX465524.1, read as the reverse complement.
AGCACTGACCTGTAGGGTGTGTGCGCGGCGAGGAACACGTAGTTGGTGCCGTAGAGGCCTGTGAGCAGCACCGGCAGCGCCAGCAGCAGCGCCAGCCGCGCCTGCCACCAGCCCCAGCCCGTGCACCACCACTCCCCGTCTGATGACATGATGCCAGCTGCTTCGAGCTTACAGCTGACCAGTACGCCACCCGGTCTAGTCTTTTGGTTAACAACACACGCCAGCCACCGTTTCACACCCCCTAGCTAATGACTTGGAAATAATTGCTCGAACCTGTCGTCTTTCCTACTCTTCTTCTTACCTACCTACTTTCTACAAATCAAATTTTAATTGTTCCTAAATAATGACAGTGCTTTCCTCCTATGCTAAATTCAGTGGTATCTCCTTTTCGAACACATTCACCATTACACGCAAGACACAAAAACACCCATTCGGCGATCACGCACTGTATAACCCACGTCCTACCAACTCACGAGTGAGCTTATCTCCTAATTCGCGCCTAGGTGTAAATAAATCGTAAGCTGCTAAACATAAAAACTGTCAACACTCACATACCATTCAAATAACACGCATACACGTTTCACGCGAAGCAATCGTACATTATCTGACAGAACTTTAAAAAAATACTGATACTTTAAAAGTTTCTTATAATAACTAAAAGCAACTTACATACTTTGTGCTCCGCACACCATGCACTTACAATTATTTACTATCACAAATTGGTACCACGCATACGACGCACTGACTAGCACTTTTGTAAATAGAATGCCCTAACTCCTAACTATAGCTTTAGAAGCTCGCTCAAAGCGTCGCGCCCCCGTACGCAGAACATCCAAAGGTCTAAACTACTACTCGTTAATTTAAACAATTGGTTAAAATAATAGTTAAAGTGTAAACAGGTTTATGGTAAATAAGCGGGAGGTGGACACGTCCTACCGCCTGGAAGGCCGGCGTAGTTGTGCGTACGCGCAATGCTTCAGGACTACTTCAGTCATCGGCTAAAAGGAGATAGGCGATTGACAGCCGGTGTGTACCGTTCACTTGAAATTGAACCTTAGTTTATCCAGCTAAAGTTAATATCTTGTGCGCGTTGACCAGCGGCGGGAGACTGCGTCCCGCCACCGCGGAAGCGGCCGGTCGCCACGTGCGCGCGCGCCGCTCGCGGGACTTACGAAAATAAACACCAAGTTATCGTACGATACGGTCCTACTAATCTCGTTAAGTCGTGCCGACGACCGCAAACATCGCCCTCAAAAATTGGTACCTAATGCCATGAACTAGACTACTCACTGTCCTTAATTAGCCATCTGCCATGTTTCAAAAGTATAGCGCTGATTAAGCTTGAAATGATTGTTAACTGGCCGTTCTTGTTGAGTCATGTCGAAAACATTTTGAAAACCTAAAAATAATATCAACAAAGACATAGGTCTATGTTTATGTTACCCAAACAGATCTCCTTCAACACCCAGACACTTATGTATGAAACCGCAAAAAAAAATACACTGTAGTAAACAAACAAATAAAACTACTCAGATTGAAAGACAACGAAAACTTATTACAGCCAAAATTGCAAAGTTAAACATAAAATAGGTGCATTCAAATGTCTATTGAGTCGAACGATTTTGTAAATCTCCATTTGGTTTAGCGACTTACAAAAATTTAGAACCCTGTCTTTTGAATATTTTAGTAAACACTTTAGTTATAATCATGATGAACTTAAAACGATTTATTAACTACGTTATTTGAATGCAGAATGCAACTAAGTAGAAGTTGCATTTCGTTGCGGTTGCGATCGCGTTACGTTCGCACTATCACAAATCGCATCCGTCATTCCGCATCGCAGATAACTCAGAGATTTCTTGCAAAGAACTATTTTAATTGAATCAGTTGTAAACTGCATTCGTTCTGCTGACTCATGCGCTCCGGAGCACAGACCCGCTACACATGTGTGAACTAGCGCTAATCGTGCATTAGTGTGGACTACTAGTTAGTATCAGGTTTGTTTGTGTAAAGGCGCCGTACTATCGCCGTAAAAACCGTGAGAAGCGAAGCGAAAAATAAACGCTGCCGGCGTGCGCGAACGCACCACGCCGGCCGGCCGTGCGCGCGGCGTGCGGGCGCGATTCACGCATCGATAGAATACGATTCAGTACCAAGTACTCTTCCAACTACTAGCTGATCAAACCCCGAAGCTAATAGTCGCGTGGCTGGTTGTGATAACGTTGTCTTTCGAACTACTAATTATGCATTATTTCAGAATCTTTGTTGTTCAGAATTTTAGTCCCAAATTGATTTCAACGCAGGGTTTGATTCGGTTGTAATACACACGGTAGTACATCACTTAAGATCATTTTAAAATGCACATTTTGAGCTATAACTGATAAAAAACATGACGTAACGAACTACCCAAGTAACACACGAGTTACCCTTGTTTAACGTTATAAATTTTAAATTTGATTTGGATCCTGTCTAACCCCCGAATTCACAAACGTCAATCGACGCTAAGCACGCGCTCACGCTCTCCCTTTCAGTTCTATTGTCATTTTAAGTGAGGTATATCTCACTATTCGTTAACTTTTTTTTAAAACAGTACAATAAACATTAAATTACAACATCAACGTCCAAAGGAGAATATGAATGAAAATGAAGATCGTGTACAAAGATGCATCGTAACCGAATTAGTTTAGGCGATTCAAACAACAATCAAAGAACATAAAGATAAATACGTTGTAATTAATTCAGTCAACATTAAAACAGTAGTAATTTTATGTCGAGAAACTTTTTCCTTCAGATTTAATTTATTAATATGGTGTCAATTTCTAATATACACTTAAATTTAAAAAATACATCAATATTTTATTACTAACAAGCGAGCCAGCCCTGCTCGCACGGGTGCAATGGGATGTAATGTTATATTTTGTTATACATATAAAGCTACCACTTCAAACACTCTATCCATTGTAAATACCGCATCAAAAGCCTTTGCGTCGTTTTTAAGATTTAAGCGAACATAGGGACAGAGGAAGCGACTTTGTTTTATACTATGTAGTGATAAAACGGAACTCCTCTGTTACGACGTTACGACTCCTCATAGCTCCTCCGACCGTTACGACCCCTCGTAGCTCCTCCGACCGTTACGACCCCTCGTAGCTCCTCCGACCGTTACGACCCCTCGTAGCTCCTCCGACCGTTACGACCCCTCGTAGCTCCTCCGACCGTTACGACCCCTCGTAGCTCCTCCGACCGTTACGACCCCTCGTAGCTCCTCCGACCGTTACGACCCCTCGTAGCTCCTCCGACCGTTACGACCCCTCGTAGCTCCTCCGACCGTTACGACCCCTCGTAACTCCTCCGACCGTTACGACCCCTCGTAACTCCTCCGACCGTTACGACCCCTCGTAACTCCTCTGACCGTTACGACCCCTCGTAACTCCTCCGTCTCCATGCCCCATCCCCATGCGAGATGTATCTGCCAAAGTTTTTTGAATAAATGTAAATAGTTTAGTTTCTCAAGTCGATCGATGTCGGTATTGAGGCGTGCGCGCGCGCCGGCACGCAGCACGGCCCTGTCGAGTGCCGATTGACCATCGCACTCATTAATTCAGAAAAACAACGCTCAATCTAAATTCAAATTAATAGTTTTTTCACCAGGAAATCGGTGAAGTGGTGGCAGAAAATGCCCGTTGAGATATGCTATCTGAAAATTTAGGACCTTATATTTTGAGGTGCCCGTGGCGCAGTTGTGACAGTGATCGGCGACGATCGCTTTTGTAAAGCAACCCACGCCGGGTCGGAAATGGGATGGGTGACCGAAATTTAGAGATGTAGTTTTCGGGCATCTCCGTGCTTCGGAAGGCACGTTAAGCAGTTGGTCCCGGTTCACGTCGCTAGATGTCAGTCGTTAAGCCCAATCAGAGGCCTTAGGGCGGCTTGATAACATCTGACATTAAGGTTGCTCACTAACCTAACACCCCACGAACAATCCGCACTGAGCCCGCTTGTTTGAGTATGGCTCGTTCCATCTCATAATTGAGGTGAGGCCTGTGCCCAGCAGTGGGACGTATATAGGCCGTTTAATTTATATTTTAAAGAAGCTAGGAAAAATGAAGAATTTGTTATTTTGCACACACTAACTGCTTAAAGCATCTTGGGTCACCTGGGGTGATGTTGCGGTTGTGATCAGGTGATCGTTTATTTCGTTTGCTCCCTATCTCATAAAAACATCTAAATACCTGGCAACTTACCCCAAAATCATTGAATCCCGAACTTAGCAGAGCTTATGGTATGTCCGAGACATAATTATAAGGATTTTTGCATACGTAAACATGTAGATACGAGTAGTTAACGACTCTCAAACTAACTAGCTGATGCGGTCCCTTCAAATAAATTGTCTAAAATAATCAGTTAATATCACTGGACACTATTCCACACAGCGCCATCCAGCCCCAAACTAAGCTTGTGCACTAAATGCTTGTGCACCTTTGGTTTTGGGAAACTAGACAACTGATGAACATACTTAAATTCATTTTTCTGGTAAATACATACCTAATATACATAGGTAGTTGCTTTATCTCCGTTTACAAACAAACTAAAAAAATAGCTCTCATGGTGCTAAGGTTCGGGGTTATCGCACGTTTCAGAATTGGGCTATCTCCGCGCAGTCAGGGTCGCTGGTCTCTTGAGGCTGATCTTATCAGCTTCAGCCACAACTCTCCCGAAATAGAAGGTTCTATTCGCTGTTACTACTCGCCTGATAACGGCTGTTTTGACTTCCTTTTTAGTAGGCATACTTGTTTAGTTATGACTTCGCTTATATATGTCACCGGAAAATAACAAGAACCGTAAATTTATAAATTTCCTAGGAAATTTATAAACTTTCGTAGGATTCTAAACGAGAGATAAATTGTATTATTTTACGCCCTCATTTCCGGAAATTGATAAACTTTCGGAACGCATCCGTAAAATAATAAATGGGCGGTAACCAAACGCCATGTGCGCTCTGATTGGTCGAATAAGTCACGTGTCATTCCTCTCCTCCGCCATTTAATTTTGGTAGAAGGCCGGTTTTAATGTTTTATATTTTGTAAGAACAATTCATCTTCGTGTTCATTGTATAATTTGCGGCTAACTCTCCGGCGATGAGAAACACCGATAAAAAATCTAAGCAACCCAGATAACGGCGGTTATGCTCGCTTCTTACCACGATGGGTTCAAATTGCCTCGGTGAAATGTGGGCTTCTGAATGTTCCGTTCGTTCATCGTGACGGGAACTCAGTGTGACTCTGACTACCCCATTTGGGATATGATCGAGATGGTATGCCATGTTTTGTATGTTAAACAAACAAACAAACAAACAATAATAACTTTATTTAAATAGACCTGTTACAAGTACTTTCAAATCGTCAAATCTAATTAACAAACAAAATACAATTAATAATAGACATGAATACCATAATATTAAATGTATACAATAAATATACTGTACTTAAATAAATGTGACGCTACCACCGGATCGGAAAGTTGTTTCTGTACTGAGAAGAACCGGCAAGAAACTCAGCAGTTACTCTTTTCAACTGTTTCTCTTTTTTACAATCGTTGTTAGTCGTTGTTACAATATGAACTTTGAACAAGATAGCATAATTCAAAAAATAAGAAAAGAATAACACTTCTAAGTAAGTACATCGACGAGAAGCTATATAAAACAAAAATGGTTAGTGTCTTAAACGTAAGTATTAATTGTTTATATTACAATAGTTAATTAGACTCTGTCGGGAGCAGAGAGCTTATTCCCAAGCATTCTTATCCATGATATAATCTCTAGTGCTGTAATATCCCTTTTTCAGCAACTTAGCTTTAATGTGATTTTTAAATCTATGTAATGGTAGCTTACAAATTGCTTCCGGAACTTTGTTATAATAATGTACACTTTGCCCCATAAATGACCCTAAAACTTTCTGTAGTCTGAAAAATGGTAGCGCAATTTTGTCTTTATTCCTAGTATTTTTAGCATGGATATCGCTGTGTTTGGTATAAAGATTGATATTTTTTCTTACCAAGACAATACAGTTGTAAATATATTGCGAAGCTACAGTCAGAATACCAATTTCCTTAAAAAGATCCCTAAGAGAGGCCCGTGCTCGCAGCTTATAAATAGATCTAATAGCTCGCTTCTGAAGCACGAAAATTGCTTGTATGTCCGCCGCCTGACCCCAAAGTACTATTCCGTAGGACATAATACTGTGGAAGTAGCTAAAATAAACTAACCGAGCAGTGTCAACGTTTGTCAATAGCCTTATTTTCCTAATAGCAAAAGCAGCTGAGCTAAGCCTACCTGAAAGACTTGTCAAATGAGGGTTCCATTGTAATTTTGAATCTAGGGTTATTCCAAGAAAAACTGTGGAGTCCACAAGCTCCATTTTATCATCATTGATTTTTAAATCTATGTCGTTATTATTTACGTTAGGCAATTTAAAATTAACACATTTAGTTTTCTTCGAATTAAGCTGCAGATTGTTAACTGTAAACCAATGTAAAACTTTCGAAAGCGCTTCATTAACATCGTCAAAGAGGTTTTTATTTCTATCAATGTCAAAAACTAAAGACGTGTCATCTGCAAACAATACTATATCACATAAGTCTTTGACATAAAAAGGTAAGTCATTCATGTATACTAAGAATAGAAATGGACCTAGAATAGATCCCTGTGGAACCCCTAATTTGACTGGTGATCCAGAAGATAGTACCCCATTAATATCTACTTTTTGGGTTCTGAAACTAAGATATGATAGGATCAAATCTAACGCAGAGTCCTTAACTCCGTAAAAATCAAGTTTCCGTATGAGAGTTCCGTGGTCGACGCAATCAAACGCCTTAGATAGGTCACAAAAGACGCCAAGAGCGTTCTGTGAATTCTCCCAAGCTCTGAAGATGTGTTTTAGGAGCGCAATCCCAGCATCAGTGGTGGAGCGACCTCTGGTGAATCCGTACTGCTCGCTGTGGAAAAGTTTGTTTTCATTAAAGTGACATAGAAGTTGTTCCTGGACAATTTTCTCAAAAATCTTACTTAGTGCCGGTAAGATAGATATAGGTCTAAAGTTACCTGGGTCCAGTTTGCTGCCTGATTTAAAAAGTGGTATAATTTTACTATACTTCATTAACTCTGGAAAAACTCCCTCATCAACACACTCATTGAAGATTACTGCTAAGTAGGGAGCAATTACATCTATAATATGACTAATAACTTTCACTGAAATATCCCAAACATCGGCAGTATTTTTTAAATTAATTAACTTAAAGGATTTTAATATATCAGAAGAATCTACATGTTTAAATTTGAAAACAACATTACAGCATGAGACATTATCTTTAACTAACTGTTCTGCTTCAATAGGTGATGAATTGAGTGATGCTGTAGTAACTATAGGTATGTTACTAAAATAATTTTCAAAAGCTTCAGCGATATTGGCTTCGGACTTGACAATTTCATTGTTAATCTTTAAAGTGAAAGTGGTGTCGCGTGGTTTAGCTTTACCAGTTTCATGATTAATTACGTCCCAAGTGGTTTTAATTTTGTTGGTGGACTTAATTATTTTGTCACGAATGTGTAAAGCCTTGGCACACGCGCAGACTTTTTTAAATGTTTTGGAGTAGTTCTTGACATACTCTATGAAATTAGGATCAAAGTTGTATTTTTTCATGCCATACAACTCATACATTTTAGTCCTACTTATATAAATTCCGGGAGTGGCCCATTTGGAAAATGAAGACTGAACCTTACAAGTAACTTTCTTGGTTGGAAAATTGTGATCAAATTCATTTTTAACACACAAAAAGAGATTCCTGTAAAGTGCATCTGGATCACCTTGTGTGTATGGAATGAGTGGCGTTTTTGTCTTCAAACTAGTCTTAAAACGTTCAATACGATGGCGTGTCTTTGGTCTACAAGTAATTTTCCTAGGTATGTCCTTATTACGATAGGAATCTACAAACGTTATCATTTGCCCGCAATGATCTGAGGTAAGCAAAGAAATAACAGACTTCTCAACTGGCAAACAGTTACAAAACACATTGTCCAAACACGAAGCTGTGGTGGCTGTAATTCTAGTTGGTTCATCAAATTGATAATCTAGTCCGAATGACTGAAACAAAGATACTAATCTAGTTCGCTCCTTAGTGTTTTCTAGCAAATCTACATTGAAGTCGCCACAGACAATTATAGGCTTGGATTTAGTAACTAATTTCCCTAGAACTTCTTCTAAAACTAACTCAAACCTATCCAAGTCCGATTTTGGGGGTCGGTACACACTAACTATAACATAGCTCTAGTTAACATAGCTCATAGTTATATTTTATAAGTGTATTTCATTTTTTTATAAACTTTTTGAAATCGTAAAACACGATTTCTGCCGTCTTATTTTGATTAAGTAGGGGTTATCAGCCTATTAATTGTAAAAAGTAACCCGTTAAACCTACCCAGTTTTAAAGTAAAAGTCCAGACAGGTAGGTATTATGTGATTGTACCATAATCTACGAACACAAGCATTGCTACTGTCAACATCGACTAATCAGAGAGCAGTGTGTTATTTTCCGTAATTTATAAAAGCGTAAAATTAAAAGCTCTTCTCTGATTAGTCGAACCGTTTAGAATCTTACGGATAAATATCCGTAAGTTGATAAATTTACCGTGAGTCGTCGCAAATTTATAAATTTCCGGAAATGTGGGCGTAAAATGATACAATTTATCTCTCGTTTAGAATCCTACGAAAGTTTATAAATTTCCTAGGAAATTTATAAATTTACGGTTTTTGTTATTTTCCGGTGACATATACACACATCAAAAGTGTCTTTATCTTATGCCTGTTTCCTCGAGTTATTCTAAGATAATGCTGAGCATTATCTAATATCTTTGATTTTGCTAAAATTTTGAAACCTTTTAAAAGAAAAATCTGTCTTTTTTTTAACGTCCTTACGATTGTACAATAATGCTACCACAATGAATTTCTTTATACAATCTGAAAGGGCAGATATAGCAGTTTCTGTGTCCTAAAAATTTCTACGTTGGTATCAATATTTTAATTTTTACAGCCTCCCCAATAGCTATACTTTGTATGAAAATGCTTGAGATATCCCTAGACACTTTTGATGTGTGTAGTTGAGTGATTTTGACGCTTATCTTAAACCAAGATGTTAGTAGTTCATGAATTTCATGTTTAGGACTTTTATGTATTTAAATTAACTCTTATAAGACTAGATTTAAGTAACATTTGGCTTGGGCAATTCCTTGTTTAATTCTAGAGGTTTTTTTTATAGTGGTCTTCAAGTTGACCTCACTCCGCCTAAGGGAAGCAGCCGTGAGGTCCAGATATGGTGTTGACAAGCACAGTAGTAATGGAGAACTACTTTGCTGATCAATCTCATTTTGAAGGCCTGCATAGAAGCCTTTGCACGCCCCGCTTAAAAAACCCCGTTTATTTAAGGTAATGTAAGGTTTAGTTTAATCAGTTTTAATATTTAATAAAATTTTAGTAACTACAAAATGTATAAATATCGCAGACGTTCACGGTGTCGATGATGGATGCGATGTGGCCTGTCTTGTGGTCGGTATCGCCCACTGGATGAATTTGACGGAAAAAAGTGGTGATGTGTATTGAACTACCTAGATACTTAAGTACTCAGTGTTTACGGTGTGGTTGTGGTACTAATACTACGTGTGAATCGTGTGAATAGACCTTTAGTTATTATCTAATCTATGCTCTTATTATTGTGGTTCTGTATTTATGATCAATGAGATAATAATTAAGTTTATGCCAAATTATGATGACAGTGACAAAATCATGCGATTTAATTTTACGTCAATATAATACAATAGAATATTCTGTTCTGTCTGATATCATAGTCTAGGACTAAGCCATTCAAGCCTACTTTGTTATAAAATGTAAGTTTATCAAGTGCCCCATCACCTTAGTAGCTACCTACTCCTAACTGAAATCAAGATTTGATGGAAACAAAGGTAATCTTATCTCGCGGCGCGTCTGCTGTCAGCACGTGCCGCACCTGACAGTCGAGTGCGCGATGCCGGAGAAAGCAGCTGACGGAGCGCCCGCGCCGGCGGCCCCCGGCCGGCCGTCCCGGACCGGCGCCGGCGCAGCCCCGGAAGCCGCGCGAACCTCCACCCCGGAAGAGAAGACAGAACTTGACTCAGACGCCTTGGAGCGCGCGCTGGACCAGCTCGGCGCGTTCGGCCTGTACCAATGCTACATGGTGGTGATGCTGTGCATCCCAGGACTCTTCGCTGCTATGTACTCCCTCAACTTCATATTCGTAGCTGACTCGGTGCGGTTTCGGTAAGATTATTCGATTAACACAGTTTAATAACTGCATCTATTGCAATGAAATGCATCGATTGAGTGTTATTTAGTTATTCGTATTAACAAAATTGGCTATCTTGGTCTTATTAAAACACGTGAGCGAGAGCGACTGCAGAAAACTGTTGAAGTGTTGCCATAACCGAAGTCGGATAAGAGGATCCTGAAATTAAAATAGATCTGGAGTGACATTAAGTTTAATTTCTTTTGCCGTTGCCGCTATCAGTAAAATCGCAATGATCATCAATTTGTTAAAAGTCTTGAAAGATGATGATGCCCATTTAGATTATGTAGTTTAGCTTAATATAACTAGGTAAGCGTTGGGTCGGTGTGTTGTATTTATTTCTAGCTTATAAACTATGCAAACATATTCATTATACAAACACCTTCCATTTGTTATGTTGATATGTTATTATCTGTGTAGGAGGGCTATGAGATGTGGTTTATCTGCACCAACAGAAAATAGATAATAGTCGATTGCATGTACCTCAGAAATGGGTATAGTATCACTTGTGAGGTTTCAACGTAGAGACTTCATATTCGAAGATCACCTTGAGAATTACCTTTGATAACTGGTAAATTCCTCACTGGACTGAAATCTACTCTATTACACATAATAAGCTAAATCCATGGTACCACTGTTTTCTGAGCTTGTCTTGGTTAAGCGATTTCAGCGTATACCTTTTTGAGCGACGTGCACACTCCGCGTTGAAGTCTTTGCTAACTGACAAACGAAACAATCGTCCGCAAAGAAAATGAAATAATATAACCTCTCTCTCTCTACCTCTTCCCTGTTATGTATCTACTCCACTTCGCCTGGTCCTCGACATCGTGTCCGTGACCTCACACTCCCTCATGTCATTCATCACTACACTTCTTTTACGTACTTAAACCCACATCGATTTAACATAAGGTTATTCAAGCGTGAAACGTGAATATCATTATTCTAAATATTTTATCATTAGAATACTTGTCGTTTATTATGTCCACTCGGATAAGATGAACATAGGTAAATACCAATTACCTGAGAACAGATTTATTGTTGAATTCGTATGCTAATGTTGAGTTTTGCATACATTAGAGTGCAATTGCAGCTCGTCCCAGATGCAAGTGCAATCAATGTTATGAAACTGTGATTGGAAGCCCACGTTATTATACTAAAGGACCGATCACACACGGTTTTTGGTCGAGTGTATTTCATGCTCAAAATCAAAATCAAAAATAGCTTTATTTAAATAGACCTGTAACAAAGCTCGGCAAGGGGATACCAAAAGAACTGGATTTAAAGTAAATAAATGGAAATTTTGCAAGCGATAGCCTAAAGAGTAGTTTACATGGGTCGATTTTCGCCGTGCTTTCAGTCGCTCTACAAATCGCCCATCAAGCGGCATCGCTTGCCTATTAGCTAAGGTCACTAAAATCGCAAGTAGATCTATCATTTCCTCCAAAGGATTAAGCAAAATGGGTGTTCGTGCTAGAATTCAAATAGTAAGTTATTCAATCATCCAAAAATTGCTTGAGTAACACAGAGAGAAGAAGAAACAAAAGGAAAGAAGAGAAAGCAAATTTTGGGTACGTGGATGCATTTCTCAACGTTAGGTCTTGGATGCTTTGGATGCGTTTTAATTAATGTAATTTAGTTTAGAAGATTCTGATTATTTTAGAAAATGATTTAGCATAAAAACACCCGCGTTCAAGTGATCGTTTACACGGTTGATTATAGGTAGTCACCAGCCAGCTGCACGCGGCCAATGTCGGATTCTACCCAACTTTGGGGCTTTAGTCACTCGCGACCTAGCCGAATTTAGACCTCCCTTTAGACAGCCGAATTTCCCTTTAGACGGTCGATTTTAGCCGCGCGGCAGAAATCGCGCAGCTTTAGTGCCCCGTGTAAACCCAACTCAGTATTCACAAGGCTTTTAGGTTTGCAAAGATAGTTAAAGTTACATTTATGGGTTTCCGCAGAGCGACTATTTAAACTAATGTCTAAATAGTCGCTCTGCGGAAACCTTAAACGATTATGTATGATCATTTTTTGTAAATAAATACGAAATAAGTTTCATAAACAAACACATAATTTTACATCATAGGTAATCACTAATGATAATCGTCTAAAAAGACGTTAAATTTAGTAGGTACCTACATCAGGCTATCATAATTAAATGATTTGCAAATTGATTGTCGCACGTATAAATCATTGCAAATCACTAAGTGATCAAATATCTTTTGTTTAAATCATTGCCCTGGAATTAAATTTATGGTCTCGTCGCCTAAGATTTTATCCTAATTACCCACTGTATTTATCTGATAAAAAACTGTAAGTCCGTTAGTTCGGAAGGCCGAGTGCGGGTTCCATTCGGTCCAACGCATCGAGCCGTAGAATTTCTCCAACATTCGAGGTGTAGCCTCCTAGTTTTAGTGGTAGTTTTCCCCACTGCCATCTGTAACTACTTAATACCTAAATAGTAAAATCAGCGTAAACATAAAGTACAGTCATTTCCTTCCTGAGAATAAAAACTTAATTTCCACGAGAAGTCAATGGGCTATTTCAATATTATAATTTAACTTTAGCTTTACTTGTGTAGATTTATTTCAAAAGTATTTGTGGCTGAAACTTTTGTACCTATTTACTTTCAGTGTAAAGAAAATGTTTGCTAGAAAACAAACCCTCTGAAGCGCAGTTGGGTTATTTTTGATAAAACAAAAATAGTCCAACTGTTCTTTCTTTTAGTGTAATAGTTACAGAATTCTGCCTAGGACTGGGCATTCGATTTAGGTTCTTATCATCATGTCTAAGAACTTATTTCTTAATCTTCTATGTAAGGTCACAAGATTATCTCATTTCGTGTCAAACAAGACGAGAGCTATCCTTCCAATCGCAGGTTATTGGCTCTCCATTGTATCTTATCCGTATCATCCGCTTGAGATAACACGCACATGCCACAATTTGATCTTTGGCGTTTGCCACACGCAGACCAATACTACTTATCTACAAAAACTTCCATCCACCAAATAGTTGAAAGAAAAACTGTATCTCTCCAACACGCATAAAATTTCATAAAAGAAATTCAAGTAAAAACTTTTAAAAAGCGTCTTGCGCATAGAAAAACCTTGTCTACACATTCACCAGAATCCGTTATGCTCGAAATCCTTTGACTCTACCAATAAATAGTCGACCCAACCCCTGAAAAAAAATAACATAGTTCAAGGCTACTACCAAGCCCAAGCCTCGAACTATGTTCCTCACTGGCAAAAATGACCGAAAGCGATGTCGTCCTAGTCCTAGTCACTATCGAGCCTAATGACAACCGTTTACATCGCCGCTGCCTAACATCTCGCGCCAACAGTCCACGCAAAACAGAGATATAATCTGGCCCCTAACTCTTTGCCATGCTTCGCGGTACTAACAAATGAGGTGGCTTTTCTCCTCAAACTAACATCCGATTGCCATCTCCCAGTGAAGCCATTCAGCTTCGGCTCGGCATCGTAAAAAAACAAATCCTAAAGCTGTTCGATTCCACCACATGTTGTTGTCATCTTCCAGTCATGCCTAAGAAAAACGATATATTCCTTTCTAATACTAAAAACTAATACCAATGGTATTTGTTTGTAATCGTAATTAATTTTCTATTCCGGACGAGTACCACTCATAAACGAATCCCGAAATACGCTAAATGTAATGAGGTACCGCCAGTAATAAAAATGCTTTTAGATGTGATTTTGACTAATGTTTATTTATACAGAATCAGTCTTATTTAACAAATTAAAGAGTAGTAGGAAAACCTTTGGTTAATTATTATAATAATACAGACAATCAGACCTATGAAATTGCATAAGTACCTATAGGTATACTTAAATATAAAGCTTTTCAACAAATCTAAGTTATTTATTTTAGTTTCCAAAATGCAACAGTTGAAGAATATCTCGCAGATCAACGATTAAAATAAAATAAAGTATGTACTTACTTACTAGAAATTATAATATACCACTGTATCAGACAGTCTAGTATTCATACAAGAGTGTCAACTTTTAACTTTTTAAAAATAATCCACTGTTATAAAATCTTTTTAGTAATAATTAGTAAAAATCGTTAGTAAAAATGCCGGAACGGAGTGAATTTGTTGAGATTTAGAATTGCATTACGATCATAATATTAAAAAGCAAAGTAAACTGTTTCTGTGACTGTACCAAAAGTTATGTTTTGGTATTCGTTGGGAACAGATTAAGTACTTCATTGAAATATTTAAAATTTGGTATTCGTCCGGAATAGAAAATTAATTACGATTACAAACAAATACCATTGGTATTCGTTTTTGGTATTAGAAAGGAATAGATCAGAAAAGAAAAACGTTTTACTGCTCTGACAACCCTTTCGTTTGCAGATGTCTGGTGCCGGAGTGCGAGGGTGGGCTGGCGTGGGCGCAGTACCACAACGTGAGCGCGCAGTTGCTGCAGCCGGGTGGCGCGCAATGCACGCGCTTCACGCCGCTGCAGCCCGACGCGCACGCGCACACCTGCCTGCGGGAACACTTCCACCCGAACGAGACGGTGACGTGTGAGAAGCTGGTCTATGAGAACCACAACACTATTTTTGCTGAGGTTGGTTATAGCTAGGGTGTTTTGCGGATTTAAGCACAAGGGTATTCTTGCAGGTGTCACGTATTCGGGACAATTCTGCGTGCTTGTTGTAATCCGCACGAAATTATCATTAGAAGGCTTCTTGTAAGCTATTCAATTTTAATAACCATTTTTTCATAAAAAGTCTAAACTAAACTGAGACATTTTAAAAACAACGTCCTACAGAACGTGGAAGCTTCCAGACTAATCTGCCGTCCGTTCGCGTTAAGAATGCAGTGATTTTCAAATGTAATTCTGTTGCACACAAAAAAAACTCAGATCCATAACCTTTGCGTTCGAAAGTAGGTATGCGTTCAACTGATCACTGTGGACTTGATTTTCTAATAAGGACCGATTTGATTGATTAGGGGGCGTGCTAGATCGAAGGACGAGTATGAAATTAGTGCATTCTTAACGCGAACGGACTATAGGGTAGAGGAACCAAAAGATGAACAACCCCCAATAGATGAACGATCGATAGAAATAATTCGATAATGAAATAATTGCTCCTTTCTTTTGTGAAATATTTATGTATGAAATAAAGTGCCCCTTTTTCTTCCTAACACCATTAAAATATTGACACAATTGTCACGGACGCGCTTACAATCGGCTGTTTCGCAAGCTGTTCCTGGCAAAAAACAGTTTTCTATGGAAACCTACTTAAGGTACGCAGCCTCCACACTTAAGCATAATGTTATGTCAATCACGTAATAACAGCTGTGTTTGAATGGTGTCGGTTTTATTAAAATCTTGATAAGTTTAGTTGCTGCTGTAGGTGCCAGTGGCGCAGTTGCGACAGTGGTCGGTGACGATTGCTGTTGTAAAGCAACACAACTCCGGGTCGGAAATGGGATGGGTGACCACCCCGGCCGAAATTTAGTGATGTGTATTTCGGGCATCTCCGTGCTTCGGAAGGCACGTTAAGCTGGTGGTCCCGGTTGACGTCGCTAGACGTCAGTCGTTAAGCCTAGTCAGAGGCCTTAGGGCGGCTTGATAACATCTGACAGTAAGGTTGCTCACTAACCTTACACCCCTCCAACAACCCGCACTGAGCCCGCGTGTTGGAGTATGGCTTGTTCCACCTCATAGTTGAGGTGAGGCCTGTGCCCAGCAGTGGGACGTATATAGGCCGTTTATGTAAGTTTAGTTTCAATTGCTTTGTAGCAGATTTACATTATTAACCATATATTGCGAGAAATGTACTGTTCAAGTAATGGATTCAATTTTCTCCTTTGGATCCAATAAATGAACGGCGTTCAACTAATGGAGAGAGTGCTTATATTTACAGACTCCGAAAACCTAATAAATCATTTTGGAAGTCTAGCTAAGACCGTTTAAATTAGTTAATAGAAGTATTATGAAGTCACCTACCAAAAGTTGAACATAGATTGTTTAGGTTTTTGTTGAGTTTCACGACAATTATTTTATTATTTTAGTATGAAACCGTTCATTGTTCAACTTTTGAATTCATACCCCAAAACTTGAACCACATAATGAGGTTTGAATTTCAGACGTATAACTTTCCTAAATTCGATCTTTTTTTATTGATATCTAAGAATAACATAATTAGAGTGGGAACGCCTCAAAATAATTATTTTTATAATGATATACGTGATTTTTAAATAAAGAGGTAGATAAATAAATACTTTAAAGTACTCCAGAAACAACCAAAAAAACTCAGTTTATAAGCACAGACTTTCGCGTCAATGTGTTTACATGATGATATAAAATATAAAAAACTACTTATTCATAAGATCTACTTTAGTTCATTGCTTATTAAAGAATCCAATAACATTTACCCCATAGTTATAACCGTGAAAATGGTAGTTCATCTATTGGGTTCAAAACGTTCATAATTAGGGCACAGTGTTCATCTTTAGGGAAAAAAGCAAAAGTTTTATAAAAAACAATTTTTCATTAATAACTGGTAGATTTTAGGCATTATTTTCTTTAACTAATAGAATCTTGAGTTATATACAAGTAACATTAAAAAATAACAGCAAGTGCAAACAGCTAGAAAAGGGCGAGAAAAAAATACTCAAAGTTACAAAGAACGCTTAATCGTTCATTTAATGGTTCCTCTACCCTAGTTAATTGTTCTTAAAATTAATCGCCAAATGCATATTTGACTGCAATTGTTCAAAAGCTTAAATAACGCCATATTCATCATCATCATCGCTTTTCATGATCTTGTTTTAATTAAAGATGAATAATAAAAGCAGTTCAGTTTAGCCGAACATGAGTGATCTCTACCACGTTTCAGTTCGACCTGGGCTGCCGAGAGTGGATGCGCACCCTCGTGGGCACCGTGCGCGCGTCGGCGCTGCCCTTCGCGCTTCTGCTCACTGGGTTCATCTCAGATACGTCAGTATTCCTTTCTTATGATACATACATTAAACTTAAGATCGTTACATGAACTCCTGCTGATTTTCATCCGCAATCATTCACTCTATCACTTTTGCCATCAGTCATTGAAGTGGAAAAAACACATTAACACGCCTTAGGACACAAATTAAGCTTATAATGTTGAGTGATATTAATCACTGAAGCCATGGTACGTAATTTGTACAGACAAACC
This sequence comes from Udea ferrugalis, assembly GCA_950022985.1. NCBI lineage: Eukaryota > Metazoa > Arthropoda > Insecta > Lepidoptera > Crambidae > Udea > Udea ferrugalis. The sequence goes on along the minus strand of OX465524.1, from coordinate 208,230 downwards.
TAATTATCTACATACTTTGTGCTAAACCAAAGACGTGTGTCCCGTAGTATAGTTTATTTCCACACTGACCTTTGTGCCACAGTGCACGTTCTTATACTCTAACTAGCAGCCGCCCGCGACTTCGTCCGCGTGGACTTAGCTGTATGTGAAAAAATATTTTTCGCTTTTTCGTAATTTAAGTAAGGATGCCTATTTTTTTTGAAAATGAAATATAGCCTATGTCACTCAGGAATGATGTAGCTTTCCAACAGTGAAAGAATTTTTCAAATCTGCCAAGTAGTTTCGGAGCCTATTCAATTCATACAAACAAACAAAAAATCAAACCTTTCCTCTTTATAATATTTGTATAGATAAACAATGCGTGCTCTTATTCTCTTAATACACAACACTTTGTACTGCGCGCTTTCGAACCTGTTACCTCTGATATTAACCAACCTCATGACCATACACCAAATAGATCGTCAAAACACTGTCAGGTAGGAGGACTAGTTAGTTCTACTAGTCCTCCTAATGATTTATACAATTGAGCAGGTACGGCCGGCGCACGGCCTTCTGCATCTTCTCGGGCTGCGCGGGAGTGCTGGGCGTGGTAAAGGGCTTCTCCATCAACTACGAGATGTACGTCGCCATGGAGTTCTTCGAGGCCATGCTGGGCTACGGGTTCAACAGCGCCGCTTATGTTATGAGTACGTACCGTTCTGACGTTAGGATTATTAGATTTGAGGGCCTTTTCTGCCAGCAGACAATGCATTACCCTGGTGCTGTTATCAAAGTGTTAAGTGTGTATTTTTCGTAGAATTTAAGGCCCGTAAAGCAGGCCTTCCATTGCCAGAAAATGTCAGTATCCTTTTAAGCTGATGATAAATGATGACGTCATAGGTGATGTCTTTTGCTTCCATCTTAGGATATACACAATAATCTGGTTTATCTGATAATGACTCTCTGCAGCTGCCATTAAAAGACTATCCCCCGAATTCACAAACTTCAATCAACGCTAAGCACACGCTCACTCTCATGCTGTCCCGTAAAATGTCAATAGAACTGAAAGGGACAGCATGGGCGTGAGCGCGTGCTTAGAGTTGATTGTCGTTAGTGAATTCGGGGGTATAAGTAACTAGTTAATTTATGGAGTATGGGTTGACAAACCCAGCTAACCTCAAGATAACTCGAGTGTCTATTTTAATGTAGTACATCCACGTGTCTAGGTAGCTATTATTCGAGAGAAGTATTTTTCGATTACGTTTTTGATTTCGCGAAATTCAGCAACCGTATTGAAATAAGAAGAAACACATAATTGGTCACAAAACGCTTCTTAAACTTGAGAAATTGGTCGTACTGAAACTGAAACATTTTTTTGCATTTCAACTAAGTGAAACCACGCTTTTATAATGATATGACAGTGGTGGATAGGTTAAGACCACTTTCCCCTCGCACCTCGCCTATGCTAAATGTGATAGTCATTAAGTAGCTACCCAAAATTGTTGTCTGAAAAAGTCCTTTTCCTAAAAAAAAAAGTATATCTTGTCTCTAATTCTAGTGATAGAGCTGGGTCGGCCTTCCCTGCGCGCAGCGTTTGCGTGCGCCACTGGCGTCTCCTACGGCCTGGGCGGCATGTTGCTCGCGCTCGTGGCCTGGGGCGTCCCCTACTGGCGCGAGCTGCTCTGGACCATCCACACGCCGGCGCTGCTGCTGCCCATGTACTGGCTCCTCGTCGACGAGAGCCCCCGCTGGCTGCACGTGAGACGGCTTCCTAAAAGAGCCGCTGCTATTATTAAGAAGGCGGCGAGAGTTAATAAGGTGAGGGAATTCATCTTCACGAAAACCTATATATGGCACTTGCTGAACGACATGTATGAAGACTCTGCTATACTTTAACAACTACCTACCTCTTCATTATTTCCAGCATACGCAAAAAGAGGCTTATGGGTGAATTCGATTTCAGAACAGTAAAGAAAATGTGCCTACCAATCGATACGTTAATTCCCATGAAGCGAGAGTGAGGGCAAGTGTAGACAGGCACCATCACCTGGGAAACATACGGCATAATACTATGGGGAAACTGCACTGAAATAGACACCATATTCATCCTACAAAAGAAATGTGTCAGGATACTTACAAACATTGACCAAATGACATCATGTAGATATTATATTGTTAAACACCAATTGCTGACCCTTACTTCTATTTATATTTTGGAATCTTGCAAGTTTGTAAGAAATCATTCTGGCTTATACTCCCCAATCGAAACTGAGCCGAAAAGAAATGATAGACATCAAAATAAACTAAACAAGCCAATCACCAACATGAAAATTGTCTCAGGTAGCCCTCATTATATGGCAATAAAAATATATAATCATATTCCCAACATTCTTAAAAATATAAAAAAGGCGTCCTTGTTTAATAGTCACCTCAAAGATTTCTTAATTGGAAAGTGTTATTATAATATTTCTAAATTTTTTGATGACCGATTTAAAGTTTAAATTAATAATAAAACTATATTGTTTGATTTGATTTAATTGGATATTATCTGCTAGGTATTTAGAAGTTCCCAGTTTGAAAGTGTTAGGTACTATTATTTTTATTCTAATTTTGTTAATGATAGAATTAGTATTGTATAATGTTGAATTTAATTTAAATTAATAATATTTTTGCTATGTAAAAATGCTATATTAATTATAATTGTATTTAAATTGACATCCTAAATATTTTAAGTAAATAGGCAATAGTTGCCTTTCATCCAATGTTTGCTATGCCCTTGCAGGGCGTCACTGTACCTTATATACCCTGTAACATCCTTTCTAACATGTGACTTGCAATAAATGAATCTGAATCTGAATCTGAACAGTAATCCTCACGTGTTATTTTTTGTTAGCTTTTCAATCATTACCGGTCGAACTACGTCCACCTGATCATAGCCCTTCGTTTATTATTTCTCTGACTTCGCCGATGCTAATGACTAATGTAGAATGGAGTCTTTTTTTAAAAAGTCCTGTAAAATGGGAAATTTTATTTTGTTCTAAGGTTTTACTGGACGTAGAAGTGATGAAAGCCTTAGAAAAGGACTTCCCTCGAGAAGAAAAACTGTCGAAGCACAAGCACAACCCGTGGCTGTCGCTGTTGAAATCCCGTCGGCTGATGCTGCGCTTCGCCGCGTGTTGTTGGTGCTGGGTCGCGGTGGCCTTCGTCTACTACGGCCTCACCATCAGCTCGGTGTCCCTGGCTGGGGACATGTACGTGAACTTCGCGCTGAATATGGCCATGGAAGTGGTGGCCTCGCTGCTCATCATGATGGCGCTGGAGCGCTTCGGACGCAAGTGGAGCATCTTCACTGCGTTCGTGATCTGTGGGGGCGCTTGCGTCGTGCCTTTCTTTGTTTGTAAGTGAAGTACCTTTTTTCGAAATAATGACCTTATACTGTTATTTGATGCATTTAGTTTTGTGCAATAAGAAATTATTTAACGTGGCCAATGCAGCGGACTAGTAGATGATGATGATGAAACATTTTTTATTTAATCTAATCTAAGTTCTACATTTTCATGTGAAATGCATTTTTTTAAGTACCTAGCTTCCCACAGAATAGACCCTGCAAGACCCAGCCCTCTATTGCATTATTAAACGAATCAGAATTTAAACTCGGAAGTTTTAAATACCCAGTTATCATTTTGGCTAGCTCTAAAACATATTAAAAAATTCACGCTCTATTAGGTACACGACGCATGCTATATACTTTACCTCTTTCTTGATGCGTTTGTTTTACAAAACCCACACTAAGCTTGGTATACTTGAACGTGTACTTTATGTTCAGTCTAGTTTTACAAATTTCTCAAGAGCTTCATCTTAAGCTATTGGTAACAGCGGACACCGGCGCCATACTCGCGCTGTTCTTCGTGGGCAAGCTGGCCATCACGTTCGCGTTTAACTCCGTGTACATCTTCACGGCGGAACTGTTCCCCACGGAGACCAGGAGCTCGGCTTTGGCGCTCTGCTCGTTAGTCGGCCGTCTCGGCAACATCCTCGCGCCGCAGACACCATTGCTGGTAAAGATCTGAAATATTTAGTCGCGCTTGCTGTACGTTTATTTAGTTCTGATTGGGTTTTTAGCAATGGGAATGGGAAGTAGCTGGGGGTAAGACGGGTCGTGGTTTGACTTTCTGTCCGGGAGGGGCTTACTCAATAATTATAGGGTTTAGGGTTTTTGAATCAGAGTAATATCTAAGTAATAGGTCCTTTTTTCACGGTTGTGCAAGACGCAGGGTCTGTTGGGGCAACTTCAAAAGCGGGTAGGTATTTGTGCAAAAGTATAACTTTGAAAGGAGGGGGATGCTATCTGATTTCGCTTCTTGGTGCTCAAGAAAGCCATGTTGCGTAACAAATTACATGAACATTGAATGTATTCCAGAGCTCATACGTGCAAGCGCTGCTGTACGGCGGCTGCTCGCTGTCGGCATCGCTGGCCGTGCTGCTGGTGCCGGAGACGCGGCGCGCGCGCCTGCCGCCGAGTGCGCGCGCCGCCGAGACGCTCGCGCCGCCCGCCGCCTGCCCGCCGCCCGCGCCGCCGCCGCCACCCACGCGACGCGTGCTCTCCGCTGATCTCTGACACCCACGTCTCATGTGAACCATCATACATAACATAAACGGCCTATATACGTCCAACTGCTGGGCACAGGCCTCACCTCAACTATGAGGTGGAACGAGCCATACTCCAACACGCGGACTCAGTGCGGATTGCTGGGAGGGTGTAAACTTAGTGAGCAACCTTAATATCAAATGCTATCAAGCCACCCTATGGCTTCTGACTAGGCTTAACGACTGACATCTAGCGACGTCAACCGGGACCAACTGATTAACGTGCCTTCCGAAGCACGGAGATGCCCGAAATACACATCACTAAATTTTGGTTGGGGTGGTCACCCATCCCATTTCCGACCGGGCGTGTGTTGCTTTACAGCAGCGATCGTCGCCGATCACTGTCACAATTGCGCCACGGGCACCTAACCATGTGAACCATCATTTCTTTGAAAAATATAACATAACATGACCCTCACGACCATATCCCTAATGGGTTAGTCAGAGGCACACTGATTGTTGTGGTCATGGTGAAAACGTTCAAAAGCCCAGGGGCGAGCCTACCGCCGTTATCCGAGTTGCTTGGGTTTTATATCGGTGTTTACCATAACCGGAAAATTAACCGCAAATTAAACAATAAACACAAAGTAAGTGTGTTCTGGCTGCCACCGCTGCTGTTTAACCACTGCTGCACTGGGCCACGACGCTCTACTGGGCATATTCTCCTGAAGGCAGGCATGACGACGAGTCACTACCTCGTCGTTACATCAGCAATGCGGTTCCGAAAAGCTTCGCAACGCTTTGCAGCCAAGGTCGCTGCCCTGTGCGAACACTTCCTGCAAAGGTCCATGCTGCACCACAAACACTTCTTTTTGGTTCGATTTGGACCGTAAACATCTCAGCAACTGACTCTACGACGCATATTGTGTCTACAATATGTGCGAATAAACTCCATAACATTGTCGGGCGGCGAAATTCCGATCCGGCAAGCCAACACTGCCGCTAAAGCCACCTGAGTATTAACTAATCCGCCATTTATTCTATCAGAAAATTATCTGTCAGCTTCAATACGGTTAGCAAACCAAACAGAGCTGCGGGCGCCAAATACATTTGGACTCAATGAAAGTTCTTCATATAACATCGCATCTTTCATGATGATAAAATGTTGTCTGGAAGTCAATTTTTATAGAAGATCTAAATCTAAATTTTTAATGATCCTAATGGCAGAACTCAACTCAAACAGATAAAGAAGAAACTATGTATTTTAACTGAGTAACATTCTGAAAGGAATGTACATACCTGTGTCAAGTATGTATGTAGATTGCCTGTTCTTAACAGCCTTAACATCAGTGAACACCTTCTTTGCGTAGCATTGATAATTTTGAAGTAAACTTCAAGTAAAGGTACCTCTACTTTAATTTGTACTTACGAGTAGAAATGTATTTAAATAGTTTATTTATTTTTAATGTATTTTAATTATTATGTTACGAAAGTATGTTTGTATTATTAATACCTATGTATTGTTGGACTGTGATAATAGGTACTTACTTAACATATTAAAGTGTTTTTGAGATTATTAAATTATTTACAATTGGCTATTCTTGTCTTTATGCTTTATTTTTATTTATACGACGTATGAAAATTCTCAGCCTATCATCCCAGGAAGGAACTAGGATGGGTGGAAATCGACTAGGTATGTTACATTAGAAATAAGAAATGCCATTCTACCAAGTCCCATTTTATTGGAGTACAAAAATCACATTACGCGACACAATTCCCCTAAACATTTACTTTTCCTTGAGCATAAAACTTCTTCCTATCTAATATTCTTAAAATTTCAAGTCAGCCGAAAACAAACAAAATATACAAAAATATGTCTTTCACAAGTCAAACACCTACGTCTTTCTATTTATAATTACAACACTCAGTCTTATGGTTGCTAACGTTTTACTACAATCGCATCAATGGCATATATCTGATATGCTCTTCAAATGAGACAGATCCTCATTTGTTCTTCTCTTTAACAGTCAATCGTGAAATTGCCTGTCATCCTCAACAGCAACCTACCCTTTATCAGTTATCAGGTTATCACAAAGTCATTTACTATAATAAGGCACTTAATTACTAGTTTACGTGTAATTCGATTAGGAATTCATTGTATCTAAATTGCTGTTTCCATTACGGTATAATTAACATTAATTCATTAACTAAACTTAAATCTAACTAACAAAAATATTCAACATTTATAAAATTCTGTTTCGTCGGAAGTACAAAATAAACTATCTAAGGTGAGTTAATTTGTATGGTGTGTGATTGTGTGGAGCAAAGAGCATTACTCCATAGTGACGTAAACGTTGCAGCATTTGTAATTGCACATAAATCTATTCTACATTTCTAACGTGTATCTAAGACAAGTATCATTCACATTGGAATATATCTGAGTATAGATTGTACATACACTTGACGCGTGTATGTTTTCCTGCCAGAAAGTGATATCATTCGGAATCAATGTTGGGCGTCGTTCATCTTGCGCGTCACGACGCGAGTCAATGGATACGTCTGGATTACTGAACAAATACAGAATTGGGGTCGAGCCGCCATATTTTTAGAATTTCTGAGATAACTTCACGTTTGATACAACGGACTGCGCCCACGCCGCGCCCTAAAACATTAATCATGATTTTAAATTATTGTGTGTTTAATAAAGTTAATAGCTTTCTAATAACTGCTGAGCATATGTATTGCTATCGCTATTATTATAATTACTGAAATATGTTTTGCATTACATAGCAATGTATTCTTGTTGATAAAACAATGTGATTCACTCTCTTGAAAATGACACTAACATAACGTGATAAAAACATATATGGTACTACCAGTCTCACGTAGAATGCTCCTTTGCAATATACTTTGTATTCAGTTATTTGATTTTCTATGTAAAAATATTCAATGAACTAGTAGCGCAACATAACATTATTATTAGGTAACTAGGCACATGCCTATGTAACATACGTCATAATAAAGTTTTAAGTACACAAAAATCAACATGACCGTTGATTTGCACCCTTCTACTTACTTCACATTCAAAAGTAAATTCTTTCATGACATTTTAAGCGAATGCACCATTGAAGCCAAGAACGGAAACGTTTGGCTTGAAGTGTTCTGTAGGCCTATCACGAACCGCTAACGTTTTGGTAATCGAAAGGTTAACGATACTTTTTCTTCTTTTTCCTATGACTTTAAGAAATAAAAGTATCGTTTACTTCGCGATCACCAAAACGTTAGCGGTTCGTGTTAGGCCCACTGTTCATGCACCACACTGAGAAGACGCCTCGCGCAAGCCCTTCGTGACGTCAGGCGTCTTGTCGCCTGTGTCAGGAGCCTCGCGCAGCTTCAGCTTTCTCGGCATCTGTGACGTCAGCAGTTCCGTTGGCGACGAGCGGGCCGAGCTCATGCGCGGGCAGGGCGAGCTCCGGCGGCCGCAGACGGGAGTAGACGAGGCGGAGCGCGAGCAGCGCCGCGAAGGTGAGCGCGGCCGTGCTGCCGAAGGTCGCGTCGGGCCCGCGTCGCGCGTACACCGCCGACACGAACACAGGGCCGAGCGCGCGCGACACGCACCCTGCGCCCGTCAGCAGGCCCATCCACACGCCCTGTATACGACAACAGGCACAGTGAGAACACAACACAACATTGACATAATAGGTCTATGAGTGACCAATAACTCTCTTAACATTACATCGGTGGCTCATTGCAACGTATAGGTATGGATATTAGATCACATCGAAAGTTTATGAGATCGATCAATTCATGACATCGAACGAACATGTGTTCGTTACCTACAATGTACCTACAAACTTTCACATTTATAATATTTAGTAGGATTTAATACGGAAATATCATTTTCTGTATGTAAGTTTACTTAACAGATATCTGGTGTTCTAAATATTTTAGGAGTGGCACATTGCATTTTTGTGTGATATCAAACCAATAAGTATCAGCGAAAAAAAAGGTTTACTGAACCACTCCTTGAAATATTGGGTGCGATAAGATGTAGGTAAACATTCACATAAGGCAATGTAAGTACATTGTTCCCAAGCAGCTAGTTCGTTGATCTAAAATTAAAATGGCATTGCCGTACCTAGGAAACGATAGTGGGATGGGCTGGACTCGATTGTAAAGAGTTGATCTAATAGAGCAATGGACTGATGAATTGGGAGTATTTTCCTGCAATGACATAAACTCTTACAGCTGCTCCTATAATAATTTCCCGAGCTGTTGCAAAAAAGCGTCGCACATCGTGGACCTCATTTAGTACACCAACGACCGTATGTTGCTGTGCCCAGTAATACAAAATAAAAGATTGGTTCTCACCTGTGGCCTAGGACCCAAGACTTTGGAGAATATGGTTTGAATGAGCGTGACTCCCAGTGAGTAGCCAACGGACACAAAAGTGTATGCTAGTAGGAACTGTGGGATGGAGAGCCCGCGAGAGGTCTCACACCAGGGTTGCGCGGCCTGAGGGCAGCCACCGCCTGCCTCTTCTGCGTCGACGGGGGACAGCGGCGGGGGACCGGGGCCCCATGGGATGCACAGCAGAGATGCCACACCTGTCAGGAGGAACCCACCATACAGCAGTAGCGCCCTGAAAAATAAGACCACTCAAAGTCAGGACAATTTATTTAAATCTGGCAAGGAACTAGATAATTAGATCCCTTTACGGCCAGGGTAATTTCCACTTTCAAACTAACACTATTCGCCTCATTCTCACATTTACATAAAATTTATCTTAGTATTATAGTTTTATATTTGGCTCTTTATTTTTGTCTTGATAGGCTTAACCAGTACAAGAATACAACATTCTGCGTTGCACTTAGCTTATAATTAGTGAATCTTCATAAAAACAGCAGCACTGAATAAAAGTATCACACATACCGTTCCTCGAACATCTTAGTGAGTGGTGTGATGAGCGCGAAGGTTGCGCAGGCGACCACGGCGCCAGCGCTCATCAGCGCGCCCAAGTACTCCAGCGCCTGCTTCTTGCTCCACGCGAACTGGTCCATGGTGAGACTTGACGCCAGCGTCTCCAGAAGCACAAAGTTGAACACCAACACGAAGAACGCGCCGATTAACGTCCAACTGCTTATCAGGTCTGGCTTCATGGCTTTCAGTGCTTCTTTCTCTGTAAGAAGTAAATATTCATTTGGTCAGCATTTATTTTATAGACATAAGACTTTTATGTCAAAAGTTGCTGAGCTAATAACTAGCTATAATTGTTTTTCTAGGCAGATCAGTATAAAAATATACCTCGGCTATTGATACTAACAGGTTTTTCTCGACCTGTTAGTATTGGAGTTGGTTTGGAGTTTCCAAAGTATAGATTACCAATCTTACCAATTGCAGGTGTGGTGATTGAGAGAATATTATGAATACCTTTATAGTACCCATTTAGACAAATTATTAACTGTCCTAAAGCCCTCGTAACGTAAACCTCCCGTTTGAATTATTATGATTGAAAAGGTATTTGAAGGAAATCGTTACCAGAGTGTTTCCCCTGCGCTAGCATAGCCTCTTTGGCTGCTATGGGGCGCTCCTTGAAGCACCAAGGCAGGAACAGCACGAAGTTGACAATAGCCAGCACTGCGTTGATCCACCCTGCTGCGGTGTACATGTCCAGCCGCAGCACTGGCATGGGCTCGCCTGGTGGGGGGTACGGGTCCCCGGGGCCGAGGGGGGCTGCAGCTGCCTGCGATATTACGACATATTTGAGTGCAAGAAATAGAACCTCTTTTACGTGTTACGTGTTGGTATCTTTGTAAATAATTTTGCGCGGTATCACGAACTAGTCACGTGGAAAAACTAATTTCCTCATTTCTAATACGATTTTAACGTTACACATTGCCCTAGCCTATCCTCCTGACAGATACTGACCTGCAATGCTGGACCGACCACGAACCCCAACACTTGAGCGAGGGACACGCTGGCCACAGCCCTCGTGCGCTCGCTAGTCAGTGTCGCCGCTGAGAGGTAAGACCTCGCCACTGCTACGTTGGCTGTAACATACATATGTAAACTTAGTCTACACAAACTGGCTATGCAAAATCTACACCAATAATGCTTCCAAATATTTTCATCACCATCATCAGCCTGTCATAGTCCACTGCTGGACATAGGCCTCTCCCAAAGTGCGCCACAACTCCCGGTTCTGAGCCTTCCGCATTCAGTCCGATCCCACCACCGTTCTCAGGTCATCGATCCATCGCTGGAGGGCGCCCTGCAATGCGTTTGCCGATCCCCGGTCCCCACTCAAGGACTCACTGCTCCAACGGCCGTCGGTCCTTCTACAGACGTGACCAGCCCATTGCCACTTCAGCTTGCTGATTCGGCGAGCTATATCGGGGACTCCAGTTCTCCGCAGAATAACCTAATTTCTGATTTTATCTCTCCAAATAGTTCGATATTTATTTGCTTGCCTTAAGACCCTTAAACGCATTGTGGGCTGACTGACGAGTTTAAAGCAATTAGTTACAGGACAAAAGCAGAATGATGCCTCGTCGTCAATGCTTTTCAATTTAGCCCTTGAATGCATAAATCAGGTACCTACTTGGGCTATCTTGGACACAAATACTCATCAGGAAGAGATAGATTTTCGCTAGTGGGAGCTCCCATTACTGATTGACGGACGTGTTAGAGTCTCTACACTGCGGGTGACAAGCGCAAACCTGCACAAGATCAGCTATGAAGAATGTTTGAAGATCACTTACTTAGATCAAGCTATTGTATCGGACGCCAAGAGACACTTTGTACCGCTGACCAATGAGCCGAGTAATCAAATGCAATTGGGGTGAAAATCAAAGGCAACCATCTATTAAACTGCACATACCCGAGCTAACGCCGACCAGAAATCGCGCCAGCACCATCCAGTAGCGCGCGTAGGGCCGCGTCAGGTGCAGCTGCGCGTACATGGCGCTGGCCACCACAAACAGCAGCAGCGTCGCCAGCAGCGGCGCGCGCGCAGACGCCACGCGGTTTGCCCACAGCCCGAGCAGCGGCGAGAACAGCAGCTGCCCCAGCGGGTTGGCGCCAACTGCCAGACCTAGTATTTCTTTCTTAGAGCCTGATTCCAGCTGAAAAAGCAAGTTGCAGAATTGTACCGGTTAGAAAGAATGTTTTGAATTTGCAGAAGACAAAGCTGACGTAGAGGCCGCAGGGGGATTTTAAATAAAATTTAGTTCATCATTATCAGCTCCTAAAAGTATATTCAAGTGTCTTATTTTTATAGATGGACATAGACCAGAGCGAGCAGCTTTTAGCAGACTGGATGTAACGGCTACACGCAAACTGCACCAGGTCATTGGTCCTCTGGGTAAGAAGCCTGCTTCTACACTGCATACCTATTTAAGTTCGCTGTCACCACTCGAGAAGCTTTACTTCCCATCAATTGTCAATTCTTTGATTTCTCTAGATTTAGAGATTTGGTGGAGCCACCGGTTCTGTTTTGAGCACACATAATTTATAAACGCACTGTTAACAAGATCGGATCGATAGGCACTTTCGCTTCGAACTTACATCCTTCGGAATCAATCATAGACTTTAGCATTGGTAAAAACTTTGCAAAACCATGTAAACAAGAACATAGATTTCTAAACTGGGGTGCTATTCCGACGGACATCACTTCATATCTCGGTGCTTCACGCTTACCTCAATCATCAATACGCTTTACTTTGAATTACTTTTTCTCTCATTTTGTATGTAAATAATTAAAAAATGTTTTTGGGCTCAGTTCTTTTCTCTCAAACGACCACAGTCGCAAAGGAATTGAATCTTAAAGTTACCTCGCCACGAGCAAAGTGAGTTTTGGCGTCCACCGGATTACCATAGCAGTTCCATAAGTTTATGAGTAACTGTCTCATCTTTTTTATTACACTTTAACTCTGTTTATTTTTACTGTCTGCGCCAGAAACGTTTTGCCTAGAAAAAATTGTTTCGGTATTACCAAATAGTCCAGTCATTTAAGCTTAAATTAGGTAAGAATCTCGGAATTCGAGATACCCAGCTGTAAGTCTGTAAATACTTGTATATTGACACCCTAAAAGTTGTCTCAAAACCTACATATGGTAGGGTGTACGCAACTGTCAAATTTCAAGGTCAAATGTCACAAAAATCGATTTTTTGTAAATATCTCATTTCCTTTGGGTTTTTTGCTATTTGTATGTAATATCAATATTGTAGAATACAAAATTCTCTACAAATTTTGTTTCAAAAATTTTTTCATCCGGTGATTCGTTTTCGAGATAGAGGGCGTAGAGCGCGCGGTCACAGCATCAATTCAGGTCAACCGGTGCCTCCGGTCAAAAACTTAAGAAGTGAAAAAATGTGAAAAGTCTCGATCATCTTCGTTATCTGCATTACGTCAAGTCCACAGAACTTAATAAAGCTGTGCAGCTTTCAAATATTCCACCAACAAGTGCAGCTGCTCATCAATATTGTAAAAACAACAACGTTGTCTAAAATCGTTTCGCATTGCCCAACCCCATACCTGGGGTTCCAAATCATGCCCTAACCAAGTTTGAACTTGATAATATACACGTTGTTGTTTTCACAATGTTGATGAGCAGCTGCACTTGTTGGTGGAATATTTGAAAGCAGCACAGCTTTATTAAGTTCTGTGGACTTGACGTAATGCAGATAACGAAGATGATCGAGACTTTTCACATTTTTTCACTTTTTAAGTTTTTGACCGGAGGCACCGGTTGACCTGTAGTGATACTGTGACCGCGCGCTCTCCGCCCTCTATCTCGAAAACGAATCACCGTATGAAAAAAATTTTGAAACAAAATTTGTAGAGAATTTTGTATTCTACAATATTGATAATACATACAAATAGCAAAAGACCCAAAGGAAATGAGATATTTACAAAAAATCGATTTTTGTGACATTTAACCTTGAAATTTGACAGTTGCGTACACCCTACCATATGTAGGTTTTGAGACAACTTTTAGGGTGTCAATATACAAGTATTTACAGACTTACAGCTGGGTATCTCGAATTCCGAGGTGAAATTACTATAATGACTGGACTAAAAGGTTTCTGACCGAGACTCACCTACACAAGGTCACGCAAGACAATCATTTATTATTTAAAAACTCCGCGCTTATTAAATTACCGTTGACGTCCTCGAACGTCTGGTAAATATGCAAACCCAGGTGGTGTTTGTGTTTTGAAACAAATAGCGCAAAAGCAAGCCCAATAGTGTACCTACATCATGGCTCAGCACTCGAGTAAAAGGGCCTTCTTGGAAGGGGCTACCACAATAATTAAGGACAAAATAAACACGGACACGTACTGATGGATACAGGTATATGAATGTAAATGAAATAACACCACTTAGGCTGCCTGCTATATTGCAGGAAAGCGGTACAACAACAAAGGCACCACAAATACCCAAGCACTGTTTGCAAAATATGACTTCTTCTAAAACAACTCTTCAATATTCTTGTCAACAGACTTCAAGGGAATTAAATTTGAACCTCGACTAACGTTCCTAAAATTCCTACCCACTCCTAAAACCGGCTGTAGTCAGGTATTCACTTAGTTCAATAATATTTGTCTTGTTTATATGCCCATTAGACGCTATCTTGAGAGCTTGTTCTATTCATAATCTAAATACTCATTACACAATCGCTTTATATTAACTCATTCTTGTGATAATCATGAGTATAATTATCTAGCTCAGTTCAGAAACAATAGATGATATGACATGGCTTGGCAACTATTTGTATTAGATTTATGTAAACTAAACAAGCTCTAAACAGCTCCCATTGTTTCCAGCACAGATTGCAGATCACTCAGGAGTGACGTGTGATGGCGGATGACGAGGCGATGCCGTGCCTCATCTAAGAGCTACTGAGGTATCTAAGGCCCGCTGCAAGCTACGACTGCATGGTGAAAAACTACAGACTTCTACGTACACACGAACTGCTTTTAAAGAAGTGGCAACTACATCAGGCGGTTGGCAGCATGGTGAAATTTCATTATGCGACCAAGCAGTTTCCAATCATAATTTTTCATTCCACGTCGTGCATTGAGAACAAATTGACGACAACAAAGTTGTGGCGCCCCTGTATGTGCAATCAAATCACAAGGACTAACATTAAAAAAGCTAATTGAATTGAACTGTTTTCAATGACAGCTCAACTCTGGCTGCAAGAGCGTTCCGTGTATGTTGATCAATGAGTAACTGCTCGAGCAGTTCGTGTTCGGCGGGCCTGCGTCTAATGCAGGTAGGCATAATAAGGGTATGACTTGAGTCTAGGCCACCTGTCTGCCTATTAGACGTTTCCGTTGTGGTTAACTTCGAACTCTTATTACAGGCACACAATCTCCCTACATTGCATAACTCGCATTATTGTGTGCATTGGTAGGCAAAATTATCTTTGAAAGTAATAACTTAGTAAAAACTATTATTTTAACTGCTTACACGTTGTGATAGATAGCACTATTAGCAACTCTGCCAACGAAAGCATGTCGGAATGGTATGAAACGCGATAAGATAGTTCGGCAATTACTATTGCATGTGTTATTTCTTGCCTTTAATAAGTCGTTTTCTTATAAACATTATTCGTACAAAAAAAGAGAAATTACCTACAGCAACGGCACGCGTTCTCTCTCCGTCGCGGCGCTTATTACGTAGAGCTAAGGTATGCGTCAGGCAGCGTTACTAATTATTACGTATTGTTGCGTTTTAATTATTGCTATTTCAGAAATGCTATTAATAACTTATTCGTAACTTTCGGCGGGTAAGTCTTAAAAAAACTCAAAGCATTATAATTGCTCCTGGTTGTAGGCTGCAACTTTACCCATAGTAACTTAGCCTTCTTGCCTTATTGAATTTAAAAAAAAACCGGTTTTAAATTGTACTTTGGGCTTTGTAGTTATATACTCCTGCAATGTTCTTCGTACAATGAATATTATCTATCTATCACACCTCTGTTGTTTATTTACTGAAAAGACTTTCGAGTCATGTATTTAAATAGAGTCATGGAACCAATATTATATTATGTACTTAGTAGATGATCTATTTTGCATTGTATTCAAGAAATTGAGAGACGTACAAGGCCCCAGGTATCGAATCGATATTATTATTATGTAAATTTCTATATATAAAAATGGATCGCCGTTCGTTATCCCGCTAAAACTAGGGAACGGCAGAACCGATTTGGCTAATCATGGTTTTAATATATTTGTGATGGTCTATGGAAGGTATAAAAGGTGAGTAAACGTGAGAAAATGCTAGGAATATAGTGAAAAACCACAATTTAGTTTTCTCATAGCAACTGTTCCTACCTGTCACGTGACACTGAATGTTTGACAACATATAGAACGAAGTCTGTTGGGACAGCTAGTAACTGAATAAAAATGCTGAGTAGAAATAAAGTCCTTATGTCATTTTTTTTCCTTTTCTACCCGACATTTCGCCTACACGAAATACTGTGGGGATTTAATGGTCGGGCAGCAAGACGGAAGCCAGGCAGCAGTTAGCAACCGTGACCCCGCGGCCTCGCTCGCGGGCCGGTTATTCGAGGATCAGTAATTTGTATTGAAATGGGCAAACTTCTTCTATGGAAATGGTCTCTTTTGATTTTACCCTTAGTGCGTCTGTCAGAGATTTGCAGTGATCACACTCTCGTGCTAACGGAGGTGTAAAAAGTAAAAAAGTGTAGAGTTCCTTTTTTTTTATACTACGACCGTGGCAAACAAGCATGCGGGCTGCCTGATGGTGAGCAGCTACCGCAGCCTATGGACACGTGCAACACCGTGGCCGCCCCTAATCTGCGGTGTTGGCGGATGCCAAGAGAAATTATATATAATCAAAGGCAAGAATCTCGAAAGAATGGGTGGATACCCATTCTTTCGAGATTCTTGCCTTTGATGCATGCGCGCTTGTGTCAATCTTATCGTTTCAGTAGTATGCGAATCAATGATGGATTTTCTTCTTTACAAAACTTAATAATAATATGTACAAATCCTATCCTATCCTACTAACATATAGATGCGAAGGTTGAACAAATAAATACATTATATTTTCTTTTGCGATAGGTATTCAATCTTGCTTGCAAATTTTCGCTTTATACATGCGATGGTGGTAGCTCAGTTGCGTTTGATGTAAAAGAAACCTTTGTTCTTGTTTCCTTGACTGTTGTCTGACATAGTTTTATATTTCTTTGTTAATACTTTTAAGTAGGTAGGTATTTAATTGTTTTCCAGTTAGATAATTCATTGAAGATTTTTTATTTACCAAATGCCGCTACCAATAGGTAATCTGAAGATAGTTAGATTACAATGCCTACCAGCCCGATGAACGTTATTACTCGTGAATACTAACTTTCCGTAATATTTTAATTTTAACCTTTTGTTTTCGAAGACAAAGAAGGTCGCTCTGACATTGTGAAGTAAGTCAGTGTGAATATTGTTATTCAAGTAGATCAAGTAGATAAATAATTTATCTTTTGACAATAGGCATGATGACTGTATTTTTTTTTTGTTTATTATCGAAAGACCTTACATTTATGTAAACAATCCTCAAAGAATCACTTCATCTGGATCAATACAATTTCACAATTTGAAATGCACATTTTTGGACTTGCCCAAAAACGCTCCATACAAAAGTGACAGCGACAGTGACGTCACTGTCGCTGTTTTTGTAAGGAGCGCGTAATAACTTTGTTCGACAGCTATATTCAATATTGCGTTTATGATAATGGTCTCCTAACATAATTCCTTCATAATAGTTTGGGTTACAAAAAAGTGATATTGTTTTACAAAAATTTAACACATATGAAATGGACTTGCCCACCCAAGTTTGCAGGCCTATTGTAGCCTCATTTTGAAACGAATTTCGATTGTGGTTTTACAATAACATTTGTAATCAATTATTATTTTTGGGGAACATAAAAAAACATGCAAAATCACTCATAGTCATCTACCCTATTAGTAGCCCACGTGCCCTCGGAATTGGAATAATGTACAGTCAACAGCGCATCAGGTTACCCAATTTCCTTTTTTTCTCTATATGTCATTTTGCAATATAGCAAGGACTGACAAACTGAAACGGTTAGAGTGACGTCGTACTCTACTCGTAAGTAAGTAGGTATATCTAACGTGGTAGCTGAAGGTATCAGCAATGCAAAGTCTGCAGCTGTTCCAGGTGAACAGTGGCGCCATAGTGCCATTGCAATTTGCATTTTTTATCGGTGTTTTCCATCAGATTCGTAATAGCTACAAGATACCATCATTTGTAGAGCCTTCTCAGGGTGCGTGCCCGAGAGCTTGAAGCCTGGGCTACCAACCGAATGGGTAGGTAGGTACCATGATTAGTGCCTATTTGAACTTATCAAAGTACCTATCTATTTGCCCAGATTTCTAATGCCATTCTTACTTAATCGTCGCTACAAGTAAATTCTCCTACGACCACATTGCTATTCTAAATCATTCGTTGCGCAGGCACACAAGCTAAATTATTGAAAAGATGTAGCCTACCTACCTACCTAGGTATGTAGATAGCGACAAACAGATGCGAGTCGCCTGATATTGTGCTATTGTGTACCCATCGTGGTCAAGTAGGCACTATCACTACCAACTGGTACCAACAGAATACAAAATCCGAAGCTTTGTTTGCTATCAGTATTGAAAATAATGTCACTGTCGGTGACACACCCGCTCTAAAGTTTAATTTGTTGGAATAAATAACAAACAAATTCTTGACATAAATAATGCGAAAATATTGACATTACCAATTTGGTAACTAATAATTCATAACTATGTAAAATAAAATGATTATGAATTAACAGCGTCCACTAGACTCTCAGGCCCAGGCGGAAATACAATGCAAGAGTGTGTCATAACCCTTTAAAAATACCTTTCATTCACAGCATTTTCCCACAGTATGTAGAGCTACGTAGAGAATTCAGTATAGAGATGGTTTACCTAAAGGTTCCAGAGAGTGCCAAAAATGGTTTTTAGTAAATTATATTATTCTCACAGTTGATAGAGCCACCAAAGATACAGCAAATACTTAGGCGCTGAATGTGAACGTCATTACATTAGACACATAATATTGATTGTAAATGTATTATGAGCTCATGTAAGTGAACGTTTAATGTTCTTATGAGAATAAATGTTCTATAAACCGAATGTAGCTACCTACATAAATACGAAAAATAGCTTAAGATAATGACGATGTGTTGTGTTTATTTTATATAGTTACTGAGTAGGTAATCTAGAAAGACATTTGATGTCTTTTGTGTTTCTGTATCTTGTTGCAGCGCAGATAAGATATCGCTTAGTTCGTAAACAATAATGGCATCGTTAACTTGTATTCAAGTTTTAGTACGTATGTACTAACTTTAAAACAATAATTTAGGAGACATTAATAAATATTAGTACCTACCTATAATAAAGCTCTCTTAACAGTATATCTAGGTAGTTATACTATCATCGTCATCCTAAATTGGTCGTTTTGTACTCCACATGAGGTAATGTGCATTACTGCGGTTTGGGGAGCTAAACTATTACCGTGGCTAAAGGTAAGGGCAACAAGGCAAATGTTTTCAAGGGGCATAACGCCGAATTCCCAGATGCAAATCAAAGTTGAGCAGCCTTTAAAGGTATAGCTGTCACTGTCACTTCCATAGACAATTTACGGTACAGCATAAGTTTGAACCCGTGCTCAACCTTGATTGACGTTTGTGTATGACGGTAGAGATCTCTGAGTGAAGTTTTTGTAGAAACTGACATATCTCTTGTAGTGTGTAGTACATCTTCACTCCAGGGTACCCACATTACACTACTCAAAAACAAATCGACGCGCGAAAAGAATAGAACCATTTCAAGAAGGTTCAACCATGCCCTTAACCTTAATATTGGTTCCAACGCAAAAGGAACTTTTAAAACTTGTTTTTTCTGTGTTTCTGACGCTGACATACCTACTCATGCCTTGCGTGCAATGTTATTGAGGTTTCGGCACTCCCATGAACTCCCAGAGAGCAAGGTGCGGTAACGCCGGTAACATTAGGAGTGAAATACTTACTCGTCCGTGGACCGGTTCGGCGCGTACGCCGACCTGACACACTTTTTTTAACGGCCAAAACAAAGCGTATCATTCGATGGGCTTGTTTGTTTGTTTAATAATTCTATCAGCCGTTGAACTGAGATTTACTTATTCACCTGATATCAATTCATTGTTTCGCTTCCTATTTCATCAATGAAATCAAGGGTAGATAAAAAATAACGATTGTATGCATTTCCACACGAGACAGACTTGAGTTAGGGACAAAGCGCAACAACTTTTACTTTTCACACGAAGCATCTCATATTTTTGAACCTTTTTAACATTGAACCAACCCAGTTGCTTATAGACCCTCCTTATCATTTAATTCTTATCTCGAAATTCTCAACTCGACCTTTCTTTTGCTTTAGGCAAGTTAGAGTAGATAATAATAAACTGCAGAGAGGCTCTACTACCTACCAACCTAGCAAGCGAAAATGTTTGAGTGAGAGTGTAATGTTTTGACCGCTGTCAGACTCGTATTACCGTGGACTCTAACTAGAGTGCCTCGAGAGGCCGAGGTCGGCGAGAGGGATCTTGCGACACCCGGTAAGTGATGTGGGTAAATAAATAGAGCCATGGTAAACACAGAGTTTTTAGCTGATATTTCCGTCATATTGTAATTACTAGGTACTTAGTGAGCATCAGCTACATACCTATGCTGTGAATTTAACTGGAGTAAGTATTGGGTGTGCAGAGGCTCAAAGACGCCTCCCAGATTGTGACATGGTTCCGGCTTAAGTGTCATAAATTAGATTATCCAAAAGTCTACCACTAAAATCTACCATCAAAAACACCTTTGGTTATAATTTATATAAGTTGACATGGATGTCCATGTCCTCATTGAATTAAAAAAACGTTTTTTGGTGAATTGAAAAGAATTGAATTGACATGGCGAACCTTGGCGTGTGAAAACGCGAATTATTCTCGTAAAATGCGAGTCCGTAAAACAGCGGTATCCACACGGTTTAGTCACTGTTGCCGGAACATGCAGCTCAAACGTGACTTAGATTAACTACTTATAATCCGTAACTTAAAACTAAATCGGTCTCACGCTTGAGGTATTAGAGGTGATAGAGCGTGTTACACTAATCAAGTGCAAGAATATTAAAGGCGCTTTGACTCTACGAAATGTGTACCTTACTAGAAAGGTATACCTACTTATTATTACTTTATTATTGTTTGTTATTTTTTATCTTTACCTTTTTTTTAAGCAAAAATTGTTACTCATTCCCTTATAAATGTTGTCAAATGAAATCTATAGCATGCCGTTGTTACCTATAAGTAAGGCTTCACTTAGCATTATTCTTGTTAAAATTTGGAATCCTGGATCATTGTATTAGTGTAAGTCTTGTTGGTGTAATAAATAAATAAATAAATAAATATTCATGTCTACTCTAGCTAGATTTCCTACGAGAATCCGAATGAAGTGGTTTACTTATATAAGTAGGTATTCCTAGAAGAGTCTGGCCTACGTCTCTTCTACGTGATGAAAACCCACAAGGTTTTCATCATTTGTAGTTATAAATCTTAAATTAGCCTTAATTGTAACTTGTAAGGGATCAATACCTTATCCAGATAGGGCCATACGCCGGTGAGCACGATGCTGAACCCCAGCGACATCTGGAACATGGTGAAGTAGATCACGTAAATGCTGCGCCAGCGCTCGCGGCGCTCCTGCTCCGTCTCCAGCGCCCCCACCGCCCCCACAGCCCCCGCCGCCCCCGGCACCAGCGCCCCCTGTGCCTCCTGGGCCCCTGCGCCTTCCTCCATCACTACCCACTCTCACACGCCTTATACCACTAAACACACCACACTTCTGATTAATATCCACCGGCTTTTCACTTTTAACATTTGAAACCCAGATAAACCAGCCAAGATGACCTAGCCCCTAACTTGCTATCCAACTGGATTGCTAGTCATTTGTTATTTTACAGCTCGGCAGCCAATGATATTGCAGTGTAAGACATCAAAAAGTCACAAATTATTGTCAAAACAACGATTTATTCACACTTGATGTGAGAGAATAACCCCGTAGTAGGATTATTAATAGGTACACATTTATGTTGTGAATGAATGAGCGCGGTCCGATTGTAAACAAAGAACTTGACGCGCGAGTCGTGCGTGCGCGCAGGCGGCGTGTGTGCGCGCGCCGGCCGACTGCGAGCGCCCCACTGCATTATCTACGCTGGCGACCACCAATGTTTTTATTGGCATCGTTCGTTTCCCTCTGACAAGCGCCCGCGTCACCACACTGATAGCGATCCCATGCACCATTGTGATTCTCATACACTTTGATTGAGGGCTTTAAGCTTTTTTAGCTTAGTCCCCAAGCTAAACCGGTACCTTCTTTACAAATGTTTCTCCAAAGTACCTAGTTACTTACTCAACATTTAGTAATTCTAATGATGAGAGTGGATGATGTACCTAGGTGGTTCAGAAGTAAGCAAACTGAAGTGGAAGTGGGTTGGACAAAATCACTTTGTCGAAGAAACAATGGTATAGGTGGAGTTGAAAGGTTCGCAAATGGAAGCCACGGCTTGGCAAACGTGGGTTTCAAGTGGCCGGGTGGAACGATGGCTCGAAGAGGGTGACTGTAGTAAGTAACTGGATGGCGACTGCCTGTGGCGTACGTCCAACGGACTGGACGGGGCTGCAAAAGGCTTGATGATCAGGTGATCAACTCGCTTTTTGTATCAACTAAGATTATTTTAGATCCTTTTAAAGTCTTGTCTCACAAGTTAAAACACTAGACCATGAGATTTGGCGGTTTAGCACTGCCTTCATTAATGATATGTAATTGTACTGGCTTAGCAACACAGCTATCTTTGGTACGTAATTGGTGCGCTAGATACTTGCGAATAAAATCTTGAATCATTTTTGGCTGATACTAGATTTGTTGCATACAAAACAATGAATTTGTAACCTATGAACTTTGACCTGTACCTAACAGCAATATCGTTGGAAGATTCTGGTTTTAGTCACCAGTTATTGTATTTTTTTATTCATCATCGGTGGTCAGTAAGCAAGCAACTGATTGTGAGCGGTAACCGCAGCATAATTATGCCGTTGGTATCACTCGACTGTCTAGGCCAATCACAGACCACGGTTTAAACACGCCGGTACGCTTTTAACCACTATTAGGTATGTGGTTTTAGTTATTAGTTATTAGGTATCATTGTATTCCGCCCGTAGAGTTCCGCATTGTGTCACGTGATTTCTCGTCGGACAAATCCCTCAGAGATAGCAGCCTTTTTTTTATTGAGTACCACTCTATATTATCAGACATCCCTCGAAAACAGAAGACACGGCCCATTACAAAAACTAAAATTAAGCATTCTGGGGCCACCTCTTCGGTCTGATTCTGATTGCTCTCAAAAGTATCGCAATGTTCATCAGCACAAAACCGGCGCAGAATAATCTTTTGATTTTGTGTATAGTATAATTGATGCTATCTACTATAATTAAAGCAATGCAGTCGTGACGTGAACTATTGAATGTAAAACGCAAGACAGCTCTATAACTCCTGCCAGATATTTACTGTAATTTTGTAACGATCAACTCAACACTTCAAAAAAGCTTCGAAGGCGTTTGCGTTTCTAAAAAGCTGAATTCAGGAAAATCTATAGGTTTTATTACGAATAAAATTTTGTTAACGGATACCGATTTTTTTAAAGCAAACTCTAATTTTATTTTTAATCAGAAGGTACAATACCGCAACTTCAAATAGTTGTTTAGTCAAGCTGCCAACTGGCAACACTGCTTTTGACAGTTCAAGGAAAATCAATTTTTCTGTAAATTTTGGTAGTTTTTTCATAAGTCTGGAAAAAGTGCGATCACACGTTTGTGAACAATTTCGGAGGAGGATAGTTCAAAAAAACAATAACTCAAAATGTTCGTGTCTCGCCAAATCGCCTCTCGCCTCATGAACCAGACAGGTAGGAAAACAAATAGAATTAACTTACACCTTCTGAGCTTTTTCAGAGTCCGATTGTCATTTGTTGTAATTAAAATGTTTATTTGTTTAGTTACTTTAATTAGTTATTAAGTACCGTAATCAATGTACTGCACTTAATAACTTTCAAAATTAGTAACTACCTCAGGATTCAGTAGAGTCCATGTTACATAATATGTTTCAGCATAACCTAATTTCAGCAAAATGTTACTGATAACACTGATTAGTTGAAACTCTTTTCACTTTTATCCAAGACAATATTGTCGAATACCGGTCAGAGGGTACATATTATAAATAACAGTGAAGACTACGGTATATTTTGAAAAAATCACAGGTTGGAAAGTACAAACATTTGCTAGCTTATGCACCCATAACCAATTGTAATTTATGATAGTTCATATCAGGATATTTACTCTCGTAATGCCATTATACTTATTTTATTTATTTATTAAGACATAAAATATAAATAATACCCTAACTATCTAACCATAGAGATAAGTAACGCTTCTGTTGAAGGTGCAAATTACAGCCAATCCTATTAATGCACATCAACTAGAAAATGAGAGTGGTGTTAAGCCGTGTGGGCTCAAGAGGCGGCGGGGCCTTTGAAGTATCAGACTATTTTTTGCTTCAACAAATGATTTAGTTCTAATGTTTTCTTTCATGTGTGAATTTTCTATGACAATTAATTTTATTACATATTTGAATTCTTTGAAGTAATCATCATCTGCAGGCTAAATGGCTGCACTCAGAGTCATCCATTAAAGATAAAGTCTTCATTGAATTTGTTAAGAAGCTCTTTAATGGTTTATTAACATTAACATCTCTGAGTGTGGCTGTAAGATGTTTTGTTGTCTGGCCACTATGCTCACTGTTGATGGGTATCACATGCTGTGTTTGCTTCATACCCAAGATTTTCTGCCGATAGACATTAAATGTTTGAGCTGTGCTAAGCCATTATCTAGCCTACCAAAAGTAAACCACAATTACACACATCAAAACTGTCTAGGGATATCATTTTCAAATATTTCATAAAGTTAATTTTGTTTACAAGTTGAGCATTCGATTTTGCTAAAATTTTGACACCTTTTAAAAGAGAAATCCGTCTTTTTTTAATGTCCTTAGGATTGTACAATAATGCTCCTACAATGAATTTCTTCATACAATCTGAAAGGGCAGATATAGCAGTTTCTGTGTTCTTAAAAATTTCTATGTTGGTATCAATATTTTAATTTTTACAGCCTCCCAAATAGCTATACTTTGTATGAAAATGCTTGAGATACCTAGACACTTTTGAGCTGTGTATTTAGAACTGTCATAAATACATTAAGTATGCTCCACCGCATAACAGGCTACCCATTTCTGGTCAGCCTTCCTTGCTTTCTTGCTGAGATATGTAATTTAGCAAGACCAAAATAAAAACAGAAATGGGTGATGCCATTGACCCACAACCTTTTTTGAGGGCTGAATCCACGCCTGGTCTTAAGGAGGACATCCTAGGAATATTCGTATGTGAACTGTGTGTGTATGTTGTAGTGCGCCGCTACCACGCCGGCGAGAACTTCAAGGCGCCGACTATGGATGAGCTGCCGGTGCCGCGCGGCTCCTGGCAGGCCAACTACGACGCGCACCAGCGCAAGTACAACGCCACCCTCGCCATCGGCATCGGCTTCTCCATCTTCACCTTTATTGCTGTATGTATCATTCACAATTTGTTTCAATTGACTATTTTGTAAACAGCTATTACTTTCTGAGAGTTCTGAGTCCGGCTGGCAGGGAAATCAAGCTATCTAGTGTCTTGAGCTGCCATTGGTTAGATAAAACTGCCAGTGGACTGATTGCTGAGTTGACTAGACTTAAAAATATCTTTCAAAATATAGGAGAAGATGTAAATATAAGAAAATAAATGCACTCAGTTTTAATAGCAATTCTCAAGTTTACAAATCATATTTAGGGTTTTTTGCTCCAAATTCACAAACGCAAATCAAAGTTGGCCATCAATTCAGAAGTATAGCTGCCCCTTTTGTTATATTGACATTTTACTGTACAGCATGAGCTTGACGGCGTACTTATCATTAATTGACGTTTGCGAATTTGGGGGTTTGAGTGTCGTTCTGTCTGGTCTGTCAATACATAGGAAAGCCAAGAAAATAACTTTAGTAAAGGCCTTTCTTGAATCATTTCTCAAAATCAATAAAATATGGGATCAGGGGGTCTAAAAAGGCAACATCTTAGTGACGTTTCATCTAGAGCGCGGTCCGTTTTGAGTCAAAAGTGATCATCGCGCTCACGTCGCTCACGCTCATACAATTTATCAATTCGGGACGCGTGTGAGCGCGCTATTGTCACTTTTGACTCAAAACGGACCGCGCTCTAGATGAAACGTCACTTAGATGTTTCATTTATGAAACATCTAAAATGTTGCCTTTTTAGACCCCCTGATCATAAGATTGGTTCATTAATAATTACGATATAGTGGACAAATCGTCACTCGTTCATATCTGTTGTTTAATTTATTCACAAATTATATTTTTTTGTTCTTCAGGCTAAGAGCAGTGGTTTAATCTACCTCAACTTCTACCCCCCGAAGTCCGTGGAATAAGTGCTTAGGATGTGTTCCACTAGTTAAGGTAGTCCAGCCTTCACTATAACCAACTAGTGATTCAACTATGGATATAGCTATCTACTGGTTGAAAAGGGTTTCTTGTTGAAAATAAATTAAATTACTTAGGTTATTGCAATAAACAGATGTGATAAATAATGTTTATTATTTTTCTTACACTAGTAAGGTATCCTTCCTATAGAAAAAACACAATAATATTTATTTGTAACATTTATTGTAGTAAAAATATACTGTGCACATTACATTACATTTAATATTTACAACAATGGGTAGTTCCGCCAGTCAATGAAATGCTTAAATTAAGTCTTTTAGAAACATTACTAAGGTTAAAAGTTACTCAGCTGAGATAAACATTTGTGTGAAGAGAACTTGTGAAAAAAGTTTGAAACACTAAGCTGTTCATACTGTACAAACATTTTGTAGAACTTAGGTTGTAATAGTACATTGTTATCCTAGGGGTGAAAGTAACTTATTTAGTCCCGAGACGGGGTTTGGCGCCCGGAACGAAGTGAGGGCGCCAATAGTTCGAGGGACTAAATAAGTCTTTAACCCGAGGTAAACACTGTGCTTTTCATTACAAATACGAGGAAAGTAAAAATAAAAACATTAATTAATTCATGAAGATGGAATTGCCGCTTTCCCGCCTATTTTGTTTGTTTTTTTTTCTGTGGCCGGCCCGCTATTCAGCCATTATTTTTTATTTCCATCATTGGAAAAATGGTAAATATTTTGCTCAAAGCTAAGTTATTTTAAAGAAATTGTTGAAACTTAATTATAATAAAGTTATTTAAATCTCTAATCAATACTTAACTTTAAGTTATTTCAATTTTACATCGTGGCTGTATAGAAAGTTGGAACATAGTTCAATAGTTTAGTGAAAAAAGAACTAGTTTTTTTAAAAATAATATGACAGCTGTCAGTTGAAAGTGATTCTCCCTAGGGATGAAAAGTATTACTTTCAGCCCGCTTCTCAGGTCAGTAATGACCTACTTTCAGAGTATGAGTAATGAAAAATATTTTATTACTGCTTGAGTATCACCATTACTTGAATGCAGACCATGCAGGCTTGACTGACCCTAAACCATGACGAAGCCAGCCCTTAGTACTATAATTATTTAATTGATTTAATCTATATTAAATATTCAATAAAATTAAATAAAATATCTCAGTCTATTTGCAATATAATAACATCTGGATCAAGGCAATATGTTTTTGAAACGATTTCCTTCAGGCTTCATTTTATTTGGGGCTAGTTTATGCTGGAAGTAGCAATTCTACGCCTCATTGCACCGCGATATCGTGTTTATTTCAACAACAGTTAAGTAGAAAAGCTAAGTACCTAGTTGGTGGTTACAACACTGTGTTGCTGCTTTTCCGCTGCTTTGTAAAAAAGCTTCATGTGGTGTTGTTTGTCCTTGTTCGCGTACTTAGTGGTCGCCCATGAAGGTCATTCACCCCTGTACAGGTCAGTGCTCCCGTGCGATGTCGGAGAAGGCGTCGAGGATGTCCTGCGTGGTGAGCGGCATGGACAGGCCGGCGCCCGCGTAGCACGTGGCGATGCGCGACTGCACACAAAGTGCACATTTTATGCATTTCATATAACACAGTTCATAGAAAAATGATTATTTGGTACCACAAAAACAAAAAATAGGAAATTACAATAAAAGCAATAAGGAAAAACAATAATATCTTAACTACAGATAGCTCTTCAATTATTACACAAACTTAACAGTCACAGACATATCGTGCGAGGGTTTTAGCACTTTATAAGTAGACAATCACCACTACCACAAGTAAATAATAAATAAATAAGATCCTTGGACATTATTCCACACAGCGCCATCTAGTCCCAAGCGGGCTAATTATAGTCCGTTATTATGGAAGTATTTAACATAATATTTTTAAATAACTTTATAATAATCTCAGTTATTATCAGAACAATGTAAATTGTTAAGAATAGGCGACTGTTACCTGTAGTGCGAGCGTCTGTGCGAGGAACTCCTCCTGCATGGCGCGCCACACCACCTGCGGTACAGGCGGTGGTGGCGGGGCGTGCTGTCGCCTGTACAGTTACCTGTAGCGCGAGTGTCTGTGCGAGGAACTCCTCCTGCATGGCGCGCCACACCACCTGCGGTACAGGCGGTGGTGGCGGGGCGTGCTGTCGCCTGTACAGTTACCTGTAGCGCGAGTGTCTGTGCGAGGAACTCCTCCTGCATGGCGCGCCACACCACCTGCGGTACAGGCGGTGGTGGCGGGGCGTGCTGTCGCCTGTACAGTTACCTGTAGCGCGAGTGTCTGTGCGAGGAACTCCTCCTGCATGGCGCGCCACACCACCTGCGGTACAGGCGGTGGTGGCGGGGCGTGCTGTCGCCTGTACAGTTACCTGTAGCGCGAGTGTCTGTGCGAGGAACTCCTCCTGCATGGCGCGCCACACCACCTGCGGTACAGGCGGTGGTGGCGGGGCGTGCTGTCGCCTGTACAGTTACCTGTAGCGCGAGTGTCTGTGCGAGGAACTCCTCCTGCATGGCGCGCCACACCACCTGCGGTACAGGCGGTGGTGGCGGGGCGTGCTGTCGCCTGTACAGTTACCTGTAGCGCGAGTGTCTGTGCGAGGAACTCCTCCTGCATGGCGCGCCACACCACCTGCGGTACAGGCGGTGGTGGCGGGGCGTGCTGTCGCCTGTACAGTTACCTGTAGCGCGAGTGTCTGTGCGAGGAACTCCTCCTGCATGGCGCGCCACACCACCTGCGGTACAGGCGGTGGTGGCGGGGCGTGCTGTCGCCTGTACAGTTACCTGTAGCGCGAGTGTCTGTGCGAGGAACTCCTCCTGCATGGCGCGCCACACCACCTGCGGTACAGGCGGTGGTGGCGGGGCGTGCTGTCGCCTGTACAGTTACCTGTAGCGCGAGTGTCTGTGCGAGGAACTCCTCCTGCATGGCGCGCCACACCACCTGCGGTACAGGCGGTGGTGGCGGGGCGTGCTGTCGCCTGTACAGTTACCTGTAGCGCGAGTGTCTGTGCGAGGAACTCCTCCTGCATGGCGCGCCACACCACCTGCGGTACAGGCGGTGGTGGCGGGGCGTGCTGTCGCCTGTACAGTTACCTGTAGCGCGAGTGTCTGTGCGAGGAACTCCTCCTGCATGGCGCGCCACACCACCTGCGGTACAGGCGGTGGTGGCGGGGCGTGCTGTCGCCTGTACAGTTACCTGTAGCGCGAGCGTCTGTGCGAGGAACTCTTCCTGCATGGCGCGCCACACCACCTGCGGTACAGGCGGTGGTGGCGGGGCGTGCTGTCGCCTGTACAGTTACCTGTAGCGCGAGTGTCTGTGCGAGGAACTCCTCCTGCATGGCGCGCCACACCACCTGCGGTACAGGCGGTGGTGGCGGGGCGTGCTGTCGCCTGTACAGTTACCTGTAGCGCGAGTGTCTGTGCGAGGAACTCCTCCTGCATGGCGCGCCACACCACCTGCGGTACAGGCGGTGGTGGCGGGGCGTGCTGTCGCCTGTACAGTTACCTGTAGCGCGAGCGTCTGTGCGAGGAACTCTTCCTGCATGGCGCGCCACACCACCTGCGGTACAGGCGGTGGTGGCGGGGCGTGCTGTCGCCTGTACAGTTACCTGTAGCGCGAGTGTCTGTGCGAGGAACTCCTCCTGCATGGCGCGCCACACCACCTGCGGTACAGGCGGTGGTGGCGGGGCGTGCTGTCGCCTGTACAGTTACCTGTAGCGCGAGTGTCTGTGCGAGGAACTCCTCCTGCATGGCGCGCCACACCACCTGCGGTACAGGCGGTGGTGGCGGGGCGTGCTGTCGCCTGTACAGTTACCTGTAGCGCGAGTGTCTGTGCGAGGAACTCCTCCTGCATGGCGCGCCACACCACCTGCGGTACAGGCGGTGGTGGCGGGGCGTGCTGTCGCCTGTACAGTTACCTGTAGCGCGAGTGTCTGTGCGAGGAACTCTTCCTGCATGGCGCGCCACACCACCTGCAGCAGCCCGCCTTCCTCGCTTAAGTGCTTCTCCACCGTGCGGTACAGCCGGTGCAGAGACTTGCGCACTGTACACGGACGCATTATTACACTTACCCCCGAATTCACGAACGTTAATCAACGCTAAGCACGCTCTCACGCTCATGCAGTCCTGTAAAATGTCAATAGAACTGAAAGGGACAGCATGAGTGTAAGCGCATGCTTAGAGTTGATTGTCGTTTGTGAATTCGGGGGTTAATAGCTCAATGGACTACCGAACAATTACAGCTCATAGTTTTATAGTTCGCACGGCGAATGATGATCCCTATGACGTTTCATCTGACAATTGGAATAGTGATGCGAAACAATTTCGATAAAATACTTTTTTTAGGCACATGTCAAGTCAGCCAGCCAGGTAATTCAACATAATAAGCAATATTTATTTATTTGGAAAAAAGATTACGCGCATTGATGGACAAAAGTAACAGCCTTATTATATTTTATTTTGCTATAGTTTAATTTTTATTCAAATTGCATAATTTAAAGAGTTTAGAATTCTTTTTTAATTTCATTTTAAAGAATTCATAATTGCCAGTTCATGGAAAAATATTTAAAAGGAGGCCACAGACCAACCGTTTTTTTTAATTCAGTCTGTCACGTCTTGTCACGGATAGCTGCAGTTCAGACTCAGATTTTGAAGATCCGCTTGAGCCTGTATCAGATTTAGATTGATATAAATAATTTACAAAGTCAAAGCATTTGTTAAAATTTTCCAACAAATTATCGATATTTTGTTTATCGATGTGTCCCTTCTTAGTCGATAACAGCTGGACGACGTAACTTTTGCAGCACGTACCATGTACATTTGCATTGAGCTTTTTTCCATTATTTACGAACATTAAGTAATATTTTCATAATATTCATCTTAAAATTTATAAATGTACACAATTATGATTTTTTCGATTTTTTAATGGACCTCTAAAGGATTTGTTGTGACAGGACGTCTGTACAATGTTAAGCGCCAACGAACTGTCATAGGGATCATCATTCAGCGTGCGTAGTATAGTAGTACTTAGTTGCTAACGGGTTAGAAAACGAAAACAAAAATGGAATTGAGAAATTGCCGTCGACCGAGCGATGCGCCTATTACATTATGAAACGTCAGAAACGGCCTATACATGGTGTTCCGAAACTTGACGCCAAGCGAGCACGGGGTGATAGGCTAGATTATACCGGCTCTGGGAAAAATAAGGAAAAAATCTATGTCACTTGGTTTAGTTGGAAATTACTATGGTGACCGAATAAACGTTTTTCTATTTCTATTTAGTAATAATAATAATATTTTTGAAAATATTAGAAATCGACATTCTTGACCAAGTTTTCATGTACTGTACTCACAAGTCACAAATGATCAAATTCCGCAGCGTTTTATTTTTTTATGTCATCCTCGAAAAATATGCTTTCGACTAAAGTCACTTTTGTGATGATCAATATTGGACAAATAGTAATAAAAAAAAGAGTCATGGTTAACAATTTATATATCAGCCAACTTCATCCCTTATTTTCTTTGAAAAACACTACTATAGCTTACTTGGCAAGTTGTCTAGAAAAACTGCCCATTTAATCAAGATTTCAAAAAGGTAGATGCCTACTAACTCTTTCCTTGTCTAAAAAAAAAGAGACTCAAGCTTTTAAAAGGAGTCAAATGACGGTTTCGAAGGATTGTGAGTGATTATCATTATGGCAAATGTAGAATGGCGTTGGGTGGGGTAGGGTAGGTGGGGTGTGTACCTTCGTGCGCGGGGTAGAGCGCGAGCAGCCGCTTGAGCTCGTGCTTGCTGTACGCGGCGCGGTAGCACACCTCGTCCTCGCGCACGCCGCCCGACACACACTCCGACACGCCCTACAACACACACACAAACTTTATTACTTAACAGATTCATAGATCTCTTTAAATGAAAATGGATTGCTGTTCGTTAGTCTCGCTAAAACTCGGGAATGGCTGGACCGATTTGGCTAATTTTGGTTTTGAAATATTTGTGATGGTCGAGGGAAGGTATAAAAGGTGAGTAATCATGAGAAAATGCTGGGAATATAGTAAAAATCTCAATTTTAGTTTCCTCTTAGAAAATGTTACTACCTGCCACGTGACACTAAATGGTTGACAACAGAACGAAGTCTGTTGGGACAGCTAGTATACAATAAAAAAGACGAAGATAGGTTATATCAGTACTGACGCGAAGTCAAAAATTGGCCACGGGTTCGACTTAGTTAATTGACCGCGTTATAACGTGTGAACAAGACTGTACAATTATTTACTAGAGCGTAAACGACACATACATTTTGCGAAGTGTCGTCTTAGACTGCCAATACAGTCAATGCTTTGCTCAGGTGTACGAATTGTTCTGATTTCGGGTGCCACTTTTTTAGCATAAGTAACTTATCTACCAATTTTTTTTATAAAATCATTGGTAACAGTCACTTGAAGCACACGCCACTAGAACATGAGTAGGTCTATTCTGTTGGAATCAGGGTCACAGCAACTTGCTTGGAAATGAAAGTAACAAGACAAGTGCCGGTCAGCACCTCTGCCGAGACTTCTATGCGACTTGAGCTAAAAACTGTTGTCAACCCTGAGTTAACATTATACTTGAAGATTGATTCACTCTTCACTTCACTCATCTAAACGCATCGACCTCATAACCAATAGACCCCTAATGACAGGCGAGATGTTGTGGTCACAAACTGTGCGGCGCTTAATGCGATTACATCTCTGTGAGCGCTGACTGCGATACCAGGCGTCCCGGATTGAAAAATCGAGCTATCAGCGCTCACAGCATTGTCCGCTCATTGAACGCTCTTGAGCATTGTAGTTGTGAGTGCAATATGGCGCCGTTGGTGACGTCACCAATGGCGTCAAGCAGTCGACCGTTAGCGCGATATCGTCAATTCGGGACGCCTGTGAGCGCGCTATTTTCGATTTTGACTCAACACGCACTGAAAGATACAAGAAATCAGGCGTCAAGTGCCTGGTGGATATCTAAACGTACTGTACCTCGAAGAAGAGCGTCAGTTTCTCTAATGGTCGGCCGAAGTACTGCGTGACGTAGGCCCGGAGCGCGGCGGCGTAGCGCGCTTTACATTCCCTTCGCAGCGGCTCCAGCGAGCCCGCGCGGACCAGCGACACCACGCCGTGCAGGCGGTGGAAGTTCTCTGGGGGTTTGGGTAAAAAAACACATTCATAGCAACATTAATTTAAAAAAAGTTCACATCAGTTGTAGGTTATCAAATGATCTTTAAAGAGTTTTCTGTTAAACTACTCATTACGGAACACCCAGTATTGATATGAATGTCAAAAACTTTTACTTATGTGACACTACCAGAGAAAATCGCAATAGTTCAACTTTTTTGACATCGGCTATAAAGTTTGAAATGTGCGAACACGTAAATACGTAATTACTTAATTACGTATTTACGTTAGATACTTTTAGTTCAATGAACAATTAATAAAAATGTTACATACATTTTACGTACATGTAAAGTACCAAAATATTTTGTGTATTCGGAACCTTGACAAACGAGTCGTTTGGTCGAGTCGACCACTAACAGTTTCGTAAAGGTGGCCACTGGACCATGAGCCGAGAATCGTATGGTCGAGTGGCCACCATTACCATTTTTGAGGAATGGACAACTCGACCAGTGGTCGAGAATATTGTGGTCCAGTTGCCACCTTGGTCATTTGAGCTTCATTTTACTGTAGTAAGTCGTGTCGTGTGGTAAATATAGTCAAAAAAAACCTTAATTTTTCTTCATTGCTGTAGTAACCTATTTTGCACGTTTTAGTAAAATTTCAATGAATGAAAAGACGAAACTAAGCTAAAACTGAGCTGTAATAACCTATTTTGCATGTTTAAGTCCAATTTTAAAGAATGAAAAGACGAAACTAAGCTGTAAAAAGATCATAATAAGCGTCAGAGTCAAGAGTCAATGGTAGGTGAGCTTTATAGTTTTTGCGGGTGTATGTACGATGTGTGTGTGTGTGTGTATCACTGACCCATGTGCACGACGGCGCGCGGCATGCGCGGATGGTCGGCGTGCACCATGGCGTGCCGTGTGTGTGTGTGTGTGTGTGTGTGTGTGTGTGTGTGTATCACTGACCCATGTGCACGACGGCGCGCGGCGTGCGCGGATGGTCGGCGTGCACCATGGCGTGCCGTGTGTGTGTGTGTGTGTGTGTGTGTGTGTGTGTGTGTATCACTGACCCATGTGCACGACGGCGCGCGGCGTGCGCGGATGGTCGGCGTGCTGCACGGCGTGCACCATGGCGTGCCGTGTGTGTGTGTGTGTGTGTGTGTGTGTGTGTATCACTGACCCATGTGCACGACGGCGCGCGGCGTGCGCGGATGGTCGGCGTGCTGCACGGCGTGCACCATGGCGTGCCGTGTGTGTGTGTGTGTGTGTGTGTGTGTGTGTATCACTGACCCATGTGCACGACGGCGCGCGGCGTGCGCGGATGGTCGGCGTGCTGCACGGCGTGCACCATGGCGTGCCGTGTGTGTGTGTGTGTGTGTGTGTGTGTGTATCACTGACCCATGTGCACGACGGCGCGCGGCGTGCGCGGATGGTCGGCGTGCTGCACGGCGTGCACCATGGCGTGCCGTGTGTGTGTGTGTGTGTGTGTGTGTGTGTGTGTATCACTGACCCATGTGCACGACGGCGCGCGGCGTGCGCGGATGGTCGGCGTGCTGCACGGCGTGCACCATGGCGTGCCGTGTGTGTGTGTGTGTGTGTGTGTGTGTATCACTGACCCATGTGCACGACGGCGCGCGGCGTGCGCGGATGGTCGGCGTGCTGCACGGCGTGCACCATGGCGTGCCGTGTGTGTGTGTGTGTGTGTGTGTGTATCACTGACCCATGTGCACGACGGCGCGCGGCGTGCGCGGATGGTCGGCGTGCTGCACGGCGTGCACCATGGCGTGCCGTGTGTGTGTGTGTGTGTGTGTGTGTATCACTGACCCATGTGCACGACGGCGCGCGGCGTGCGCGGATGGTCGGCGTGCTGCACGGCGTGCACCATGGCGTGCCGTGTGTGTGTGTGTGTGTGTGTGTATCACTGACCCATGTGCACGACGGCGCGCGGCGTGCGCGGATGGTCGGCGTGCTGCACGGCGTGCACCATGGCGTTGCCGAGCGACACGTACCAGCGGTCCAGGTCCGCGCGCCGACCGCCCGCGAAGATGCGCTCGCACGACACGCTCAACTCCTGAACACACACAAAACACATACAAATCGACTAATCTCAAACTTAACACGCTTTTGTTGTGTTCATGCGTTAAAAAAACTATGTAAGCAAAGGAATGCATAACGAAATTACTGTTTTATTCGTTTGTTGTTGTTTTTGAATGTTTTATGATTGTTATTGCTCTTGCCTAAAGGTATCCACGGAAGAAGACCAGCGTCAAGAACACCATTAGGTGTACTTGACACATGCTGAGTGGAAAACCCTCTTAGTGCCACACGCTATATGAATCATTTTTGTAAATTGTAAACCTTGTGTGGACTAATAAAAAATTTAAAAAACTCATACTCTGAAAGTGGGTCATTACTGACCTGAGAAGCGGGCTGAAAGTAACACTTTTCATCCCTAGGGAGAATCACTTTCAACTGACAGCTGTGAAATAGTTTTTTTTTAAAACTCGTTTTTTTTCACATATCTATTGAACCATGTTCCAACTTTCTATACAGCCACGATGTAAAATTTGGAATAACTCAAAGTTAAGTATTGATCAGAGAATATATATGTTTAAAATAACTTTATTACAGTTTAGTTTCAACAATTTCTTTAAAATAACTTAGCTTTGAGCAAAATATTTACCATTTTTCCAATGATGAAAATAAAAAATAATGGCTGAATAGCGGGCCGGCCAGAGAAAAAAAACAAACAAAATAGGCGGGAAAGCGGCAATTCGATCTTCATTTATTTTCCTCATTTTTTCTTTAGCTAATTCATGTTTTTATTTTTACTTTCCTCGTATTTGTAATGAAAAGCACAGTGTTTACCTCGGGTGAAAGACTTATTTAGTCCCTCGAACTATTGGCGCCCTCACTTCGTTCCGGGCGCCAAACCCCGTCTCGGGACTAAATAAGTTACTTTCACCCCTGGGGTAACAATGTACTATTAACTGCTTACACGTTGTGATAGATAGCACTATTAGCAACTCTGCCAACGAAAGCATGTCGGAATGGTATGAAACGCGATAAGATAGTTCGGCAATTACTATTGCATGTGTTATTTCTTGCCTTTAATAAGTCGTTTTCTTATAAACATTATTCGTACAAAAAAAGAGAAATTACCTACAGCAACGGCACGCGTTCTCTCTCCGTCGCGGCGCTTATTACGTAGAGCTAAGGTATGCGTCAGGCAGCGTTACTAATTATTACGTATTGTTGCGTTTTAATTATTGCTATTTCAGAAATGCTATTAATAACTTATTCGTAACTTTCGGCGGGTAAGTCTTAAAAAAACTCAAAGCATTATAATTGCTCCTGGTTGTAGGCTGCAACTTTACCCATAGTAACTTAGCCTTCTTGCCTTATTGAATTTAAAAAAAAACCGGTTTTAAATTGTACTTTGGGCTTTGTAGTTATATACTCCTGCAATGTTCTTCGTACAATGAATATTATCTATCTATCACACCTCTGTTGTTTATTTACTGAAAAGACTTTCGAGTCATGTATTTAAATAGAGTCATGGAACCAATATTATATTATGTACTTAGTAGATGATCTATTTTGCATTGTATTCAAGAAATTGAGAGACGTACAAGGCCCCAGGTATCGAATCGATATTATTATTATGTAAATCTCTATATATAAAAATGGATCGCCGTTCGTTATCCCGCTAAAACTCGGGAACGGCAGAACCGATTTGGCTAATCATGGTTTTAATATATTTGTGATGGTCTATGGAAGGTATAAAAGGTGAGTAAACGTGAGAAAATGCTAGGAATATAGTGAAAAACCACAATTTAGTTTTCTCATAGCAACTGTTCCTACCTGTCACGTGACACTGAATGTTTGACAACATATAGAACGAAGTCTGTTGGGACAGCTAGTAACTGAATAAAAATGCTGAGTAGAAATAAAGTCCTTATGTCATTTTTTTTCCTTTTCTACCCGACATTTCGCCTACACGAAATACTGTGGGGATTTAATGGTCGGGCAGCAAGACGGAAGCCAGGCAGCAGTTAGCAACCGTGACCCCGCGGCCTCGCTCGCGGGCCGGTTATTCGAGGATCAGTAATTTGTATTGAAATGGGCAAACTTCTTCTATGGAAATGGTCTCTTTTGATTTTACCCTTAGTGCGTCTGTCAGAGATTTGCAGTGATCACACTCTCGTGCTAACGGAGGTGTAAAAAGTAAAAAAGTGTAGAGTTCCTTTTTTTTTATACTACGACCGTGGCAAACAAGCATGCGGGCTGCCTGATGGTGAGCAGCTACCGCAGCCTATGGACACGTGCAACACCGTGGCCGCCCCTAATCTGCGGTGTTGGCGGATGCCAAGAGAAATTATATATAATCAAAGGCAAGAATCTCGAAAGAATGGGTGGATACCCATTCTTTCGAGATTCTTGCCTTTGATGCATGCGCGCTTGTGTCAATCTTATCGTTTCAGTAGTATGCGAATCAATGATGGATTTTCTTCTTTACAAAACTTAATAATAATATGTACAAATCCTATCCTATCCTACTAACATATAGATGCGAAGGTTGAACAAATAAATACATTATATTTTCTTTTGCGATAGGTATTCAATCTTGCTTGCAAATTTTCGCTTTATACATGCGATGGTGGTAGCTCAGTTGCGTTTGATGTAAAAGAAACCTTTGTTCTTGTTTCCTTGACTGTTGTCTGACATAGTTTTATATTTCTTTGTTAATACTTTTAAGTAGGTAGGTATTTAATTGTTTTCCAGTTAGATAATTCATTGAAGATTTTTTATTTACCAAATGCCGCTACCAATAGGTAATCTGAAGATAGTTAGATTACAATGCCTACCAGCCCGATGAACGTTATTACTCGTGAATACTAACTTTCCGTAATATTTTAATTTTAACCTTTTGTTTTCGAAGACAAAGAAGGTCGCTCTGACATTGTGAAGTAAGTCAGTGTGAATATTGTTATTCAAGTAGATCAAGTAGATAAATAATTTATCTTTTGACAATTAGTAGCCCACGTGCCCTCGGAATTGGAATAATGTACAGTCAACAGCGCATCAGGTTACCCAATTTCCTTTTTTTCTCTATATGTCATTTTGCAATATAGCAAGGACTGACAAACTGAAACGGTTAGAGTGACGTCGTACTCTACTCGTAAGTAAGTAGGTATATCTAACGTGGTAGCTGAAGGTATCAGCAATGCAAAGTCTGCAGCTGTTCCAGGTGAACAGTGGCGCCATAGTGCCATTGCAATTTGCATTTTTTATCGGTGTTTTCCATCAGATTCGTAATAGCTACAAGATACCATCATTTGTAGAGCCTTCTCAGGGTGCGTGCCCGAGAGCTTGAAGCCTGGGCTACCAACCGAATGGGTAGGTAGGTACCATGATTAGTGCCTATTTGAACTTATCAAAGTATCTATTTGCCCAGATTTCTAATGCCATTCTTACTTAATCGTCGCTACAAGTAAATTCTCCTACGACCACATTGCTATTCTAAATCATTCGTTGCGCAGGCACACAAGCTAAATTATTGAAAAGATGTAGCCTACCTACCTACCTAGGTATGTAGATAGCGACAAACAGATGCGAGTCGCCTGATATTGT
This sequence comes from Udea ferrugalis, assembly GCA_950022985.1. Taxonomy (NCBI): domain Eukaryota; kingdom Metazoa; phylum Arthropoda; class Insecta; order Lepidoptera; family Crambidae; genus Udea; species Udea ferrugalis. The sequence continues at coordinate 169,193 of OX465524.1, read as the reverse complement.
GCTATTGTGTACCCATCGTGGTCAAGTAGGCACTATCACTACCAACTGGTACCAACAGAATACAAAATCCGAAGCTTTGTTTGCTATCAGTATTGAAAATAATGTCACTGTCGGTGACACACCCGCTCTAAAGTTTAATTTGTTGGAATAAATAACAAACAAATTCTTGACATAAATAATGCGAAAATATTGACATTACCAATTTGGTAACTAATAATTCATAACTATGTAAAATAAAATGATTATGAATTAACAGCGTCCACTAGACTCTCAGGCCCAGGCGGAAATACAATGCAAGAGTGTGTCATAACCCTTTAAAAATACCTTTCATTCACAGCATTTTCCCACAGTATGTAGAGCTACGTAGAGAATTCAGTATAGAGATGGTTTACCTAAAGGTTCCAGAGAGTGCCAAAAATGGTTTTTAGTAAATTATATTATTCTCACAGTTGATAGAGCCACCAAAGATACAGCAAATACTTAGGCGCTGAATGTGAACGTCATTACATTAGACACATAATATTGATTGTAAATGTATTATGAGCTCATGTAAGTGAACGTTTAATGTTCTTATGAGAATAAATGTTCTATAAACCGAATGTAGCTACCTACATAAATACGAAAAATAGCTTAAGATAATGACGATGTGTTGTGTTTATTTTATATAGTTACTGAGTAGGTAATCTAGAAAGACATTTGATGTCTTTTGTGTTTCTGTATCTTGTTGCAGCGCAGATAAGATATCGCTTAGTTCGTAAACAATAATGGCATCGTTAACTTGTATTCAAGTTTTAGTACGTATGTACTAACTTTAAAACAATAATTTAGGAGACATTAATAAATATTAGTACCTACCTATAATAAAGCTCTCTTAACAGTATATCTAGGTAGTTATACTATCATCGTCATCCTAAATTGGTCGTTTTGTACTCCACATGAGGTAATGTGCATTACTGCGGTTTGGGGAGCTAAACTATTACCGTGGCTAAAGGTAAGGGCACGGTAAAGAAATATAACAGTAATATGACTCGGCCCCGTCCTTGAGATAAGTGCCTACAGCCGCGCGGTTCGTCGCTACGCGATAGGGCTGCCGCCTGTAGTATTTTAAAACATCCGGATACCTACCTGTTTCTTTCTTTTTTTTTTGAAATTGTTTTTTGTGATGGTAAATATTGTATTTCTATTTCAATAAATGTAATTAGTATGTGAATGAAAAAGGATGTGTTGATGTGAAAAAAGGATCATACATACATCCTCACAATTTTTCGCATTTACAATATTAATAGGAAGTAAAATCAATTAGAGCGTAAATTTTTGAAACTATTGCGTTAGCAAATCCCTTACTTGAAGAGTAAGTATGTAGGTCCATAATTTCACTACCAATTGACACGTCGTGCGCGCCAAGGATTTCCGACCTAAGGTCATTCGCCCGGTGTGGTGAAGTTAAACCGTAAACCCGCAAATTTTAATGCAAGCGTACTATACGAATTACTTACTTATCCAACCTACCTATTCTATCTACCGCTGAACCACCTATTTCACTTGTCTGTCAGTATCCTTCACCCTGTCAACTCATTTATTCAATAATCTAAGAGTATTATTCGGAGGATAAAGCGAAATACAAGCGTCTTTAAAAATATTGTAATAAATTACGTGCTATTATGTAGGTACGTAACAAAACATTTTAAGCTTACTCGTACGTAATGTAAAGAATGATATCTCTGGGTGCGTAACTGATGAATTTAAACAACCAACAACAGCACAATAAAAGAAAATATCTTGCCCTGCCATAGTACATTTACAATATTATGTTCACAAAATGGTACAAAACACCCAAAACTGTACGTCCGACACTGCACGGCGCGCGGCGCATTCGCGACTGACAGCCATCGTATCACCCTCGTAACCGGGGCGCGTAGGTATAACTTGCGTTCCGTCCGCTTGGTCGAAGTCACAATACTGTTATATTCCTTTACTGTGGTAAGGGCAACAAGGCAAATGTTTTCAAGGGGCATAACGCCGAATTCCCAGATGCAAATCAAAGTTGAGCAGCCTTTAAAGGTATAGCTGTCACTGTCACTTCCATAGACAATTTACGGTACAGCATAAGTTTGAACCCGTGCTCAACCTTGATTGACGTTTGTGTATGACGGTAGAGATCTCTGAGTGAAGTTTTTGTAGAAACTGACATATCTCTTGTAGTGTGTAGTACATCTTCACTCCAGGGTACCCACATTACACTACTCAAAAACAAATCGACGCGCGAAAAGAATAGAACCATTTCAAGAAGGTTCAACCATGCCCTTAACCTTAATATTGGTTCCAACGCAAAAGGAACTTTTAAAACTTGTTTTTTCTGTGTTTCTGACGCTGACATACCTACTCATGCCTTGCGTGCAATGTTATTGAGGTTTCGGCACTCCCATGAACTCCCAGAGAGCAAGGTGCTGTAACGCCGGTAACATGAGGAGTGAAATACTTACTCGTCCGTGGACCGGTTCGGCGCGTACGCCGACCTGACACACTTTTTTTAACGGCCAAAACAAAGCGTATCATTCGATGGGCTTGTTTGTTTGTTTAATAATTCTATCAGCCGTTGAACTGAGATTTACTTATTCACCTGATATCAATTCATTGTTTCGCTTCCTATTTCATCAATGAAATCAAGGGTAGATAAAAAATAACGATTGTATGCATTTCCACACGAGACAGACTTGAGTTAGGGACAAAGCGCAACAACTTTTACTTTTCACACGAAGCATCTCATATTTTTGAACCTTTTTAACATTGAACCAACCCAGTTGCTTATAGACCCTCCTTATCATTTAATTCTTATCTCGAAATTCTCAACTCGACCTTTCTTTTGCTTTAGGTAAGTTAGAGTAGATAATAATAAACTGCAGAGAGGCTCTACCACGAACCTATGAAGCTAAAGTTTTTGAACCTTGCCAAGTTTTAAGTAAGCAAAGTCAAAACAAAACATTACGTTTTGACCGCTGTCAACAAGGTATATACTCGTATTACTGTGGACTCTAACTAGAGTGCCTCGAGAGGCCGAGGTCGGCGAGAGGGATCTTGCGACACTTCGTAAGTGATGTGGGTAAATAAATACAGCCATGGTAAACACAGAGATTCTTGCTAATATTTTCGTCGTTGATCGCTTTTCTAATTACTACTTAGTGAGCATCAGCTACATATGCTGTGAATTTAAGTATTGGGTGTGCAGATGCTCAAAGACGCTTCCCAGATTGTGACATGGTTTCGGCTTGAGTGTCTTAAATTAGATTATCCAAAAGTACTAAAATCTACCATCAAAGACACCTTTGGTTATTACTTACATCCATGTCCTCATTGAATTTAAAAAAATGTTTTTTTATGAATTGAATTGGCATACCTACCTTGGCTTGTCAATCGCGAATTATTCTTGTAAAATGAGAGTCCGTAAACAGCGGTATCCATACGGTTTAGTCACTGTTGCTGGAACATGCAGTTCAAAAGTGACTTTGATTAACTACTTATAATTTCGTAACTTAAAACTAAATCGGTCTCACGCTTGAGGTATTAGAAGTGATAGAGCGTGTTACACTAATCAAGTGCAAGAATATGAAAGGCGCTTGACTCTACGAAATATGTGGTATAATTTGGTTTACTATGGTTACTAGATAGGTATAGGTACCTAATTATTATTTTCATGTCTACTCTAGCTAGATTTTGTATGAGAATCCGAATGAAGTGGTTTAATAATCTATTCCTAGGAGAGTCTGACCTACGTCTCTTCTACGTGATCTGTGGGTATTCAGCATTTGTAGTGATAAATCTTAAATTAGCCTTAATTGTAACTTGTAAGGGATCAATACCTTATCCAGATAGGGCCATACGCCGGTGAGCACGATGCTGAACCCCAGCGACATCTGGAACATGGTGAAGTAGATCACGTAAATGCTGCGCCAGCGCTCGCGGCGCTCCTGCTCCGTCTCCAGCGCCCCCACCGCCCCCACAGCCCCCGCCGCCCCCGGCACCAGCGCCCCCTGCGCCTCCTGGGCCCCTGCGCCTTCCTCCATCACTACCCACTCTCACACGCCTTATACCACTAAACACACCACACTTCCGTTTAATATCCACCGGCTTTTCACTTTTAACATTTGAAACCCAGATAAACCAGCCAAGATGACCTAGCCCCCAACTTGCTGTCCAACTGGATTGCTAGTCATTTGTTATTTGACAGCTAGGTAGCCAATGATATTGCAGTCAAAAAGTCACAAATTATTGTCAAAACATCGATTTATTCACACTTGATGAGAGAGAATAACCCCGTAGTAGGAATTATTAATAGGTACACATTTATGTTGTGAATGAATGAGCGCGGTCCGATTGTAAACAAAGAACTTGACGCGCGAGTCGTGCGTGCGCGCAGGCGGCGTGTGTGCGCGCGCCGGCCGACTGCGAGCGCCCCACTGCATTATCTACGCTGGCGGCCACCAATGTTTTTATTGGCATCGTTCGTTTCCCTCTGACAAGCGCCCGCGTCACCACACTGATAGCGATCCCATGCACCATTGTGATTCTCATACACTTTGATTGAGGGCTTTAAGGGGACTAAGCTAAACCGGTACCTTCTTTACAACTTGTTCTCCAAAGTACCTAGTTACTTACTCAACATTTTAATTAATAATTGTAATGAGAGTGGATGATATAGGTGGTTCAGAAGTTAGCAAACTGTAGTGAAAGTGGGTTGGACACAATCACTTTGTCCAGTATCAATGGTAGGTGGAGTTGACAGGTTCGCGAGTGGAAGCCACGGCTTGGCAAACGTGGTTTTTAACTGGCTCCGACCAGGTAGACCGATGGCTTGAAGAGGGTGACGTAGTAGGTAACTGGATTACGATAGCTGGAGAGCGCGTCCTGTAGCGTACGTCCAACGGACTGGACGAGGCTGCAAAAGGCTTGGTGATCACCTGCTTATTGTATCAACTAACATTATTTTAGATCCTTTATAGTCTTGTCTCACAAGAAAATGAGATTTGGCGGTTTAGCACTGCCTTCATTAATAATATGTAGGTAATTGTACTGGCTTTGCTACCCAGCTATCTTTGGTACGTAATTAGTGCGCTAGATACTTGCGAATAAAATCGTGAATCATTGTTGGCTGATAGTATTGTTGCATACAAAACAAAGCATTTGTAACCTATGAACTTTGATTTGTAACAGCAATATCGTAAGATTCTGGTTTTAGTCACCAGTTATTGTATTTTTTATTCATCATCTGTGGCCAGTAAGCAAGCAACTGATTGTGAGCGGTAACCGCAGCATAATTATGTAAACGTGCCGTTGGTATAACTCGGCTGTCTATGCCAATCACAGCCCACGGTTTAAACAGGCCGGTACGCTTTTAATCACTATGAGGTATGTGGTTTTGGTTACATTGTATTCCACCCGTAGAATTCCGGTGTTAGATAGTTATCTTAATTTAAACAGAATAGTTTTAATGTTATTGAGTCCCATGATTTCTCGTCGGACAAATGCCTCAGAGATAGCAGCCGCAAAAAACACAAGAAACAGCACGAAGTATCCCACATGAATGAATGAATGAATGAAATTATTTATTGCAAGTAACAACGACTCATTGTTGTTAGTAAAACTTAAAAATATGCTAGTTTAATTCAATTGTGATAAAAACATAAAATTACATTAACAATACATACAAAAAGAAATAAAATAATTGCTTTAAAGCGGCCAGTTCTGCACCACTCCCCCCGAAATGGTACGTGATCGACCGACGTACAGGCCGTCCACCCTGCTGGCAATCATGTTCAGGGTGCTGTTACCACTCTCCCGCACCCTGCGCACCAAGGACGCGCACCTCTTGCGCATTGTTGCGTAAAAGCAGTCCACTCCTGCCTCAGCGAACATCCCTGATGCACTACAGAAGCGAGGTAGCCGTAACAGCACCCTGAAAGCATTATTGTACTGGACACGGAGAGCGCTATAAGCCTTTTGAGTATATCTAGCCCAGAGGCTGCACGTTTAAAAAGATGTGCAGTACGCCCTGAACAATGTTAGTTTTACGTCGCGTGTACAGCGTGCAAACCCAGATGAATGAACATGATCCCAGCTTTTTATTGAGTACCACTATATATCACACTATATTATCAGATATCCCTCGCAAACAAAGAACACGGCCCAATACAAAAACTAAAATTAAGCAGCCTGGAGCAACCTCTTCAACCTGATTCTGATTGCTCTCAAAAGTATCGCAATGTTCATTATTTGACGTAAAGATTCAGCACACAACCGGCGCAGAATAATCTTTTTATTTTGTGTAGGTAGGTACCTAGTGTAATTAAGACTATCTCCTATAATTGAAGCAATGCAGTGAAATGCAGTCGTGACGTGAACTAATGAATCTAAAACGCAAGACAGCTCTCTAACTCCTGCAAGATGTTTACTGCAATTTTGTAACGATCAACTCAACACTCCAAAAAAGCTTCGAAGGCGTTTGCGTTCCTAAAAAGCTTCGAAGGCGTTTGCGTTCCTAAAAAGCTAAATTCAGGAAAATCTATGGGTTTTATTACGAATAAAATTTTGCTATAGGACACCGTTTTTTTTATAGCACACTCTAATGTTATATGTTGTGATCAGAAGTAAAAATACCGCAACTTGAAATAGTTGTTTAGTCAAGCTGCCAACTGGCAACACTGCTTTTGACAGTTCAAGGAAAATCAATTTTTCTGTAAATTTTGGTAGTTTTTTCCTAAGTCTGGAAAAAGTGCGATCACACGTTTGTGCTAACAATTTCGGAGGAGGATAGTTCAAAAAACAATAACCCAAAATGTTCGTGTCTCGCCAAATCGCCTCTCGCCTTATGAACCAGACAGGTAGGAAAACAATTAGAATTAACTTAGACCTTATGAGCTTTTCGAGAGTCTGATTGTCATTTGTTGTAATTAAAATGTTTATTTGTTGTTACTTTAATTAGTTATTAAGTACCGTAATCAATGTACTGCACTTAATCACTTTCATAATTTGTAACTACATCAGGATTCGGTAAAGTCCGTGTTACATAATATGTTTCAGCATAACCTAATTTCAGCAAATGTTACTGATAACACTGATTAGTTTAAACTCTTTTCACTTTTATTTAAGACAATATTGTCAAATACCGGTCATAGGGTACATAATATAAATACCAGAGAAGACAACGGTATATTTCTTTGAAATCAGATGTTGGAAAGTAAACCCTTGCGAGTTTATGCACCCATAACCAAATTGTGATAATGATAAATAGTTCATATCAGGATATTTACGCTCCCAATGCCATTATACTTATTTTATTAATTTATTAAGAAATAAAATAAATAAATAATACCCTTACTATCTAACCATATAGATAAGTAACGCTTCTGTTGAAGGTTCAAATTACAGCCAATCCTAATAATGCACATCAACTAGAAGACAAGAGTGGTTTTAAACCATGTGAGCTCAAGAGGCGGCGGGGTCTGATTTAGGAAAGTTCAGAATTTTGTTTTTTCCAAGTATCATATGTTTTTTGAAGCAAAAAAACATATGATACAAATGATTTAGTTCTTATGTTTTCTTTCCTGTGTGAGTTTTCTATGAGAATTCATTTAATTACCTATTTGAATTCTTTGAAATAATCATCATTTGCAGGCTAAAGGGCTGCACTCAGAGTCGTCCATTAAAGATTTCCGAAGACCTATTCTGAAGTCTTTATATAATTTGTTAAGAAGTTCTTTAATGATTTATTAACATTAAAATCTCTGAGTGTGGCTGTAAGATGTTCTGTTCACTCACTGTTGATGGGTATCACATGCTGTGTTGGCTTCATACCCAAGATTTTCTGCTGACAGACAGTTGTTGTTAAATGTTTTAGCTATGTGCTAAGCCATAATCTAGCCTACCAAAAAGTAAACTACAACTGTTTAGAACTGTCATATACATTATGTATGGTCCACCCGATAACAGGCTACCCATTTCTGGTCTTCCTTGCTTTATTACTGAGATATGTGATTTAGCAACACTGAAATAAAAACAGAAATGGGTGATGCCATTGACTGTACTTATCTCCACCCAAGACTAACATTTCTATTAGTTCTGTAAGGTGTTAGTAAGTGTCTGTGTGTCAGTCTCTGACAGGTGGTCTTATGCAGGCGCGGATCCACCGTCGTGGGCACTGTGGGCATGCCCACAACCCTAATTTGCTTGTTGTAATTATGATTAAAAAGATCGATAGGCTGATGATAAAAACAGCTGACTAAAGAGCCTTTAAAAACTCGAGCGTGATTTGGAACACAGCTGTTAAGGTTCGCTACTAGGGTCGGCCGGAGAGAAAATCTGTCAAATTTGAAAGCGATCGTGACAGCTATGGTCACACAGTGGTTGGGCCGTGCAATCCGTGCATTAATGCAATGCATAAATCCGGACGACCGTCTTGGTGTAATTGTTTAGAAGTCGGCTACTACACCAAAGGTCGCGGGTTCGATCCCCGCACAGTACAAACATTTGTGTGCATGAACATGTCTGTTTGTATTGGTCTGGGTGTTTCCTATGTATAATAAGTATGTATTTACAAAAGAAAAAGTATTTGAGTATGTTTATCCGTTGTCTAGTATCCCATAAAAACGGAGTATAATTAGCTCACTTGGGGCTAGATGGCGCTGTGTGGAATAATGTCCAGGGATATTTATTTATTTATTATTATTATAAATCGCGGCATGATAATCATTTGATGCGTTCACCAAAGATATTTTTATTTCGCCACCCAATATATTTCAGGATATAGGGCAAACAAAAGAAACTAATCAAAAAATTTATTTTATTAAACATACAAGCGGTTTTGCCAATTATTTTTTTACACTATTATTTGCAATCTATTCTCGTGACCACGTTATTTGCACAATGTTATATCTGGTACTTGACAATTCCATCGATATTTAGTTGTAACTTGGTTTATCCGTTCGATCATCATCAACACAAAATATTTCTTACATCCAATGCATATCATATAGCAATACACGGCGCCATTTCTAGTAACATGCAGAAGAACCCACTAATTAATTGGTCTTACTTGTAATGAAAAGCTGCAAGAAGCATTAAACGGAGCTATCTTGTTACTAACTAAAACGAGGAATTTAACAGTTGTCAATAGTTGAGACACTTTTAGTGGATAATTTATTTTAGATAATAACACTTGAGTAATACCTTTAGTCTCCTGTAGAGGCCATCGCGCTGAATTAATAATAATAATAATAATAATAATAATATTTATTTATTGCACAAAAACAACAAAAAATAAAACATACAAATTCAAAACAGCGGTTAGTGCATTTGAACAGTGTGTCATATCAGGAATTTAAACAGAGGTCTCCAAACTAGGCTATGCCTGAATCTTGGACGACCAGATAAGATTTATAAGTAATTTAATAGGAATTTAGTTAGTTTTAAGTAAAGGGATGAAGTAGTTTTAGGTATGGTAACTTCTTTAACAATGAGTAGTGGAAGGTGCAAAACATCAATTGATCAGACTTTCAGTGCCTTCATAATCAGTGGTAAGTAACCACTCAACTAAGATTGATTTAGCTTCATAAGCTGAGCAGTCTTTCAGGCTGCAAAAGCCTAGTACAGCATTGTAAACGCGAGCTCTAATTGAATCGCCGAACCTACTAGCAAAATGAGAGTTTACTGAGGGGATTGGAATTTTGAAAACTCGTTTTTCTAAAAGACTTTTGTAATGTGAAGAGCAGATTAGACGTTTATGAGCAATAAGGCAAGTTTTTAAGACAAACAGCTGGCGAACCGACAGAACTTGGGCATCGTTATAAAGGTCGATTGTGGGATATCTGTACGGTTTTCTGAGCATGACCTTAAGTAATGATCTGGTTGCACGTTCTGCCACTAAGAGTGAGGTCTTTGCAGCACCGCCCCACACTGAGATACAGTAACTAGTTACGGATTCACCCAGAGCTTTATATATTATATTTAGTAACCGTTTGTTTGCTGAATCTCTTAGTTTTCTAAAAATACCTGAAATTTTTCTGATTCTTTTAGCCACGAACTGAATTTGGTGTTTGAAGTTCAGATGTTCATCGACCATGACACCGAGGTATTTAATGACATTAGTGCGGCAAATGGAGTCGCAAGAGCAATGCTGGGTAGAAGCAGGGTTGCAAGTGTGTATGTTAATCCTATCTGCATGAGTAGGATTGGAAGCTGCGGTTTTATGGAAACAAATGAAGCTCGTTTTAGAGTAATTCAAGGAAAGCAGGTTATTTTTCAGCCAATTACAAACAACTGACATTCCGGATTCTGCGGCACGAAGAGCATCCTTCCAGGTCTTGCCTTTAAAGAGAACTACGGTGTCATCAGCGTAGCAAATTAATTCAGAATTTGGTAACAGCAGGTCGTGGACATCATTCATATACATAAGGAAGAGGGTAGGGCCAAGTATGCTTCCTTGTGGGACACCAAAACGAATCGGAAGTAGGTTACTTTTATGCTTTCCCACCCTCGTGAGCTGGCTTCTGTCGGAGAGATAGCTTTTGAACCAGTCGAGTGCAAGACCTCTGACACCCATACACTCCAGCTTTTGGAACAGTATTTTAGAAGAAACAGTGTCGAAGGCCTTTGCCAAATCCAAGAATACACCAACACACTTGTGGCCATTATCTAGGTTCTCTGAAACAAGTTCAGTCAGAATAGTAACGGCATCCTCCGTAGACTTGTGGCCCCGAAAACCAAATTGTCTAGGTGATAGCAAGTCGTTCAGTTCAATAAATTTGGTCAGACGTTTATTAACAATTTTTTCTAGCATCTTAGAAAATGTACTCAGCAGCGAGATTGGTCTATAATTTCCCGGTATATCCTTGGGTCCATTTTTATGTATCGGGGTCACTGATGCTGTTTTCCAAGATTCGGGGAAGCACCCAGTGGCCAAGCTGAGGTTGAACAGGTGTACTAGCGGTTGACATATAATATTTCCAGCATACTTCACCAGTGCTGTAGTGACACCGTCTATTCCGGGCGCACTGTCTGTTTTTAGTTGGTGTATAATATTGAGAACCTCGTCCTGATCAGTTGGCTCCATAAAAAAGGAATGTGCAGGTGAATTCGAGCAACGAACTCTGGACGCCAAGTCGTTTTCTGTACAGTTCGACTGTGACAATATCTTATCAGCTAAATTTTGTCCAACTGTGGAAAAGAAAGTGTTACATTTATCCAGTGATGATGAAGGGCTATTCGCAGCAGTCAGCAATTCAGTAGGCTGGCTAGTTTTGGTGTTAGTGTAGCAGATGGTTTTGATTGTTTTCCAGAGTTGCTTAGTGTCTCCACTGTTGTTTTCTAATTCTTTCGCTTCATACGCAAGCTTTGCTTTTCTTATTATGTCCACGTAAAAATTCCTGTACCTACGGTAAGATATTTTGGTGATTTCGTCGTTTGGATTCTGTTTTAATCTAGCATGTAGTCTATCCTTATGTCTAGAGCATCTCAACAAACCCGGTGTCATCCACGGTCTTATGGCGTACCTGGATCTAGAAATCTTTACTGTTTTGGAGTGATGGTCCATGGCATTACTAACAGTCTCCATGAAGACCTTCACTGCTTCATCAATGTGAACACACGAGGTAATGATGTTCCAATCTACTGTTTCTAGCTCTTTGCATACTCCATTGTAGTCTATAATAGTTTTAATCTTGATTCTATTTTCTTTGGGGAGTTTAGTTTTAAATGTGAGGCCCACCGCTGCAATCCTGTGGTCTGTAATATCCGCATCGCAAACAACTCCAACAGCAAGATTTCTAGATTTCAGGAATATGTGGTCTAGGCAGGCATTTGATCTGGTAGGTTTTGTAATGACGGGATCAAGTCCGTGCTCTGCGTTTAGACAAAGGTACTCAGTTGACTCTGGGTCCAGAATATCAATGTTGATGTCGCCAGCTACGATAATGCACTGCCTGTTCCTTAAAGTTTTGAGGTTATCATCCAGTGACAAGAGGAAGTTATTCAAATTTCTGAATGACGGGGATCTGTAAATTCCTAGGATTGTTATCTTATTAGCGATTGTTAGTAACAGACAACATGCTTCATTGAAAATAGGTTCTTTCACTGTGACTGACCACGAGGAGCTAACATAAGCGACAACACCACCATTTTGGTTTATGTTACGTTCAGTTACAATTTAATACAGAATCCACCGTGATCTTCATCTTAATGGAATTGATCTACGAGTAGAGCATAGTATGAAAGGAAGTCACCCTCCGCGTTTTTCTGTCTGTTTTTACATAAGCTTTCACTATCTAAATGATAGTTGATGCTAATTATATTTTCTAGAACGTTTGTCTGTATAGTTCATACAAATTACTACAGGGAAAAGCTGTGTGCAAATAGCCAGTTAGAGATAAAAATGCTTGCACTGCCATTTTTCCATGGCTGACGTAAATATGATAATTCATATTTATATCAAAGTTCTATCTGATCCATTTTTTTTAATTTAAAATGGGTTTGCGTTTGACCTCAGTTTTGCCAGCCACGCTTACCCAAAAAATGCTTATTCACTCTTTGCCTTGAAGACACCAAGGTTGTATGTATCCGGAAACACAGACGCAGGGAGGGCGTTCCACTACTTAGCGGTGCGGACCAGAAAGGAAGCACCAAACCGCTTAGTTCGGACCGCTGGAAAGTCGACCACATGGAGATGAAAGCCCTCGCGGCGTCTTGTGGTCCGGTAGTAGAAAGTAGAGGGTGGTATCAGGTCATGAAGTTCTTGCGCACACTCTCCGAAATACACCTTATAAAAAACCGATAGACAGGCAACTCTACGCCGATGCTCCAAACTCGAGTTTGGTTCCAACGAGCGTCTCGTCACCTATCAGTCTCCTGGCTCTTCGGTCTACTGAGTCCAGTGCATCCAGCTGATACTTGGCAGAGCCATCCCAGAGGTGGCAGAAGTACTCCATACACAACCGAATTTGTGTTTGGTACAATTGTAAAAGCTGTTCCGGTGTGAAGTGTGTTTCCGTTTCGAATAACTTGTCATTATGTTCTATTGCAATAACTATTTCTGTTTCGTATAAGCAAACGCAAACTTTAATATTTTTTGCTCGAGATCTCCATCCTAATTACTATGGAACGAGTGAAGTTTCTTTGACAGCCGTCTGCGCAGTCCCGCAAGTCAGTCTTCCACATGACGCCGGGTGAGTGCACGTCACTGCGTAAAGAATAGGAAAATGAAATGGCAACTAGTACCAAATTGTCAAACCCAAGAGAGCTTTTAATCAAGTGTACTTATAAATATAAACCTGCCATATAACTCTCATGGTGAATCATGATAAAATCATACGTTTGATAAATTATGCATAATGCATTATGAACAAACAGTACGGACGAAAAAAAATAAAGTTGTACTATTTTCAACATAAGACCCTATGTGCGCCTATTTCGTTTAAATTATCCGCGTAATTATAAATGTCATTTTCGTCAAAAGCGACGTGCGCTCACCTTGGGGACATGGGGGGGAGTGAGCTGCGACGGTGCGCGGACAGCTATCAAAGAAACTTCACTCACTCCATAGTAATTTGTATGGAGATTTCAAGCGAAAAATTCGGAATGTTTGGAAATTTTTTGCACAAAACTGAAATAAAGCAATGAAAAACAACTGATTGGCAATGCTTCTTTGATATCTGATCTTTACACGTTATTTAAAACACGTAAGTTGTTAGTTTATATGATGCCTAAACTTTTGAAATACGGGAGTGCGTTTTGCATGTTTTTAGCAATATTCCGATTTTTTTTCACATTAATCTAGTAAGTTGATCCATATACTGGAAGTTTAAGCTGATTGTGCAACTCTTTGACTACTATGACGATTTTTTTCGTGCCTCATACTTCATATTTTCTATATAAAACTTTAGTTTTCCCGAGAGCCGTTTTCCTGGTATCGCGCCTTAATTTAATTTTTAAATTTTAAATGGTGGCTGAGCCCACCTTTTTTGAGGGCTGGATCCGTGCCTGGTCTTATGGAGGACATCCTAGGCATATTTGTATGTGAACTGTGTGATGTATGCTGTAGTGCGCCGCTACCACGCCGGCGAGAACTTCAAGGCGCCGACGATGGATGAGCTGCCGGTGCCGCGCGGCTCGTGGCAGGCCAACTACGACGCGCACCAGCGCAAGTACAACGCCACCCTCGCCATCGGCATCGGCTTCTCCATCTTCACCTTCATTGCTGTATGTATCATTCACTATTTGTTTTAATTTATTATGTCGCATTCAGCTATTACTTTCTGAAAGTTCTGAGCCTGGCTGGCAGGGAAACCAAGCTCTCTAGTGTCTTGAGCCCCCATAGATTAGATAAACAGCCAGTGGACTGATTGCTGAGTTGACTAGACTTAAAAATATCTTTTAAAATATAGAAGATTACAATATTAGCATAAGAAAATAAATGCACTCAGTTTTAATAGAAATTCTCATGTTTACAAATCATATTTAGGGTTTTTCCCCCAAATTCACAAACACAATTCAAAGTTGGGCATCAATTCCGAAGTATAGCTGACCCTTTCGTAATATTGTCATTTTACGGGACATCTCTTCATATCTGTTGTTTAACTTATTCACAAATTATATTTTTTTGTTCTTCAGGCTAAGAGCAGTGGTTTAATCTACCTCAACTTCTACCCCCCGAAGTCCGTGGAATAAGTGCTTAGGATGTGTTCCACTAGTTAAGGTAGTCCAGCCTTCACTATAACCAACTAGTGATTCAACTATGGATATAGCTATCTACTGGTTGAAAAGGGTTTCTTGTTGAAAATAAATTAAATTACTTAGGTTATTGCAATAAACAGATGTGATAAATAATGTTTATTATTTTTCTTACACTAGTAAGGTATCCTTCCTATAGAAAAAACACAATAATATTTATTTGTAACATTTATTGTAGTAAAAATATACTGTGCACATTACATTACATTTAATATTTACAACAATGGGTAGTTCCGCCAGTCAATGAAATGCTTAAATTAAGTCTTTTAGAAACATTACTAAGGTTAAAAGTTACTCAGCTGAGATAAACATTTGTGTGAAGAGAACTTGTGAAAAAAGTTTGAAACACTAAGCTGTTCATACTGTACAAACATTTTGTAGAACTTAGGTTGTAATAGTACATTGTTATCCTAGGGGTGAAAGTAACTTATTTAGTCCCGAGACGGGGTTTGGCGCCCGGAACGAAGTGAGGGCGCCAATAGTTCGAGGGACTAAATAAGTCTTTAACCCGAGGTAAACACTGTGCTTTTCATTACAAATACGAGGAAAGTAAAAATAAAAACATTAATTAATTCATGAAGATGGAATTGCCGCTTTCCCGCCTATTTTGTTTGTTTTTTTTTCTGTGGCCGGCCCGCTATTCAGCCATTATTTTTTATTTCCATCATTGGAAAAATGGTAAATATTTTGCTCAAAGCTAAGTTATTTTAAAGAAATTGTTGAAACTTAATTATAATAAAGTTATTTAAATCTCTAATCAATACTTAACTTTAAGTTATTTCAATTTTACATCGTGGCTGTATAGAAAGTTGGAACATAGTTCAATAGTTTAGTGAAAAAAGAACTAGTTTTTTTAAAAATAATATGACAGCTGTCAGTTGAAAGTGATTCTCCCTAGGGATGAAAAGTATTACTTTCAGCCCGCTTCTCAGGTCAGTAATGACCTACTTTCAGAGTATGAGTAATGAAAAATATTTTATTACTGCTTGAGTATCACCATTACTTGAATGCAGACCATGCAGGCTTGACTGACCCTAAACCATGACGAAGCCAGCCCTTAGTACTATAATTATTTAATTGATTTAATCTATATTAAATATTCAATAAAATTAAATAAAATATCTCAGTCTATTTGCAATATAATAACATCTGGATCAAGGCAATATGTTTTTGAAACGATTTCCTTCAGGCTTCATTTTATTTGGGGCTAGTTTATGCTGGAAGTAGCAATTCTACGCCTCATTGCACCGCGATATCGTGTTTATTTCAACAACAGTTAAGTAGAAAAGCTAAGTACCTAGTTGGTGGTTACAACACTGTGTTGCTGCTTTTCCGCTGCTTTGTAAAAAAGCTTCATGTGGTGTTGTTTGTCCTTGTTCGCGTACTTAGTGGTCGCCCATGAAGGTCATTCACCCCTGTACAGGTCAGTGCTCCCGTGCGATGTCGGAGAAGGCGTCGAGGATGTCCTGCGTGGTGAGCGGCATGGACAGGCCGGCGCCCGCGTAGCACGTGGCGATGCGCGACTGCACACAAAGTGCACACTTTATGCATTTCATATAACACAGTTCATAGAAAAATGATTACTTGGTACCACAAAAACAAAAAATGGGAAATTACAATAAAAGCAATAAGGAAAAACAATAATATCTTAACTACAGATAGCCCTTCAATTATTACACAAACTTAACAGTCACAGACATATCGTGCGAGGGTTTTAGCACTTTATAAGTAGACAATCACCACTACCACAAGTAAATAATAAATAAATAAATATCCTTGGACATTATTTATTTATTTATTTAAAAATAGGTACACTGACAGATTACAATCGATACATGGCTAAGATAAGTAGTTTAACAATACTTGGCTAGACGGTAATCCATAAATAGTGTACACAGCATGGTTAATTATACATTCCTAGAGAACATTTTTTTTTTTTTAAAGAACCAATTGAAACAAAATTGAAAACAAAACAAAGTATAGTAACAATTCATTCAAAGAAAATTAAATACATTTTAAAAAGACGGCGGGATGGGAGACAAGAATTCCTGGCTTACCAGGAAGTCAGTTATAACTTTTTTGTATTTGCCAAATTTATAATTGAAGACATCGATGTCAATATCTTTGCCAATACGAGACAGTTCGTTGTAAGAGCGGCACATTCTAACCAGAGGACTATAAAAGGAGGTATTATTTTTGTACACCTGGATTGCAAAAGTGTTCGGACAGCGCGATCTGTAACGGATATTTATGTTCTATGAGGAAAGGAGGTTCGGTGCATCGATAGATGCATGGAGTAACTTATGCAGACAGAGAAGGTCGTATCTTTTGCGCCGAGTCGCCAAAGAAATCACACCAAACTTGTATAACCGTTGACTGTAGTGCTTAAGCGATCGACCAAGGTTATGTTTAAAAGATAGATATTTCAGGCATCTCTTTTGAACCCTCTCCAAGTTATCTATATGGACATTATAATAGGGGGACCAAACGGGACAGCAATATTCCACGATGCTTCTGACCAGGCTAAAAAAGAGACACAGGGTGCTAGATGGGTTTTTAAAGTCTTTAGTAGTCCTCATTATGAAACCCAAGAGTCGGTTACTCTTTTTAATGATATAGTCATAATGAGGACGGAAAGTCAGCTGTTCGTCAAATAACACACCCAAGTCCTTAACAGTTTCCCTTCGTGTCAGGATAAAGTCGCGCAAACAGTATGGCTTAGCGAGTTTGTATCTCTTTCTGGTAAAAGAGATGACACAACATTTATCCACATTAAGTGTCATATTGTTGCACAGACACCATTCGGAAACAACATCAAGATCGCTCTGAAGCGCTATCGCGTTTTCAGTAATGGTGAAGATCTTTAGGTCATCAGCGTACAAGAGAGCTTGGCAAGTTAATCGACTGATCAAATCGTTGATGAAAACTATGAAAAGTAGCGGTCCAAGATGCGAACCCTGAGGGACACCTGAGGGGACAGGTAAGGGAGAAGACGCATAACCCTTGACAGTGACAAGCTGTGACCGGTTGCTCAGATACGATTCCAACCACCTCAGCAGACACCCGTGAACCCCATAGTGTGCAAGCTTGAGACACAACAGGGAGTGGTCAACTTTGTCGAAGGCTTTACTGAGGTCCAGGTATACTGCATCTACCTGACCACCGGCCGCGAAAGCTTTACATAAGTAGTTTTTATACTCCAGCAAATTACTGAGCGTTGACCTTTTTTTGAGAAATCCGTGTTGATCTGGAGATATAAATTTAATGAAGTGATTATATAGATGAGTGTATACCAGTGATTCGAAGAGTTTCGCTAAACATGAGAGTATACTAATGTATACATTATTCCACACAACGCCATCTAGTCCCAAGCGGGCTAATTATAGTCCGTTATTATGGAAGTATTTAACATAATATTTTTAAATAACTTTATAATAATCTCAGTTATTATCAGAACAATGTAAATTGTTAAGAATAGGCGACTGTTACCTGTAGTGCGAGCGTCTGTGCGAGGAACTCCTCCTGCATGGCGCGCCACACCACCTGCGGTACAGGCGGTGGTGGCGGGGCGTGCTGTCGCCTGTACAGTTACCTGTAGCGCGAGTGTCTGTGCGAGGAACTCCTCCTGCATGGCGCGCCACACCACCTGCGGTACAGGCGGTGGTGGCGGGGCGTGCTGTCGCCTGTACAGTTACCTGTAGCGCGAGTGTCTGTGCGAGGAACTCCTCCTGCATGGCGCGCCACACCACCTGCGGTGCAGGCGGTGGTGGCGGGGCGTGCTGTCGCCTGTACAGTTACCTGTAGCGCGAGTGTCTGTGCGAGGAACTCTTCCTGCATGGCGCGCCACACCACCTGCAGCAGCCCGCCCTCCTCGCTGAGGTGCTTCTCCACCGTGCGGTACAGCCGGTGCAGAGACTTGCGCACTGTACACCAACACATTCTTACACTCACTAGTTTAAGGTTCAGTTTAGTGATAATAAATTCATTTATTGCGAACAGTTACAGCTCATAGTTATTAGTCGTAGTATTAGTAGCATAGTTTGCTTGTGCTATGGGCTACCAGACAACGGTTGAACATACCTAAATACTTTCTTTGTTAACTTTGTATTTTCATAATTTTGAACGTTAGAATTGCAGCAATTAGCATTAGCATCATTAGATAATATAAGTGAAAGAAATATATTATTAGATTATATTACATATTGAATTAGATTAAGTCAACCTGTAATGATAGTGTAAGAGAGAAATGAATAAATGAATAAATTCATCCTTAGGAATCTTGAGAACGGAAACACAAAATATATAATTTTACAGTCACTGCCGTAGAGGACATCTGCTCGCCTAAAAACGAGTCTTGTATTATTTATTTGATACTGCTTACCAGTATGACCCATTTTAGCGAACATTATAATATAGCAATACAGGTTATTTTATGTACGAGTTTGATTCTGGGTAGGGGAAATTATTAGTTTTTAGATAATATGTGTTTTCAATGTTATTATTGTTTTTAGCATTTTCCAGGCAGTATCTTTATTAAAGATCTGAAAACTAGAAAAAAGCACACAGTCGGTAGCACAGTGGTTAGTGTAATCGCCCGGTTTGCGAAAGATGCGGGTTCGATTCCCGCCTGATGCCAAGATGACCGAATGTCTTTTTCTGGTTTTCAGGTGTGTTTTAAAGTTTAGACTCGTGCTTGTAAAAGGAGTCAAAGGACGGTTTCGAAGGACTTGTGAGTCATGTATCATTATGGCAGATGTAGAGAGAGAGAGGTAGGGGTAGAGGTACCTTCGTGCGCGGGGTAGAGCGCGAGCAGCCGCTTGAGCTCGTGCTTGCTGTACGCGGCGCGGTAGCACACCTCGTCCTCGCGCACGCCGCCCGACACACACTCCGACACGCCCTACAACACACACACACACACACACACTTTATTAATTAACAGACAATGATATTACAATAAAGAAGACGTAAATAGGTTAGGGCAGTAACTGACGCGAAGTCAAAAATTGACCTCAGGGTACGACGTAGTTAATTAGACCGCGTTATAACGCGTGAACAAGACAGTACGATTATTTACTAGAGCGTAAACGAGACATACATGTTGCGAAGTGTCGTCTTAGACTATCAATACAGGCAATGCTTTGCTCAGGTGTACGAATTGTTCTGATTTCGGGTGCCACTTTTTTAGCATAAGTAACTTATCTACCAATTTTTTTTATAAAATCATTGGTAACAGTCACTTGAAGCATACGCCACTAGAACATGAGTAGGTCTATTCTGTTGGAATCAGGGTCACAGCAACTTGCTTGGAAATGAAAGTAACAAGACAAGTGCCGGTCAGCACCTCTGCCGAGACTTCTATGCGACTTGAGCTAAAAACTGTTGTCAAATCTTTACACTGTATAACCCTGAGTTAACATTATACTTGAAGATTGATTCACTCTTCACTTCACTCATCTAAACGCATCGACCTCATAACCAATAGACCCCTAATGACAGGCGAGATGTTGTGGTCACAAACTGTGCGGCGCTTAATGCGATTACATCTCTGTGAGCGCTGACTGCGATACCAGGCGTCCCGGATTGAAAAATCGAGCTATCAGCGCTCACAGCATTGTCCGCTCATTTAACGCTCTTGAGCATTGTAGTTGTGAGTGCAATATGGCGCCGTTGGTGACGTCACCAATGGCGTCAAGCAGTCGACCGTTAGCGCGATATCGTCAATTCGGGACGCCTGTGAGCGCGCTATTTTCGATTTTGACTCAACACGCACTGAAAGATACAAGAAATCAGGCGTCAAGTGCCTGGTGGATATCTAAACGTACTGTACCTCGAAGAAGAGCGTCAGTTTCTCTAATGGTCGGCCGAAGTACTGCGTGACGTAGGCCCGGAGCGCGGCGGCGTAGCGCGCTTTACATTCCCTTCGCAGCGGCTCCAGCGAGCCCGCGCGGACCAGCGACACCACGCCGTGCAGGCGGTGGAAGTTCTCTGGGGGTTTGGGGATTGTTAGTTTAGAAATTAAGACTTTCTGGAGCCCTATCTCGTAACACAAATTACACAAGTGTAAAAAAACACATTTATGGCATAATGTTTTCTAATATTTACGCGAAAACTGTAATAGGTATATTTATGAGAAAATTGTATTTTAATGTTATTTGTAAATTGTGGCCATAAATGTACTGTTGGCGATCCTAATTCCTTCGATAAATAAATAAACACTATACATCGAGTAAGTAAGGCCACGGAGTAACAAGCGATCTGGAGAGACTATGCTCGTCAAAAGTTTTTATGAAATTCAAAATTAGAAACCATTCATTTGCTAAGAATAAAGTAGTACATACAGATGATAATTCAGCTTTTATGTCAGCATGAAATACAAAATAGTACTTTTCGATACAAGTGCGGAAAGTATGTCAAAGTATGGCGAGGGTCAAGATTCGGGACGAGTGAAAATGACACTTCCGCTCGTGTATCGAACAATGTTTTTTAATACATTTGCGAATGAAATAATATCAAACCAATGCGAATCATTAACACAATTAAAACAAGATTAAAAAGGGCGGGAATGAAAAAACAGTCGCCCGGCTTGCGAAAGACGCGGGTTCGAGTCGTGACTAATCGTAAATAAAGAAAGCAGGAATGAAAAAAATAGGATTGACATTTTTTTTAACACGGCATCGGTTGTATTCAGCCTAGTAAAAATATAAGAAGTAGTTTAATTGCATTTAAACATGGAAATGCAATAAATACCTATTATTCTATTTCAAGTATTTTTTGGTGAAACTCATTCATACTTATAAATCTCCGGCCATTGTTAGTACACAAACAGCCAACTTTAAGTAAACTGTTTCCGAAATTCAATTGTTAATAGTTACTAAACAACCCTTTATTTTGTCAATTATGCAATTGAAATATTTTTAATATTATTATATTTCTAGTTTTGATGCCGAATAACATATCAAAAAACAAAATAAAGTGATTGAACAGACAACCTCTTTGGTAGGATGTATGGGTTTTATTAACATTTTAAAAAAAAATGGAAAGGTAAAAAGCACTAGGGCGGGAAAAACAACTTTCCGCACGCTAAGCAGCTACGAAAAGTACCACTTTTTGAGCAACTGTATTAAAAATAAAATTAATCTAAAAATTAGCAACTGTAAGGACCCCTGGTGTCCGGGTATGGAAGAGGTCCGACGTCCAGTATTGAAAGATCTTTGTTTCGGCAAACTGCACTTTATTCGCCTTTGACAGACAGTCGAATATGGTAGAAAGAGGACCTTGCAAAGAGCGTCACACACGACGACTACAGAGCCGGTTCCTTCCAAAAAATAACTGGCACTATTGGGAGTACTGTAGATAGGACCCAAAGTCGCTTGCGTTCCTTATCTACTGAGGTACTCTCAACACTAATCGTGATTCTACAAAGTTACAATTTTTTTTTTTTTTTTTGAATTGACTAGCTGTTAGTCCAAGGTGTGACTTTCACAGCTTTACCGGGCAATGGGGTGAGCGGAAGGCTCACAACCCCTAACAGTTAAGTAACAGGCCTAAGGGTGCCCCCAGGGGGGGCCGAGCCTCGGCTTAGGGCGTTACTGGGACTAGGTAATCTAACGTAAGTTTGGGGAGAGAAGCGG
Organism: Udea ferrugalis; assembly: GCA_950022985.1. NCBI lineage: Eukaryota > Metazoa > Arthropoda > Insecta > Lepidoptera > Crambidae > Udea > Udea ferrugalis. The sequence goes on along the minus strand of OX465524.1, from coordinate 146,790 downwards.
CCGGGGACGTGCCGGTACCGCGAAGCATGACTAAAAGATTGGGGCCGCGACGCGCGTCCACGCCGGCGTGGACGATATCTCGGTCTTGTGGAGTGTGGGCTTGGCGCGAGCTGTTTGACGGAGGCGATGAAGCGGGTGATGGCATCATCGGGCTCTAGTGGGACATGTCTAGGGCGACGATGTTTTCGGGATTTCTTGCCCTTAAGGGGCCTAGGGATATAATTAGAGGCTTGGACTACTAAGGGGTTTGGGTGGGTCATGGTAGAGTCGAAGAATTTAGAGGACAACTGTTTTAGATACTGCTGGATGGTAGGCAGATCTAAGTCTAAATGGAGATTTTCATTGCGTAAGAACCACGGGGCACCCGTGGCCTTACGCATGAACCTATTCTGGAGGGTCTGTAGCTTATGGATAGAGCGGGAGGAGGCGTGTGCGAACACGGGGCTAGCATAAGTCATGATGGGGCGGATACAAGACGTGTAAAGTCGAACCTTATTTCTAAGGGACAACTTACTACGTTTATTGATAAGACAGTGGAGGCGGCCTAGGACAAAGGCGGCACGATCGCGGACTTTTTTAATGTGATCTTGGAAGCTCAAACTACTGTCAAGGTGGACGCCTAAGTAACGAACTGTCTTTACCCAGGGAATAGGTTGTTCGAACATTTTGATTTTAGGGATTTTAGGTGGGTCTTTATCGCGGCTCCTTTGGAAGAGGATAGCGGCGCTTTTGTCAGGATTGACTTCAATTCTCCACTTCCTAAACCAGTCACCGATTGTATCGGCGGCGGTTTGGAGAGATTTGAGAATGAGATCTAGTCTGGGGTGCGTACAATACAGAGCTGTATCGTCAGCAAAAAGAGCTATCTTACTAGGTGCCCGAGGGCAATCAAAGGTTGGGAGATCGCTAGTGAACAGCGTAAACAGGATGGGGGACAAGACGGAGCCTTGAGGGACTCCGGCTCTTATGGGGTGTGGTTGAGACAGAATGCCTTCCACTCTGTAACGAAAGGAGCGATTTGAAAGGAAGTCTCGAATGATGAGCACGAGACGATCTGGGACACCAAGTGTATATAGCTTGTAAATCAAGCCATTGTGCCAGACCTTATCAAACGCTTTCGCTACATCGAAAAAGAGGGCGCCGGTTCTGTGGCACTTTTGCCTACCAAAACCGGTTAGGACTTGCTCGACTATGCGATGCACCTGCTGGACGCAAGAGTGTTTGGGTCTAAAGCCAAACTGCTCGTCAGGAAGGAGGCTCTTGGACTCTACGTAGTCCTTGAGTCGTCTAAGGATGATACGCTCGTAAAGTTTCCCTATGGAACTTAAGAGACTAATGGGGTGGTAACTAGTGGCCTCAGTTCGGGGTTTGCCTGGCTTGGGAAAGCCAATGACAATAGCTTCTTTCCACGCTTGCGGAAAGATGTTGTTACTCAAAGCTGCGTTGAATATCGCAGTGAGAACTATAAAAAGAGGAGTGGAGAAGTGCTTGAGCACTTTATTGGATATCCCGTCAAAGCCTGGTGCTTTTCGGGGGTGGAGGTCCTTGACGATAGTCTGAACTTCCTCGACCGTGACGCTAGCGAGAGGAGGATCGGAGGGAGGGAGGCTTGCCCTACGTGCGACTTCACAGTCGACTTTCAAGACATGGTCGTTATCTACTGGGAGGGTACTGGGGGAGCATTGAGCTTCTAAGCTATCTGCGAGGCATTCAGACTTTTCACAGTCATCGAAAGCCGGGGGCAGATTGGGACGGTCTAAGGGAGGCATTGTGGAGATGGTGTCGGATTTAAGCTTTCGGGCTAAGTGCCAGAAGGCTTGATGAGAGGGCTCTAAACTACTAATCATCTCGTCCCACTGAGAGTTCCGAAACTCGCTTATACGGAGCTTTACGTCCCTCTGTAAAGACCGTAAGCGACGACGGTTAGCGTCAGTGGGATAAGAGTCGTAAGCGCGGGTGGCGGCGTTCTTTTCCGTCAACAGCGCACGTACATCAGGCGGCAGATTCCAGCGTTGGTGACCCAACACAGGGACCCGCCGTGAGCAGTCCTCCACGACGCTCTGTACGTGACTGGTGAGAGAATCGATCGCACCTACTGTGTCTTGGATGGAGGATAAATCTCCAGAAGCTAAGTTTAATAATGGGTTTGGAATAGACTTGAGGCTGTGGCCCAGTCGATTCCAATCCACTATTACTTTTTCAGGGGCAGGGGAGCCTGTGTCTGGGGGTCCTATCCGGGGGATGAGCTCTAAGATCACAGGTCTATGGTCTGATTCGCTGAGCTCGTGATGCACTTCTATAGAAGATAAACGTAGGTTTATATTCTTTAGAAGTGCTATATCGAGCACATCAGGTCTATGGCCTTCAATTTTAGGGAAATGGGTGGGATTCATGGGAGCAATGATATCGAAGCCAATTAAGGTGGCCAGCGACTCGAGCACCCTGCCGCGTGGGTTTGTACAATTACAATCCCACGCGCCACTCTTGGCGTTCAAGTCGCCCGCCAGAATAACCGAGCTATCGAGATTCATTATGATCTGAAGGTCCTCTTTGGTAAGATCTTTAGCGTTATCGCGTTGCTTCGGCCCTAAATAGGCGGAGACAATGGTAATAGGGCTATGACCAGTCATACCGAGACGGCAGACAGAGGTCTCTAACCATTTGAGATTGGGAGGAGGGTCTAGGGGTGTACAATGCAAAGATCGTTTATAATAAATAAGGGTGCCACCCTTCTTGTTTGTTAACCTATCGTTACGGACCATGTTATAATTAGCTATTCTGAGATCCCGTTTAGAGGGCTTTAGGAAAGATTCCTGAACTAAAAAGAGATCTAATTGGTGGGTTTTGACAAAATCAGCTACTAAAGAATGCTTTTTGGATAAACCATCAGCATTGAAAAACCCTACTCTAAGGGACCTAGGTTTGACTCTACCTTTGGGTGTAACATCCATTATGGGTTACATTTAAAAGTGGACAGGGACATGCCTATCTTATGGGCTTGGATAGCCGCCTCGAACATGAGGGCGGGATTGCCTTCGGCGGCTCTGAGTAGGTTAGCTACTCTAGAAACTTCGTCGAAGTCTATTACTCCGAGGAAGCGCGACACTAGAGAGTAGTCGCTTAGAGAGGACTGGGAGGCCGATGAGACCTGCGGGGCGGGAGGCGAGGGAGGCGCGGGCCTTTGTACGGGCCTGGCGACAGGGGCCTGGTAATTGGGAGGGCTAGGTGCCACTTGGGAGGTATTACGTACCCAGGGTACGTTAATAAGGGGAGGGATAGTCTGCGGGGACTTTGTTAGGGCCGGGAAGTTGGCCAGAGATTGGTCTGGCACGGCTGGGCGGACTTGGGAGTTAATGGGGGCTGGACGGGCCCTCCAGGAGAGTTGGCTCTGAGCCGGGGCGCGACTGGGGCGCTGGGACTTAGGGGCTTTGGGGCAACCGCGGTAGTTTGCGGGATGACCCGTTTCTCCGCATAGCACGCAGCTTGGAGGCTCCGTGCACTGAGAGAGGTCTTTAGGGCGGGGGCAATCAGCCGTGCCGTGGTCACCCAGGCACTTAACGCACCTGGGAGTCGCAAAGCAGTTGCGGGCAGAGTGCCCGTAGAGCTGGCAGCGATGACACTGCCCTATGGTGCCCCTTTTGTAAGGGGCTTCGACGGTGACACCAGAGAGCTGGCACACCGTCTTGATGTTGAAAATGGCCTTGCCGGCGGGCGAATGCTCCAAAACGGCAAGAACCATATCATAGGGGGCGTGAGAGCGACCGCGATGCATGCGGTGCACTTCCATGATAGGAAGGTTTTGAGCCTTTAGATCGGCCTGGACGTCGGAGGTTGAGACCTCCTTTGGGACTCCCTTCACGACTACACGAAGTAGCCGATCCTCAGGGAGGGCGTAGGTGTGGAAGGATACTTTCATATCCTTCAAAAGAGATGTTAAACGACGATGGTCGTTTGAAGTCTGCACGGAGACTTTAATTCCCGTTGAGGTGGTACGGGCTGAAAGGTAATTAATACCTTGAGAGTTGCAGCGCTTGGATACATCGATCCAAAGCGCTTTCTCTTGGATAAAAAGGGGCGGTGGGGAAGGCCCTTTCCTCTGGGAAGAGGTAGAGCTAGACTCTTTGGTGGTGGTCTTAGCGGATGCCGCGGAGGTCGCGGGCTTACTAGGGATCGCGCGTGTCGCCACAGGGACTGAGGGTGTAAGCGGGATATTGCGGGGCGCGGGGGCCTCGCAGGTCATATTAGGCATGGGTGGGGACTAAGGCGAGTCGTTTTGTTTTTTAGAAGGAGGGGCGGAAGCGGTTTTAGCGCGCTTAGCACGCTTCTTACCGACAACCGTAGTAAAATCCTCATCTGAGGATGAGGTAGAGTCCTCGTCTGGGGAGGTCTCGTCCGCGACCTCCATGGCGCATTCTAGTGCGTCATCAGGGGTCGCAGAAGAGGGCCCAGTTGAGGTGGGATCGGTAATGGGCTCGGGAGAGGCGTCCTGGGTGACCTCGTCATAGTAATCCCTGATTTCAGGGATTTCTGAGGCGAAGGAACGAAGTAAGCCTTCCTTGGCGAGAAGCTTTACGAGCTTCTCCAAAAGGGGAGAGTTTTGGTCGGTACGCGACATGGCGTCCGACCAAACAGCTATCTAATACTAACGTATTTTTACAGCACTTCAAACGCGTCGCGTTCCGCACAGAAGAAGTGCCAAGAAACTGTGCGGCAATCGCGCTACTTGTCCTAACACGTTTAGCCCCGGTTTGGGTGTTACCCAGGGATGTGTATGTGTATGTAAGCTCCCCGCCGGGGTAAGACGGGGAGGGTGAGTACTTAATTAATGAGCCCTAAGCTTGTATCCGCCTCGCCAATCTTATTGTGCGAAGTGGTTCCTAACTGCCTCAAGTGCAGAGGGTAGCTCAGAGCGGATGCTCCGAACGCCCAAACAACACAAGAGGGATGGGATGGTAGGGAAAGGGTAGGGTTGGGAAGGAGATGATTGTCGTCGACTAGGAGTTCCCCCAAGGCCGGTGGTGACAATCCCAGCCGAGTTTAGCGTTGCCCAAAAGGGGCAAAGCCGGTGTCTCGGGTCCACACCCAACAGGTTTCGTAATGGCACCGTTAGGTATCAGCCTGTTGACCACAAAAATAGTGGATTTAATCGCAAAAATGTTAAGTTAGTCGCCTTGAAAAAGGCAACTAAAATAACTGCCCGGGCTAGCAACGGACTTAATCCGTTACTAACTGGGCGAAGAATGTGCGCGCAGGCGACACAAAGCCGCCGCGAACACAAAGGCGGCGCCGACAAAGGCGCGCGGGAACAAAGGAGTGGAGCGGGCGGCAGCGGATGCGAGCGTCTGCTCGCTGTGGCGGCTGGATGCGAAAGTCACAAAGTTACAATAAAGTATTCAAAACAGATACAAGAAAGCCAAAACACAATGCTTGCGCGAGGCAAGTTACTGGCAACGCCATCTATCGATTATGCTCGGAACTAATTTGTTGTCGTACGCGCCTGCAGTCATGGTTTGCTTTTAATAAGTTTGTTACACAACTCTATTTAAAAAAGGAACGCAAGAGCACTATGACCTATTTTTCAATCCAAGATGGCGCCGAAACAGTGTTTTGATCATTTTTGCAATGGCAACGCTTAATGAAAGTGGCTAAGTGACATACCTCGTTGAGACCATAAAAGTTGATGTTTTGAAAACGTTCTGTTAGGTCGGGTCGCGGGGTTGAGGTTTAAAAAAGTAAATTAATAAAACACTGAAATAGAATTTCGATTTGGAAAGATTAGAAGGTGACTATCGCGAACGGGAGTTTCGGTGTGACTGACGAGCTCGCGCAGCGTGCTCGGAACTGGAATCTGCTGCAGGTATACGAGTTAAGAACGTCAGTAACTATGGTAACATAGCAAGGAAGGGTGTAACAGTTCGAAAAACGCAGACACTCCTCTGATCAGAAACAGTGTAGCCGAGCTTCATAGCTCTTGTGGGTGTGAGGTGTGTGTATGGTGTATGGTTTGTGTATGTGTGTCACGTACCCATATGCACGACGGCGCGCGGCGTGCGCGGATGGTCGGCGTGCTGCACGGCGTGCACCATGGCGTGCCGTGTGTGTGTGTGTGTGTGTGTGTATCACTGACCCATGTGCACGACGGCGCGCGGCGTGCGCGGATGGTCGGCGTGCTGCACGGCGTGCACCATGGCGTGCCGTGTGTGTGTGTGTGTGTGTGTGTATCACTGACCCATGTGCACGACGGCGCGCGGCGTGCGCGGATGGTCGGCGTGCTGCACGGCGTGCACCATGGCGTGCCGTGTGTGTGTGTGTGTGTGTGTGTATCACTGACCCATGTGCACGACGGCGCGCGGCGTGCGCGGATGGTCGGCGTGCTGCACGGCGTGCACCATGGCGTGCCGTGTGTGTGTGTGTGTGTGTGTGTGTGTATCACTGACCCATGTGCACGACGGCGCGCGGCGTGCGCGGATGGTCGGCGTGCTGCACGGCGTGCACCATGGCGTGCCGTGTGTGTGTGTGTGTGTGTGTGTATCACTGACCCATGTGCACGACGGCGCGCGGCGTGCGCGGATGGTCGGCGTGCTGCACGGCGTGCACCATGGCGTGCCGTGTGTGTGTGTGTGTGTGTGTGTATCACTGACCCATGTGCACGACGGCGCGCGGCGTGCGCGGATGGTCGGCGTGCTGCACGGCGTGCACCATGGCGTGCCGTGTGTGTGTGTGTGTGTGTGTGTATCACTGACCCATGTGCACGACGGCGCGCGGCGTGCGCGGATGGTCGGCGTGCTGCACGGCGTGCACCATGGCGTGCCGTGTGTGTGTGTGTGTGTGTGTGTGTGTGTATCACTGACCCATGTGCACGACGGCGCGCGGCGTGCGCGGATGGTCGGCGTGCTGCACGGCGTGCACCATGGCGTGCCGTGTGTGTGTGTGTGTGTGTGTGTATCACTGACCCATGTGCACGACGGCGCGCGGCGTGCGCGGATGGTCGGCGTGCTGCACGGCGTGCACCATGGCGTGCCGTGTGTGTGTGTGTGTGTGTGTGTGTGTGTGTGTGTATCACTGACCCATGTGCACGACGGCGCGCGGCGTGCGCGGATGGTCGGCGTGCTGCACGGCGTGCACCACGGCGTGCCGTGTGTGTGTGTGTGTGTGTGTGTGTATCACTGACCCATGTGCACGACGGCGCGCGGCGTGCGCGGATGGTCGGCGTGCTGCACGGCGTGCACCATGGCGTGCCGTGTGTGTGTGTGTGTGTGTGTGTGTGTGTGTGTGTGTATCACTGACCCATGTGCACGACGGCGCGCGGCGTGCGCGGATGATCGGCGTGCTGCACGGCGTGCACCATGGCGTGCCGTGTGTGTGTATCACTGACCCATGTGCACGACGGCGCGCGGCGTGCGCGGATGGTCGGCGTGCACCATGGCGTGCCGTGTGTGTGTGTGTGTGTGTGTGTGTGTGTGTGTGTGTATCACTGACCCATGTGCACGACGGCGCGCGGCGTGCGCGGATGGTCGGCGTGCTGCACGGCGTGCACCATGGCGTGCCGTGTGTGTGTGTGTGTGTGTGTGTGTGTGTGTGTGTGTATCACTGACCCATGTGCACGACGGCGCGCGGCGTGCGCGGATGGTCGGCGTGCTGCACGGCGTGCACCATGGCGTGCCGTGTGTGTGTGTGTGTGTGTGTGTGTATCACTGACCCATGTGCACGACGGCGCGCGGCGTGCGCGGATGGTCGGCGTGCTGCACGGCGTGCACCATGGCGTGCCGTGTGTGTGTGTGTGTGTGTGTGTGTGTATCACTGACCCATGTGCACGACGGCGCGCGGCGTGCGCGGATGGTCGGCGTGCTGCACGGCGTGCACCATGGCGTGCCGTGTGTGTGTGTGTGTGTGTGTGTGTGTGTGTGTGTGTGTATCACTGACCCATGTGCACGACGGCGCGCGGCGTGCGCGGATGGTCGGCGTGCTGCACGGCGTGCACCATGGCGTGCCGTGTGTGTGTGTGTGTGTGTGTGTGTATCACTGACCCATGTGCACGACGGCGCGCGGCGTGCGCGGATGGTCGGCGTGCTGCACGGCGTGCACCATGGCGTGCCGTGTGTGTGTGTGTGTGTGTGTGTGTATCACTGACCCATGTGCACGACGGCGCGCGGCGTGCGCGGATGGTCGGCGTGCTGCACGGCGTGCACCATGGCGTGCCGTGTGTGTGTGTGTGTGTGTGTGTGTATCACTGACCCATGTGCACGACGGCGCGCGGCGTGCGCGGATGGTCGGCGTGCTGCACGGCGTGCACCATGGCGTTGCCGAGCGACACGTACCAGCGGTCCAGGTCCGCGCGCCGACCGCCCGCGAAGATGCGCTCGCACGACACGCTCAACTCCTGAACACACACAAAACACATACAAATCGACTAATCTCAAACTTAACACGCTTTTGTTGTGTTCATGCGTTAAAAAAACTATGTAAGCAAAGGAATGCATACCGAAATTACTGTTTTATTCGTTTGTTGTTGTTTTTGAATGTTTTATGATTGTTATTGCTCTTGCCTAAAGGTATCCACGGAAGAAGACCAGCGTCAAGAACACCATTAGGTGTACTTGACACATGCTGAGTGGAAAACCCTCTTAGTGCCACACGCTATATGAATCATTTTTGTAAATTGTAAACCTTGTGTGGACTAATAAAAAATTTCTTTTCATTACTCATACTCTGAAAGTGGGTCATTACTGACCTGAGAAGCGGGCTGAAAGTAACACTTTTCATCCCTAGGGAGAATCACTTTCAACTGACAGCTGTGAAATAGTTTTTTTTTAAAACTCGTTTTTTTTCACATATCTATTGAACCATGTTCCAACTTTCTATACAGCCACGATGTAAAATTTGGAATAACTCAAAATTAAGTATTGATCAGAGAATATATATGTTTAAAATAACTTTATTACAGTTTAGTTTCAACAATTTCTTTAAAATAACTTAGCTTTGAGCAAAATATTTACCATTTTTCCAATGATGAAAATAAAAAATAATGGCTGAATAGCGGGCCGGCCAGAGAAAAAAAACAAACAAAATAGGCGGGAAAGCGGCAATTCGATCTTCATTTATTTTCCTCATTTTTTCTTTAGCTAATTCATGTTTTTATTTTTACTTTCCTCGTATTTGTAATGAAAAGCACAGTGTTTACCTCGGGTGAAAGACTTATTTAGTCCCTCGAACTATTGGCGCCCTCACTTCGTTCCGGGCGCCAAACCCCGTCTCGGGACTAAATAAGTTACTTTCACCCCTGGGGTAACAATGTACTATTCTTTCTTTACTTCTTTCAAAGAAGCTATGTAAAAAAGTCACCACTGTTTTGGCGTCAAAAACTTCGTGCCCAGAAATCTAAGATTCGGAACTTAGGGAAACATTATTTTATTCACAAACCACCTAAACCCTGATATAAGTTCTTCTTATGGATGAGATGAGAATAGCATCGTATTCCATTAAAATAACAAGACTGCAAATAGATCGGTGAACCGCTGAAAGTCTGGGAGTGCCAAAAACCCAAACTGTTTCTTTTAATAAATGAAAAGTGTTGATTGTCATTTTAAAAAAAACCTCAAAATTATAAAACAATATCGTTACGCGTTACGTTTTTACACGTGTAAGGGAGGATCCCTCGACAGCATATTACGATCGTCTACTTCAACGGTACACTAGCACTATAAAAACTTGACACTTTTCACTAACAATATAACAAACACAGTCTCATTAATTACTGGACACGAAGCATAAACTAAGGGGAAATTGGCGGTAGTTACAAATATTCGGCGTTACTTACAATTGCGACTGTCGTCGTCGACGGTCAAACCCAGAAGGCCGGCCAAGCATGCCTCGATTCGCCATCTTGTCCGTCCCCACTTTTCTTCGGTGTTGACGTTAGCATACCATCTATTTTCCCCGTTTGGTGTTGCCATTAGCATTTAGTGAATCTGCATCGATTATTGAACAATCGAGTAAAAACCTAACACTCGGCCATCCTGATACTGTGCATGCCCTCATGCACATAGGTATCTGGTGCTAGACAACCTAACACTTGGCGAGTAGTGTTTACATTCTCTAACTTAATAAACCACAGGCATTAGGCCAACAACTAAATCTGCCATCGGCTCGGCTCAAGCTCGAGGACTGCGTCATATGCTCACAAAATCTTACGCGCACCTGCGTAACTCGCACGGGGATAACTGACTCACACCGGCGTTACACGCACGGGGATAACTGACTCGCACCGGCGTTACACGCGCGGGGATAACTGACTCGCACCGGCGTTACACGCGCGGGGATAACTGACTCGCACCGGCGTTACACGCGCGGGGATAACTGACTCGCACCGGCGTTACACGCGCGGGGATAACTGACTCGCACCGGCGTTACACGCGCGGGGATAACTGACTCGCACCGGCGTTACACGCGCGGGGATAACTGACTCGCACCGGCGTTACACGCGCGGGGATAACTGACTCGCACCGGCGTTACACGCGCGGGGATAACTGACTCGCACCGGCGTTACACGCGCGGGGATAACTGACTCGCACCGGCGTTACACGCGCGGGGATAACTGACTCGCACCGGCGTTACACGCGCGGGGATAACTGACTCGCACCGGCGTAACACGCTCGGGGATAATTCACTCGCACCGGCGTTACACGCTCGGGGATAATTCACTCGCACCGGCGTTACACGCGCGGGGATAACTTACTCGCACCGGCGTAACACGCTCGGGGATAATTCACTCGCACCGGCGTTACACGCTCGGGGATAATTCACTCGCACCGGCGTTACACGCGCGGGGATAACTTACTCGCACCGGCGTAACACGCTCGGGGATAATTCACTCGCACCGGCGTTACACGCTCGGGGATAATTTACTCGCACCGGCGTTACACGCGCGGGGATAACTTACTCGCACCGGCGTAACACGCTCGGGGATAATTCACTCGCACCGGCGTTACACGCTCGGGGATAATTCACTGGAGATGCGTAAACCATATCCGGCACTGAACCTGGAACGATAACCCACTCTTCGGAAATAGTTCCGTTAACATGTCCGTAGTTCCACCGATAAGCGTGCACTTTTTCCGTTATGGCACCGTTATAGGTCTTAGTTTTACAATGTTCACATACAGTTTCCTCATTCTTTCCAACATTTCAAAACATAATGTGCAAATATTACTAGTATCGATCTAATGCCACTAATATAATATTTGTCTGTAGTCGTTTTTAGTGAAGTCCACACAAACCCATGCGTGGGCTAAGTTGCCCACTTTTGGTCGTGATGTGAAGATAGTCTGATGTCGCTCCTTGCCGGGAAGCCCAAACAAGCCCAGACACACACCTTTTCATTACACCCTTTCATTACCCGTACAGCTATGGCGGTCCGTCTCGCTTGGACATGTGAGGAATGATGAACTTGCCAAATAAGGCGCCTCGGATCGGAACCATATCGTTCCAGTGTCGGACATAGTTCCTAGAACTATTCTTATTTATTTACTAGAATATTACTGTTCAATAAAAATAGTCTGTATTTCAATAAGAGTGTTCCTTCTTTCCACTATTGTTGTGCCCGACAGGTTTCATGGTGATCCATAAGAATGTAAGATCTTTAAGTTACACTGTGAAATGCAATAAATAATTGAGTATGGTCCGGCACTACACATCTCTAGCGCATACTACTCCCCATTGGGCTTCTGTCATTCATATCCTGACACATTGACTAATACTAACTAGGTGACTCAGACTGAAGTTGACGATGATTTGGGATTACTAAGACTCCAGCAATACTAGGTATTCACAATTGAAGTTACTTCTTATCTGATAGACTACTATGTCTGTACTGACTTAAGTTAATTCTGCCATAAAAATTGTTTCTGCATCTGCGTGACATACTCTGCTAAAATGGGTGATCTTTAAGTTATTTGTTGAACACTATTAATTCACATTCCAATCAATTTTACACCAATCTATGTGATTTGTATCCATTGTTTATCTATACTAGTTAATTAGCGGTGTTCCTAACCTCAACTCATAACTTTCGTCAATGAAACACTTCTGCAACAATTCTTTTATTTCCAAAAAGACTTCATCATAAACAATACATTTCACTGTAAACAAAATGTCATCGCTTTTACAAACTTACAAAATACACGTATACAGTATTAAGTAATTATAAACCCAGCCACAGAAATTTTAATTAGCCACGTGATCAAACTTCTTATTTTATAACTAAGCAACGGGATAACTTTATACATACGAACTCGCCAGTAGAGCGTTCAAAAAAAACTCTGAAAACTATCAAGCATATTTAGAAATTAGCAAAGTAGATAACTGAATACACTAAAACTTACTAATGTTTGGCATTTCAATATACAAGTAGACATTTATAAGTAAAGTGTTTTATTTGGTCTGCTTGTATAATTTAGGTGACGTATATCAATATTTCAGAAGTTTATTGCTTTTATGCTGACCACAAATTCAGATGCTAAATAATAACCACCATGCTGAGTTATATTTAGAGATACCTACATTTACATAGAAGATAAATATTGGCCAAAACAATATAGATGTGGCTGACTAAATAATTCAAAAAGCAATTTGTTTTTGACGAATACTACCCATTATTAGATACACAAAAGTCAAACATTCGACATTACTGAAAACATGCATCTTCGGTATTACGAACCAATGAGTACCTGTTTGTATACAGTATACAGTATTAAAGAACTATTAGTGATAACAAGTCATGTACATTCAAATAAACTTCAACCAATCGTGGTGCATCAATAAATTAAATTACAATAAGTAAATAGACAAGTTGGATTGAAAGACTCGCTGATCAGTTTTCTGAAAGTCATGAATGTACTGTCACTAACTACTTGTGAACAAATAGCTTTTGAAAAACAGGTAGCCTCTTTGTTGTAGAATTCCTGATATTTATTTGACAAAACATCTGCAATATCTTCTTTTCCATGCATTCATTCGAGGCATGACTATAGGGCTTAAGTAAAGAGTTGGAATATACATGACACGTCAAAGTACTTACACTCAAAGGCCCCTAAGTTGTGTGCATAAAAATATATAATGCATTACAAACTTCTTTTAGAAGTATCCATCAGCAAAGGATTTCCTAAAATAATTAAAGATGCTTCTATACGCTAGAAGAATACTTTATAGAATATAGTTTTCAGATGAATGAAAATAGCTCACAGATTAATATAACGTCATACCGTAGAACAGCCTCACCTGTTGTTGTTTATAGATGATAGCGATGCTCATATAAACTCAAAATTTCTTTTAGTTACGCCCTTCTCTCATTTACTTTACATAAATTTAAACAGAAGCTACATTTCAAACTGACCTGGAATGAATACTCACAAAAATAATAGCTTGGCTAAGAGAAAACAACTTACTAATAAATTACAACAGGACTAAAATTTTAAATTTAGACCCTACCAAAAACATCCTTTAAATGCAGAACTTAAACTCAATAGCTCTAACCTAGAAAAAGTTAATTCATGCCCATTATTGGGTTTAGGAATAGACTCACATTTACATTGGAAGAACCACATAGAGAAGATTAAAGCAAAACTATCAAGATTCACTTATGCCTTATTCGCATTAAAATTAAGTACCGATAAGAAACCTCTATTGCAGCTTACTATGCTTACGCACACTCTTGGCTAAGCTCCGGAATCATTCTTTGGGGTAGTAGTACAGACGTAGGCGACCTCTTCATATTACAAAAATGCATACGCATAATTTCAACCTAACTAGCATGGACACCTGTAAACCCCATTTCATTAAATTATAAATTTTAAGCCTCACTTCTATTTATATCCTGGAACTACGCAAATTTATCAAAAGAGCCCATCAATATTTCAAAATTCTGAACCCTGTTACACGTACAATAAACCAAAATAAATTTAAAGTACCGCAAAGCCGCACTGAAATGTACCGTCGCAGTCCATATTGCTCTGCAATAAGAGTTTTTAATCATCTACCAACACATTCGAGAAAGGAGGCGGATGCAAAAATATTCATAAAAAACTAAAACAAATACTAATAAAGAAATGTTACTATACACTAAATGAGTTCTTTGCCGACCAATACATTCAATGAGAGAATGTCCATCTTAAAAACATTATCCATCTCAAGTTTATTTATTCTTAGATTTTGCAATGCCCGAGAATGGGTAACATGTTTTACTGGAACTGTATTGTTGTCATCTTATTTACAATCATGAATGCAATAAACAATTTGAATTACCTTTTTATGTTTACTCTAATCACTCTTAAAACCAATGTATTACATACGAAAAAGCAATAAATAAATAAATCTACACACAACAGTATTCTCCAGAATATATGAAGTGCATAAGGAATGCTAGTACAATTTACACAATTCATACATCTGCCACTCATTGATTTTGTCATTTTAGATGACTCATGAATTATTTATACCCTAATAACTATGAAATCGCGATATTTGTGCGGCACACTTGTGCTATCAGAACATCATAGAATTTATCATAATAATATCATAGAATTCATTCGTCGTTACCATCATAGCAGACTGGTGGCCCTCACGCAGTATTAGTTAGTTCGTAATCGTTGGTATCATGTAACAGTATAAAAATGAGTTCATTATCTTTCTTAATTATATAACCAGTCTGCGCAAGGACCCACACGTTACATATGCCTATTCTTCTACCGAAGGGTGTCTAGAAAAAAAAACCTTAGAGCGACAAAAAGTTATGTAACTGTCCGTTGATGTATGTTTTCCTGTGCCATTAAGATTATTCGATTTGTTTTATTTCACTATGTTTTCCTAATGTCCAAATGTTGACACCGATGCAGTTATGTAGCCTCATGCATTTGAAAACATAATTACGAGATAAGTGATTCTAACTTATTACTGTGTTTACATCTGCATCATCCAATGTGAAAAATGACCAACATAATTTGAAGTGCTAAATCTAATTAAGGAATATTAGATAGGGATTACACCAAGTTCATAGTATAGGGGACAATACGTTAGACAATTTTCATTTTTTTCCCATATAATATGGTTGTTTATTCCCCTTTTTTTCGAAAAAGGGGTCAGATCGTCTCTGTGTATTCTCAGTTATTAGTTAGATTGAATATTACTTATTAGTTGTTCCAAATGAGATTTTCAATCCAATCGATCGATACCGGGGATACGTTTTGTTAGTCGTTATCTAAAAGCAAGCACTTATATTCGCTATTCTAACAATTATGTACTTTATCGTAAATACATAAACAGATTATGAAAGTCGTTCTGACCTATCACTAGATTTTATTAGTTATTTGCTACCTAGTTAAGTCCTTGATCATGTATATTGGTTTGGTAACTTATTTTCTTTATAAATCGTATATAATAGGCAAAACTGACAAAGTTAGATATCGTCGCACAGCCGATACGAATGCACTTAGAAAGCGAATACAGGTGTGTCATGATGTAAATTAGCACTATGCAAGAATGTTCAGATATTAAACCCAAAGAAGAGGTTAAGTCAATATACAAACTTTGGTCACAGGGTGGTCTTACTTATAACGAAACCACAGTGAAGCGGGCCCGGTCAGTTCGTCCTAGTACTTCCACAGAATCTTTAAATTACAATTGCTAGAACTCGTCAGTTGTGTGTATAAACTAATAATTAAATTATTCAATGACATGAAAACAACGCAGTTTCGAGCCCTTGCCAATTTTATATTAATGGACGGAAAGGCAATAATATTTAGCGACCTGAGTTCTTACTAAGCAGCACATAATCAAAACCTAAAATCTGACCTAGATAGAAGACAGTTAGGCCCCTAAGAAGACTCAGACGACAGAAGAACAATCACTTGTTTTTATATCTAACTTGCATACTTTAGCTAGTTTCTGTAATAATATAAGACAATATCTGTTACACACATATTACGTCCGTAGCTCACTTTATATTGAACACATACATGATGCGGCCACATATGCAGGGAAATAATTTAGGACATTTTAATTTACACTCTGCATTCTGTAATTCATATAGGTATGTAGTATCCGAATTAATTTAATATTTCATCTCGTCAAACGAGGTGGTTATATTGACTTAGAATAACTAAGTACGATTGCTAAGTTACCTCGTAAAAGGCTTATAGGTACTCGTATATTACACAGTTTTCTTAGCAAAGGATAACCGCTAAAATTGTACATTGAGTCTAGATTGGTTTTTCTTGGTTGTGAACTAGGTACTCTGGTTTGTTTGGGTGAAATAAGTGTTTCATAACTTATCTTATAAACAAAATTACAAGAACTTGTGGTGATTTTCTAATCTGCACATAGGTAGGTAAAGCGGTTAAATAACTCAGCCCTAACTCGGCAGCTGGTCCTAGTCAAGACTTATAGAACTGCTGTTCCTTTTGGTACCTTTTCACGAATGCTCTGACTAAGTTCGCTGCGCAGGGAAGAACGCAGCTCCGGTAGTAGACACGATTTCAGGGATCTTGCATCACACCGTGTAGGGCTCCAACCAAGTGTGACCGCGTTGACCTGTGCCGTGCTCGCGGGGGTCGACCAGGGCGCGAACGGTCTACCTTATGCCAGCTCCATCATCTAGAACTCGGACACACCAAAGAAAACGAGCGTGTAATTAGTTCGTAAGGAAACTATGAGTTTTAGGACAGAAAACACGCTTTATCTCGGGAACGGTGCGTCCTAGCCTAAATTTGACCAAATTTTCGTCCCCCTTTAAGAAACCCCAATGTCACTTATTTCCGACCATAATGTGACCTCAAAATGACCTTGACCTTAACAGAGCCTAATGTCATTAAGCTTAACGCCCATTTTAATCAAGGAGCCTTATTCATCAATAAGCTACTTGCGTTGCAATGGCATTGTACTCGTTATTTAAACATAAGATGAAAAATAAAAATCTACCCACAACATAAGAATAAAATTCGCAATATCGTAGGCATAAGTTACCTACTGGAATATGAAAAATAGTATCCAATGAGTAATGGTTTTTAGTGCAGCCTAAGTAAATTCATTTTACCAATTTCCTAGAAGTGTACTGCAATAAACTAGTCACTTTCTTTGGTTTAAACTGGTATAGCAAAACATTAATTACTATTAAACGCGACGCATTAAATACAGTGACTGTGAGTATGAGTTTTTGCCACTTCTGAAGTGTAAGGGAGGCTCCCTCGACAGCATATTACGATCGTCTACTTCAACGGTACACTAGCACTATAAAAACTTGACACTTTTCACTAACAATATAACAAACACAGTCTCATTAATTACTGGACACGAAGCATAAACTAAGGGGAAATTGGCGGTAGTTACAAATATTCGGCGTTACTTACAATTGCGACTGTCGTCGTCGACGGTCAAACCCAGAAGGCCGGCCAAGCATGCCTCGATTCGCCATCTTGTCCGTCCCCACTTTTCTTCGGTGTTGACGTTAGCATACCATCTATTTTCCCCGTTTGGTGTTGCCATTAGCATTTAGTGAATCTGCATCGATTATTGAACAATCGAGTAAAAACCTAACACACGATACCGTTCTGATTAGTTCATTTTAGTTTTTCTCCTTTGTTTCCAGGTTTCCTTCATGAATGCGTATATGCTTTCTTCGCAAAATTATTTTGTCACATATCTTGCAATTTTGTTCTTGGTTGATAAAAGTTATTTAATTCACAGTGTGTCCCCGGTGACGGACCCGCTAGAGTTCTATAAAATAATCAATTTTATCGATAACACCATTGTTAAAAAAAAAAATCCCTACTTTACAAAATGGCGGCTATTTGTTTCTAATTTCGCCGAACCTGGGTGTGTTCATTTACTACCCAATTTTATCGACAAATCTATTGTCAAAATTTGTATTTCCTGCTATTACAAAATAGCGGCCTTTTGTTTTTTATTTCGCAGAACCTGGGTGTGTTCATTTATTTACCAAAATCTACCTATGTGCAGGATTTATAAGCATGAAAAAGGATTCGATCGGCAGTTGAAAGAATATACAGCAAGTTAACAACAAAAAAATTGTCCAGTGATCAGACACACTGTATTTAAGGGGAAAAAAGAACTAAACATTCATTCAACATATTTGAACGGGTTAACCTTAGGAACATAATGATGTAAGCTCAATAACGCAGATTTCTCAACTTTGTTGAACAGAGATTAAGCGCTGTTTAAGGTTAACTAACGAGTTTAGCTGTAGGGCCTCGTTGGCGAACTGTGCTTCTTTTTTGGGCCAACAGATGGCGTTAGCAAATTGCTGAATGAATTAATGCTGAACGACGAGTTTTCTTAAAATACACAGTGAGTACAATTTTGGTTTGGTTTGGTTTGGCGCTACTGTAGGAAGTAATGAATGATGGCCGATTAATGAAATAAATTAAGAAAATACAGGTAGAATTTTTGGTGTAAGTACAATTTGTAAATATTATCCTTTATTTATTTTTTAGTTAAGTTTAGTTTAAAGATATATTGTTATTAACCTTTCGTTTAATTAAGAAAATAAATGTGTTGAACTAACCTCAAAGTCCTTGATAAACGAGAGCAGCCCACACTTGGGCCTCTTAGCCGCCTGCTTGACGGCGTCGGGCAGCGCGGCGAGCCGCTCCGCGACGGCGCGGTCCGCCTGTCGCTTGGCCGCCACCGCGCCGCCGGCCAGGGCCGCCCGCGCCCAGCGCGCCTCGCCGGCCAGGGTAGCCGGCGTGTTGGCCGGCGCCACACCGCCCTCGCCCACCACGCGACGGCTCAGGCAGGCCAGCGCGCGCATCGCGCCGTACTACAATCATTATAAATAACTTTTTCAACACACTCATAAAGTGGCTCTTATTTCACTGCAATTAGGCACATAATGACACCTATAATCAGACTGTGACTTTTTCATTACTATTATTCACTAGTGAGTTATCCACTATACTCCTTCCAAGTGTTTATTTTACTTTTGACAGATGTTATACTTAGTCAAATAGCGATACCCTGACCCATTGCCGATTCGATTTCGTTTATTAATCGATTTTATTCATGAAGAAGTTTTAATCGATATAACACACTCATTATTAAAGCAATAATGGTGGGTCTCTTAACAGTGACTCAAGTTAGAGACCGTATTGCAGCAGCATTAGGTATTCGTGCTTCAACAGTGGCAAAAATAACTAAAGAAGACTACAGCAGCAGTGGCATGGAACAGAATAAACCATGAGGTACATTGCATAAGCAAATACTACAAAACTTTATGTGCGTGATCTGTCAGAAGTAAAATAAATAAACGCTTGGAGAGAGTATAAGGGGTCGTCCATAATTACGTTAAGCAATTGACGTGTTTTGTCACTTACTCGAAACAAAGCGATACAAAAGTTACGGTTTGTTGAAGCGCTGTTTAAGCTTTTATGAATAAGAAAGTAAGAAATTGACGTTTAGAGAGAGACTGGAGTTTGGGAGGATGCAGGTGGTTTTTGCCTGACAAAAAATTAATGAAATGCGACAGAATAAATACACGTGATATTATTGCTACACCCCCTCCCCCTTGCGATAGATGGATAGATCCACAATTGTTCTTGTGGTTGTAAAGTGTATCATGAAAAAAAAAATAGGGATGTATCTCATTATTTCATGTCTGTGCTAATGGAACTATCGTGTAAATTACGACAATTTGAGAAAAAAACACGAAAATAAAAACTCGAAATCTACCAAAAATCGTAGAACATACATGGTGGTGATTCAGGTAACCCTAGGGTAACCCTAGTCCCCCTCATGGGTTCTCGCCTCGGCGTGGCGAGGGGGCCTAGCACCGGTGGTAGGGGCACCACCAGGAAGCGAAGAGAACCCAGGCGTGGCAGCGTGGTGGACTGGACACCCACCCGCTGTGGCCCGTAAGGGCGGCGTGGGGCTGCGGGGCCAGTGGGGCCTGCAGGCGCCTTGAGGCGCGTGGTTGGGGCCGCGGCGCACAACCGGTTGGTGGGGGCCAGTGATCCGAGGCTGATCCCCCCTGTGCGTCGCGGCCCGGCGGGGCCGTACCGAAGGTTACGGCAGCGGAGCCGCCCTATGGGTGGCTCGTGGTTGCGGGCCCAGTAGGGCCTGCGTACGGTGGCCAGCTAGCGCGTGGTACGGGGGTGCCGCCGCCAGCATTGCACGGGTCACCGCTGCCTGGTAGGGACGGCTTGACATCCTCGGCTGTCCCTTCTGGCCTCCCCTCACGCGGGGGGGGTCGCTTCCGGCCCGCCGTGCAGGCGGGCTCCGTCCGGGGGAACGCGTAACAGGCAGGCGCTATTCACCGTGTTCCCCCACTAACGGACGATTAGAGGGAGTAGTAGGGGTTTTAGTCGGTAGGGCCACTGGTATACCATCTGTCCAGTGGTGAGTCCGACATAACCCGTCCGTCCCCCGGTGGACGGGTATGCGTAAGGCATTTCCCCTACTTAAAAAAAAAAAAAAAAAAAAAAAAAAAGGGTAACCCTAGTGATGGTCTACTTCTAGGCTGCGGCTCGACACTCCTTTTTGGGACAGCCTGTATGTGTGTATCAAATTTTGGAAAGTATGTATGAGTAAAATGTTGCATGGCAAACGAAATAAAAAGGTTATTATTGTGTTTCGCGAATAATCTTTGCTACAGTAGGCCTAGCACGAACCGCTAACGTTTTGGTAATCGAAAAGTGTAAATACTTTTTAACTATTAGTGCGGTCCGTTTTGAGTCAAAAGTGATGATAGCGCGCTCACGTCGCTCACGCCCATACAATTCATCAATTCGGGACGCGTGTGAGCGCGCTATTATCACTTTTGACTCCAAACGGACCGCGCCCTATATGTGTCATAAAGTCTTCGTCCTGTCCCGCTCGCACACCGCGTCTCCTGTCCCGCTCGCACACCGCGTCTCCTGTCCCGCTCGCACACCGCGTCTCCTGTCCCGCTCGCACACCGCGTCTCCTGTCCCGCTCGCACATCGCGCGTACCTTGTCGCGCCGCTCCACGTGCTGCACGAGCGCGCCCAGCTCCTGCTCCAGCGCCGGCAGCAGCGAGCTCATGAACCGCCGCGTCTCCTGTCCCGCTCGCACACCGCGTCTCCTGTCCCGCTCGCACACCGCGTCTCCTGTCCCGCTCGCACATCGCGCGTACCTTGTCGCGCCGCTCCACGTGCTGCACGAGCGCGCCCAGCTCCTGCTCCAGCGCCGGCAGCAGCGAGCTCATGAACCGCCGCGTCTCCTGTCCCGCTCGCACACCGCGTCTCCTGTCCCGCTCGCACACCGCGTCTCCTGTCCCGCTCGCACATCGCGCGTACCTTGTCGCGCCGCTCCACGTGCTGCACGAGCGCGCCCAGCTCCTGCTCCAGCGCCGGCAGCAGCGAGCTCATGAACCGCCGCGTCTCCTGTCCCGCTCGCACACCGCGTCTCCTGTCCCGCTCGCACACCGCGTCTCCTGTCCCGCTCGCACATCGCGCGTACCTTGTCGCGCCGCTCCACGTGCTGCACGAGCGCGCCCAGCTCCTGCTCCAGCGCCGGCAGCAGCGAGCTCATGAACCGCCGCGTCTCCTGTCCCGCTCGCGCAGACCGCTCGCCGCCGTCGCTTCGCTCGCTCCGCTCACCGTCGCTTCCATCACTCTGGAAAGGAAACGACAAATCTACACCCCTTTCTATGGAAAAAAAACAAAATTCAATTCGAATAATGTTACGACTAGATGATAAAAGTGCTGATGGCTGTTGGGGTAGATTCTTGGAACAGAGACGATCTGATAGCAAATGCAGTGTAAGATACCTGTTCGCATTATGGATAAGGGTGTTAGTGGTGGACTCGAAAATGGTTGCAAAGTTTTAGTAGATGTTAGCCATCTACAATTGATAGAATTATAGAAAAATCATTTCGACAGATGACCAGGTAAAGATCTCAAAGATTCAATAAATGCAACCGTATGGTTGTAGGCAACCTATGTTCGAAAGTGGACATCATACAAGAATTGATATTGTATTTAAAGAATAAGCTTAAAATAACTTCAGAATTAGTAAAGACATTGGAGATTGCAAGAAGAATTACACAAACCTTTACATCTATATCCAGATAGAAGAACTGCGTGCAGAAGTCCTGCTCTGCATCACAGAGACTTTCGATGAGTGTAAGTACCTAAACACAAGAAAAGGATTATTTGACTTAAAACTTAGGCCGCATACGCAAACAGAGGAACCCTAATAAATATGATGAACCCAGCGATTTTTCCGAGTGTATCGTTATAAATTGTAGCATATAATTATGTTATTCTGATGTATAAGCTTAAAGTTTAATTCGAATACGTCTAGTAGTTTTTACATGAAAAAGTTAATCTTACGAACTTTTACATTTACATTATAAGTAGGATTTTGAAGGCAGCCAGTAACGGTCTCCTTTGTATAATCGTAAAAATACCTAAGCGTGAGGTTATTCCAGTGTAGACATTTTTCCATGAAGACGAGTGTTACATTTCACATATCAAATCATCTAACATGGGGCTAACTTTAAGGTACTCTTCGCCAACGGAGCCAAGAGAGTTGCATCATCTCAGTTCAATAATAAATAACTATAGTTTAAAGTGTAAGCTGCCAGTGACATCAGTAGGCTTAGCACGAACCGCTAACGTTTTGGTATTTGAAAAGTAACGATAAACCTTTCTCTTTTTTTTATGTCTTTAAAAAAGGAACGTTTTCTTTTCGATTACCAAAACGTTAGCAGTTCGTGATAGACCTACAGGTCTGAATCTAAACGATGTGTTAGTTAGGTTGTGCGTAGTGACTTACATTGTCGAGTATGGGGTCGGCCTGGTCGGGCGGCGCGGCCGTGAGGGCTGCGCGCGCCGCCTCCATGCCGGCGTGCACCTCGCGCTCGTACACGCGCGCCCACGTGCTCGTGTACACCTGCACGATACACGAAGGGTCACATAACGTCCTTTAAGTTCTAACACCAACCCCCAAATTCACAAACGATAATCAACGCTAAGCCGCGCTCACGCTCATGCTGTTCCTTTCAGTTCTATCGACATTTTACGGGTCAACATGAGCGAGAGCGCGTGCTTAGCGTTAATTGACCTTTGTGAATTCGGGGGCAAGAATATATTTTTTTGGCGGTTTTGACATTTTGATGCCATTGGTTCAAGCATCTAAAGACGCGTCGTTTAGTCAAATCAGAATCCAGGTACGACCAATAGATTCCCTCAAAATTACGAAAGAGTAAACGGATGATAGCCACTATCCTATGGAAACAGAACGTAAGTCAATTCGGTTTTTTGGCTCTCCTGAAAGGTTGCCAAAAATTACATACGTAGTATTAGAACTTAAACGACGATAACCTAGTGAGGTACGACGATGACGATAACTATTTAACCCGATACCACACTCTACCTTACACCATCTGAATATTTGACGCCGGGAGGGCTTCCATTTGCATGTGCTAGATTTTCCAGCTATCCGCACTAAACGGTTTGCTGCGTCCTTGAGGGACTAAACGCTGAGGAGTATTTATGATTATTATGATTATGATTATGTAAAATGCTCTCCCTGCGTTTGTATACCGAATACCGAATACATAAGTACAACCTTGGTCTTCCTGGCAAGAGCGATTTGGCATTTTTTTTGTTAGCATGTTACACTATCGTCCTTGTAGTCGCTTACCACCAGGCGAGACTGGGGTAAAACTCATAAAGCCACTTTATTTTTAAACCTTTGAAGAATAATCATTTGTACCACCCGTCTTTTTTTAAGACATGGTGTGCAATAAAGAATATAAATACTAAGTTCCAATGTCTTTGAAGCGGAAACTTAGGGCGATGCCAAATCCATCATTTCAGGGCGTTTGCGGGAGACCTTTCAATTTTCAAACAGCAGAACGTTTGTGAATTTCCATGGCTTGTTCTGGTTATGGTGTATGAAGAGTGTTCTTCGCTTCCAATATCCCTACCTAGTCTGTGAGGCGCTGGGGGCTCATTCAGACTTACTCGTCTGGGTGCATTACTTTGCATACTTTTGAGTCTGGTGCCTATTCGTGCTAATGGTTTACCGAATGAGGTACTTACCTACCTTAATCGGTAAACCATTGGTTGCAACCATTGGTAAATGTATGCAAAGGTTATGCCAATGCAAAGGTAATCCAAAGTATGCAATGATAGGTATCATTGCGCCTAAACCGGTGGTGAATAGTAGTTGTTCCGACCTTGGCGAGTCCGTCGAAGGCGCGCTCGTCCATGTCCTTGAGCCAGCGCATGAAGGGCGCGTAGGGCAGCAGCTCCGCGTGGTGGCGCCGCTTGCCGTCCTGCGCCGCCTCGTTGCCGAGGTGGATGAGCGCGTTGTTGAGGTGTCGCGCGAGGCACGCGGCGAGCGCGTCGCGTGCACGCGTGAGCCGGCGCACGCGCTCGCGCACGGCGGCGAGGCGGCGGCGCGCGGCGGGGGCCCCTCCCTCCGCGCGCAGGGCCCCCCGCAGCGCCAGCGCCGCCGCCAGCGCGCGCGCGCGGCCCTCCGGCGCGGCTAGCGATATCTAATACATAGATAACATTCTATATGCCAAAAAAACATTAGCAACAGCACCAAAACTTTCAGTTAAGTTATTAAGGTAACGCAATACACAATTTAGCCGGCCTCATCATTAATAACGATCTCTTCCAGATAACCTACTGGAAGGAATTAGGGAAGAAAGAAGAAGCTAAATATGCATAAATAAATATAATAAATAAGTAAGTCGAAATATATTATTGAACAAAAGGAATATATGACAAATTAATCTTAAATAAATATTTTTTCTTAACACATCTGTTATTCTGGTGGCAGATTTTGGCTCAGGACAGAGACATTTGGAGAACTTTGGGGGAGACCCAAATGTCATTCGCCGTGGGTAAACAGCAACCATTTTTTTCTGTGTAAATTCGTGTGCCTTCCTTGATGTGTTTGATAAACAAACCTCGCAGTAGGCATTCTGATGTTGGCCACTACGCAATCGAAGTCGGAGTCAGTTGTTAGAAATCTAGTGGTATAATAACATTAAATTTGTAACATAACATACCACAACATATAACATGTGTTATACACGATCATATCCCTAATGGGTTAGTCAGAGGCTCTCTGATTGTTGCCGTCATGGTGAACGAAACATTCAGAAGCCCACATTTCGCCGAAGGAATTTGAAACCAATGTGGTAAGGGGCGAGCCTACCGTTATCCGGGCTGCTTGGGTTTAATATCGGTGTTTTCCATCACCGGAGAGTTAGCCGCAAATTGTATAGTAAACACAAAGTAGGTGTGTTGCGGCCAGATTTGATCGACGTTCTCTTGTGAAAAATTGTAGGAGCGTTCAAAGCTGGCCCTAACAAATGCAATGTGAATGTGCGTGTGTACCTCGGAGAGCTCGTCGAGGTCCCTGAGCGGCG
Organism: Udea ferrugalis; assembly: GCA_950022985.1. NCBI lineage: Eukaryota > Metazoa > Arthropoda > Insecta > Lepidoptera > Crambidae > Udea > Udea ferrugalis. The sequence continues at coordinate 121,373 of OX465524.1, read as the reverse complement.
GCGCGTCCAGCCAGCCGTACAGCGCCTCCAGCTCGGCGAGGAGTGCGCGTGCGCTGGCGTCCGTGCGCGCCGCGCCCGAGCGCGCGTGCGCTGCGTCCGGCGCCGAGCGCACCACCGCCTCGCAGCGACGCAGCCGCGCCGCCAGCGCCGTGCCCGCCGCCTGACACACACCATAAGCTTCAAGGTCAAGCCACACAGCCGACGCGACCGACGCGACCGGAGCACGACGCAACCGCAGCGCGACGTGACTGCAGAGCGGCGTGGCGTGAAAAGCATTAACTCAGCAACACGAACAATAGCGGTCGCGTCACGCCCCGCCCCGCTGCGGTCACGTCGCGCTGCCGTCGCGTCACTCGTGACCTTTAGATCCTGTCCTTAAAACGCGTTTTGAACTGAGAGTGAAAGTGAGAACATAAGTGCAAGAATCCTTTCTGCTTCTAGCTCCTTTTCAACTCACGGTAAAACGCGTCACTTGTAGGCCCAGCACACTTTCTGTCTTTGAGAAGAAAAAAAACGTTTACTTTTTAATGAACAAAACGTTATGAGTTCGTGCTAGGCCTCCTGGACAAAACGCCGTCACCAACCTATTTCCTGTGGTCATTTATCTAAAATTACAGCACCATATTTAAGTGTGGTGAATCAATAATAGTGAAGATAAGAGGCTCTCAGCTGCATAAAAACAAGCTGGAGTATTTAAGGTACATTTGACATACTAATAACTGCTATACTCCATTGAGAGTACTCACAGTAGAGGTCTGTACTTCATTAGTCATCAGGTGTGTATCAGCAAAAGAGAGAAGACAATATTATATAGTGTTCTTAAGAATACAGTCAAGTTGGGTAACTTTGAATTTCAGTGTAACATTGAATCCACTGTCAAAGAACAGTAAAAGTACCTACATACATACTGTTGTTTATGGTTTGTTATTGATCCAAACCCCTCATAGACTCAACAACATCGTTAGTTGGAGAACTTGTCAACGGTAACTGATCTAAAAGAGTGGATTCAATTTACGATGAATAACATAAACATAAACGGCCTATATACGCCCCACAGCAGGGCTCACCTCAACCATGAGGTGGAACAAGCCATACTCCAACACGCGGGCTCAGTGCGGATTGTTGGAGGGGTGAAGGTTAGTGAGCAACCTTAATGTCAGATGTTATCAAGCCGCTCTAAGGCCTCTGACTAGGCTTAACGACTGACATCTGGCGACGTCAACCGGTACCAACTTCTTAACGTGCCTTCCGAAGCACGGAGATGCCCGAAATACACATCACTAAATTTCGGTCAGGGTGGTCACCCATCCCATTTCCGACCCGGCGTGCGTTGCTTTACAACAGCGATCGTCGCCGATCACTGTTACAACTGCGTACGATGAATGATTGCCCAGAAATTCAAAGTTACCCAACTTGACCTTAACTAGAGAAGTTTTCAAAAGGTCTACCAGTCCTGCATCGAGCCGGTCGGCGAGGCGCGCGCCGGCGCCGCCGCCCTCGCTGGCCGCGGCGAGCATCCCCCCCACGTTGAGCGCGTCCAGGCGCGCCACGCGCTCCCCCAGCCGCCGCACGCGCCCCTCCGCGTCCGCCGCGCAGCCCTCCTCCAGCAGCGCGCCCAGGGCGGCGTCCGACGGCATCGCGCCCTCGGGACCCTGCAACATTGTGGCGACAATGTGCATACAACTAGTTTATATGTTGTGCCTGGCTACTAATAAAGAAAAAGACGTCATAGAGCAGGTCAGGGCTGAAGACCAACCCTACGCGGAATCTATAATTCCGCGGCAGCATTTATTTTCTAGCTTTAAGAAAACGGAATTAAGTTTAACAGATAGACAACATATTAATTTCTCATCAGAACATTTACAATCCATTTCTTAAGAAAGACACAAAAAAAGTCTACCTAATTAAATCCTTTTAGTTAATTATAAATTTTGCCGTGGGAGAGCCATGCATTCGTGCACGTATGGGCTGGCTCGACCGGAGTGATACCACGGCCTCACAGAAAACCGGCGTAAAATGACGCTTGCGTCGTGTTTCGCCGCGTGAGTGAGATCACCGGAGGCCCAATTCCCCACCCCCCTTATGATGGCGCAGTTAAATAGAAATCTACCCCAGGAGGGTACCAACTGCGCTGGCGTTGGACAATCCCTCTCTGGGCTTCCGGGCTCGGGAACCAACTCTCCTGAGTGTGGATGCCCAGGCTGCCCCACGTATTCTGGGGGGGGCAAAACCGCGCTCAACATTTCCCGGGGCAAGAGCAGACAACGCATGGCGTCCCCTGCCGCACTAGTTGTGGAGTTTTGCAATATCAGGGGCCTACATTCGAACATCAATGCTGTCCACTACCACCTCGAGACATCAAAGCCGGCCTTGCTCTTTTTAAATGAGACGCAGATATCGTCTCCGGCGGACACCTCTTACCTACACTACCCTGGGTACAGCTTGGAACACTCCTTCATACCAAAAGCTGGAGTATGTGTGTACGTTAGGGACGATATCAGCTCTCGCCGCCTCAGGAATCTTGAAGGTAGGGACCTTTCCATCTTATGGCTACGTGTAGATAGCGACGACCACCCCCGCGTCTACGCTTGCCTTTACAGGTCCCATAGCGGTGATGCCGAAACCGAGCGACTCCTTGAGCACATCCAAATGGCTACAGATTTGGTGCAACAGCAGATCCCTTCCGCTGAGATCGTGATACTCGGCGATTTTAATGCTCACCACGCCGAATGGCTTAGCTCACGCAAGACCGATCATGCGGGAAGATCTGTTCACGACTTCGCCCTGGCTTACGGTCTTTCACAGCTGGTTACAACGCCCACGCGAATCCCAGATGTGGAAAACCAGGAACCCACACTGCTGGATCTACTGCTGACTTCCCATCCCGAAGGCTACACCGTGTCTGTCGATGCCCCCCTTGGCTCCTCTGACCATTCCCTTATCCGGAGTGTGGTGGCTCTCGCGCAATCAGCGCGACCACGCTGCCCACTGAGACGTCGAGTGTGGCACTTTAAGTCAGCAGATTGGGATGGACTGCGTTCCTTCTTTGCATCCTACCCATGGGGTCAGGTTTGCTTTGCACTGGTTGATCCTAATGCCGTTGCTGATGCTGTTGCTGATGTGGTGCGGCAGGGAATGGAACTTTTCATTCCAACCTCTGTGGTCCCCATTGGTGCCAAATGCCAACCCTGGTTTAGCCAAACCTGCAAAATTGCTTCACGCAAGAAGCGGGTGGCTTACCGAGCTTGGGCAGCGGCAGCGGCAACCCAGGATGTAAATACCAGTGCCTTCAAAAAGAAGTTGAACCACGCCTCCCGGTCCTTCAAGAAAGACATCGCTAGGGCGAAGTCCTTGCACATCTCTAGGATTGGCGAACGACTTGAGCGTCTTCCTTCGGGAACTCGCGCATTCTGGTCTCTTGCCAAAGCCGTCCAGGGAAATTTCTGTTCGCCATCTTTTCCACCTCTGCACAAGGGAGATGATTTATTGGCCCACAACGCGAAGGAGAAAGCCGATCTCTTGGGCAAATTCTTTGCGTCTAACTCATTCCTGGATGACAGGGGCCAAGACCCGCCGATCATACCACGGTGTAGGAGCTGTATGCCGGACATCCACTTTCACCAGAAAGCAGTGCGGTCAGCACTCTTATCCCTGGATATCCACAAATCGTGCGGGCCCGACGGAATCTCTCCCATTGTTTTGAAAATGTGCGCCCCGGAGTTGGCACCGGCTATAACGCGCCTCTTTCAGCTCTCCTACTCCTCCGGCGTAGTCCCGTCTTCATGGAAAACGGCTTTGGTTCACCCGATCCCTAAAAAAGGTGACCGCTCAGATCCGTCCAACTACAGGCCAATAGCCATAACCTCTCTGCTCTCGAAAATAATGGAATCCATTATTAACGCTCAGCTCCTCCGGTACCTTGGGGATCATCAGCTGCTTAGCGACCATCAGTACGGTTTCCGTCAGGGTCGCTCGGCTGGTGATCTCTTGGTATACCTGACGCATCGATGGGCACAGGCGATCGAGAGTAAGGGCGAAGCAGTGGCCTTTAGTTTGGATGTTGCGAAAGCCTTCGATCGGGTATGGCATAAAGCGCTACTCTCGAAACTTCCTTCCTACGGGCTTTCTGAGAAATTATGCGAATGGGTCGCTAGCTTTTTAGCAGACAGAAGCATAAAGGTCGTAGTCGACGGTGAATGCTCTGACCTCATGTCTGTTAATGCTGGTGTCCCGCAAGGCTGTGTGCTATCACCTACGCTGTTTATCTTGCACATAAATGACATGCTACAAATTAGTGGCATTCATTGTTATGCGGATGACAGTACGGGTGATGCTTTATACACCGGCCGCGCGAACATTTCTCGGGAAAACGTCGTCGAGAGCCGAAACAAACTTGTGTCTGAAATAGAAACAGCGTTTCAGAAAGTTTCAGACTGGGGTAAACATAATCTGGTTCAATTCAACCCCAAGAAGACGCAAGTTTGCGCGTTCACCGCAAAAAAGCTGCCTTTTGTCGTGTCGGTTTGTTTCGAGAGCACCCCATTAACTGCCGCAGCCAATATCGGAATTCTCGGTGTCGACATATCGAGCGAAGTCCAGTTTCGTGGCCACCTGGAGGGTAAGGCTAAAATAGCCTCAAAGAAGCTCGGCGTGCTCAACAGATCGAGACGGTATTTCCCACCGGCACACCGCCTGCAACTTTATAAGGCGCAGGTTCGGCCTCACATGGAATACTGTTCTCATCTTTGGGCAGGGGCTCCCCAGTACCAGCTTCTCCCTCTAGACCGCATTCAACGGAGAGCAGCTCGAGTTGTTGATTGCTGCGAGGTTTCGGATAGGCTTGACTCCCTGGCACTGCGTAGAGATGTAGCTTCGCTTTGCATTCTCTATCGCATTTATCATGGAGAGTGCTCCGAGGAACTGTTCGGGCTGATTCCCGCCACCTCTTTCCGCCATCGATCTACGCGACAACTCTACCACCCCCACTACCTCGACAGTTGGCAGAGCACTACTGTTCGTTTCAACAGAAAGTTTATGCCCCGAACCACGAAATTGTGGAATGAGTTGCCGCATGCGGTATTTCCGGACAAATACGACCTGCAGTCCTTCAAGAAAAGAGCGTACTCCCATTTAAAAGGCCGGCAACGCATTTTGTAGCCCCTCTGGTGTTGCAAATGTCCATGGGCGGCAGTATTCACTTTCCATCAGGTGATCTGTCTGCTCGTTTGCCCCCTATCCTATAAAAAAAAAAAAAAAAATAATAATAATTACAATTTGATAAATCACACATACTTACAACAATTCAATTCCAGACTTTTACATCAACAAACACATTCAGTAACAACTACAATTTAGTTGAACAATACTTGAAATAGGTATGTAGATAGGTAACTAGCACTGACTGTTGTTGACAATCTCATAGCAGATGGTATTCATTACATTTACATGTATTTTGCTATGTTTATTTATTTATTTATTTATTTAATTTTATTATACAGGTTTTGTGACCTACTTACATAATAAAATACATTTCTGGTGCAATTCACACGATACATTCACAGAACTTAAATTAGACCTTACAAACTAAGAGCAGTGCTTTTCACTGAAGGACATGCATGCCGACAAAATAGCATGCCAAGGATCAGCAAATACATCACAGTGGGGTTGGTCACCCAGGAGTGTGTTGAGTGCGGTGTGCATGCGGCAAAGTGGGGACTCTGCGTGCGCTACGGTGCGGCAAGGCGGGCGCGCGAATAGCAAGTGCCGACGAGAAGCGCGATGACGAAGGTAATTTTCAGGAACGTATAGCCGGGATAACTGCTCCAATAGCTCCGGACATAGAGTATGACCTCTTAATACTTTTAGTGCGAAAACCATCTGATCCTTCTGACGCCTAACCTCCAATGAGCACATGCCAAGCATGCCCAGCAAAAACTTAGTAGGATACAGAAATGGATAGTATCCATAAACTCTTCTGTATAGGTATCTCAGGAACGCTTTTTGAACCTTTTCAATCATCAGCCTGTACTTAGCTTCATGCGGGCTCCACACACATGCACTAGATTCTAGTTTGCTTCTTACAAGCGCTGTAAAGAGAAGTTTCATGACGCAGGGATTATGGAGATCCCGCATGTTGCGAAGCACAAAGCCCAAGCGGGAAAACGAATGCTTGGTAAGCCCAGCGATGTGCCCATTGAACGTGAGTCCCGGATCGAATGTGACGCCTAAATCACACATCTCTTCTGTACGAGTGATACCGCCTTCACCCAGCTTATATTCATGCCAGATAGGCTGACGATTTCGGCTAAACGACATCACATAGCATTTTGAAGGATTTAGCTCCATTCGATTCAATTCACTCCATTCAAGAAAAGCATCGACGTCATCTTGAAGCAACATGCAATCACTCTCGGCCACGGTTTCCATGTAAACTTTAACGTCATCGGCATAGAGGAGGCACTTTGCATGCTTGAACACCTTAACCACGTCGTTTATCATCAATAGAAACAGAAGCGGCCCCAAAATCGATCCTTATGTTGTTTATATTATTTGGGCAAGGAGGGTTTAACAATTAATACAATAGAACAAAATTGATAGTCTAATTTCTGCCATTACATTAAAATGTTGTAACAGATTAGGATTCTCTTCCTAACATTTTCTGTTGAGGTGGTGTGGTGTGTTTATATGCTAGGTGGGTAAATTTATTGCATAGGGTGATTTGTACATGTGATAGATGGGATGGGATACATACAGGAAGGAATGTGTGTGGATATCATGTGTCATGTGATTTTCATCCAATCCTAAAGTTTTGAAGTTTGAAGTTTAAAAATGTATAAACTAACCAACTTTTTTTTTTTTTTATTGTGGTCTTCAAGATGACCTCACTCCACCTGATGGGAAGCAGTCGTGAGGTCCAGATATGGGGTTGACAAGCACAGTAATTGAGAACTACTTTGCTGGTCAATCTCATTTTGAAGGCCTGCATAAATGCCTTTTCACGCCCCGCTTAAAAAACCCGGGATTGTAGGAAGCAGGAAACACATGCGCTGGAAGAGCGTTCCACGTCTGGATAGTACGCCACAGGAACGAATCACCGAACCTTTTGGTGCAGGCCGACAGTCGCTGGATCGTGTGTGGATGTTGACGCAGACCAGCGCGTGTAGTGCGGGAGTGGAAGGGTGAGGACGGGATCAGTTGGAACAACTCTTCAGAGCATTCGCCGTTGTAAAGGCGGTAGAGGACACTCAACCTGGCAATGTCTCTACGCAGTTGGAGAGGCTCCAGAGCCATAGTTGCCTCTGGGCTACCAATGATGCGGATAGCGCGTCGCTGCAACCTGTCGAGAGCTTCTAGCAAATACTTGGCGGAACCGTCCCAGAGATGAGAACAATATTCCACACAAGAGCGAACTTGTGTCTTATACAAAAGACAGAGTTGCTCAGGCGTGAAGAATCGTCTCACTCTGTTCAGGATTCCAAGTTTACGGGATGCTGTTTTGATAACGCTCTCGATGTAGTCCCGTTGGTTGAGGTTGCTGCGAACATGCCAAGGATGTTAAGGCTATCTTTCACTGGCAGTGGGGTGTTCTGAAGAGTGGGATGGGAAAGGAATGGCGACGTTTTGGCAGTGAATGCGCACACCTGTGTTTTCTTGGCGTTGAACTCGACAAGATTGCGTTCTCCCCATTCGGAAATGCGGTCCAGCACTCCGTCAAGCTCAACGACAAGACAGCACCTCTTCTCCTCGATATTGGTTCGCTTTGCCACAGGACGCTCGAAATAACGCGAGTGGCAACTGTTCTGTGTACACCTTGAATCTGTACACATTAAATCCAATATTATACTTATGTGATTATAGAAATGTCACTAAATTAATCATTAAGATGATATATTAATAACTAGCGGCCGCCTTCGTCCGCGTGAACTGAGGATAAAAAATATGTAATACATCTTTATACATTGTAGCTTATTCAGATGCATAAGCCATATTTTTGTAAAGTTTCATAAAAATCCATCCAGTAGTTTTTACGTGAAACAGCAACACGGTACATCCACACATACAATCTTTTGCATTTATAATAGTAGGATTAGCAAAGAAACTTGCAAGAAAAACTGTCGATATTAGATGAAGGAGGAGATACTCTTGGCCTGGCCTAAGCCAGAAATTCGTGTAATCAAAAAGGTGCTTACCATATCAACATATATCTGATCCTTAGTATCCAGCTCCTTGTGTAAAGTCAGCCCTTCCTGCTTCATTTTTGGTGACTGCTGATAGAAGGGGTGTAGTATGCAATATACAAAACTCCTTTTCACTGATCTACACAAAATCACAATTTTATTAAGCAATCACCTGTGCTATATATTACACATATAAGCAATACGACAGGCAAACTGCACTTGCAGATGAGTTTAAATTAGAATTTCAATATTATTAATTATTTTTTATAAAATAAATTCTTCAGAACTTTGTTTATGACGTTTGTCTGACAGTGTCACACTGACGTTCATACAGCCTGCGGTCCGACCTGATCTTTTAGCGCTGAGAGTGCTGACGGTAACAATAGCCGCGTAGCCGGTCCGATAAGCGCCGGTCTGATTTCAAAAACGTGATTTCATCGCTCACGGTGTGTTGTACTCACCGAAACTGAGAGTCTCCGAAACTGTCAATCATTCTCAATCTATAAATGCTATCTCATCCTAAATTATGTCTGTTGTTAGAACTGTTAGAAGTCGCTCACATCACAGCAAAGCAGTAGCTCTATGCTGGTACTGCAGTTACAACACAACTCACAACTGTAAGCTTTAGCCAAACTGTTCTAGAAGAAATGGCCTGTTTGGCAGTCACATTAACAAATTTGTCTAAAAGTTACCGTTTCTTGATAACTGAAATCCAATTGCATCTGCCTACAGCCTAGTAGTACACCTTTTTAATAACCCTGCCCGCATCAAGTGGGGGCCCACTCCAAACAGTAATCGTTTTGCAAAAATCGAACAATCACGTCGCATTGCGAACTAGCGATATTACATCAAAGCAATCACAGCCAAAGCCAATCAAAGTTAAAAAGTGTCAAGCTCAATGATAAAAGTAAGAAGCGGACCGTTGTGTGCTGTTAAAAAAAAACTGACTGACATTAAAAATAACCTCAAATTACCACCATCAGTCGCTTCGCTTGAACAGATGATTACATTTGTGAATTTCTTCATTAGATACAGTCTTCTTCAAGTTTTTTACTATAATTAAAGTTTTTTTTCATAGTAAAAGCTTAACCGACACTTCAAAAAACATGGCCAAAAATGCATCTACAGCGACCAATAAAGGTGGTAAAGCAAAGTCGAACGAAGAGATATTTTCAGGATTTCAAACACTTCGCACTGAACAAAGACAGCTCGCGAATAAGATCTCAGAACTAGAAATGGATCTCAACGAACACAAGTAAGAACAAATAGTTTTTCGTGATTCAATTTTTTTAGATTATGTATAACACCTCGTACTTATTTGCCTACAGGATAGTAATAGAGACATTAAAAGGAGTAGATGGCTCGCGAAAATGCTTCCGTATGGTGGGAGGAGTACTTGTGGAGCGAACAGTAGCTGAAGTCTTACCTGATCTAGAAACCAACCGTGAAAGACTACCCAAAGCATTGCAAGCTTTACATGAGCAACTGTCAAAGAAGGGACAAGAAATCAATGAGTACATTGAATGCCATGACATCAGAGTCCAGCGTAACGACCGCCCTCCAGCTGAGGAAGCCCCGACACAGCCTGCCAAGTCTAATGTGCTTGTAGCCAGCGGTTGATTATGAAGATGTCAATGCTAATCCACTTCTAGCTTTCAACTGAAAATTGTGTGTTGATACAGACTTTATACAATTAAAGCACAGAAGGAATCATGAGAATATTCATGTAATGATAGAATCATGAGCATTGTAAAACTATTATCACTGTGCTACTTCTACACACTTGCATTTCATGTTGCATCTAACTTTACTAATGTTTAACAAAATATAGTCTACATTTATGTTTTTGAAACTTTCTCATTTAAGCAGAGGGTGTGATAACAACTGCTTTTCCCTTATGTATGTGGCCGTAAATTCTTTAAAATTATGAATTAATTTGTTTCTACAAAATTATGCAAAGTAATAAAAAGTCACAAAGCCAAAAAAACAACTTTTTGTGGTAGACAACCTACTTAACACTTGATATTATGTGCTTTTAAATTAATAGCAGCCTCAAATCTACGTAAGTTCTGGCTAAAATAAAATACCTAAAAGGGTTCATTTTAATGAGTATGAAATAAATTTATATAGTTTGCAATTCTTTTTTATTTATTTGGAGAAAAACCAACAAAATAAAATGCATTTGTAAGTATAAATACAAATTTAGAAACAGAGAAATCAACAATAAAATATAAAGACAATCTTTATACAAAATGTACAACCCACATTGCACGCTGGACTTGAACCATAGACTTTACACTAATAACAACTAGTATTACTTAATTTCTCTTTGTCCTATTAGTCCTTAAAGGACAAAGACAAATTATTTAAAGGCTTATAACTATCAATTATTATGCTTACAGCTCATTGGAATCACATACATTATTACCTATGGAAGATAATATTAAGTAACAATATGTCAGTTACATATTTCTTCTACCAAAAAATATATTAAAAATTTAAAAATCTGCATTATTTATAAAAGTTGCTTAAGTGTATAAAATGGTTTCCAGTCATTATTGTCAACACCATACACAACAATTTCTATGATGCCGACATAGATTTGTGTATTTTAGGAAAAAATTAAGGTCACCTTATACAACTCTGCTCATACAGGATAAATAGTCTTATAAAATGTTGTAGTATGTTGTGTTGGAGCAGAGTCTGGGTTAATCCTTTAAAGACATTCATTCCAAGGATGTGGATGTTCTTCCACTTGATTTGTGTGGTGAAATTAAAAATATTCGACATGACATACACAGAGCCTAAGTATATCATCATATTTTATTTCTTTCGTATACAAGGTGGATTTGCAAAGTTGTTATGGTAGGCTAAATCCTAAACAATATGTAATTTTCTTAGTTTAGACGCAAATTGGACCTGTTGCTGATTAAAAAAAAATACACCCTGTATTATCATGCCATCTTGTAGTGTTTCAAACAATTTGATTAGTTATGGATGTGATACCTTTATGAGTACCTTTTCTTCACTTTGCCGTATAATGTTACTTCCCAGCAATTGATCCCTAAATAATAAGCGACACTACAAGATGGCACGTTGAAACAAGTTGTCTTTTTTTCCAAAAACGACAGGTTCGATTCTCGGCTAGAAAAATCTGAGAATGCAGTTTTAGTTTTTGTTAAAATCGGTGTCAAGACTCCTTTGGCCGTTTTTCGAAATTCTGTTTAGGATTCGGCTTACCACGCCCTCTTAAAAATCTAACCTGGTATAGGCAATGTACATAATGAACATTACTTAAATTAATATTTCAATCATAATTAACGTAAAAACACAACCCTATAGCCTAGCGGTCGAATATGTTCTATTTTAACGCGACTTATTCTAATTTGTCGCCGGATTCGGAGGCGGGCGTCCAATCGCCGCTGCGGCCGCCCGTTTTACGCACGACTCTTAAGTCAGTGATGGTCATCCCGCGGTCTACAGACTTGCACATATCGTATAACGCGAGCGCGGCGACGGCGCAACCTGTCAGCGCTTCCATCTCTGCTCCAGTGCGCGCTGTAACTTTGACGTCACATCTCACACGAATAGGGCCTGTGTCTTCGAGTGGGAGGGAGATAGACACACGCGCCATGTCTAGAGCTAACGGATGGCATAAAGGAATGAGGTCTGCAGTCCGTTTAGCGCCGAGCGCGCCGGCTACTTCGGCCACAGTGAGCGCGTCTCCCTTGCCGAGTGTTCGCGCGCGGAGTAGCGTCAGCAGCCGCGCGCTCGAGCGCAGCGAGCACTCGGCCGCGGCGCTGCGGACCGTAACCGACTTAGCGCCCACGTCCACCATGCGCGCGCGCCCCTATGACATAATACAGGATTTAGTTTAACATAAAACAAACAAACAAAACATTTATTTGCAATGAATACAAGTGAGTCAATAGGTCTTAAAAATATCTGGACAAAGTATTCGGCCTACTAGCAGGCGTGCAAATTATTAAAAAAACCTTAATTTTTAATTTTACATCTTAAATTATAGTGCATATCAAAAAAATCTCTAAAATGGTTTCGAGACAAAAGCTAAGCCAGGTTCATATTACTGTGTCAGGGTGCGACACAACGCTGTCAATTCCGTTCAAATGTTATAATTACGTTCACATTGGTGCGTTGTGGTGTGGCGCTAATCCACCAATCATAGCGTTCAGTAGGCCTAGCACGAACCGCTAACGTTTTGGTAATCAAATCAACGTTAACGGTTCGTGCTAAACCTACTATTTTACGCCACACGACATGTCTAACCCCGACACAGAAATGTGAACCTAGATTTATTAATTTTTTTAAATCTAACTATTTCAAAGTTTTGTTACTGTTAGAAGTAAATATTTCAAAATATAAGTAATTTGGTCTCTTTTGTAAATCATGTACAGCTTTTTAGCCAGATGATTTACTTTACTTCGGACAGACCTCGTTTGTATGAACCAATGCTATAAAAATATAGAAATAACAGTGTTACCTGCGCGTCAAGGTGCGTGAAGTCGCCCCCCTCGCCCTCGCCCGCGCGCGAGCTGAACGCGCGTATGTTAGCGCGCGCGTGTGCGTACAGCGGCGCGTACAGTGGCGCGTTGAGCGGCGCGTACAGGTGTGCGACGGACGAAGGGGCGCGCGGGAGCGGGAGGGGCGCCGCTAGCCACCGATCAGCACCATCGGCCGGTTCTCCATCAGCGCCAGGTTCTGCATACCTGCAAGCGTCGAGGACACGGAACAACCTTGAATGGGACCCGAAAAGCGAACGACACGCTCCGAATCGAGTCTCCTTATGTTTCACCAATTATGGAGGTGATGGAAGGGACGTTCGTTTTTCGAGTCGAAATGAGATTGCAGGATGAAATCGAAAACATTCAACCTTTTATGTGAACGATGAATTTGAATTCAAAAGTTTACTTGACATTTCACAGAAGGTGTAATGTAATGTTTTCGATTTCACCCTTGTATCAGTAATGCGGACACGAAAAACTAGCCATTACACAACCATAACGTTGCTTAGTTAGTTATTTTGATCAAATTAGCGGCCGCTCGCGACTTCGTCTGCGTGCACTTTAATTTTTTGAACAAAATCTTTATAAATTGTGGCTTAAGAGTAATTCTGATGTTTCGGTTATAACACTGTCAAGTTTAATCTAAATCCGTCCAGTAGTTTTACGGGAAAGAGTAACAAACTTTCGACAATTTTTTTAACATTAGGAGGACTTTGCACATATTGTTACTGTACAGTCAGAAAGCTAAGTGGTTGTAAAGCACCGCCTCCCGGCCGCACAGAGAAGGGAATATAAGATTAGGAAGGGAACTAACTCCCTAGAAAGCCTAGAGCCCCTTGCGCCGAGACGCTAGGTCACTAGAGCCCTAGCCCTACCTAACTATAAATACATAGATAGATAGTAAGGGAAGGAGCTTGCTCCCGGGATGCCCGGGGTGCAAGCGGGAAGAGTTAGGACTGTAGGTAGGGTTGTTGGAACCGCTGCCAGTAGAGCAGGCTCACTCTACTGGTCATGATACTGACGGCTTAAGGTGTCTAGGCCGCAGCGGTGGGGAAATGAGAAGTCAACACGGTCGGTTGAAATCTAGTTTATTGGTAAAATGTTATTGGTTTATATACATGATTTAGGCAATGCACACTACTATTGTTGTTTGTATGTGAGTCGTCGGTGTAGAGTGCCGACGCTGCACGTTGAGGGTCCATCGGTCGCCGGTGTAAGTAGGCCGCTGCTGACGGCTGCTGAATGTGCGACGTAGCTCGTACAGTTACGTTTATCAAATACTTCACTACATAGTATAAAACAAAGTCAGTTTCTCTGTCCCTATGTTTGCTTAAATTTTTAAAACTACGCAACGGATTTTGATGCAGATTTTTTTTTATAGATAGTTGATTAAAAAGGAAGATTAACATCACATCTCATTGCCCCCGTGCGAAGCCGGGGCGGACCGCTAGTACTCGATAAAAAAAACTGATGCTTAAAGTGAACTGATGAAAATAGTATGGAAAAAAGTGTTCAGAAATGGAGGTCGGTCGGTCGTGCGTAATCGCTAGTCCCCCGCGTGGGCTAGAGGGCCCAGTGTGTGGACTCACCGGCGTGTTGCGGCTTCTTGTTGCGCAGCGCGGCGCGCACGAGGTCGCGCAGCGCCGCGTCGTCGGCGTCGGCGCGCATCGCGTCGCGCAGAGACACCTCCGCGTTGCCGAACAGGCACACCTGACATACACACGGTTCTTATATTTCCTATAAGAGGTGACCCGACCTATCGAAAAATGATATCGGGCTGTCGTACAGAAAGAAATGCATTTTTCCTGTATTTTTTACTTCAATTTTTGGATTCACTTTATTCTTTGGACTTTCAGTGAATACTTAAAATGAAAAAAAAAAAGAATTGTTGCAGCCGTTCTCGAATGATAACCTAGCCTAGCAACACATTCAAGGATTAACCTTTAGCAGCGCTAGATTTACCTACTAGGTAGATAAAATATCAAAAACAACAAACAGGTCCCAAAGCGAAAAGGAAACTAAAATAATGTTTATAATTTTACATTTCTAACTTCAAAATGATGAAGATTTATGTCAAAGTTCAACTAGTAAGTATATTTTAAGTCATAAGTGGAATTTCCCAAATCCTTTTTTTCTTCTAAGCCTTTTTTTTTAATTACCAAAAAGCAGTACGAGTAAGCAAAGTTATATCTAGTAGAAGTAAGTGAAGAGCACCAACCTTGAGGCTCCCGTCGGCCATGAGCCGCAGCCGGTTGCAGGAGGCGCAGAAGTGCTGCGTCATGGACGCGATGAACCCCACGCTGCCCAAGTGCCCCGGCACCTTCCACACCTATATCATTTGTATCATTTTAATCTGCACTTTAGTCATTAAAAACACGATTAAACTCCCAGCTGAGTCGCTCGCTTGCCTCCGAGATGAAGCCTCACAAAATCCATGAGTCAAAAACCATACGAGAATGAATCCGTCTTTAACTATTTGAATAGGCTAGATGATTGTATTTTTTTGTTTTATATTGAAAGACCTTTCATTTATGTAAACAATCCTAAAAGAATCACTTCGTTAGGATCAATACTACCCGAGATATTACAGTTAGACATGCACATTTTTGGACTTGCCCAAAAACGCTTCATACAAACGTGACAGAGAACGTGACGTCACGTTCCTGTTTTTGTAAGGAGCGCGTAAGAAATTAGTTCGACAGCTATGTTAAATATTGCGTTTATAAAAATGGTATTCTAACATAATTGTTACATTTATTTTTGGTGAATATGAAAAACGTGCAAAATGACTCATAGTCATCTACTCTATGCTGAAGAGCTAAGTAGTGTAAATCTGTTTGTGCAATAAGTGGTAGTGAACTAACTCTGGCAGTGTCGTTGGGTCTGGGCGTCATGGGCTGCATGTCGGGGAAGCGGTCCAGGATGGAGCGCAGCGCGGCGCGGTACGGCACCAGCTTGCCGTCGTCCCACGCGTTGCCGCTGAACGGCATGAACTCTATGAACCTGCAACCGTGCGGTCATCAGGTTAAGCGCTTATTAGGTAAGCATGAAACGGCCCCAAGTCTGCTAATTTTAGAACGCTTCGATTGGACTGTAATTGAGTGTTAATCGGCTAATTTGACACTTGTTCTATGAAAAATATGTCAAATTAGACTATTGAGATTCAATTCAAGCGTTCAAGGCTAATTTGACCCATTTTCTATGAAAAATATGTCAAATTAGACTATTGAGACTAAATTACGATTAAATTCAATCGTTCTGAAAATACCATCCTACTAATATTATAAAGGTGAAAGTTTGTATGTCTGGATGTGCTGTGTTACTCTTTCACGTAAAAACTACTGAATGGATTTTTATGAAACTTTACAATAATGTTGCTTATACATCTGAATAACACATAGGCTACAATTTATGAAGATATTGTGTAAATTGTTGAAAATATCAAGTAAAATATGAAAATGTACGCGGCATCACGTGGTATGGCATGACAGTTGATGACAGACGGTTGCTGTCATTAGCGTAACTATGGGTGCGTTACGAATTAGAAGGGTTTAACGTTTAACATCGAAATAACCTTTGGGCTACAATTTGTACTCGCAGGCAAATTCCACGCGGACGAAGTCGCGGGCGGCCGATTGTAACAAATAAAATTAATATTTTCGTTTTTTATTGTTCTTTTGCGTAAATATTTTTATTACCGGATCGATGGACCTATTAATGGGTACCATATTGCATCCGGTAACACCTTATAAGTTTCCTTAACTAGAACAGGGTTTGGAACCTTCTTTTAAGCAAAGTTCCTGCTGGTTTTAGGAGATATTTCAATGAGTTTGAAAGCTTTGTGTTTTTTAATAGTTGTTTATTTCCGGAATAAGGAAAAATGAATTTTTCAAGTATCTCCGTGCTTCGGAAGGCACACCGAGCAAAAGATGGTAATGCAATCTATTTATTAAACACAATTAAACGGGCTTAACGTGCTAAACGAAGTTGGGTTCCACGGAGTCAAGGTATCATAGGTATGAAGCAATGTCGTGGTGTTCTGTCTTACTTTTGATGTCCGTGTTTGAACATTGGTTTACTTACTTACTGGGAATATAATGTGTAATACAAAAATAATGTGCAATACCTAAGTACCCTGTTTAAGTATGTGCTTAAACTACCCTAAACGGTAGCCGTTTAGCGCAAGAATCATTGCGGTTCTGTGTCGTAAGTAATACTTGTTTTATTTGTAGAACTTTACAATAATAATTACTTTTAATGAGTTAATTAGTGTGCCCCGCCGACGTAATTGTCTATTCGTCTATAAACAATTCCACAGATACATACCTAATTTCGACTTCACGATCGCGTGTGTATTCCACAAAATCGCAAATTTCATCGTCATTGAAACCTGAAAAAAACGGTGCAGGACTTATTAATCATATTATTATCTACTTGTTAGAATTACCTTTGTACTTAAGTAGTTACAACATCGTTGCCAGCGGTGTTTATTCGATCAGACAGTAAAAAATAATTATCAGCTTCCTGAATGTAAATTGTAAAATATCTCTACAAAAAACTTTACGAAACGTCTACATGCATAATTAAAGGTATACATATTCAAGTCATAAGAAATAAGTAGGACTTACTCCTCAATTATTAGACAGTATTACCTTGAGATACAAAAATTATACGGAGATATTTTGTGTGAGGGTGATGGTGGATCAGGATCGTAACCGTGTGGCAGCTGAGATTGGGGCAGCGATCGGTGGTCAGACCACCTGCCCAATGACATCGCTGTGTTAAAATTGCAGGGATGCGAGTCGCGAGGGATAGAGGAGGGAGGCGTGAAAAAAATGCCCTTTATTCCGCAGGGGGTTGATGTGGGCTAAAATGAAGATGACGATGATTTTTATGTAGGTATATTTGGTTGAAATGGTAAGTGTCTATCTGTAAGTAGTAGAGTGTAGAAGCTTACCCTTCATGAGCACGGTGTTGATCTTGAGCGGCCGGTAGCCGAGCTGCAGCGCCAAGTCGATTCCGGCCAGCACTCGCGACAGGCCCTATCGGCGACGGCACTAGTCAGTATCGTTTCACGAAGGATTTGACGTTCGTCCGAAGACGCTCAATAGAAGCTCAATCCCTTAGCTCGTCTTCGGACGAACTTCAATGACATTAGCACTATAAAAGAACGTCCACCTTCACTGGTCGCACAACGCACTTTTACGTAAAACACAAAATACTAACTTTACTCCTGTCTTTTATGAAGACTTTTCTACTGCGAATACCAGTTTGGGATTCGTTTCATCACAGAAAATATCATATTAAACAAAGCCTGGCGCAGTAAAGGTGCAATGTATCATAGATCATTATTTCACATAGCGTCATTTAGACCTAAAAAGTACTAACTTATCGACATGTTCAGGCAGACGAATATTAGTAGATACCGTGCGCGGGGATCGACCCCGCGACCTCTAGTGTAGAAGCCAACTTCTCGACCACTGCACTATACTTTAGGTCGTAATACTCTGGTTAAAAATATGATTCTTCCCGCTCTCGTAGGTACCTAAATGCTTTTTTTATCTTTACCGACTTGAAAAAATATTCCCTGTCGGAAATAAAATTGGAATGGTAGCTTGGTAAACAAGATTTTGTTCTCGGGCCCTTAGGTACACGACCTTTACGGCAATTGCGCGTGCGCAGGGCGTTCAATAAACACGTTTATTTGCATTCCGCGATAAAGAGCAACAACGGGCTTCTTATCTGCTTTAGCCCGCGACCGAACGGACCACTTTATTGGGTTTTGGATTTGCGGTTAATTAATTTGGTAATCACCTTTGATATTATTATTTTTTAGCATTTTCCATGCAGTATCTTTACTAAAGATCCGAAAACCAGAAAAAGACATTCGGTCTACTTGGCATCAGGCGGGAATCGAACCATCACCACCTCACCCTTCACCTTTGATGTTGCAAGAATTTGTATGTCACGTCGGACAAATTGCATGTTGCACAATATTTGCTTGTCATGAGATTGTCATTTTCATAAATTACTTACTAGTTATAAATAACTTAGATGTAATTGCATGGTCAAGCTGGATGTTCTTGAGCTATTTCCGTTCTCACGTTAGGGCATTTTCTGTTGAATTGAATGTAAAAATTTACTCTATTTTAGCTCTATATCAAACAAATCGTTCATTGGCACAGGTCCTCGAAGCGAACCTAGATATTAGTAGTAGAGTAATTAGCCTTAAAACCATTTTACTGATGGCATCTGCTGGACATAGGCCTATATTTTGATCAAGTAACTAAGCGACTCAGCGTGCTATGGAGCGAACTATGCTCGGAGTTTCCTTAAAAGATAAAATCAGAAATGAGGTTATCCGGCGAAGAACTGGAGTCGCCGACATAGCTCGCAGAATCAGCAAGCTGAAGTGGCAGTGGGCTGCTCACGTCTTTAGAAGGACCGATGGCCGTTGGAGCAGACGAGTCCTTGAGTAGAGACCGCGGATCGGCAAACGCAGTGTAGGGCGCCCTCCAGCGAGATGGACCGATGACCTGAGAACGGTGGCGGGATCGGACTGGACGCGGAAGGTTCAGAACCAGGAGTTGTGGCGCACTTTGGGTCTTTGGGAGGCTGATGATGAACTAAGCGACCAAGGGATTGATTATGGGTGTAGTTTCTCACCGGGCGGCGCGCCATGTGCTCGTAGCGCTTGGTGCGCAGCGAGTCGAGCGACACGTTGAGCGCGGCGAGCCCGGCGCGCTGCAGCGCGGGCAGCCGGCGCAGCAGCACCAGCCCGTTGGTCGTCATGCCCACGGTGCGGATGCCCGGGATGCTCGTCAAGTCCTCTGCAATACATCCAACATAACTGCTATCCATAGTCAGCGTTAATAGTAGGTAACTAACTAAGCACTTTAGAGACCTGTCACAATAACTTCCTTTGAGCTGTATGAATTCAGAAATAGACACATTCACCTATCACAGTAACGTTCGTCCTGGGTGGGGATTGAACCCGCGGACTAGAACGTACAGTACATCAGTCAGACATGAGTGACAGATGCAGTATACTTACTTCGAACTGTTATCATGTCTTCTTAAGTGTCATTTTACATATAAACTAAAATACCTATACCTTATCCAAAAATTATGTTTTCTATTTGAGTAAACTTAAAATTTGAAAATGACACTTATGTCATTATTACAAGATTGCGTTAGCAATCTACCTATGTCCTTGTATACCACGTGTAAGCAGGCAATAGCTCTTGGTCATGGACAGAGGTCATGATGACAGCGAATTGAAATTATTAAGTTTTTTAACTGAATGTAACAAAATAAGTTACTTACCTACCTACTTTTTTAACGCTCTAGTTTCACTAATTCAGTATAATTACTTACTCAAATATCTAAGTTGTACAACTTATTACAATAATTAAACTTAATATTTATCGCTCTAAACGACCTTCAAATTAGAATTTAGAAACAAAATTATTAGGATACCAATTAAATTCAGCATTGGAAATGAGTCGAGTCGTGCGATAGGTAGGTTTACATTAGGTACCTACCTACCAGCCTACCTTTAACCTATTTGCTCAGCTGTTCAAGCAGATCAACACCTTCGAGACTTGACGGTGAACGAGGGCAGTAAACAAGTTAAAAGAAATAAAATGCTCCTACTCGTTTGACAAGGTGTGTTTAATTATAGCTCATTAGCAAGTTCGATCATATCGATGATTAGCAGTGCAACAATGCATTGTATTGAAAACTGTAAATACAAACCTGAGTCGAAATAATTACGAAATCGTTTGGGTTTACTAACTTTGGCATAACAGACACAATTCATAAGAAAGTAAGAAAAAGGAATGTAAAAATAGTTAATTCAGTGACTTGGAACCTATGTATTAAAAATGCAAAAATGCACAACACTGTTTTGTTGTTAACAAACATCACCTGGGTCCTGGGTGATCATAGTGGATTTACCCGGAAAAAGGCATAACTATTGAGTAAACGACAAGCAAAAGTTTCATACCGCAAGTTTGAGGATGAGAGGAAAGATTCTGGTGGAGGCAGGCTCGCCTTACAACTGCCCGCTGTGGAAATCTAAGTAGTGGGGAGGACTACGTTCAGCAGTGGACTTCATGTGGCTGTTGATGATGGTGTAAAGATGATAATAACTTACGTATAATATCAGCGAGGTCTGCCCTGAGCGTGGGCTCGCCGCCGGTCAGACGCACCTTGTCCACGCCGAGGTCTGCGAAGACGCGCGCCGCCCGCGCCAGCTCGGCGCGCGTCAGCAGCCGCGCCCGCGGCGACAGCGCCGCGCCCTCCGGCGGCATGCAGTACTGGCCTGCACACGACAACCACCATGACACCCCGGTACTTCAGCACCCCGGCGCACCGGACCACCAGGCACCAGAACCAATCAAACTATACTTAGTACGCAACAGGTCGACATAGCACTAGCATCCCTAGTATTCCATCCTTGTCAAGGGGAGAGCTAACCGTCTCTCCTTTCAATAGACACAAACAGGCATCCCTAGTAGGCGGCGTAGACATGCATTTTTTTTTGTAAAATTAATATCTTTTTAGCTTATTGACCTAATGTTTATGTGATGTGGCGATGTCACTAGAAAATTGCAATATTAGCCTGACGCGTTCAGTAAACTGTGTGTAAAAGACCAGCAGAGCTAAGAAGCGTAAGTCCCGCCATAAAATTAGGTTGCACAGCGCCTCGCGCCTTAATCATACGTAAGTACGAATTGTTCGAGATAAGGAATGACGACATTTCGTCCCAGAGCGCTGTAACATTCTCTTTTGACGTACCTACTTAGAAACGAGACTTTTACAGGCATTGTTCACACCCAACATTGCATGCTAAAAAAGTAATAATGGTTCAAGAAAACCAGTTATGTATGGATGACATAATGCAAGTGCTATCAGACAAATCCATATGATTGATGATCTTTCTAGAAATAATCAATATATACAATTTTATTAAGTAATAATTCGAATCTTCAATATCAATTAGTAATACATTCTGAACAAGTCTCCCTGAATAATAAAGATCAGGGAAGCAGCTGATTTTCTAAAAAAAAAAAAAAAAACCATATGATCCTCCATACAAATCAAATTTTACAATGCCGCATCACGCCCTTCATACCGTATCGCGTAGGATCGTCATAGCGCCCGATCAAACTACATTAGTTTAAAGTTGCTATTTACTTATTCCAAATCTTTTATGAAGAACTATGATCACAGTAATTCGCACGACAGTATATGGTTAGGTTGCGTAGCAGACGACACAAGCTCGTCGTTGCCGATTGCAAGACAAAATAGCAATCCAATTGTTCGCTTTAAGAGGAAAAGGTTGGTCGTCTAGCAATAGTGAAGCACCAACTAATAGAGGTGTGAAGTGAAGAGACACATACAGCGCAAGTTGCACCTCTCCGTGAGCGAGATCCTCAGGTAGTTGTGCCGCCGCCCCTGCAGGTCCGTGAGCGGGGCCTGCGCGGCCGCCGCCGCCGGCTCGGCCACTGCTGGAGCCGCTCGAACCTGAGGGACAAAACTCAAAGTCACTGAGGGGCGAGGGCGCGTCCTGATCAGGCTAACAGTGAGCGGCTGACTGTCAATTCCTGATTGTAATGTAGGTACGCAGTTTGCGGCGTTACCGCTGTATGGACACTCAATCTTAAATGTACAGGGCGGGTACAAACCAGTCAGCCGATCTTAAACTGACTTAGACATCACATTGCTCATAGAGTCATGAATTATTAACATTGCGTAATTCCAAATTATTGATCCCAAAACTATACTTTTGTTTGATATTTTTGAAGACAATGGAGACAAACAAAAAAATATGCTTATTTAATAAAAAATATCTATTTATTTATTTTTTCTATTTATTACCCATTTGAATTATAAAAAATCATTGAGCTATTTTGTCAATGAAAGATCTATACTTTTGTGCACCTATGTCCAAGGGTTCACAAACTGAGAACTTGATTCCTCTTTTGTTAACATTGCTCAAATGAGTTGTTATCAAATAACATGGAGGGATATCATGCAGAAGTTGGCACTATTTATGTATCGGATAAATAGAGAATGAAGATGATAATGATTGTATTTATTTCTCTGCTCAAAAGCTAACTGAGGAAGTTGCCACAGAGAAGGATGCCTAAGTAAAGCAGCAACTGATATACTGTATGTGATTTTATAAAAACCATTGTAGTTCAATAATAAAACGAAAAACCACTGTAAAAAATAACTTTCATTTTGTAAAACCATTGTAGTTATGTTTGATAATAATATCAATTTATCAATTTTATTATATCATTTTATCAATTTTATATATTATTTTATCAATTTATAAAGTAAACTTACATTGTGGTTTTAATTGTTTAACTACATAAAAGCCATGAGATCTACAGGGTGTGTCACCAAATTGCAGCTGCGTAAAGGACTGCTAGAAACTTTACCAAACAATAAAATAAACCATCCCTCATAGACTAAGTTTTAAGAAACTCAACAATGTATGGTGGCCGGCACATCACGCTAGCCATTTCCAGTCAGTCCTCCTTGCTCTATTGCAAAGGAATGACATTTGGCAAGAGCGAGCGAAAAAAATGGTAATGGGGTAACCTGATGTGCTGTTGACTGTACACAACATCTTTGTTACACTTGGTTTGCAAATAAATACTTTGACTAAATAAAGGCCCACAACGTAAAAAAGAGAGAGTTTGATATCTATGTTCCTTCTACAGCAAAAAAAAAATCCTAAATCGATTTGCCAACATTACATTACATTTACATTTACATTTATGCACTTTTAAAAAAACAAAAGAAATTACTTTTGAAACTCATTATTTTGAATGTTGTGTTCCACTGTAATTGGAATATTTATAGGAAATATGTATTTTAAATGTTATTTTTAAATTGTGGTCATAAATGTACTGTTGGCGTTCCTAATTCCATAAATAAATGAATAAATCGAACACCATAAAATTATAAGCAGCCATAAGATTAAAATCAAAGTTATTATCAAACACGATTGGATATTTTGATAACTTATCAGTAAAACATTACAAACTATTACCAAGCTATAACCGATCTTATAATCTTTAAATCTTAACTATCTATCAGAACAGTATACAATTTTACTAAAAAATATCTCAATGTTGCTTACATCACTGTATGGTCTGCTTGTGCGCCCCGGCACAAGTATTGCGACATCGGCCTCGACCCTTGGCACGAGTGATAACCAATTTAGTTTCCTTACACTAGCCCGCATAGTAAACTCCGCAAACACGCGATTCGGATGGAGCTGTTTGGATTCTACAGCGGCGATAACAAAATGAAGTTTGAAGAAGTTTTGTTGTTGACTGTTTTGACTTTTTTTTGACACTTTGACAGGTAACTTCACTGAAGGTTACATTTTTTACTGTGTTATTTCATGCTTCGGCTTACAGCATACTTGTTCAATTGTTTTCAATTGAAAACCCCATTATTTCATTAATTGAGCTTGAAGAGCGTGTACTTATCACAATAGGCATGATGACTGTATTTTTTTTTTGTTTATTATCGAAAGACCTTACATTTATGTAAACAATCCTCAAAGAATCACTTCATCTGGATCAATACCACCAGAGATATCACAATTTGAAATGCACATTTTTGGACTTGCCCAAAAACGCTCCATACAAAAGTGACAGCGACAGTGACGTCACTGTCGCTGTTTTTGTAAGGAGCGCGTAATAACTTTGTTCGACAGCTATATTCAATATTGCGTTTATGATAATGGTCTCCTAACATAATTCCTTCATAATAGTTTGGGTTACAAAAAAGTGATATTGTTTTACAAAAATTTAACACATATGAAATGGACTTGCCCACCCAAGTTTGCAGGCCTATTGTAGCCTCATTTTGAAACGAATTTCGATTGTGGTTTTACAATAACATTTGTAATCAATTATTATTTTTGGGGAACATAAAAAAACATGCAAAATCACTCATAGTCATCTACCCTATTATAGGGTGATTAAGTGAAGAAAAGAGAAACTATTACACGGACATCACACAACAGGGAAAGAGATACAGATATACACACGATGTGTATCTGGAACCAAACCGAGAACCTCTGCGCACCACCACAAAATTATTAGACCTATTCTGGGTCTATTTATTTTGTGCCATCACCCCACTGTCAAAAGCGTGGGGGGGGGGGGCTTTTTCCAACGGGAACAGATGGGAAGCAGCCGTGGGATCAAGTGGAGTGAGGTCACCTTGGAGACAACAATGAAAAAGAATATTGTTTGTTATGACTCTGACTACTCGCGTCGTTGACTTGCTTATTGATATGCCGTTATGGTCACACACAAAGTCAGACCAAAGAAAGAAATGTCAAATGAGTAATCTAAGCTTTTGGCTCAAAACGGACCGCATCTTAAGCCGCTCCAAAACGTGTTACAGTAACTCTGGGTAGTGCGAAAATCACTCACCCTCGAATTCACAAACGCGAATCAACGCTGAGCATATCTCCGAAGTATAGCGGTCGCTTTCAGTTCTATTGACATTTTACGGGACAACATGCGCGTGCTTAGCACCGATTTACGTTTGTGAATTCGGGAGTCAGACTTGTTCCTGTAACAACCCGAGTGAACCGAGAATAGCCGACCGTTTACTCTGACAGTATTACATGCAATTTCCACACTGACAAGTGCGATTTCTACCGACGTCTTGGGCCATTGAGAAGTCACCTGACAGCTGTCAGGTAGAAGTTTTGCCATTGCCACTTTTGGTGGATATTTTTTATTAGACACTGAACATTCATTTAAAAGTTTTAATAAATAATTTCCGCTAGCATTTAGCTTTATATTATTTGAACTTCATCGTTGTTCGGAAAATCTGTTTGAAAATTTGACAGTGTTTATTTTCCCGAAGCCGTTCAAAAACAATAGCCTTCCTAAAACCATTCTATCGCTCTAGAGTTTACTCTTCCTTATTTAAAGTTCTGTCTCTTTCTTTTCACCGAATTTAAAAAATCATTTTACACTACTTTTTTTTTTTTTTTTTTTTTAAATGGCTTTTTCGTGTGTTTCTTCACACACAAATTCTGCCAGCGTCAAGTGGTGAATGGGAGATGCTATCGTAATTGATTGGCCGGTGGATCTTTTTAGCTGTGATCCTTTGTTATTTACGCCAGAACGTGATCAGAGAGACACGATGGATAGTGGCCGGTGGATGAAAGGTTTTTTCTTTTTTTTTTCCCCCACTAAATTGAGTTTCTTTGAGACGGCACCACCTAAAACAAGGACAACACTGTAGACGAACACAAACAACAATGTTAGTGACATAACAAGGGAAGGAATTGAAGCCTTTACAACTTAATATTAAACATAGTAATATATTTACTTAAATGTTTAAGATAACGTGGAGAGCATAGCAGTAAGTTTATGTTAATAGGACGTGGGATTTTGGGGGGGAGAGTGTCATATAATGAAACAGGGTATTTTGGACAACTAAAGAAAATATGTTCCACTGATCCCTCGTCCAAACCACATTCGCACAATGAGCTATCCTTAATCCGTAATTTGTTCAGAAATACTGGGGTACACGCATGACCGAGACGTAGGCGGTTGATGACTGAGGTAGATAATTTATTGAAAGATTTAAATTTAAAAAACCAGGGCCTAGTTGGGATTTGAGGTTGAAGGTTTCTGTAATGACGGCCTTTTATCCTAGAGCTTTGGTCTCAGTTGTTCTGCCAGCTAATGGTCAGGTCTCTTATGGCTTGTGGTAACACGTCAGCTGAATAGTTGGAACGCACTGGGGTACCTTTTTCAACTGCTTCTTTTGCCCAAATGTCAGCTTCTTCATTTCCGCGAATACCGCTGTGTCCAGGGATCCAAACTAATGCTACTTGCAGATTTTGTGAATGGCATTGATAAAGACAATGTTTTATTTTTAATATGACCGGAGAAGTGAATTTAGTTCTAAAGTGATTACTTAAAATAGCTTGTAATGAGCTTTTGGAGTCTGAAAATATGATACATTTATTCAAATTATGGGATAAAACATACTGCAGGGCCTCTAATATTGCCACAGCTTCGCCAGTGAAAATCGAAGATTCTACTGGGGATTGACAAGACAACAATACTTGAAACTTGGGAATCCATACTGCACTACCAACCGGACCATCAATTGAAAGCTTTGACGCATCTGTATAAATAGGGAGCCATTGCTGCCAATCAGAGCGAAGTAGTTCTTCAAATTTGTGTGAAGCACTTGGGTCATTTTTCGTGATACCGGAATCCAGGACGATATTGGGTTCAAAAATCAAGGCATCATAATTGGTCTCAAATAAAGGATGATTGTGATATTGAAGGATTGGAAAAGATAGAGATGATAGTTTGTCTTGGCTTTTGATATATTTAGGTGACTCTTTATGAGTCCAGTATTTAAACGACGGATCTGAGATTAAAGAGGAGAGGGTTTGAAGGCGGGACAGAAGAGGGTGACGAATTTGTTGATTGACTTTGAAAATAAATCTATCGGACAAGTACTGACGGCGAAGCTCTAGCGGAGGGTCAACAGCCTCTACTTGCAACGCGTTCGTAGGGGATGACTTCATAGCGCCAAGTATGATCCGGAGGGCTTTCATTTGGGTTCTTTCTAGTTTGTCTAGACCTTCTTTGTTGCAGGGCTCAAGTAGAAATGAGGCGTAATCAAAGTGGCTTCGTACGATGGCGTTATAAAGAAGCTTTTGACTATAGGGATGGGAACCCCACCAGACACCGGAAAGAGATCTGAGAACGTTAATGCCTTTTTCACATTTCTCAACTGCATGATTTAAATGTGGAGTGCCTGTCATCCTAGAATCTAGTATTACCCCTAAGAACTTACATTTATCTGTGACAGGAATCACTTGATCAGCTACTGAAATCTCAATATCAGGTACAATTCTCTTTCTAGTAAAGATCACGGCATTACTTTTCGAGGCCGACAACGACAGACCATGGTCCACCAGCCAGTTGTTGAGGTAATAAAGAGCAGAATTAAGGCGGTGACTTATATCATCAATCGATTTCCCAGTAGAATATAAGCATATGTCGTCAGCGTATTGCAAAATGTTGCAGAAGCACAAAACGCATTGCTCCAGATCGCTAGTGTAGATACTATATAACATGGGACTCAAAACCGAGCCTTGAGGAAGACCTTTCCAGACAGACCTAGGTGCCGAATCATGCCCGTAAAAACGGACCTTCAGTGTTCTGCCTGTTAACAAATTTATGGAACAATTAACTAACCTCACAGGGAGACTCAAGCGAATCATCTTCTCTCTGAGCACCGGAAGTTGTACGTTGTCGTATGCAGACGCTATGTCCAGAAATAATCCTACAAGGAACTCATTTTTAGTGAAAGCGATCCTTATGTCCGTCGTTAATATGCTGATGCTATCAATGGTGCCTCTTGACTTGCGGAACCCAAATTGGCTATTGGCTAAGATGTTTTTATTTTCTAAAAACCATTCAAGCCGGTTTTTAATCAGGTGTTCGAAAACCTTGCAAAGAGTGGAGGAGAGAGCAATGGGCCTATAAGAGGAAGCTGCAGAGGGATCCTTGCCTGGTTTTAACAAGGGAATAATAACCTGAGATTTCCATGCTTCAGGAACGTGACCTGACATAAAAATGCAATTAACCAGATCCAGGTAACATAGTTCTCCTGCCAAACCTAGGTGGGACAAAAACGAATAAGGGATACCATCCTCTCCCGGAGTGGAATCTTTAAGTCCTCGGATTGCGTAATGTAACTCTGCTAAAGAAAAAGGTTGGTCCAATCTATTATCACTTTCTAAATCAGGGTATAAACAAGGGAAGCAATTTTTTTCGGGAACAGTAGTAGGGGCTAATTTGTTAGTAAATTCGTCAAACCAGGTAGAAGTGTCGTTAGACGCCGGAGAGGGACCAGATAAAGAACCACGAAAACGCCTTATGTTTTTCCAGACTATTGAGGGTGGGGTTCTGGGGGAAAGATTTTCACAGAAGCTAACCCATCCCTTTTTCTTTTTTTTCGAGAACATTTTTCTGGCCTGAGCAGCTATTTGCTTGTATTTTATAAAATTTTCTGATGACATGGACGCGTTGTAAGCTTTTTCAGCCCCCTTACGGAGAGCAACCATCGACGTGCATTCGGAGTCCCACCATGGAGGCGGAGCGAGATTTTTGCGGTTACATTTTTTTTTGGGAATACTGAGATCCGCTGCAGATATTAATGTATTCATAAATAATTCATATTTGTACTCAAAATCATTAGAAGTGGAAGTTATGTGGCTCGACAAGAAACGATCGATTTCATCTGTAAATTTAGCCCAATCAGCAAGTTGTATTTTATACTTAAGGAAGGGAGGATGGGAAGTAGCAGGGGAAACAGAATTGGATTTGGAGATTACAATTGGGAAATGGTCGCTACCACACGAGTCGCTTAAGACTGACCAGAAACACAAGGGGGCTAAAAGTGGGGAGCAAATGGAAAGATCCACGGCTGAGCGAGGGTTTTGTAAGGGATAAACCCTCCTTGTGGGTGAGCCATCATTCAGAACACACAAATCCAAGTCTTCAAATAGGTCTAAAAGCTGGTGGGAAATTGTGTCGCACTTCCAAGAACCCCATGATGTATGGTGAGTATTGAAATCTCCAAGAATTAAAATAGGGGAGGGAAGAGAAGAAAATATGCGATGGAACTCAGGAAGGAGATCAGGAGATGGATCAGGGATGTAAACAGAAACAACAGAGATATCCATTACTTTCGCGGCAACAATGTTAAATGATGGACTGTGGGTGGGGATGGGTATTTGGGAATATGTATAAGTTCTTCTTATGAGTAAGGAACAACCTGCGTAGCCATCATCTCTGTCATCCCTGAGACAGGCAAAGCCAGGAACTCTAAAACGAGAGCCAGGCTTCAACCATGTTTCAGAGATGGCAGCGACTGCCACAGAGTGTTTATTAAGTAAATAATTCAAGTCACTAGTTTTGGGACGGATACTTTTACAATTCCATTGAAGGAACTGGCAAGTCGCCGTCGCCATTAGGGTAGAGGACTTCTTGGGGTATAGAGTGGAACAACTGAGCAAGTTTAGCAGCAACGTTGGACGGTAAGGCGTCGTTAAATTTAAGTATTATAGCCATAAGGGCAGAGACTAAAGTTTCAATTAGTGAGTCGTCTTTGTTAGAGGGTGAAGACGCTCGGAGAGCATAGCCGTTTTCTAGTAATGATGGGGGGTCAGCAACTATAAAAATAAAAAATAAAAAAATAAAAAAATGTTTATTCAGTAACAGATAACATTTAACAAATTAGTTGTGGACTCCCTCTATTAAGTACAAAATAAGCACCTGTGTCAGAGCGAGCCACTCTTCCTTAGCATCATTAATACCTTAAATCTAAGTGCAGTCGTTAGAAACTAACATTTATTTACTAATTTAAACTGAAAATAAAAGTAAAGGGATATAAATATGCAAAAACAAAAGTTAGCCGGATTGGAGTTTACAAAGCCAAATTATATCCCATGAAAAGTTTTACAAAACAAATAATAAATTAAAAGAAAGAAACCTAGGTGCGTGTGTGTGTTTGTGTGTGTGTGTTGTGTGTGTGTGTGAGAGAGAGTGAGTGTGTGTGGGTGTATCAGGGAGATTAAACTAAGAATCCTAATCAACCATCTCATTTCGGTTAAAAAATTGAAATTATAAAATTAAAATATTTTCGATTTCATCATAGTCTAGATTTTTCAGCCATGTCGTCACTTTGATTTTACATTCTCTAAGTGTTAGCGGGTATACTATAGCATCATGAGCTTGTTTATTATAACCATGGGACATAGGGGCACGAGCCCGGGGAGATTGAAATACTGTTTTACTATAGGAAGTTCGGGAGGAAGGGATGGGGGCTGGGGATGGGTGGGTATATGATATGGGTGAGACTGGAACATGAGCAGTGTCTTTAACAGTATCATTGAATGGGCGACGAATAGATCGCACACGGGCTGAGGCTTCCAAATATGAAATATTGTCTTGAGACATGAGAAGCTTTATGTTTTTTTGCCTAGATTGCTCCTGGCAATCCCTGCTAGTAGCAAAGTGGCGACCAGAGCACATCAGACAAGTAGCAGACCCTTCAAGAACAGCACATGATTCTCCTGCGTGATCTTGGGCACAGCGGAAGCATCTTGGTTTCGACCTGCATTGACTTTTTACGTGGCCAAAGCGGCAGCAGTTGTGGCATTGAATTGTGGGAAGTAAGTATATATTGACAATAAGGGAAGTATGGAATGAGTAAATTCTTTCAGGCAGTTTCTGCCCCTCAAATGTCAATACTACAGACTGAGTTTGAGTCCAGCAGACATTGCCATTTACTATAGCTTTACGATTGAGCCTTCTGGCTTTCAGTACTTTGCCATGGCCGGCAGGGACTTCTAAAGATTCAACAAACTCGTCTAGGGTCCAGTCAACTGGAACACCGCGAACAATACCCATGCGTGTGCAGTTATAAGTCGGGATAATAGCCTTGAACTGGTTTGCCTCAAGAAATTGTAGGTTAATAAATCTGTTGGCGTCATCATAGGATTTGAAATCTATTGAGATTCTGATACGTCCTGCGTTTCTAATACCATCTCTTACAATGCCTTTCACATGGTGCTTCTGCAACAACTGTCCGAACTTGATAGGGCGGATAGTTGTACCCGCCGCCGGATTTGGTTCAATACGAGTTACGTGAACAGTATAAGGACCAAGATCCATCTCAGTATAAGTACGAGATTCGTTAAAGCTCGGGTGTGTGTATACTGACTGCTGGGATGCTGAGGAGTCAATATCGTCGACGTTACGGGTACGCTTATCTAAGGCAGTAACGGAGTTTGGGTTTTCCATGGGAAGTTTATGTTTTCTTACTTCAGACCTAGTACGAGCATCGCTATAATCAGCCGAGAACAATGGTTGCGACTGCGACATGGGTTCTACATCCGGGGGATCAGGAGGTTTCGGTGGAATATCCATCGTCACAACCTAGTCGGGACGATGAGAGGTTATGTTATTTGCAACTGAAATTAATAGTTAGTGATGTTAGTTTACCTTATTTTGTTAATCCAGAACCAACACAAATGAAAAGAAACTCAATAGGGTGCAGAAATAACACTAATTTAGTAAAGCACGAAGCGCACTTTCACAGACGTGTGTCAATCAACACCCTCCGAAGCGAAAAACTTTACACTACTTGTTTTGGAACGTAACCAACATGTTTTGACATTGACAAATTGACATTGACAAGTGACAAGAGATCGACCGGAGTAGAATTTACCAGAATTTACAAAACAACTTGTGAAAACAACAAAATATTTAATACTTATACAATACTGAATTTGAATATGAGTTAATGAAGTAACAATAATATATTTTACAAAGCGCCATTTTTCTATCTGTCACGCATGGAAACAACCTTTGTTTTGATTATTTACTCAAAACACATTCAACTAGGGCTCATAACTTTACATTCCTGGTAAAAAGGCTGCCTTGTTGGTTATCGTTGATATGTCGCTGTTTCCAGCTTATTCTAACGAAGGTGCATCTACTACCACCGATCACCAAGGTAATAAAGTGTTGAGACCATTTTTTTTGAGGGAGTCAAAACAAACATCTGCAAGATCCTAAACTTTTCCTTCACAGGGAGGGCTTCCCCTCCCCTCCCCCTCCCCCCTCCTCGCCCCCCTCCCCCAAATTCGTGCGTCCACCAACTAAATTTTTACTGATATGCTCAAGCAAATAAGTATCTGCAAATATACAAGCATTGTTCGATGCTCATTAATCATGAGTTTTCTTTGCTCCAATTTTACTTGGTTGGCCATATTTAAATACTGCATGAGCCTTCCTGCTTGGTATGTGGTGATTCTTCAAAAAATAATAAGAGGGTATCATATTGATGGGAACACCAAAGTTCACCTAAAATTTTAACTCCTATAATCGAAACTCCCAAAATTTTTCATACTTACAATCCCAGTTCCTAACTTCTCTTTGTAATGTTTTAGTTCCGAATCCTCCAAATTCATAATGTCAGTATCCATAAACATTATACTAATATTTGATTTCCTAATTTTGAAAAACACCTAAAGTAAAAGTTCAAAAGTTCTTTATTGCACCATGTTGTTAACAAGATCTTAACAATAATATGAGACACAAACATGACCCTGTAAGGGCACAGCAAATACTTAAAGTCTAATTATAACTATAATCTAATTATAACCACTTATTATATTAAATTAAATTATTAAATTTATTATATATGTCGGAGAAACATAATCCTTGCCGACATCAGGGTTAATGGGCACGAGCTTCGTGGGCGTCATCTGGGTGAAATGCTAGCACAAAACACAATTGTCACGATTCCATAGTATTTATTGTAGATTTAAACAATATTCCGATACTTCACCGCTTATACAAAAGATAATGTAGACCGAGCAGCGGGTTCAAGGCACCTATCTCACTTCAAAACTCTCTATTCAACAATCCAAGATCCAACTCGATCCTTTAGCGTCTCTTCACCAATAATTCCAATAATGCTCTGCAAACGCTGACACTCTGTCAGCCTCACTGAAAACAAGATGGCGCCTCGACCCCACTCGAGGCACATGCTCTGCTCTGATTGGTCCTTACGGGAATTACAATATTCATAACTTTTATTAAATTATTATCGTTTCAAAATTATAGAAGAACTTAAAAAATCAAATGGAATTAAATTAAGGCTTTTAACAATAATCAAATCTTAAACAAATAATGATCTTCCCAATCAACAATGAACCCGACTTATAGCTTCCGCTTCCTCCGACACGGCCCTCCTGACGATTCACACGTCCTCGTGTGATGTTGAAGGCACACCATCGTTATCTGAAAAATAGAAAGTATGAAAGTAAATTGAGTTTAGTTCGGCCACTCCTGACCAAAGATATTGCTTACGCTTTTGCTTTTTATCTTCATCAAACTTTACTTAAAAGTGTCAAAACAATAGCCTCCCGTTTTCGATCTAAATAGATTATTACCACTAAATAGTAACCTCGCCCTACACTGGCTACCTCGCCGACTGTAAGTGGCCAACTCGCCGACTGTAAGTGGCCACCTCGCCAACTTTCAGTGGCTAACTCGCCATATTTCAGTGGCCAACTCGCCGACTGTAAGTGGCCACCTCGCCAACTTTCAGTGGCCAACTCGCCATATTTCAGTGGCCAACTCGCCTACTGTAAGTGGCCACCTCGCCAACTTTCAGTGGCCAACTCGCCATATTTCAGTGGCCAACTCGCCGACTGTAAGTGGCCACCTCGCCGACTTTCAGTGGCCAACTCGCCATATTTCAGTGGCCAACTCGCCGACTGTAAGTGGCCACCTCGCCGACTTTCAGTGGCCAACTCGCCATATTTCAGTGGCCAACTCGCCGACTGTAAGTGGCCACCTCGCCGACTTTCAGTGGCCAACTCGCCATATTTCACGAAACTTAATTTAACCTTAATAACAACCATATCCTCAAGATATCTCTTAAACAGTCAACTTTACATCCTACAACAGTCAACGTAACGATTGAACCCTGCAACGTCCCAACAAAAATACACGAAACGCTATCTTTAATCAAAGAACAAATTAGCACCGGAAACAAAACAAAATGGAAACTGCTCACCGAATCGCGTTAATATCTATCCCGGTGACAGGTTTCATGCTACATACGCTGTCCACTCGCTTCACAACTTCACTAGATAAGTATGGCGGCAGCCGGCTGGGCACTGCTACTCGTTGCTGGCCATGTTTTTGAGCACGGCGATGCCACACCACGCTTGTAGCAAGATACTGCGTAGTGACGACCGTGTTGGGGCTCTTTGAGAGCGGCGTTGATCGCTGCTTGTCATACGTTGAACTGAAACATTCAAACGATTTGTAGAAACAAGACAATTCGCCTTTTTAAAGTTTACCAATTAGCATCTTTATTATTGGTGGTGTTTTTAATGTGTCAAAACGAGAAAGAATAATTAGTTGACGTGAAGACTTCATATTAGGAAAAACTATTTGAGCAAACCACGTTGCGGCGTAGTCATTTATGGCTTTACTGAGAATGAGAATTAATTTACTTCCCTGTATACCACGATCCGATAAACAGATGTCCGCCGTTGCCAGCCAGGCCCGGGCGTCGGTATTTGCATCTTCCGGTTGAAATATAGGCAGCGTGATGCTTTCTTTCTTTCTTTTTCTTTTCTTTCTTTCTTTCTTTTACCCTCGATATTCGGTGGATTGGTTAGCGCCTCCACTAGTAGTCTCATACTCATTTGTTGCGTTCGAATAATGCTCGCCATCCGTCATTTGGTGTTTTTGTCCCTTCGTTCACGTTTTGTGCCGGCACCGATCCCACTTCTGATGTCGGAGAAACATAATCCTTGCCGACATCAGGGTTAATGGGCACGAGCTTCGTGGGCGTCATCTGGGTGAAATGCTAGCACAAAACACAATAGGCATGATGACTGTATTTTTTTTTTGTTTATTATCGAAAGACCTTACATTTATGTAAACAATCCTCAAAGAATCACTTCATCTGGATCAATACCACCAGAGATATCACAATTTGAAATGCACATTTTTTGGACTTGCCCAAAAACGCTCCATACAAAAGCGACAGTGACGTCACTATCGCTGTCACTTTTGTATGGAGCGTTTTTGGGCAAGTCCAAAAATGTGCATTTCAAATTGTGATATCTCTGGTGGTATTGATCCAGATGAAGTGATTCTTTGAGGATTGTTTACATAAATGTAAGGTCTTTCGATAATAAACAAAAAAAAAATACAGTCATCATGCCTATTGTCACGATTCCATAGTATTTATTGTAGATTTAAACAATATTCCGATACTTCACCGCTTATACAAAAGATAATGTAGACCGAGCAGCGGGTTCAAGGCACCTATCTCACTTCAAAACTCTCTATTCAACAATCCAAGATCCAACTCGATCCTTTAGCGTCTCTTCACCAATAATTCCAATAATGCTCTGCAAACGCTGACACTCTGTCAGCCTCACTGAAAACAAGATGGCGCCTCGACCCCACTCGAGGCACATGCTCTGCTCTGATTGGTCCTTACGGGAATTACAATATTCATAACTTTTATTAAATTATTATCGTTTCAAAATTATAGAAGAACTTAAAAAATCAAATGGAATTAAATTAAGGCTTTTAACAATAATCAAATCTTAAACAAATAATGATCTTCCCAATCAACAATGAACCCGACTTATAGCTTCCGCTTCCTCCGACATATATTATAATTATTATATTAATTATTTTAATATTATTAAACATTTTTATCATCAAAAAACTCTTGCAGCGAATAGAAACTTTTTTTAATTAAGTATTTCTTTAGTTGTAACTTAAATGTATGCATCTTTTTTTCGTCCTTAATTTTGTCGGGTAAGCTATTGTAGATTTTCACGCACATGGAGAGAGGGCCACTACGAAACATTTCCAAATTGCTGGTTGGTTGGGCTAGTTTATTTTTTGGTCTAAGGTTAAGGGGACGTTGGTAACATGGGAAGAAATCGGGATGTTTCCTTACAAACTCACAAGCTGAATATATGTAGAGAGATGGTAAAGTCATTATGTTGAGTTTTGTGAAGTATGGTTTGCAACTGTCCATAACACATAGATTTTGTAAGATCCTTATGCATCTTTTTTGCATTCGAAACAGTTTATCAACACCGCCACTATTTCCCCATAATAGTATGCCATAAGTCAGCCATGAATGTGCATAGCCATAGTATGCGTTTTTTGCTGAATCAAAATTTGATACCTTTTTAAGTTCCCTTAGTGCATATGAAAATCTTGATAATTTAATTGCAACTTTGTCTATGTGTTCCTTCCAATTTGTAAAAGAATCTATTGTTATGCCCAAAAGGGGATAGTTGTCAACTAATTGTATTTCTTCATTATTAAATTTAAAATGTAAATCTAGTGGGTGTCTTTGATGAGGACGGAATTCAATTAATTTTGTCTTTTTAAGATTAAGTTCCAAATTATGTTCGTTAAGCCAGATATTTACTTTAGATAATGTGTTATTGATTTTATTGTTTGTATTATTTGTATCATTAGTTTTGGTGTTATTGTCAATAGGAATTACTATGGATATATCATCTGCAAATAGAGAGCATGGAACATCAATTTCTTGAGGGAGGTCGTTAATGTAAATTAAGAACAAAACACACCCGAGAACACTGCCTTGCGGAATCGACATTGAGATTTCTGTTTTTTGAGAGCGTACGGTGGTTGTGAAGCCTGACTGATTATTGTGATGTTCCACCTCCACGTATTGGCATCGGTTGGTCAAGTAGGAAGCAAACCATTTGTAAGCTATGCCTCTCACACCTATCCCATGCAGTTTAGAGAGTAAAATATCATATTTAACCCGATCATACGCCTTGCTCATATCGAGCAACAGGCCAATCGCGCGCATTTTTCCATTAATAATAGAGAGAACATTATGTATGTAGTAGGTGGGCAGTACTCTATAATTCAACAAATTAGATAGTGTGACACTGGCCTGCATAATGATTGTCAGATAACCAGTGGTTACTGTTTGTGTAGGGCAGATAAAAGGTCAGTGTTTATTTAATTTTGCCAAAAATACACCTATTTAAGATAATGCTAAATTTTATTTAAAACTAGCTGCCTCAACCAACATCATTCTGTGGTAACAGATATTGGACTGTGACAGTTTAATGAAAAAATTGACCACCAACTGATATTTTGACCCTGACCTGTTTGACAGAACAAAACCCAAATCAAATCAAATCATTTATTCGGGATTAACAGGTCGTGTTGTCACCCCCGGATCTTAGGTATTCAAAAAATGTATCTCTGCAATCAGCCTCACCGGCATACAAATATTAAATTAAATTGCATAATTATTACATTCAAATCACATCATTACTAGAATTATATAAAATTATCAAATTATTCAAAAATTTTAATTTTAATTAAGTAGTAACTTAATTAAAATTATTATGTCAAAATTCCTTATAATATAATAATAACAAAAAGTAAAAATAAATTATCAATGTCAACCCAAGGACAATGCCTTCAAAAGGGATGAAACAAATCCTGTGTCTATCTCTTCCCCTCCCTACCAATTCAGTTTGGCCATTCTTGAGTTGCAAATAGTATAACTAACACAACCTTCTTTTATTTAAATACATTAATAATATTTATGTATGTATGTGTAATGTTTAATTTCAGATGTAGCTATGAGGATGCATGAGGTTGAGAGTATGGAAGTGTCCCCGGCGCGCGAGGAGCAGCTGCTGGCCAGCGACGAGGAAGCCATGTCCCCCGCGCCCGCGCCGCCGCCGCCGCCACCGCCCAAACTTTCCGAAGATTTCTACCTTGACTCCAAGATTGACTATGGAAATTTACGCGTCTCCACACTCTATTATCCAGGCAGACCTCAGTAAGTTCCCACAATCAATAACAATGATACAGCCTGTGTTTTCCTAGAAAAGACTTTTCCACCTTTCCAAAGTGGCCTAAGAGCTTTTCATAATATACTCTTGTTCTTCTCTCAACTTTATTGCTATGTACACATACATTTTATTATCGAAGACGATTTTTTAGCATAGTTTGAAATCATTGTGCCAAGCGAAAAGCAGATTTGAGCCCACATGGTGAGAGCTGAGTGTACCCCGTTTTTACTTATACATAAAAAGTTACCTAATTCTAAGTTCTTTTTGTATAAGTTACCGGAAACTAACAAAAACCGTAAATTTATAAATTTCCTAGGAAATTTATCAACTTTCGTAGGATTCTAAACGAGAGATAAATTTTATTATTTATTTTACGCCTGCATTTCCGGAAGTTTATCAATTTGCGACGACTCGTGGTAAATTTATCAATTTACGGATATCTATTCGTAAGATTCTAAACGGTTCGACTAATCACAGAAGAGCTTTTAATTTTACGCTTTTTTAAATTACGGAAAATAACACACTGCTCCCTGATTGGTCGATGTTGACAGTAGCAATGCTTGTATTCATAGATTATGAGTGGCGGAGGAGAGTAAGGAGAAGGAACACGTGACTTATTCGACCAATCAGAGCGCACATGGCGTTTGGTTACTACTGCCCACTTATTACTTTACGGATGCGTTCCGAAAGTTTATCAATTTTCGGAAATGAGGGCGTAAAATAATACAATTTATCTCTCGTTTAGAATCCTACGAAAGTTTATAAATTTCCTAGGAAATTTATAAATTTACGGTTCTCGTTATTTTTCGGTGACATATACAAAGCTACCTGCTTCCTCACGGCTCTACCGGCGCTTCAGCTCAGGCTGTAGCATTGTGCTGAGCTAGCCAGCCATTTTTTTTTCTTTCAATAAGAGCAAAGTATTTTTGTTATTAGTTGTAAGTTTAATTTAGTTCGTACCTTTTTTTTAACAGTCGAAAAAAGCTTCTTTCTTTCTCTCTAAGTTTGTTTGGTCCCGGCAGGTACACCCGCGGTGGGCCCGCCTCGCCGCTGGGGCGCGCGCGCAAGCGCAGCAAGCGCTACTTCGAGGTGACGGAGACGGAGCCCGAGCGGCTGGACGAGGAGCTGGCGGCGCGCGTCTCCGCCTTCCGCCGCATGCTCGCCGACCAGCCGCACGACCTGGACCTCTGGCTGCAGTTCATACGCTTCCAGGTTTGTACCGGTCACGCACACGCTCTGGCGCCTATTATTTCATTCAAAAGATAACTAGCGACCCGCCCTCGTTCGCACGGGTGCAATAGGATGTTATTATACATATAAACCTTTCTCTTAAATCACTCTATCTAATAAAAAAAACCGCATCAAAATCCGTTCTGTAGTTTCAAAGATTTTAGCATACAAAGGGACATAGGGACAGAGAAAGCAACTTGTTTTATACTATGTAGTGATTTAACAAAGTTTCCCAAAGTTTCTTCATCTCGATAGGACATGTAACAAAAATAAACACCAACATAAAATAAAATATATTTTGTTTATAGTACGATTAATAATTTTAGTCAGCAAAATGACAACTTCAACAGTGACTGATACAGAAAAGGGTGACCCGCTACAATAGTGACGTTCGGCAATCACTAGACTTACACATTTAGTCATGCTTTATTTTATTAGGTATCAAAGCCTTTTTTAAATTGTAAATATTGAACAGGTACACAACGAATTAAATAATACGATTTTAGAAATATGGACTCTACCTCCATATTAAAACTTCTCACTAAAAAATTATAACCATAGCTGGGAAAAAAATGTTCAAAGAGGTTCAGGGGAATTAACACTTGAAAGTCAGGAAAATACAAGTAATTATATACGTTTTTATTGGTTACGGTTGCTATTGATTCCGACTCCGATTCTGAATCGGTATATTCAGAATCGGAATCGGAATCAGTTACATTTATAACGAAGGAATCCACATATTGGTCTATAATGTGGTCGAGTTGACACATTTTGTCTTCGACTTTTATGGCATGGTTGATGCACTGTCTCCATTTATCAGGCGTCACCTCTTTCAGGCCTTCTTCAAATATTATTATTTTACCTCTTTTATTTTAAAAGTTTTATTGGTCCTGGCAACGTACCCCTTTGCTTGAGCCCAAACTAGCTCTATTGGGTTGAGCTCACAGTGAAAAGGTGGCAGACGCAGGATTGTGACACCGTATTCAGCGGCCAACTCTTCCACAGCATAGCGTTCGTAATTTGATTTTGAAAGTGAAAACCTATTTACTAAATACAGTTTACCGAAATACCTCTATGTCTCAAGACGAAAGTCTGACCAGTTGCCAGTAATGACATATGGAAGTGAGACGTGGTCATGCTGTAATGTCGACCAGGCTGTAATGTCGACTAACTTTTGATTGTAAAAACTCGATTTACCACATCACTATTTATTTGGTACTGAAAACCTGCCACACTGAAAATGTCATTACACTGACTACAATTAAAAATCCTAGTATAGTTTGATAAATAACACGCGTATTAGTATTGAATCAACATTTAATTAACATAAAGAAACCTTTAGGCACGTTATAACTTCACTTCAATAATTAGTTTGAACACAATTATCACTTATTAAACACTTTACATAACCTCACTTCAATAATTAGTTTTAACACAATCATTACTTATTCAACACTTTAAATAACTTCACTTCACCTTTTATCACTTCAATTAATATTAGGAATAATCAACTTATACTTTTACTGTATTTTATAACAACACTCAATCACGGAGCACTTGGTGTTCACTCGACGAAGCACAGAAACGAACTGAGCGGATCTGTCCGCTGCACGATGTTTTATAGACCGGTTGCGTCGGAGAGGGGCGCGCGTCGTGCAACTTTCACTGCGACACGGCTGCCTGGTACCGCCCGCTCCGATATAACGCCATTTGTTTCGTTCAGAAATCATGAACGATAACATCCGGCCGTCCTGTTATCGCGTTCGTCCTCGAACAGCGTCAGAGTCTGGTGCAGCAGCTGAGAACACCAATTTAAACATTATTCTAAACAGCTTGTGAACTGCTATCAATAAGGGATCAAACGCAGAACTAGTGAAAACTCTAGCTCTTAGTTTAAGCCTGATCATATAGCAATAGAGTGTGAGATTCTGGTTGAGTTTGTTATCCCATCACCGGCCAACAACTCAACCAAATGGTTTGAACTGAGCGATGTATACAATCGACTCAGTTGTGTATCACCATGTATTTGTTATAGTGTTCACTATGGATATCTATAACAAATTAAATCATCCACTTCTATTACTAAATGTTCGAAGCGTATGCATTAGACTTTGATCAAACTTTGTTAACTTTAAATTTCTCAAACTGTTCTATGTATTTAAGAAGAAATAAATACATGTTAGGAACATGATATTTATTGTCAACATTTATTACCTTTAACGAAATAAAATACCTTAGGAATTCCTTATGTGTTTACTTGTTCCTCGATAACATCCGGTTTATCTGGGCTAGGGATCCGGATCCAAGGCTTCATGTTTTCTGCACATGATACACCATCGTACCTTTTGCTACTTCTCTCAGCACCCCTCATGTCGGCTATCTTGTAACGGTCATGGCCTAGTGTTTCTGTAACTTGGAATGGACCTTTATAAACTGGCATTAGTTTTGTACTTTGTCCGTCATTTGACTTGCTTGGTATTTTGATGACTACCAGGTCACCGACTTTATATAAAGGTGCTTTTCTTTTTGCATCAAAAATTGCCTTTTGCCTTATTGCATTTTTCTGGATATTCTCATCAACCTTAGATCGTAGGGCTGTGAGGTCAATCGTGGTCTCAGTCATATTGTCATCAGTAAATGCGTCGTTATTCATGCGAATACGGTAACCAAAAAAAAACCTCGCTAGGGACAGCTGAAGTGGTTTTATTAATTGTGCTATTAATGCCCTGCTGTATACTTGTAATATTTTGATCCCATTTGTTATTGTCAGTATCAGCCCCCATACTACGTAACGCCTCTAAAATAGTCAGATTATAACGCTCTACTTGTCCATTTGAACGTGGAACAGCTGTGGCTATTACATGAGCTCTGATATTCCTTTCAACACAATATGTTTTAAATGTCTTTGATGTAAATGCACTACCGGCATCACTTATTAGTCGCTTAGGGTTACCAAACACTTTAAAAATCCTGTTAAGTTCATTAATCACCATTTTCGTCTTAGTATTTTTGACTGCAGCAATAAAAACAAATTTTGTAAACGAGTCTACTATAACCAACAAATAGGCATTATTTTGTGTAGTTTTCACAAATGGACCCAAATGGTCAATATGCAATGTGTGAAATGGTCTGGCATATTTTGGAATTGGGTACAGTTTCCCAGGTTTCTTTCCGTGAATGTTTTTGTAATAAATACAGTTCAAGCAATTTTTAATGTATTTAGAAACCGTTTTCTTTATATGGGGAAACCAATATTTGGATCTAATTCGTTCTACTGTTTTGTCAGTTGCAAAATGTCCTAAATCATCATGGTTAGCTTTAATGACATGCCATATGCATTTTTTTGGTACTAACCACTTCCTACCATATTCTGTTCGTCGATATACCTTATTGCCGAGCAATTCGTACTGATTAAATACCTGTTTATTGGCATCGGCCTCACCTGACAGTAGTATATCCCTGATACTGCAAATGCTGGGGTCTTGGAGTTGTACTGACAATAACCAATCTCCCTCAGTTATAGACATTACACTTTCTGAAACTACTGAAGAATCTTGGTCCTTTATAATAGGATTGCGGCTCAATGCATCAACGTGCTGCATTTGTGTGCCCGGCCTGTGCTCGATTTCAAACGTAAACTCTTGGGTTTGTAGAACCCACCTACCAATGCGTGGTGTTATTTCCTTTTTGCTCAAGGCGTGCCTAACTGAATTACAGTCGGTAATAATTTTGAATTGTATTCCCAGTAAATAATGGCGAAATTTTTGTAATCCGACTATGACTGCTAACAGTTCAAGCTCGAAAGAATGGTATTTCTTTTCATCTGTAGTAGTCTGCCGACTATAAAAATGTACTGGTTGTTCACCGTTCTCTGTGACTTGTACC
Source organism: Udea ferrugalis (assembly GCA_950022985.1). Lineage (NCBI taxonomy): Eukaryota > Metazoa > Arthropoda > Insecta > Lepidoptera > Crambidae > Udea > Udea ferrugalis. Next base: position 78,057 of record OX465524.1, on the reverse strand, counting down.
ATTATACAGCCTACACCATCGCGACTAGCATCTGTGTATAGACGTACCGGTAACTTAGGATCAAATATCTTTAAGACAGCATTATTAATTAGCGCTCGCTTTGTATCACTAATAGCTTGAATTTGTTGAGGTCCAAAATTCCAGACGGCATCCTTTATCAGCAATCGTGTTAATGGGTTACAAAGAGTTGCACAATTTTTAATAAACTTTCTGAAATAATTGATCAAGCCTAGAAATTGGCGTACTTGGTGGACGTTCTTAGGAGTTGGAAACTCTTCAATTGCCTTAAGTTTCTTCTTGCTAGGTCGAATACCATTTTCAGAAATATCGTAACCGAGAAAAGTGACATTATTTTTGAAAAATGAACATTTCTCCAAATTAATAGTTAACCCATTGTTCTGAAGGATTTCCAATACATTCTCCAAACAGGCTATATTTTCTTTTAGACTCTCAGTTGCTATCAATAAATCATCCATGTAGCATATTACTTTACCAAAACGCAGCTTTCCCAAAACTGTATTCATAAACCTTTGGAAAACTGATGGTCCGTTACTAACGCCAAAAGGCATTCTCAAAAATTCAAAGTGCCCGTCGGGTGTGATGAATGCAGTTTTATGAACAGAGTCCGACTTTACAGGGATCTGATAGTACCCACTTTTTAAATCAAGGGAAGTAAAGTATTTACAGCCTCGCAACCTATCTACTAAGTCCTCAACCATAGGCATTGGATATTTCTCTTTAACTGTAATTTTATTCAACTGCCGATAATCAACACATAATCTTTTTGCACCCGAAGACTTGTCTACTAGTAGTGCAGGGCTTGCATATGCCGAATTGCTATGTCTAATAATAGAGTTTTTCAGCAAATCGTCTGTTATTTCACGAGTAATCATCCTTTCAGATTCAGACATTCTGTAAGGTCGACAGCAGACGGGCTTATTTGATGTCAATTCTATGTCTAATTCAACACAACTAGTTTTCCCAAGAGTAGACAAATCTTCAGAAAAACATCGTGAATATTTGGAAAGTATTGAACTTAGTAAGGATTTATGTTCACCAAAATGGTCAATCCCAGTGCGTGAAGCTATGTTGAATATGGTTACGCTCTTTACTGGATGAAAAGTTAACGTATCACCTATTCGTGTATACATAATACTACAGTCTTCAGTGAAATTACGGCCTATCAGTATTTGACATCCAGTTAACTCACTTATGATGTACAACACCGTGACCAATTCTACAGTGTCAACTTTTATACTGACGGCCACAGCTTGGGAAACTTTGACCGAAGAGCTGTTGGTAAAGCCTAGCAAGTTAATTGAACTGTTTAGATCGAATGGCTGCAACTTATATCTTTTGACTAAGTCAGCAGTGATTAATGAACAGTCGCTACCCATATCAAAAAAAGCTTCACAGTTATAGCTGTTAAGCAAAATTGGTTTACAAAACTTTTGTTTGCTTTTAGGTTCGCAAATCAGTTTAACTTCAACGTCGGGTTCGATACTGAGTTTGGGTTTTGATTGGCACGCTTTTTCTAAATGCCCTCGCTTATTGCAGGAGGAACAATGAATATCACCCTTTAAGTTGCAATTATTACGTCTATGTCCTAATTCACCGCATCTAAAACATGTCACCCTATTATTTGAAATATAATTCCCGCTACTAGTAGGAGGTTCGGCTTTAATGTCAGGTTTACTGTGTATGTTGCCTTGTACTGGTAACGATAAACGAGTAACAGGTTTTGTCTGCGAGTAATTTTTTTGCGTTGTGGTTCTATCAGAAGCGGTGTATGTTTTGCTATGTAAAAACGAAGCCAAATCATCGCAGTGAGGAAAACTGCCGGCTTCCGCAGCGGTACTAATATTTGGGTCGCCAATTGACCCCACAATAATCGACACAACATCGCGGTCTTTAAATTTCAATTGCAACCGGTCGATTTTGCCTTTTTGTTGGAAATAAAACTCGTATAGTGATTGGTTTGGGGTCGGTCTTGACTCTACTAATTGTTTAAGTAACACATACATATTGCGTTTGGTTCGAAAAGTGTGTGATAACCTATCACGCCAGTGTTTCCAACGCCATGCTGTCCATACAGTTTCATTTTTCTGAAGAGAATCTAGCCAAGTTTTAGCGGTGTTACGTAATTTTTGTAAGCCCTGATATTTAATCATACTGTCTGACCACCCAAAAGCATGAGCGTTTGCTTCTAACACATTAATCCACATGTCGACGTCATCCACTAGCGGGTCGAATTCGGGGATTACTGATGACAATATAGCATTTTGACTCACGGTTGGTGATCCTTGCCGGCGCTTTTGTGTACGTTTTCGATGGTTTTGTTTACCGCCATCGCTTGAGCTGCTTCTTGAGCTAGACGGCGGCGTCCCAGCGGAAGAGCTCGAACTTGTCGAAGGCGTTCGCTTACGTTTCCGCCCTCGTCCCATAATGGCTTCAGTGGGCTTGTACATCCCACTTCTGATGATAAATAACACGCGTATTAGTATTGAATCAACATTTAATTAACATAAAGAAACCTTTAGGCACGTTATAACTTCACTTCAATAATTAGTTTGAACACAATTATCACTTTACATAACCTCACTTCAATAATTAGTTTTAACACAATCATTACTTATTCAACACTTTAAATAACTTCACTTCACCTTTTATCACTTCAATTAATATTAGGAATAATCAACTTATACTTTTACTGTATTTTATAACAACACTCAATCACGGAGCACTTGGTGTTCACTCGACGAAGCACAGAAACGAACTGAGCGGATCTGTCCGCTGCACGATGTTTTATAGACCGGTTGCGTCGGAGAGGGGCGCGCGTCGTGCAACTTTCACTGCGACACGGCTGCCTGGTACCGCCCGCTCCAATATAACGCCATTTGTTTCGTTCAGAAATCATGAACGATAACAAGTTGTAAATTGACTGTAGTCATCGATTTCATAGCCACTACACGCTTGAAAATCAGCGAACGGAGTCTCGTGAACGGATCAGACTTATATGTCAAAACAGCTATGCTATTCCGGTGGTCGCCAAAACTCACTTCGCTTGTGCGAGGTAACTTTAAAAATCCATTCCTTTGCCACCGTCGTCGTTTGAGAGAAAAGAACTAAGCCAAAAAACACTTTTTGATTATTTACATACAAAATGAGAGAAAATACTAATTCAAAGTCAAGCGTATTGATGATTGAGGTAATCTCATTTCAACATCGATGCTCGCACGTGTGATGTGCACCGCCGGAATAGCACGGCAGTTTCGATTATTTCCGCGAACAGTCAAGCTGCAACATTACTGATTGTTCATAGGGCTTTTGAGTGATGTCAGCACCAAATTCAGAAACGCAAATTAAAGTCGAGCTGCTTTTGCAAGTACAGCTGTGACTTTCAGTTTCCGGCTTGTCAGTAGACAATTTACGGGATGGCATGAGTTTGAAGGCGTGCTTTACCTTGATGGAAGTTAGAGATTTCGAGGGTTAGTTAATTAAAGGACTAAAATATCAGGCAGACAGACCTCACACCCACTAAGGTGTGAGGTCGCTGGCTGTAGTCGCGTCACGAGTAGTCACGTGTATCTGTGTCGTGTAGGTTCTTCTCAGTACAAAAACAACTTTCCGACACCGGTGGTTGAGTCACATTATGTTTGTATACTGTGTATTTATTTATTACTAGCTGTCCCAACAGACTTCGTTCTGTTGTCAAACATTTAGTGTCACGTGACAGGTAGTAACATTTACTAAGAGAAACTAAAATTTTAGAGAAACCTTTTAAACCTTCCCTCAACCATTACAAATATTTCAAAACCAAAATTAGCCGAATCGGTCCAGCCATTCCCGGGTTTTAGCGAGACTAACGAACAGCAATCCATTTTTATATATAGAGATTTCTATTTTAGTCTTTAAGTCTATTATTAAGTATATTTTTGTTCCTTTGATTAAGTTTTTGACGATTTGAAAGCACTTGTAACAGGTCTATTTAAATAAAGATATTTCTGATTCCGATTCTAGGAGCGCTGTGGGTCTTTGGGTGCCGCGCTGGAGGCGGCGCGCTCGGCGGCGGCTACCAACCCTTGCTCGACGGCCCTGCGCGCCGCCCACCACCGCCTCGCCGCCCTGCATCTGCCCTCCGACGACTACCTCGCGCTGCTGCGGGACGCCATCGCCGCAGGTAGGCCAAACTTACACTCAGGCCAACGCCACATCACACAGAAAATCTTTCGCTGATCTTCCGCGCCGCATTTTTTTCCATTAAAATCACGCAAAACGCGTTAATCTTCAAAATGGGGCTACAGAAAAAAAAACGTTATTGTAGAGTAGACTTATTGGCCCAAGATGTCTACGTGTAGCTGTACCCCGTGTGTGCCTTGAAATCTATAGATTTATGTCGAATTTGTGCTGCAGGACGACTGCTACTCTAAAAGAAATCCTAGCCGCCCCTTATTTTTGTGCGTAACTGTTTATGTATGACGTGTTTGTCACAGAAAGATCAGTATCCCTACGCTCAGAACTATGGATAAGGCTGCTAGACGCTATAGCCTGCTCGCCGTCTGCGTGTTCGCTGCAAGCGGTTACCGCAGCCGCGAGCGCCGCCACGCGCGACACCGGCAACTACGCGCCCGCCTACCCGCATCTCGTGCTGGCTGTGGGTGAGTGCAACCGCTCGATGCAACTGCTTATAGGGTATAGATGACTATGAGTCATTTTGCATGGTTTTTTATGTTCCCTAAAAATAATAATTGATTTCAAGTGTTATTAAGTAACCTCAATCGAATTTTTGTCAAAAAAAAATGAGGCCACAAATAGGCCTACACAAACTTGGGTTTGCCTACCTAAAGTCCATTTCAAAAGTGTAATTTTTTTGAGAAACAATATCACTATTTTGTAACCCATACTCTCATGAAGCAATTATGTTAGGAGACCATTTTCATAAACGCAATATTTAATATAGCTGTCGAACCAATTTCTTACGCGCTCCTTACAAAAACAGTGGACGTGACGTCACGTTCTCTGTCTCGTTTGTATGAAGGTTTTTTGGGCAAGTCCAAAAATGTGCATTTTAAATTGTGATTTCTGCTATTATTGATCCCAATGAAATGATTATTTTAAGGATTGTTTACATAAATGAAAGGTCTTTCAATAATAAACAAAAAAAAAACAGTCTTCTTTCCTATTGGACAGGCCACGTAGTGCATATAACTAATGGTTGTGGCAGACAACTGTTCCCTCAACAGTGTGCTCGTTTGTAGGCTCGTTCTTCCGCGCGGCGGGCTTGTGGGAACTGCTGGTGATGCTCATCGAGTTGGTGGCCACCATGAACTTCCCGCCGACGACCATCTTCCCGCCGCCGGAGGATGAAACTGCGATGGCTGCGGTGGAAGCTCGGCTGCTGAGAATTGAAGATGAGGTAATGTTTGCGATTACGATACAATTTTCAAGACATAGCATTCTACACAAATACACTTCGTACACCAACTTGTTAGTATAGAAAGGAAACTCTCTGGCGTTTTCACGCAAACCTACAACCACCAAGTGTTTTGGTTAGGTAGGTAGGTTGCTGCTGTGAAGTCATGCATGAGGGAGGCCAATGGACTGAATAATTACTTGAGATATGTCTACTGTGACAGAATGCACAGTGACACATCATACAATTCCCGTCACGTATAAAGACGTCCCTGGGTGACAGTGGAGAGGGTGGTTCTGCGCACGAGAACAGTCGACGACCACAATGCCTATACCATTTTGAACATTCACTTTACACTAACCACATTATCTTCGCTTCAGTTCTTATAAAACGTATAAGGCGCTGTCGAATTAGCTGTAGGTTGGAAACCATCCTTAAGTTTATTGTAAAATTAAATTAGCTTCACACTTTGAATGGCGATTTCTGGCGTGTATTTCAGGTGCAAACGAAGCATGGACTCAGAACGAGTAGCAACTATCGACAAACGAATCAATAGCAATGGAGGAAAGACCTACTTTGGTTGAGAAGAACACCCCTGTCACCCCTATTTATTACTAATTTGGCTCTAAATTCGCATTCGCATATCCAGAAATTAAGTGCCTACTTATTTTTTTGTCGGTATATTTTTTTATACCACCAAAAAACTAGATGATTTCATGAGTACATGTATAAGAGTTTTTTGATTAAGAGTCATATTTATTCAGTCAGAGTTTATTTAGTATAGTATGATTAATATGCATTTTGTTGATATTCTACTTATTTTTTGGTTGCACCCCTTCATGTTCTGAACTAAAAACTGTATTTAAGACCTGTAATGTACAGTCAACAGCACATCAGGTTACCCCATTTCCGTTTTGTCTCTCGCTCTTGCCAAATGACATTTCTTTGCAATAGAGCAAGGAGGACTGACAGGAAATGGGTAGCGTGATGTGCCGCCCACCGTACAACATGAATTCAATAAAAGTTAGAAACAATTTTTAGATGGTTTGAATATTGAGGTCATATGTGTTGGTAGACGGCGGCGAGCCGGATGCCGCTGAACTGCCGCTGGACGCGCGTGGAGCGAGCGCGCGCTACAGCGCACTGGCGCGCTCCGGACGCGCTGCCTGACGCGGCGCTCGCGGCCGACCCGCAGCGTCTGCCGCGCGCGCTAGAGCTCGCCGACCTGCTGCGGCCCCTCCTCGGCTCACACGCCGCCGGAGCGCTGCTCGCCAACCTGCTGCGCCTCGCCAAGGTGAGTGGACCCCCCGACCCCCCGCTCGACGTCGCCGACCTGCTGCGGCCCCTCCTCGGCGCACACGCCGCCGGAGCGCTGCTCGCCAACCTGCTGCGCCTCGCCAAGGTGAGTGGACCCCCCGACCCCCCGCTCGACGTCGCCGACCTGCTGCGGCCCCTCCTCGGCGCACACGCCGCCGGAGCGCTGCTCGCCAACCTGCTGCGCCTCGCCAAGGTGAGTGGACCCCCCGACCCCCCGCTCGACGTCGCCGACCTGCTGCGGCCCCTCCTCGGCGCACACGCCGCCGGAGCGCTGCTCGCCAACCTGCTGCGCCTCGCCAAGGTGAGTGGACCCCCCGACCCCCCGCTCGACGTCGCCGACCTGCTGCGGCCCCTCCTCGGCGCACACGCCGCCGGAGCGCTGCTCGCCAACCTGCTGCGCCTCGCCAAGGTGAGTGGACCCCCCGACCCCCCGCTCGACGTCGCCGACCTGCTGCGGCCCCTCCTCGGCGCACACGCCGCCGGAGCGCTGCTCGCCAACCTGCTGCGCCTCGCCAAGGTGAGTGGACCCCCCGACCCCCCGCTCGACGTCGCCGACCTGCTGCGGCCCCTCCTCGGCGCACACGCCGCCGGAGCGCTGCGACCCAACCTGCTGCGCCTCGCCAAGGTGAGTGGACCCCCCGACCCCCCGCTCGACGTCGCCGACCTGCTGCGGCCCCTCCTCGGCGCACACGCCGCCGGAGCGCTGCGACCCAACCTGCTGCGCCTCGCCAAGGTGAGTGCCGGACAAGGACGAAGATAATACTTTGCACTTAGTCTCGGTGAATTAAAACTCCTTAGTGATGTTATTGACTCTAAAGATCCTGGGTTGGAATGAGTTACCTGCAGCTCAGTTGCGACAGACCTATTGTGATCACTGGGGGTGGCCAGTTACTTTCGTGCTTTGAAAGGCATGTTAAAAGACGACAAGCAGTTGCTCCAGGCTGACCCCACTTGTCCAGTCGTTAAGCCTAGCCAGAGGCCTTAAGGCAGCTTCATATCCCACAGTCTGAATTAAGCCTGCGTGTTGGACTATGGCTCGTACCACCTCATAGTTGAGGCCACCCGACATGGCGTACGTTGCTTAATAACTACATCATCCATCCACCGTATATTATTGTTGTGCCTGACAGGGTTCATGGTGATCCATGTAAAAATGTAAGATCTTCAAAAAAATGTCGTTCTAGTCTATGATCGATTGGCTCCAAAACAAACTATAAACCCTTGTTATGTAGGTTCTTAAAAAATGAATTCAATGTTACTCTAAAATTCAAAGTTACCCAACTTGACCTTAATTCAATAGTTGCCAATCTGCTGATGGCACCTCGATTAATTGACATAGGTACTTAAAAATAATTTCAAATGATTGATTTTTAATATTATATACCTCATTATTGTTGAATTAGCCATGCATATTCTATTTTTTGTTCTATTTTTTTCTCGTTGTTAATTGTAATTTTAAACAAACTGGCGCTTTGGGCAATTGTAAGCCGGTTTGTTCAATTGTTGTATGTATAAATGAATAACTACACTAAAAACTCGCTCCCTCTGTTGCGTATAGATCCCGCTGCTCCCTGGCGGCGCGTACGTGCGCGCTGCGTTCTCCTTCGGCTCAATCCCAGCAGTGGACGGATGTGGGGAAGCGCTGCTGCCGCTGCTGCGCGCCGCGCGCCGCCTGCCCCCCTCCCACCCGGCCCGCGCCCCCCACATAGCCCGCGCCAGGCTGTGCGCGCTGCACATCGACCCGCCGCATCACATCGACGACGGCGCCGGTACGTGCACCACTACACTCACTCTAATGCTCAGTCCCAGCAGTGGACGGGTGTGGACAAGCGCTACTGCCGCCACCTGCCCCCCGCGCACCCCGCGCGCGCCCCGCACAATGCACGCGCCAGGCTGTGCGCGCTGCACATCGACCCGCCGCATCACATAGACGACGGCGCCGGTACGTGCAACACTACACTCACTCTAATGCTCAGTCCCAGCAGTGGACGGGTGTGGACAAGCGCTACTGCCGCCGCCTGCCCCCCGCGCACCCCGCGCGCGCCCCGCACAATGCACGCGCCAGGCTGTGCGCGCTGCACATCGACCCGCCGCATCACATCGACGACGGCGCCGGTACGTGCACCACTACACTCACTCTAATGCTCAGTCCCAGCAGTGGACGGGTGTGGACAAGCGCTACTGCCGCCACCTGCCCCCCGCGCACCCCGCGCGCGCCCCGCACAATGCACGCGCCAGGCTGTGCGCGCTGCACATCGACCCGCCGCATCACATAGACGACGGCGCCGGTACGTGCACGATATAACTAAGTTTAATGCTTGGAGATAACTTGTGGCAATTCTATTTTATGAAGTTTCTCATTTAAAACATGTACTTTTTACGGTAAATAGACTGCAACGGTGATATGTGTGCTAGTATTAATCTCTTTTCATTACGTGACTCTCAGCTCTTGTTCTTTCTCTTTTTTACACACACATGCAAATCCACCCACCACAATGATGCTAGACGGCCAACAGCCGACTGTCAGCTAGGGATGGAAAAATATCGATGTTAACGGAGTCGATCATCGATGTTACTTAAGGTTTCACGAGCTTGCCCTGAAATATTGAAGTACTATCGCGACATCAAAGCTGAAAGACTTTTTTCAAAGCTGGCTCTACTCTTTATCAACAAAGAAATAGATTGAAAGGTTCTTCTTCATCAAAATTACTTTTCCTTCAGTCAGTCGAGAAAAAGTATGGAATATACAATATTTTTTTCGGTTTCTAAATTAATTTCGTATTGTATGGTATGTATTTATAGTGTTTTTAATAAATAAAAAAAAAGGTTTTATTTCCAACATTTATAGACAGTATTTAGTATCTTAAATAATTATGCTTAAAGTATTGTGAGTTCACAATTCAATGTTAAAATATTTTTGTAATTATTGGTAATACAAGTTTAATCTTAAATCTAGTACTATGGGTTGTCTTCGTCTGTAGGAACCCCTGTGTACAACCACGTTGCACGGTTGAGGACTTGACACTTGAACACGTCGTACGGAAATAAAAACCAAACCAAGATTGTACTGACTGTGTAATTCAAGACAACACCCTAAATTATACGATAAGGGGTTATACCTTCAAAGAAAAATCTTAATACCGCGATTCAGCATTTAAGCATTCGGCAATTTGCTAACGCCATCTATTGGCACAAAAATAAACTATAATTCACCAATGAGGCCTAAATACTTGAAATTATTCACATCATGGATTGACATAATAAGTCAGAACGAAAATAAGGAAATACACCATTAAATCCTTAAACATTCCGCCCACCAAGGACTATTATAATCTATTTATTTAGTCCTTTACTTAAAGTAACTAAGATTGCCGCCCACCATTCACCAACTATTACCCAACCAAAAGTTATGAAGTTTAATAAATCCTTGATGAGAGAAAACAACAGTAAACATATAGAACCTTTTAAAAAAAACTTAAACATTATTCCGATAAAGGCAATACACAAAATTTAGCTTTTCTTTTTAAACCTTGAACTTAACAACTCTATTCCCCTTTCTGCAATTATATCAGAATTTTCAAATCCTTTTTTGAAAGGATGCCTTACTATGAAGTGACCCTGCGAATCCCTGCGCACAGTTTGTACGAAACATCTTTCACATCCGTCTTCTTCGTGTGAAAAGGTTTTCGGTTGATCCTTGTGATCAGTTTTCCATTTCCTAAGCACTTTTAAACAGTGATCCTTTTCGACAGAAGTACAAATGTGCATAGCAGTTATGTTGTCAGCTTGACCATCCAAATTCTTATCATATTCCCCAGATGTAGGAACTAAAACTTGACTAGTATATTTATTTACATTATTATGACAAACTGAAGACCTCTCAAAACTGTTATTACTATTCGCTTCAGGGTGAAGCATCGAATGATGCTTACGCCGGCAAACCTGACAACTCATCATACTTTGGCACAATCTGACAGCATGATGACCAAAACAATTGAAACATAAACCATTTTGCTCAATGAACTTTCTACGACTATTTACATTCTCATTTGCAAACTTTTTACAATGTCCTATTTTGTGCTGTTCATTGCAATATTCACATAGACTCCGATATACATGAAAGTTCCTGGGACTACTGGGCCTACTAGAGCTTTGTGTCTGAACTTTTGTAAACTTATTCGGGTCCGTTGACTTAGGTTCCAGAAATTCTAATGCACGGAAGCGTCTCGTTACGAAATCTGTGAATTGAGACAGCGTCGGCAATGCGTCTAATTCGTTCTGATTGCTGAAATAAATTTCCCACTCTTTTCTGGAATCCAAGTCAAGTTTCGACGTTAGCAAATGTACAACAAGAATATCCCAGGAACTGACATCCACTCCGATATTTGTTAAGCCACTCAAACAATCTGTAGTTGTATCCAGTAAACTTTTCAACATATTTGCAGACTCATTATTTATACTTTTTTGGCTCAGGAGTTTTCTCAGAAGAGCGTGGCACATAAATCTTTTATTATTATATCTCGAATTCAACATAAACCAACACCTGTCATAATTCGAAGCTAGAATCGGAATTTGCCTAATTAATTGTTCGGCTTCGCCAGACAAGTAGCTTTTTAAATAGTGCAATTTTTGCACACTGTCCAAGTGCGTATTGTTATGCACTAGAGAGACAAAAAGCTCTCTAAACGTAGTCCACTCTGAATAACGCCCTGTAAAAGTAGGTATCACAATTCTAGGTAGCTTTATATTTGAACCCTCTTTACCAATGTTTTGGGTGAAACCATCATGAAATGACACTGGCTTTTTAAATGAATCCAAAACAGTTGTCAATTCCGTTTTATAATCCACATACAACTCTTCAATCAATTCATAAATGTTGTCCTTAAAATATGATGTTTCTCTATCTGATGTACCCCTCGCAATTTCTTTATGTGTAGCATTAAATTTTGACCAAAGTTCATTTAATATGTCTAATCTGACTTGCACATATTGTTGACTGATTTTCTCCTTTCGTGTTTTGTTATAATTATTTTTTGCCCTATTTATACAATCTAAAGTATCCATTTGTTCATTCATCAAGTTCTCCATTTTTAAAAATTACAAGTCCAAAATTATTAAGTATTTACAATTTACAGATTATTCTAAAAATTTTACAAGTGTTTTAGCGTCGCTAAATGTCTACCAAAAATTGGGCATGGATTCCCCGTCGGTACCAAATTTGCTTAAAATCTAACAAAGTAAATATTACAATCAAACTATTCTAAGATAAAATTAATACTAAATTTTCAAAGTTCTATTCTCCAAGCAAATAGAGTTCAAATTGTCACAAATTTCTCCACTAGTTTCACTCACTATTTTAAGTTAATTCTTCCAATATTATAAGTTAATCCTCTAATATAAATAAGGTTCAATTTCACTCACACTTTTCCCGATTTTCACCTTAATGGACTGTATAGTAGATAACCGTACAACGCCTGCCACGCGCTGTACTCCCCTTCCTGTGTTGTGACTTAGTCACCCGCTTCCTTCCACCAAAGCCTGACTGATGCTGTTCCTGGCACCGTCCGCAGTAAACCCGTCACACGTTGCACCGTAGCCAGCTGCTGAGCTGCTGTTTCCACTAACTGCCAGCTGCGGTATGGGCCGCTGCTGCTTAGTCGACTGATCCAAAGTCGGCTCGAAGAACCAAAATGTACAACCACGTTGCACGGTTGAGGACTTGACACTTGAACACGTCGTACGGAAATAAAAACCAAACCAAGATTGTACTGACTGTGTAATTCAAGACAACACCCTAAATTATACGATAAGGGGTTATACCTTCAAAGAAAAATCTTAATACCGCGATTCAGCATTTAAGCATTCGGCAATTTGCTAACGCCATCTATTGGCACAAAAATAAACTATAATTCACCAATGAGGCCTAAATACTTGAAATTATTCACATCATGGATTGACATAATAAGTCAGAACGAAAATAAGGAAATACACCATTAAATCCTTAAACACCCTGCACGGGTAAAGGCCTCCTCTAAGGATTTCCATGCGTCTCTATCTTGTGCTACTTGGAGCCAAAGTGCGCCGCCTGTTTTCTTAATTTCGTCGTCCCAACGTGTCAAGGTTTTTAATAATCAGTGCTAAATTATCGATGTTGGGTTTGTCGAAAATATCAAACATCGATATTGAGCTTGCGATAATGACATCGATGTCAACATGGATGTTTTTCAAATGTGTGTAATGTGGTGCAGGTTTCGTGTCGTGGACGCACGCGCTGTGGGCGGCGTGCTGCGGCTGGAGTGCGGGCGCGCGCCGCGTGGCGCTGCTGTGCTGGCGCCTGCGCTGGCTGCACGCGCTGTGCGTGCTCGCCGACCCGCAGGTACAACACTAGGAGCGTGTAGCACACTGCATCAGACGTGTCGTGGACGCACGCGCTGTGGGCGGCGTGCTGCGGCTGGAGTGCGGGCGCGCGCCGCGTGGCGCTGCTGTGCTGGCGCCTGCGCTGGCTGCACGCGCTGTGCGTGCTCGCCGACCCGCAGGTACAACACTAGGAGCGTGTAGCACACTGCATCAGACGTGTCGTGGACGCACGCGCTGTGGGCGGCGTGCTGCGGCTGGAGTGCGGGCGCGCGCCGCGTGGCGCTGCTGTGCTGGCGCCTGCGCTGGCTGCACGCGCTGTGCGTGCTCGCCGACCCGCAGGTACAACACTAGGAGCGTGTAGCACACTGCATCAGACGTGTCGTGGACGCACGCGCTGTGGGCGGCGTGCTGCGGCTGGAGTGCGGGCGCGCGCCGCGTGGCGCTGCTGTGCTGGCGCCTGCGCTGGCTGCACGCGCTGTGCGTGCTCGCCGACCCGCAGGTACAACACTAGGAGCGTGTAGCACACTGCATCAGACGTGTCGTGGACGCACGCGCTGTGGGCGGCGTGCTGCGGCTGGAGTGCGGGCGCGCGCCGCGTGGCGCTGCTGTGCTGGCGCCTGCGCTGGCTGCACGCGCTGTGCGTGCTCGCCGACCCGCAGGTACAACACTAGGAGCGTGTAGCACACTGCATCAGACGTGTCGTGGACGCACGCGCTGTGGGCGGCGTGCTGCGGCTGGAGTGCGGGCGCGCGCCGCGTGGCGCTGCTGTGCTGGCGCCTGCGCTGGCTGCACGCGCTGTGCGTGCTCGCCGACCCGCAGGTGCCAACTTGAGGATCATCTTTTATTAGCTTTGACAAAACCAAGTGAACTGGCAAGCCACTGTACAATATTATTCGTTTTTGCTGACGCTGCGCCCTACATTCGGCGCGCGTCTTTTCACCATTTAAGTTGCACTTAGATACAGTATTACGTTACCAACCGTCTTACTAGACTCTACTCAAGAAAAAAATATGCCATAATATTAATTTACTTTGTTACTTTACTTACAATATAGCTACTTCAAACCTTGGTGATCTTTCCCTTCAACGTGCTCATCTTTCTTACATCTACTTCCGCTACTACTATACTTCAACTGTATCGATGCACGTGGTCAACTAAGCGGTCACCGTACACCTAGTGACGGGAAGGGTTAAGAGATGGAACTTTTGAACGCGTGTGACTGCGGTGTGGATACTCAAAATATGGTTCACTTTCTTAAGTGCTTTTCATGCTCTAAGAACTGAGCAGGCGAAGATGGCAAGGAATCACGCAGTCGAAGTTGTCAAGTTTTGGTCAAGTTCTATTTGAATCTGACCAAAACTTGCTACTAAAACGGAAGAAGAAAAAGATTAGCTTAGTATTTCCGGGTTCTCATCAACATCAACTGCCGCATAAAGTCCATCGATGACCATACGCCTGGCGCGTAGCTCATATTTTTTTTTTTTTAAATTACATGAATTATTGTGGGGCTGTTTTAGTGGCAAAAGAGATCCAAGAGTCCATAACAAATATCTATTAAAATGCAAAAAAATCGCTTACAATGTGTAATATATATGAGGTGTGTCACAGTTTTACCCCCCTATATACAAACGTCAATCAGCGCTGAGCACGCGTTCACGCTCATGCTGTCCTATTAAATGACAATAGAACTGAAAAGGACAACTATACTTCTGACGGATGTCAAAGTTAATTTGCGTTTGTGAATTCGGGTTGTGTCTGATGCATTGCTACGTGTATTGTCAGGAAGCGCGCGGGCAGACGGAGCTGCGTCGGCTACGCGGTGTGGCGCGGAAGGCGCTGCGCGACCACTCGGACGGGTCTCCCCTGCCGTTCATGCAGTTCGCGCGCATTGAGCAGCTAGCGGGGGCCCCGGGGGGCGCGGGGGGCCCCGGGGGGGCGGGGGGCGCGGGGGCCGTGGCGCGGCGCGCGTGCAGGGCCGCGCTCAGGGACCGCGCGCTCCCCCACGAACAGCGGCTCTACGTCGCCAGGGTCGACCACGAGATACACGTATGGAGTTTGCATATACCTACTTCTATGTGTGAGAATGTTTTTTTTAGATAAGCTTTTTAGCCAGACGGGATTGAATTTGTTGAAGCGTACCTTGTTTTATTCCGCCATCTTATAGTCTTGTTGTAAAAATCAAATTCTATAAATGGCAAATTGAAGTAATCATCATTTTTTATTGCGTCGGGCAAATTTCACTTATATTTGCGACGAATTAAATTCAATTAAATGTAATTGACGATTGTATATTTTTCTTTCATTCATTCTTTCACATGTAGTTTGTTTCTCAAAACCAACTGGATTGATTTCTGGCTAGCGGGTTTTTTTGCAATGCTTAGAGTGCTTTTTAGTTTTTGTCAAAAATCTCGAGACTTCTTTGGTCCATTGTCTGTATTTACTAAAGATCTGAAAACTAGAAAAAGACATTTGGTCATATTTGGCACTAGGCGGGAATCGAACCTGCGTTTTTCGCAAACCGGGCGACTGCACTAACCACTGTGCTACTGAGACCATTAACAGACCGGCCGAATCTTTCTGATATATTTAGATATTTCTGGTTTTTCTGGTAGATGCGGGTTCGATTCCCGCCCGGTTCCAAAAATAATGTCGTTTTCTGGTTTTCAGATCTTTACTAAAGATACTGCATGGAAAATGCTAAAACAAAATGCACATAATTGTCTGTATTCCTCCTAGTTTAGAATTGGGCCTCAGACTGTTAATTGTTTCCTCAGAGCGGCGACAGCGGTGGATTATGGGCGGTGGTGTGTTCCGTACTGGAGCGGGAGCTGCCTCCGGACGAGGATCTGGAGACGGCCCCCCCTGCCGGCCTACTGGAGCAGGCGCGTGACGTCACCGAGGACAAGTGCTCCCTGCTCGAGATGAGCTTCGGCTCCGACGCCGACACCGACGGTCAGACTTGTTCTCTGTCACTCAGCTATTGTACTGGGCGGTGTGTGCAGTACTGCAGCGGGACTGCAGCGGGGCTGCTGGAGCAGGCGCGTGACGTCACCGAGGACAAGTGCTCCCTGCTCGAGATGAGCTTCGGCTCCGACGCCGACACCGACGGTCAGACTTGTTCTCTATCACTCAGCTATTGTACTGGGCGGTGTGTGCAGTACTGCAGCGGGACTGCAGCGGGGCTGCTGGAGCAGGCGCGTGACGTCACCGAGGACAAGTGCTCCCTGCTCGAGATGAGCTTCGGCTCCGACGCCGACACCGACGGTCAGACTTGTTCTCTATCACTCAGCTATTGTATTGAATTTCTCATAAACTTCTGAACATAAAGAAAATCTTTATTAATTGAACTTTGCCGCCATAAGCGTGCACATGAAAAAAAAGGCGATAAAAAAGTTAGGTCTTCTTTTTCATTAAGTTCAAAAGTTAATTAAGGCAGTGGACGCATCAGCGTTTTTCTAAACAGCTATTATTGTCAATATGACTTTTACTTCGCGGTGTACAAGCGGTGGAATGGTCCGGGTTGCCGACTTGCTTTTATAGATAAGCCGACACGCGGCTTTCAAGCGGGAAGATTTGCTTCCAAACTCAAGTTAATTTCCTACTAATATTATAAATGTTAATGTATAGATGATGGATCTGTGTTCTTCTTTCGCGTAAACACAGCTGAATAGACTTGGATAAAGTTTTAAACTTAGGCTGCAATTTATAAATTACTAGCGGCCGCACCCCGGGGAAAAAAAAGTGTTGTTGTTTTATGAATTGTAACCTTTGTCCTGTTCAGGTTCATAAGATTATTGTGAAGTTTCTTTTAAATCCATTCAGTAGTTTTTACGTGAAAATGCAACACGGCACATTCACACATACAAACTTTCACATTTATAATAGTATTTCACATCCATGAGAAATAAATGTGCATTCGCTTGCAGAGTCGGAGCCCGGTTCGCTAGTGCTGGCGGCGCTGCTGCCGGGCGCGGGCGAGTGGGCCAGCGCACGCGCACAGCTGGCGACATGCGCGCGCCGGCATCAGCTGTACTTGCAGCTGAAAGCGCGCACACTGCCCGTGGACTTGGTGAGACACACGCACACACACACACACACACACGCGCACAGCTGGCGACATGCGCGCGCCGGCATCAGCTGTACTTGCAGCTGAAAGCGCGCACACTGCCCGTGGACTTGGTGAGACACACACACACACACACGCGCACAGCTGGCGACATGCGCGCGCCGGCATCAGCTGTACTTGCAGCTGAAAGCGCGCACACTGCCCGTGGACTTGGTGAGACACACACACACACACACGCGCACAGCTGGCGACATGCGCGCGCCGGCATCAGCTGTACTTGCAGCTGAAAGCGCGCACACTGCCCGTGGACTTGGTGAGACACACACACACACACACGCGCACAGCTGGCGACATGCGCGCGCCGGCATCAGCTGTACTTGCAGCTGAAAGCGCGCACACTGCCCGTGGACTTGGTGAGACACACACACACACACACGCGCACAGCTGGCGACATGCGCGCGCCGGCATCAGCTGTACTTGCAGCTGAAAGCGCGCACACTGCCCGTGGACTTGGTGAGACACACACACACACACACGCGCACAGCTGGCGACGTGCGCGCGCCGGCATCAGCTGTACTTGCAGCTGAAAGCGCGCACACTGCCCGTGGACTTGGTGAGACACACACACACACACACGCGCACAGCTGGCGACATGCGCGCGCCGGCATCAGCTGTACTTGCAGCTGAAAGCGCGCACACTGCCCGTGGACTTGGTAAGACACACACACACACACACGCGCACAGCTGGCGACATGCGCGCGCCGGCATCAGCTGTACTTGCAGCTGAAAGCGCGCACACTGCCCGTGGACTTGGTGAGACACACACACACACACACGCGCACAGCTGGCGACATGCGCGCGCCGGCATCAGCTGTACTTGCAGCTGAAAGCGCGCACACTGCCCGTGGACTTGGTGAGACACACACACACACACACGCGCACAGCTGGCGACATGCGCGCGCCGGCATCAGCTGTACTTGCAGCTGAAAGCGCGCACACTGCCCGTGGACTTGGTAAGACACACACACACACACACGCGCACAGCTGGCGACATGCGCGCGCCGGCATCAGCTGTACTTGCAGCTGAAAGCGCGCACACTGCCCGTGGACTTGGTGAGACACACACACACACACACGCGCACAGCTGGCGACATGCGCGCGCCGGCATCAGCTGTACTTGCAGCTGAAAGCGCGCACACTGCCCGTGGACTTGGTGAGACACACACACACACACACGCGCACAGCTGGCGACATGCGCGCGCCGGCATCAGCTGTACTTGCAGCTGAAAGCGCGCACACTGCCCGTGGACTTGGTAAGACACACACACACACACACGCGCACAGCTGGCGACATGCGCGCGCCGGCATCAGCTGTACTTGCAGCTGAAAGCGCGCACACTGCCCGTGGACTTGGTGAGACACACACACACACACACGCGCACAGCTGGCGACATGCGCGCGCCGGCATCAGCTGTACTTGCAGCTGAAAGCGCGCACACTGCCCGTGGACTTGGTAAGACACACACACACACACACGCGCACAGCTGGCGACATGCGCGCGCCGGCATCAGCTGTACTTGCAGCTGAAAGCGCGCACACTGCCCGTGGACTTGGTGAGACACACACACACACACACGCGCACAGCTGGCGACATGCGCGCGCCGGCATCAGCTGTACTTGCAGCTGAAAGCGCGCACACTGCCCGTGGACTTGGTAAGACACACACACACACACACGCGCACAGCTGGCGACATGCGCGCGCCGGCATCAGCTGTACTTGCAGCTGAAAGCGCGCACACTGCCCGTGGACTTGGTAAGACACACACACACACACACGCGCACAGCTGGCGACATGCGCGCGCCGGCATCAGCTGTACTTGCAGCTGAAAGCGCGCACACTGCCCGTGGACTTGGTAAGACACACACACACACACACGCGCACAGCTGGCGACATGCGCGCGCCGGCATCAGCTGTACTTGCAGCTGAAAGCGCGCACACTGCCCGTGGACTTGGTAAGACACACACACACACACACGCGCACAGCTGGCGACATGCGCGCGCCGGCATCAGCTGTACTTGCAGCTGAAAGCGCGCACACTGCCCGTGGACTTGGTAAGACACACACACACACACACGCGCACAGCTGGCGACATGCGCGCGCCGGCATCAGCTGTACTTGCAGCTGAAAGCGCGCACACTGCCCGTGGACTTGGTAAGACACACACACACACACACGCGCACAGCTGGCGACATGCGCGCGCCGGCATCAGCTGTACTTGCAGCTGAAAGCGCGCACACTGCCCGTGGACTTGGTAAGACACACACACACACACACGCGCACAGCTGGCGACATGCGCGCGCCGGCATCAGCTGTACTTGCAGCTGAAAGCGCGCACACTGCCCGTGGACTTGGTAAGACACACACACACACACACGCGCACAGCTGGCGACATGCGCGCGCCGGCATCAGCTGTACTTGCAGCTGAAAGCGCGCACACTGCCCGTGGACTTGGTGAGACACACACACACACACACGCGCACAGCTGGCGACATGCGCGCGCCGGCATCAGCTGTACTTGCAGCTGAAAGCGCGCACACTGCCCGTGGACTTGGTAAGACACACACACACACACACGCGCACAGCTGGCGACATGCGCGCGCCGGCATCAGCTGTACTTGCAGCTGAAAGCGCGCACACTGCCCGTGGACTTGGTGAGACACACACACACACACACGCGCACAGCTGGCGACATGCGCGCGCCGGCATCAGCTGTACTTGCAGCTGAAAGCGCGCACACTGCCCGTGGACTTGGTAAGACACACACACACACACACGCGCACAGCTGGCGACATGCGCGCGCCGGCATCAGCTGTACTTGCAGCTGAAAGCGCGCACACTGCCCGTGGACTTGGTAAGACACACACACACACACACGCGCACAGCTGGCGACATGCGCGCGCCGGCATCAGCTGTACTTGCAGCTGAAAGCGCGCACACTGCCCGTGGACTTGGTAAGACACACACACACACACACGCGCACAGCTGGCGACATGCGCGCGCCGGCATCAGCTGTACTTGCAGCTGAAAGCGCGCACACTGCCCGTGGACTTGGTAAGACACACACACACACACACGCGCACAGCTGGCGACATGCGCGCGCCGGCATCAGCTGTACTTGCAGCTGAAAGCGCGCACACTGCCCGTGGACTTGGTAAGACACACACACACACACACGCGCACAGCTGGCGACATGCGCGCGCCGGCATCAGCTGTACTTGCAGCTGAAAGCGCGCACACTGCCCGTGGACTTGGTGAGACACACACACACGCTGTCTGGCTGGCATCAGGCTGTATCTCTGTAAACTGTGATAGCTAGAAAACTATATACACTTGGATGATTTCGTATTTTTGCTCCATATCCATAACGGTAATAGGCAGACGCTTCAGATTTTCAGTTTTTTTCTATTCTTTTTATTCACAGAATATTTAGTATTTAGTTTAGTTATTTAGTTGTATATTACATTGAATAAGTAAAAAGTAAAATTAATAGTTCAATTGAAATAAAGTAAAAAGTTAAGGCGGCTCCCATACAACAAACGTGATCTTCTTTCATAATGGTACTACTAACTCGCACTTGTCTGGTTTACTTATTGTTTGTCTTATTTATTTATTTGTTCAATTGTGTACAGTCAAGTTGGGTAACTTTGAATTTCAGTGTAACATTGAATCCACTGTTTAAGAACAGTAAAAGTACCTACATACTGCTGTTTATGGTTTGTTTTTGATCCAAACCCCTCATAGAGTCAACTAAATCTTTTAGTTGGAGTACTTGTCAACAGTGACTGATCTAGAAGAGTGGATTCAATGTTACACTGAAATTCAAAGTTACCCAACTTGGCCTTAACGATGTCGTGATGTTGTTCCTCCTGTGTTGCGTCAGTGCTGGGAGGGGCGGCGCTACTACGAGCAGGCGGCGTGCGCGTTGGGCGCGCCCTACGCCGCAAGACTGGCGCAGCTCTTCCCCGACAACGCCTACCTTGCACTCGGTAACACTCTCCTCTAGTTTCCTTATTTTGCTTGTATAATGCCACATTCATATTTAAAAAGAGACATCATAGGCAAACAAACTAACCTGGAGGCATGGCAGTGCCTCTGCCAAGTCGACCAAAAAACTGGCATGGCCATACTATCCTTTTTTCAAATCCATTTAGACCATTTTCGACTCCCTAGTTATGGGGTCAAAAGTCATTTTATAGCGGACATAGAAACTTAAAATGTAGATTACAATATTTAGTGTTTAGTATAAGTACAGTCGGGGAATGACAGGGTTGACTACTCTACGATTATTTTTTTTTTTTTTTTATTAATGGCGTCACCCTTTTGCCTCTTTGGGCGAGAGTATTTCGCCAATGTCGAGTGATATGCCTTTGCATGTGTTCATTGAAATACTGGTATCATGTATTTCAATGCTTCTTGGAGTTTTTGAGGTTATTCACGCGTCTGGAACTTCTTAACATGCCATGTGGTCGTGGTGGTTTGTCTGACGACAAACCATGCGACTCAAATGGTCATGTTAAAACGATTTATTTCAATAACTTATGTAACTAACACCACTGCGGAACTTTACTGAATACACTGATACCTAATTTATTCACTAAAAACCATTAAATGTTAATTAAAAGTAAAAAAATAGATCGACTGTGCTTTCCGTTTGAGTACCCTCAAAAAACTCCACTCTACGATCTGTTTATGCTTGCTCAATGTTAACATTGACAAGATCAATTGGTTCAACTGTCAATCGTGAAAGAACATACGTCTAATCGAATTTCAGTTTTATTGTCAGACAATAAAGCATACTTTTCGACATACTCTAACCTCTTACACAGTTTAAAAAGGTAACATATGCTTGCAATGCGTAAATGAATGTGTTTAAAAACTGGTCAACCTTTTCATTCCACGACTTTACAAATCGGAGAATAGCTCAAATGTCTGCATCAAGAAAATTCTTATCCTTTACAAATACATAGGACAAACAAATACAGCTACAGAATTTAAACTAGCTTCTGGCCGCCGGCCTACGGCCGACTCGCGGCCATAAGCTAGGTCTGCGACGCTGGCCGCTCCGGGGCTTCGCCCCTCCCGCGGCTGCGAGGCCCCCGGGGGCCTCGCCGCAGCTCGGCCTTCGGCCTCGCAGTTGTTTGAGGGGGGGTTTATGTTTCGCGAATCGCGCTCTCGTTCTTTTCTGGGAAGAAGGTGTTTTAGCAAAAAAATCCTAGTGCGGGGTTGGCCGCTCCGGGCTTCGCCCTCCCGCGGCCGCGAGGCCCTACGGGGCCTCGCCGCAGCTCGGCCTTCGGCCTCGCAGTTGCTTGTAATTAGGTTCACTGTTCCGGGACAAAGCTCTCGTCCTTTTCTGGGTGGTAGTTGTTTTAGCAAAATGATCCTAGTGCGGACGCTCAGCCTACGGCTTCGCGAAGTTACTTGAAGATCGATGATGGACGCTCCGGGCTTCGCCCTACGCGGAGTTCGGCCTCTGGCCTCACATTCGAAGCTCGGCCTGCGGCCTCGCAAATTCTACAATGTTTCCGTGAAGATTCACAAGATTTTTTCATACAAAGTAGCATTATCAGTGACTCCCAGTACATTTAGTATGGGAAGTCTTACTATGGAAGGCGAAAAGTTCAATGTCCTTTATTCGTACTGCAAGGGGGTAAACTACCCTTAAATGGGTCAGATCGTTAAGAGTGGATAGTTTTGAACAGTATGACATACTTTTTTTTAAAAAACAAAGCAATTTTGTTTTTCGGGTAAATCTCAGAAATTACCCTCAAAATTGGGTAATTTTTTTCACCATACTGTAGGCCTTACTAAACCTGTCAAAAAACTCAAATAACATTTTCCTGTAAAATGACGCAAACTTCCTGAAAAATCAACTTTAGTAAATTTTTTAAATGTGATATTTTCAAATGGCCGCCAGTGTACTTGCCATGTTGAATTCTTTACATTTTACACTTTTGGTGCAATCTCAGTTATATTGCACGAAGAACGGTATCTTTAGTTTTTTTCTACCTTGCACACAACTCCTTCAAGGTACCTTCAAAGTGACCCCTTCCAAAAAAAACTTTGAATGCTCATTTTCAGTGTTGCCAGTTGATTTTGATAGAAATGGTCAAATGTCATTTTAATGGGTGCACTTAACCACCTTGGGGCATGTTTATTCCTGAAATACCTTTATTTCTATTTTCGAATTTTTCGGGCCATTTCTCAAAAACTACTAAAGCTACCAAAAATATTCTGTAACCTGGCAATCCGCAAGCACGAGCTATACTATTGGCTAGTACATTCCATCCCTCTCAAAAATTGGCAACACCCAAAAAAGTTCAAAAAACAGTTTGAAAATCGCAAACTTTTTACAAAATGGCCGCCAGCTCGTCCGCCATCTTGAAATTCAGAAATCCCGTATTTTTCCCATAATCTGGACTATATGTGGCAACACTTGGCGTTTTCACTTTTTTTCTCCCATATGCGGAAGTATCCGTCACTAACTTTAAAGACACCCATGTCGAAAATTTTATTTTCTACCATAGTTCCCAGTGTTGCCAGTCGATTTTTGCAAAAATACTAAAAGGTCATTAGGGCCCTGGGTTGCCATCAAACTGCATTCAGGTTTTTTTGACAGCTGTCATATTTGTCATTTCGACTTTCCCGGGCCCTATCCCAAAAACTACCATGAATTTGGTAGAAATTCACATTCCTGGCAATACTTGAGTAAATTACCCACAATCGGTACATACTACTTAAAACGCTCAAGTGTTGCCATCTACCGGAAAAATCACCTCAAAAATGGTCAATTTCGCTGATCTTTACAAAATGGCCGCCAGCGCCGCCGCCATCTTGGATTTTTATAATCTGTGGATGAGGATGTCGAGTGGACTATACAAGCAACACTCTTCAGCAAAAATTTTGAAAATCGAACAAAAACTCACTTCACTATGGCATCGCAAAAACCACTCTAAAACCCGTTTTTCAATCCAAGATGGCGGCGTGGGGACGTTCTTTTTTAAAAAAAATATTTTTTCAAAATACCCAATTTGGACATGGCAACACCCAGTTGAAAAAGAAAAAATTCAGCGCTTAAAACAAAAAAGTTGATGTTTCAAAAAAGTCCGCCATTTTGTTTTTTGAAAAAAAAAAACTAAAAAACCTGCGTTGATAAAAATAACAAAAATTCCCAAAAAGTGAAATCGACCCTAAAACACCTCAAAACAACTGAAAAACACCCCTGATCAGTGAGTGAGTGAGTGAGTCAGTCAGTGGTAATCGAGCTTTATATATTATAGACTAGCTTCTGGCCGCCGGCCTACGGCCGACTCGCGGCCATAAGCTAGGTCTGCGACGCTGGCCGCTCCGGGGCTTCGCCCCTCCCGCGGCTGCGAGGCCCCCGGGGGCCTCGCCGCAGCTCGGCCTTCGGCCTCGCATTTTTGTGACGATGGGGTTGCCGTTCCGCGCTAGTTGCTCTCAGTCTTTTCTGGGAGGAAGGTGTTTTAGCAAAAGAATCCTAGTGCGAGGTTGGCCGCTCCGGGCTTCGCCCTCCCGCGGCCGCGAGGCCCTAGCGGGCCTCGCCGCAGCTCGGCCTTCGGCCTCGCAGTTGCTTGTAATTGGCGTCAATTTTCCGGGACACAGCTCTCGTCCTTTTCTGGGTGGTTGTTGTTTTAGCAAGAGGATCCTAGTGCGGACGCTCAGCCTACGGCTTCGCGAAGTTACTTGAAGGTCGATGATGGACGCTCCGGGCTTCGACCTTCGCGGAGTTCGGCCTCTGGCCTCACAGTCGAAGCTCGGCCTGCGGCCTCGCTGGGGGTTAAGGGCCAACGCTTCGGGCTGCGCCCTACGCGTAGTTCGGCCTTCGGCCTCACACTCGAAGCTCGGCCTCCGGCCTCGCCTTTTAGTAACTGAGGCAATTAACTTTGGGCTTTACCGTGTGCGGGCGCTCAGCCTACGGCTTCGCGAAGTTAGTTGGGCCGTCATGGGGGACGCTCCGGGCTTCGCCCTACGCAGAGTTCGGCCTTCGGCCTCACATTCGAAGCTCGGCCTGCGGCCTCGCAAATTTTTCAATGATTGCTGGGAAATTCACAAGATTTTTTCATACAAAGTAGCATTTTCAGTGACTCCCAGTACATTTAGTATGGGATGTCTTAGTATGACAGGTCAAAAGTTTATTGCCCTTAATTCGTACTTCAAGGGGGTTTACTACCCTTAAATGGGTCAAATCGTTAAGAGTGAATAGTTTTGAACAGGACGACATACTTTTTTTTTAAAAACAAAGCAATTTTGTTTTTCGGGTAAATCTCAGAAATTACCCTGAAAATGGGGTAATTTTTTTCACCATACTGTAGACCTTACTAAATCTAACAAAAAACTTAAATAACATTTTCCTGTAAAATTACGCCAACTACCTGGAAAAACAACTTTAGTAAATTTTTAAATTGGCATATTTTGAAATGGCCGCCAGTGTACCTGCCATGTTGAATTCTTGACATTTTACACTTTTGGTGCAATCTCAGTTATATTGCACGAAAAACTGTATCATTAGTTTCTTTCTATCTTGCATACAACTCCCTCAAGAGACCTTCAAAGTGACCCCTTCCAAAAAAAAGTTTTAATTCTCATTTCCAGTGTTGCCAGTTGATTTTGATAAAAATGGTCAAATGTCATTTTAATGGTCGCATTTAACCGGCCTAGGGCATTTTTATTACTGAAAAGACTTTATTTCTATTTTCGACTTTTTCGGGCCATTTCTCAAAAACTACTAAAGCTACCAAAATTATTTTGTAACCTGGCAACCCGCAAGCAAGAGCTACACGATTGGCCAGTACATTACATCCCTCTCAAAAATTGGCAACACCCAAAAAAGCTCAAAAAACAGTTTGAAAATCACAAACTTTTCACAAAATGGCCGCCAGCTCGTCCGCCATCTTGAAATTCCGAAATTCCGTATTTTTCCCATAATCTCGACTATATATGGCAACACTTGGCATTTTCACTTTTTTTCTACCATATGCGGAAGTATCCGTCACTAACTTTAAAGACACCCATGTCGAAAATTTTATTTTCTACCATAGTTCCCAGTGTTGCCAGTCGATTTTTGCAAAAATACTAAAAGGTCATTAGGGACCTGAGTTGCCATAAAACTGCATTCAAGTTTTTTTGACAGCTGTCATATTTCTCATTTCGACTTTCCCGAGCCCTATCCCAGAAACGACCATGAATTTGGTAGAAATTCACATTCATGGCAACACTCGAATAAATTACCCACAATCGGTGCATACTTAGTAAAACGCTCAAGTGTTGCCATCTACCGAAAAAATCACGTCAAAAATGGTCGATTTCGCTGATCGGAACAAAATGGCCGCCAGCGCCGCCGCCATCTTGAATTTTCATAATCTGTGGATGAGGATGTCGAGTGGACTATACAAGCAAAGAAACAAAAGAAGAATTTTGAAAATCGAACAGAAACTCACTTCACTATGGCAACGCAAAAACCACTCTAAAACCCGTTTTTCAATCCAAGATGGCGGCGAAACAGTATTTTTTTTTTCCAAAATATTTTTTCAAGATACTCAATTTTGATATGGCAACACCCAGTAAAAAAAGAAAAAATTCAGCGCCTCAAACAAAAAAGTTGATGTCTAAAAAAGAGCCGCCATCTTGTTTTTTGAAAAAAAAAAACTAAAAAAGCTGCGTTGATTAAAATAACAAAAATTCTCAAAAAGTGAAATTAACCCTAAAAAACCTCAAAACAACTGAAAAACACCCCTGATCAGTCAGTCAGTGAGTCAGTGAGTGGTAATCGAGCTTTATATATTATAGACTAGCTTCTGGCCGCCGGCCTACGGCCGACTCGCGGCCATAAGCTAGGTCTGCGACGCTGGCCGCTCCGGGGCTTCGCCCCTCCCGCGGCTGCGAGGCCCCCGGGGGCCTCGCCGCAGCTCGGCCTTCGGCCTCGCATTGTTGGTTGTGGGGGTTTTATTTCGCGAATGGCGCTCTCGTTCTTTTCTGGGAGGAAGGTGTTTTAGCAAAAGAATCCTAGTGAAGGGTTGGCCGCTCCGGGCTTCGCCCTCCCGCGGCCGCGAGGCCCTAGGGGGCCTCGCCGCAGCTCGGCCTTCGGCCTCGCAGTTGCTTGTAATTGGGTTAACTGTTCCGGAACAAAACTCTCGTCCTTTTCTGAGTGGTTGTTGTTTAAGCAAAAGGATCCTAGTGCGGGCGCTCAGCCTACGGCTTCGCGAAGTTACTCGAAGGTCGACGATGGACGCTCCGGGCTTCGCCCTACGCGGAGTTCGGCCTCCGGCCTCACAGTCGAAGCTCGGCCTGCGGCCTCGCTGGGGGTTGAAAACCAACGCTCCGGGCTGCGCCCTACGCGTAGTTCGGCCTTTGGCCTCACACTCGGAGCTCGGCCTCCGGCCTCGCCTTTTAGTGACTGAGGCAATTAACTTTGGGCTTCACCGTGTGCGGGCGGGCGCTCAGCCTGCGGCTTCGCGAAGTTAGTTGGGCAGTCATGGGGACGCTCCGGGCTTCGCCCTACGCGGAGTTCGGCCTTCGGCCTCACATTAGAAGCTCGGCCTGCGGCCTCGCGAATTTTTCGATGATTGCTGTGAAATTCACAATATATTTTCATACAAAGTAGCATTCTCAGTGACTCCCAGTACATTTAGTATGGGATGTCTTAGTACGGCAGGTCAAAAGTTTATTGCCCCTTATTCGTACTTCAAGGGGGTTATCTACCCTTAAATGGGTAAAATCCTTAAGAGTGGATAGTTTTGAACAGGATGACATACTTTTTTTTAAAAAACAAAGCAATTTTGTTTTTCGGGTAAATCTCAGAATTTACCCTGAAAATGGGGTAAATTTTTTTAGCATGCTGTAGGCCTTACTAAATATGACAAAAAACCCAAGTAACATTTTCCTGTAAAATGACGACAACTACCTGAAAAAACAAATTTAGTGAATTTTTAAAATGACATATTTTGAAATGGCCGCCAGTGTACCTGCCATATTGAATTCTTGACATTTTAGACTTCTTGTGCAATGTCAGTTATATTGCACGAAAAATGGTATAATTAGTTTTTTCCTATCTTGCACACAACTCCCTCTAGAGACCTTCAAAGAGACCCCTTCCAAAAAAAAGTTTTAATTCTCATTTCCAGTGTTGCCAGTTGATTTTGATAAAAATAGTCAAATGTCATTTTAATGGGCGCAGTCAATCACCTAAGGGCATTTTTATTGCTGAAATGTCTTTTTTTCTATTTTCGACTTTTTTGGGCCATTTCTCAAAAACTACTAAAGCTACCAAAAAAATATCTTCCCCTGGCAAATCGCAAGCACCAGCTTCACGATTGGCTAGTACATTGCACAATTATTAAAAATTGGCAACACCCAAAAAATCTTAAAAAACAGTTTGAAAATCGCAAACTTTTCACAAAATGGCCGCCAGCTCGTCCGCCATCTTGAAATTCAGAAATCCCGTATTTTTCCTATAATCTGGACTATATGTGGCAACACTTGGCGTTTTCACTTTTTTTCTACCATATGCGGAAGTATCCGTCACTAACTTTAAAGACACCCATGTCGAAAATTTTATTTTCTACCATAGTTCCCAGTGTTGCCAGTCGATTTTTGCAAAAATACTAAAAGGTCATTAGGTACCTGAGTTGCCATCAAACTGCATTCAAGTTTTTTTGACAGCTGTCATATTTCTCACTTCGACTTTCCCGAGCCCTATCCCAGAAACTACCATGAATTTGGTAGAAATTCACATTCATGGCAATACTCGAATAAATTACCCACAATCGGTGCATACTATGCAAAACGCTCAAGTGTTGCCATCTACCTGAAAAATCGCCTCAAAAATGGTCGATTTCGCTGATCGGAACAAAATGGCCGCCAGCGCCGCCGCCATCTTGAATTTTTATAATCTGTGGATGAGGATGTCAAGTAGACTATACAACCAACAGAACAAAAGAAGAATTTTGAAAATCGAACATAAACTCACTTCACTATGGCAACGCAAAAACCACTCTGAAACCCGTTTTTCAATCCAAGATGGCGGCCTGGGGACGTTCTTTTTTTAAACTTTTATTTTTTCAGAATACCCAATTTGGACATGGCAACACCCAGTTGAAAAAGAAAAAATTCAGCGCTTAAAACAAAAAAGTTGATGTTTCAAAAAAGTCCGCCATTTTGTTTTTTGAAAAAAAAAAACTGAAAAACCTGCGTTGATAAAAATAACAAAAAAACCCAAAAAGTGAAAACGACCCTAAAACACCTCAAAATAGGTGAAAAACACCCCTGATCAGTCAGTGAGTGAGTGAGTCAGTCAGTGGTAATCGAGCTTTATATATTATAGATAGATTGTTATCGTGTGTACAGCTCGCAGCGGCGTGAGTGCGACGGCGTCAGCGGCGCTCCCGAGCGAGCCGGCGGCGCCGACGCGCTGGCAGAGCGAGACGGCCGCTCTCGCCGACCTGCTCTGCACCATGCTGCGCTCACACAGCGCCGCCGGTATGCCGCCATTGCTCCTTATAGTGTACAGCTCGCGCGGCAGAGCGAGACGGCCGCTCTCGCCGACCTGCTCTGCACCATGCTGCGCTCACACAGCGCCGCCGGTATGCCGCCATTGCTCCTTATAGTGTACAGCTCGCGCGGCAGAGCGAGACGGCCGCTCTCGCCGACCTGCTCTGCACCATGCTGCGCTCACACAGCGCCGCCGGTATGCCGCCATTGCTCCTTATAGTGTACAGCTCGCGCGGCAGAGCGAGACGGCCGCTCTCGCCGACCTGCTCTGCACCATGCTGCGCTCACACAGCGCCGCCGGTATGCCGCCATTGCTCCTTATAGTGTACAGCTCGCGCGGCAGAGCGAGACGGCCGCTCTCGCCGACCTGCTCTGCACCATGCTGCGCTCACACAGCGCCGCCGGTATGCCGCCATTGCTCCTTATAGTGTACAGCTCGCGCGGCAGAGCGAGACGGCCGCTCTCGCCGACCTGCTCTGCACCATGCTGCGCTCACACAGCGCCGCCGGTATGCCGCCATTGCTCCTTATAGTGTACAGCTCGCGCGGCAGAGCGAGACGGCCGCTCTCGCCGACCTGCTCTGCACCATGCTGCGCTCACACAGTGCCGGTATGTTGACATTTTACATTTTAGATTCATTTTGGCGAATATGTAGAGTCAGCATCTAGCAAGCAAGACACACATCTCTCTACGCACAATGGACTCTTCAAACGACACAAACTCTGTCCGTGAATTGCAATATTTTTGTGAGCTCGCTGTTCGCACACATCATTTTAATGCTGACTGTACATAACAATATTACTAACAAAACAAAAAAAAAATTTTATGTATGTTTATCAGTTGTCCAGTATCCCCTTAGCATAAGCATCTAATTGCTTAATTTGGGGCTAGATGGCGTTGTGTGGCATAATGACTGTCACTGAAAAAAAAAAAAAAAGGTATAACGAGAGAGAGACGGACCGATCTCCCGTCTCATCTCGAGCGCTGCCAGTCATTCCGTGAAATGCCATTATCACGTAAACATCTCGATTGTAAACCTACTTTTCATTACTCATACTCTGAAAGTAGGTCATTACTGACCTGAGAAGCGGGCTGAAAGTAATACTTTTCATCCCTAGGGAGAATCACTTTCAACTGACAGCTGCCAAATTATTAAAAAAAAACTTAGTTATTTTTCACATATCTATTGAACCATGTTCCAACTTTCTATACAGCCACGATGTAAAATTGAAATAACTTAAAGTTAAGTATTGATTAGAGAATGTATATTTTATAAATAACTTTATTATAATTCAGTTTCAACAATTTCTTCAAAATAACTTAGCTTAGAGCAAAATATTTACCATTTTTCCAATGAAAAAAATAAAAAATAATGGCTAAATAGTGGACACACAGCCACAGAAAAAAAAACAAACAAAATAGGCGGGATAGCGCCAATTCGATCTTCATTTATTTTTCTATCTTTTTCTTTAGCTAATTCATGTTTTATTTTTACTTTCCTTGTATTCGTAATGAAAAGCACAGTGTTTACCTCGGGTGAAAGACTTATTTAGTCCCTCGAACTATTGGCGCCCTCACTTCGTTCCGGGCGCCAAACCCCGTCTCGGGACTAAATAAGTTACTTTCACCCCTAGGATAACAATGTACTATTACAAATAACCATTTTTTTTTTTGTAAAACAATATTACTATTTTGTTACCCATACTATTATGAAGCATTTTTCTTAAGAGACCATTTACTTACGCAATATTAAAAAAAAGTTCTTTCGCGCCCCTTACAAAATCAGTGAAAGTGCATGTTCACAGTCTCGTTTTTGGGTAAGTCCAAAAATGAGCATTTCAAATTGTGATATCTCGGGCAGGATGATACTAATGAAGTGATTATTTTACGATTGTTCACAAAAATGTAAGGTCTTTCGATAATAAACAAAAAAAATACCTAGCCTATTGTCGTGGGACATTCGGATGGCTCCGAAGCAATACAAATTGGTCAGTGCGTGATCTACAGACGTAAAACTCCTTTAGAGGTTGGATGGAGGATGTTTTGACGGAACTGATTACATGTAAGTTTTCGTTGAGACTGTTTTGTTGGGAGCTCGATTCTCGAAGTTGTCGACGAGTATGTCTTGGCCAAATGATCCACGGGCAGGTCCACCTTCGAGAAAAAGGTAAATCGTTGCATCTAACACGACTGGGCACTAAGGACGTAGTCGCGACGTAGGGCTTCGCTGGTTAGCAGATTGAAGTGGCAGTGGGCGGGGCATATTGCACGAGAAACTGATGGCCACTAGGGTCGAAAAGTTCTCGAGGGGATACCATTCCTTCTTTACTGGTGGGACTCCTACCAGCGATGAAAGAGGATGACCTGATACAGATTGCAGGGTTACGGTGGATGTGCGCCGCCAATAACTGGCCGCTCTGGAAATCTGTCGGGGAGGCCTGATGTTCAGCAGTGGACGTCGTGTGGTTGTTGAAGATGATGATGATGATTTTCGTTTCGTTTCTGTACTTGAATGATGTCATCATCATCATCATTAGCAGCCACAAGAAGTCCACTGCTGAACATAGACCTCCTCCATTGATTTCCAGAGCGGCCGGCCGGTTGCGTGCAACCTGCTCACCCGCTGGGCTACTTCGGCGACTCCGTCTTTCTACGAATCTCCTCATTCCTGATTCGATCTCGTAGCGAGACGCTGAGCATTGCCCTTTCCATAGCACGCTGAATGACCTTGAGCCTTCTTCATCACTGAAGACCGAGGCCTAAAAAACGATGGTGCGACCACCTGGTACATTAATCCGGCTAGTAGCGGACTTTAGCAAAAGACAGGGGCTAATGGAAAAAAATGGAGGAGACCTTTGCCCAGCGGTAGGATCTTGTGTTGAAAAAAATGAGTTTGTAACTTTGTTTTATTGTTATTAGTGGAATAATGGGTAAACTGCTCCAGAATTCAGTATTTGAAGGTTTTTTATACTTGACCACTTTAGTTTCGGTTCGGTGGAAACTGAAGCCTAGGCCGAACATTCGGTTACGGCCGAAAAACCAGTTTCGGTCGGACTCTAATTTCAGTTTCTTTTTGCATTTGTGTAGAGAGTGAACAGAGCGAGACGGCAGCGGCTGTGTCTCGCGCGCAGGCGCAGCAGGCGCGGCGCATCGCCGCAGCGGGAGGGGGGGGCGCGCTGGGCTGGGGCTGCGCGCTGGAGGCGTGCGCGCGCGCCGGCACGCGCGACCTGCAGCCGCGCCGCGTGCTGCACAGCGCCGCCACGCACTACCCGCAGCACAAGGTAACACACGCTCCGTGCCCAGCGCTGGGCTGGGGCTGCGCGCTGGAGGCGTGCGCGCGCGCCGGCACGCGCGACCTGCAGCCGCGCCGCGTGCTGCACAGCGCCGCCACGCACTACCCGCAGCACAAGGTAACACACGCTCCGTGCCCAGCGCTGGGCTGGGGCTGCGCGCTGGAGGCGTGCGCGCGCGCCGGCACGCGCGACCTGCAGCCGCGCCGCGTGCTGCACAGCGCCGCCACGCACTACCCGCAGCACAAGGTAACACACGCTCCGTGCCCAGCGCTGGGCTGGGGCTGCGCGCTGGAGGCGTGCGCGCGCGCCGGCACGCGCGACCTGCAGCCGCGCCGCGTGCTGCACAGCGCCGCCACGCACTACCCGCAGCACAAGGTAACACACGCTCCGTGCCCAGCGCTGGGCTGGGGCTGCGCGCTGGAGGCGTGCGCGCGCGCCGGCACGCGCGACCTGCAGCCGCGCCGCGTGCTGCACAGCGCCGCCACGCACTACCCGCAGCACAAGGTAACAGACACAGCGCACAAGGTCACGGACTGGTTATGTATTCGCAGCGCGAACTTCTAGCACCGCTCCCACCGACTTAACGGCCATTAGAGTAAAAAAACAGACGAACGAACTCAGGCAACGAATACGACTAATACGTCTTATATCGGAATTCACCCCTAATCAGTTTCTACCACTTCTATGAGCTGTGACGACGACCACGATTAATTATTCCTGGTAACATAACAGTAACGTGTGCAAGTTCAAGAAATTCCATCTCAAATTATAGAGAGACTCAGGCACTAGACGTCAATGTGTTATTTCAGTCAATTAGTATGGTGTTAGTTGCATTTGAAAGGCGTTGCATTAAGCGTCTCGTGATAGAAAATATTTTGACGTGAATTGCGGTACAACCGTTATTATTCAAGTGAAAAATAAAATCAATCGACTACTTACTTAGTAGCTGTGAAGTCGATGGCCAGTCCAAATTGAACAAGTCTTTAGAATGACTGCGTGCTTCCAAATCGGACCGCGGCTTGCCGGCAGTAGGCGTATGTAACCATTGAGCAGAAACAACAGTCCGACGCCGGTGTCAATAGTACATTGTTATCCTAGGGGTGAAAGTCACTTATTTAGTCCCGAGACGGGGTTTGGCGCCCCGAACGAAGTGAGGGCGCCAATAGTTCGAGGGACTAAATAAGTCTTTCACCCGAGGGAAACACTGTGCTTTTCATTACAAATACGAGGAAAGTAAAAATAAAAACATGAATTAGCTTAAGAAAAAATGAGGAAAATAAATGAAGATCGAATTGCCGCTTTCCCGCCTATTTTGTTTGTTTTTTTTCTATAGCCGGCCCGCTATTCAGCCATTATTTTTTATTTTCATCATTAGAAAAATGGTAAATATTTTACTCAAAGCTAAGTTATTTTAAAGAAATTGTTGAAACTAAATTATAATAAAGTTATTTAAAACATATATATTCTCTGATCAATACTTAACTTTAAGTTATTTCAAATTTTACACCGTGGCTGTATAGAAAGTTGGAACATGGTTCAATAGATATGTGAAAAAGAACTAGTTTTTTTAAAAATAATTTGACACCTGTCAGTTGAAAGTGATTCTCCCTAGGGATGAAAAGTGTTACTTTCAGCCCGCTTCTCAGGTCAGTAATGACCTACTTTCAGAGTATGAGTAATGAAAAATCAATTTACGTCTGGGTACTGTAGAATTTGTTTTTTTTAATGCTCGTAACATGTCTATTTATTTAAACGAAGATATTTTTGATTTAGGGCTTGTTTTTGAAAAGTTTAATAAAATTTATCAGACCAATAATTTACTGGTCGGCAGATTTGGAAATGTTGGATGTCGAAATTTATTATTGTGCCTTAAGGCACATGTCACTGCAACATACACTTTAAAATCTGCCGAGTTGTAATTTATTGGTCTGATAATATCTATCTCCGGTACCTGACCTGATGCTGCTCAGGTCTTCGACCATTACAGCATATGCTGAGCCAGATGCCCTTGTCACAGTGAAACTAAACATTACTGTTAAGTCTTTTAAATCTGTCTGTTTTTGTAATTATCTATCTGTGTCTGTAAATAGTATCTTTCTTTCTATCTGACTATTGAAAAAACAGCTCTTAATTGTTAAATGTGTGTGTTGTCAGTGGCTCCTGGTGCGCGGCGCGGCGTGGGGCGGCGAGGGCTGCGGCGCGCCGGAGCTGGCCGACCTGCTGCTGGAGCGCCAGCTCAGGCTGCACGCGCTGCCGCAGGAGCTCGACGACACCCCAGACACACCCGACACACAAGACACGCCCGACAGACACGACACACGCGACACGCAAACTGATGCCTCATAAGTGCAATAGTGTGATTAGGACATCAACCACACAACCACTAAACTATAACAAGCTGGCTGTCAACGATTCACCCCTTATTCATAAAAACTTGAACAACACTTCAACAACACGTTAACTTTCGTATCACTTTGTCTCTTTCATTGTTGTTGCTGCCGCCATTTGCGAGTAAGAGACAAAACACTTCAATTGCTTAAACTAAGCTCTAGCGTTGCGTTAGTTTTTATGAATAAGAGGGACTTTTACGTCTATCATCGAGATCTACCACAGGCGTCTAGTGGCCGGGAGACCGATAATTTAGGAATTAAGATGTTACTTACCAACTCTAAGTAGAACCCTTTCCTGTCATGAATAGCACCAAATTGTGATTCAGTATTACATTTTTCGATGTTGTCCTACTAGCGCGTGGCAGTGACCATAGGTGCCACGATACCAGTTTTGTATTGTATAACTTTCACTATAAACTGTCAAATGAATTAAAAACGACTAATATTATCGACAAATGGCTGTTTTATTTATAATCAGTAACATAGCCCCTAATTTACTACATCTATTTCTGTGATCCTGTTTTGTGAAAAGTTCAAATGACACTAGAGCATAATATTCAATTAAGAAAACCTTTCAACAGATACTTCCTGCCTACTTCAATAAATAGGCACCATTTAGCGTTTTGAAGTTTAGTTGAATGACAAATACTTCCCCGGCTTTTTGAAATTTCACAAAAGTACTACACAAGAAAGGCCAAACTTTTCGGACTTTTTTTGACGACCCAGAATCCTAAGACATGTGACGGTAACGTGACGGTATGACGGTAATCTGTTGTAGGTACTTCAATTTAATGGTTGAACCAGAAACTAGTGCACACTAGGCATCGGCATGACTTTGTCCGTAGGCGTCCCCGCCCACGGGCCACGCGCCTCAAAACTCCGACATACAACACAGGCATAATTCCTGTAGTCATCATCCACTTTATAAGGACTCGACTCGCCTCAGTGAGGCCGGTGGCTGCCACACGCTAACTATAGGATTAATGACAACTGGCGGCGTTTTATGTGTTTACCGTGTCCTTAGAGGTCAACGACCTCATAAATGTTTTTGCCTTATTAACACATCCTATTCGGTTGTTCTATTGTTTTTTTAATGAGCTGTAAATATAATGTGTGCCAGTACTACAGTCAAAACGTCAAAACGGTGCGTGTTCCTTCAGGTTCCCTTGGATGATTCGGACCGCGAGCAAAAACAACTGTTGCCAATGCTTTAAGAAGCTATTAAAAAAAGGAGGTACCCGCGTTGATTACCAAATAAAAAACGCGGTCCGCCGCGCCGCGTGCCGTGCAGCTTGCATACAGTATAAAAACTTGTGATATTACTACTTCATGATGTGTTCATATACACTTAGGATATTTATTGTAAGATCTATGTTCAACAAAATGTGAGTAAACAAATCCACTATCAAGTAAAATACAATAATTTTGAACAATGTTGATTGATTTTCTTGTCGGTTTCTTCTTTAAAGAAACAACTCAATAATAGCCATCATAATCAAATGCGTATTCACTTACATAAGCGAGAAATCAGGGATAGAACAGGTCCTTTGGGTTAAAGATATTTAGTATTTTGATTGTGTGATCTGGCCCCTGAGGGCAGTGGTCCCCGAAACTGTTCAGTTTGAGTGTTAAACTCGTTAACATTTAAACAGTGCATAGTTACGTAGGCGTAGGTATTACAAACCTACGTTGTGTGTTTACGTTTATAAGAGAGAGGGCTATACAATTTAAGACAATCGCTGACACCCAGTCCGGGGGATCTTGGTGTGAAATGTTCTAGATATTTTTTACTTGATTGTTTCTTGATTATAGGCACAAGAATGAATTTTTGTTACAATTTCCATGATGAAAGGGAGTTAACCGATACCTGGTTGTGTTTGTAAACCTACTTAATATTAACAATTAAGAAAATCTGTTTGAATGCAGGCGCGGATCCACCGTTGTGGGCACTGTGGGCATGCCCACAACCCTAATTTGCTTGTCGTATTATAATAAGTCCATGGTTGTTCATGAGTAAGTTCGTAGTCCAATCCAGCTCTCACTTTGCCAATTTTGGTGGCTGTGCCCACAACCATCGGTGGATCCAGGGGCGGGGTCACGGGGGTCATGGCTCCCCCCTGAGCTGGTGCCAGCGCTCCTGAGCGGCCCCTAGCTATACAGAAATTAAATTAACTACTGATAACTAACGCTATTTTTTGGAAAAAACCGCGCTCGCTCCGCTCGCGCTTTACTATTAATGTTCCAAGTGTTCTGAATGTAGTCCGTATGCGCATTTTCTTCTCTAACTGAAAATCATTCAGAGACAGACACACGTGGATAGCCATGACGGCCTTGTCCACCTCCCAGAAAGGCTATCTGTTATTTAGAATTAATTTTTGACTAAATAAGCAAAACGTGAGAAATGCAAAAAAATAAATGCGCATCTCCTAGATTGTATTGCCCTGTCTTTCAAGTCTCTTACGCCACTTAATAATCTAGTCGTTTTACAATCGCAAAAAAAACGCAGTCGCTCCACTCGCGTTCACTTATTTTGAGAGCGCGCTGTTGCTATAGTCTTCCTGGCTCACCTAATTTAACGTTTTTTACTACGAGGTAAAAGAGGCCTCGCGAACTTTATGCCGACGTCCCCATGTGGTCTAGCGCCGCCATTCTCGAAATCAATTTCCTGCTCTTTAATTAGTTCTTGCAATAAGCCGACGATGAAATGTTCAAGTTATTGTGTGTTAAAGATAGGAAACCCAGAAAAAACATTCGGTCTTTTTTTTCTGGGTTTCCTGTCTTTAGTAAGATGAGTTAGATAAGTAGGTAATGCATTATTATCCCTTATGCTAAAATAAAAATTACCTATTTCGTGTTGAGTTTTTGTTTAAGTGTACAATGAAGAATACTCAAAATAAATAAGTACCCACGTACATTAATAAATACCATTACCAATTTACTTGTGGCTACTATCAGTGGCGGCGCGA
Source organism: Udea ferrugalis (assembly GCA_950022985.1). NCBI lineage: Eukaryota > Metazoa > Arthropoda > Insecta > Lepidoptera > Crambidae > Udea > Udea ferrugalis. The sequence continues at coordinate 39,689 of OX465524.1, read as the reverse complement.
GGCGTCGGCGACCGCTGACGGCTTCGCACCTAAGGCACGGTAAAGTTACTATTACCGGGCCTAGGGGGACAAGCAAAAAAGTTTTACAATTTGCCCACCTATTTTTGTTTCGCCAAACAACCTGACTCCTAACTATTAAGGTAAAAACTTAAGCACTTGATATGATAGTGACTCTTATTTATCACAAAGAGCTTTGAAAAAAAATGCGCTCGCTTCGCTCGCGCTTGTCTAGTACATTATGTTCATTTTCATTAACGAACACGTTTCTCACGTTATTGTTTTTCTGCGAAGTACAAGAGGCCTCGCGAACATGATGTCGCCGAAGACCACTGTCTTTAATTATCAAAATTAAATTATAAGTTCGTGTCTTGACCACGACTATGTGACCCCCTCCTGGCACCAAGGCTGGATCCGCCCTTGCCCACAACCTTTCTTGAGGGCTGGATCCGCGCCTGTTTGAATGTCAAGTTAAATTAAAACAACAATCACTTTTCATAGTTTTTTTATAATGCCTGTAAATAAATATTCAAAAGTAACAATAACAATATTGGAAATAATTTAGGAACTGTGACGCGATTGGCTAGGGAGCGGTCGGTGCCGTGCTTGGCAGCGGCGCGCCGCTCGGCCGGCGGCGGGTCTTTCGAGGGGGCCCCACCGGGGGGGCTGCTCAGTGAGGTGGTGGGCGAGGGCCCTGGGGGCGCGGGCGTGTGCGTCGGTGGGTCTTCGCTCGCCGACGGGTGCGCCGGCGCCGGCTCCTCGCCGCCGTAGTCCGCCGCGTTGTCGCCGTACTCGCCCGCCTTCAAGTACACCCGTGTCGATCGCGCCGGTGCCGCCTAGAACGACCGGTCGCGGCACTGCGGGGCCACTCGTCCGTCCGTCTCCGTACCGGGCGAGGGACCCCGCATGACATATCGCTCCTTAAATACAAAAGCCCCACAAGTCAAAATAAGCAAATTATACAGGGGAGACATTTGAAAAAATAATTTCGATAAATCATGAATTTTTGTTTATACTATGTATACTTTGCAGATGTCTTTGGTATCAAAAGATGCGTAATCAAATTGTCTATTCCTAATTAACCAGTCTTAACCATAATATTGAATAAACTCTCGAGAAAATGCACATAAGTTAGTTTTGAATATATATTTTTACTCCGACAAAATCAAAATTTTAAAGAGATAACCACCATAATTAGCAAAATATGAGGTTTAATTTCAGTTGGCAACTTACTCAAATGTCAATTTGACATAAAAATGGAAGTCAATGTTCTAATTACTACTTTAATAAACTTCTTAAATAAAAAACATCACTAAAATCTAATCATGAGATCTTCAATAAGGTCTTAACTTAATTTTACCGTTATCAAAGTTACACAAACGTCCATTAAAACCAGAATTACCTACTTAAATCGACATTGTCCATGAGATTTTGGATTTTAAAAATATTACTTATTCGTTATTCACCTAGATAGACTTTACGAGAAGTTGACATTAAACGTTAACGTTCGTATAATTCGGCGTAAGAGTTATAAAATTGAAGTAGAAAACAAAACTATTTAAGGCTGTAAAAAGCAAGATTCATTAAACTCTGGCATATAGTTCTCAAGGCAATAACGAGATTTAGAATACTCTCTAGCCAGACTCTACTACTCATGGATCAGAAGAACGAAATGAGGCTACAGAAATCAGCAGATGCCCATCGTTATCGGTAACTCAATAGACAGATATCTAAGTCTTTGACGAGCGACCTTCGCCAATTTAATACCCAGCGTATTAAAGAGGCCAATGAGCGGAACAAAGGCTCCAAAGTGTTCGCCAGAGATCGGTCTATTGGGCAAATCCAACTGACGAGGCTGAAAACTGAGGCAGGAAGCATCATCACGTCAACTCCTGAAATCCTGAGGGAGATTGAGTGTTCCTATGGACAGCTGTATTCCAGGCAAACACCTGTTGAAAGCAAGGCTAAAGACCAAAGAGTCAAGTTTACCCGACACTTTACCGAAGATATCCCGAACGTCAGCTTGTACAAGATTAGGATGCCTCTCAAGCAGCTAAAAACAACAAGGCAGCGGGTGATGACGGAATCACAACAGAGTTTCTGAGAGCGGGCGATCGGCCGATACCCAAGGTCCTCCAGACGCTCTTCAGCTCTGTCAGGTCGCGGGAAGCCGCTGGATGCGGACAGAGCTGGAAAGATCGGTGTAGAGATCCCTGGGGGAGACCTATACCCAGCAATGAGTGTCGTTCGGCTGATATGATGATGATGATGACAAAAAATACATTAGAATTGTTTAAAATAGCTTTTCTAATTTATTTTTGTTTTGCCTATAATACCTATAATGCTACAAACTACAGAATTTTATAATAAAAACAACACCAAAACTAAATGTTGTGTTTAAATGTGAAGAATTTTTCATTTAAAATTACCATATTTCTAAATGTCTTCAATTAACTTAAATAAATATTTTTTATTAATCCTTACAAAACTAACTCAATTCGAAATATAGCACTTTAATCTTGAAAAATAAAAAAAAACAAATTTATTATATAATTCAAAACTAACTCAATTCATAATATGGTACTTTAATCTTGAGAAATATTTAAAAGAAAATTGATTAAATAATGCAAAACTAACTTAATTTAAAATATGGTAGTATTGCATACAAAAATAAGAGGAAATATAATAATAATAAATGCAAAACTAACTTATTTTGAAATATGGTACTGTTGATTAAAAAAAAAAACATACTTACGTGTTAAGTTATGTGCAATACGAATATATTTTTGAATGTGACACTTTTGAATATATAATTTTATCTTAATTCACGTAATAATTTCGGAAGTCTGGGTGAAATTGGCATTGTGGTACTTTTGCACAAAACTCAATCGCAGAAACGGTATAGAACAAAACTAACGTATGAGCGTTTACGGGTATTTGTGATCATAAAACAACGGCTGTCTTCGTGAAACTACATACTTTTATCGTTTATAAGGCATTTTATGCAAAAAAAACAGTTTTGGTTTTTTTTGAAATGTGTGACTTTTGTATTGAAGGAGCGATATTTCAAATACAGTAGAGTCCGTTTATAATGACATCGAAAGGAATTGACAAACACGTCATAATAAGCGGACGTCATACAAAGCGTTTTGTGAAATGAAAATTTTTTTTTATGTAAATATGTATGTACCTCTGTATTAAAAATACAGAAACATAGTAATTAAATATGAATACATACATTTTAAATCAAAATCAAAATTGCACGTAATCAGCACATTATAACACATACAAGTGTATTTTTTACTGTAAGTAATCTGTAATTTTTGTCTGCTTTTGTTTTTTCATTTTATTGTAAAAACAGTCTCTAATACTATTGTGTATAGAGGACATAGCTATGGTCAAATTATCATTTTCAATATTGCTGTGAACAAATCGTGAAAAAGAAAGGTGTAAAGAATCATGTCGGTCATTATAACCGGACATAATTTATTAAAAATGGGTCATAATAAGCGACATGTCACTGTAAGGGAAGTCATTATATCCGACTTTTTTATAAAGATTTTTATATGAAAACCAAATTTCGTAGTGTAGTTTCGTCATAATAACCGGTTGGTCAATATAGGCGGAGTCATAATAAACGGATTCTACTGTAACATGTTTACAGCAGCCACATTGGATACTTTTCAAAATTCTATATAACCTGAATCCAGAAGTACCTACCTACATAGAAGAACAGTTTTGTGTCCAAGTAGATAGGTATAGTAGTACAGACACCTTCAGAGACAAGTGACCTATCTGAGATGGGTCATTTGTCTCTGAAGGCGTCTGAAGTTCTTTCGACGTTCCATTCCACCGTACCATAATAATATTTTTTTAGGGAAACCTTGCTCTACACGATGGCCGGGGAGAGTCGGTTAGCGTTGAAAGCTATAATTCAGTAAAGTATAAAATAAAACGTAATATTTCCCTATTTAAAAAATGCAAAAAGTTTACAATGCAATTTTGGTTACAAACAACATGAAACTTACCAAGACATGAATTGTTAAAATACATGCTTAAAGATTTTTTTCTCTTAAATTCAATCCCTAGTACTGTAATGTTTCTGTACAATGAAGAATATTCTATCTTACTGACATTGAAAATATCACCAAAATAAAAGAACAATCTAGATACTGAATATCCCAGAACATAGGTTATTGTGGTATTTACAACTGACTAAATAAGTCCTCTGAATTATAGCTCCACAAGTCTCAATAAATTAGTTAAGGAAGATGGATCTTTCTTAACTAATTTATTTTATATTTAAGGGATTTTGGGAACACACGTCAGTTTGATCGTATCCTCTATGTAATCGCATGAAAAAAAACTGTCAGTAGGTTAGGTACCTTGAAATCTGCCCGGTTGGGTTCGAACTCGAACGCGGGGCGCATCGAGGACGGCGGCGCGTCGACGGGCTCAAGGGCGGCGGAAGTGCGCACTGGCGCGGGTACCTTCTTGCTGCTCGTATGCGTTGGATGATCTGTACAAATTGTTCACAGGTAATTCACGAGCCCACACACGTGTAGGTACAGTGTGCGACACATAACATAGACCCTTATAATTTAAACCCCTCAGTCGGCTGCCACGCCAAGTATTTACCCCCATCCATTAACGTCATAAAAGTTCAAAATTATTTATAACAAATATAAACGGGCGCGAAAAGGCATCTATGCAGGCCTTCAAAATGAGATTGACCAGAAAAGTAGTTCTCATTTACTGTGCTTGTCAACCCCATAGCTGGACCTCACGACTGCTTCTCATCAGGTGGAGGGAAGTCATCTTGAAGACCACTATAAAAAAAAACAAAAAAAAAAACAAATGGAATTACTCATAGCGTTAGTGTTGGTTGGTCTGGTCGGTCTGGTCTGATGTGTGTCGGGAGAGGAGTGCCGCGACCGCGTGCGCGGGAACGCGGACGGCGGCATGGGCGTGGAGGGACTGGTGGTGATGGCGGTGGTCTGCGCGGGCGCCTCCGACGCGGGCGGCTCCGGCTCGGGCTCGGGCGCCGGCTCCGGCTCCGGCTCCGGCGCCGGCGCCTCGATCAGGCGCCGCTCCACGCACAAATCTGCGCAGTCGCCGCCTCTGTAATAACATGTGGACAATACCCGTGTTCAGTTTCGAAACCATCTCTTACTTCGAATATTAGAGTGGAGCACAGGTTCACTTCATACACTTTGGCCCACTTCCCTCGTCTGCTCTTCAACACTAAGTACACTCATTGGTCATCTCCGCGTTAGGTACAACGCGCCCAGCCGGAAACACATTTTGGATTAAATTATGAATTGAAAAAAAACTGTTTTTAATATTTACGCGAACAATACATATAAAGACCGCGAACAAAATCCTTAAAGTTGTTATGTTTCAATGAAAAACACTGTCTGAAGCCGGGCTGATGTACTTTCACATTTTTTTTTACTGTTGTCTACACATAACATTTCGTAGTCTCACCATCTAACTCAACAATAACTGGGGATTAATAGCTCATAATAACTAAATGAGGGGTTTTAGTTCAGGTATAAAAAAATACCTTCCGCAGGCGCGCAACGTGTGTGCGCAATGCAAGAAGCGCCGCCAGCCCGCGAGGCTCTGCGCGCCGTGTATGTCGCCGCACGCCTCGCCGCCGCCCGCCTCTCTGCCCTCTGGCGCCTCCGACGCGCCGTCTGCGCGACGCACAGACCGGCTCACTACGCCGCACAGCTTCCCGCCGCAAACTACACCGCCTCCCCAATCATTCTGCGAAAAGTACGGTACTATTTGGATTCATTTACAAAGTCAATAAAATGTGTATTTTATATTCCTACCACTTTAATGGACTTAAACACAAGTTTACAGAGTAAGACACTAACGTCGCATAGCTCGGGACCCACAAGACAGAACGCACGGTCGCGAATGGCGGACCAGTGGGCGGCGGCGGCGTCGCAAGTCTCGGGCGCGGTTAGCTCGGCGGCCACGATGCGGAGGCTGCGGCGCGGCGAGCCGGGGCGGAGCACCGAGCGCGACACGTGGCACTGCGCGCCCGCGCCGAGCGTGCACTCGCCGCCCGTCGTCGCCATGAAGATGGGCCGCGAGCGCGCCGCGCTGCCGAACGGCTCCTCGAGCTCCACGACGGCGAGGTCCATGGCGCCGCCGCGCCACGTGGCGTCGACGTCGGGCTCGGCGACGTCGGCGAGCTCGGCGTCGGCGCCGGTGGCCACGGCGAGGCGGCACACGCGGCGCGCGCCGTGGATGCGCGCGGCGGCGGCGTCGCTGACGACGGCGGCGGCGGCCAGCGCCCACAGCTCGCGCGCCGGCAGCGCCCCGCGCCCGCGCACGCACCACGCTGACGTCAGCGCCGTGCGCAGCGACACCAGCGACCCGCTGCAGCGCCAGCCGTCCGGGTGCTCCACTACGATCTGACGGTATCCATACATTTCATGCTTTTATATTTGACTAATGGTGAAATTAGGTCTATCGATATGGTGATATTACATATTTTTTAATACAGTTGCTCAAAAAGTGGTACTTTTCGTAGCTGTTTAGCGTGCGGAAAGTTGGTTTTTCCACACTAGTGCTTTTTACTTTTCCATTTTTTTTGATAATGTTAATAAACTCCATACATCCTACCAAAGAGGTTGTCTGTTCAATCACTTTATTTTGTATTTTGATACGTTATTTGGCATGAATGAATGAGAAGAATGAGTTTCACTTAAAAATACTTGAAATAAAATAATAGGTATTTATTGCATTTCCATGTTTAAATGCAATTAAATTACATCTTATATTTTTACTAGGCTGAATACAACCGATGCCGTGTTAAAAAAATACTGTCAATCTTAAGTTTTTCATTCCCGCTTTCTTTATTTACGATTAGTCACGACTGTCACGATATACTTTGGTTATTGATCGTTTTTAATGTTGTTTATTTAACATTTTTCGTACACAAGTATTTAACATATTTTTTCAAAATAGTTTATTTTTACTAGGCTGAATGCAAACAACCGGTGCCTTAAAAAAAAAAGTTTTTTCATTCCCGCCCTTTTTACTCTTGACTTAATTGTGTTAATGATTCGCATTGGTTTGATATTTTTTTTTTCGCAAATCTATTAAAAAACGTTGTTCTCCGCACTTGTATCGAAAACTACTATTCTATGAGTTGTCGATCGTGAGAATGTTAACGGGTAGGCGAGAGTCGCATACTTAAATAGCATCAAGTAAATAATGGTCATGTCTCACCATGAAAGCTGCCACATTCTTTTCAGTGTCGTCGTCGACATCTGGCTCCTCGGCTGAATCTCGGGTTTCTGAGGTTTCACTGGTTTCTATACATTAAGATGATTAATTCACAGAACGTGCTAACAGTGCGTAAATATAGCTGCGACCTAGTATATGACAGTTGCGAGCGAATTTTGGCCCATTTCTCTAGTCACATTTTGCTATGTCAATGAAGGTCCCAAATTCTTCTACGAACGACCTAAACCACCGCCGTGAATACACTAGACCGACAATCCTATTTCTTGTTGAAACATTATTTCTTAGAACTGGCCTTCACCTCCACCTTGGCATTAGGGGCTCATACACTGGAAACCCACATCTGAGCAAAGGCCTTCCATTCCAAATAATACAAAAAGTAAGTATTCAGATATCAATTGTTGGGTCTAATTGATTTCAGCTACCGCGTCGGGCCTTTTGCTTGCTCCTGGGATATGTGGCGACATTTGTCTCATCCACTCACACTCACTGAGCTCCAGCCGGCCCACGCTTCTTGGCAGAAAACCATGGCTTTTCCACCATGTTCAGCCTACGACTCCTAAGATAGTGGCTGGTACGTCATTCGCATTATATTTTGTTACGTTCAGCTAATGCTCTGACCACGCTCTGCCTAATAAGTAGTTTATTGACTGTCTTAACTGTTGTTGGTCGGTTTGTGTGCATTACTAGGCATACATACCTGCAGCATTCACAGCGGCGGCGGCACAGGCCAGCAGGATAGCCACGAAAAATGCTCTCGTCATGGCATCCTCCGTTGAACACACTAATTGTTTAAAATACTTCCAAATTACACTGGTTTTTATTCAAAGTAATACATTGTGCAGACATTGATAACAGAAATATTAACTGACAGACACCTGCCAGATGTAAACCATTATGCAAAGAACACGGCTAAGGAACCTATTTAGCAAGTAAAAAAATTAAAAATAGCAAAACGGTTTTATGCAACGTGAGATTTTCTGAGTTTGTTAACTGCCCAATTCGTAGCTCGTAGCATGATCAGTTTCCTGACTGTTCTTGAGTGTAGGACTAAGATAAAATATAACGCCGGCGACTGGTTAGAGAAGTTTGCCGCAACGAAACAGTTGACATTAACCTGACTACCTAACCTGACTGCGCCTCAGTTTAGTGCCTAACTATCCGCCGCACTCAGAGTCGTCAATTAACGTTAATGGTTGTGTTTAAGGATTTGATGGTATTTTCTCTTATTTCCGTACTGACATAACATGTCATTAAGTGATGTAAATAATTTTAAGTATGTGAAACTCGTTGGCGGATTATAGCGTATTTTCGTGCCAACAGATGGCGTTAGTAAATTGCCAAATTGTTAAACGCTGAATGGCGGTATTAAGATTTTTCTGTGATGGTATAACCTCTTGTAATATATTTTAGGGTGTTGTCTTGATTTACACAGTCAGTACAATCTTGGTTTGGTTTTTATATCCGTACTACGTGTTCAAGTCCTCAACCGTGCAACGTGGTTGTACAGGGTGAATATCGTCAAATTCCGTTTTTGAAAAGAGACTTTGTAACAAATTGAATAACTTTTCAGAATGTCAAATTTTGACTCTAATGAACCATTAACGTTAATTTGACGTCTCTCAGTACGGCAGTATGCTAATCAAAATGTTTCAGGTGGTCGGCGCAGGAGGAGACGTGGTGGCGGATGGGCGGAGGCGTTTAGCATTTAATTAGCAAAAGCATTTATACTCACATTTTAAAAAGGTATGTGTGACTTCGAGTTGAATATGACCAATTATTAAAAAAACAAGCTGCAACAAAATTCAACGCGGCACAGGTCGTGGGTTTTATTTTTTTAAAAGCTTTTTACTGTTCTCACTTGATGTATTATTATGAGTATTACAATCCCTTTTTAATGCGTTATTATTCCATTTACCATTTTTAGATTCTTAAGATGATATTTTACAATAAGCATAAGTTTTTAAAATTGCGCTGTTGCTAGGTCTTACCAGAAAAATTACTATTGAAAAGTGTTAATGAAACAACAACTATAATTTTGGACCTTGCCTTGGAGCTTTATTTCGGATTGTTATGTTTTTATAATGTAGTCGTTGCCTGCGCGTCTCACCGCGAACCAGTTACACACAGATAATCCCACCACTAGACGTGTAGCGGCCATTCTTTGTAATCAGTACCCACTCCATAAATTTGCTCAGACTTATGCAGAAGAAAATAGATATAAGATCAATAATCTTTTTGACTTATGACACAAAACACATCATCAAAGTAAAAATAAACTCTTCATAATGAGTAATTGTTTTTTTTTTTAAATACGTAAATGCTAACTTCTATAAAGTTTGTGCAGTATGGCGCCGGTCGAGGTGACACGCGACGGGGAGGGACTGCATGGAGAGATGTCAGACCTGTTTGTGCGGTGCCGCGGCTGCGGAACCGAGCTTCACAAGATTCAGTATGGGTTCATACATTACCATACATTTCGTAAACGCTTGTAAAAGTTTACATGTAAGTGCCTTTGAGTTATTATACGATTAACCTAATGGTGTGATGGCTAATATGTAAATATGAAATGACGCAATCTGTCTGTATAACTTTCATAAATAAATAAATACATTTCAATTCTTAAAAGTTGTTGATTTTGCGGTTAATACATTTTTATTTTGTTTAAAATGGGTTTGCGTTTGACCCCAGACGAGGTCGAAGGTAGAACACGCTTACCCAGAAAATGCCTATTCACTCTTGTCTTGAAGACACCAAGGTTGTAAACAACCTATAAGGAATGTAACAAGACATTAAATTCTCAAATATAATATAAATTGCTTAAACATTTTTGTCAAAAATATTAAAATGTAATTGATACTACTAGATGTCTTATTGTGCTATAACGTTTTTTGGCAACTATTTCAGGAAACTGCTTCGTGTACAACAGAGCTTCTCAAGTTTAAGAATTATAAAGAACGTCCATAGATGATTCCAGATAAGAAGATGAGTGATACATGACGTGAGTATGAGTACTTATTCGAAAGCATCTAAGCTCAATTACGATAACACACCGTATTGCAGACGAACAAATAATGTTTTGTTGCAGACGTTGGATTGCGAAATATGTAGTTACATAGGCTTGAGATTGAAACTCAAGATGTGTACGTCTATAGCGCGAATAATAAATAACAATCGTAGTAAATAAGCTGAGGAAGCATTATTTGTTTTAATTTGAATGTTACAATTTGTAACAATGTTACGGGCTTTTTAATTAGAGTCCGTAACGTTGTGATGCTCCAAGTTGAGTTAATGCTCATCTTGGGGCTAGATGACGCTATATCGAATAGTGTCCAAAGATATTTGTTTGTTTATTTTAATTACTGTTAAACTTTCGCATCTTTTGCCACCTAAATACAAATATTATTGTAAAGATGATGTGAAAATGACAAAGTTTCTGAAGCAGGTGTAGTTAAATGCGTTCGTATCGGAAGTCAAATACTGTTCTATGTTAGAAATAATGATTTGTTTTAAAAACCTTAATACATGTTAAGATGTGTATGCTATTGACGATGACTGGATAACTGTCAAGCACTGTGTTCATTAATTTTGATTGCTGTGCAACGACTGTAATTGGTACAAAACTAAATTGACCTTCTGCAATTTTTTTTTAAAGATGGTGACCATGTGCTGTGAGCAACAAAACCCCGGCGCGGCGCCAGACGGCAGCGGCAGCGGACACCACGTGCGCGGACGCGCGGCGGACGCTGCGCCGCCTCGCGCGCTCCTGCGCGCGTTCCTTCGGAACGCGTTATCAAAAAGCGCACCGCTGCCGCGGCCCGCTTTTCTTAAACGAGTGGGTTAGGTTAAGTGAGGTTAAGTATGTAAGAGTTAGGTCAATTCTCAAACCTAACTTTTCTTAACCCTTTACCGCATGTCGTGACGAATTTGGAACACGTAAATGTTTTCCATTTAAAATTCTCCTAGTGCCATTTTAAGATTCGAGTAGGCTCGACCTCCTTTCGTTATGGTTCAACAATTGTATGAAATGCGGGTAGATTGCCAAAAAACGTTTGCCAATAGTTGAAATCGGGCGGTGAATTAGTCGAAGTGGCAAATTTCTGTGCGCATGAGTTTGTCAATGTTGTTCGTAATATTTTGAGTGATTCGAAAAGACTTTTTGGCAAAAATAATTTTTTTTCAACTAAAACAATGGATCTGGCGCATTTCTATCTGAGAAAACGTAAGCATTGTTTAATCGGTTATGTTTATATGAAGAGTTAAAGTTTGTGCCAAATTTGGAACTGGATGCATTAAAGGATAAAATGTGGTGTCCAAATTTGGCACACTATGCACTCAGGTTTTAAAACCTATGAAAAATATAGTGTCCAAATTTGGCACATCATGCAGTAAAGACTACATGCTATTTTTTTCAAAATTGATTTACTAATAATTATTTATATTATTCACCATGATCGAAGCTTACCCTGGTCTCCGAAGCAATGGCTTTTTTAACGCAACTAGAAATAATGCACTCTGAAGATAATGGTTGTTTTTACGAGTTAGACCGGCGAAACAAGAATTTGAGACCATTAAAAAGGTAACAAGCGACGTCGCATCAAATTGCCGCCTCGTGAAGTTACAGGGGATGGGTTCAGTCATCTTCCTGAATGGACTGCAATTTGGCAGAGGTGCAAACTGAAAGCATGCAGTTAAAAGTCGCAAATTAAATGCTACTTGTGTTTAAATTAGGATCGTTACTTTCATTCCTAGATTCAGGATACTTAAAAAATTAACGAACGAAATTCCCCAAAGAAATTATTATTAATTGGTACATAACCAATTAGTATCTTCTATCAACAATTAGAAATAAAGCGATTAATATAAACATAGTTTCATTTCATTAATAGCCCTTATTGCATAGTGTGCCAAATATGGAACACAGAATTTTCATGACCAGAATGCATGGTGTTCCGAATTTGGAACCTACTGTTTTTCCGAATTTTCTCCGTTAATAGTAACTGTATATTTTTTTTTGATATTTTTCCCAAGCTTCAGAATAACTAATCTATACTATATATTTTTTTCATAACTTTCAAAAATTCCATGCGGTAAAGGGTTAAACGAGTGGGTTAGGTTAAGTGAGGTTAAGTATGTAAGAGTTAGGTCAATTCTCAAACCTAACTTTTCTTAAACGAGTGGGTTAGGTTAAGTGAGGTTAAGTATGTAAGAGTTAGGTCAATTCTCAAACCTAACTTTTCTTAAACGAGTGGGTTAGGTTAAGTGAGGTTAAGTATGTAAGAGTTAGGTCAATTCTCAAACCTAACTTTTCTTAAACGAGTGGGTTAGGTTAAGTGAGGTTAAGTATGTAAGAGTTAGGTCAATTCTCAAACCTAACTTTTCTTAAACGAGTGGGTTAGGTTAAGTGAGGTTAAGTATGTAAGAGTTAGGTCAATTCTCAAACCTAACTTTTCTTAAACGAGTGGGTTAGGTTAAGTGAGGTTAAGTATGTAAGAGTTAGGTCAATTCTCAAACCTAACTTTTCTTAAACGAGTGGGTTAGGTTAAGTGAGGTTAAGTATGTAAGAGTTAGGTCAATTCTCAAACCTAACTTTTCTTAAACGAGTGGGTTAGGTTAAGTGAGGTTAAGTATGTAAGAGTTAGGTCAATTCTCAAACCTAACTTTTCTTAAACGAGTGGGTTAGGTTAAGTGAGGTTAAGTATGTAAGAGTTAGGTCAATTCTCAAACCTAACTTTTCTTAAACGAGTGGGTTAGGTTAAGTGAGGTTAAGTATGTAAGAGTTAGGTCAATTCTCAAACCTAACTTTTCTTAAACGAGTGGGTTAGGTTAAGTGAGGTTAAGTATGTAAGAGTTAGGTCAATTCTCAAACCTAACTTTTCTTAAACGAGTGGGTTAGGTTAAGTGAGGTTAAGTATGTAAGAGTTAGGTCAATTCTCAAACCTAACTTTTCTTAAACGAGTGGGTTAGGTTAAGTGAGGTTAAGTATGTAAGAGTTAGGTCAATTCTCAAACCTAACTTTTCTTAAACGAGTGGGTTAGGTTAAGTGAGGTTAAGTATGTAAGAGTTAGGTCAATTCTCAAACCTAACTTTTCTTAAACGAGTGGGTTAGGTTAAGTGAGGTTAAGTATGTAAGAGTTAGGTCAATTCTCAAACCTAACTTTTCTTAAACGAGTGGGTTAGGTTAAGTGAGGTTAAGTATGTAAGAGTTAGGTCAATTCTCAAACCTAACTTTTCTTAAACGAGTGGGTTAGGTTAAGTGAGGTTAAGTATGTAAGAGTTAGGTCAATTCTCAAACCTAACTTTTCTTAAACGAGTGGGTTAGGTTAAGTGAGGTTAAGTATGTAAGAGTTAGGTCAATTCTCAAACCTAACTTTTCTTAAACGAGTGGGTTAGGTTAAGTGAGGTTAAGTATGTAAGAGTTAGGTCAATTCTCAAACCTAACTTTTCTTAAACGAGTGGGTTAGGTTAAGTGAGGTTAAGTATGTAAGAGTTAGGTCAATTCTCAAACCTAACTTTTCTTAAACGAGTGGGTTAGGTTAAGTGAGGTTAAGTATGTAAGAGTTAGGTCAATTCTCAAACCTAACTTTTCTTAAACGAGTGGGTTAGGTTAAGTGAGGTTAAGTATGTAAGAGTTAGGTCAATTCTCAAACCTAACTTTTCTTAAACGAGTGGGTTAGGTTAAGTGAGGTTAAGTATGTAAGAGTTAGGTCAATTCTCAAACCTAACTTTTCTTAAACGAGTGGGTTAGGTTAAGTGAGGTTAAGTATGTAAGAGTTAGGTCAATTCTCAAACCTAACTTTTCTTAAACGAGTGGGTTAGGTTAAGTGAGGTTAAGTATGTAAGAGTTAGGTCAATTCTCAAACCTAACTTTTCTTAAACGAGTGGGTTAGGTTAAGTGAGGTTAAGTATGTAAGAGTTAGGTCAATTCTCAAACCTAACTTTTCTTAAACGAGTGGGTTAGGTTAAGTGAGGTTAAGTATGTAAGAGTTAGGTCAATTCTCAAACCTAACTTTTCTTAAACGAGTGGGTTAGGTTAAGTGAGGTTAAGTATGTAAGAGTTAGGTCAATTCTCAAACCTAACTTTTCTTAAACGAGTGGGTTAGGTTAAGTGAGGTTAAGTATGTAAGAGTTAGGTCAATTCTCAAACCTAACTTTTCTTAAACGAGTGGGTTAGGTTAAGTGAGGTTAAGTATGTAAGAGTTAGGTCAATTCTCAAACCTAACTTTTCTTAAACGAGTGGGTTAGGTTAAGTGAGGTTAAGTATGTAAGAGTTAGGTCAATTCTCAAACCTAACTTTTCTTAAACGAGTGGGTTAGGTTAAGTGAGGTTAAGTATGTAAGAGTTAGGTCAATTCTCAAACCTAACTTTTCTTAAACGAGTGGGTTAGGTTAAGTGAGGTTAAGTATGTAAGAGTTAGGTCAATTCTCAAACCTAACTTTTCTTAAACGAGTGGGTTAGGTTAAGTGAGGTTAAGTATGTAAGAGTTAGGTCAATTCTCAAACCTAACTTTTCTTAAACGAGTGGGTTAGGTTAAGTGAGGTTAAGTATGTAAGAGTTAGGTCAATTCTCAAACCTAACTTTTCTTAAACGAGTGGGTTAGGTTAAGTGAGGTTAAGTATGTAAGAGTTAGGTCAATTCTCAAACCTAACTTTTCTTAAACGAGTGGGTTAGGTTAAGTGAGGTTAAGTATGTAAGAGTTAGGTCAATTCTCAAACCTAACTTTTCTTAAACGAGTGGGTTAGGTTAAGTGAGGTTAAGTATGTAAGAGTTAGGTCAATTCTCAAACCTAACTTTTCTTAAACGAGTGGGTTAGGTTAAGTGAGGTTAAGTATGTAAGAGTTAGGTCAATTCTCAAACCTAACTTTTCTTAAACGAGTGGGTTAGGTTAAGTGAGGTTAAGTATGTAAGAGTTAGGTCAATTCTCAAACCTAACTTTTCTTAAACGAGTGGGTTAGGTTAAGTGAGGTTAAGTATGTAAGAGTTAGGTCAATTCTCAAACCTAACTTTTCTTAAACGAGTGGGTTAGGTTAAGTGAGGTTAAGTATGTAAGAGTTAGGTCAATTCTCAAACCTAACTTTTCTTAAACGAGTGGGTTAGGTTAAGTGAGGTTAAGTATGTAAGAGTTAGGTCAATTCTCAAACCTAACTTTTCTTAAACGAGTGGGTTAGGTTAAGTGAGGTTAAGTATGTAAGAGTTAGGTCAATTCTCAAACCTAACTTTTCTTAAACGAGTGGGTTAGGTTAAGTGAGGTTAAGTATGTAAGAGTTAGGTCAATTCTCAAACCTAACTTTTCTTAAACGAGTGGGTTAGGTTAAGTGAGGTTAAGTATGTAAGAGTTAGGTCAATTCTCAAACCTAACTTTTCTTAAACGAGTGGGTTAGGTTAAGTGAGGTTAAGTATGTAAGAGTTAGGTCAATTCTCAAACCTAACTTTTCTTAAACGAGTGGGTTAGGTTAAGTGAGGTTAAGTATGTAAGAGTTAGGTCAATTCTCAAACCTAACTTTTCTTAAACGAGTGGGTTAGGTTAAGTGAGGTTAAGTATGTAAGAGTTATGTCAATTCTCAAACCTAACTTTTCTTAAACGAGTGGGTTAGGTTAAGTGAGGTTAAGTATGTAAGAGTTAGGTCAATTCTCAAACCTAACTTTTCTTAAACGAGTGGGTTAGGTTAAGTGAGGTTAAGTATGTAAGAGTTAGGTCAATTCTCAAACCTAACTTTTCTTAAACGAGTGGGTTAGGTTAAGTGAGGTTAAGTATGTAAGAGTTAGGTCAATTCTCAAACCTAACTTTTCTTAAACGAGTGGGTTAGGTTAAGTGAGGTTAAGTATGTAAGAGTTAGGTCAATTCTCAAACCTAACTTTTCTTAAACGAGTGGGTTAGGTTAAGTGAGGTTAAGTATGTAAGAGTTAGGTCAATTCTCAAACCTAACTTTTCTTAAACGAGTGGGTTAGGTTAAGTGAGGTTAAGTATGTAAGAGTTAGGTCAATTCTCAAACCTAACTTTTCTTAAACGAGTGGGTTAGGTTAAGTGAGGTTAAGTATGTAAGAGTTAGGTCAATTCTCAAACCTAACTTTTCTTAAACGAGTGGGTTAGGTTAAGTGAGGTTAAGTATGTAAGAGTTAGGTCAATTCTCAAACCTAACTTTTCTTAAACGAGTGGGTTAGGTTAAGTGAGGTTAAGTATGTAAGAGTTAGGTCAATTCTCAAACCTAACTTTTCTTAAACGAGTGGGTTAGGTTAAGTGAGGTTAAGTATGTAAGAGTTAGGTCAATTCTCAAACCTAACTTTTCTTAAACGAGTGGGTTAGGTTAAGTGAGGTTAAGTATGTAAGAGTTAGGTCAATTCTCAAACCTAACTTTTCTTAAACGAGTGGGTTAGGTTAAGTGAGGTTAAGTATGTAAGAGTTAGGTCAATTCTCAAACCTAACTTTTCTTAAACGAGTGGGTTAGGTTAAGTGAGGTTAAGTATGTAAGAGTTAGGTCAATTCTCAAACCTAACTTTTCTTAAACGAGTGGGTTAGGTTAAGTGAGGTTAAGTATGTAAGAGTTAGGTCAATTCTCAAACCTAACTTTTCTTAAACGAGTGGGTTAGGTTAAGTGAGGTTAAGTATGTAAGAGTTAGGTCAATTCTCAAACCTAACTCTTCTTAAACGAGTGGGTTAGGTTAAGTGAGGTTAAGTATGTAAGAGTTAGGTCAATTCTCAAACCTAACTCTTCTTAAACGAGTGGGTTAGGTTAAGTGAGGTTAAGTATGTAAGAGTTAGGTCAATTCTCAAACCTAACTTTTCTTAAACGAGTGGGTTAGGTTAAGTGAGGTTAAGTATGTAAGAGTTAGGTCAATTCTCAAACCTAACTTTTCTTAAACGAGTGGGTTAGGTTAAGTGAGGTCAAGTATGTAAGAGTTAGGTCAATTCTCAAACCTAACTTTTCTTAAACGAGTGGGTTAGGTTAAGTGAGGTTAAGTATGTAAGAGTTAGGTCAATTCTCAAACCTAACTTTTCTTAAACGAGTGGGTTAGGTTAAGTGAGGTTAAGTATGTAAGAGTTAGGTCAATTCTCAAACCTAACTTTTCTTAAACGAGTGGGTTAGGTTAAGTGAGGTTAAGTATGTAAGAGTTAGGTCAATTCTCAAACCTAACTTTTCTTAAACGAGTGGGTTAGGTTAAGTGAGGTTAAGTATGTAAGAGTTAGGTCAATTCTCAAACCTAACTTTTCTTAAACGAGTGGGTTAGGTTAAGTGAGGTTAAGTATGTAAGAGTTAGGTCAATTCTCAAACCTAACTTTTCTTAAACGAGTGGGTTAGGTTAAGTGAGGTTAAGTATGTAAGAGTTAGGTCAATTCTCAAACCTAACTTTTCTTAAACGAGTGGGTTAGGTTAAGTGAGGTTAAGTATGTAAGAGTTAGGTCAATTCTCAAACCTAACTTTTCTTAAACGAGTGGGTTAGGTTAAGTGAGGTTAAGTATGTAAGAGTTAGGTCAATTCTCAAACCTAACTTTTCTTAAACGAGTGGGTTAGGTTAAGTGAGGTTAAGTATGTAAGAGTTAGGTCAATTCTCAAACCTAACTTTTCTTAAACGAGTGGGTTAGGTTAAGTGAGGTTAAGTATGTAAGAGTTAGGTCAATTCTCAAACCTAACTTTTCTTAAACGAGTGGGTTAGGTTAAGTGAGGTTAAGTATGTAAGAGTTAGGTCAATTCTCAAACCTAACTTTTCTTAAACGAGTGGGTTAGGTAAAGTGAGGTTAAGTATGTAAGAGTTAGGTCAATTCTCAAACCTAACTTTTCTTAAACGAGTGGGTTAGGTTAAGTGAGGTTAAGTATGTAAGAGTTAGGTCAATTCTCAAACCTAACTTTTCTTAAACGAGTGGGTTAGGTTAAGTGAGGTTAAGTATGTAAGAGTTAGGTCAATTCTCAAACCTAACTCTTCTTAAACGAGTGGGTTAGGTTAAGTGAGGTTAAGTATGTAAGAGTTAGGTCAATTCTCAAACCTAACTCTTCTTAAACGAGTGGGTTAGGTTAAGTGAGGTTAAGTATGTAAGAGTTAGGTCAATTCTCAAACCTAACTTTTCTTAAACGAGTGGGTTAGGTTAAGTGAGGTTAAGTATGTAAGAGTTAGGTCAATTCTCAAACCTAACTTTTCTTAAACGAGTGGGTTAGGTTAAGTGAGGTTAAGTATGTAAGAGTTAGGTCAATTCTCAAACCTAACTTTTCTTAAACGAGTGGGTTAGGTTAAGTGAGGTTAAGTATGTAAGAGTTAGGTCAATTCTCAAACCTAACTTTTCTTAAACGAGTGGGTTAGGTTAAGTGAGGTTAAGTATGTAAGAGTTAGGTCAATTCTCAAACCTAACTTTTCTTAAACGAGTGGGTTAGGTTAAGTGAGGTTAAGTATGTAAGAGTTAGGTCAATTCTCAAACCTAACTTTTCTTAAACGAGTGGGTTAGGTTAAGTGAGGTTAAGTATGTAAGAGTTAGGTCAATTCTCAAACCTAACTTTTCTTAAACGAGTGGGTTAGGTTAAGTGAGGTTAAGTATGTAAGAGTTAGGTCAATTCTCAAACCTAACTTTTCTTAAACGAGTGGGTTAGGTTAAGTGAGGTTAAGTATGTAAGAGTTAGGTCAATTCTCAAACCTAACTTTTCTTAAACGAGTGGGTTAGGTTAAGTGAGGTTAAGTATGTAAGAGTTAGGTCAATTCTCAAACCTAACTTTTCTTAAACGAGTGGGTTAGGTTAAGTGAGGTTAAGTATGTAAGAGTTAGGTCAATTCTCAAACCTAACTTTTCTTAAACGAGTGGGTTAGGTTAAGTGAGGTTAAGTATGTAAGAGTTAGGTCAATTCTCAAACCTAACTTTTCTTAAACGAGTGGGTTAGGTTAAGTGAGGTTAAGTATGTAAGAGTTAGGTCAATTCTCAAACCTAACTTTTCTTAAACGAGTGGGTTAGGTTAAGTGAGGTTAAGTATGTAAGAGTTAGGTCAATTCTCAAACCTAACTTTTCTTAAACGAGTGGGTTAGGTTAAGTGAGGTTAAGTATGTAAGAGTTAGGTCAATTCTCAAACCTAACTTTTCTTAAACGAGTGGGTTAGGTTAAGTGAGGTTAAGTATGTAAGAGTTAGGTCAATTCTCAAACCTAACTTTTCTTAAACGAGTGGGTTAGGTTAAGTGAGGTTAAGTATGTAAGAGTTAGGTCAATTCTCAAACCTAACTTTTCTTAAACGAGTGGGTTAGGTTAAGTGAGGTTAAGTATGTAAGAGTTAGGTCAATTCTCAAACCTAACTTTTCTTAAACGAGTGGGTTAGGTTAAGTGAGGTTAAGTATGTAAGAGTTAGGTCAATTCTCAAACCTAACTTTTCTTAAACGAGTGGGTTAGGTTAAGTGAGGTTAAGTATGTAAGAGTTAGGTCAATTCTCAAACCTAACTTTTCTTAAACGAGTGGGTTAGGTTAAGTGAGGTTAAGTATGTAAGAGTTAGGTCAATTCTCAAACCTAACTTTTCTTAAACGAGTGGGTTAGGTAAAGTGAGGTTAAGTATGTAAGAGTTAGGTCAATTCTCAAACCTAACTTTTCTTAAACGAGTGGGTTAGGTTAAGTGAGGTTAAATATGTAAGAGTTAGGTCAATTCTCAAACCTAACTTTTCTTAAACGAGTGGGTTAGGTTAAGTGAGGTTAAGTATGTAAGAGTTAGGTCAATTCTCAAACCTAACTCTTCTTAAACGAGTGGGTTAGGTTAAGTGAGGTTAAGTATGTAAGAGTTAGGTCAATTCTCAAACCTAACTCTTCTTAAACGAGTGGGTTAGGTTAAGTGAGGTTAAGTATGTAAGAGTTAGGTCAATTCTCAAACCTAACTTTTCTTAAACGAGTGGGTTAGGTTAAGTGAGGTTAAGTATGTAAGAGTTAGGTCAATTCTCAAACCTAACTTTTCTTAAACGAGTGGGTTAGGTTAAGTGAGGTTAAGTATGTAAGAGTTAGGTCAATTCTCAAACCTAACTTTTCTTAAACGAGTGGGTTAGGTTAAGTGAGGTTAAGTATGTAAGAGTTAGGTCAATTCTCAAACCTAACTTTTCTTAAACGAGTGGGTTAGGTTAAGTGAGGTTAAGTATGTAAGAGTTAGGTCAATTCTCAAACCTAACTTTTCTTAAACGAGTGGGTTAGGTTAAGTGAGGTTAAGTATGTAAGAGTTAGGTCAATTCTCAAACCTAACTTTTCTTAAACGAGTGGGTTAGGTTAAGTGAGGTTAGGTTAGGTTAGGTTAGGTTCCTCTCGCTGCCGAGGATCATCGACAGGATGTTAGGCAGCGATGAGGCATGGGGGGGGGTGGTCACCTTCTGTGACGACGTTATGTCACAGAAGGAGGCCGCGGAGAGGGCCCGTGAGGATGATCCTCTAGCGGCGCCTCTCCGGCGTAGACGGCGGGGGGCGGGAATGCGGCGGTTTAACCGTTATGTCATTCCTGCTCCCTAAAAGTGACACCAGGGGTGCGGGCTGGGGAGCCCAATCCCCATTGCACGGTGTCCTCGTCTGGGGGTGTCCTCGTATACCAGGATGCCCCCCGTGGCGTGAGGAGGCCCGGCGTGGAGGCCGGGCCGCCGCAGGGACGATGTGGCAATCGATCAGAGCCATGCCGTCCCGTAAGCGGTGTAGGTATACCGGTGTATTTTTTAGTGCGGTATTCCCACCTCCTTCAGAGGTGGGCGAGTCCCACACACCCCCACCCCTTCCCCGAGGGGTGGGATAGTGCGTAAATGCATTTTTTGACACCGGAAAAAAAAAAAAAAAAAAAAAAAAAAAAAGGTTAGGTTAGGTTAGGTTAGGTTAGGTTAGGTTAGGTTAGGTTAGGTTAGGTTAGGTTAGGTTAGGTTAGGTTAGGTTAGGTTAGGTTAGGTTTTTTTTTTTTTTTTTTTTTTTTTTGGGGGTTTACCCCCCTCTCGTTCTCCCCTAGTGTGGTGGCCAGAGACTTTTTTAGCTTTATTATTGGCCTGCGTGGATTTTACTTACAATTTTGTAAAAAATTTACGCAATAGCGTCTTCGAATTTACTAACCTAGCTTACATTTTCATCGCACTTTTTCGTGCCCTACACCTTAAGCTATCGTTACAGTCTTAGCTAATTGATCCTAACTACTGTGCATTTTTATGGCATCCTTTAGGTGCCGTTGTCTTATTAATAATTCTATACAGTTCAAATCTAGTAATTGTTTTCTATCATACATTTTTCTTGCCACCTTATTTGGTGCCCTGTCAGTCTTATGTCTATACTTAATGCTATCTTATTCTAATGTACATTTCAATTACATAAAAATAGTCAATAAATAGGTTAAAATTATAGAATTATTTGCACATATCAGAATAAAAAAAAAAATGATTAAAACAATATAAAGTGTATAAATAAAATTGCAAGACATCCACATCATAAAATTCACATAAAGTTGTTTACACACACACGTTAAAAGCAAGTATTACAGGTTTATATCACAGAAAGAATTAATACAGCACACTACAGATGTTTAAAATTTATCACAGTTTTATCACATTTCATAAGAAGATTAACCTTTATACACGTTTTTTAAATATCTTTGTCGTTGGATACATCAATTTATAGCAAATTGGGGTAGCAACGAGAGGTTACTTATTCCTCTTATTTACCATCTCTATGGTTTTTATGCAATAGTCTATAAAAATGGGCCTTTTGACTTTGTCTTTAATTAGGGCGCTCAAGTTGTCGATTTTGAGATCGGTCCCCAGTCTAGACTCAGTGTCGTGCCGACTGGTCATGTTTATGGGACACTCTAGTATGACATGGGTGACCGTCTCGTCAACGTTTGGATCGCAGATACAGGAGGGGCTGTCTTTGCACTTGAAACGGTGCAAGTAGTGTGCTAAGCCTCCATGCCCGGTCATAAGCTGTGTCGTGAGGCCTGTTGGTTGTAGGCTTCTTACAACCTTGTACGCGCCGTGCACATCCTCGAAGAAGAGTTTGGTTACGGAAGCAGTATCGGCCGACTGGTATCGACGGTTCCATGTGTCTAGCGTTTCCAAACGGATCTGGCGCTTGACATAGGAGACCGGACACAGGTCGTAGTCGGGCGTCCTGCGTGAGTGCAGGGCTGCTTCTTTGGCCAATTCGTCTGCACGCTCATTCCCTGGCAGCCCCGCATGTGCTTTTATCCAGAAGAAAGACACAGCTTTCTTCTGGAGAGAAGCTGCTGCGAGGTTGCGTCGGGTCTCGACGGCAAGTGGATGGGGAGAGCTTTGGCATGCGATCGTCTCCAGCGCTGCCCTCGAATCGCTGTATAGGCCGTAGCTCTCCTCCTTCCGTCGGAGGACTTCCTTAGTGGCCCTACATATGGCCAGTAGTTCCGCCTGGTAAACCGTGCAGTATGATGGCAAGCAAAGTTTGATCGCTCTGATCTCTGCGTCTCTATCCCACAAGGATAGAGCTGCACCGACCTTGCCGTCAATTTTGCTGCCATCCGTGAAGATCCTCACAGACTGCGCGTTTCGGCTATCAACCTGTTCCTGGTTTACCAAACACTCGAACCCTATCTCCATATGCTTGGCCGGATGCGGAAGCTCTGCAAAGGCTACCGGTACCTCTATCTCCCGATCTCCTAACCCGTCGAGTGGTGCTCCCCTCTTGGCGGCGTACAATGACGCCGCTTCCTGTATACGCAGGTCAAGGGGGAGCAAGCCGGACAGGGTTAGTGCCGAGTTCAGGGAGACAGTGCGGTAGGCCTTGCATAGCTTTTGCGCGAAGCCTCGTTGCACCGTGTTGAGCTGCTTTTGGACGCATATCTTCTTCGCGGCTTGTGCCCATACGCTGGCTGCGTACAATATGACAGGCTCCACTGCTGCGTTGTATATGACCCTGATTATGTCGGGGTGAAGCCCCCAGCTGGCCTTGGCGGCCTTGGAAAGCTGCTTATATAAATTTAATGCCTTCCTACACGCATTCGTGACATGGGCGTTAAAAGTTAATTTGTCGTCAATTGTGACTCCAAGTAGCTTGATTTCCGGAGACACAGCAATAGGCACTCCGCCCATGTTCAGGCGTGGTGTGTCGTACTTTAGTTTCCTGGTTAGCACCATTGCACAGGTCTTGTGCGGCGCAAACCGGAGCCTATTTCGGACTCCCCACGCCCGAACATGTTCGAGTGTGGAGTTGGCAATCTGCTCAATCTCCAGTGCCGTGTCGGAATCAAACACTAGGACGACGTCGTCCGCGAACGCCTGGCAGAAGATCCCTCTGTCGTTCAACTCCCTAAGGAGTGGATCCAGCAACAAATTCCATAGAATAGGGCCGCCAATAGAGCCCTGCACGCATCCCTGTGTTGTTTCCCTGGTGACCTCCTCCCCGGCGTACCTTAGATTCACCTTCCTGCAAGACAAGTAGCTGTCAATCAGCCGCCTTATGTTCACCGGACACTTTTCCTCAGCCAAACGGACTCTTACGGCTGGCCACCAGGCGCTATCGAACGCGCCCTCTATATCTAGGGACACCAGTGTGATTATCTTTTTACAATCCAACTTGGATCTGATGTGCTCAACTAGATTATAGAGGGCGCCCTCAGTGCTCCTTTGTGGCATGAATCCGAATTGGCGAGTACTAGTCCGGGGAACCAGGTGCCACTTCAGTCGAGCCACAAGCATCTTCTCCAAGATCTTACCAAGGACGGGTAATAAGCCAATTGGCCTATAGGATTTGGGGTGAAGGTAGCTGTCTTTGCTGGGTTTGCGAAGAACTACCACCGTGGCTTCTTTCCACCTGTCGGGAAAGTGGGACAGCTCCAAGGCTTTATTGGAAAGGGATAGGAAGGATGTAGGATCCTGGAGAATAGCCTGTTTGCAGATGTCTGCAGTAAAACCATCCGCCCCGGGAGCTTTCTTGGGATTGAACCCGTCCACGGCGGTCTTCAGCTCTAACAGTGTGAACGGCGGGTCATGTACCTCACCATGCATTTGCTCGTTCACTCTGTCAGCAGCTTCACGTGTCCGCCGGTGGTCAGCGTTGTCCATGCTCTCCAGGTCTGCCGGATAAAAGGTTTCAGCGAGTAAGGTAGCCGACTCTCTTGGGTTTAGCGGAGTGTTGTTCCTCACCAGGGGCAGATCTTCCTCCCTCTTCTTGGTGCGACCGATGACACGGTATATCCCTTCCCATACCCCTTCGCGGTCCTGCTTCTCGCAGAACTGCTTCCAGCTGCAGGTCTGGGCGGCTTTTGTTTTGCACTCATATAACGTCTTCATTTCCAGGTACTCTTCAACGACCTTTGTTCTCCGTACTGGTGCTGCGCATCGTATCCGACGCTTCCTGGTGGCGACTTCTCTCTTCAGCTGCTCAAGTTCCTCGGACCACCAAGGGATGGTGAGTTTTGACCCCTTTTTGATGCGAGGTATAGTCTCCTCGGATGCTGTTTTAATATTGTCTGTGAGTTTACTAACCATATTTTCTAAGTCTGTTTTATTTTCTAATAAATTAATTGTTTGTGTGGTAAAATTGTTTGCTTGGTTTAATTGGGCCAATTTGCCACGAAATTGGTCCCAATTGGCTTTTTTGGTGTTGTAGATTCTTGTTGTCCTGTCTACGTCGATACCTTTTGATTGGACTAGTTTAATTTTGAAAAGGATTGTATTGTGGTCTGAACTTGTGAGCCCGCGGTCCACCCTCCAGTCTTCCACCAGGTTGAGCATGTCCAGTGAGCAAGCTGTTACGTCGACATGGCTGCTGATCGCCATGTTCCCTCTCACGGTATCAAAGGTAGGGGTGTTACCTTGATTGAGTACCTGGAGGTCTAACTCTTCCAGGATCCCCGACATTTCGTCTCCCCTGTGGTCGACCTTGGTGCTTCCCCACCAGGTGCTCTTTGCATTCGCATCACCGCCGATGACTATCTTTGTATGTTGCAGGTTTCTGCGTACGCTC
This sequence comes from Udea ferrugalis, assembly GCA_950022985.1. NCBI lineage: Eukaryota > Metazoa > Arthropoda > Insecta > Lepidoptera > Crambidae > Udea > Udea ferrugalis. Next base: position 14,524 of record OX465524.1, on the reverse strand, counting down.
CTCAGCTGCTCCAAGTATGGCTCTATGGGCTGGTCTGGCTCAAAGTAGTAAGAGACTACTGCGATTTCCCAGGCGCTGGTCCGGATCCTCGAGGATCCGGTTAGGTTAGGTTAGGTTAGGTTAGGTTAGGTTAGGTTAGGTTAGGTTAGGTTAGGTTAGGTTAGGTTAGGTTAGGTTAGGTTAGGTTAGGTTAGGTTAGGTTAGGTTAGGTTAGGTTAGGTTAGGTTAGGTTAGGTTAGGTTAGGTTAGGTTAGGTTAGGTTAGGTTAGGTTAGGTTAGGTTAGGTTAGGTTAGGTTAGGTTAGGTTAGGTTAGGTTAGGTTAGGTTAGGTTAGGTTAGGTTAGGTTAGGTTAGGTTAGGTTAGGTTAGGTTAGGTTAGGTTAGGTTAGGTTAGGTTAGGTTAGGTTAGGTTAGGTTAGGTTAGGTTAGGTTAGGTTAGGTTAGGTTAGGTTAGGTTAGGTTAGGTTAGGTTAGGTTAGGTTAGGTTAGGTTAGGTTAGGTTAGGTTAGGTTAGGTTAGGTTAGGTTAGGTTAGGTTTTTTTTTTTTTTTTTTTTATATAGTAAAAGATTTCACCACGGACTCTTTGGTCCGTGCCTTTTTTAGATTATATTTATTAAAATTTTATACAAATGTTATATAAGCGCGCTCCGCGCAGAGAGCTCTTAATTTATAGAAATTATAGAGTGTTGGAAGATTGACTTAATTGCTAACTTAAATTCTAAAGTCGTCACTAGTCACGTGAACAAATGTAGGGTTTGTTAATGAGAATTGGAAAGAAACATGTTAATTGTAGTTGAATAATTAATTATACATTAAAAATATTATTTCATTTTGAGGATTTTAATACATTTATACAATTTATTAATTTTATTACATGCTAGGCTTATTGGTATGTTAGTGAGATAATAAATTTATGTTTTTATTTTTATATAATTTTTTTTTTTTTTTTTTTTTTCCTTTGGTTTTTTTTTTTTTTTTTTTTTTGTTTTTATTTTAATCTTTTATTCGATATACTGTCTGCTCTTTTACAGTATAGTGTATAGTATTTTTTTTTTTTTTTTTTTTTTTTTTTTCTTACAATTATTTATTATTATTATTATTATTATATGTTTATGTCATTATAGTTATAGACTATACTATTCTAGATGCTATGTGTTAGTTGTATTTTTTTATATGATGTCCTTATAAGTGAAGTGGGAGAGTGCCCTGACAGTCCGGCTTTCCCTTTATCCGTCGACCCCTGCGGAGTCTTGGAGTCTTGCGGAAACCAGGCAAAGAAGACTACACCCACCCAAAATCCTACCGCCCCATCGGACTACTATCAGTACTGGGGAAGACGGTAGAAAAACTACTAGTGGGTCGGCTACAGTGGCACCTCCTACCAACACTAAATAACAACCAATACGGCTTCCTGCCACAGCGCGGAACCGAGGACGCCCTCTGTGACCTAATGGAACACATCGCCAAACAACAGGCGCAAAAGAAATCAATAATAGTTGTTTCACTGGACATAGAGGGAGCCTTCGACAACGCGTGGTGGCCGGCTCTTAAATACCAACTACTACAAAAACGCTGCCCAAAAAACCTTTACAAGGCAGTGGACTCCTACCTATCTGACAGGGCGGTAACAGTGCATTACGCCGGCTCGAGTAGTGGGAAAGAAACCAATAAAGGTTGCGTTCAAGGCTCCATAGGAGGCCCGACCTTTTGGAACCTAATACTCGACCCACTGCTGCACAAACTGTCAGGGGAGAACGTCCACTGTCAAGCGTTTGCGGACGACGTGGTCCTGGTCTTCTCCGCACCAAAGGTAACAGAGATGGAGGATAACATCAACTCAGTGCTCGGGGAGGTAGTCAAATGGGGGGAACATAACAAGCTGAACTTCGCAGCGCATAAGACACAGGCAATGCTGCTAACTAAACAACTGAAGTACAGCCCCCCTCAAATCTACATGGCACAAACCCCAATATCACTAGTTGGTGAAATCAAACTTCTCGGCCTCATCATAGACAACCGTCTGAACTTCGCATCACATGTGTCGTCGATCTGTAAAAGAGCGGCAGACATATATAAACAACTAGCATGTGCGGCGAAGGTCTCATGGGGTCTACGCGGAGAAATAATAAGGACCATATACGTCGCGGTCATAGAACCCATTATAACATATGGCGCAAGCGCATGGGCAGCAAAAACACAGCTCCAAATGAACAGGAAAAAGTTGGAGGCTATCCAGAGGGGCTTTGCGCAGAAGATCTGCAAAGCATACAGAACTACGTCACTGACGTCAGTACAAATCCTCTCGGGTACTCTCCCGCTCGACCTGCGCATACAGGAAGCGGCAACACTTTATATGGCAAAAAAAGGGAAGTCGAGCGATTTCTTACCACCCGGACGCAGACTCGAGGGGAAAGTGGGGCACAAGGACTTACCTCACCCATCAACTCAGATCATCACAGAGTTCGAACTCCTCGAGGATATGGACGCAAAAACGCAGGAAGCACTCCACATTACAGGCCCACAGGTTTACACAGACGGAAGTAAACTAGAGGGCAAAGTCGGAGCAGCCCTGACGTGGTGGGAAGACGGAAAGGAGACATCGCACGACACCTTCAGCTTAGACGCCACTTGCACAGTATTCCAGTCGGAATTATATGCTCTCCATAGGGCGGTGCAGCGGGCCAAGGAGGGGGACAACCCAGTAGTCAACATACTCAGCGACTCACGATCTTCGCTAGAACTACTGGGGAACCCTAAACTCCTACACCCGCTGGCAAAGGCCATAAAGGAGAACATACTAGCAATACAGGCATCTGGCAAACAGCTCAGGCTGTTCTGGCTCAGAGCACACGTGGGGACGGAAGGCAATGAAAGGGCAGACGAGCTAGCAAAAATAGCTACTAGCGCAGCCAAACCATTGCCAGACTACGCGGAAGTACCGCTGTCATATGTCAGGAAAAAGATAAGGGAAGAATCGGTGAGAAAGTGGCAGGACCGCTATACATCATCAACCACCGGGTCAGTAACCAAGACCTTCCTCCCAGACGTAAGCAGAGCTTACCGTACTGTGAGAGGAGCAAAACTGACACCCCTACACACACAAATCCTGACGGGACACGGGGGGTTCGGGGAATATTTGCACCGGTTCAGGCTGAGAGACAGCCCGGGGTGCGAGTGTGACCCGAACACCAGCGAAACAGTCTGGCATATTCTACTGGAATGCCCACGCTTCCAACTAGCCAGGTACAGCCTGGAATGCCGCCTCCAAACGGAGCTCACAACAACCAACTTACACCAGGTCCTAGAAAGCGCATCAGATAGGGAGCACCTCCTTGACTTCATGGGGTACGTTGCAGCTATAACCACCAAGCGCAACAGCTCCCTGGGGACCCAAATACCGGACATGACAAACACACAGACACCACAACCAACACTTACCAACATCACAACAAACATAATCCCACAACCCAAACAACTTAACCTGCTGGCCCTCGGCGAACCCGGTACACCTGGCATCAGGCTAAAAGGGGTCGCCCTGTTCATGGACGCCAGCACGGAAAAAATTGGGATAGCCTTCTGCAACGCTCTGGCTAAAAACACGGTTACCATTTCTCCAGGCCTCGGTGCCCTCCTCAACGGCAGCACACGCAAAATCACCATGCGTCGCAAGGCGTATAACGAACTTGCAGAAGTAACGTTGGAAAAGCAAACGTGTAGGGTAGTGCGAAAGAACAACAAAACTATCGCACTATTCTCCGCAACGCTAGACGTTACCGAGTTCGTCACAGCATGCAGAGTGCTAACTGCCATTGGGGAGAGAGGGAGTGAGGAAGGGAAACCGCCAAAAAAGGTCAGCGTGGACGCCATGGTCGTGGGCTACCAAAAGGGCAATACCGAGGACTACCTTGGAGCTCTCGCAGCCGCCAAACACCACGAGATCGTGATCTATGAGGACAGGGGCCAAAACCTCAGTCATCTTAGAGCACGGCCTCAGGACCAGGCTAACACATCACACCCCACAGACTGCTGGGACCACCCTATCGTCGGAACGGACATCAGTGGGTCTGAGCGTCTACAGTTAAGGGTAGAACAACAAAAAGAGCTAGCTGAGCAGAATGCTGCCGACCCTAGCGTGGCTCTACAAAACAAGGACAAACTCGCCACTTTAACATCCACAATCAGCCAGGCTTGCCTAGACATTGCTGAACAAAAGTCGGCGAAGGCGAAACAGTTGAGGGGGGCTGCAGCGTTGGAGGGGTCAGTGGAGCAATTCGTTGCCCCTCCACCGCGGCTAATAAACACCGAACCCGTGAAGCAACGCACAAGAGCGGACATGGGACAGGTGTCACCTCCAAAACTACTTCCGGCACAAGAACCAAGAGGACACATGCTCAACGCCTTCCTGGAATTCGTGGCGATCACGGAGGCCACACGTAAGGTCAACACTGACATTTGCAAAACCATCATGCAAACTTACCTACGTGGCAACCAGGGTCTGCTAAAGACACAATTGCAGGAGGCGG